>CM057451.1:259485000-260840000 GCA_016271365.2 Neoceratodus forsteri | reverse complement strand
AAAACACTATTTTTAAGTGAAAAGATGTTCCAGGACTAGAGGGCATGGGATGAAGTTGAGGGAGGACGATTCAGAGGAAACATGAGAAAGAATTTCTTCACAGAACGGGTGGTGGACAAGTGGAACACCCTGCCAGAGGAAGTGGTGGGGGCTGAAACAATCATGGGATTTAAGAATGCATGGGATAGACATAAAGGAATTCTGGAGGTCAGGGGTAAGGGGCAACAGACTTCTAGGAAAACAAACTGAACTTACAAGCTCAAATGGGCAGACTGGGTGGGCCATAGACCCTTATCTACCGACATTGTCTATGTATCTATGTATCCAATATGAGTATGCCAAGGTTCCTTTCCTGTTTTGTGACCATCAATACCTCTTCCCCCAATTTATACTCTGACTCTGGGTTTCTGTGTCCTAGGTGCATGATTTTGCACTTTTATGCATTGAAAACCAGTTGCCATACCCTTGAGTACTCCTCGAGTTTCTGTTTTTTTTTAACTCAGCTTTATTTCATTCAACAGTGAGTCTTATATATACACGTTTAGAATTTGCAATACAGTCCATAGTTACAGTTATGGCTCAATCAGGTATGCAACTGTTAGTGTCAATGAACGTATGAGGTACAATTAAGTGTAGGAGGACACTACTGTTGCACTTTGTATCTGGTTTTGAATTGATCGATCTCTCTACCATACCATTATACTTCATAGTTTAGGACCATTTTCATGCTGTCCTCATCGAGAGCGAGTGGGCCTCTCTGGTTCTTGATGTCTGTAAGAAACTCATTAGAATGCATAAAGTTCATCTGTGACAATAGTGGATGCGATGCAACTTTCCACAGAAAGTACTTAAACATAAGACATGAAACAGATTTTGTCTTAACTAAATGGTTGTGTGTCTCATTTATGTGTATCTAGGTTAAGTTTATCTGTAGATCTCTATACAGAAGGGTAACTGTATTAACTATCTGACAACAATACTATAAAGGCCCCCCCCCAAATGTGATCCATGGGAGCCAGGTCTCTTGGAATTTGTCCCCTGTGAGACAGAGGTTCACAGTTAATTGTTCCATGTTAAACATTTCACCGAACTCAGACACTAGTGGGCTGATTCAATGTGAGGACAAAGTTTTAAAGGCTGCTATTACCATCCATTGAAAGGCCTCTATTATTTTTTAGTATGGATACCCTTGATCTTTGCTCCCAGTAAGAAATACTGGAAGGAATCTGGCGTCTCCACCCCCAGATCTTTGAAAGCTCCTCCTGAACCTGCATCCAGAAAGGTACCAGTCTCGGACAGGACCACAATTTCTCCAACATCTATCTGCATTAGTAGTGCCAAAATATTTAGCGACTGTAGGGACATAGAAAAAACTAACCATCAATTTCTACCTGAATTCTCACCAGTTCTGGGATGCAGACACCTTCCTTTCCCCTCTCCAGCCACTTACTTCACTGGGCATCTTCAATGGGCACCCTAGATCTCTCTGCCATTAGTCGCTAGTTTCAGCAGAAGTGTGGCCCCTCTTTCTGGTGTATTTTATGTACTAGGGATATGTATTTGAACCTGACTTTCTTTCAGTATCATGGACCAGTAGAGTCAGTCTTCCCAGTTAGTTCTTGCTCTGCTAGCCTGTTGCACTGTATTGTTTTTCCATTAAAAAGCTACATACTTGAAGAAATCTATAAAGATCTGATCTGCCTATTGGATATTTATCCTTAAGCATCTGATAAGACACATGGTGGTCTCCCTCTATCAATTGCTCAAGTCTTTATTCACCCAGCTCAGGCACAAGTAGGCTAATCCAGTGGGAGGACAATGCATTCCATAGTTACAGATTGTACTGGTTCCACAGTCTGAAACCCAGGTCCTGAACCCCTGGTTCCTATAATCAGGGTGAGGAGACCTGTTTCATTAGGGGTGTGTCAACATTTCCTTAGCTTAAGTATCATATCTAAGGAATGTTTGACCCATTGGTTGGTAATTTGTTTTTTCCGTTCAGGGGTTATTTTAGTAGTTAGTAACACACATAATAGCATAGGAAGTGAGGCCTTATTTTCCATTGAGTACCACTTAGAATCTATATATTATTTAGCCCAGGTAATTAATGTAGTAGCGTGAGCTGCTAAGTAGTACAAGTTGAGGTCCAAAAGTCCTACCCCTCCCTCCTCCCATGGTAATGTCAAGGTACTCCGGTTCACCATCGCCTTTCTTCCTTGCCCTGATAAACTTAGACAGTTGCTTTTCAGTTGGGACCAGTAAGCAGCCGGTACCAAAATTAGTATGGTCTGGAACACAAACAACAGTCGAGGCAAAATATTCATTTTTATTATCCCTACCCTTCCCAGCAGTGAAAAGAGGAGGAAAGGCCATCTCCTGAGATCCGAGGTGATTTCTTCTTGGCTTTTTTTTTTTTGCTCTTTTCAGGGCATTCTGCAGCCCCACTCCTTGGGGCTCTCATGCCCGCCTCCTGTATTCACTGGACAACCCACTGCCATATATTGCCCATCAGGGTTCACTGTGCTACTGACCCGTGAGGCACACCCTGGAACTACCAACTGCCCAAGTTCATCAGGTGGGGGAGGAGCAGGAACGGTGCACTGTGTGGCCAGGCAGTGTAGGGAAGCCTAACTGAGGCTATCATTCGGTGCTGTGGGCAGCCATTTTCCACTTTTCTGGGACTCCACTCACCTCCCTCTTTCATGTGGCTCCAACGGTATCCTGGGGGTGGGGGTGCTCAGCAGCATATGGTCACCCACACCGCCAAGAATGCCCCTGCTAAGCCACTTAGCGGCATGCTGCAGCCCAACCCCAGGGAGGGAAGAGTCCAAGGGATGCTCTTAGCTCCCTCCCTGCTGGCCTCCACTCCTGTCATCCTGGGCTCGGGATGCGAACCCGGGTTGCCAGTATGCCAGAGTGATGCCCCATCGCTCGGCACCATGGAGCCAGCTCTGAGGTGATATCTACTGACAATTTCTCATAGTTAAGACAAAAAAACTCTCTCAATTTTGGGGTAATTCTGATTCTCAGGTATCAAATTATATTGTTCCTGCCCCAGACATAAAGAAATGTGGTTTTAAAGGCTGGCATGCATTCTCCAATGATTCGTACTGTCTCAGATTTCATATAGTTTACCTTATACCCAGACACTCGACCATATTATTGTAGTACTATCTGTAAAGCTAGGATGGAGGTCTCAGGTTTACTTATAAAGAGGAGAGCATCATCAGCATATAGTGAGATCTTATGTTTTTCATCCACAGCCACTATGCCATGTATGTCTTCTGCCTTCCTCACCCATATAGCCAGAAGCTGCTTGCACAAGGCAAACAGTAATGGGGATAAGGGGCACCCCTGGCGGGTGCCTCAAGCCAGGGGAAACCATTGTGAATTGATCCTGTTGGCTTTCACTATGACTTCTGGGTTGTGAACCAGGGCACTTATGCAGGCCTGGAAGCTCGGATCAAAGTTCATTTTACGTAAAATCTGTTTAAGATATTCCCACCTTACCCTATCAAATGCCTTCTCAGTATAAACTGAGATTGCCTGTTGTAGTTCTTTCCTAGATGACTGTGATGAGAAGATGTTCAGTACCCTGTAAGTATTATCTTGTAATACCCTCCCCCTGATGAAACCCGTTTGTTCTGGGCCTACCAGGCCCTGCATATACTTCTGCAGCCAACTGGCCAATATGGCCATGAAAATCTTCATGTCCACTGGGAGTAGGGATATTTGGCCTATATGAGCTGCAAAATTCAGGCTTCTTCCCTGGCTTTGGAAGTATGGTTATCTGAGCTTGCATCCAGGTTTTGGGTATTTTCTCCCAATCCAGCACTTTAATATATACTCCTTGGAGGAGGAGTGCTATCTGAACTTCAAATTTTCTATAAAATTCAGCAGGTAGGCCATCTACACCTGATTAATCACTGCTTTTGAGCTTTTTTTGTAGTAATTATGAATTTCTGTTTATGAGATTGGGGCATCCCTTTCGCCCTCTGCCAGATGCGGGAGTGTGACAGAAGACAGGAATTCATTTAGGGCCGGATCATCCCCTTCCCCCCAGTAGTCAGCACATAGGTCGAAGTAATACTCTGCATATGTTTTAGAAATGTGCATGTGGTTTGTGTATACTCCCTCATTAAGCCCTCCCAGGCACTCCTGCCTGATTTTTTAACTGCCCGGTTTATGGCCTGCTGATGAAGCTTTCATGCTAGGAGTTTCCCAGCTCTGTTCCCAGCCTCATAATGCCTCTGCTGAATGTCTCTCTGCCCACCTTCTACTTTGGTTTCCAACAATCTTGTGAGCTTCTGCCTGAAGTCTGCTAGCTAGTCTTTCAATATTGGGTTTAAAGTTATCTCATGCTCTGTCGCCACATCAAATAACATTATTTTCCAGTTCCAAACTCTGCTTAGTTTGTTCCCATTTTTTCTCAGCTGCATCTACAATGCAGATGCTAGTCAGGGTGGCTTTGAAACCATTCCAGCGTAGACGTCCCTCCCTCCCTGTTATTTTGCTGATACTCTCCGATGGCTACTTTTAACTGCTGACAAAAATCATTACTATTTAAGTGGGAAATATTCAGCATCCAGAGTGAATTTTTATGAATGGGCTCTATCAACAATTGCAGCAGTATGGGTGTATGGTCTGAGGCTATAATCTGATGTATCTGACTATTTTGTACAGCATGAAGCCATTCAGAAGGCAACAGGAAAAGATCAATGCCTGAGTACTGAGAATGGGGATGTGAGAAAATGGTATAGTTTCTGTCAACCTCATGCAGACTCTGCCAGACATCCGCCAGTCTAGTTTCAACTAACAATCCAGGTAACCCCTTCCGGCCATCTGTGTGCTGGCGGCAGTGCGTCTGTCATTAGGGTACTACATTGATGAATTCACTGGCCCCTCCCAGAGGTCTACTCCCCCTGGAGTTAAGGGTGTGGGGGGTGGGCGCAGCCCACAAAAGAGGGACGGCGACATTGGGGGCGTGGTGCCCTACATTGGTGGAACCCCAGGTAGCCGCTTACTTTCACCCTGGGGGTCCCTCCCCAGGCCGCTGTTGTCTAAGTGGGGTTGCAGCACACAATTAAAATCCCTGCCAATTATCATCAATGTCCCAGTGTCCTGTGGTGGTCTAACTAAATGTTTCTTTAAAAAGGTTATACATTCTGTTCTATCATTGGGTGCACAGATGTTAAGGAAGGTGCATGGGAACCCTCGGTAGTGCCCCCTTAGTACAGTAGGGTATATCTTCGCTCCTTATCCTCTGTCACCTCCTCCAATGACAAAAGGGTGTCCTGTCTCACTACTATTGCCACCCCGCTTCTATGTGGATGTTCTCTGTATGCTGAGGAAAAAACTGTGCGCACCCAACCACTATGTAGTTTTACATGCTCTAATTTAGTTAAATGAGTCTCCTACAGAAATGCCATGGAAAATCCCATTCTGCCCAGTTCCTATAGGATACACACCCTCTTAATTGGGCAGTGTATTCCTTCACATTATATGTGGTGATTCTTAAGTCAGCCATTTGTATACAGATACACCTCTCTCCCGTCTTTGATGCTATTTAGAGACATACCAAATAACGTTAAGAATGAACAAAAGCTTTAAACTACAACAAGTAATAGCTGATGCATTTAGTGGCTTCAAGGTAGTTTTAGGCATACCATCATTCCACTCAGTCCTAGCAGCACCAAACTTCTGCCAAGGCTGGGATGAACTGTAGAGGTCACCTCCACTCCCAGATTCCCTGGAAGGTGACTGCTATCACCATCAGCAGTGTCAGTTGTCACTTAGTACTCAACTTCCTTACCCCCCCTCTACTTTTCATAGGCCTGTGTCATATAATGGGTGCCACTTAAACCAAGCAGGGGTTTGTGCCTCCACAGCAGAGGCCCACACTGAAGGCCATAGTGCTTTCCCCTTGACCTGTCACAGTGCCTGCCATTGTCATTATCTGTGACCCACAGTTTCCTGCCAGGCCACTGCCTGAAAGGGAAAACAAGAATAATTGTGTATAACATTTCTTTTTTGAGTTTATCTTTTTATTAATTTCAAGTATATAAAGACATACAGGCATACATAATGAAAGGGAAACCTCATATAGATTACAAAAGGGCATCACTTAACAAAACACATGGTTTAGGTTGAATATAATGAGGATGCCTTAAATATACATATATATATAAATAAGAGTTTGTCTTATTTATATCATAAGTAGTGAACAAAGAGTTACAGTTATTAAAGTATTATGAATTCAGAGATCAGTTAAGTGCAAGATGAGTACGAGAACACGTCATAGCAGGCTTTCAAACCATTACATGAAGTGATACCTATAAGAATACTAACATTATACAATAGAGGAGGAATATAAATAAAAGAGAGATGTATGTTGAAGGTAGAAAATAGTGCAGGGTAGAAAAAGGAAGAAAGAAGTAGGGTGGGAAAGAAAAAGAGGGGAGATATCTGTGCACAGAGTGTTAGAGAGACCCAGATCTAATTAACAGAGTAAAGATATACCAAAAGGAAAGCTAAATAAGTCTTGAGGATTAGGGTCTTAAGAACCAGCCATTTCAATGAATTTAAAGTAATCCTGCCAGCACCGATCATATATGGTGAGTCGGTCATGAATAACATGGGATAGATGGCCTAGTGAGGCGTATTGAGAGAGGCTTTGAAGAACATCAAAAAGGGAGGGAACAAGGGTAGATTTCCATTTAATAAGAATCAGATGTTTAACCAAAAGAAAAAGTATGTTTAGTCATCTAAAATGTGCATGTGAAAGGGAAGAGTTACTTGAAGTATAGAGGCCTAGGAGGAATAATTTTGGATCAAAAGGGAAACTTTTGTCCTATTACTTTGGAAGCAAATGAATGCATTTTATGACAAAGCTTATTAATGGGAGTGCAGGACCAGAGAATATGAAGCAGATCACCGTTAGCTTGGTTGCAACGCCAACAGTTACTGTTATTTAACAGGCACATTCGGTGAAATGCCGAAGGAGTTCTGTACCAAAGATGCAAGATCTTGATTTGTATTAGGGAGCTGAGGGTATCTTTAAATGTGTTGTGTGCCAGACACCAACATTTACTCCATTGTGTATCTGAGATATTGTAGTTAAAGGTAGTGCTCCGTTTATTTTTAGCTTGTATAGATGGATCGGGAAGATTGTCAATAATGTTTTTGTAAATGGTGCTGCTTAATTTTGTAGATATATTAGCCCAGTGTGAGATGTGTGATTCTAGAAAAGTGTGTTTGTATATACAATTAGAAATGGAGTTGAAAGCTGCTCGAATTTGTAAAAGCTTAGAAGTCCTCTTTAGGAAGTTTCCATTTGACCTGTAAGTCTGAGAACGTTCTAAGAGTGAGAGTTCGGTCCAAGATATCGCCAAGAAAAAATGCCATTATTCCTCCATTTAACGACAGAAAATTGGATGATTTTCCAGTGTGAAAAGCGGGTTGTCCCATAAAGGGGCATAAAACCAAGGTTTGGGGTTAGATTTCAAAAAATTTATGGGTTAACTTCTAATATAGAACAGAAGCTGATATGATTGGATGAGTTTTTAATTTTGAGGAAAGGGGGTTAAAAATAAAGGAAGTAAGAACCCCTCCATGGCTCAGTGTGGATTCCATAGCAATCCAAAGTAGAGAGTGAGGAGAAGGTTTCTGAAACCATTTAATGGTTTGTGCCATCCGGAAGGCCCATAGATAACCTTTGAACCAAGGGAGTCCAAATCCACCTTTTTTCCAATGAGATCGAAGTTTGTTACGATTAAATCTTGGAATTTTCCCCTCCCATATAAAGTTACCTATCAGTTTATCAATTTTAGCAAGCAAAAAGGATGGAAGAATTAAAGGGATGTTAGCAAAGAGGTAGAAATTTTTTGGGGATATGGACATCTTAATGGCTGCAATTTTATCCATAAAGGAAAGATTAAGAAGCCTCCATCTGTCTAGAATTGTTTTGATATTATCTAGTAAAGGATTAAGATTACTATCCCATATTTTCTTTAGATTACTAGTTATTTTGATGTGTATAACATTTATAAACCAAATACATCCACGTCAGGTTGATGCTAATTCTTTTTTTTTTTGCATAAAAGATTTTTATTGGAGCAATCTACATTTATACATACCATGCGTAATGTCATATTTGCCCCAAATGGTTTTACGAATAAACACCCGCTTACATGCAACTACATACAGTAAAACAAACACAAACCCACGAGACATCCTACATTTGTATACTACAGAACATTATTAGTACCATTTGCTTGTTGACTTACAAATCATTCGTAGACATAGATGAAACATAGGCTCCTTTATTCCACTGCACCTTTAGCACGGTTGTCTAGAGCCCCTCATGAAGGATACGCACCTCTCTCAGTGAGACTGACCCCATAAACGCTCCCCATTCCTGCCAAAATCTATTTTCCTAGTTTTTCAGTGTGAAGGTCAATCTCTCTAGAGCCAGGGCATGAACTGCCAGAGTTTTCCATTGCTACACACTTGGGGTAGCAGCTGATACCCAAGTATTTAGAACATGTTGCCTGGCTAGGGCCTGTAGGACTCTCACCCATCTGGGCAAGGGGGTCCAGTCAGCTGATCCTTCTACCTTCATCCCAAATAATAGTGTCAGAGGGTCCATCTCAAGATTTTCACCCATTATTCCACCTAATGCCAGTGCTATTTCCCTCCAAAACTGCCTCACTTTAGGGCATTTCCAGAAATAATGAATGTATGTGTCAAGGACACCATTAGACCTGCCACACATCGGGGAAACCCCAGAATTAAATTTGTGAACCAGTGCAGGGAGACAATATAGTCTACGTATAAATTTATATGTGGCCTCTTGATACTTATTGCATATGAGAATTCCTTTGAGAAATTTCAGCATCCGCCACCAGTTCTCCTCCGAAATCTCTCTGCCCAAGTAGGCCTCCCACTGCCCTCTTAGCTTGTGTGTGTAATCTGGCAAGTATGTTCTCCCCAACCTAACTACCTTGCCTATCAAACCTGTTGTCTCCTTCCTTGCTTGAACAATCAGGTGTTCCACCTGGGATAAAGGTGAGTCTGAGGCTTTCACCCTGTCCAGACCTCTGATGTAGGACTTTACCTGGAGCAGTCTATAATACCTCCCCACAGGCGGTACTTCCCCCCTCACAACTCTGTCATAGAGGCCAACCATTCCCCTACATAGAGATCTCTAACACACCTAACCCCATTCTCCTCCCATTTCTTAAACTCCGGGTCCTCAATCCCTGCCAAAAAGGCCGGATTTCCAGCAACTGGCAGTAGCAGTGTTTCATCTTGGGGAGCTCCCATCCATTTCTTTAACTTTCCCCAGGTGATGAGACCTGCCTCCACCAGTGGGTTCCCATCAGAGTTTCTCCTGTACTTTTTTAGCCCTTCTCTGCATAAATAAGCTGTTAGCCTACCCTGCGAGCCTATCTCCTCCAGGTCTAGCGAACTCGCCACATCCGGCCCATGAACCCAATCACTGATATATCTGATTTGGGTTGCCATATAATAAAGTCTCAAGTCTGGGAAATTCATACCTCCCCATCCTTGTCCCCCTGCAGCCTTCTTATACTTGCCCTGTGTTTTTTCGCCTTCCACAGGAACTCAGAAAATGCCCTCTTAAGACCCCTGTGGTCTCCTTTGGTGGGTTCAAGATGCAACATCTGCATCAGGTATAAAATCCTCTGGAGGATATTCATTTTAATAACATTAATACGGCCTAGCCAGGATATACACAGTTCCCTCCACCTACACAGGTCCTCCTCAATTTTCTTAATCAAGGAAATGTAGTTCAGCCCATAGATAGAATTTACATCCTTATCTATATGAATGCCCAAGTACTGAAAGGAAGTCCCTACCTGCTTCAGGCCCCAGCTCTCGCCTCTGCTGTCCCCCTCAGGCCTACCCCAAATCTTCACTTCTGACTTTGCAATATTAATCTTGTAGCCTGAGAATTCTGCGAATTGGGCAATCCAGTCCAAGAGGGGAGGTACAGATCTATCTGGTTCTCTAACATATAGCAGCATGTCATCTGCGTATAAAGTTATTTTACTCTGCTAGCCACTTTTGCCGGTAACCCCCAAGATTCTGTGATCATTCCTTATGCTGATTGCAAGAGGTTTGATTGCCAAGACAAACAGCAATGGCGAGAGAGGGCGCCCCTGACGCATTCCTCTTCGCAGAAAGACCCGCCCCGTCCCGGCGCCGTTCACCAACACCTGAGCCATGGAAGCAGTATAAAGGGCGTGCACCCAATCGAGGAATTCATCCTCTATCCCATATTCCTTGAGTACCATGAAGAGGTACTTCCATTTGATTCTGTCAAAGGCCTTTTCAGCATCCATTGACAGTACCGCAGTTTCCCCTTTTGCTCTGGAAGCCAGCCATACCACATTCAGTAGCTTCCTAATGTTATGATACAACTGTCTACCACAAACAAATCCTGTCTGATCCGGGTGAATCAGATTTGGTAACAGCTGGTCCAACCTACCAGCAAGTACCTTAGCCAAGATCTTGGCATCACTGTTCAGGAGGGAGACTGGATGGTACGAGACACAGTCCAGTATGTCCTTACCCTGTTTGTGTATTAGACATATCACTGCCTCCGAGAAAGAGCCAGACAGTGTCCCCCCTCCTGGATCTCCTGAAACACTTTCTGTAATGTCTCGACCACCTGACCCTGTAAAGTTCTATAAAATTCTATGGGGTAACCATTAGGCCCACTTACCTTACCTATTTTCAAATGCTGAATTGCCTCCCTAATCTCTTTTTCTGTAATCTCTTTTCCCAGAACCTCACCCTGGTCTCAAGAAACCCTTGGCAAATCGAGCCTCTTCAAGAAGGCCCGTGCCTGCTCCTCCTTCCCCTCACACTCCGATGTATAGAGCTCCTGGTAAAATTGTTCAAATCTATTTTCTATTTCGCCCTTCCCACTTACTATTGCTCCCGTTGTGGTTCTAATACCAGTGATTCTCATCTGTGTTCGGCCCCCTTTTATAAGTCTGACTAACAATGAGCCCGGCTTATTTCCCCACTCAAAAAATGTATTTTTGGCAAAGAAGCAGGAAGTATGTGCCTCAGTGATAGTATGAGCATTAAGGACCTCCCTTGCTGCTATGAGCTGCTTAAGGACTTCTTCCCCAGGATTAATAGCTGAGAGTTGTTCCAGCTTTTTGACTTGCTCCAATAAGTCTTCCCTTTTCTTCCTCTGGTCGTCTTTATGCTTGGCCACGTACCCTATAGTAACCCCCCAGAGCACTGCCTTTCCAGCCTCCCAGTAAACCCCTGCTGACTCCACTGAGCCCACATTATGTAACTTATATTCTCCCCATTTGTCCTTCAGAAATTCGAGGAATTCATTATTATTCAATAAATACCTGTGGAATTTCCATGGCAGAGGGGCAGGCCTGTCAGCTGAGAAACAACATTCCAGTGAGACCATAGCATGGTCCAAAATATATATTGGACTGTGCTGAGTCTTCCCAACCCTATGCACCCAACCCCTAGGGACATAAAGGTAATCTAAGCGGGACCATGAACCGTGTGGGTTGGAGTGAAATGTATATTCCTTGGCTCCGGCATTCACTGTTCTCCAACTATCAATCATGTCTAGCTCTGTCATGCCCTGATTCCATCTCCTTACCCCGGCTGAGTCCCTGCCCCGTCCCTGTGAATGATCCAAAACTGGATGCATGGGTGTATTAAAGTCCCCCCCATTATTAACCCCACGAATTGTTCTCTTACTAATAGGTCTAACATTTGTTGATAAAACTGTGGGTCAAACTGGGCCGGGGCATAAAAACTTCCCACTGTGATCTTTCTCCAAATAAAGTCCCTTCCACAAATACATATCACCCCTCCCGGGGATCAGCAACCACTCTAGATATATTTGTAAGGGGAGGTGTCTGTGAATCAGCACCGCTACTCCTCACTTATGAGAGTTGTATGAAGCTGCAATGCAGTCCCCTACCCACACAGTCACCAATTTCTGGAGCTCTCGCCGTGTAAAGTGGGTCTCCTGCAACAAGACAATCTGTGCCCCCTGCTTCCTTAATGCAGATAAAACCCTTTTTCTCTTACTTGGCACAGAAAAGCCCCTGATATTCCAAGAGATTATTTTCACTGGGGCTCGGCTACCCAGTAGGTGGCCTTATGTTATCCCTTCTACCCCTCTGTGTTACCTTCTCATATAGCACGTTCCTGCACCTGCAAAGGCCAGCACTCCACTCCCCACCGAATAACATAGTCACCAGCAGGATGTCATAGAAACACATTGTCACACAAACACCAATAACCCATATGAACATATATATCCCCCCTGAAAAATATAATCTGTATGTACTTTCCCTTAAAAGAACAATCAAGATATAACCTATAGAACAAGGACCCCCCAAAGGAACACATATTCCCCCAACACAACCTGGGATTCCTAATCTCCTCCTCCCCCCCCTCAGTCTGTTGCACCCTCAACATATCGTGGACCCAAGTTTGAGCCAGAGTCCCAGCTTCCCAAGTTAACAAAAGATGTTTAATAATTTTCCCTTGAATTAACTCCAAACATCCATCTGCTCTCTAATTTCATGAGCGTGTAGATAAAGATAACCAAACAATTATTTGTGGTCAGATCACCAGGTGGCGCCCGAGTCCCCCTCCCCAGCTCCCTCCCATCACCATGCCCTGGCAGGCCACAGCCCCATTATTTCCATGCCCCGGACACAGCACAAAGCATAGGCCCAAACCCTCTCCTCACAGTCCCTATACGTTGTAGGGCAACCAATAGCTGAGTCCATTATGGTATTCACCAGCCTGACCCAGGATATGGGAAGCAGAGCTGGGGCCCATGGCAAAACTAAAAACATGGGTCCTCGGACCCGCCTCCCCCATCCCCAGGCCTACCTGAGTCATACTCCTCTGGATCTCCTCCTGCCACTGGGTGGCTCCTCGTCCCTTGCCACCCTGAAGGTAGGGCCATGTCAGTCATCAGTTCTCCACCCACAACGGGACATGTCATGTTCAATCACTAGCCTGTGCCATATTCGAAGCATTCAGAAGCAAATAGCCAGAGGAGGGAAAGTCTGCGGGGGAGGACTCCAAAGCTGTGCCTTCCCAAGAATCCACCAGTGACATCAACCTAAAATAAATCCCCCCGTAGATTCAAAGTTTCAAAGCATCAACCATGAAGCAAAAGCCATGAGTCCTAGGCAGATCCTGAGGTATCGATCAACCCTCTCAGCCCACCTTCCTCTTGAGCTCTGCCACAAACTTCTCAGCTTTCTCCACATCTAGAAACGAATATGTAGCTCCCTCCGACTTGATCTTCAAAATAGCCGATAGATTAGGAAGTGCTCCATTTTCTTGTCTCGAAGCTGGGCCATCACCTGTCCAAAGGCCCTCCGATGTCGTAGCACACGTGTCGAATAATCCTGGAGCAGGAACAAATGTGCACCCTCATATCTCAGTTCACGGATGTTACAGTAAGCAGCCAAGACTTTCTCCCGATCCTGGTAATTATGAAAATGGAATATGATCTGCTGAGGCAGCTGCCCCACTGGTGGTCTAGGCGCAACCGCCCGATGTGCCCTCTCAAGCATAAGCCTGCCCCCTTCACTTGGAGTCACAAGAGTTTTGGTAATGCCAACGTGCAGAATTCCATTGCCGAGGTCTCTCACTTCCCTCCGGGAGCCCCCTAATTCGCAGATTGAGTCATCTGTGATAGTTCTCCTGGTAATCCAGGAGATCTTTAGTCGCCTCCAGTTCTTTCTCTAAATCCGTGATCCATTGCTGGAGAGGGTCAGCCATGTCTTCAAGGTGGGATACCCATTCCTCAGCCTCTGTGATGCAAGCCGCCTGTGCTCCATCTGCTCCACCAGTGATTGCAGTTGAGTGTCTAGCGTGGTCTCAAGTTTAGTTAGCCGAGCATCTAGGGCTGTCATCAGCTGTTCTGTGACCTCTCAGCCCAGGGAAGTCATCTTGGCTGTAGATAAAGAGATTTTGTCCCCTTCCAGGGCCTGAGTAGCAGTCCCCTGTCTCCGACTGCTTTTCCCGGCTTCCTTGTTGGATTTGCTCGCACTGCCAGTCAAATACTCATCCATTTTGTAGAGTTACCCTTTTCCTGGAAAAAGATGATGTTTGTATCTCAAATAGTGTTTGGATTATATTAGATTTTTTGCTGGGACTCTGGAGCTCCGAAAAACGTGTCCTCACAGCAATGTACTCATTAGCACCCCCGATGTTAATTCTTATCAGTAGACAGTGGTCAATAATATCTTGCGTGCTTTTTGTTAGAGAGTGGCCCCTTCCCACTCCACAGATCAGAGCTCCCGGAGAAAAACCAGTATGAAATTCTCAGCAGTTTATTGTCTTTAAGGAAGTTTCTGGGCAGCGAATGGGCAGGAGGCCACCTCCAACTCCCACCATCATGCCATGATGTTGGCATTGCCGCTAGTCCTGTGGAAGAAGAAAATAACGTCAGCACATTGTAAGAAGCCCTCAGGGAGAGATTCTGCAGAACAAACTGAGGGCCTCTCAGAAGTCAAATCTGTAGCTTTACATGTGGCCTAAGTCTAATAGTCTGTGGGGAGCAGGGCTAGATTGATAGCCCAAGGTCTGATGCTGTCCACCCTCCCAGCTCCTCTAGGTAGTAGTCCTCTCGCTGCTCAAGTTTGTATTGATTTAAACAATGTCCCAGCCAGTTATAACACTTCTCCCAGTTCCCCATACAGGAGTGTCAGGGGAAGAGTAGAAAGAGCTCTGCCCTCATACTCCGTCTAGGTAAACAAGACCTCAGAAAAAATTAAGCACTAACCATTTCCACAAGTCTCAGTCTGTTTGCTCCGGTGATGTATCAGCAGGGGTGAGTTGATTTCCTTTTGTATGAAAGATCACGACCCAACTGCGGCTTGTTGTTTGTGAAGGCTCTTGTCTTTTTCTCCAGATTCCCACCTGAGACCATTCTTGCTGCATCAGTTCTTTCTCTAGAAAAAAGGTCATCACTCCATGTACCGCCACCATCACTTCTATCTGCTGTAGACATGCCACGACTTCCTCGAGGCTACGGAAGAATTTGGTGCCATTTCCAGTAAAAACTTTTACTTCAGCCAGTGCAAACAATTGGGCCTTAACATTCTTCTTTTTCAGCATTTTAATTACTGCCAGTATCTGTGGACGTCTGTCCATGACGGTAGAGAAAAATTATGGTCAAGATAGATCTTAGTGTCCCCAAATATAAGCTCTCGCTAACACCATGCTGCCCACAGTACTCTCAATGTAACTGAACAGTCAAACAAATGGGTGACAATAGACCTCAGGCAGGCTTTGGGGTCTATTGTCTTGGGGGCTAGTGCACGATGCACCCGTTCTATTTGACGTGTGGTACCTTTCTCCCAGCCCAGGAGTTTGATCAGAAAGAAGGCTACAGATTGCTCCATGTCACCTTCTTCAGTTCCCTCCAGCACTCCAAGTAGCTGGAGCTTGTTCCTCCTAGCCTGTTGCTCTAAATCATCAACCCCCTCCAACAGTTCTTTTTCTTTTTTGTACAGGAGGAGGAGCACTGCATTATGATCACTCTGTTCCACCAGTCCAGTGATCCCTTTTCTAGGTCCATCGTACGTACCCTTAGCTATTGCACATCTCTGTGGGTATCTGCCAGATCCGACTGCAGGCTTTTGAGAGTCAAGCCTATCTTCTGGATTCAGTAATTAACTTTTTGGAGGTGATGGTATAAGTTGTCTCTTCTCCATCCAGATCACCAAGGCAGTCAGGTGGGTCACTCAGCAGTGAGGACGCTCGGCCTAGCAGGCCATCTGTTTGAACATGCAATGTTTTCTTTGGCTGTGGGCTGGAAGCAGCAAAATCTTTTAATTTCTGACACACAGACATCTTTACCAACTGTATTTTTTGTCTTGGCTGAAAATTTCATTGTTTTGTGGTAGATTATTTTGGATCGGAGAGGTTGGAAGCTGGAGCTGTTCAGCTTACCTCTTCATCACTCGGTGATGTCACCGGAAATCTGAGTTTCTATGTTTCTATGGGAGAACAATGAAATAAATAATAATACTCTGCTGCCACTGCCTTGGAACTGGACCCCAGAAAGATGTAGATTTACTTGAATTCATTGAGGTTTTCTAGATTGGGAAGGGGGAGAGTTCTGATTACAGGTGGAACAGTCCACTTAAGGAGCATATCTGATTACAGGTGGAGCATTTCATCGGAGGATGGATACTGATTACAATATGGAACAGTCCACGGTGGGGGGAGTATGATTACAGGTGGAGCAGTCCTTGCAGCCCTAATTATCATACTCATCATTTTCATCAGTCAGTAGAGTAATACTGTATTGTCAAAAGAACTATTATCCCATTAATCATAGACTTGTGTTAACATCGCCCACCCCCCACTCCGGCCCCATCTGCATTGCAAAGTATCCCTGCACATTCAAGCAAGACTGGCACAACTTTGAATAACAATGTCTATGCCCTGTCTACTCTGTATTTCAAAGGTCAACTGCTGCAGCAAAGCTTTGAGTGGAACCATGCTTACAGAGCTAGGGTGCTGACAGAAATAAATATTAAATGAATATTAACTTTCAAAAGTAGTGAACTATTTCCTCATATATCTGAAGTATTTTTTGTTTTCTCTTTCGAAAATTAAATTAGGTCTTCTACATTCTTCCAGACAACACTTGGTGTGATGTGTGGAAAAGTACTCTACCTGGAGGCTAATACAGCTGGTTCTATTCCTCCCTGTACACCATCAGCCCTATGACCTAACTATCTGTAACATCACAACTGACTGAGAAGAGCCAATCACCTGCTGCAAGACTGGTCACCTGCGAAGTCACAGTAAGTGAAGTCACAATGTTGATGTGGTAGAACTAGATATGTCAGTCTCCAGTTAAAGTACCGCTCCAGAAGCCTCAATAAGCCAGTGTTGAGTGAAGAACCAAGGAATGAATTTTGAACTAAGATTATTTTTACTCTTGACTTACAGAGTCACTTCAATCTGAAAATGGCTCTAGATTTGTTTAAAGCGGCGATTCATAGATATGTGTCGGCAGAAAAGGATCTTCATGGCCCCTTGAGTCTGCCCATCCCCCCCCCCACTTGCAATGCAACAGATTTTTCATATAAACAAAACCAGTTAGCAGATACCTTTAAACATAATTATGCTTATTATCATCATTATGTTTTTATTTAAAAGAAGGAAGGTGGAAGCTGGCTCTGTAGTGCAGAATGGTGGGGGACAGCTCTAGCAAGCTGGAGACCTGACTTTGCACCCGCAGCCCATGACATCAGGAGTACAGGCAAACAGGGAGGGCTATGAACATCCGAAGAATGCTCTCCTCCCAGGGAGTAGGCTAGAGTGTGCACAATTCTTGCAGTGCCTCCTGGTGGTGGCATAGTGAAGGTGCCATTGGATGGTGGGTGATCACTCACCTCCAGGCACCCCCAGACACAAGTGTGCCCCGTTATGGGTGGGAGGAAGAAGCATAGACATAAATGCATCCATCCATGGCTGTTCTGGATGATGGCACTCAAATGTGTTCCCACTGCACTACCTGTCCCTCTGCATCCTCGCACTACCTGTCCCTCTGCATCCTTGCACTACCTATCCCTCTGCATCCTTGCACTACCTGTCCCTCTGCATCCTTGTACTACCTGTCCCTCTGCATCCATGCACAACCTGCCCCTCTGCATCCTCACACTACCTGTCCCTCTGCATCCTTGCACTACCTATCCTTCTGCATCCTTGCACAAGTTCCCTCCAGCACAGTCCCAGAGAGACATCACTTTCCTCTCCATTGGTGGCAACATGGGGTGACCCACTGAAAAAGAGTTAGAACTGAAAATTTGACTGGAAACTTGTGGACCCCTGGATTTCCTAGAAGACCTGGAGACATGCAGCAAGGGCAGGACTAAGTCTGTGTGGCATCAAGGGGTCATGACTAAGGAGCACCTGGAGGCCAACAAACTAGAATTAACAAATAATGCCCCCCTTAAAAAAGAACAGGAATATGGTATAAACCATTAAGTCTAAGCTCATTTGCAGTGGTGTCCTTTAATAAATAAATAAACTGTAAAATAATACAGACTGGAAGATAAGATTCACAGTTGCACATAATCAACTGTAAACCTCCATAGGGGCATTACATTTAAGGCTTTCTGCACTCACTCATCAAAGGCAACAGCCACTGCTGCCAGAACCAATACATTAGCGCTCTAGACTGGACTGGGAATTTCCCCAGTCACTGACCAACTGAGCCGGATATGTAAGTGCTCCCATGCAGGACTGGCTTTGGACCTGAACTGCTATTGAACTGCAGAACATTGTGTAAATAATGTCTTTAAATAAACGCTTTGTGAAAAAACTGCCCTTGGACTAAAAAACTGCAGCCATCTTCGTCATCGTTGACTTGAACTGGCATGGTAATGGGGTCAGAGGGTGACTGGTTGACCAATCAGGGTTAGAGTGCCTGCAGAGCCTCAAGGGCTTATGGACTTGGAATGGACTTAATTTGTTTAAGCGCCTTTGCAGCAACCAATCACCTGTCAGAGGATACAGCAAGGATGATGTTGTAGGAGCACTACTCAAGGTGGTAAAGGAATTGCAAAATAAAAGGCACAGCACCTCATGTATAATGTGGGCTACAAAGCAATGTGTCTCACAATGGAAAGTGATGAGGATTTGGAAGCTGTAGAGCTACCTTCCTATTTTTTCTCCAAGGAACTAATGATAAGTGGCAAATCAGTTACAGGGCAGAAGTCCTGACAGTGACCCTTACTAAACTCCTACTGTGGACTGGAAGGAGCAAGCAAGGAACTGGCTTACACAGGATGGCAAAATTGTGTAGGATTTGAGTGACTTGTTGGTGCCCCATTACTGTAAGTGGTACTCACAGCGGCACTATGGGAGGCAGTATGTCACCTGATGGACAAATTGCACAGCCCAAGTGGGAGTACATGGAATGTAGGAAGCTTCACCCCTTTTCTGCACTCAAACATACCCCTCGTGGAAGTTTTTGACACATGGATTGGGCAGGCCACTCTGATGGTGAAGGCCCTGAAGTGCTCAGATGCAAAAAAGAAAGTGCACATGGGAGAATGTCTACAAGGACTGGCAGAACCAGCATTGGATGCCATACAGACCTTGAAGATCAGTTGAATGAATGCCACTCCACTAGACTACCGTACCTGTCCACATTGGAATGCATACTTTGAAGCATAGACAAGCCTGGCAAGATTCTCATACAGCTGTCACTTCTCAAGCAAAAAGAGGAGAAAAACTTTAGGAATTCTTGACATGCATGGAGAAGACAATATAGTGGGCATATTAGAAAGGCAACTGGCTGCTTCAGATATGGATAGAGTACATGTGGAATAAGTACTCAAAGGAGCTGTGAACTCAGATCAGATCCTACTGAGCCTTCAGTTGAGGGACAGGGTGGACAAGCTATCAGTTTATGGAGAACTGGTCGGCAAAGTGATGAAACAGGAAAGAGATTACTCCTCAGATTGGTGCCTGAAAGGCAACTGCTACAGTGGTAAGGAGTGTACCCGTATCAGTTCAAGAAACCCCTTGAACCCCGTAACTCATGGCACAAATTGAGAGGTTGACACAGTTGGCCCTGGAGCAATGGAAGGCGGGATGCCTTAAAGGTGGAGAGTATCCAGTAAATGCAACATCACTGCAGACTCATACAAACTTCACCCCCCCCGGAAGGTGAAAGTTGGGCCTTGCCACAGATAGAACTCAGAATCCAAGGAAAGAAGAACAGATACATGTGTTGCTAGTGTGGTAAAGAAGGGCATCAAATGAGAGAGTGTCTAAGTGCTAAAGATGTAAGGAGCATTAATCAGCAACTCATCTGGATGCTGGTAACACGGGGAATGTCAATGGGGCCCAGCAATGGAGCACACTGCAGCCCTGGAAGTCAGACACTTGCAGCAAGTAGTCATCAATAAACAGCCAAGTTGGAAAAGAACTTAGAAATTCAGTAACTGAGCTAGTTGAACCTTAGTTGGAGATTCAAGTCAAAGTAGAAAGACTTCCTAATCATGCTGTTTTGGACAGTGGTTCTTAAGTAACGTTCAGTTTCAAAGACTACTGTGACAAGTTACTTGACACATCACAAGCTGCTACCACTGTAAAAACTCAATGTATGGTAACTGAGTGGCAAGGTCTACCCCTATCTTTGATGCATATGTGGCGAGCTAGCCAACTGTCAGTCATTATTTGCAGATATAATTATATATATATATATAAAATGTTTTTAACTTCAAAATGTTTTTATTGGTAGATAGTATGGTTCCAGTTTTCACAGTTGAACAGCCACAAACAGTTAATATCCATTGTGCAAAATTCAGAGTCTGATCAACATAAACATAAGTGCAATTCAATGTCCAGTTTTAAAACCAGATGCCTGCATGCTAAAAGAAAAAGTGAAATGAAATGCAATGAGGGGGATCAGATCCCCAATGCTATTAACTTCAGACTGAAGTCCTTCGTTGTTAACCACATTAGTGTTTAAAGTTTCTGGCTCTATGTTGCCTTTTGTGCCCATAAAGTTTAACTCAAAAGGTAGGAGTCTCTATTCAGACTCAAACCATTTTTCAGATATAGTAAACCACTTCAGTGTGCTGTGAGCCCTTAGAAAAAATGGATTCCCATTACTATCAATGTCTTCAATAATTAGGTTATCACAGTTAATATGTGATTCAATTCTAGCTATAAACATTGTAACAAGAAGCAAATTAAAAACCAAAAGATTCAGTGCATGTTTCCCCCTTCTTCCCCCAGGCCTCCCCCAGCATTTTGATGCAGACCCGATCCCACTAGGCATCCAATTGCAAGTTAAGTTGATGCCAAGGGCGCCATATGGTCAAGAACTTGTCTTGCTATAGTCAGACTCGACTGGTGATGTTCTCCATCCTCTCTAATTCTGCAACATGAGCTAACCAACATCCCAGCATGGGTGGGGTGGGAGAGAGCCGATTGGAGGTAATGCATTTTAGAGCCACCACTCTGAGCATTTGGCCCAACTTTCTTGCCACCTTAGAGCCAGAGAGCAAGGCTGGAAAGCCTAACACTAGGTCAGTGAACGTGAATGGAATGGTGAGGCTGGTTAGTTGTTGAATTTCTAGATGCATTGCTTGCCAAAACCCCTGCAGTTTCAGACAGGCTCAAAAAATGTGGTAGTGCATCCCCTTATCCCCACAGTCCCTCCAACAAAAGTCTGTGTGAGTGGAATTAAAATGTTTATTTATAACTGGAGTGGAGAAGAACTGGACTAACACTTTCCAGTTAAACTCCCTCCATGTGAGAGAGGCAGTCACCTGCCAGCCCCATTTTACCCTCTTGGCCCATTGTTCTGGGTCTATTTGCCTCACTGCCTCTTGTTCCCATCTTTTCCTAAGGGTTTCCAGGGGCAGAGTCAACCGATTAGTTAGCAATGAGTAAAGGCCTGAGAGATAATGAAAGTTGTCCAAGATGATGGAGGCATGATTTAAATTTTTTAATTTTTTTTTTACCGGGAGAGTCACACTAAGCTGAAGCCTGTTTTACAGGTGCAACCTGGGAGCACAAGAGAGTTAAGTGACTTGCTCTGGGTCACACAGTATGCAAGTGGGGACTGTGGGATTCAAATCCAGGTCACCAGGTTTGCAGCTCAGAGCCTTAAACCACTGCGCTATACTGCCTGATTAAAAAAAAGGATTCCAAGCATGTATGTTCCCTGTGAATCTTGGGAAGCATCCCCAGTGTTAACTGAAAGTGACAAACTTGCAAAAATCTGTAATGATCCTCTTTACGAAGGAGGAATTTGGCCTGCAGTTGGACAAAGGAGAGGCAACCCCAGCCACAGTACATTGCAAGAATGTCATCAGTTTATGCGCTGTCCAGTACATATAACATTGATTTAGCCTGTGGAGACAGAAAGAGGGTTCATGGTGGATGAGGGAGAGAGGTCTCAACCAGTTTGGTGTAAAGGTGATTTTACGGAGTCTGAGAAAGATCTGTAGAGAGTGTTTAACTCACGGGTTATCAATACTATTCCACACCTTTGCAGGAAAACTATTTGTTGGCAAAGTCCAAAGGGCCCAACCCTGCAGCGAGGCCTCCTCCAATTGGCACCATCCTGAGTCTGTGCGTCTTTTGACCCAAGTGTATAGCTGAGCTCCCTGTGCCACTAGGTAGTAGTGGTCGAAATTTGGGAGAGCTAACCCTCCTTCAGTATGAAGGGTTTGCAGCAGGTTCCTCTTGAGGTGGAGATGGGCTCCTGACCAGATAAACCTTTGGGTGTCCTTTTGGAGATGGTTCCAGAAAAGTCCAGTATAGGTATAGGTATAAGGAGGGTCTGAAACAGGAATAATAAGCGTGGCAGCACATACATTTTAAGTGTTTGAATTCTGCCATATAGAGTGAGTGGGAGGAGATTCCATCTGGCTATGTCTGACTGTATTTCCTGAAATAGTCTAAGATAATTGTTCTTAGAAAGTTGTGATATGTCTACTGAAATTCTAATGCTTAGGTGTCACAACCCCACTCAGCAGGTCAGCCCTCTACTCCCAAAGCGCCAACCTCTGAACTAGTATTGTGAACAGTTAACAGAACAGGGTAACCCTCCTGTCTGTTTTGTGGGTTTGAGTCACCTTTTGTCCCACATTCTGGAGGGATTCAAACTGTTAACCTCTTGCTAGCGTACCCAATATACAGGCTCAGATAATTCTGCTCTTTGGGGAAATGCCAGATATCTTTCGCCTATGGGCACCCAACCAGGTATTACAAAATGAATCCTTAAAACTCTATGCAAGACCTTAGAGAAACTCTTACCTGTTTCCCAATAAGCTTATGCACAGTATCAACTTGAACTATCTAAGCTTCACTTATAAAAAAGAAGTTTCAAGGCATACCAGGCAGTTTCTGTTTTTAAAATATATATCTTTACTTTAAAATAGATAAAAATAGGTAAAAAGTGAAATACAGAACAAAATATCCCAACCCGTACAATCTTAAAAACAAAACAGGTTTAAAAGTGCAAAATTCCTACCAACCATTAGACTTATTTATCCCACAGACACCTGCCCATGGACTATGCTCGGCAAACAAATTTCTACTCACCATACCCAGGTGTCTTACTTCAAAAGGCTCTAGAGCATTTCACTGCACCACCCCAGCCACCTGGAACTCCCTTCCTCCCTCCTGCACTGAGGCAGGCTAACTCCCACCCAATCTTCAAAAAAAGAACTATATCGCCACCTGTCCCGGGAACCCTGCACATGCTTTGATCCCACTTAGTGCCTCACAGCTAACCACCCTATTTTGCCCAAGACACTGCTGCACTTCTAAACAAGCTTTGCTATAAAATGTCTTTATAGCTGCCACTTAGCCCAGTTTTAGTTATTTGCATGTACTAATGTCACTTTTGTCATCTTTGCATAGCTATATGTATTATCTCGAGTACTGTCTGACTTGATCTGTATTCTAACCTACCTGTACTATATACTATGTACCTGTACTATATACTATGTATTGTATAATCTCATCTTATTTTATGTATGTATTCTCCTGGGTCTTGCCTGAAAATAGTCAACTTTGACTAGCGCACCTAACCCGGTTAACAAAAACTAAATAAATAAATAAATTTCTTATAATCTTTCAGTGCTCTTAGATGTTCCTTCTCTCAGTACAAGTATATGAATCTCTGTGTCTCTAAAGGTCAGCTACAGCATACTTAAAAACAGTCTTGAGCTGGCCTTCTCTCTGAGGTCACCTAGCTCCTCGGTGTATTAAAATTTATATTTACAGCACAGGATATCTTAATAAGGTATTTTAAAAATAGGTGACATCAGCGAACCTCCTCTCTTCATATGACTTCCCAATCTAGTCTGTGATCTGCTAGCTTCTTCTTTCCTCCAGGAGCAGTCTCCTGCTTCACAAATACAGGAAAGACTCTTTGATGAATTAACTGGCTTCTGCTGAAGATGCCCAAACAAATGCATATGCCAATTCCTTATGACACCAAGTGCCATCAAAGGACTTTTCCTGAGGAGACGCCCAACCAAATGTATATGCCCCTTCCTCTTGACACCAAGTGCAATCAAAGGATTTTCCTGACGGCATTATACAATGCATAGTTTAGCTACTGATTTCAAAGCAACTGACAAGTTAATTGCATTCCAGATATCAGTAGTTTAACCTACGTCCTGTCCTTTGAAATTATAACTGGGGGAGTTTTGATGTGTCATTTCAGCAAGACAGTATTTTCTCCTGACAGACAATCCCACTACATAGTTCATATTGCAAAAATCATAGTGTAACCAGAACCTGCTGTCCAAGTGTAACAAGGTATCGGAAGGTATTTCTCAGAGCCCACACAAAAGGAAAGAACCATTTAAATTCTAATGAAAGGGATCCACTCAGAATCATGGCCTCTAATTTCTGAAAGTTAATTTTATAGCTTGCTAGGGAGCCATACCAGTCTAGTGACTGCAGGATATGGGATGTGGAGGTCACTGGGTCAGCCAAAAAAAAAAAGAGTGAATAATTTGCATACAGGGCTAATTTCTGTTTCTGCCCCCCCCAACCATTACCCCTTGATGTCATCATTATTCCTAATAGAAACAGCCAGAGGTTCAAGCGAGAGAGCAAAAAGCAGGGCAGGGGGAAGAGGGTAGCTCTGCCTTGCTTCACGCTGCAGGGGGAACCTGTCTGTCAGGAAACCATTCACTTTAACCCATGCCTTTGGGGTAGAGTATAAAGCATCAATTGTGGTGATAAATGTTTCCCCCAGCCCAAATCTTCATAAAGTAAGTAATAAAAATGACCAGTCAACCCTAACAAACATCTTCTCAGCATCCATACTTATGGCCAACTGGAAGGTTTTGATGTATCTTTGGACAGAAATAATGTTAAGAAACCACCAAATGTTGTCTTGAAGATAGCGCCCAGCAATAAAGCCTATCTGGTCTCTATGTACCAGGGAAGAAATGACTAATTGCAGGTGATCCACCAGAATACCTGTGAAAATGTTTAGGTCTACCGGAAGGAGGGAGAGAGATAGGGCAATATGACCCACAGTCTTCCAGGTCTTTATTCAGTTTAAGAATGACCGAAATGTGGGCCAGGTTCCAGGAGGCAGGGGCTCCCCTTCCCCATCACCTCATTGAATGTGGCCAACAGGGGTGTTAGCAATATGGGGGAAACTGTAAAATTTTTATGTGAAGCCATCGGTACCTGGAGATTTTCCATTTTTCAATTACTTGATCGTCCCCATTATCTCTTGCTCCATAATTGGAGTCCCCCCCCAAAATTCCCTCTGTTTTTCCCCCAACGTGGGAAGTTGTAGGTCATTGAGGTACTGAAGAGATCGCTCAAAGTGACCTGGGCCCCTTTCAACTGTATACAAATATTTGTAATATTTACTGAAAAACTTTGAGATTAAAGGAGGAGAAATTATATATATATATATATATATACACATATATATATATATATATATATATATATATATATATATATATATATATATGGGCTATGCTTGGGTCAGCTGTGAGACTGTTAGCGAGCAGCAGTACGAGGAAGTTGAGAGCAGTAAGTTGAGACTTCTATGAAGTGAAAGTGAGAGAGTGAGAAGGGAGATGGCTGCAGTTATTTTTATTTATTTCTTTTTTTGTGAAAGTCGGGAGAGTTTATCTGTGTGGTGGGGGAGTGAGCAGGAGTTACAGTGCAGGTGAAGGGGATATTTTATTGCTGGAGTGTGTGAGTGGGATCAGCTGCAGTGAATCAAGGACAGCTAGAAGTGTACATTTGCTGCTTTGACAATATGTGAGTGGATATTCCGAGTGATGCTGAGGAGAGTAAAAATAAAATTATATATGAAGTGGGTTGCCTACTGTGGGAAGGGGCAACATTTGTGCAGGAGCTACTGTGTCTGAGGGTAAAAGTGAAAGTAGGTAGAAATAGTGGCAGCAGTTGGGGGGAACATACAAACTGTGTGGATAAATGGGCTGTCATGTAGTAGGTTGGGGCTTTAGAAAGTAGTCCAGCACTGTATGTAAAAATGGTCACTGTATGTATAAATTTATTTATACATACAGTGACTCAGATAAACACATTTATCACTCTGAATATACAGTATGTCCACCCCATTGCATGTGTATATATATATATATATATATATATATATATATATATTTTTTTTTTATGTGATTCTGTGTATATGTACATGCCTCAAGAATGCCAGTGTTAATGCAAGGGGCACATGAAGAGAGAGACTGGATTTCTTTTAAAATGTTTGACCTTTTTCTGACCTGAGGGGCAGCTGCTTGCCAGGAAGCTAAGGATGCATTTCCAGGTCCCTTAACAGAGATATGCCAAAATTCATTTACTTGTTATAAATCATGCACTTCAGAAACAGGATGCTCTGATTCCAGGAAACTGTTATGGTATGTTGTATCTTATAAGGTGAGAGGACCAGGAACATTCTTTCAGGCAGACCTGTGTGAATTCTCTTACAGGTGTCAATTGAATTCCCAGTAAGACAGTAGAGACATCAAAGGCCACTGGGAAAATGAGATTTTGGAGAAAGAGCAAGAGTGACAGCTACTGGCCTAAAAGAGAAGGCCCCCCCTTTGAGATTAGATAGTTCTTTTTCTTCAGACTTCCTCCAGCTATATAAGGAATTGAACAAGAGGCATTCGCTCTCATTTTTGCTGAGCATCTACAAGGGACACTCTTCTCCTGACAATACAAGAAGCAAGACTGCCACTAACAAGGAAACTGAATATTTCATTTACTTTCTTTGAACTTCAATTTACTACGGACTTAAGGTAGACTTTAGATAACAGTTATAATGCATTTTTCATGTATATTTTCCACTTTTATTTCTGTTATTCTGTGTCCAAATTAGTCAATCTTTTAGTTGTAACTATACGATTATTATTTAAGTATTTCAGTAAAACATTTTTTTAAGAAACCTGCCTGAGTGAGATTTCTTAATTGTGTGTGAATTGTGAAACAGTGCATTCATTAATAATCTGTGACAAACTGTTATTGCTAAGGGGTGCCTCCATAAGCAATCAGTCGAGCAAGGGTCTGTAAGAGACATCTGGATAAAGATAGGGAGAATACCAAAGTCTCAGGGAAGAGTCTGTAGGGATTTTGAACCAGGTTGTTGCACGTCCTGTGGGGAGAAGGCAACATCAGGATCACACTGCTACCCTGAAGAGAGTGTGACGCCTGGATCTTCCCCCTTTGTGTAACAACCAAGAAGGGTTCATATTTGGCTACAAGACTCGAGACTGGTATTGTGCCCTAATCCAGAGTTTAGAGAGATGCCCTGGGACCTTGTGGTGGGTGTTCAGTCATGACCTCAGTGAGCATTCTAAAAGGACATGAGGAAGGTACCCCTGTTTCCCCCATCACAGATCGAACATAGGGGTGGGCACTGTGAGTTCAATGGATCAGACCATCAGGAGTGGGTTCATGACAGCATCAAGATATGGATTCATTTCCTGACTAAGGTCAATAGAGTCGGAGGACCGATGGAAACTCTGGCATTGGTATGCCCAGTGGACAGGATGTATGACAATATTCCTATGTTAATTGGAATGTATGCACTCATGTTTGGATGGTTGGGACAACTGTGCAAAGAGATGTGAAAGGCAACAACAGCTGGAGGGCACGCTGCACTGATAGCACACCATCACAACAACATTTCAACGGTGAACAGCACCACAGCGACAAATCTTGGCAGGTCAAGGCTGGTCACTGTGGTGGTCCGCTATCTGCCAATGCAGCAATTCCCAGTGTTGCGCCCCCAACCAAAACTACCTCCGATTCAGAGTTGGCTATTTAGATATGGGGTGGCGTGGGGGGGTGAAGCCCCCCACAGAAAAACACTTTTTCCCGATGGGAGCACTGCCGACAGTTGTTATTGTTCTCATTGATGTCTGGGGTTTCAACAATGACATTGTCATTGTATTGACGTGGAACCCACTGCACATTTTGCATATGGCCCACCAACAAGGGGACACCCCGGTAGTACCTCAGCTCAAACAAGTCCCTGGATGCCCTTTGTTTGCATCAGACAAAATAGCCCTCACATTTCTGCACCAGTGCTGCTATGAGGTGGGAGCCAGAGCTTCACACTTACTGATGTACCAAATTTGTACACAATGTTGCACAGCCACAATAACTGGGCTAGGCCATCTGACCACTGGAGCCCAGCTAACAAAACTGCACATCACCCGGGCATTTTTTTCCACTGGGACATGGAAAAATTTAAATATTTAGGAATATTCCTTTCCAGAACTCCAGCCACTGCCTTCCTCAATAACCACACCCCCTTCTCAGTTCAGCTAACACAGGACCTCAAGCACTGGAACACACTGCCCCTGAGCCTCTCCAGGAGAATGGAGGTGATTTGTATGGTCACCCTCTGCAGGGCACTATACCTGTTCCAGAATGTCCCGATTCCTCTACCACAAACCTCTTTCCAACAGTAGAATAAAGAAATCTCCCAATTCATCTGGGCTGGCCAGCAACCTCAGATCAAGTGGAAAACGTTGTGTCCCCCAAATCAAAAGGAGACCTCTCTCTTCCAAACCTGAGGGTCTATTACTGGGTAGCGTAGCTCCACTATATAGTCCTTCAGCACATGACTGCCCCTCAGGCTCAGTGGCAAAAATTAGAAGTTTTCCCTAATCCTGAGTTTATCAGAGCCACGTATCACACCGATACAAATCCCAGAGGAATAACCACCTCTAACCTGTGGCTCAGATACCAGAATCAGCCTGCATCTCGATCCGCAGAACACTACACTTGGTCTCTTTATCTCTTTATTATAATCAACTGCACTTTTGGAACAATTTCACCAGCAGGTATAGACACAGCCTTCAGAAACTGGGAACACCACTCTCTATAATATCTGTAGCAACTCATGTCCAGAGCCTCTCTTAAGTCCTTCCCAGAAGCCCAAACTGGATTTGGCCTTAGGCAGGCAGATTTCTATAGGTTTTTACAACTCGGACATTACTATTACTCTTCCATTGGCTATGCGCAACCCCTTCGGCTCACCCAGCAATAATTGCCTCTCAGATCTCCTTTCTGAGATCAGGGAATACAGAACACGTGATTTTCTGTCTGTACAAGGCCCTGACTGAATCCACTGGAGACTCCACAAAGGACATCCTCCAGCACTAGGATCCCTAATTTCCACAAAAAACTGACATAGGGGCTGTCAAAGCACTGTCAGAGTTACAGGCTCCCATCAGTGGAGAGAGTACACCTGGAAACATCAAGTAAGATATTTTCACATGCCAGCTATCACTGTACACTGTCTAGCTACTAGTGATTCTTCCTGCTAGAGACTATGCGGGGAAGCACAGGCTCACCACACACGCATTATGTGCTCATGCCTAGCCCTGCGGCCTTTTTTCCAGGTCACTGCAGGAGGAACCGGAGGAGCTGGGAAAGTCAGTTCCCTTGACCACAGAACTGTTCCTCCTACTCCAGCTCACACAAGGCTACTGAGATCCCAACATTATGTACCTGTTGGGCATCCTGCTTATGGCAGCCACAAAATAAATTACAAGAGCCTGGTTAACCCCTCAAGCTCCTACACTATCTGCACAATGCCACACAGTCAGTCCAATCTGTAGAGACACTGTAACCTGACGGTCAGCAGGAACTTCCTGTTCAGTAACAGCTTGATTGACAGCAGGAACTTCCTGTAAGGGATAGGAAGGACTGGAACACAAGTTCACATACATTTTCTCTGCTGGGAGGGAGCAATAACAGTATCTATCGAAAGCAGAAATGCATCATGCATTGCAGAGTAAGGGCACGTCCCATAATGGATGTGGTAGGTTGCCAAGGTTGCTGGGCACTCGTCTTCAGGGAACTCCTCTGGAGGATGGGCCACTGTCCCATATGTAAAAATATGAACTAGCTCATGGCTCAGATGGGTGCAGCATGGGATGAAATAGCTAAGCTGCAACATTAACTGTACTGTTCACCCCCTCTGTATCCACTCCCTCAGAGGCCCACCTACCCAGGGGGTGGAAGGTGGTGGGTCAGAGAGGGGGTAGGGTTGCAAGGTTAAACCAAGGAAACCCTGTTCAGCCAAATGTAATCCTGACCATGAATTGCTTTGCACCCCTGGCAAAGGTGCATGATCTGAACTTGGGGGGGGGGTAACGTGCCAGCCGTGAGGACAAAACAAAACAGGGCAACAGCATCCGGGGGCAGCAAGAAGAAATGGAACTGTAATAAGTGCAATGAAATACTTATACTAGAGGACTCAATGATAAGAGGAATTGAGAGACACCTGAGAGAATGTACGCAAGCGACCATCACAGTCAAATGTCTCTCCAGATCCTTGGCCAAGCATGACACTGAATGCATCGGGAGAATAGTCAACAAAGCAGGGGAAGGACTCAGAGTACTGGTTCATCTCGGAACCAATGACCTGGCAAATCAGATGGCAGACAAGACCAAGAAAAGCTTTTTTAAACTGAGTGAAAGGTTGTCTCCTCGAATGACCTCCCTCGCTTTCTATGAAGTCCTCCCAGTGTGGGGCAAAGATGACTGCTCTGACAGGTTCAGAAACAGAGTACTGGAGGATTTTAAAGGAGAACTGCACTGAGTTTATAAGTCATTTCTCACAGTAGAAGCTGTTTTTTAAATACTGGTTCAAATTCTGTTATTTCTCTAGCTATCCAGACTTTTTAGTTATCCTAGTTGTTGTTTGTGACTTACTTGCTGTTGGTAAGAACCATTTTAGAACGGTATGATGTAGCTCATGGCCCTGTTCTGCAGTACTTTTCTATTGTTGGCACAATGCACCCATGTTCTGCTATAGAACTCTGTGGCTGAGAGGGACATAAACTATATCATACAGTTCTAAAATGGTACTTACCACCAGATTGTAAAGCAGAAACACCTACTGAGGTTACAAAATGGCCTGTATAGATGGAACAATAATAGAATTTTAACTAATACTTAAAAACAGCTTCTATTGGGAAAAATGGCTTACAGGTTCAGCGCAGTTCTCCTTTAACACGTGGTTGAAAGCATGATGTCTTGAATAAGGCTATCACTTCATCAGTAATTGGGGGGTCTTCTGGGAGAGGAAGTTTTTTTTTAAGTTTGACGGACTCCACCTGACAAAAGAGGGGGTAAGTGCACTTGGACAGAATTTGACGCCCGTGTCGGACGTTTAAACTAGGTGGGGGGAGTTTGTCGCTAAGGGAACTATTGGTTATAGCCCAATTAATAGGAGTTTAATTGACACTCCCCCTCAAGTTAGGTATTCTTGGCTGGCCTGGTGGTGTAGAGGGCTGAGGCGCCTGTGCCTTACCTCTTACCATGCCGATGAACCAAAGGCGGGAGTGACCTCGGATTGCTGGGAGTTGGCTGGGGGAGAGAGGACTGAGCATCCGGAGGACAGCACTCCTCTCTCGGGGAGAGGTGGGTTGTGGTTTCCTGGTATCAGCGACACCAGGTGGAGGCATGGTGTACCACAGCCAGGGCCACATGGAGGCACTGGGAGGAGGCATTGGCCAACATCTGCGAAGGCGTGCGCAGGAGCACGCATGTCCCACACTGGACATCATTGCATGTCTGCACCCACTTCTGGCCATCTGTGCCCCAGTCCAAGTGCGCCTGTCATTAGGGTGCCAAATTGTCAAATTCACTGCCCCCTCCCCGAGGTCCGACCCCCTTGAGTTTGTATATTTAGGTGGGAGGCACAGCCCTTGGCCACACAGACTTGCTGTAATTTAAATCCATACGCCCCCTAATGACGGGCACACTTGGACGGGCACGTTCCGAAGGTGAAACCATCTGCACCTTCTGGGGGGGAAGGGGATAAGGCACCACAAGAACACGGAAACACCCTGATCTTTGGGTAAGTGATGATATGCCTTGGCTCCCATACCCACTGTCAGGCCCTTCCCACCAGGGTCCCAATCCTCAGCCCTATCAGACCGAGCCTGCAAAATTGGATTTTAAGGAGTGCTGAAGAGTGGAGGTTGCCCCACCCTGGGGGGCACAAACCATGGATCTCATCAGGTAGGTCTGTAGGTGCGGATCTCTGGGAGGGGACACAGGGGTTTGAGGCTGGGTGGGAGATGCCACCAGGTGACATCTGAGAGAGTCCCTTGGATTGGTGACCAGGAGGAAAAAAGAGTTACAAGAAAAAAAAAAGTTAGGTATTCCCTTCCACCTCTTGGGAGCAACCAGGGGGATCAAAAGGGGGCTTGGCCAGCCCACCAGTGCAGTAGTTGGATTTTTGCTTGTGATGCCAATGACCCAGGCTAGGGAATGGACCCGGGTGTCATAGGGCTGGGGGGGTGGCTTGAACCTCCCACCATGGCTTGCTATCTCCCGGTGGGAGGGGGGTATGCAGCCCGGTGTTTGCCGACCTCTGGTGGAGGCCAGAGGCATGGCAGCACATCGGGTCCTGCTGCATAGGGAGCATGACGGATGTCGGCTCATGCCTTGATGTCCTGGCACGTCGCACTCCTAGTCACAAAACCAGGGAAAAGGCTCCCTGACTGGCCAGATGATGGTTGCCAGTCCTCCGCCGCCACAAAGCACTGGACAGCCAACCCCAGCAGCACACCAGGGCAAGTAAGTTGCACTGGCTGCTCCACTGGTGCCTTCCCCCTTGGAAGGGGGACCTGTCCGACAAAGGGAAACATTGGGTTACCCGGGGGACTGTAATATGGGGTGGTGGTTGGCAGTGGGTTTAGAGTGCCAGCCAGGTTCACGTAGGTGATCTGAAGGAGTGGCTGGTCGGGGAGCATGAGAGGCACAAAAAAAAGGTGGGGGCCTTGAAGGGTCCATAAAGGGGACCATGAAATCATAAACCAGCAGGTGAAATTGGGGGGGGGGAGGGTGAAAGGTACTGCTGCCAGTTCATGGAAAGGGGTATGTTTCAATACAAGGAGCCTGGGAAACAAATTAAGCGACCTACAGGCAGTAACAGCAGATTTCAAGGTAGACCTGGTGGCCGTGACAGAAACATGGGCATCAGAGAACAATGACTGGGACCTCTGGATCCCGGGCTACTCACTATTTAGATAGAAAAGGAAAGAAGCCGGGGGAGGGTGGAGTGGCACTATATGTGCAAGATGGAATTAAAGCCACTACACTCAACGTCAACAAAAAAGAAGCTGTTGAATCCCTGTGGGTGCAGCTCAGCTTGGCAGAAGGAAGGAAGGAAGGTCTGTGTCAGAGTGGTATACAGGCTGCCTGGTCAAACAGGGGACAAGGATGAGGAATTTTTGGAGGAAGTCAGGGGTGTATCACAGAAAGGTGATACAGCGATGATTGGAGACCTGAACATGCCCAATTTTGACTAGGGTATCCTGCTGGCCAGATCCTCAAAACATCAAACTGTGGTAGAAGCCTTACAAGAGTGTCTATTCACCCACCTAGTTAGCACTCTGACTAGGCAGGATACCATCCTGGACGTAGTTCTTACCAAGTTGGAGATGGTGGGTGCAGTTACAGTTGGGGAACCACTGGCAAACAGTGACCACAACTCTGTCAGGTTTGAATTATCCCATGGGGATGTAAAATCTCAATCCAGAGCGGAGGTCTTAAAAGGAAATGTCCACGTTAAAACGGGCCCCACCTCAGTGTGAGGTAGGGCCGGTTAAGAGTTTCAGAAAAGTATTACTTTTTTTCAGCTTTCATTTTGGTATTTTATAATTTATCTGGTTGATCCTGCCTCCATGTCCATTCTGCATTTTAGAATCCAGCGCAGCTCATGGCATGCCCACAACCACCCGTGGCTGTCCTGAGAATGATGTGTCATGTGAGGAGCAGTTGTGTCCATCCATTACATTTCTATACTCGAGTTTTGATAGCCCAGTTTAACTTCTAATGACCGGTGCTTTATCGAGCCCAGGTTATAGACTGGCAGCCCACTGCCAGTCTATACCTGGTCTCCGTAGCACTGAGTCATGTAGAATCCAAACTGGAGCTATCGGAAGCTCTGAATATATAGAAATGTAATGGATGGGCCTGCGGCTGCTCCCCGCATGATATGTCATTCCTGGGACAGCCGCGGGTGGTTGTGGGTGCACTGCTCACGGTGCTAGATTCTAAAATGCCAGGTGGACAGGGAGGCAGTATCAACCAGATAAATTATGAAAATATCTAAAATCGCCAAAGGTAAAAAAATAATACTTTTTCTGAAACTCTTAATCAGGCCCTGCTTCACTCTGAGGCAGTGCCCGTTTTTACATGGCCGTTTCCCTTTAAATTTTAGGGGAGCTAATTTTAAAAAAATTATGAAATTAGCCAAGGGTAAATTGGCCAGTATCCAGGAGAAGTTGAAGACAGAAGACATTTGGAGGCTGATCAAACAGGCTATCCTCAAGGTTACAAAAGTATGCATCAGAACAGTGTCAAAAAGGAATAGGCATAAAATACCCATATGGTTCAATGATCAGGTTAAAGAGGCTATGAAGAACAAAAGGGACACTTTCCACAAATACAAAAGTAACCAGGGGGACAACGAATGGGACAATTTCACTCAGAGGAGCAAGGAAGCTAAGAAGGCAGTGAGACTAGCTAATGCAGCAGCTAAAAATCAGATTGTGGAGAGGATTAAAACGGAATGAACAATTCTTTCACCACATTCAAGAAAAGAGAAAGAAAGGGGGTAGCATAGTTAGACTTATTTATTTATTTCGTTTTTATTTACTGGGTGGGTGCACTAGCCATAAAATGATTATTTTCAGGCATGACCCAGGAGATTACAGAGTAGTCAAACACAACAGTACAGTACAATAACAGGATAATTGTGACACAGGAAAAAAAATACACAATAGATAACGGAAGCATAACCATAAATATAACAACCAGCAAAGACCTAGGGTAAATAATACACAAAGTGAGTAATAAACAGGCATTAAGTATAGATGGAGTCAGGGTCACTGAGGATGATGGATAGAAGGCCACTGCTCTGAACAGCTTCTTCTGGTCAGTGTTCACAAAAGAACACAGCATGTCATTGCCTAATAGAGGCATCATAGCAGCCGACAAGGGGATACCACAAATGGAAGCACTATCAATTACCACCAGCAAGGTCAGAGAGGCCCTAGGGCATCTAAAGATGGATAAAGCACCAGGGCCCGAGGGGCTGCATCTGAAGGTGCTGAAAGAGCTTGCATAGGAATTAGTGGGACCCTTGGCATACATATTTACCTGATCACTGAAGATGGGAGTTGTGCCAATGGACTGGAGAAGAGCAGATGTGGTACCTCTCCACAAGGGGGGAAGTAGGGAGGACGCCAACAGCAACAACGGATCGGTTAGCCTCACATCTGTAGTGGGGAAACGTATGGAAATCTTAATCAAGCAAGACCTTGTAGAGTACCTACAGAAGAACAGTCTTTAGGATATCAGGCAACATGGATTCATAGCAGGTGGGTCATGTCAGGCAAATCTGATTACGTCTTTTGACTAGGTGACTAAGGAGTTGGATATGGGCCACCCAGTGGACCTCCTCTACTTCGATTTCTGCAAAGCCTTCGACTCAGTGCCACATAATCACCTGTTAAAAAAGATGGAGGACCTAGGCATGGCAAAGAGCTTAGGTGGGTAGGAAATTGGCTTAGTGACAGAACGCAAAGTGTGGTAGTAAATGGGGCGAGGTTATCTGAGGGGGGAGTCACTAGTGGAGTGCCCCAGGGCTCAGTCCTGGACCCATTCCTGTTTAATTTGTTCATCAGTGTCATGGCTGTGGGCATTCAGGGAAAGCTTGCCCTCTTTCCTGATGGTACTAAGTTAGGCGGCAGGGTCAATAGCATGGAGGCAATTGGGGACCTTCAAAGGGACCTGCAGAGGCTGGAAGGATGGTCTAAAGTCTGGCAATTGAGGTTCAACACAAAAAAGTGTAAGGTGATGCATCTAAGCAAGGGAAACCCGAGGACCGAATATTGGCTAAATGGAGTCAAACTCGACTCCTCGCAGGAAGAATGGGACGTAGGGGTCATCATTAGTGACACCCTTAAGCAATCCAGCCAATGCAACAGAGCTTACAGCAAGGCCAGCAAAATGTTAGGATGTATTAAGGAGGGGGTTTTGATAGCAGAAATAGGGAAGTAATCCTACCACTCTATAGGTCCCTGGTAAGGTCTCACTTGGATTATTGTGCTCAGTTTTTGGGTGCTCATCTTAGGAAAGACAAGGATAGGCTGGAGGTCATGCAGAGGAGGGCGACCAAGATGATACATGGGCTCCAAGGGCCCTCATACGAGGAGTGCCTAAAGGAACTAAACATGTACTCACTGGAGACTAGGAAGGAGAGAGGGGATAGGATTGAGATGTTCAAGTTCCTTAGAGACATAAATAAGGTACCCTACTCAGATCTTTTCAACAGAGTCCCCACCTCAGCTACTAGAGGTCATGATTGGAAGCTGAGGGGGAGGAAGCTTCAAAAGAGAACCAAGGAAGCACTACTTTATAGAAAGGGTTGTTGATCCTTGGAATAGGCTTCCTATGGAGGTAGTAGGAGCAGATACAGTGACAACATTCAGGCTGGCGTGGGACAGATTCATATTGGGGGATAGATACTAGGGTCATTATAGGGTCTCAGAAACTCACAGGCAAACTTGATGGACCCTTGGTCTCCTTCTGCCATCATTTTCTATGTTTCTAGAGTCAAGAAAATTATGTACTCCCTGAATGATAAGGCTGAGCTCTGCTCCTCATGCTGGAATGGATGGCTTCTTCACGTGATAAGTAAAGACAGTGAGTTTGTACCATAAAGACCTGACACTAAATGATGCTCATTAACCCCTGCAGACAGAAGGGCCCAATACTTGACCCCAAGCTGGAAAACCCATAGACCTCTTACAAACCACTTCAGAATGATGGACCGCCTCTTGCAGTCCTCTCCTCCCTTGGAGGTGCAGGAACTTTGCCTCTCCTTAATCTACCTTCTGCCTCTACTATGATTCTAATAACCAATCTAAATGCAGCACACTAGTTGCGGTTGAGGGAGGAATTGATTTCTTCAAGTGTTTCTGCCCCCCCGTGCTGTACCTTAGGGGTGGAAGGACCATCACCCCTATATCCTCATCCTCATACTGGAAATGTATTTTTTGTAGTGATGACTCTGGAACAAAAGTAGTGTATCCCATCGGTCTATCATCTGTCTTTCCACACATTCAACAGATGGGATGCTTGTTTATCATGGAATGCAGGAATTCAAACTTCTGCAGAAGTCCACTGGTAGAATGTTCACCTCTCCTGACACAACACACAAAAGACTTCAATACACACCATTCAACTATTCCTGATTATGAGGGTATTCCTCATTTTACCACTCAGAATTGCTCCATCTCTCATACGTCCCTCATGGGAAAGGTGCTGCCCACACAGAGAAAGTGCTGTAAAGTTAGACTTTTTAAATCAGAAATTCATATTATTCTAGGTTGTAAATCAAAATAAATCAGTAAATATCATGGTTTCCACAGTATTCTGAGCATGTATCTCTATGTCTGGTGGTGTGTTTCACATTATGAGGGTCAGTGCCCCACATTGTCCCTAACTTTGAGTGCCTGTGCCCCTCATTTCAGTAACAAAAAGTTGAGAGGTATGCCTTAGTAAAACCAAGGATTCTAATTAATCTGGGCAGGGTTAAGCAGCAAAGATTTCCCTACTGGGCTGGTAAAGATAGAATGGATTATTTGATGTTCAAGAAAGAAGCTCAACAAAAACATAAAGCTATGAGTAGTACTTCCTTTTTTAATTGGTGTATGTGTGTAAAAAAGGGGATTATAAAGGGAAAGAACGTCAAATTATTATTTAAAAAAATTTTTTTTTTTACTTGCTATTTTATCTCCTGGTTCCCGAAACAGCTCCACCGACCCACCTTGACCACGATCCACTGGTCAGGCACCCCCATGTAGCCTTGTATCCCCCCAGGTGGGGTAGGGGTGGAGGAAACCCCCAAATCCTTCTTGTCTCGTCGGGCCCCCCATTGTGGCCTCCTGGGTCGAGTGGTGAGGGGAGCTTTCCTCTGCAGGCAAGCTCTGCCAGGTCCCGTTTTTCCCCCATAGCCCCAGGAGTCGCAGTTGTACCATGGTGTCCAGGCGTGTACGCCAAAGTCCTGTCACGCTCCTCCCCATCTGCATGGCTTCAGGATGCTGTACCTCTGGCTTCCACCAGATGTTAGGCCAGCACCCAGCCATCATCCCCCCTCCATCCCAGGGGAAGCGAACTGTCCGTTGGACACTTAAGCTTCCCCTCCCTGGCCGGCCCTCCAGTTCCAGGGCTCGTTCCCCAACCTGGGTCATTGACGTCATGAGTGCTAGTGCTACCGTCGTGCTGGACAGCTATTTTTTTTTTTTTTTTTTTTATATTTTGATGGAGTTTCATTTTTAGGGCTTAGCTGACTTTTTTAGTGACAGTAAATGTGTCAGCTGTGTTTGTAATGGCAATCTGGATTTTTTTAGGAAAGGCATTGATTTGCTAATGGGCTGTGTCCTGATTGCCAGCACTTTTTATGTTTGCTTACATGTACAGTGCGAAGAAAACATCTTGTTACGAGAAGGACGTTTCAGAGGTGTGTCACTGTAGGGTCTAATGCAGCTCAGGCTGCAGGGGGCTTGACAGTGATAGCCCAATTATTGGCGAGGATGGTCTTAATACTGTTCATGACTTGCTGGGCAGAAACTTCTTGTAGTTGAAAGGAAAGAGCCGCTCCAATCCAGAGCAGTGCTGTCCTTTCACCAGTGCCTATCAGTCAGCTGAGCAGCGTCACAATCAGCCTGCTGCCCATGAACAGCTTTTTATTGTGCGCGTGCGTGAGTGTGTGTTCCATCTCTCCCCACTGCCCTCCGCCTCTGACTCCATTGTAGGCACAGCTCCACCACTCCAAGAAAAATCCCATCCATCCTGATGACTGAACCAGACATGACTCAGATTTAATCCTCCTTCTTGAAGTGACAGTCCACGGCCCACGTGACTATGCTGAACCACACACTGGGTAGCAAGGAGTGTCTACATGTGCACTGTCTACTGTGCACAGACGTCTGGTCCAACCATGACCCAACCTCCTGACCTGAATCCATCTGACCACCAGACAGTCAATCTGTCCCTCCCCGTGTCCTGACGCCATGGCCAGCCCAACACAAAAAATGCGATCCATTTGAGACAAGGTCCAGTTCCTGCTATCTTATTTCTTTCTATCATAAGTGTATTCTCTTAGCTGTTTATACATAATGTTAGCATCCATTAGCACCCCTATGAACATGTGAGATCACAGATATGCATGCGCGTAGCTAAAGATCTAGGACTCACAGTATATGCAATAGTAACTAGGTTCTTTGTAAGCTTTCTTACTTATAGCTTCTAAATTATCTCAGAGTATGGCTGGTTATTTTAACAATCTTTTGAGAAAACTGATTTCATAGTTGAAAAGGATACTGCTTCAGTATTTATTCATTTATCTGTTTATTTGTACATTTGGAGTTACACCTTTGAGCACAAGTGCTCATTTATGGAAGTTCCACGTCATAGATTGCAGAGTAAACAAAAAATTCAAAAAGGACATATCAGTCAAGACATACTATTTGCTGGTATTGTATTTAATTTCAGTTACTGACTATTACATAGTGCACATTAGTCCTGTGTGACCGTGACCCAACTCCCAACCCAATTCCACCTAAACACTAGACAATCATTCCCTCCCTGCATCCCAACCTCATGGCCAGCCCTGCACAAAAAAATGCACTCCATCTGAGACTGGGTCCAGTCCACACACACACATATATGGCATGGACACAGCAAAATGAGACTGGGAGTTGGTGGTGCTCTGAGGTCAACACAACATCACTGTGCAGACTGGCAGCCTCCAGGATTCCATTTCCAGCATCATGGACAGTGTCATTAGCTCTGCCATCGCTGAATATACTGTATCTGCACTTTAAAGTTTCTAGCTTCCAGCGTCCACGTTTAACTGGTGAGAGCCCAATTTATTTCTAATTTTTTCTTCAGCTGCTTAATCGTGTATCCCCAGTGTGACTTTTCTGTGTGCATTTTATGATTTTTCAGGTCAAGTCATCACAGCAATTAATTCCTCAGTCCAAGTTTTATTATTTCATGCATCTTTTCAGTATATCAACATCATTATTTATAAATTAATACACTCAATAAATGTATCAGACTGCTTGCCCCTTCTATACCGTGAGAGAACATGTTCTAAAGCTATAAATAGTAACACACTGAAATCTATTTAATACAGGTTGCATTTGCTACTCAAACCCTTCAAAATGTTGGAAATGATGAAAGTATGCCCTCTCTAAGCAATCTAATTTAATAAATCATAGCTTGTGTTTAACTGTTACAAAAGAATAAACATTACATACCTTTGTGGTAGCAGTCTATCAATCCTAAAATTTACATCCAGTTTCTTTATGATGAAGAAATTGTCTAAAACAGAGCATGCCAAGTGGGAAGTTTTTATATATTGGAGTGTATATTTACTTAATGGTTGCTCTCAAAAGTGCTTAAAATTTAATTATTACTCACTTTTCAGTTGATTTATAATTTTACTGTCCCCACCTGAGATTACCTAAAAAGAAGCGTAAACTATTGTAATGAGGTACTTAAAAAAGGGGATAACTTCTTTCAATTGTAAACATATTAATTAATAATTTAAGTAGTGGCTTTGTTAGAAGATACAGTACAGCTACAAAAAGTTGTGTCCTGCTTGGGGCGGGGGGCTCAGTACACTAGTGATTATTTTAAGCATACGAGATAAAAGCTACCATGCCAACCTTGGGAGCATGAGAAGATCTCTGTGGTACATGTACATACTGTAAAAGTTGAACTTACTGTAGTCACTGCTGACTTAATTCTTTCTACTTGTATCCTCATTCTCTTATCTGTTTATGTATAAAGTAGGAGTCCTGTAGCACTGTACTAGTGTGGTAAATTACAGTTGTGCATCCGCATAGTAAAAAACTAGAACCTTAGACTCAAAATTAAGTGATTTCTTTTACTCTTTTTGTCATCTACATTACAATTTATTTACCAATAACTTCTAACTTATTTTAAAGTATGACTAAACAATCTAGCAGGCAATTTCATCCAGTTTTTGGGAAAAAATGCCTGTATTGTATCAAGTAGAATTAGTTCCTGCTGCCTTATTTCTTTCTTTTGTAAGTGTAGTCGCTTAGCTGTTATACATAATGTTAGCTTTCAATAGTACCCCTATGGGCATGCGAGATCACAGATGTGAATGCGTATAATTAAAAATCTAGAAATTATATGCAGTAGGGACTGGGTTCCTTGTAAGCTTTTTTACTAATAGCTTCGAAATTATTCCAAAGTATGGCAAGTTATTTAAAACAATCTTTTGCAAAAACTCATAGTTGGAAAGGACACTGCTTCAGTAACTAACTGATATTGTGTTTAATCTCAATTATTGCCTATTACTTAGCGCACATTGGTCCTGTAAAACCATGACCCCACTCCGACCTGATTCTACCCGCCCACCGGCTGGTCAGTCAGTCAGTCCCTCCTTACATCCAAAGAAAAAGATCCATCTGAGATTGGGTCCAGTGTATATATACACACACACACACACAGCACAGCATGGGGAAATGGGACTGTGAGTCGGCAGTACGCTGAGGATGACAAGATGTCAGTGTGCAGGCTAGCAGACTGCAAGATTCCATTTCCAGCATTTGGGACAGGGAAACCCCTGCCACTTCTGAGGACCGTTCTTTTATCTCTGAATGTAACTGCTATGTGAGAATGCAACTATTATAATTATAGAAATGTATATTAAACATCTTAAAAGTAGAGAATCTTGCTAACAGGTATGAAACATTCAAAGTAGCACATTTGCAAGTTTTGTGGACTTCCTAGAATGAGTAGCTCTAAGAAGAACGGCATCCTCTGTTTCTCTTATGTACCCCTTGACCCCCTTGTTGCTTTGTGCATATAAATTTGTTTATATTAGTATTTAGCAAAAGAAATTGTGTGTAGGACTGTGACTTATTAATTACCTGAGCCCTGACTCAAATGAAAGAAAGAAATAGCTTTTTGGTTAGCCCTCTTTTATAGTTCTAACCTGAAGCCTTTGCTTGGCGGCTGCAGTATAAAAGAAGTGATAAAGACTGCATCACCACAGAAAAGCTGCTCCCACTGACCTGCTCACTCCTTTTAACAATTTGATAGCGACTCGGTGAAAGTCCACCAGAGAGCCACTACTTAGGTTGGAGTTCTTTTTATTTTATTACTGGAAGACCCCTATTAAAATGGATAAAGTACAATCCTTGTATAATTAGAGTAGAGAGAGAGGGTACCTATAAAAACCTTATGTTTTCGCTGTCTTCCTCTCTCCCTACATGCTCCTATATACATGTGTCCTCTGAAGCATTTCCAGCCTGGGGTGGTTGTATTTTCCATTTCTGCAGCTTCTATATACCGGTACTGCCACCCGGAAAATAGGGACAGAAATATCCCAAGCAGACAGGAATAAGTGCTCCTGCCCCCCCCCCCCTTTTATAAAACAAACAAGCATAAAAACAAATAGGCAGATAACATATAATAAACTAGGATAACCACGAGATGCCCCTTAAAGTGCCCTGACATTGCCCTATCAAAGAAAAATGGCTTTAAAATGTCTGTAATAGAAAATGTATGATGTACTTGAAAGAAACTGGTAACTTTGGTAGTAGAGAGAAAAAGGACCCAATTCAGCATTATTTTCCCAGGGCATAGCTGCACCAAAGAGCAGGAATTCTCTACTCACCAAGGAAGTAAGCTGTTGGTTAACTAGGATCTGCAGCTTATCTGTTAGGTAGGAAAATGGGCAGACTACGTGGGCCAAGCAGACCTTATTTGCCGTCAAATTCTATGTTTCTATGTGGGAGCTTCAGTATGAACTGAGCCCTTTAGGGCAGCAGCGGCCCCTAGGGGCCACTTATATAGTCATGTAACTGTCAATCATGCTGGAAGGGAGGAGGCTTGGTTTACTTGGTTCTAAAGGACAAAAGGAGGCTATTGCCCATCGAGATTGTCCCCCACCACCATGGTGGGATAAATTATACCCTGGAGTTATTGAACTCCATCCAGTAATCTAACCCTTTTTTAAAGGCTGAAATTGAACTACTGTCCACCAATTCTTGAAGAAGTAAATTCCAGACTCTAGGAGTTCTCACCATGAAATAATTTAACCTTCTATTTGTTTCAGATTTTGCAACATTGATTTGTTTATTATGGGACCGTGGGGTAGTCCTTCTACTGGAGAAGTTTAAACCACATTGATGCATAAGATCCTGGGAATTCTGAATTTTATATAATAGGAGTAAATCACCTCTAGTACGTCTTGATTGAAGTGAATGTAGCCCTGTTTCCTGAAGTCTACCCCAATAGTCCAATTTGGACAGATATGGAACCATTTTAGTAGCTCTCCTCTGGATTTTTTCAATTCTATCCATGTCTTACCTTAAGTAGGGACTCCAAAATGGAGACCCATAGTCTGAATGTGGCCTTACATATGCTCTAAACAAAGGAATAATACATACCTGAATTAAAAGTGTTTTCTGCCTAGAGAGGGGATTGTTATCACAAAATGATACCTTATAGATTATTATAATAATTCTATGGTTCTTAGCTTTGTGTAAATTAAAAAGAGAACCTGGTTAAAAACTTTATGATACAGTATGTTACATCAGAGGCACATGATTACCTGGAGGGCAGGTATAACAAGACTGCCTCCTCACAGGTAGAGGGTTGGTAAGTAAATAGCTGCTGACTAGTGCAGAGGTAGGACTGTAAGAAAAGTCTGTTACTGCAACATTGATCTAAAAGGAAAGATATACCTATGCCAAGGTTATCTCAGGTGGAAACTGTGGGAAGTTTGCCACAGTGAAAACTGAATTGTTTTATTATTTTATTTTGAAGTTTTATTACCTGATTATTTTTGAAGCAATAAATATCACACGAACCAATGTGTTGAACTGAATATCCTGTGTTGTGTCCATCTGTTATCCCACACTCCTACCGTAACTCCCAGGTGGCGCTATCCCAAGGGCTACTACCCCTGCCTGCTTGACTACTGACAGGTTGAGGGGACTAGGTTCTATGGCGGGTGCCTCCACCCAGAGGTCAGGGTTTATAGTGGTTAGACTAGCTTGGTCACAGCCCTCTGGGACACTGAGACCCCCTTTTATTCCCTCTAGTGGCTCACACAATGCACAGCAGTTACAGTCCCAATACTCCACATGTACAGACAGATGGTCAGACCCCATCTGGAGTACTGCGTGCAGTTCTGGAGACCCAGTCTTCGCAAAGACATAGACAGGATGGAAGCTGTCCAGAGGAGGGCACTAAAATGGTGCAGGGTCTGCACCGGAAGACATATGAAGAGAGACTTAAGGAGCTTAATATGTATAGCCTCGAGGAAAGGAGGGAGAGGGGGACATGATAGAAACTTTGAAGTACCTCAAGGGAATCAACAAAGTCCAAGAGGGTAGCATCTTTCAAAAAAAGAGGTGTGCAAGAACAAGGGGGGCACAATTTGAAGATAGAGGGGCGGCTCAGAGGTAATGTAAGGAAGTATTTTTCACAGAGAGGGTTGTGGATGCATGGAACGGCCTCCGAGGAGGTCGGGAGTCAAAAACAGTGGTGGAATTCAAGCATGCATGGGACAGTCATAAGGCAGTTCTAGGGGGTGGGGATAGGAAGAAGTAGGCTGCTGGTTAACTAGGATCTGCAGCTTATCCAGTAGGCAGGGAAATGGGCAGACTGGGTGGGCCAAGCGGTCCTTATCTGCCATCAAATTCTATGTTTCTATGTACACACTGTTCATTCATAAAGTACCACTTACCCTCGAGACTGATTCTGAGGTTTGTCTCTGGGGACCCCCAGTAAAATAAGGTTAATCAACATACACAAACCAATACAATGCTTGATATGTAGGTACTGACACTTCAGACAGTTTAAGATTTAACGACATCAAATCTGGTTTATTTAGGGGGAATAAAACACGGGAGGGAGAGATCAGGTTAATTGGCAGAATTAAATCACAGTACTGTGCACACATACAAGGTCTGAAAAGTCACACTCTGGGTACCCAGGTTGGGGGGGGCTAGCCAGGTCCATTGCCTGGGTTGGCGGCAGGCAGATGGACAGGGCCCTCAGAAGAAAAAAATATACAAACAACACCCAATTGTAATCCGGAGCCGGATGGCTCAGTCCATGAAGAAGTGAAACAGCAATAATTAGATGACACACTTGTAATTGAAAACAGGCTGCAGAGGAATACCCTGATTTGTACTCACAATACCCAAGCTGAGAACTGGATGGTGGATGTTCTTCTGGGTTGCCAGAACAACAGGGCATGGAGACAAGGTCCTTGTGACTGGACCCCACTGCAGTAGATAGCAAGCGGATTTAGTCTGAGACAAGCTGGGGTTTGCTTCCAGTTTCAACACACAGCACAGGGGATTGGAAATAGCGATTCCCCACAAGCACTACGCACATTCATATGTAAAAGAAAAGTACTATACCAGGCAGGCTGCTCCTAGATCCTGACCGCAATTACTACAAAATACCCGGGAGCACACACAGCAGCTTCATTTCCTGACAGACCGAGCGCAGTTCAGCAATTTCTCCAGTCTTCTACAGGGTGAGCCTGGTTCCTACCTTTCAGACTTCCTTCTTTCTCCTCACAAGTCGAATTCAATCTGAACTAGCACTTACAATGGCTGCAGGCCGAACCTCAGGGCCTCACATGAGCTTCCCGCGCGAAACTATACACCGCAGAAGCACAGAGCTCCTTCTCATTTCACTGTCACAACTGATCGGATCTTTCCAGTCACAGAGCACGGCATTTTCTTTAGCTCCACACCATTCTGTTGGCTGGTTCGGCTGTCACTCACAATAAGACTCCCTCTGTTGGTGAAAAAAGGCACCAAGGTTAAAACTACATTTCCCAGAGCCACTGCCCATACAATCCCCTTGTGGCTGGCTCAAAATTGAGAGTCAAAGTTCCGATTTGCCCACAGGCTCCATTTTAGGGTCTATCATCCTGATTGGTCCAAGTCAGCAATTCAGGACCAAAATGAAAGAGCTACACTGAAACAGTTCTTGCTGAAGGGAAAGCAGGTTAGACAAACTGTATTTTCATTATCACTCTAACAGATTTCTGGCAAACAGTTATATCTTTCAACAAGGCTCCCTCTGCTCCTGTAGCGACGGCAGAAACAGAGCAAATTGACAGCAGCTCGGGTGGGATTCGAGCATTAAATACACAGTCCCCCCATACAAACTAATTAAGTATGCAAGCAGGCAGCTCTTAAAGAGACAATACGTGGAGGCTCAAATAGCACTCACTTGGAACCACATTTAAACAGCTCAGACACCGAACACCGCCCAGACTTGGAGCATTCAGGCAAGCTCCTGGAAGACTTTTGGGAACCCCCATTTACAGGGGGGCTACACTACAAAGTTGGTGTCACATTCCTAGTACACTACATTGTATTAAGCAACATGATGCTATGGTCTTGAAAGGTTTTGTGAATAAAACAATTCCGCTGTCTTCTCTTGCAGTAACAATGGAGCCTCTGTGGTAACAACAGCACTTAAACAACAATTGCTGCAAGCATTTATTTAGTTTTTGCCCAAAAAACAAGCACATTTTTAAACTTTTAGCATGTGTTCGTTTTTGTTTTATTTCTTGCTATACCTTAAATTTCTTGTGATTTCTTGTTATTTCTTATTTAAGGAAAACATGGGTCTCTAAATATACTGTATCTGTACTTTAAAGTTTCCAGTTTCCAGCATCCGTTTTGGGTGGTCAGTGCCTAATTTATTTCTTGTGTTTTTGCTTTGGCTGCTTAATCACTGATACATAGATACATAGGCAGTGTCGGCAGATAAGGGCCTACTGCCCACCCAGTCTGCCCATTTGAGCTTGTAAGTTCACTTTATATTTTTCTAGAAGTCTGTTGCCCCTTAACCCTGACCTCCAGAATTCCTTTATGTCTATCCCATGCGTTCTTAAATCCCGTGATTGTTTCAGCCCCCACCACTTCCTCTGGCAGGGTGTTCCACTTGTCCACCACCTGTTCTGTGAAGAAATTCTTCCTCACGTTTCCTCTGAATTGTCCTCCCTCCAACTTCATCCCATGTCCTCTAGTCCTGGAACATCTTTTTCTCGCTTAGAAACAGTGTATTCCTGCACCCTTTTCCTCCCTGTAAGATACTTGTATATCTCTATCGTATCCTCTCTCACCCTCCTCTCCTCCAGGGAGTACATATTCAATTCCTTCAACCTGTCCTCACAGGACTTGTGATGCAATCCATGTACCATCTTTGTTGCCCTCCTCTGAACCTTCTCTACCCTGTCTATATCCTTACTTAAGTAAGGTCTCCAGAACTGTATACTGTACTCCAGGTGGGGCCTCACTAGTGTCTTGTATAGTGGAATTATGACCTCCCTTTTCCTGCTGGTGATGCCCCTGCCTATGCATCCCAGCATCCTATTTGCTTTACCTGCTGCCTTGTCACACTGTTTCCCTACCTTGGAGGTCATCAGAGATGATAACCCCAAGATCCCTTTCCTGCTTGGTATGCTATATCCTCACCCCCAACTGATATATTGTGTCAGGGTTTTGTGCCCCATATGCATTATCTTGCACTTCTTTGCATTAAATTTCAACTGCCAAACCGCTGACCATTCTTCAAGTTTCTGCAGGTTCCTTCTCATTCTGTCTACACCCTCTGGTGTGTCTACTCTGTTACAGAGCTTTGTGTCATCAGTGAACAGGGAAATTCTGCCTTCAGGTCCTGCACAATGTCACTTATGAAGATGTTGAATAGGACCGGCCCAGCACTGATCCCTGTGGTACCCCACTGGTCACTCTTCCTCTGTGGAGTGACAGCCATTTACCACCACTCTCTGTATCCTCCTGCCCAGCCAGTTACCTACCCACCACACTACTGCCCTGCCCACACCCATATTCCCCAGTTTGTGTAATAGTCTTCTATGTGGCACCATGTCAAAGGCCTTGCTGAAGTCCAGATAGGCCATGTCCACTGCCCTCCCTGATCCACCTCCCTAGTCACCCAGTCAAATACATTCAACGAGGTTGGTCTGACATGACCTCATCTCTGGTGAAACCATGCAGCCTTGGGTCCTGCAGTCCATTGACAACCAGATGTTCCACCAATCTCTCCTTCAGTAGTGCTTCCATGATCTTCCCCACTACCAAGGTGAGGCTGACTGGTCTGTAGTTCCACGTTTCCTCTTTGTTCCCACTATTGTATAAGGGGACTACATCTGCTGTCCTCCAGTCTTTGGGTACCTCCCCTGTTTCCAGTGATCGGCTAAACAGGATTGCCAGAAGTTCAGCCACCACCTCTCTTAGTTTTTTAAGGACCCTGGGTACACTCCATCTGGCCCCATTGCTTTATCAACTCTTATTATTTCCAGTTCCTTCAGGACCCTTTCTTGTGTAAAGAGACTTATGTCCATTTCTGCACCATTCCCACCCCTTGTACTCCTTCAGACCCATTACCCTCCTCTTCCTCAGTAAAGACTGAGCAGAAATACCTGTTCAATATGTCAGCTTTACTGTTGTCATCCTCCATGCAGCCCCATCCTCCCCTTCAGTCTCACTATCCCTCCCATTGCCTTTCTTTTTCACTTATGTACCTGTAAAATGTTTTGTCCCCTCTCTCACTGATTTTGCAATGTGCTCTTCTGTCTGAGCTTTGGCTTCCCTTACTGACCTCCCTGCCTCCCTTAGCTTCTCCTGGTACTTCTCCCTATCCCCTTCTGCCTGTGTCTTTTTGTATTGCTTGAATGCAATCTTTTTGGCTTTCACTTTCTCTGCTACCTCCTTGGAAAACCATAATGGTCTCCTCTTCCTTTTCCCCTTGCTAACCTGCTTAATGCATAATGATGTTGCTCTTGTAATCCCCGCTTTAAATACTGCCCACTGTTCCTCAACCCCTGATTCCTGCCCCATTCCCCTTAATGCCTCTTTCAAACATCTCCCCATTTTCCCAAAGTCTTCCTCACTAAAATCCAGGCTACGTGTTTTGTGTGGTTTGGTTCTCTCCTTCTGTGATTTCAAACCACAATGTGGTGGTCACTGTTCCCCAGGTGCTCCCCCCACTGTTACCCCCATCACACTATCCCTGTTTGTGAGCACTAGGTCCAGTATTGCCTTCTTCTGAGTTGGTTCCATGACCAGTTGCTTGAGGAAAGCACCCTGAAAGGAGTCCAGGATAAATCTGCTCCTAGTTGATGCTGCTGGTGGAATGCTCCAGTCCACATCTGGAATATTGAGGTCTCCAACCAGCACTACCTCACCCTTGTCTGCCATCCTTTGGATGGCTAGCATCAGCTCCCTATCTGTTTCTTCCTCCTGGGCTGGTGGTCTATAGACCACACCTGTGCGGATGGCAGGCCCCATTTTCCTTTCCAGCTTAACCCACAGTATCTCTCCCCCATTTTGTTCCTCCTGGATCTCTGTGGCCCTTGGTTATTTTTCACATACAGTGCCACCCCTCCTCTCTTTCTACCTGCCCTGTCTCTTCTGAATATGTTGTAGCCTGGTATGGCCGTCTCCCAGTTGTGGTTATCATTACACCAGGTTTCTGTGATGGCCGCAACGTCCAGGTCTGACTGCACCATGACAGCCTCCAGATCTTCCATCTTGTTGTTAAGGCTCCAGGCTTTGGCACACATGGCTTTCCATGATTTGACCTCCCTATACTGTTTAGCTGTTCTACTCAGCCCCTTCCTGGTTGTCATTTATCCCTGGTTCTCCTTGCTGTCTGCCCTTCTGTTGAATTTTGCCCATGTGCACCTGGTGCAGTGTGCAGCTTTTTCCTGTGCATTTTGTGACTTTCCAGGTGAAGTCATCAGGGCAGGCTTGGTCAAAATACATCAGTACAAACAATTAAAAACTGTATAAACAGGGCTGTGTAGTAGCTGATGGCACCACTGTGGTGATGGTGTTTGGTGTGTGTGTGTGTGTGTGTGTGTGTGTGTGTGTGTGTGTACACAGTGTTGAAATTACAGTCATTCAGGAGATTTGGGAGCTACCTGGGTCCATTGGGGTCTTATCATACAACTGACCCCTTCCCATCAAAGTAAATGACTCCTATTGTTTAGGTGCTCACTTCAGAGCTATGTGAATTGAGCCCCTGTGCCCCCCATATATCCAACACTGGTAGGAAGAGATGGGTCCTGGTCTTAAATCTGTGGAACTCCCTACCTTTCTGTGCCATAAATGGAACCACGTATTTTATCAACCTACTACAAGATTTGTTATAAGGATTTTAGCACACAAGAGAGATCTGTCAGGAAATTAAGAATGCAAACAAATTTCCAAAAAAATGGAAAAGAAAAGCTTGTAAAATGTTTGCAGTCACTAGGAAAGAAAATGTTTCAATGTATTTCTAGATCTCTTCCAGTACCACTGAGGAATATCACTTGGATAAAACACCTGGCCCCACCTGATGATCTTCCGATAGTGGTCCACGCCTTTGTGACCTCATGCCTTGTTTACTGCAATGCCCTATACCTAGGGCTACTGGGGGTGGACCATCACCGCCTGCAGCTGGTGCAGAATGCGGCTGCCAGACTGTTAACTGGCTTTTCAAGATCTTGCCAAGTCACACCTGTGCTCAGTGGAGGATCACCTTCAAGGTCGGATTACTGACCTATAAGGCCCTACATGGGCAGAAACTGCACTACCTGCAAGATCTCCTTTGTCCCTACCACCCTCTTCATCCTCTCCATTCTGCCGATGAGGGATTGCTAGAGATTCCCAGGGTCCATTTGACAATTTCTGGAGCTAGATCGTTTGCGTTTGCTGCTCTGACCCTGTGGAATTCTCTACCTTGTTGGGTTAGACAGTGCCCATCCATTGAGGCCTTCAGATCTGCCCTGAAAACTTATTTATTTGAGTTAGCATTTTTTGAACACTTAAAGGTCTGCTGTTTTATTATTTGTTTTATTATGTAACTGATTGTGGTACTATGTTTTATCATTTTGATGTACAGTGCTATGGTCTTGCTGGAATAGCATTCTATAAATAAAGATTGCTTGCTTGCACTGGAAATAACTGTAGCTCTTGTGGTGTGGCAAATTACACATGTAGACCCCCCCCATCCCACTGTCTAGGGGTATCCAGGCGGTAATGCTGGGAGGGGGTCCACAACAGTAGAACAAGCACAGTCCTGAGACAAAGAAAAAAATGTTCTTACCGGTCCAGATGGCTTTGTTATACAGCCGTATCTTCATTACAAGAGAGTGCATATGGGGGTGCTGGACTGTGGGACTAAAAGGAGGTAAGCAACAGCAACATGACAAACTGAATGTCCACACCAGGAAAGTCACTGTAATGGGGGTCCCATTTAATAAAGAAAACATATCTACAAAATGAATCTCCAGGCCCAAGAGCCCACAATAGAGTTTTGATAGTTCACTGGTAGTTATAATGTGGTCATAAAGACACCCACCCTTTTCTCAGTTCGGCCTTGGGCTGGGTGGCCACATACTGGGTAATGGCAGAAGCAGTTTTAAGGGTGGGACCTCATTACATCCAGCAGCATTCTTCTTCACCTTCCTCCTCACCTTCCCCCATGCCACACAGGTCTCTTCTCTCTGTAGAGGATCTGAGAGGACAAAACAAAGGGGTCCCATACTCATAGGGGCGCCGCCTGACCTCCCCTGCAAGCTCTGTTTTCCTGTGGTCAACTTCCCCCCAAAGATATTGGGTGGATGTCACCACCAGCCCACTTCTCAGAGATGGCAGTCCTCTTCACTCCCTCTCAATAATGCTAGCCTTCCAGAGAAAGACTGCGACTTCAGATCGGGGCGAAGGATGGCTAAGCCCACCCGATGCCATAGCACTAACTCAGGTCTCTCTCCTCCTTCTGGTGGCTTCCCATAAAAAGGCAGACCAACTGTTCTTCCAGAACTGATGTAAGCTGGGTTATGGGTTTGATTCCTGGTTGCCACTACTATACCACTGCCGCACAATGCTAACTCCCGGGAACCAGGGAGGAAGCTGGCAATATAACATCTTGGTGTGGGAAAGACCCCCCAAAAGGCATCAAAGGCCTCCATTTATAGCCAACCATCTGAAGCAGCAGCCTCCGACCCATAGAGACCCCACTCCGGGGCAGGGGCCAGAAATATTAAAATTACTACTGCCCCATAGTGTCATGGGGAGGGAAAAACCGTAGACCTAACCCACGGGTGGGTTACACTTCTCCCCTTTAAATGCTCACTGTCCCATTGAGCACCTACCTCAGTTACCAGGCCACACAACTCCATGGGGTATGTGCACTCCCCCACAGAGTCACCAGCCACTGGCCCACTGGGACACTGCCAAAACAGTGGAATCCAAAGCCCACTGGCCAAAGCTATAACCTAAACTAGAGGCGTCCCCTCCAAACATGTATGGGACCAAAACCCGGGGTGTCCCAGCCCCTTCCTACTGCTGACCTGCCAACCAAGGAGCACAGGATGGATTGCCTGAGCCCAAGATGACAACATCCCTGACCTACTTCTAGCTAACCCAGTTCAACTAAAAACTCCTGCTGCCATCTGCTGCTGACTTGCTGCCAAAATGCAATACCCTCCTGACACATTTCCCTTTAGAAACCCACACATTTATGAACAGGAAAAACATTTTCATAACAATTAGCCACTACTAATTAGCGGCTGCATGAGGCAGTCCACTCAATATTTTAACATTCCAGATGCACGACTGCAAACACAGGAGACTGGAAAACACAACAGTGGAAAGTCTTGGACTGCACAGAACCAAAGAAAATAAAGTTTGAGCAGTCTAGATTTGACCCCAGTCTGTTATAGTTATATAACATTAAGTCCTCAGAGACAAGACAGTACTGAGGTACTAAGTCCAGACCATGGAACCAAAATACCTATGTAATATACACTGGTTGCTTCAAACTAAAATAACAATGTAACTAAAGCAAACCGCAAAAAGGGTTGATCTCACCCATAGCAGTCACAGTCCCAACAGTCTCTCATCTGACATCTTTGAGGAGAAGATGGCTCAGAATGGGTCACAGGAATTTTCAGCTCAGGGCAAAATAGTAGGCAGGTGGAGGCTTGCTTGTAGCTTGACCAAAGGAGTCCATGCCGGGTACATAAGTCTTGATCCTTCTCCCCATCAGGTCTTGGACCAAAGCATAGGTCTTGAACAGTGTTAAGCCTTCCCAGGCGTAGTTGGCACACTTGGGCTTCGCCATGTGCTGGATACGTTGTAAGGCATAGCTGGTACTGTCCGGACCTAGATGATGCTTTTTATACAGTTTATCCAGGGTGCTCCAATAGGCCTAATCTTGGCAGTTCTCTTCAGTAATATCCCAGAGACTCTCAGGAAGATAGGGGTACTGGTACTGAGGGTAATCACAGCAAATTTTCTTCTAGATGATCCACTCCACCTGACTCCACTCAGGCAGCTGTCACACCTTGTGCTGTGGGGCTTGTCCATCCAGCAACCATACTCCTTCTCTGTACCTCCTTATATTGGGGTCACCATCAGTTACATTCTCGTACTTCTCCTGGCGATGTCTGCACTTGCCAGAAAGACTAGGCTTATCCTTCCATGGCACAACATACAGGGTCTCATGCTCAGTGGGAATGTCCCTTTCCATGCCTCCATCACTCATATGGCTGCATGCCTCACACAGCACCAAATCACTGGCCAACTCTTTAGACCTTTCTAGGGTGGATGGGGGAGAAGATGGCTCATTGTGATTCTCCTCCCAGCTCTCCACAGATGTAGACGCTGTGCCAGCAGGTCCACTGGGTCCTGGCCAGGCTGGCTGTTCAAAATCTTTAGGGGCAAGGGGTACTGCAGGGTACAGATGAACCTCCTCCAAGCTGGTCATATGCGGTGATCTCTTGTTATTCCCAAACCTGACAAAGATCCTCAAATGTGTTCCTCTTACCACCCCATATCAGTACTAAATGTAGATTATAAAATATGTATGTCTATAATGGCTAAGAGAATAGATGCGATCCTCCCCTCTCTGATTGGCTTAGATCAGACGGGCTTTGTAAGCTCTAGATCCACAACAGATAATACTAGGAGAGCCCTGCATTTAGTCAAGAGGATGCAAACATCTAATGTCCCATCAGTCCTCCTCAGCCTAGACGCTGAGAAGGCCTCTGACAAGGTCTCTTGGCCCTTCCTATTCTCGGCAATGACAAAGATGGGATTCCCCCCCCCTCCTTAGTTTCCCTGATTAGGACTCTGTATGCTTCACCACAAGCCTGCGTAAAAGTTTCCGGCCACCACTCAGCCTTTTTTCCCCTACATAGGGGCACCCGCCAGGGCTGCCCTTTATCTCCGGAACTTTTTGCCTTCTTTATTGAACCATTGGCCCAGGCCATTAGGCAGTCCACCTGAATCAAAGGGATCAGTCTGGAGGGCAGAGAACATCGCATAGCGCTTTACGCAGACAACATCTTGTTCTTCCTCTCAGACCCCACATATTCAGTTCCAGCTATATTTAAAATATTGGAAGATTATGGACAATGTTCAGGATACAAATTAAACACTTCAAAAACAGATGCATTAACATTTAATTTCAACCCACCACTACAGTTTAAACAGACTTATCCCTTCTGGTGGGATCTAGAAAAGCTAAAATAGTTGGGTATATATTTATCACATGATGTAAGGAAGGTAATACAAAACAACTTTGCCCCATTCTTCTCCCAACTTCAAACTGACCTAGCCAGGTGGAGTGTTATCCCACTTAACTTGCTCCAGAGGGTAGAAGTCATTAGGATGGTGGTCCTCCCTCGGGCACTATACCTTTTTCAAAATGTCCCAATATATATCCCAATTAAAACATTCCAAGCATGGAACAAAGCCATAATGAGCTTTATATGGGAAGGGAAATGCCCTAGAATAAGGACCTCGACCCTCTTCCTCCCCAGACAGAAGGGAGGCCTTGCCCTCCCGAATCTTAAACTGTATAATTGGGCCTCACATCTTTCATTTATTGTCCTGCGACTTAAACACACCCACCCTGCAATTTGGAGAGAGACTGAGGAAGGGCTGTTCCCATTTATGGACCTGAATAGGGCTATTTTCTACCAGGCACAACATGTCAATCCGCAATTGAATCCAGGCCCGTGGATTTTATACCAGGTCAAAGTTTGGAAACTGGTTTGCAAACAGCTTGCCTTGACCCTGTATTTAATCTACCTATGCCCTATGTATTTACTAGAGCACTTTCCTCCATCTCAGATGGACCACACATTCAGACATTGGGATCACTTTCATCTTGCCTTTATATCACAATTCCTAAATGGGAATGATTTTGTTACATTCCAAGAAATAAGGAGGTCATATAGTCTGAGGCAAGATGACTTCTTTAGGTACTTGCAGCTGAGACACTTTTTTTACCCTCTTCCACTGAGAGTGAGAATGCTAGAAGATCTTCCCCCCTTAATAACGTTCCTACAGAATAGCATTACTGCTATTGAAACCCCACATATTATCTCATATACATATAAGGCTCTTAACGAGACCTTAGGAGCGAGTACACTTGAAATAATGGGGAAATGGAACCAGGAAATGGGTATAGAGATTACCCCCAAAAAATGGGAAAGAGGCTGTCTCCTAGCCACTAAAGTTACGTTCTCACATAGTTGGCATCTTTTCTCATAGCAATTAATAGCAAGATACTTTCGAACCCCAGCAATAACTGCTCATTATTCAATGACAGGCACATCAGAATGTTGGAACCAATGTGCTGAACCTCAGGCACATCATACCCATATTTTCTGGTCTTGCCCAATTATACAGCCCTTCTTGACCTCCCTTCAGGTAGAACTAATAGATCTCATAGGATCCTCTATTACTTTAACACCAGAGTTATTTATACTGCAGATCTTCCCACACGATCTTAGGGACTCTCATACACTTTACTTACTGGGGATAGCTCTCCTCGCTGCAAAAAAAGCACTAACTAGACACGGGTTTTCATCCCAGCCACCTACAATACCTGAATGGAGGGAAATAATAACACAAATATACAAAATGGAAAGGATATAATTTTCTTTGAATGACCACACAGACTTGGGCAGGCTGAAATGGACCAAATGGATTATTTACATAATAGCAAGGGATCCTGGATTTGTACCCTAAAAAAGAAAAAAGAAAAGAACCATCACATAATTAATTTAAATTACAATAGGGGACTTCTCTGAGGCAATGAAGGGAATCAGAGTGGATTAATTGGTTGAAACTGATTGGAGGGAGAGGGGTGTCTCTAATGTATGTACCTATACCTATTAAGAAAATCTCAAATGGGCATGAACTAATAAAATGTTATAACCTATATACTATGCATAAACTAAAAATGTACTTGTTTTTTAACTCTGTATATGTAAAACAAATATAATATGATGTATTTGTGACTGCCTTCCCCTCCCCTCCCTCCCTCCTTGAAATATGTGAAAACATCAATAAAAACTATATTAACAAAAAAAAAAATCTTTAGGGGCCATTAACTTATGAGGCCCCTGGCACCATGGCTCTGTCCACAGCTGGGGTCGAGAAATCTCCAATGTGGCTGCAGCTTTTCCCATAGCTCCCTTTGGGTCCCCTACCTCACTCACTGGCATTACTACTGCTGGCTTGGCAGCCGACACAGATCGCTTCTGCCTCAATGGAAGACTTAACTGCCTCCAGCTCTGCTTCAGGAGCAGGTTTCTCAGCATCACTAGCAGGCCTTATTTCTGATGACGAAGGTACTTCAGCAGCAGAAACAGAGGCAGAGGCTGCAATTAATTCATACCATACATCCAGAACAGAGTCTGTGGAGGTGATGGACCCACCAAGACCACACAGCCAGGGAAAATACAGTGGAATATAGACCGCAGGGGGTTTCTGCTGGCAGGACGTACACACAGGTTGAAGAGTCAGCCCCTGGCCTTCCATCTGGCAATATATGCATTTCTTCCCTGTGGAGCACTCAACCATGCTCCAAAGCCATTTCAGCATAGCCACAGGGACAGTGACCTCAGGGCCTTCAGGTGCAGTCACCATAGCTTTGGTTCCAATGATACCTAGAACTCCAAACTCTCCACTGCAGACCAGTTCCAAACCAACAGCTCCACATAATGATCTTCCTACACCAGTCCCTGCACATGCACAGTCCACGGAACTCCAGAGTACCAGCCCACCAGGCACTGCCCAATGAAATTCCACCACCAGGGAAATTTGCATATCATCCACATGTCCTGGTCATGCTGCTAGCAGAGATCCTAGACAGTTGGGTGCCTCCATGATCCAAAAGGTGTGAAATTCACCTTTTCACCATTTTTCCCATTTTAAAGTCCCAAGATAGTCAAAACTTTCAATGGGGCACAAACCTCGCATCCAGCACCTGCAATGTTAGTTCCTCAGCTATGGCACCCACAATATGGGATCCCGGACAAGCCCCCACATTTGTACACCCCCCTATTGTGCTGTCTAGGGGTATCATAGAAACATAGAACTTGACGGCAGATAAGGACCACAAGGCCCATCCAGTCTGCTCATTTCTTTTTCTACCTTATAAATGTGCCATCGGCCTTTGCTCTGTCAATGGCCTATCTATTCATACTCATCTGTATTGCTCCCTTATGCCTATAACATGCCTGTTTAAAGCCCTGCACTGTATTCATATCCACCACTTCCTGAGGTAGGCTGATCCATGCACCCACCACCCTTTCTGTGAAGAAGAACTTCCTCACATTACCCCTTGGCCTCCCTCTTATCTCATGCTGTGTCCTCTTGTCCTGCTATTTTTCTTATATTGAAACTTGTTAGACTCTTTCACTTTGTTAATGCCCTTAAGGTGTTTGAATATTTTGATCATATCACCTCTCTCCCTCCTTTGCTCTAGGGTATACATATTGAGCACCGTTAATCTGTCCCCGCACCCTCCAGGTGGTAATGCTGGGAGGGGAGCTGCAACAGTAGAACAAGCACAGTCCTGAGACAAAAAAAGTTCTTACCAGTCCAGATGCCTTCTTTATACAGCCAGGTATTCCTTACAAGAGAGTGCCATGTGGGGTGCTGAACAGTGGGACTAAAAGGAGGCTAGCAACAGCAACATGACAAACTGAATGTCGATACCAGGAAAGTCACTGGAATGGGGGGGACCCATTTAATAAAAAAAAAGCTGGCCAGTCCGAAGCATATTTACAAAATTAACCACCGGGCCCAAGAGCTCACAACAGAGTTGTGACAGTTCATTGGTGGTTTTAAAGGCACGGGGTCATGCTGTCGCATACAAAAACAGCGTGGCACTATACCGCACTTTTAAAATAGCAACCAAAACATGAAAACAGTGAAATACTTGTTTTCTGCAGGGGGCTCTGCTCCCTCACACCCCAAACTCCACCTATGAAGATAACCTCCTCTGGGGGGGGGGGGGCAACTCGGGGACTCGTTCTGTTACTGTTGCACAGTTGTGCCATGCTACATTGTCTATGTGACAACATGACCCAGTACGGTTTTAAAGTGGTCATGAAGACCCCCACCCTTTTTATCAGTTAGTCCTTAGGCTGGGTGGCTACGCACTGGGTAATGGCAGAAGCAGTTTCAAGGCTGGGACCTCATTACAGCAGCAGCATTCTTCCTCAACTTCCCCTGTGCCACACAGGTCTCTCCTCCCTGCAAAGGATCTGAGAGGACAAAACAATTGGGGCTCTGCCTGACCTCCCCTGCAGGCCTGGTTTTTCCTGTGGGCAACTTCCCCACAAAGACATTGGGGCAGACATTCCCACCAGCCCACTCCTCGGACATGGCAGTCCTCTTTGCTCCCTCTTGATCATGCTAGCCTCCCAGACCAAGACTGCAACTTCAGATCGGGGGGAAGGATGGCTAAGCTCACCTGATGCCATAGCTCTAACTCAGATCTCTCCTCCTTCTGGTGGCTTCCCATAAAAAGGCAGACTGGCTGTTCTTCCAGAACTGATGCACACAGGGCTATGAGTTTGATTCTTGGCTGCCACCAGTATACCACTGCCCACAACGCTAACTCTCAGGAACAAGGGTGGGAGTAGGCAATAGGCCCTGCTTCCATGAACCACCCTCCAAACACCTCAGCATGGGAAAGACCCCCCCAAAAAAGGTGCCAAAGGTCCTCATTTATAGCCAACCACCTGAAGCAGTGGCCTCCAACCCACAGAGACCTCTCCCCAGGGCCGGGGCCATAAATATTAAAATTACTACTGCCCAAAAGGTTCCAGGGGAAGGAAAAAGGGTAGACCCAATCTACGGGTGGGTTACACACACACTTGCTGTCTGGCTCTGATTGTCAGGTTTTCTACACTGGCAGAGCTCGGGGGGGGGGCTTACTGATGCATCTGGGTGACAGTGATCAGGGACTCTTGAACAAGTAAGTAATCCTGTTTCTTTTTGTGTCATGTTCCCACAGTGTCCTGTTGAAACTGCTAATCTGCTACTCACTGAAAAAACACAATTCTTATATGTGATATCCTGGACACAGCAAAAATTGAAAAGTTTAGCAACCAACTTTCAATTTAGACTTTATGCGGGCTGCTCTGAGTAGTGGAGGGGGACCACTGTCATTAAAAACCCTGGTAGTGATAAGACATTGACTGAGGTATTGTTTCACTATACAGAACCGATTAAGTGACTGCCATTAGGAAGCCAAAAATTGCTGGAGACTCCTGTGATTTTTGTCTACCTAATGAGAGTCACATAATCAGTTCTGTGAAGTGGAATCCTTTGCAGCAAATTTCTCAGTTTGGTCTCTGGAATCCATCACACTGCTATCGTTCCCATGCAGCTGTAAAGTTTGGAGAATAAGCATGAAAGAACCAAATCACTTGCTTCAATGTTGATTTAAAGGCTTTCTGGAGATGGAAATTAACCATTTCCTGACATCAGTATGAAACATCATAAATATCTTAAAGGAATGGACACTATAACTCAGTCATGCTATGCAACATCTTAATGTGTATTATAAGATGTTAATAGTTCTGTTACTGTTAATAGGTCTGGGTTGGTGTTATATAAAAGTCAGTCACAGGTTGTGATGTTTTGAACAATTAAAGGTGTTGCATTGCAGTTCTGTTACTGGCAGCTGTTGTTAATACCATTAGCTGGCATTCTACAACTACAGCTCACAGGGCTTGTATCCAGCTGTGTCTTGCAATAAAATAAAATCAGGATAACAAGACACATGGGGGATGGAAAAGGAGGGAAGGAGCAGTAGCTGTCATCCTTTCTCCCAAACAGGGTATAGTTAATATGGAGTTTCTTTTCTGTAGAAAATGTCACGCTTTTCCTAATGCTTATAGTTTTACTCTGAAGATTCTTTTCTTGACTGGAATTCATTTATTAAATAGCCACTTCAGACTCCCTAAGAAAAGATCTATACTTGTATCTCTTGAAGTCACTTTGTATTTTTAGCAAGATGCATGAAAAATAATAAATCCCATGGCACTGTTTCTCTAACTAAAGAAAAAGTAAACATATTACCGGGCTAACGTGACTTTGCTCTGACATTACATAGGCAACAAAGAGTCCCTAGTTGTGCATGGGAGAAGAACGTTTTTTTTCCAAGCTTCTTGTGAATAAAGTGCTGTCCTAATGTGAAGTGTCATCTTTCAGTGCTCCCTCTCCATTTTCTCCCTTCCTATTACAACAATTTAATACAAGCATTTGTCAATGCTGAATGTTCACTTGCAGGTATTTGCAGTGGTGTTTGGTACTGGTACTGGCTTCAGGAGAGAGAGGAGGCAGCAGGTGAGAGCAGTGGGTGCTGCATGGTGGAAGCTGCAGCATAAATAGTCCCATGACTGATCCCTGAGGTACCCCTCTGGTCAGCCCCCCTCCCTGGATTGGATCCCATTACCACCATCCTCTGCCTCCTGTCATCAGCCAGTTTCGAACCCAGTTTATCAGCTTGTACCTCTTGGCCAGACTACCCATCTTGTTAATCAGCCTTCTATGCTGGATGTTGTCGAAGACTTTGCTGAAATCAAGGTAGGTGATGTCAACTGTCCCTCCCTGATTTACTTCCTTAATGAGGCAATAGGATTTCCAACCCTAATACCCCACTCCCACCCTAACCATATAGAGACTGACAGACATTGGGGGTGTGCCTTTGGGTCATCGGTCGTAATGCTCACACCATTCCACCCCCACCCTGCAGACACTGACAGGTGTTGCGGTGTGCCCTGGGGTCTTCAGCCCTAATGCTCACCCCATTCCATAAGGAAATAAGCTGAGATGGGTGCAGTACAGGAGAATGGGGTGAATGTTAGGGCCGAAGACCCCAGGCACACCCTGATGCCTGTCACTGGCTGCAGGGTGGGGGTGTGCCTTGGGGTCTTCGCCCTAATGCTCACCCCATTCCATAAGGAAATAAGGTGAGGTGGGTGCAGTACAGGAGAATGGGGTGAATGTTAGAGCCAATGACACCAAGGCACACCCCTGATGCCTGTCAGTCTCTACAGGATGAGTGGGGTGGGGCGTAATGGTTGGAAATCTAACGCACTGGATGTTTGTTGGTATTTTTGCTCCAAATTTTCAACATGGGCTTTTTGGGACCCCGTCTCATGAACAGTGGTACTATCATTTCGTTACTCCATCCTGAAAGGTGATTTTGTGCAGTGACTGTGCCGTTCGGCACCACAGGTGCGAAAACACATTTTGGGCAGGATGTGAAAAATGACAGCTATACTGTTCATTAGGTGGTGTGAAAAACTGGCAATATTGAATATTTGGAGTGAAAATATAGAAATCTGCCAATGTTACGTGCATGCATAGTGAAATTTCAACGACTGCACGTAACTTGGGCATTTTTGTAACAAATTTTCAACGTGGCCTTTTTGGGACCCCACCCCATGAACAGTGACATTGTGATTTTGTTAATCCATCCTGAAAGTTGATTTCACACAGCAACCACGCCACAGGTGCGAAAACATGTTTTGGGCAACATGTGAAAAATGAAAGCTGTATTGTTCATGAGGAGGTGTGAAAAAACGGCAATACTGAAAATCAGGAGTGAAAATATTAAAAATTGGCAAAGTTACGAGTGTGCGTAGAAACTGTGCAACACACGCTCATAATGTGGTCATTTGTGGGATGTTTTTTGCCACATTTTCAACATAGGCTTTTTTGGGACCTCCCCTCATGAACACTGGCACTGTCATTTTGTTAATCAGTCCCAAAAGGTGATTCTGCGCAGTGATCACGAAATCACCTTTTGGGACCAAGTAATGAAATGACAGTGCTAGTATTCATGAGGTGGGGTCCCAGAAAGGCTATGTTGAAAATCTGGGGCAAAAATTCCAAACAATGGCTGAGATATCAACATAAGTTGAAACCCCCATTGACAGCCATTATACGTCGCTTATCTTGATTCTTCAGTTCGTGATTTGGCTTTGAAGAGTGCAGACATGTCCCAGTCCAGAGAAGATGACAGCCACCAACCTCCGGAGGTAAGTATGGGGTAAGGGAGGGTTGAGGGGAGGTGGGTGCACAGTGGGAGGGCAGGGATGGGGAGGGGGTTGGGAGACCATTTTCTTTTTTTCCAACATATATATAAAAAAAAAAAGTCGGGGGACCATTTTCTTTTTTACAGGGAGACATAAATATAGACTTTGACAGCAGATAAGGACTGCTTGGCCAGCACATTCTGATCATTTCTAAAGGGGGAAGGTATAGATATGGAGATACTGGGAGTAGGCTCCCCAGTATCCAGAATATTGGGGGGTACAGATATGGGGACACTAGAAGTGGGCTTCCCAGTGTCCCTCAGTGGTGGCATTGTTTTTATTATTACCAGCACGGGGATTGGGCACCCCAATGTTGGATTTAACAGAAAGCCTCATCTGCAGCTAATGTTGAGGTGGGAGGGGCAGAGAAGTGAGCACCGGGAGAGGGGAGAGAAAGCTACACCATAGCTATTGTTGAGGTGAGGGGGACAGAGAAGTGAGCACTGGTAGAGAAAGCCGCACTGCAACTAACGTTAAAGTCTTGGGGGAGGGGTCAGAGGAGCGAAGACGGGGAGAGAGAATACAGCGGCTGTAACACTGGCAGTGCACATTAGTGTGAACTCTAATGTGCATGGCAAGAGTTCAGGCTACAGAAAGAAATGAAGTGCTCCCATTGGAACAGTTCATTTCTTCCAAATCCAGCACACGCCACGTCAGCAAAGCTAAACTGCTGTCATGACCAGAGTGCCTGGTCATTGGTGTACACTGCCAAACCCATTGCAGTTTCAGCTGTAACTGGCTTGGCAGTGACACACCTCTCATTTGCTGTATAGTCCCAAGACGTTCCTTGCGCAAGCGCAAGTGAATGCAAAAACCAGGCAGCTCATTGGGGTCCTAACGTATATGGCCACAGCCATCTCGCCTCTCCTTTCCTGGTCCCTGGTCAATGAAGTAGGTTTTTGGCTCCTTTGACTGGTGACTGTGTGAGAACTGAGCAGGTTTTCCATACAGAGATGCTTGAGCTCCTAAATGTAGCTTCATCTCCCCAGTTCCTGGCTTGGCACTTCACCTCCTTCGACACATACAGCAGGGAGTGAGACAACACTAAAAATAGAGCGACAACAACAGGTGTGTGTACACGAACAATAAAAGCAAGGTACAAGTAATACACTCTAGAGAAAGAAAAACCAATACAGAAAGAATACAATGTATATCACTTATGGTGGTAGACAGGATGAGAGCAATGGAGTATGCAGCCAACTTATGGAAAGATATTTGTTACAGAATCATATAAAGTGTAAATTACAGAGTACACTGAGTTTTACAGCAGTTAGTATTTTGATTGGCAGTTTTGAGATGTAGAAGCTTAGTTTTCTTGGTTTGTACTGAAAAGCTGATCTATTTGAATATGTTGCACAACTGAAGGAAAGGGCTGGGACAGCATGAAAGTGTTTCTGGCATGAAATCAAACACATGTACAGTATATCTGCTATCTGGGGTAGACTGGTGAAAGGTTATATTTTAAAAGTGCCTATTTTATTGCTGTTATGGCTAAAGGTGAAACTGGGCCTGTACTGTCGGTGGGTGGGGGTGCCCCTACAATAGAAAGAAAGCAGACTTTTTTGGGACGGAGGACAGAAGCCAGCCCTATGGGACTTTTTGCACAGTTGCACGGTGCCTCGAATCTTCGCCTAACTTGACTTGGCTATGGTTCCTATTGACATTGTTGTACAGATTCCTGGCCATGGGAAATGCATTTCAGAAGTGATGCCACTCATGAAAACCATTGCTGTGACACACTGCTTTTAATAAATTAAAGAGTTTCTGTCTGCACGGAAGTTACTGGCACAATGTATCCTAAATGTGGTAACTAAAAGCGAGCCAACTTCTGTGTGTGTGTGTGTGTGTGTGTGTGTGTATGTATATGTGTGTGTGTGTGTGCTTTACAGGCCACAGTGACCTGATCAAGTATGTATGAATGAGTACTATCGTGAAAGGACCTCTGTAAGCCTGGCTACCTTGATGTGGTACAGTGGCTTATCACAATGTATCCTAAACATTCTACCTAAAATCCAGCCAATGTCCGTCTGGGGGTGTGTGTGTGTGTGTGTTACATAAAATGCTGTACATTCATTAGGATCATTGGCTTGCTGCATATTTGACTGAAAGGGGCAATTGTATAGCTTTCTTATTTTGCCCTCACACTCCATTAGCATCTCCCAGCTATTCTGGGTAAATACATTAATAAAAAATATTGAAATTATTCAATGTTTACTGCTAGTTTTGCTATTTTACCAGATTTTGACCCACATTTTCAAAATAGCCATGTTGTACCCCACTTTATGAATATGACATCATTTTTCAAATCCCACCCAAAATGTCTTTTCACACTTGTGCCACAAAATGACATTTTGGACGGCATTTCATAAATGAGGACTGTCAGGTTCATAAGGTGGTGTAATAAAAATAAGTTATCAAGAAACATTGACATTTTTCAACATTTACTTATAACTTTGCAATGCGTTTACTTTTTAACCCACATTTTCAACATACTCATGATTTTTACCCCATCGAATGAACTTGGCAGTTGTGTCATTATCAGATCCCCCCCAGTTTTCGCAGTCATTCTACAAAAAAATGTTTTGGTTCGCATTTCATAAATGACACCAGTCATGTTCATTTGCTGGGCAAAAAAAAAAAAAAGAAAAGAAAAAAAAAATGAATATTTTGAAAACTGAAGGTCACAATCTAACAAAATGACAATTGTTATGTGTTACCCTCTTCATTTCTCAGTCATGACAATTTCAGCATTATAACTCGTGTTATTAATTTGTTAATTATTGCCTCTGCACTATCAATGTCAAAACACCTACACAGCAAATACAAGCAAGCAAACATTCAGCATTGACAAATGTTTGTTTTAACTAGTGGTAGTACTCTGATATTGTACTGCTGCTGACGAATCAGGATGCAGAAATTTCCATGCCCATTTTATACAGTAAGTGCATGTAAACCTTTCTGTACCAGTCAAAACAAAACTGGACCAAAATAGCTCATTAGTGTGCTAAGAAGAGGCCCTCCCTCATCCTTGTCTCCTTTCTCTTAACTTTATTCAACACTCCTACACCTGCTGCCAGGTTCCCCACCTGTATGCAGACCTGGCTCAGGGCAGTCTAGTTAATATCTTATTGTCAATCAGCTTCAGTTTTCTTCCCGCATCCATCCTTCCTGACCCTTAGTCCAAAACATGACCCCTCTCCTTACCAGCAAGCCTTCAGAATCCATAGTCCACTCCAGAGTATTAAAGATAAGACAGGGGATAGTGGAGGCAACAGAAACTTGCTGTAGGGCCCAGACTAAGAAGGCTAGGGGAAAGAAACCTAGCTGGATAATAAAGGGGTGCTAGCCAGGGTGAGGAAGAAAAGGGCAGCTTACAGGAGATACAGAAAATTGGGGAGGGAGGAGAATAGGGAGGAATACCTGAAAGAAGTGAAGGAAGTGACTAGGGGGTTAAGGGCAGCCAAGGCAGGAAGGGAACTCAGGCTAGCACAGGGTATAAGAAAAGGGGAGAAAGACTTCTTTAGGTACATCAGGGAGAAAAGAAGCTATAAGGACCAAATTGTAAGAATTAAGAAGATGGGGGGATTGGTGGAAGACAGGGGGTGAAAAGGCAGAAGTGCTAAACGACTACTTCTGTTCAGTCTTTACGAAAGAAAAGGAAGGGGCACTACCCATGGTAGGAGGAAGGATAGAAACATATGGGGGAGAGGTGACGGATGGAGAAATCACAGTGGGGAAGGTGCTGGAGGGGTTAAGGGCATTGAGGGTAGACAAGGCACCGGGACCGGATGGAGTACATCCGAGAATGCTGAAGGAGCTGGCAGAGGTCCTGGCAGGACCCTTGGCAGACTTATTTAATTCATCTCTAGACACAGGATGCATACCGCAGGACTGGAGACTGGCTCACATGGTTCCCCTCCACAAGAGTGGACCCAAGGACAAACTAGGGAACTATAGGCCAGTAAGTGTAACGTCCATAGTGGGGAAGCTAATGGAGACAATCCTAAAGGAGAGGCTAGTGGCACTACTGGAGGTGAAGGGGGTGCAGGATGGGAGGCAGCATGGCTTCATCAAGGGCAGATCATGCCAGACCAACCTGGTGAAATGCTATGACTGGGTGACTAGGCAAATTGACAGGGGCCATACAGTGGATATCTTGTACCTAGACTTCAGTAAGGCCTTCGATTCAGTACTGCATAGGAGACTTGGAAGCAAGCTACAGGGTACAGGGGCGGGAGCAAAACTGGTGGGTGGGTGGAGAGCTGGCTAAAAGATAGGCAGCAGAGGGTGGTGGTAGGTGGGGAATACTCAGCCCCTAGGCCTGTGACAAGTGGTGTGCCACAGGGGTCGGTGTTGGGCCCAGTGCTGTTTGGCATATTTATTACAGACATCTCGGAGGGCATTAGCAGCAAAATCAGCCTATTTGCAGATGACACCAAGATGGGAGCAGTGGTGGATGACTGGGGGGGGGGTTGCGGGGGCTACAGTAGGATCTGGCAAGGCTAGAGGCATGGTCTGACAGATGACAGCTGGGGTTCAATGCAAAAAAATGCAAGGTGCTGCACTTCAGAACAAAAAATCCAAGGAGAAGTTACGGGGTGCAGCTGGAGGTAACAGAAGAGGAGATGGATCTGGGGGTGCTCATCACGGGAGCAATGAACAATTCCACACAATGCAGAAAGGCAGCAGCAAAGGCTAACAAAATGCTGGGGTGAGTTGCAAGGGGCATTACCTCGAGAAGAAGGAAGGTTATTCTACTGTTGTACAGCTCATTGGTTAGACCCCATCTGGAATACTGCGTGCAGTACTGGTGCCCATACCTACAAAAGGACATTAGGCTGCTGGAGGGGGTGCAGCGTAGGGCAACAAAGATGATTCAGGGCCTGGGGGAATTGCCATATGAGGTCAGAATAAAAGAGTTAAACATGTACACACTGGAGGAGAGGAGGGACAGGGGGACGTGATTGAGACCTTCAAATACATGAAAGGGATAATCAAAACAGACACAGAGGGTCTATTGAGGGGGTGGTGGGGAGCGACACTAAGAGCCATGACATGAGATTGGAGGGGGTTAGATTTAGGAGGGAGGTGAGGAGGCATTTCTTTACAGAGAAGGTGGTGGCAAAGTGGAACACACTACCAGCTGAGGTGGTGGCATGTAACACAGTAGAATGCTTCAAGAAGGGGTGGGACAGGGCTAAGGGGAGGGTAAAGGGAGGTAAGGGAGGGTGGGGCAGCTGTTGAATAGGGAGCTAGCTGCACTCTTGAGCAGCCTAAATAGACCGTGATGGCCTTTTGCTCATGGCAATTTTCGTACGTTCATATGAATAAAGGGAAGGGGAAGAGGGCAAGGGTGGCAGGAGGGCTGTTTTGCTGGCCCACTAAAGGACTCCTTTGAGTTTGTACTGGACGAGAGGAAGGTTTTAAAATAACAAAAAGATTTGGATACAGAAATGAATAACGATTCTGCATCCCACCTGGGTTTTGCAGAGTTCAGATTTTTGGCCTGAATATCATAATTCCAAAGTCTGAAAAACCAAAGAACATGAAACCCAGTTAATCTGATTCCATTCAGTGGATTTTTAACAACCCTACTATTTCTTTCTGTCCTAGAAACCTTGCTTTAGAAAGGCTCATCAGCAACCAGGGTGGAGTACATTTTGCACCACACTTGATATGTGACAGTCTGGGGGTGCCAGTGGAGGTGAGACAATCTGTTTTGGTTCCTTGTCATGAGTGCCACTACACAGAGGTAGTGCCGGAAATGGCTCGGGCAAAGGTCCACATGCAGATGAGGATTCCTCAAGGGTTACTGCATGCACAGTGTCGCAGGTCTCACAACCACTGGATTCCGCAAGGGTTACTGCATGTACAATGTAGCAGGTCTCACAACCACTGGATTCCTCAAGGGTTACTGCATGCACAGTGTCACAGGTATCACAATCACTGAATTCCTCAAAGTTACTGCATGCACAATGTTGCAGATCTCGCAGCAACTGGATTCCTCAAGGGTTACTGCATGCACAGTGTTGCAGGTCTCACAACCACTGGATTCCTCAAGGGTTACTGCATGCACAGTGTCACAGGTCTCACAACCATTGGATTCCTCAAGGGTTACTGCATGCACAGTGTTACAGGTCTCGCAACCACTGGATTCCTCAAGGTTACTGCATGCACAGTGTCATAGGTCTCACAACCACTGGATTCCTCAAGGGTTACTACATGTACCATGTTGCAGATCTCGCAACCACTGGGTTCCACAAGGGTTACTGCATGCACAGTGTCACAGGTCTCGCAATCAGTGGATTCCTCAAGGGTTACTGCATGCACAGTGTTGCAGATCTTGCAACCACTGGATTCCTCAAGGTTACTGCATGCACAGTGTCGCAGGTCTCACAACCACTGGATTCCTCAAGGGTTACTGCATGCACCATGTTGCAGATCTTGCAACCACTGGTTCCGCAAGGCTTACTGCATGCACAAAGTCACAGGTCTCGCAATCAGTGGACCACCTAATTGTTGCTTTATGATCCACAACAGGATATTCTGCTTTGTTGGAGGGATTTCCTGTTGACTGCTTCAGCCACATGTGATCTTCCCAATGGATACCCCCAACTGGGGTGCCCACTTTGGTTCTCCAAGTCCCAGAGGTCATTGTCAGTGCTGATGTGCAGCTTTCACAGAAGTATATGCATAAGGGAGATTCTCTATGGATGCCAGGCCCTGCCTGCCCTGTCACCTCATTTGCAATTCTGCCATTTTGTACACAGGAATGGACGATGGCCAATGGGTGTGGTAGCATGAATGAAGATGCCTTCCAGCAACTGTAACCGGACCTGTCCAGAGGAGAGACAGAAACAGATTTATGCTAAGAAATTAAATGTATACTTTATTTCATGTACTATTTGTCAGTTTAAAATCAGATGCATATTTTAGAAAAATGTTATTAAAGTTATGATTCTCTCATGACTGTCAGTATATGTCTCATTTGTTTGCTCCTCCTGCAGGCTAAGTAACTGCAAATGACCATGCAGACCACATACAACCTTTTCCAGGATCTATGCCTGGCTTCTACAGACATTGAGGACCCTCAGTCCGGATCTCATTTGTGGTCTCAGCTGATCATACTTCCTGCTGGGAGCCCTTCCACCGGATACTCCCTTTAATGGAAGCATTTCTCTGTATGGGGGCCAGGTGAGCCCCACCCCCCAATCACTTGCCCTCAACAGGAGGGACTGGGACAGCTTGGGGTCTCAGCTGAGGTTTCTTCTGTTCTACTTGTTACTAGGAAACCTTCCACAAGGCACACCTACTCCTCGAAGTGGAAGCATTTTGCCATATGATGCAGAACAGCCACCCTGAACCCACTCATGTGCCCAGTGCAGAGGGTGCTGGACTTCTTCCTTACTCTATCTATGTCAGGGTTGCAGTACTCCTCAGTGAAAGGCCACCTGTCAGCCATTTTGGCTGTCCATGCCCCTTTTGGGGACAGGACAATAACCTAGCTGGATGAGGTCTGCAGGTCCCTGAAAGGCCTGCTGTATATGACCCCTCCGTTCTGCAGACCTATTCCAATTTGGGACCTGAAGGTTGTGCTCAAATCTCTGCTGAGAGCCCCTTCTGAACACATGTCTTTCTGTGACCTGAAATATCTGGAAAAGCACAAAACTGTTGGCAATCACCCTACACATCCAGTGCTGCAGAAAAGAGCAATCACATTAGAAACACAGACATGCTGCCCAGTAAACACTGCCAATATTAAATGTATCATGTTAAAGGATAAGAAAAACACAGCCACAAAAATACCCCAACACTTCGCCTCAAGAAGATGAGGTTTCATCAGAGGCGGGGTTTGCTATAGTGTGCTGGCTTTTATCTGCCTGTGCAGGCCAGCGGGTCCCCATAGACATAGCGGTTTGCTAAATTCTAAATTCTAGTGGAACTAATGTAGGAAATGCAGGCGGGGGGGGGGTGACAGGAAGGGAGAAAAGGAAACACCTTTTTCGCTTGTATACCTCTCCTAGCAAGCTACAAACCACAAAAACCTGCTATGCAGTAGAATAGCCTATTTATGCACTCTAAGCCAGCACTCTTTGCTCTAAACCCTTACAATCTGTGAGATAAGAATAAATTCAAATTATGATGTGTCCCAATACCTAAATAAAATGGACAATTATAAATAATACTAGAAAAACATTCACATATCTGGTATGTGTAGTATGGTATAGGCTGCATGCCCATTGGTTCACGTTGTGGACCAATGCGTGTACAGCACTACCGATGGTGTCAGTCGGCGGGCAGCAGCGGCAGGTGGGTGGGTGGTGCGCCCGCCGCTGACCGGGGAGCAGGGGCGGTGGGGATCAGTGGGGTGGGGAAGGGGGTCCGCTGGACCACCAGGGATAGGGGGGTCACTAATCCTATACTGAAGCCCGTGATCGGGCAGTCATCGGTCCACTGGACCACCAGGGATATTGGATTCAATTTCTTTCTTTACACACTTAAGCCCGCGATCAGGCGGGCAGAGGTCCACTGGACCACTAGGGATATGGGAGTTATTTATGTTTACACACTTACGCCCGTGATTGGGCGGGCAGAGGTCCACTGGACCACCAGGGATATAGGACTTCGTTTTTAGTTACTTAAGCCTGCGATCGGGCATGGGGGGGGCACCACCACGGAGGTGCAGCTGGAGCTCGGGTGGCCACCCGCAGGTGGCAGCTGCCGTGTTGCGCCCTGCAATGCGGCAGCTCACCTGTGGGTGGCCATCTGTTGTTCCTTTTTTTGGATCAACTTTGTGCTGGCGCAGGTAGGGGTTAGTCATGTATGGCCGCGCATATCCCAGGCTGAATATCGGGCTGTGCAGAGTATGCATGGGCACACCCCCCCTACCTGCACCTGCATACATTACTGATGCACTCTGGCACATCGGGATTTGCGCCGTGCACTTTTCCCTTTTGAATATCGCACCAGGGCGCATCAGTGGGTTGTGCATGGTGCAACACTGTTGCGCCATGTGCAACCCTTTTGAATATCTGGGCCTATATATCATGTTTAAGAATTAAGATCATAGAAAGATTATATTAACATTTGAATATTATACCCACTTCTATATTTCAGCAGATTTTTGACAAAAATTATTACAGGTAATTCAAGGTAATCTATATATTTTTCTAATTTAATTTAATTTGATTTTCATCGTGTTATTTAATCATGCCTGTTGAAACAATAAGTGGGAAACCGTCAAAGGATATAAAGAAGGATAAAGAGAAGGGTTCTCAAATGAATCCATTGGTTATGCCTAAATCATTTAAGCATTTGGCTCTAGGTATTCTAAGCAAAATTCAAAAATCTCCAAATCCCACAAAGAGAGGAATAAAGAGGGGTATTAAAGGCAAAAAGGTAAAAAATGTTAACCTTAACCTGACTTCCACCCCGTCTTAACTTCTCTCAACACCGAGGGTTGGGACACTGGAAGCAATATTTATAAGGAAAAGGCACCAAACCAGGAAAGTGTAGCATGTGAGGGTCAAGAAATAAGACAGGATGGCCTAAATTATAGTCAGATTTTGAATGGTGATTTCTTAGAACTTTTTGAGAATTTGGAATTGTTGAATAAAACAGTAGGGGATATACATGAGTCTATTAGATCAATCCACCGGGAAAACACTTCAGAGATCCAACAAGAATTTGCTTTGGGATTAGATACTAAGAGAATTGTAAACCCATCTCCTAGACACGCCATCCTTTTTGTTATATTATGTGTTAATTTGTTTTATTCCCCAATTTTTGCCCGCCCCCTTCCTCGGGAGTGAATGCGCACGTATGGAGGTACACATGTGCCACGTTCCAAGGCGCCCTCCCGACTTGCCACCCCCTCCCACCTACACTGCCACTGGACCTCCACCCAGTGGCTGCAGAACTAGGGGGGAGAGACAACCACCCCAGGAGAGGAGAGCTGCCATTAGGCTGCTTGATCCTGCTCCATCCCTCCTCCCTAGTGCTGGCACCCCGATGACCCAAGGTCATTCCGGAACGCGGGTCACCAGTGTGGCACAAGGTGTGGCGTCCAGCACCTCAACCCTCAGTGCCACCGGGCCAGCAAAAGACACACCATTCTTGAAACTAGTGCAGCCACCCTAATTATGAGCCTGGATAACATATTTTTTCCTGATTTAGAAATGATTTCAAAAGATCTGTTACTTGCACTCAAAGATCCCTATGTAACTAACACCATGTTGTTTGAACAGTTAATTAACATCAGACATGAACTCTCATTTGTTAAGGGAGTTTGTTTAGAAAACAGAAGAATTCTTGATAACTTAAAGCAAAATTAGACCTGGATAAAACAGAAGTGGCCAAAGCAGAGAAAGATGGTAGAAGTACAGAAGAAAGTTTGGTTAGGTCCTCAAAGACCGTGGGAAAGTGTAATTCTAAATAAATCTATGATCAGAGTAACAATTCACTACGGGCCCTATTCATGAAAGGTGTGGAGGGGCTATGCGCCACGTAACCCCAGTGCATAGCCCACTCTGCACCTGGCCACTCCCACTGCACCCCCCGCATGGCATGCAGAAAAAGGTTACACCCCCCCCATGCAGCTGAGTCCATGACAGAAAATGCAGCTCTGCACCAGGGCAGGCCGAGGGCCAGCGTGGGGCGGCCCACACTTATGTCATTCATGAAGGTGCAGAATCTCGCTGTGCATGGGGCAATGGCTACACCTTCTGAAGGCAGCTGTAAATGCTACATGCCCCCCCTGTGCGCCACCACATGTCACGGCAGGGATGGCAGGGGTCATCAGACCCCCCAGCTGTCGGGGTGCACAGGATAGGTTTGGGGTGGACATCTTGGACACCTCCCACTGTGCTGTTGGCACAATTTTTGCCGGCCACCAACATGGCACCCCACGGGTGCAAGAGATCCACCGAGGGACCAGGGTGGGGTGGCTGACTGGCTGCCAGACCAGGTCCACAGCTCTGCCCCAACTCACCCCCTGCAAACCTGCATTCTGGGGGTGGCAGGGCTGTAGACAGGAGCCACACGTTAGCTGCAGTTCACATTTAGGAAATATGGCCAACGTGTGGATCTCCCAGAGGTGTGAAGCTGCAGTGGGGGGGATATGTGCCTTTCATGCATGCCCCCACCTGCAATAGTGAATAGCCACCAAAATGAACAGGAACTAATAATGTTACTCCATAGGGATTATAGGCATGATAGCATAAGTGAGGAACTGAGGAGGTAGAATGTGTTTTTTATGGGAAGAAGGGGAAATCCTGGAGAGAAAGAAAGAAAGAAAAGATTGCTTACTTTGTACCAGATCAGGAGGAAAAGGAAGACAGTAAGAGGGATACCGCTAATATTGAGGAGACAACAAATAATTTAAATCCTAGTAATGTTAATACAAATACTCAAAAGAAATCCAAAGGGAAGAAAAAATAGAAGAAAAAATGGAAAATATTGATAAACCTGAAAAGGGTAAAAATAAAGAGGCAGGAAGCAAAATTAAGACCAAGACCACTAAAACTAACAAACCTCCTCAAAAAACAAAGAAGACTGAAGGAAAACAGCAAGAAGAATTAAAAATAGGAATTGCCTAGGCAATATAAAATAGGAATTGAAATACCGAGGCATTACACTGGACAGTTCCCTCTCCTACCACCAGCACATAGACTCTGTCGCCAAAGCAGCCAATATCCATATAGGCCTGCTCTACAGGTTCAAACATTGCATGAATCTGGATTCACTTAGGTTGGCTATTAACAACTCTGTCACTTCCATCATTGACTATGGGCTTGCGATCTACAGCTCCGCCTCTGCCATTACTCTCCGCAGAATTACAGTTGCACTCAACAAAGCATGCAGGCTACTCACAGGGGCTGACCGACTCACACACACTTGTCATCTGTATGCTCGGGCGGGTTGGCTTCCGATCATCAGCCGGATTCAGTACCAAACCTGCCTCTTGGCCAAGAAAGTCCTCCTTGGCATCATGCCCCCAGGGGTTAAAAAGCTCCTCATAGACCACTACAGCCCACAACAAACCAGAAGTTCACAACAACAAACCTTCCTTGTCCCCCGATGTTGGACTACTATGGGACAGAGGGCTTTTGCTCACAGGGCTCCACAGTGGTACAATACCCTCAACAAATAAACTCTTACTGCTGCTGCCCTTGGCCCATTTAAAAGCCAACTCCGACTTCATCTCACCTCTACTAGCCAATGTGACTTCTTCACCTAACCAGGGACCTCGTGTTTCACTGCCTTCTGCCATAGACAGGTCTACTACCCTCTTCACCATGCCTCCCCTGCCTCCCCTGATCTCCCACTCCCTTTCTCACCCCCAGCACTTATGGACAACCATCCCGCCTCTTCCTTTCCACTGTGTACTCCACCTGCCCCCCTTACCCCCTCACCCTATGACAATGGCCTTCCTGCCTGCGTACCCATGCCCTCCATATCCACACGCCCACAGTGCTTATTACCAAGTTTTCTTCTAAGTTTCTTCATGTAGTTTGCCCCTGCACACTTTGAGGTACTGTATTTAAATTATGCCTCAGCCTCTTGCTTTTTTTTCTTCATTTTTTACTATGTAATCATGTTTTATCCTATTCGACCTTTGTATGTATGTTTACCTACCATTTCCTTTACGTGGAACCTTTGTAAATGAGCAGTTCCTACTCAAAGGTATTGTAATCCTAGATTTTGATAAATAAAAAAATTAAAAAAATCCTCAAGCAGGCAAAATAGAGTCCTATTTGACGAGAGTAACTCAAAAAGCACAAAAGGCCACGCCTGAAATTACAACTTTAGAACTGACCGAGAATAAGGCTGACAAATCAAGAGACTCGAAAATGTGTTCTAACAAACATCTAGAAGTAATAGACCCTCCAGAGAGCTTTGAGAATTTTCTTAGGAAAACTGAAGACTCTGATTTTGTTCTTCGACTATTCAAAGTAGGAGTAATTCCAAATGAATCAGAATCAGGATTAAATTCTTCCCTTAAAAACTTCCTGTCCACAATTTTGGATGGGAATAAAGGACTTGCAGATTATTTAAGTGTTATCAGGCCTATACCCGATTCTGAATTAGTCCTCCTGCTCTCAAACCAACATTTAACTTTTAAAACAATCAGGAACAAAAAGGCCAAAATGAAACAATTGGGAATAGAAGTGGACAGAATAATTACTATGAGAGATTGATTCCCAGACTTTTATGAGGCAAAAAAGGGAGAAAAGTCAATTAAATTCTTAATCTTTGTTTATTTTTGGCTTAGAACAGTTAAGTAATGAAAATATTAAAACATATAAAATCAAGGGTGAGTGAAATTTTTCAGAGTATATTGAAAATTTCAGACCTAAGGTCTTCAATTAGGAGGGTCATAAGATGGGAGAGACTTTCTTGCACTTAAAATAAGAATGTGTGCCGTTTAGTTACAGCCATGCTAACTATGCTAGGAGCACCTTTAACTGGATTGGGGGACATATCCCCACTGGATGTTGAGTGTTAATGAGTGGACTATTAACATTATGGACTTGACCCCAAAAGCTTTAGTAAGCTGTAGCTTTATGGACTATAATAATTTCTTTCATAACATTTTTATTTAGATTATCCCCCATCCTAAATCCAGACTGTTTAGGTTTTATATCCTGGGTTACATTGGATGTATATGTTTTATTGTACATTACTGATGTCTGACAGGAGATTGTACAATATGTTGTTGCTTTTGTGCAACTGTAATAAACATAAAGTTAAAAAAAAATAAGATGGGAGAGAAACGGTCAAATTACAGCATGGGTGAATAATTATAAACATATTTTTATTTATTTATTAAATTCTCAGATTACAAATACCTTTGAGCAGAAACTGCTCGTTTACAAAGGTTCCACGTCAAAGGATGAGGGTCAACATACATACAGAGGTAGTAAAAGAATGCACAATAAACAACCAAAACAACTAAAAGAAAAAATAAAGATACTCAGTTATAACATACTTTGAGATAATATTCATAAAACGAGCAGCTTGAGTAGGCAGCTGGCTGCGGTAACAATAAGAGATAGAGGGCACCATAGTCAGTTAGTATTGCAGGCGTGCGACCGGGAGAGGAAGTTAGCAGGCTAATGGGCCACTGTCCGATGGTGGTGAAAAATGTTCTGTACCAGTGGAGACATGAAGCAGGAAAGGAGTCACAAGGAAGGCCCAGTGCCAGAGGAAATGAGACTGGGAAAGGGCGGGCTGTGAGACATGAGTGAGCTGGGAGGTATTTAGAGAGATCTCTGTTCAGAGAAGCAGTCACATTGAGTGGTAGAGGTGAGGTAAAGTTTGAGATTCCTTTTGAAGGGTCCAAGTGTAGTAGAGGAAAGTGCTTCTTTATTGAGGACTTTATTATATGATCAACTAATGTCTAGAGCTTATGAACTAGATCATTTGAGTATTCACATATATAGTGATAACAGATAAATATCCTTTTCAAATACTCTGCTAAACTTACACCCCTGGACGTGTATGGTATAAACATCAAATATATTCAGTCTTAGAAATGTAACCGATGTTTGACTGTTAGTTGAGAATTTTAAGAGCAAGTTAGCTAGTACTAGGGACTCAAAAATCACATCTGAACCCCAGGATGAGGACTTCAGCCAGATGTCATGGAATATATCTGGACTTGAGGACAAATTAGCAGGTGCTGAATTTATTAAATACATAAACAAGTTTGAATATTTTTGTCTACAAAAATCTTGGTCAGTTAAAGGTATCCAGATAAGTGGGTATACATCTTATCATAAACCTGCAAAGAAATTTTAAAAAATTTGGAAGAAGCTCAGGTGGCCTACTAACTCTATGGAAACTAGGAGATAAAGCAGAAACGCAGGAAATAAAAACTGAAAATGACAACATACTGGGTATCAAAAGTTGTGAAAACAGGGAATGATTATTTTGAATATTTATCCCCCCTCATATGAAAACTACTGGTAAAGATGATTTAACCTCTTTTTTTAGAAAGCATCATTGACAAATGCACTGATGACAATCCAAATTCCAGAATAGTACTGACTGGACACTTTAACTTGAGTGTAGGTCACCATTTGGACATAACAGAGGACATTCTAGACTTGTTCATAGTAAATTTAATCAGTAACATTGCTACCCATAGAAATTCATGGGATAATGTCACAAATATTAGAGGTAGAAATTTATGCAGCATGCTAGTGAATACAAACTTTTTATTGTTAAATGGCAGAACCCCCTCAGATAGAGCAGGTAATTCTATGTACTGTACATAAGCCCAACAGGGGCATCAGTTATTGACTTAGCTTGGATCAACATGAATATGCTCCCACATTGTCTGGACATGCAAGTGAGGGACATGGCTGAAAGTCTGCACTCCCCCTCAGAACTGAAGATTACACTACTTACTCTCTTTCTCCTAGGCAGCCCCATGCCTCCTTGAAGTGCCGACTGAGTGGCTCTGTAGACCGTCCCCACAATAGAAGCTCTGTGTCTGGCTGAAGGCCAAGACCCGCTCTGCTTCTTCTGGCACTAAGACAGCTCCACACCTCCTCGAAGCGCTGATCAAGCGGCGCTGCAGACCGTCCCCACAACAGAAGCTCTGCACCTGGCTGTAGGCCGAGACCTGCTCCACTCTCTCTGGCACTAAGGCAGCTCCACACCTCCTCTAAGCGCCGACCGAGCAGCGCTGCAGACCATCCCCACAACAGAAGCTCTGCTCCCAGCTGAAGGCTGAGACCCACTCCTCTCCCTCTGGCACTAAGGCAGCTCCACGCCTCCTCAAAGTGTCGACCGAGTAGCACCGCAGACCGTCTCCACTACAGAAGCTCTGCACCCGGCTGAAGGCTGAGACCCGCTCCGCTCCCTCTGGCACTAAGGTATGGCTCGCCTCCTAGTTCTATAGCTTTTGTGCTGATTGGCCCATGGCCCCATGTTACCCTAACAGGATTGGCCAGAAGTACTGCTGCCTTTTCCCTATTGGACAGAGGCTTCATCGGACTTGTACGCCGCAGCTGAGCCAGCTCGGTGGATCTCCCTACCAGGTAAAAGCAGCCCTGGTTCCCGGTAGGTAGTGCCCAGTCCTTGCAACGCCGCACACTCGATTTTTAAAACCTTAACACTTCTGTGGTGGAATTAATTAATTTTGAAAGTGGGGTTTTGTACTGGACTTAATACCTCCCTACCCCAAGGCCAGGCTGTTTGCAAGCCTTACTTATACTGCTAACCTGTGCTAGGATTGAATTTTTATTAACAAGTGAATGCAGAGTTTTCTTGGTGTAGTCCTGATTTAGTCCTGATTTAATTGGTTCACCAAGTAAGTATATGAACAGATCCCTCTAAATTTACTGTAGCTTATTTTTTTTTTGTACTTTTCCCGTATACAGCTCCCTCTTGTTTTATTCTGAAATTCTTGACTCACTTCTGTAAGTGAAATTACAGCCCCCCTCCTGATTTATTTTTGAATTAGTTTTTCCTGCCTACAGCTCTATTCTGCTCTTTGTCTAGTGTTGGTGCCTCTTTGGCTATCCCCACCCCCTCCTCACCTTTGCTCCTATTTAATTTTCGCCTTAGAGCTTCTCACCTCTGCCCACAAATTACCTAGCCCTTGTATTCTCCATTGTTTCCCCTTAATATAAACCTCCACCTAACCTCTTGTTCTCCCCTCTCTTTCTCCTAGGCAGCTCCATGCCTCCTCAAAGCATCGATCGAGCAGCACCACAGACCATACCCACAACAGAAGCTCTGCACCTGGCTGAAGGCCAAGACCCGCTCAGCTCTGCTCCCTCTGGCACTAAGGTATGGCTTGCCGTCTAGTTCTATGGCTTTTGCACCACTGGCCCATGGCCCCGCACTACCCTAACAGGATTGGCCAGAAGCGCTGCTGCCGCTTCCCTATTGGAAAGAGGCTTTTGGTTAACTAGGATCTGCAGCCTATGCATTATGTAGGGAAATGGGCAGACTAGGTGTGCCAAGCAGTCCTTATCTGCCATCAAATTCTATGTTTCTGTGTTTCTATGTTGTACGTTGCGGCTGAGCCGGCTTCGTGGATCTCCCTACCGGGTAAAAACTGGAGAACCATTTGACCATCCATAGTATATACAAACCTCTCCAATCTGGTTTTCATAAGAGGCACAGTACTGAGACTGCTCTGGTTCGGGTGCTCAATGATCTCCTGATGGCGAGAGATGAGAGAAACTGCCCTGTCTTGGTACTCCTTGATCTCTCTTCAGCTTTTGACACTGTAGACCATGGGGTTCTGCTCGAGCACCTGAGGTCCATCTGTGGACTGACTGGCACAGTGCTCAGATGGTTTTCATCTTTCCTCACCGGTAGAACTCTGAGAGTCATCTCGGGAAATTTTTCTTCCAAGTCTTTCTCTCTGCTTTGTGAGGTTCCCCAGGGCTCGGTGCTGTCCCCCGTGTTGTTTGCAGTGTATATGCTGCCCCTCGGAGACATTGTAAGATGGTATGGGCTGAGGTTTCACTGCTATGCTGATGATACCCAGCTCTACCTGTCTTTTGCCCCTGACCAGGTTAGTGCTCTCTCAGCATTTAACAGCTGCCTCGCTAAAATCCAAGATTGCATGAATTCCAGCAGGTAAAAGTTGAACGCAGGTAAAACTGAGGTTTTAGTGATAGACCCGGGATGCAGGATAGAGGGGATGAGGACTGATTTGCCCTCTGGCTTATTTTGGGGGGATGCTCAGATCCTTACCTCCAAACGGGTGTGTGACCTGGGAGTGGTACTTGACGACAGGCTGACCCTTCGTCATCAGGTGTCAGCAGTCATGAAGTCAGCCTTTTATCATCTTAGGAACATTGCCAGGATCAAGCACCTTGTTCTGTCCAGTGATCTGCCCGTATTGGTCCTCGCCTTTGTGACCTCGAGCCTTGACTATTGCAACTCCCTTTACTTAGGGCTTCCTGGGGTTGATATCCGCCACTTGCAGCTAGTGCAGAACGCTGCTGCTCTTTTATTGACTGGGGTATCTAGGAGATCTGATATTACCCCAGTGCTGCACGATCTGCACTGGCTGCCAATTCAGTGGTGGAGCACCATCAAGGTAGGTTTGTTAACCTACAAAGCTCTACATGGACTTGATCCTGACTACTTGAAAGAGCTTCTGACTCCTTACACCCCTGTGCGACAGCTCCGCTCGGCTGACGAGGGGTTGCTGGAGATTCCTAGGGTTATTTGGGGCTTGCGCTGTTATGTTTGCTGTCCCAACCTTCTGGAACTCTCTGCCTTGTCAGCTTCAGGAGTGCAGGACTGTGGGGAGCTTTAAGCAGGCACTGAAAACGTTTTTATGGTTCAAGGCATTTCCTGATCTGTTGTGATTTTAATAATGTTTTTAATGAATTGTTTGTGATTGTGTGAAGCACCTTGATAATTTGAAAGGCGCTCAATAAATAAAGATATTATTATTATTATTAAAAGCAGTCCTGGTTCCCAGTAGGTAGTGCCCGGTCCTTGCAATGCCGCACACTCGATTTTTCAGCCTGCCCCCCCCCAGCTCCACCCCAGACCTCCATTAAATGCTCATACTCCCAACTATGTTGTGGTTGACTGGACACTTTGAACTAATCCTTAGTTCTACCATCTCTGGCCCCTCTCTGGTCAGACTAACAGCTCCGAGGAAATCCCACTACATACCACAACCATGCTATGCTTAAAAGGTACAGGAGTGGTACTAATTTGCTTGCCACTTCTGCTGCATTATGGGCCATCACCAGCCCTCACTACTTCAAGGTCCCTAATGACCTCCAATCAATACCCTATCCTAAACCAACATCATACCCCTCCCTGTCTAGAGTTTTCACAGCGTCCGTGTCTCCAGTTACTAGCCTTGTGATGTAAAACAGCCCTAACTCCAACTCGAATCAGACGGTGGAGAAAATTATTTTTCTTGCATACCCCCCTGATGCAGTGCCACCTCTGTACTATGCTGCTATCTGCGGACATTGAACTAAATGCTGGGTTGGATTCAGGCCGCACCACTAACACCCCCTGTGGAAGCGTGCCAAACTCCCTGAGACAGCTACCCACTTGGATCAACACCCCAGGCCTCAAAATAGCTCACATGAATATCCAAAGCATCAGAGGTAAGATGCCCAAGCTTGAAGCATGGATCCAGCTTCATAAACCTGACATCCTATGCATATCTGAAACCTGGCTAAAACCTGACGTCGCAACCCATGAGGTTATCCTTCCCAGACTCTCCATCTTTAGGAAGGACCGGGCTCATGGAAAATGTGGGCGTGTCATAATCTATGCCAGGACTGAACTGACAGCTGATGAAATGGATGACTTGGATATCCACCCTCTGACTGAGCATATCTTCATCACCATCACTCTTGGTGGGTCCAAGAAATTAGTATTAGGCTGCATTTATCTGCCTCTCAGACTCTCATCCTCTTATGAGGAGGTTATCACCAGCCTGGACAACATCCTCAGACGTGAGACAGTTGTATGTGGTGACGTTAACCTTAAGTGGCTTGGCTCACAAAACATGCAGTACCACTCTGCTCTGGCGGACATTAATTTTGTGCAGAGCATAGAGCAACCCACTAGACTGAAAATGAAGTCTGGGAGACACATGCTGCTCAGCTGGATCATAACCAACATGCCAGCTAACATCAAAGCTGCTGGTATCTTCCCAAACTCCCTGAGTGATCACTCACCTACCTATTATGTCTGGAACAGCTCTGCACCCCGTCCATCCCCCAGAATAATCAAAACCAGGGATTTGACCAAGTTCAATGAGGAAGAATTCAACAGCTGCCTAGCCTCCATCAACCGGTCACCAATTAACACCATTATATAAATCAGGCCCTTGACTATCTTATCTCAATGTTCACAGCTGCCCTTGACTCTCTTGCCCCATATAAAACCAGAAGATCAAAAGGCTTCCCTGCCTCTTGGCTAACTAATGACCTGAGGGGGTCTCATGTGCACACGTGATAAAGCCTGGAAGACCTTTAAGAGATCTGGGGTACATACTGATTGGATTATTTATCATCAACTCTGCAATTTATGCAAAAATAAAATAAAGGTGGCCAAAAGAAACTATCTTATATCTTTACAAGAAACAAACCTTACCACCCCTAAAAGCTTCTGGCGCCAGATGAATACCCTACTAAGAGGTAGAGAACGCATTGTTCCCTGAACCATGATCGCTAATGGAGCCACTCTCACAACACCGCTGGACATTGCCACTGGAATAAATAACTTCTTTTCAGACCTTACTCCCTACAAACATGGTATTCTCCCCTCTTACTTGTACTACAATACCAATCAACATCAACACAAGACCAACCGTCCCTCCTTTCATATAAAAACTACCACCAATTTCAAGGTCCTAAAGTTGCTCAAGAGACTCAAATGTGAATGCTCTCCAGGCTTTGACACCATGCCCTCTAAATTCCTCTGCTTTGGGGCATCAGCACTTGTCCTGCCCATCTCGATGCTAATCAATCAATCTTTCATCACCCACTCTATCCCTGACAAATGGAAAACAGTGGTAGTGGTACCTGTCCACAAATCTGGCCCAGCTGATACAGCCCAAAACTACAGAACAGTTTCTATCCTCTGTCCTATTGCAAAAAGTCAAAAACCAATCCTCTACGACCAGTTGCACTAATTCCTTGAACAAACAAACATCTTCATAGACTTTCAGTATGGTTTCCGTAAACACCATGGAACCGACTCTGCCCTCCTTCACGTCACCTCTGACTTGTTCAATAACATGAATCTGGGCCAAGCCACCAGTGCAGTCTTTGTAGACCTAGCTAAGGCCTTTGACCTGTTAATCACCCCCTTACTCATAGCTAAACTTCACCACATTGAACTGGATAATACCTCCCTTGCATGGTTTTCAAATTACCTAGCAAATCATTTTCAATGTGTCAAATGGGCAAGCACACTATCCCCTCTAGCACCAATCACTGATGGGGTACCGCAAGGGTCCATACTTGGTCCCCTACTATTTTCCATATTCATCAATGACCTGCCTCTTAACTGTGGTGGTGCATCAGTACAACTCTACGTGGATGATGCAATACTCTACAGCTCTTCCAAGGATATCTGCACCCTGACTGCGAATCTTGAGATAGACTTCTACGCCCTTGAATCTTGGTTCTTAAATAACCAGCTGGTTCTCAATGAGAAAAAAAAAACAAAACTATGCTCTTTCATCATACCTCCTTCAAAACCTCATATGACACACCCTTCCTCTTAAAAACCTCCTTGGGTACTCTGCTGGAAAATGTCTCATCATTCAAATACCTGGGACTCACACTTCATGAGAACCTAGTGCTTGAAGCACACATAAACAACACCATCAAAACCACTAACCAAAAACTTGGGCTGCTCTACCGCTCAGCACCCTACCTCTCAAAGCATGCTAGAGGGACCACTGTCTCTGCCAACCTACTCCCTGGTCTATTCTATGCGGCACCTGTCATCCACTTGGTTAAGGCTCCATTACTGAACAAACTAAAAAAGACATACCATAGGATAGCTCGCTTTGCCTCCTCAGCCCCTACCTGTACTCACCACTGCCTTGTACTCAACAAACTAAGTTGGCCAACCTTTGACAATAAATTTGACTTCCCCGTGCACTGTACCACCTTTAAGTTGATTCATCAGCCCCCCCCCCAGTCTGATGGGCCTGCTATCCTTAAAACCTACCCCTTGTACAGTAAGATCTTCTAACCTACCATTTACTGGAGCTCCTGAAGGCCAGGCTAAAGATAGGCCAAAGATCCTACACCGTCACTGCCTCCAGAATTTGGAACAATTTGCCCCACCCTCTACTCTCCTGCAAAACCATTAACCAATTCAAAAAACTCTACAAGGATGAGTTCTTCAAACACCCCCAATATAGAGATAACTGTTATTAACAAGTAAGGCCACATGTGACTAATGTTACGTGTCTCTCTCAATCTCCGCAATGGTCACAAACAGCCTCCCTTCTCTCTTATCTCAAAGACAAGCTGTTCTCCCCACTTCTCACTCCTCCTCTACCTAGAATAACATCTGACTGTAACCTGAACCCCATGTCTCTAACCAAATGCAGTTGAATCTGGCTATTCTTAGTTATCTTGCTATTTAAATTGTTGACAGCTGGTGTGTGAATGGCATAAATGTCCCTGCACATGGTATAAAATGTTAATCTGCCTCCTGCCTCCCCTGGCTACCTGCAAACTGCCTGTAATCCTGAATCCATTGGTTATTGCCTACTCAGATACTGTTGTTATTTACCTATGGCTTAACTGTATATTGTGATTCACTGTACTATTCTATGTGTATTATTGTATTATGTTTTGTTCTTGGAATGCTTTATTCCTCGGGTCATCACTGAAAATGGGACTTTGTCTCAGCTGACCTACCCAGTCATTAAAATTCAAATAAATAAATAAATAAATAAATTACTTAATACAAGTTTGCCTAGGAAAGATCCAGGCCCATTACATATAATAAAGAGGGGGAAAAAAGCATTGAGTGGGATTTAATTGATGATAAGAACGTCTTGGAAAAATTGAAAGACAGAGAAATAATAGAGTATCTCATAGCTCTTGATAGAATAGAAGGGGACTTAGAATGTCTAGTAGCTTTTGAAGACTTAATCTCTCATATAGCACAAATAGTTACTAAAGATACAGAAATCTATTGGAAAAAACACCCCCGGTATAATAAAGAATGTAAAATATTAAGGAAAGAATTAAACAGCTATGACTAGTAAGAAAATTCCCAAGTAGAGAGAACAAAAATACTCTAAATAAATTAAGGAAGGATTATAATAGACTTGTTAAAAGCAACAGATAAAATTGTAGCAGCTATAAAATTGTAGGCAGCTATGTGGAGAGAATTTGAGAAAACTATTTGGGAAAAAGATACCAGGAAATTTTGGAGAATGGTAGCTAAGGGAATGGGAGAATATTCTGAAGATCTTGATGCCCATATTGAACTTAGGAGATGGGTGGAACACTTTAAAAATCTGTTCTATGATTCCTTAGTAGAGCTAGACAAAATAACAACAAATGACACTGAATGGTCTCCTATAAGCAGGGAATTTTCCACAGATGAAATTTAGGATGCAATACAATCATTCTCAAGATGCAAAGCTCTTGGTCCCAACAGTATGCCTATAAATGTTATTCTGAACTCATCTGATATCTGGATCCCAAGTTTGTGCAAGATTTTTTAAGATCATTAACGGGTCTGGATTAATACCCCAAACCCGGACAGAAAATATTATTGTTCCCATCGTTAAAAAGGGTAAAAAACTGGACCCTTCTTGTTACAAACCCATAGGTTTAATTGACAATAGTCAGAAAATTGTTACTAGAATTATCAATAATAGATTGCTCAAATGGATACAAGAGAGAATTTTAGATGAAACCCAAGCTGGCTTCTTTCCTAAACACTCTACGATAGATCAATGTTTCACTCTGACTCACTTGATATATAAGTATTCGGTGGTGAAAAAGCAAAAACATATTGTACTTTATCGATGTGTGAAATCAGCTTTTGACAGTGCTAACAGGCTGATATTGTGGACCGTGTTGAATGAACTGGGAATGGATAAGGCTTTGATTAACATTATAAAGACCCTCTATAATAACAACAGCACACAAGTTAGACATAACACCAGAGGGGACAAAAGTGAGAAATTCCCTACTAATGTTGGGGTCAAACAGGGATGTGTTCTATCCCCTATTCTATTTAATTTATTTACAAATTAAGTTTTAATGAAACTATATGATTTAGAGTTCTGTATGCCTTGTATTGGAGCTTGATAATGTCCTTATCTAACTTTTGTTGATGATGTAGTTTTATTATCAACAAGCTTGCTAGGAATTAAAAGAGTTTTCTGACAGTGGTGCTGCTGAGCAGCTTACAGGAAAGCAACATATTTCCTGAGCTCCTTGGTCTCGATCTCTAAATTGATTAAAATATATTTTTTTGATTAGTTATTTGACCACAAGACACTTCAGGTACCTAGTAGTTTGTCTGGAGCTACAGGTATGGGGAAGAATCGGGGGGAGGGCCACTGCCTCCTCCTTGGATTTCTTTGCACCAAAAAAATCACTATGGCAGCATGAGGAAAGGCCTCCAACACTCCCAAAAGCCACAGCCTCGAGTGCCTTCACATCGGAAGTGCATCTTTGGTCATCATTCAAACGACTTTGAACCAGCTGGTAATGGTCAGTCCAGGAGACGGACAAAAAATTGGACTCTCTCACACCACGGGTAACAGAGTTGGAATCCAGAATGGATGGATGTGAAGCATCCGTGCAGAAATCCAAACAACTTATTTCCAAGGCCTACGACATTACCACCAAGCTGATAAAAGAAAACACGATGCTCCGACAGTGACTGGAACTAGTGGAGAACCAGGCTCGGGAGCGGAACCTGCATATTTTGGGGCTGATGGAGTCTGCAGAAGAGGATGACCCTTTAGATTTTGCCAGAAATGTATTGCCAAAGATTCTGGGACTCTCAGAGGGGGACATCCCGCTGTCGATCGAAAAGGCATACCGTGTTACACCGAGGTGTGCTACGTTGGACATGGAGACACCACGGACTCTTTGGTAGTATGTACTGGCATTGGTGATCAGGACCGTGTGCTTTCCCTGGAAAGAAGGAAACACTCTCTACAATTTGGAGGGAACTCTTTACAAATCTTTCCGGATCTTGCATATAGCACGCGGCAGAGGAGAAAGGGCTTCGATGGAGTCCGCAGTCAGTTGCGGCATTACAAAATTAATCACCAACTACTGTTTCCCGCTCTTCTGAGGCTAACCTGGCAAGGACAACAATATCAGTTCCAGGAACTAAAGGATATGGAAAAGATGCTACAGATAATTGAGAAGGAATTGGAGGGGAGAGAGAGGAGGAGGTTGTTTCCTCGGATGAAGAAGTGCCCTGATCTTATTTTGACCCAAAACTCAATGAGGTCGGTAGGGGTGGGTTGGGGCAATGTCCTGGCTGTTAAGGGCCTGTGTTTCGATGCCTAAAATTGTTACACTTGTTTAAGGTGTTTAACGTTAGCCAGGCACTGTTTATTGTGGATGAATCTGCTCTGCACTGGCCCGTTTTAACCCACTCTGGAAGGGAAGGGAATTAATTTTAGAGCCCTGAAGCTTTACGTGTGTGCCATGGCTCAGGGCATGGACTTGAGCTGAACTAAAATGGGACTTTTTGAAATAATTAGTTGTGTTTTACAGCTCTTCTACTTATCATACTTGTGTTACAATGTTAAGATAACTACTTAATGCCTTGTTGGTATAGAAATACCTGTATATGTTTAAAGGTAAAAAGAGACACCTGGGAGGTTGGGAGTTTATATGGTATAAGTATACTAAAGGATAGCTATTCAGGGAACCATATAGGCCAGTATATCAGGCCAGTTGTCATTGGTGTTGATACTATAACGTGGTGTAATCCTTGGTTCCCTTTTATATTTCCTTAGCTGCATGCTATGGGTATTGATGCTATGGGTGGTGTGAGGTTCTTCCCCCAATGAGGTGGCTATTTGGGAGGTACCTGACATTATTGAATTGTAATAATCTTTTTTATGGATATTTTATGTAATCCTCCTATGATGTATGATTTTGTAAGTGTTTTTTACTGCAAAATTATAAATAAATAATACAAAAAAAAAAAGAGTTTTCAAAAAATATTCCCAAGAGTGTGACAAAGCTGATCTTAAACTACAACAAAACCAAAGCAATGATATGTGGTAACAATAAAAGGAAGAATGTTAAGATTACAGTAGATAAAACTGAGCTAGAAATAATGAAAAGTTTTTATTATGTTGGTATTGTGATTTCTGATCATTTATCCTGAGGCAAACACTTACAAAATTTAGAAATAAGCTGGCCCGGTGGCACTGAGGGGTTGAGGCATCTAGCCTTACCTCGCATCATGACGGCAACCTGGGTTTGGGAACGACCTCAGGTCGCTGGGGAGCTGGCTGGGGGGAGGGGAGGATAGGAGCAGGATTGACCTCTCCTGGAGTGGACGCTGTCCCTCCTATAGTCCCATCACCATCGGGTGAAGGTCCGGTGGTGGCGCAGGTGGAGAGGGGCAGCTAGTAGGGTGGGGTGCTCCGCAGTGCCTGGCATGCGCGTGCCTCCACACATGTATGTCCAGCGTCCTGGATGCACAAGGGAAGGGCAAAAATGGGAAAAAGGCAGAAATTGTAAATAGAAAAAAAAAAAGATTTAGAAATAAAAACAAAAAAGCACCTTTCTGCTCTGATTAATTTTGCATATACTGTAAATATGGTGGGAATTCACTTAGATGATCCCTAAGAGTATTGAATGCAAAAATAAAAAGCCAAATTCTTTAAGGAGATGAAATTTGGGGCTTGAGAGTTAAATCCACCGTAGAAAGACTGTTAAATAGCTGTTACAAGAAATTACTGGATATGCCTCAGGGTGCACCTTCTGCTCTTGTGAGAGCAGAAATAGGGCCAGCTGCCCTTAGAATGTCTTATTCAAGAGAGATTAGCATTATACTGGCTCAAGACCTATACTTTGGTAGAAAGAAGACTTCCATGCATGTGTATTGAAGAAGCTATTAAATACTTATATAGCCCCGGGGCTAATCTTGAGTATCTCCCTGGGCTCCTTTGATGCCCACTGCCTGGCAGATGTCCATAAAGAGAAAATAAATCCATGTACAGTAATGTGTTGATGTTGATCTGTGAGAGTATGCCATGTCATACCTCCATGCTGTCTCTCTAAGAACTCCAGCAGTGTGGTACAGTGTAAATAGCCTGGGCTGGGTCCGAGTATAACGAAGCTCACGACCAGCCCAGCAAAGACCCTAATCAGCTCCGCTTGGTAGTCGCTTAGCAGAGCAGGGGGAGCAATTCTTTAATCTGCAAATATTTATTTATAAACCATTACTGTTGCTAAATAAATGAGTAGTTTAAATTGACTAGCTATCCTCCACTATGGGAGCTGCCATGTTTGGTCTGGGACTTGGCATTTTTGACCAGTTGTAACCAAGGGATCCTTATTATAGTGCCTTGTGGGAGAAACTGTGAACTTTCCTTGTTGTGGCGCCTAAATTAACCAATGAGAGCTCTCAAACTGTGATTGAAAGCAAAGGCAGCCAACTGGAATACAGAGGTCCCGGTTCTTCTATTGAAACTGTATTCAAGGCAGTTAGTCTGCTCAAGCCACTGAGAAGAATGGACACAGTGTAGCTGCAGTCTGCAGGGAGAGGCCTGTACTTGTCTCCTGTGGACCCCACTCAGTTCCAAAAAAGGGACTGATTGAATCCAGGACTGCCTTCAGCAGAAAATAAGCAAACTGTGTGGTTTCTGTAGCCCAGAGCTAGAGTTGGGAAACTGGCCTAAACCGTGAGGAAAAGTTTTTTCTTCCAGTCACCTCAGGGTGATACCACTGACTGCGTGGAGAGTGCTCCAGCGACTCCTGTGTAAAAAGGGGAGCCAGTTTGTGTGGAGAATGTCTCCTGCCAAGCAGGAGAAACCAACATAGGTTTTCTGCTTTTGTGGGACTCCAAATGGGAGACACCCAGCAAGAAAAATGAACTGCTAAATGACATTTTTCCAGTCTGGGGCTATGCCACCAACAGCCCAGACAGACTGTTCCTGCACTGTCACCAGCATTCTGGTGAGAGACCAGCACTGGGAATCAGTCCCTGTGCAGCAACTGAACGCAGGTTGTGGCCACCTACAGGGAAAGGCCATGAAGAGGAAATGAGTCATGTCGGCCCTGGTTCCCAAAAGCAATCTGAAGGTTTTAGATGTCGCCAACTTTTCCATCATTCTGTCTGGGTGCAGTGAGTACAACCAGGGTAGTTTCCTGCAACAAGCAGTTAAATGAGCAAGCCACTTAACTTCCTTGTGCTCCCAGGTTGCACCTGTAAACAAGCTTTCAGCTTAGTGTGTCTCTCCTGGTAAAAAAAAAAATGTATAATGGTGCCATCTGATTCAGTTTGCCAGTTTGTGTTTAAATGTGACTGGGCCATTCGGCCAGGAATTACAAATGGTTTATGATTTCACAAGTGTGTTGCTCATGTTTAATCACCTTGTTTCCATTAAGGGCCCCAAACAGCTGCAACGCTGGCCACCCCGGAGCACCGTTTCAGGCATGCCTATTCTCCACTCTGGGTACCCAGCAGTTGCATAGACTGAGAAATTCAGGGATTAATTGATTACCAGTAACTTGAATTTGTCTATTTGCAGCCTAACAATAATTAGCCTAAATTCTCACCCCTCCTTTGCTCACACCCCACTAATAAACCTGATTTACTGTTTTACTGTTAACTTGGCTCATGAGCATATCATTACCTGGTTTAAAGCTACTGAAACATCGGCAAAGAATATTGAAAGTACATGGTTGTGTTATTGAAACTGTCTTTTACAGGGGGTTACAGGGTGAATGCCAGATGCCTAGACCCTATTGATAAGTGGATTGTACTTGAGCATATCATTAATGCTGGCATTAGCCTGTATTCTAAGTGTTAAATGTTGCAGTTGTAAAACTAAGTGCAAAAGGTACTAGATGGGATTGTGGGTGGTTATAGTTTCCCAGAGGGCTGTACCAATCTTGTTAGTTACCCACATAAGAGTTACTCTGGATGGAGGCACCAAAATTGTATGTATACTATGAGTAGGGAGACCCTGGTAGCTTTAATTTCGAACACAGGCCCCTCAACCTGTACACAGGACAGCAGGCAGGGGTAGTAGCCCTTGATATAACGGTGCCAGGGTTACACTTACAGGCTAGAATAACCTTTCCAAGCATGCTTACTACTGAAAACACTGTGAAACCTTATGGTCTATTACAATGCCTTTCTGAGACTTTTTTTTAAACATCCAGATGAAATCTCTGCTGCAATAAGAGACAGACTGAGATCTATTTTTAGGCAAAGATATTTAGAGCTATCTTCACAACTAAAGGTAAGTGAATGGCTCTAACTTAATAAGATTCACTTTGGAGTTGAAACTTATTTGGACTTGATAGGTAATCCACAACGTAGGAAACTGCTCACTAAATTCAGATCTGAATACCATGACAACCAAAGACTCACTTACTGGTTTCACAATAAAAAGACCATTGGAGTTTGCAAATGCAAATATAGTGAAGATAACTTGTTCACCTATTAATTTTTTGTCTGTTATATAATAAATACAGATATAAAATCCTAGGTAATATATTTGCTTCTTCAGATGCAGCACCACAAGATATGGCTTCAGTCCAATTCAAGAACGATATTAGAATCAGTGATTTCATTCCTAAAGATTGTTGACGGTAAGAAGTTACACATTGTACAATGATTTGAAGTACTGATAATATGCCGCATCATTTTTACTGTATGTTATTTACTGAATGGTGTTGGTCTTAAAACTTTCAAATCGAACTTTGAAACATTGTCACTATTAGGCTGTCAAGACTGTTGGTAGTAAGAAATTGCATTTTACAAAAGGATGAGCAGCTTTGCATAATATGTGAAATCGCTGTTTGAAATATCAGTTATGGAACTGTGTTGTTTTAAACTTTTTATATTGATGTTAGATACTTATATGGATTATGTTGTTGTAATGACAAAAACTGTCAACCAATAAAGAGGCTGCTACTACTATCCCCAGTGTCGCCACCTGAAATAAATAAAACTGTCCCTCGCAGTTTTTTTATATACCCTGTAACAAAGAAAACCATCCATCGATGTCTGTTGCTGCCGCCGCCATAACTGCCCCCCACCTGACCCTCCCTCTCAGCACCCCCCCACAAACATTACACTAATACTGGGGGTGCCCAATCCCCCAGAGTCACCACCTGAAATAAAGAAAACTGTCCCTAGTAGGTTTTTATTCATTAAATATACCCTGTAAAAAAGAAAACCATCCATCGATGTCTGTTGCTGCCGCCGCCATAACTGCCCCCCACCTGACCCTCCCTCTCAGCACCCCCCCAACAAACATAAGACCGACACTGGGGGTGCCCAATCCCTCAGTGCTGCCACCTGAAATAAAGAAAACTGTCCCTAGTAGGTTTTTCTTTATTAAATATACCCTGTAAAAAATTAAACCATCCATCGATGTCTGTTGCTGCCACCGCGTTGGTCCCCCACCCGACCCTCTGACTCGATGCCCTTCACAAACGCCTTACTAATACCAGGTGCCCAGTACTCAGAGTCACCATCTGAGATAAAAGAAACTGTCCCTAGTAGGTTTCTTTATTAAATATACTCTGTAAAAAAGAAAACCATCCATCAATGTCTGTTGCTGCCACTGCCGTTAGTCCCCCCACCCGACCCTCTGACTCAGTACCCTCCCCCAGAAACATAACACTAATACTGGGGGTGCCCAATCTCCCACAGTCACCATCTGAGATAAAGAAAACTGTCCCCAGTAGTTTTTTTTAAAGCATACCCTGTAAAAAAGAAAACCATCCATCAATGTCTGTTGTTGTCACCGACATTAGTCCCCCCACCTGACCCTCCCACTCAGCACCCATCACCCCCCACAAGCCCTCACTTACCCACCAGGGGTCCAACAGCGTAATCCTTTCTGGACTGCAGACACGTCTTCACTCTTCAATGCTGGACCACAAACTGAGGAACTCAGGTATGTGGCTCTATGTATTTCAATGGGGTTTTGAATTTAGTGACATAACTTGGCATAACTTGGTAATTTTTGAATATTTTTGCCCCCAAATTTTTGGAAGCCCACCTCATGAACAGTGGCAGTGAAATTAGGCAAATCTGTTCCAAAAGGTGATTTCATGGTCACTGCATGAAATCACATTTTAGGCTGCAGATGAACATTTTCTCCACTCTTGTTCATGAGGTGGGGTCATAAAAAGGCTATGTTGAAAATCTGGAGTAAAAATGTTAATAAACAACAAAGTTGTGAGCTTATTTTTTTTTTTTTGTATAATCTTTTTATTAATTTTCAACACAAAAATAACAATACACACTGGACATCATACAAAATAAACATCAAAATACAGACATACAAACAACTCCGTGCAATCCCTGATACATTTCATTCCCTCTTGTAAATCACATCCTGTTTATTTAACAAATCTATCTTGTCCCAGCCCCCCCCCTTCATAAATATAAATATATTAATAGTGTGGATATGTTCCGAACATATTTTCTTAATACAGTCCTTCTTAGTTGATGAGGGTTTCTCAACCCTAGATCACCACTCCCTTTTAATTAACCATCCTAGCCCAGTCCCAAACGAAGTGTAGCTTCCTCTTTAGTACTCAACGACGCCAGGAAGGGTGCCCATTCTCTATAAAATGCTTCTTCTCTATCTCTGATCATTAGAGTTAGCCTTTCTAACGCCAAGGCTTGCATGCTTAGGTTATTCCATTGCTGGATGGTAGGTGCTTCACGACTCACCCATGTGTTCTGTATATTGTGGCGTGCCAGCACCACTAATATTCTACACCACCTCGGGAGTACTTCCCCAATTTCCTTCTTCTCCTTGCATCATCCCGAATAACCCCATAACTTGGTCTACTGGTATTCGTATTCCCCCCATGTTAGAAATCTCCCTCAATACCACTTTCCAAAAAACTTGGAGCACTTTACAAGTTCAAAAACAGTGTATATATGTTCCTCTTTCCTCCCCACATCTGCCACAAAGAGGAGAAATTGATAGGTGTGCTTTATGTACTATTACTGGGGGGTAATACAATCTATGCAAGAATTTATAATAAGCTTCTTTATATCTATTGCATATCAAAAGGCCTGTCTGTCCCTCCAGCAGCAACTCCCAATTTTCCTGTGTTATACTACGGCCTAAGTCCTTCTCCCATAATTGCTTAGTTTTATAGGTTTGATCTGGAAGATTTTGTTTCCCTAATATGGTGCCTTCCGTATAAACCCCCGGGATTCTTTTTGTGCCATATATATTAACGTTTCCATCTCTTGCCATCCCTGTGCTTGTTTTCCTTCTCTTCCCATACTCTGTACATATGCTGTGATCTGCATATAATGAAATGTTTGCTGTCCCTTCAGATCCATACCCTGCACTATGTCTCCCATCGGGCTCGTAATTCCGTTTCTTAGTAATCTTCCTATATACCACACCCCCTTTATTCTCCCACTCCTGAAAGCCTTTGTCTTCCCATGCTGGAAGAAAAAAGGGATTTTCCACCACTGGAAGCAAGATAGTGTCTCCCTTAAGTCCCCTTCTCTTCCTAATATGCTCCTATGCTTCTAACACCACTTTCACCATTGGGTTACCCCTACCCTGGTCGGTATAAGCCTTACCTCCTTTACTATGTAAATATGCCGATAGATGTCCCGGACACCCCCATTGTTCAAAATCAACCCAACTGGCTACTGCAGGGCGGTGCACCCAATCAGCCACATATCATTGTTGAATGGAGAGATGATAATTAAACAAATCTGGGAAATTGAGTCCCCCCGTCCTGTCTCAGCTTTCAATCTCTGGAGATGGGCCCTTGGTCACTTCCCTCGCCAAATAAACCTGGAGAACTTCTTCTCCACTCTGGCAATATCCCCTTTGGTGAGACCCATAGGCAACATCTGCATAGGATATAACAGCCTTGGCAGTACATTCATTTTAATAAGATTTATGCATCCCAGCCACAAAATGGGTAACTGTATCCACCTACGCAAGTCTGCCTTCACCTGCCTAACTATTGGGGTATAATTTAATCCATACAGGGACTCCACTGTTCTTCCCACCTGTATTCCCAAATATGTGATACTCTTTTGTGCCACTTGGACCCCCCACTGAGCACCCTCCCTTCCCGCCTTGGGCAAGCACAACATCTCTGACTTGGTGATATTAATCTTATATCCAGAGAACGCTGTGAATGATTCTACCAGTTCTAATAATGGGGGCATAGAGTCCTGGGGGTTCCTTACAAATAAAAGCATATCATCCACATACAGGGTCATCTTATGGTTCTTACCCCCCGCTCCCTCAATGCCTCGAACTCCCGAACATTGCCGGATCGCTGCAGCCAAGGGTTCTAAGGCCAGTGCAAATAATAGGGGAGAAAGAGGGCACCCCCTATCTCGTGCCCCTGCTCAACTCAAAATAGTCTGTAGGGGTCCCATTCCCTAAAATCTGGGCTCTAGGAGACTGGTACATGGCTCTAACCCACTGGGTGTATGATCCATCCAGACCAAACTGGGCCATCACCTCAAATAGATATTCCCATTCCACCCTATCAAATGCTTTTTCGGCATCCATAGACAGAACATATGTTTCTTCCTGTGCCTGTCCAGCTTTCCATACCACATTAAGTAGGTGCCGCATATTGTGATACGAAGATCTCCCCTTAATGAACCCAGTCTGGTCTGGGTGCTCCAACACAGGCAGCAGATCCTCCAGTCTCAGGGCCAGAACCTTCACCAGGATCTTAAGATCACAATTTAAAAGAGAGATTGGCCTATAGGATGTACATTCTGTTTTGTCTTTACCCGATTTCAGAATTAGGCAAATCATAGCATCAAAGCAGGTTTGGGGTAAATCCAGATGTTCTGCATCCCCATCTTTTGCCTGAAACACCTCCCTCAAAGCATCTGCCAGCTGACCTGCCAGTGCTTTATAATATTATATAGGGAAGTCATCAGGGCCCCCTGCTTTCCCCCGCTGTAGTTTCCCGATTGCTGTAAGTATTTCCTCTTTTTCTATAGGTCTGTTTAACTTTCTTTCCTGAGACTGCGTTAATCTAGGAAGCGTCACCTTATCCAAAAAATCTTTACTAGTGAGTGTCTACCCTTACATTCAGCCCTATATAACTGACTATAAAATTCCCAGAAACACTTCCCTATATCCTTAGACTCTCTGTGTAGTTTCCCTTGCTTATTCCTAACTCCCAGTATTCCAGTGGGACACCTCCCTCCTTTCATGAGTCTCACCAGAAGTGGACCAGGTTTATTAGACCATTCGAATACTCTTCGCCTACAACAAAACCAATTAGTTTTTGCTTCTCCCTGTACCAATGCGTCCAATGCTTCCCTTGTAAGCAATAATAATCTGGTTACCTCTCTTCTTTCTCCCTTAGCCACTTGTTGTTCTAGGTCTGTTAGTTGCTTTTTTAATTCTAATTGTTTCTCCTTTTTTCTTTTTTCCGCCTTGCCATGTACCCTATTATAGACTCCCGCATAAAGGCTTTCCCTGCTTCCCAATATATTGCCCTAGAAACTTCACTATTTTCATTAGTTTCCTTATATAACTTCCATTGGGATCCCCAAAAATCCTTAAAATCCTTATCAAGCGGCATGTATGTAGGGAACTTCTACTGCGGTATTGAGTCTCTCTTCCCCTGGATCTGCAACCGAGCTATAACCATGGCATGGTCCGAAATGTGTATTGGACTATGAGTAACGTCCAATATCCTATTATTCCATCCCCTTGGTACATATATGTAGTCAATTCGAGACCATGTACCATGAGGATGAGAAAAAAAGGATATTCTCTAGCTCCTGGATTTATCAACCTCCAGCTGTCCACCAAATCTATATCCGCCATCCCTATCTGCCACTGTCTAAGTCCCTCCATCATCCTGCCTTTGCTTTCAGAGTGGTCCAGTACTAGATCCATTGTGCTGTATCCCCCCTAAAATTAAAACGGGAAACTGTTCCTTAACCAGTATATCCATAAGTGAGGGAAAGAACTTGGGATCATAAAGCACTGGCGCATATACATTGCCTATTGTGATTTGTTTCCCCTGTAATTGACCCACCAAAAAGATATACCTCCCTTCCTTATGGTCTTTCACCACTCTACTAATCTTGAATGGTAAGTGTTTGTTCAGCAATATGGCCACCCCCCTTTTGCGACCAGAATAGGAGGCAGCATAACATTTGCCAACCCAGCCCCATACCGGTTTGTTATGTTCTTTATCAGACAAGTGTGTCTCTTGGAGTAACGCTATCTGTGCTCCCTTTCTTTTAAGAGCAGTCAGTAGCATTGACCTCTTAACTGGGTTGGCAATCCCTCGTACATTCCAAGAGACCACTGTCATCTCCTGTGTATTAGCCATATTTATTTAATCTGCATTCCCTAACCTGTTACATTTTTATTCTCCCCCCAATCCACATTTAAAGTATTGAAATGTTCGATATTCCCGAGGATGTGATATCTCATGTATCTTTTGGATTGCACTCTTTAACACACATAAACATATATTTAAACTATTTACACTTATGAACCCCATCATACCCCGTTTCCCCCAACCCTTCCCCCCTTTCTCTAATCTCTATCTCTCGATTACCCCTCTCCCTCCCATCCTTTGACACCAATTGCCAGTTCAGCACGAGTGTCTACCTTCCCTTTGCAGATATTAGTGCCTCGTCGCTCCTCCCATCCGACTATCACCTGTAAACAATCCTTCTCCAATGTACCATCTCCTACCCGCTTAACACATATGTTCTGTAATATAAGCATGAAAAATAACAAAAAGAGTGAAACAGTAGAAGGAACCCTGTGGAACATTTAGCTGTGAAACTATTTAAAAAAAAATCTTCCTGTCGCACTGTTCAAATTATGCTTCCACCCCTTTAAAAGGGTTCACAGACAACTCGTCGACGTTAATTTTGTTGCCGTGAAGTCGGAGCGGACAAGTAGCAGCGCATAAGAAATCGCCACGCTCAAGCTCGACGTTATAATTTCGTAGCTGCATCTTTACCACGACCAGATGTCCATGCTTATGCATTCCCTATATTTCAGTGACAACACTACACAGCATGGTTATCAGGTACTTGGTCAGTATTTTGTTTACCTGATCTGTCGACGAGTGCAACACTACTGCAGACTTAGGAAAATTGTTGCAGATATAGGAAAATTGTCGCTCATTTGATGACATCATTTCTCAGTCTCCCGATAATTAATTGCTATTGAAGACATGACTGTCATTGAGCTTGCAGTCATTGCTATCCCAATATGGAGTTAGTGGAGTCACAGAGAGGAAAGCATAAGTTGTGTCTCGACAACTTTTTGTACACTCGGGAGAAGGAAGAGTCAGAAGGAAAAGTTATATGGCGCTGCAAGCTACTACCTGCAGGTCTCGCTTGCACACCAAGGGTGACTCTGTACTGAAAGCTCAGACAGGAGCAGCATGCAGTGTCACTACAATGGCATTTTGCCCCTTTTTGTAGTTGTGAGTAATGATTTGAATTCTGTTGCATACAAAGCACCTTTTCCTTATTGATTTTAAAACTTGGTTCGAATAAAACTAAGTCCCATGCTTTTAAAACTGTTGTAGTTGTGAGCTGCGACCACTGTACTGGCGATGACAATACTTGCGCGATGATTGTAGCAGCATCTACTTTACGTTGCTACTAATTGTCCGCTACCACTTCTCCGTGATGAAATGTCCGGTGACGAATTGTCCGTACCCCCTTTAAAAGGATATTGGGAGTAGATAAAAAAAGAAAAATAAACAATACTTTTAAGTCCCGTATCCATTTGCCCTTATAGTGATTCTTCTCTTCTACATCGATCTTTAGGGATACCCTGCTGGAGGGTACAGGCTGCGCTCTCAGCTTATGCGCTAGGCCCTTCAAGGCCCAGTTCAGTTCTGGCATGCATTTAACTGTGAAACTATTAATAATAATGAAAACCCCCTTAACTTTCCATTAGATAGTCCCTCTTCTCCTGTCGCACTGTTCAAATTATGCTTCCGCCCTTTTAAAAGGATATTGGGAGTAAAAGAGATAAGTAAAAAATAAACAATACTCTAAGTCCAGTGGCCATTTGTCCGTTATAGTAATCCTTCTCTTCTTCTGCATCGATCTTTATGGATACCCTGTTGGAGGGTACAGGCCACGCTCTCAGCTTATGTGCTAGGCCCTTCCCCCCTTCAAGGCCCAATTCAGCTCTAGTGTACATGCCGCCTCCTTTGATCTCAGACATAATGCTAAGCCATGTCTCACAACTCTCGACTTCACCCAGATATCTTCATTATATGCATTTCCCACTCCTTCAGTTTTTATCAACTAAATATGTTCAGGATCCCCCTTAAAGAGTCTCGCAACTGCCCATTTAGAACAGTGAAAAAACAAACAAGCACGTTTTTCTTTTCTTTTTTTTTTTTGGCCCTCGGAGCTGATGTTCCTCATTAATATCATGCGACCACTAATTAGCTTTGCCATGCGGTTCCAGCCTACTAGCTTTCCAGATGTAGTTCCACAGGTATAAACTCTATCGCTGTCTCATAAAATATTCTCTCATAAACAAACTGAGGTCAACTGTTTAACCTGTTTCCATTATACCCCCAATTTCTTCTGAAGCTTTCCCACAAATTGCTCTGCTTTAGTGAGCTCCCAAAAGGAGTAAGTAGCTCCTTCATGTCGGATCTTGAGAGTAGCAAGGTATACAAGGAAATTCTCCACTTTCTAGCTCCTCAGTTGATTCATAAGTGGGTTGAATAGTTTCCTCCGCTTCAGCAGTCTTGAAGAATAGTCGTGAGAGAGGTAGAGCTGAATGCCTTCGAATTCCAGTCCTCCTTTCTCCCTATATGTTTTCAAAACTTTCTCTCTGTCTTGAAATGCATGGAATCTCATTATTATTTGCCGTGGAGGCTGATCGCCAGGTGGCCGTGGTATGACCGCTCAATGAGCCCTCTCTAGCTTGATTCGTTCATTTTTAAATTTTAGTCCTAGTAATTCAGGCATAATTTTGGCACAGAATCCCATCACATCTCCTGTCTCCCCTCCTTCTGGTAAGCCTCTCAATCATAAATTCAAACGTCTATTGTAATTTTCTTGATAATCGAAGGCTTCTTTCAGCTCTTCCATTTCTTTCTGCAGGGCCGCTACTTTTCCTGTTATCTCCAGATTTTCATCTTCTAACCCAGATATGTGATCCTCCACTTCCGCAATTCTGTTGGCATGTGAAGTTTGCTGTTCTAGCACCTCTTGCAGTTTTAGATCTATTTTGCTCTGCATCTTAAGGAACCTATGCTCTAATGCTGCAATTACTTGCCCCGTCACCTCATGGCCCAAAACACTCACTTCTGCTGCTGATAGCGAGATGACCCCGGTGCTTTCAGCCGTCGCAAAGGCTGCCGATTTCTTCCCCGCTTTCCCGGTCACTCTTTGGCTTTCCCAGTACTGGAAGTTAGAAACTTGTCTATGATCTCTTCTTAAAGCGAGTAACTTGGAGATTACACTCAAAATTCGGTTTTATTAGCTTTTAAAGTTAATTTAGTCAGCTGGCGGTACGGAGAGACGTTCAGGCACGTCTATCCTGGTTAGCTGCTCATCAGCGCCCCTGCGTTGTGAGCTTATGTTGAAATTTGCGAACGCAGGCTCGTAACTTTGGTAATTTTCAATATTTTGAACCCAAATTTTCAATATAGCCATTTCTTCACAGCACCTCATAAATGTGATAGCTGTCATTTTTCAAATCCTGGCCAAAATGTGTTTTTGCACCCCTAAAGGTGATTTCATGGTCCCTATGCGAAGTCTCCTTTCAGGCAAGAGTTGAAAATTTTCTCTATCCTTGTTCATGAGGTGGGCTAATCAGAAGGCTATGTTGAAAACTTGGAGTAAAAATATAAAAAAAAAAATAAAGTTATGAGCCTACATTGAATTTATAAATGTAGGCTTGTAACTTTGGTCATTTTCAATATTTTGACCCCACATTTTCAACATAGCCATTTCTTCACAGCACCTCATAAATGTGACAGCTGTCATTTTTCAAATCCTGGCCAAAATGTGTTTTCGCACTTGTGGCCCAAAATCATCTCTTGGGCAGGATTTGAAAATGTTTTCCACCCTTGTTCATGAGGTGGTCTCATAAGAAGGCTATGTTGGGTCAAAAGAAGGCTATGTTGAAAATTTGGGGTAAAAAATATGAGAAAACAACAAAGTTGTGAGTCTACTTTACAATTTTTCAAAGCTTGCTCATTCACAACTTTTCAACGCAGCCATTTTTTCACACCACTTCATGAATGTGACAGCTTCTCAAATCCTATCCAAGATGGGTTTTAACACTTGTGGCTCAAAATTACATTTCAGCCATTGTTTTATAAATGACACCTGTCATGCTCAGAAGGAGTGGCCATAAAAAGGTTATGTTGAAAATTTGGGGTAAAAATGTGAAAAACCAAGTAAGTTATGAGGATACAAATTGTTCCAACATTTACTCATAACTTTATTTTTTTGCAGATTTTGGCTCCTAATGTTTAACATATCCCTTGTGTTACCCTACCTCCTGAACATGGCAGGTGTCATTTTTTCAAATCTCCTCTGAAACTTGTTTCCATAGTCATACATCATCTTTCGGATGGGATTTTAAAAATTCCACTTGTCTTGATCATAACGTCTGGTCATAAAAAAGACTGTTGGACATTTGGAGTCAAAATGTGGGAACCATCTTAAAAGTAGATATTGCCTCTCAGCTGCTCTATCCTGAGTAGTTACAGCCTAACACTGGGCCCTATGCACTATGCCTATGCACCGCGTGACCCAGATGCGTTGGCATAGCTAAATCTGAATGCCGTGTAGCAGTGACCCATGTACCCCATGTGGCATTCACTAGGGGAGGCCACATGACATGTATGTGCTGATCCCCCAGCCACACAGACAGCAGTGTGGGGGGGGTGTCAGGAGTGTGCCTGCACTCAGTGCCATTCACAAAGGTGTGGAGTGCTGGGTGCGGGGTGTGCACCCTACGTTGGGTAACATCCAGCCGTAAGGGATACGCACCCCCCAGGATGCTGCCACCAGCAGCGGCACAGATGTGGGGGCACTGCGGACCCCCCTACATACCGCCCCAGCCTACCATTACTGGAGCTCCCGAACACCAGGCTAAAAGTAGGCCAAAGATCCTATGCCGTCACTGCCCCCAGAATTTGGAACAATTCGCCCCACTACCTACTTTCCTGCAAAACCATTAACCAATTCAAAAAAACTCTACAAGGATGAGTTCTTCAAACCCCCCAATGCAGAGGTAACTGTTATTAACAAGTAAGGCCACATGTGACTAATGTTATGCGTCTCTCTCAATCTCTGCAATGGTTACAAACAGCCTCCTTTCTCGCCCATCTCAAAGACAAGCTGTTCTCCCCACTTCTCACTCTCCTCTTCTACCTAGAATAACATCTGAATGTAACCTGAACCCCATATCTCTAACCAAATGCAGTTGAATCTGGCTATTCTTAGTTATCTTGCTATTTAAATTGTTGACATCTGGCATGTGAATGGCATAAATGTCCCTGCACATGGTACAAAATGTTAATCTGCCTCCTGTCTCCCCTGGCTACCTGCAAACTGCCTGTAATCCTGAATCATTTGGTTATTGCCTACTCGGGTACTGTTGTTATTTACCTATGGCTTAACTGTATATTGTGACTCACTGTACTATTCTGTGTGTATTATTTATGATGTTTTGTTCTTGGAATGCTTTATTTCTCGGGTTGTCACTGAAAAAGGGACTTTGTCTCAGTTGACCTACCCGGTCATCAAAATTCAAATAGATAAATAAATAAATAATGGATCAGCACAGAGGGCTGGGGCAGCGGACTGGACACCCTCCTGCCCCGAGCTTGTGGTGCACATTGTGCCCTACATTGTTTTCCATGCCCCATGGGCACAAGTGATCCATTCGAAGACCCATTGGATGCGCACTGAGTCCGCAGAAATGGTCTCTGTGCACCGGGGGGGTGGGGCCATGGACAGGTGGCAGCCAGTAGTGACTACTGATTGGGATGCATCTGTCCACAGGTGTGGAACTCCGCAGGTGGGTAACATGCCTCTGGCGAGTATTACCCGCCCTTATGTGCATAGGGCCCAATGTGTCAAAGCAGGACACCACTGAAAATGGGATATTGCATCTTATCTGTTCTATCCTGGGTAAATATATAGTAAAAATGTGTACACACAAGACCCGGTACAACAGCAAGACCAGTGGCGAACATTCGACATTGACTAATGCTTGTTTTCATATTGGTACATTCTTTGTTGATCCACTTATTTTTATTCGTACTTGTGCATTTGGTCAGTTGTCTATTCATTGGCAGTAACTCTTTTAAAAGTTGCACAACTAAGTTTTCATAAATTTTGACTATGCCTTTGCATGCTGGACTATTAGCATTTGCATTCAACAAAGACAAGAAGTCAGCATTATACAGCAAATTATCCATATAACGTTTACAATTTCTTCAGTAATTGGTGCCTGCTTAATTGTTTCCTGTTGTGTGTGCACAGGTAATTTTCTGTTAGTTCTCAAATTTTTCTGTTAAAGGTATTCTGTACTATTCCCTCAGTTTTCAAAGTTATACACAACAATTAAGATCATTTCCCATTTCTGCTTTAAAGTAGTTGAGGGCTTGAAACAAATGATCTCTGAGTTGTATATATATATATATATATATATATATATATATATATATATATATATATATATATATATATATATATATATATGTATGAGATACTCCTCATACTCCTCCCCTGCCTGTGTTTATGGCATGAATGAATAGATTTTGTTCTTTCTTCAGTGCTGAACATGGCCATAAACACTATATTTCCTTTAATTTTATTTTATTTTAATTAAACTGGTAAGCAGATAAGCAAAAATGCCATTTTTCACAGTGACCAGTTTCCATTGGTGTTGTCTCAGAATGTTGTATTAACATAATTTGGACAAATGAAATAAGCACTTTGAATTCTGGGTCTATTATATCACTAAGTCTATGTATTCCATTCTGAGTCAAGATCCCTTTTTTAATACCTTACTTCTCTACAGTGATATGGGGGGGGGGTTGGTCTCACAAAGAGGGCAAGAATCCGTTTGGTGGGGCAAGCTAGTTAGTTCGTTTTTCTAAACCATTTTGCATGTATTGCAAGAGTCCAAGGTTGTTGGATGATGCTCAGTCAGGTCTTGGATTATAATGTGGTGGAGGAGGACCATAAGGGATCTGTCAGCGCAAAGGTCTACATCAGTTTGATGCCACTGCAGGATGTAAAAGTCATTCTGAGCTTGGACCTACCATCTCTACTGGGATAGTGAGAAAGTTGAGGAGTACCCTGTGAACCACAGAAGGGCAAAGCCCCCCACTGTCCAATATGTCCTAAGTTTAGTAACTACTGTAAACCACAGAGGTTTCCCATCCCAGAGACATCTTTGTATTAATTTATCTAATTTGTAAAAAAGGGTTTTAGGTTGCACTACGGGCGAGTTAGATATGCTCTGGGGCTCTCATCATTTCAATAGCATGAATGTTGCTCCAGTGAGATGGGTTAAGAGGTTTTCACCTCTTCAGGGCCACTTCTAGTTTTTGTAAGACAGTATTGATGTTGTTTTTAGTGATACTGATTTTGCTATCTGTGCAGATACTGATGTGGACAAGCCAAGAATGTTTGACCTAGAGACATGTCATAGCTGAGCCAAAGGGCTGGCTTGAATGTGCAAGCCAAAGCATGAGCTGAGCTACGGCTGCTGCAGGCAGTTCTTCATAATACTGACAGTGTCCTTCATGAGTTACATGACAGGAGTTGAAAGTTCTTGCCACTGCACTAATTTCTCACAGTGGCAAAATGCTTCCTTTGTTCATACCTTAGGACTTAAAATCCAAGGACGGGGTTGCGCATGTTGCCCTATGTTTTACTACCTCCATTTTTCTGGGACATGAGGCATGACTATCCTGTGCAACATGTTTTCCAGGCCTGTACCTTTTTTCTATATGAGAATAAAAGGCACGTTTCAGTTCATTTTCATTTATTGACCAAAAGATCTATCATAGGCAAGAAGCCCATTTTCAAAGAGTCAAGAGTCAAAAAAATACATGTAACAAAGAAATTGACTGAATGGCAGTGCCCTAACCTTTCTATGTATTGAAATGTCTTTTTTTTTAAATCTTCTGTGGAGTTGTGTTTGTGCACTGAATGTCATGTAAGATTGTTTTCCAGGCACTACGGCTGTCAGTAAGTTGTGTGAGATTTTTTTCTTATCAGTTGCTCCCAGGGTCCCAAAGACAACATGGCATCTGAAAACACACAAAAGGTCAGTTGACGTAGGCAACCAAGACTGAATGTACAAATCGCTGGCCCAAGAGAAGCCAGATCACTATTCTGCAGTCAGTGGAGGAGAGGGCAGGCTAACATCAGGGTCATCTGGTCATTACAGAGTGGTCAGAGCAGGCAGCTGAAGTAAATCAGTGGTAGATGGGCAAAAAACATTTTTTTTTTTACTTCAAAACAAGTCAGTTCAGCTGATACAGTTTGCAGTGCAGGCAGGAATGGAAACTAGACTCTTCTCATGTTAGTGACACAATTCCCTTAGCCAGGAATGAAAAGGAAAATTGCAGATACCTACCAGAGAACAGATGAAGACACAAAAAGTAAGTAAATACCTTTATTTGTCATGGTAATCAAGGCAGACAGAAATTTGGAGTAAAGCCATTTTTTCAAGAGGTCTTACCAAATGAGAAACCCCTAGGGGTGGGGGGGGTAAATAGTTCCCCCCAAATCTGTGCCTTCCACTTTTGTAAGACACGAGGGGAATGCACACCAGGACCCAATACTTAACTTTAAGCCCTGACAACTGTCTCAGCTTGATCTTCGGTCTCATTTGCTCAGGGAGGTTGAGCCATGCCAGAGTCAAGCACTAGACTTGAGCTGGGCTCATTTCTGCCTTAACTTGCTCTCCTCTGCCTTTAACCCCTAAATATGTGAGACCAGATGGGGCCCATTATAGATCTATTCCTGTGAATGGAGTTTAGGTAAACGTCAAAGACATTGGCATGGGGGGGCGGAGCCAGCAGTCTAGCCAGAAGCAGCACATTTCTGAAGCTCCTACTAACAGCCTCTATATTTGAACATAAAACCTCTACTTCTTCCTGAAAACCACCTTAATTTAAGACATAAGTCCGGGGATTTCATTCCTACATCTTCTGGAAGATATTGGATGTCGCTATGGGGAAAACTAAACCTCCTAAGCAAGACTTCTTTCAGCCACGTGCTCCTCCATTGAAACAACCAGAACAAAACGATGGCGCATCTAACTTAGTAGGCCCCGAGCAGACATCGGCATCTTTGAACTCACTTCAGATAGCACTAAATGCCTTAACCAAGATGGTTCAAGGGATGGATCAAAAGCTTGATGCCTTTTTGCTACGTTTTCAGGCGATGGAATCCCGTATTGATGCTATGGGGGAGACAACAAAAAATGCTGAAGCCACTGCAGGGAAGGCCTTGGCAGCGTCAGCTACGGCCATTAAAGAACAAGCAGCATTACGAAGCCGGATTGAACAATTGGAAAATATGGTGCGGGCTGCTAACATTCGCATACTCGGTCTCCCTGAAAGAATGGAGGGGGACAATTTAACTGCTTTTCTTGATCAATGGCTAAAGGGCATTACAGGATTGGAGGCAGTAAATATCCAATGAGCGTACAGAATTACCCCTCTCAGACCAGCATCTAACCTCGAGAATCCCCGCACTATCCTGGTTACCCTAACCTCAGCAGCAGAAAGGGACTTGGTACTGGGAGCAAGTCGGACTAAAAGCCCAATATATGTAGAGGACTCCCATATACTTTTTTTCCCAGATTTAGCTTATGCGACAAGAATGCATCATGAAACCTTTGATGGTGTCAAAAGAAAGCTTCACGACTTGGGTATTACTTATGCCATGGCCTTTTCTGCCCTACTATGTTTCACCGAAGGCCGTTGTCAATTCCGCTTCATTGACCCTAAAGAAGCAGGAGCATGTGTCGAGAGAATAGTGGCTCGAAGAATACAAGAGGATCGCTCATCAGATGAGGAACTGGAGGAGGACTGAATATCAGGGACTTTCATGGAACATCCTTATCTTGGACTTATCGGGCTGGTTCGTTGTCTATTTTGTTATCTCTTCATTTAGAACTTTATTGTTCGCCCGACCTGACATTTTCCGTTAACAGATGTTCGAAATTACTGCACAGGTTGGACGCTATCCAGATATATTAGTTTAATGCTGTTACTGAACATCTCGATAACTAGAACCAGCTCTTAGTGAAGTTTACCATTTTAATTAAACATATCCAGGAGAAGTTATGGTTGAATAATAACTAGAGCTGTTGAGATAATAAGTTTGATCTATATTTCTACCATGATTTTATTCAGGATGATCAATATCTTATAATTAGTATTCTAAAGAAGTGCCTATAATTTTGGACCTTAATCAAACCCTGTTATTATACAGAGGGGGTATGCAGTTGGCTTTCAGCCTACGGAAACAAATTTGGTTTACTAATGGGTCTCTTTTTTCCTTTTATCTTTTCTTGTAACTATCAGGCACATTGTGAATCCTTAAAGATGTGTTTATTTCTAGTAACTGATGGCTTTGAGGAGCTCTAGAAAGTAGTGAAAGTTTCCTTTTTAATTATATGCAACTAATATAGGACCTAATGGTCGGCTAAGATATTCTTTAATCTGATTTTTTAGACATGAAAATCTGGGGCATTGGCTGCATATAGGGCTCCTAATGTTGCTTATTAATCTGCATAACTTTTTTCTTTTCTCTTTATCTTATCCCCCAAAGTTGTACCAAATGTAGTATGCGATCACATCCGCTTTGTAATGTGTATTGATACAGAATGATTCTTTCCACATACTCTGGAAAATATGATTTTATGCATATGTATAAAATTTTAAATAAAAAATTAAAAAAAAAAAAAAAAAAAGACATTGGTATAAGTAGCTTTTTCCCAAATATAGAGCCCTGCTAGTGAAGCAAATTCATTCAGAATGGTCATTAACAAGGGTAGACACAGCAAAACCACCACACCCATCTCTCCAGGAAAATAAAAAAGAAGTCGCTCCAAACAGAAGTGCAAAACATTTATTGGACATGTCAATCAGCTTCACCACTCTGCCCTGGTGATTCACCTTACACCAAGGCATCATCAAGGGGTTGGAAATTGGTGAACTACCCCCATCTGAGCTGCCTTCACCTCTAGTTACCACTTGACAACCTTACACTAATTCCTGCTGCTGCTCCTATCTGGATGGCCACAACCCCCTGGGTTCCATCAACTGCTGTTACAGGTTCCCTGCTGCTGCCCCACTGTGGGTGTCCCCTACCTCCAGGTCCTATCTACTGACTGGTACCTACTGTCCTAGGTCCCTATTGATGACCTTACCTGGGTGGTGCCACCCCCTGCTTTAAACATCAGCTCTGGTCTCAATTATTGCTATCTCTACCCAATCAAGTGGTGCTGTGCTCCCAGTAGCTTGGCTTCCCAGTCTCTGCCTACTCAACAGAAGCCAGGGCCTGCTAGCTAGATAAATGTATTCACTTGTAACCCTGCTAGCATGCCTCACCATGGTTGGCAATGATCATGGTCCTTCACATCCCCTCAGGGTGACCCCAGCCAGGTGTGAGCCTATCACCCCTGGGCAGAGGCTCTCCCACTCTACCAGACACGCCCCACACACATTTGGGGAGGCTGGCTTCCCCACACCCTTACTTGACCCATACCACCAGTTGTTTACTGAGTGCCTGGTGTACTGGGGAGGCTGTTTTAATCTAGTCAACACCAACACAACTTGTTTCAGGGTCACTGTCCCTTGAAGTCTCCTTCCAGAAGGTTACAGAGCCACCCCAGACACAAACATCTGGTCTTGCTCCTACTTTCATTTCTGGATCTGTCCACCCTCCACCTGAGCCCCCTCTCACTGAGAAGAGCCCCTCCTCCAACTCTACCCTAAGAATAATTCCTCTGAACATTCAGACCCTCACTGCAAAGAAAGACCTAGGAGATTAAACAACAAACATAGTGAACTGGGACACTTAACAGATGGAAGTCAATGTGTTTATAGTTAACTTACCAATGTTCTCACTGTTTATTAGCTATGCTTCTCTAACTAGTAACTGTTTAGTTTTTGACCCCTCTGTTAAAGGGTCATGTTGTATATAGTTGTAGAGTTTAAAAGGATGTGAGTTAATACAGGGGAATATATTGGGGTGGGAGGGGAAGATATCTGCTCTGTTCATTCCTAAGATATCTGAGGGAGGGGGGTATGGGAATATAGTTTCTGGTGAGGGGATTGGTTGAAAAAATCACACATGTACAATAGGTTCACTGTTTACAGAATCTTTATTGATACCGGAACAAGGAGGAGATATAACGGTGGCTCTTCTTCATGTTGTTCTGGTCCTCAGGGGGAGAGTGGTCCAATAAGATGGAAGGGCTGTTTTCCTAAGAGACAAATAAAATGACAACAATTATTTAATGTGATATGGCTACTTCACCTGTAAATTTTTTTCCCAGAATATTAATGGTCTACATAGCCTGATAAAGCGTTCACGCTTTATGCAGTATACTAAAAAACAAAGTGCTGACCTCTTTACGATTCAAGAAATGCATCTTTCTGATGATGAACATTAGATGCTAAGTTGAGGGGGGAGATATAGAATTTATGCCTCTTCTCACCCTATGGTTGTCTAAGGTGGATGGCCATTTTGGTCCCAGCCTCCACACCATTAGATGTTTTCCAGTCATATATGAATCACAAAGGCCGTTTTGTCATCCTACAGGGAAAATTAGATTCCCAGGAAGTGACATTGGTGAGTGTTTATTTACCTCCCATATCAAAACCTTTTGCTGCCCGGCATTTGATGGAGCAGGTAATGGACCTTCACTGAGGACAGCTTATCTTGGGTGGGGATTAAACAGTACAATGTCTGCCCACTTAGACAGCTCCAGCTCACTCTACCGGCGTCAACCAGGCATAACTAAATATTTAAAACTCACTATGGACCACTTGGGCATAGTAGATGTCTGGCGCCGTTTGTTATCTTCCAGCCCGGGTTTTACCTTTTCTTGAACAGGCATCACACCTATTCCAGAACAGATTATTTTTTGGTAACTTGTGAGCACCTCGGTTTGGTGCATGATATCACAATAAACCCAATGGTCCTCTCTGACCATCATCCTCTCATTCTCAGTTTGGACTTGGGTAGGGAGAAAAAACAAATGCAGTGGCACTTTAACTCCATTTTACTAAAAGACAAACAATATGTAGAATACATTAAGAAGCGTATCCCCCTCTTTCTTCAGGAAAACACCTCCCCAGATATATCGGAGGCCTTATTTTGGGACACCCTAAAGGCAACACTTAGGGGTGAAACCATAGCATGGGCCTACGCCACACTGGCCACCCTACTAAAACCAAACACTGACCCCTCTAATCCTTCCTCCTATTGGCCGATTTCAATCTTTAACACGGATTACAAACTTTTCATAGCTATATGGACCTCTCGATTGGAGAAGATCCTGCCCTGTCTAAGTCATCATGACCAATCTGGCTTTGTTAAAAATAGAAACACTACAGACAATATCTGAAGAACCCTAATACTTATCTAATATATACAAAACCGGCGGATTCCAGCTGCATTCATTAGCTTAGATGCAGAGAAGGCCTTTGACAAGGTGTCCTAGAGATTTTTATGGGACACCCTGTTGAGGTTCCATTTTCCAGAGTCATTTTTGAAATGGCTGATGGGCCTATATGCTGCTCCCCAAGCATATGTAAGAGTCAATGGAGGGGTATCTCAACCTTTTGCTTTATCCCGGGGCACTCGGCAGGGTTGCCCCCTGTCCCCCCTTCTGTTCGCCCTTTATCTGGAGCCATTGGGGATGGCTGTTAGACTTTCTCCTGAGGTGGAAGGCATTCCTCTGGGGCAACAGCAATATAAAGTAAGCATGTTCGCAGATTATGTTTTTCTAACCCTCTTTGCCCCAGACACATCCATCCCTGCAGTCTGGAAAATCCTTCAGAAATATGAGGCTATAGCAGGATTTAAATTAAATATTACAAAATCAGAAGCCCTCCTTTTTAATTTTTCCCCAACAATCATCCTTCGTCATCTCCTCCCCTTGAGATGGAGAGCTAAAATATTTAGGAATACATATTCCATTAAATCAGGAGGTGTTAGAGATGGTAAATTACGAGCCACTTACCATGACAATACAAAAAGATTTGGAGAGTCGGTCATCCTTACCACTGTCATTTTGTCAACGGATTGAAACAATTCGTATGACTGTCCTCCCTCGTCTCCTTTACCTTTTTCAAAACATCCCCTTTCCCCCCCTCTTCCTTCCATTTTAGGTCCTGGGATAAACTACTTTCTAAGTTTATATGGGACAAACACCATCCTAGAGTTCGCCTCTCAAACCTTCGGCTATCTACTGCCCAGGGGGGAGCTAATCTACCTAACCTTAAACTTTATGCCCAGGCAGCATTCCTTCGTACCCTCATTAACTGGCTGACAGATAGCTCTACGGCACCTTGGAAATCTCTGGATTTCACTTTAAATGATATGTATGATATTTCTGCCCTTCTCTTCTCTTCCACTAACAACACACCTCCTTTGAGACTTTTCACTCGGATAACATCCCATACCTTCCAGGTCTGGTACAGGTTAAGAAACAGACCAGCAATTAAGCCAATATATGATCTTTGCAAAATCATCTCCAAGGATGATCTTTTTCAACCTTCCCATATGGACCTGTTTTTTTCTCATTGGCACAAATCTGGCCTGTCACACCTGTTCCAGTTCTTGGATGAGAGGGGTGTCATACCCTTTGATAAATTCAAAGTCCAATATGAACTTCGAGGTACAGATTTTTTAGATACCTCCAGGTGAGGAATTACATACTTTGCCACCGGACGTTTGTTGCTAAACTTCCTACTCCAAATCCACTTTTGCTAAAAATTTTCATAGATTCTATTCATGGGAATCAAAGTAGCCACCTTATAGGGAACATATATATGGCATTAAGAGACTTATTGGGAGACTCGACACAGTCAATACTAGATAAATGGAACAATGACTTCGCATTAGAGGTGCTATTTTCTGACTGGATTGCTGCAACCTTGCCAGCCATTAAAATGACTTCTTTTTCTTTTTGGCAGGAATTTTCTTGGAAAATTTGAATCAGATATTTCCATACTCTGGCAATCCTCACTAAATTTCTCCCAGCCACATACAGCTATTGTTGGAGACAATGTGGATGCACCTTGGCTGAACTGGGTTATATTTTATGGCACTGTCCCTTTTTAATGCCGTTTTGGTGTGGCCTCCAGTTGGAGATGTCTAACTGTTATGGGGAACCAATAAAACTGACAGGGGAAATTTTACTGCTCTCCATATACCCAGACCACTCTCCCCCATGGAACAAAACGCTGTTGCCAATTACCAGGAAATGGATGTCTTAACAGATTGCTTCCATCCAGGATTGGAGATCTATTATGCTGGAAATTTATCAGATGGAGAGTCTTACGGCAACGCTGCAAGACTGCATACAGGGCTTCAGATCCAAGTGGCAGTGTTGGGTACTTTACTACTCGAGGATAGATTCATCTTTTGTACACTAATTATATTTAATTATACCTTTCACCGGACTTAGGGCCAGATGTTCTAGGGGAAGTAAATTGAACCTTTGGGGACTCCGGCTATGATTATTTAACCTGAGTAAATAATTGTATTCTGTGACCATACAGTATGATCCATGTAATATAAAAGATGCATGTGTGTATGAAAATATCTAATAAATATAAATAAAAAAAAAACATAGTGAATTGGCTAGTATGATTGAAACTAGAAAAGACCTGGACCTAATCTTTATTACAGAAACATGGTGTAATCATAGTGACATATGGGGAAAAGATCTTAATAGATATCTGCTGTTTAGACTGGATGCCCTAGTACAGGAAAGGCAGTGGAATAGCTGTGTACGCCTCCAACAAATTATCAATCTTTAATATCTCTGAGAAAATAAGATCCTTCAATTATTGAATCTCTATAGCTAACACTATTAACACATTCATCAAAAAGTAAAATTATTGACCTCTGCTACCAACCACCAAACGCAACCTCACGAATAAGTGAAGGCACTAACAAAGGAATCGAAAAAGCATCTGATCTCAGAGACGTGATCTTTCTAGGGGATGTAAATTATGGTGACATAAATTGCGTATCCCTCCAAACTAGCTCGGTTGCCAGTGATGACATATATTAGGTATCCCTCCAAGCTAGCTTGGTTGCCAGTAAAGAATTTCTAAACACAAATGGGATATTAAACTTATGTCAGCATGATTTTCACCCAACTAGAGGAAAAATACATTCCACATTTTACTAACTACAGATAGTAGTAAAATCCAAAATTATACTATCAAGGCGCCCCTTGAGGACAGTGATCATGTAGCTTCTTCAGTATGCACCCAGAGGCCAAGCAAATCAAGGGCTTTAGGGAGATACACTTACATAATACGGCAGACATCACTGGAATATTAAACTATATTAGCCTAATTAACTGGGATAGCTTTTTACAGGACTGCTTCATGTGGCAAAGAGTCAAAACAACTATAGTATCCTTATACGACAAATACATAAAAAAATAAAACAGAAAGGGCATTAAATCAAAATGGATGAACAAAGGGATTCTTAAGCTAACTGAAAAAAACAAAACATGAAGGATATACAATGACTGTAATAAAACCAAAAACCCTTCTACTTAGGTGAAATATAAGGGGGTGCTTAGCAGGGGTGTGCATCGAATCTGATCAGCTGTCGAATACCAGGCGTATTTGATGAATACCTGAATACTGTGTTGTATTCGAGGAGTTCAACATTAAGTTTATTTGAGGCTGCTCAGAGAGCTTTACAAAGCTCTGTAACTCAATTTATTTTAGTTCTAACCCTCCCACCACAAATCTCATCTTATTCCCCATGAGCCCTGTCACGCAGTAGCAGCAGTAGCATCTCTCTCATCTGCACATGTGCACATACTCAAAGCGACAACCGTGGCTCCACCCAAACCACTTGTGCCTGGAACAAAAGAACACAACTACCAGCAAAAGAGACCGGCATGGAGTGTCGGGTTAAAAAGGCAACCTTTAATACAAAAATAACTTACAAAAAGACTTACATGTATTACAACATGGAGCAAACAACCAGAGCCCCCAGTGACCCGACCTTCGTGGTGCTTTATCAAAAGTCAATAGCACCAAGCACAAGTAAATCCCTTTTACACATAATCACCCTTAAAGTGACAGTGCAACATTTTTAAAATCAAAAAGGCTCATTTTAACACAATACTTACCCCCCTATAGGGAAGTAGGTACCCACTTGCAAGGTGTCTATAAGTTATACATTTGTTCCCATAGACGCCATATAGCATCGGAACCATCCATTGCTAGATCTGACCCAAAATGACCACCAGGAGGAAATGAGTTAAAACACAGTGCTGCAGTTCTTTTTTTTGGTTTTAATTTAGTCTTTTTGGTGTCCGCTCTGCTTGCCAGGCATCCACCTGGTCATGAACCCTTCGGCTGCGGCATCCCCACATGAGCGGCACTCACGCGACCCCCTGGATTACCCCCAGGGCAGAGACACGGCAACCCCTGCCTTAGGGTGCCGCGAACAACGGGATAGGGCCGGAGTCAGCCTGGGGAGCCAATTGCAGCTGAGGGGTGGGCTTCATTTAGGCAGCAGAGGTGTGCTTGTTTTGTTTCCTCCTATAGGGGGGTGGGAACGTCCAATGACACCTGCGTCCATCCCACCCTCAGGAACCTTGTGGATGTCAGTTGCTGTGGTACCCCTGGCCTCCGCTAGGGGTCTCCCATGTGCTGACAACATCCCTCACCCTCCCCCCAGAGAAGGAGAGCAGTCGGGAGATGCTCAATCCTTCTTCCCCCAGCCAGCCCTCTGATGATCTGAGTCTGTTCCTGAACCCGGGTCGCCGGTGCCAAAAGCAGAAATCAAACTGCTGTGCTGGTGGGCTGGCACTGTGCTGCAGTTCTAAAAGTCAGTTGTAACAATAGTCACATTTTGGCATATGTGCACTGTCAGTTTAAGGATGATTATGTATAAAAGGGATTCACTTGTGCTTGGTGGCAGACTCTTGATAAAGCATCAAGCAAAACCAGTCGGGTCACTGGGGACTCTGGTTGTTGTCTCCATGTTGTAATACATGTAAGTCTTTTTGTAAATATTTTTGTATTAAAGATTGTCTTTTTAACCTGACGCTCCATGCCAGTCTCTTTTTCCTGGTAGTACATGTGCACATACACAGCAGCCTACCATCCCGCCTTGGGCAGCAACAGCGAACTGTTGGGGCACTTTTTGGGGGCTTTGTTTCCCTTGCTCTGAATCTTTGCCCTCACCTAGCCGAACACTTTTCTCCATTACCCCTGGAGGTAAGAAGTTTAGCACTGCATGCATAAAAATGTTTCCATTGTGTAGTTTTTGAAAAATCAAGCTTTGCACTCACTGGTGTCTCAACTGCATACATGAACACTTGCTTACTAGTATGCTGATAGTAGCATCTCTGGCAGCACATTTTTTTTGTATTATCTATTTTTCCCCCAGGCAGACCCAGTCCTCCACTCCTTCGGGTGATTTAAGCCCACCCCTGCCACTGATCCTTCATTGTCATCCACTGCCACTGATGTTGTCAGACCCCCGGTTGTCCTGGTGTATCCCTCCGCCAAGAGTCCCCCCCCAGTAGTCATGTCTGGGGAGAAGAGACTTTCTGTGCCCACAGACACTTCTTCTATCTTTACTGGGGGCCCAACGAGGGTGCAGCATTGATGCCTCTGACTTCACGGCAGTCGGGGGGCTTGTCACCATCATCCGGATGGCCAGGTAGCCATTTTCCCCCACTGTCTCTCCTCACCCACCCCTACACCCCATAGGTGCTGTACATTGCAGCATCCTGGCCTGATGCACCTGCTGCATGTGGTCATCCACGCCGCAAGGTGCGTCACCACAGGTCAGCCACTAGGAGCTGCTCAAGGATGAGGCTGACTTCCACCCTCCCCCCCATGAGGAGAGTTTCCCTCAGAAGCTCTTAACCCTCCCTGCTGGTCCCTGCTCCTATCGTCCTGGGCTCGGCCGTGAACCCAGGTCAGCAGTGTGCCATGCAAACCCCCATCACCGGGCGCCATGGAGCCAGCAGCAGCACATTTAATATAAGCCTAACTTTAAGATGCAATAATATAAATGTAATTTACACTTTCCATGTAAAAACTGTTGAGTGAAAGAATGATTCTGGAGCTTGGTTAAGAGCCCTAATAGCAGTTTTTACAACCTACAGTCAGACTTGCAGCTGGACAGTCTTTATTTTCATTGTTGAGGCACAATCTCTGGTGTTGGGTCAGTGAGAAGCATGCCACATGGCAATCAGAGAGAGTTTGAGTTTGGGATCAGTTTTTCAGAGACAGCACTTTATGCACATGAACACCTCCCTCCCTCATACAAGTCTCATCCTCTGTTGAGTACTCTTCCCATTTCAGCAGACTCCTAAGGGTGGCAAAGCTTCCGTACTTACTTACTTTTTCATGTCTACAGCATTTTTTTAATGTTTTTCCTTATGGTCAAATATCTGTGTACTGGAATACAGTCAAATACCTGAATACCTGGACTGTATTCGTTGAATGTTCGATGAATACAATATTTATGTATTTGCACACCATAAGTGCTTAGGAACTGCAAAAATAAAGCATACCATACAACATATGGAACTGAAAATGGCAACAAACTGCATAAAAAATATTTAAAAACAATTTTACACTTATGTTAATTCATTAAAAAATTCAGATATAAAACTAAGTCCCCTAACAGTCGAAGACAAATTATTAATGCCACCGAAATAGCCAATACTGTCAATCAGTATTTTTGCTCAGTGTTTACAAATAAAAACAAACATACAAATACATGCCAATCACAAGATATTAATATCTCTCCACTACCAGCTATTACTGAGGAAGAGATTATTAACAAAATTACAGACATTAAAAAGCAACGCTAAACTGGACTGGATGGGACCCCCTAACGCCTACTTAAAATAATTAAAAATAGCATTGCATATTCCCTGAAGATCCTGTTTCAGGCAACAGTAAAGGCAGGGGTTGAACCATGTGATTGGACAACAGCAAATGTTATACCAATACATAAAAAGGGAAATAAGTCTGACTTCCACAATTACCAACCAATAAGTCTAACTTCCTTCGGGGAGAAACTACTAGAGTTCATTTTAAAAGACAAAATACTGGAAAAATTCAAAACCACAAACAAAATTGACTTAGAACAATAGGATTGTACCACTGGAAGATCATGGGTCTGAGTCTCAAAAAGCCCTTAGATTTCCACAAATTGCAGCAATCTAGGGCTGCAGCCAACCTGCACCTGATCCTCAATCAGGTAGGATCCAGGTGGCAAAGTCTCGCAGCTTGTGGCAACCCTAGCAGTGTGCTGAACATAAGGCACACCTGGACAGGGTGCTGCAAGCCATGGGCAGCAATGTCCCTAGACAGTTCCTAGTGATCCAGCACACCACCCTCCCTGATGTCCTCTAAAACTAGTATTTAGCTTACTGTAAGTCCCTCGTGGTCTAGTGGACCCCTTGATCCCTGATATAAAAAAACAGTAATATAAACCCCCTTTCCGGTGGATTAGCGGATCACCCTCCCTGATGTCCCCATGAACTAATTATGTCTTATATGTTCCTGGCAGTCTAGTGGACCCTGTCCCTGATCCCCGATGTCCCCAAGATGTAAATATGTATTCAAATTCCCTGGTGATCTAGTTCCCCCCCAAGCCCTGATCCCCCATTATGCCATATTATGCCATCATTGGTGGTATAGTGACCCCCTCCACCCCAGCAGGCAGTTCTCACCACCCTGTTCCCCTTATCCCCAAACCGAGCTGGTGGCTGGCACAGTCCACCACTCACCACCATGGCCAGTTGACAACTGAGCTCTTTATGAGCACATATTGTATACAGTACATGCACAGTGACAGCTGTCAAACACTGAGCATGTACTGTGTCCAGTGCGTGCACAGTGACAGCTGTCAAACACTGAGCACGTACTGTGTACAGTGAGTGCACAGTGACAGCTGCCAAACACTGAGCACGTACTGTGTACAGTGTGTGCACAGTGACAGCTGCCAAACTCTGAGCACGTACTGTGTACAGTGCGTGCACAGTGACAGCTGCCAAACAGTGAGCATGTACTGTATACAGTGCGTGCACGGAGACAGCTGTCAAACACTGAGCATGTACTGTGTACAATTTATGCTCATTCAGAGCACAGTCGGCGGCTGGCCGTGGTGGTGAGCAGTAGGCTGTGCCAGTCGTTGGCTCAATTTGGGGATGAGGAGCGAGGTGGTAGGACACTGTCTGCCAAGCTGGTGGGGCCACTATACAACCAATGATGGCATGATATGGCATAACGGGGGCTTGGGGCTGGGGGGGGCGCTAGATCATCAGGGAACTGGAATACATAATTACGTCTTGGGGACATCAGAGTGGGGAGGGGTCCACTTGATCACTAGAGATGTATATGACATTAAGTAGTTAGCATACTAACATACTAAGATGCCAACAGAGTAGGCCTAGTGGTCTATCAAGTCTGCTCAAGAATCAGCACCCTGTCGGGGCACTGTTGCTGCCCTCCTTGCCTCCCCTGTGAAGGCAAGGCAAGGCAATTTTATTTATAAGTTGCCCACTCCCAGAGGCTCTGGGTGCCATACACAAGTGAGAACAAACAGCAATTAAGACATAATAAAAACTCACTAAAACCATTACAAGACTAAAATACAAAGATAAAATAAAATAAGAATAGGGTTTCAAAAATCAGTCTTCGGGGAACTGGACAAAACTAAAATAAAGATGTTAGCAGTCAAATGCCAGGCTGAAGAGGTGGGCCTTTAGCCTCCCCTTAAATACCTCAATCGAGGGAGCCTCCATGACTGCAGGTAGAAATGAGTTCCACAGGGTCAGCCCAGAAATACTAAATGCCTGATCACCCGAGGACTTGAGCCGAACCCTGGGAAAATCCAGGAGGCCCCTCAAAGAGGACCAGAGGGAGTGTGAAGAGGGCACTGGTGTCAGGAGTTCAGACAGATAAGTAGGACCCAGCCCATATAAGGCCTTAAAGGTGAGAAGACCCACCTTGGAAAGGACTGGCAGCCAGTGCAGAGCACGCAGGACCAGAGTCACATGACTGGACCTCGAAAGGCCCTTCAGCAACTGGGCCACTGCATTCTGCACTAGCTGCAGCCTGCGGAGAGTCCCATCCATTACCCTGAAGTACAGAGCATTGCAGTAGTTGAGCCAGGAAGTCACGAAAGCATGCACTAGTGTCAGCAGGTCCTCGGGTGGAATGAGGGACTTAATCTGGGCAATGTTCTGCAAGTGGTAAAAAACACTGCTGACTACAGCTGACACCTGATCTTCAAAGGTCAGTCTGCAATCAAGGATTATAGAAACATAGAAACATAGAATTTGACGGCAGATAAGGACCGCTTGGCCCACCTAGTCTGCCCATTTTCCTACCTAACAGATAAGCTGCAGATCCTAGTTAACCAACAGCTTACTTCCTCCTACCCCCCACTAGGACTGCCTTATGTCTGTCCCATGCATTCTTGAATTCCCCCACTGTTCTTGACTCCACGACCTCCTCAGGGAGGCTGTTGCATCATCCACAACCCTCTCTGTGAAAAATACTTCCTCACATTACCTTTGAGCCGTCCCCCTCTATCTTCAAATTGTCCTCTTGTTCTTGCACATCTCTTTTTCTGGAAGATGCTACCCTCTTGGACTTTGTTGATTCCTTGAGGTACTTGAAAGTTTCTATCATGTCCCCTCTCTCCCTTCTTTCCTCAAGGGTATACATATTAAGCTCCTTTAGTCTTTCTTCGTATGTCTTCTGGTGCAGACCCTGCACCATTTTGGTTGCCCTCCTCTGGACAGCCTCCACTCTGTCTATGTCTTTGCGGAGATGGGGTCTCCAGAACTGCACACATGCCCAGATTTCGCACCCTCAGAGAGACCACCAATGGAACAGACCCCAGAACAAGTCCAGAGTCTGCCCCTGGTGGCAACCCATCACACCCGTGACCCGACTCGATCACCAGTACCTCAGGCTTTGCCAGGTTGAGTCTTAGCCAGCTGGAAGCCATCCAGTCCTTGATTTTAGCCAGACAGCTATTAAGCACATCGACTGCTCTCGATGTTCCGGGTGCAAAAGACAAATACAGTTGGATATCATCTGCATAGCAGTGAAACTCCACACTGTATTGTCAAATGATCTCGCCCAGGGGCAGCATGTACACTGCAAACAACATCAGCGACAAGATCGAGCTCTGAGGTCCTCCGCAAGACAGAGGCATTGGGGAGGAGGAGAAATTCCCCATCACCACCCGCTGCACTCTGTCCGAGAGATAGGACTCAAAATCATTTGATGACAGTACCGGCGAGTCCACAAAACTCACAGAGCTGATCAAGAAGCACAATGTGATCCACAGTGTCAAAAGCTGAAGAGAGATCGAGGAGCACAAGAACTGACCTGTCTCCTCTATCTCTAGCCCTGAGTAGATCATTATGCACTCTCACTAGAGCAGTTTCAGTGCTATGTCTAGCCCGAAAACTCAACTGGAAAGATTCATAGATATCTGAGGACACCAGGTGATCCTCTAGCTGATGTGCCACCAGTTTCTCAACAACCTTGCTCAAGAATGGCAGGTTGGAGATCAGACGGTAATTCACCAGGACGTCTGGGTCGAGGGAAGATTTCTTTAGGAGGGGCTTCACCAGTGCTTCTTTCAAAGCAACTGGGAAGACCCATCCACCATTGAACACCTGGCAATCCTGGTGAACACTGGGCCAACAACATCAGCACCTCCCATTAAGAGATGCATCAGTGCTGGGTCCAGTTCGCAAAAGGTGTGCTTCAGCTCCAAGATCACCTTAGTCACTTCAGCCACCTCCACTGGCCTAAACTCCTCCCAGGCAGGTAGAGTGCCTCTGAAACTCCCAACTCAACCCCTGTGAGGCAAAAGCCTCCCTGGCAGAATCCCCGACTGGATGGCTGACACTCTGTCAGAGAAAAACAGAGCAAACTATTCATGTAAGGTGGTTGAAGAAGCTTTTTTCGGCCGGAGACTGGCAGGATGTAAAAGCCTCTCCACATTCCAAAACAGCTGACAAGATCTGTTTCTCCCCACGGCAATTTCCCTGGACAGAAATTCTGCCTTCTGACAGGAAATTGCTCCTGGTACTCAATGTAGTGAGCACGTAGGGCCAGCTTGTTGGCCTCCAATCGGGTCTTCTGCCAGCAATGCTCCAACTTCCAACCCCTGACCTTCATCACCTTGAGATCTCCATCAAACCAAGGGGGTCTCAAGTGAGAGGATCTGGGTCATATACAGACTGGTGCAATGGCATCTAGAGCTTCAGCAACCACCCTATTATTTATTTTTACTTTGTTTTAGTCTCTGGTAACCGGGCAAGGCCCACTAGGCACAAGTGCCTGTTTTCAGGGGAGACCTGGGAGCACTGGGTGGTTAAGTGTCTTGCTCAGAGTCACACAGTATGGAAGTGGAGGTTGTGAGAATCAAACTCAGGTCGGGTCTGCTGGATGTACCAAGCTTGTTCACACCTTGTTCCTCTAACCTCTAGGCTCTACTGTCAGTCCTATATGTGGCCACTGCCTCTCCAGTGCCAATCACACATGCTGCGTCAACTCTAGATAGGTCAGCTAATGCCAATAGTCCCTCTGGGTAAACACCCCTTAAAGGGCGATAGCTGACCATCTCCACAGGGAAGGACTTTCGGCGGGGGGGCCCCCAGAACTGAACTCCATGGTGCAATGGTCAGACCAAGTGACCTGACCAGTCTTGAGGATGTTAATCTCAAGACAAAGCTGGAACACTAGATCAAGTGTGTGGCTGTGTTGATGGGTAGCAGCAGCAACTGCTTGTGACCTGCCCAGTGATTGCATCGACTGGAGGAGGTGAATCCCCCAATGGTTTACACCTCCAGTTTTGGCATTACTCAGTTCTACCGTTCCCCAATATCTGTCCCAGCCTTGCTTGAATCTCTCCACAGTATTTACAACCACCAGTTCCACAGGCAGGACATTCCAAGGTTCCACCACCCTCTCGGTGAAGTAGCTTCTCCTTGTCTCCCCCCTGAGCCTCCCACCAACCAGCCTCATGGAGTGCACCCTGGTGGCCCCCTCCTCCCTAAGCTGGAACATCCTATCTAGGCTTACCCTATTTACCCCACCCAAGGTATTTAAAGACCTCAATCATATCCCCTCTGTCCCTCCTCTCCTCCAGGAAATACAAGTTGAGCTCCTCAAGTCTCTCCTCATAGGACCTTTCCCCCAGACCCTGTATCATCTGGGTCACCTTCCTCTGGACCCTCTCAAGGAGTGCAATGTCCTTATTCAAGTACGGACACCAAAACTGCATGCAGCATTCAAGGTGCATTTTAATCAGGCAGTTATACAGAGGGAGAAGCACCTCCTGCCTTCTCGAGGTTATCCCCCTGGCGATGCACCCGGGCATTTTATTTGCTTTGGCTGCAGCTCTCCTACACTGTTCAGAGTTATTAATTTTGGCATCCACAACCACCCCAAGGTCCTTTTCCTCCTCCTGAAACCTGCAATTTCTCCCCTCCCAAAAGGTACTCATGAGCTGGGTTCCTAAGCCCCAGGTGGAAAACCCTGCATTCCTTAGCATTAAACCTCAGCTTCCAGGTGCGTGACCACCTCTCCAGAGTCTCCAGGTCCCCCTGTAGGGCTCTTCTACCCCCCTCTCCATCCACCACTGTCCCCAGCTCTGAGTCATCGGCAAGGAGGCTCATCTCGCTCCTGATATCATTTCCGATGTCTGAGATGTAAGCGTTAAACAGGAGTGGACCCAGCACCGACCCTTGTGGGACCCCACTAATGACCCTCCTAGGAGATTAAACCTACTCCCCCCACCACCACCTTCTGAAACCACCCAGCTAGCCAGTTTCCTATCCACCTGACCATCCGTTCCCCCAACCCCATTTCCCCCAGCTTATCCAGCAGCCCAGGATGTGGCACCAAATCGAACACCTTGCTGAAGTCTAGAAAGAGGACATCCACCAGCCTGCCCATGTCCAGCGCCATTGTCACCCAATCACATAACTCCACAAGGTTAGTCTGATATGATCTGCCCTGGTCAGGGACTTATGTGATAGTGGTGATTGATGATGGATGATCGCCTTTAGGGCGACGGCACATCGCCGAAGAAATATTTCAGCAATGTACTGCCTGGCGCACAGCAAAGCAGTGCCAGGGAGTTTGAATTTTCACTTTATGTGGGGGGGCTGCACCCCCCTGCTTAAGGATTCTCAACTCCAGGGGGATGCATGTTGGGGGGGTGTAAACATGGGAAAAACAAAATTGGGGCCAGGCACAACAAAACGCACCTGTGCCCAGATCCGAACCCAGCACCATTCCCACCCCAGCCCTGAACCCACCCACTACACCATGGAAGCAGCTCGGCAGCTTGCCGTGGTGCCACCCCTACAACCCCTCTGTCCCCTCCCACCTCACGCTCGGCGTGCTCGCGCCCCCGCACGCGTAGGCACGTAGTGACAGGATGTTGCTATGTCACCCACTCCCCCATCCGCTTGCCCATCTTCCCCAGTTGCTCCAATGACAAGTGTCATGACTGAGTCACCTTTTCGGCAGGTGCCCAATCGCAGTCGCCAAAGTCACAGGATACCCCCTGAAGAAAGCCATGTTGGTGATCATCCAGGTGGCCCCATGCCTCCATAAACACCTCCAGCCTCTCTTTCAAGATGGCCTCCATCATTTTGCCTAACATTGACGTCAGACTGACAGGCCTGTATTTACCTGGCTCCTCATGTGAGCCATCTTTGTAGATAGGCACTATGTGAGCCATCCTCCAATCCTGAGGCACCCACCCCATCTGAAGAGAGGAGTTAAAAAGGTCCATCAGAGGTGCAGCTAAGACATCTGCCATTTCCTTTAACACCCTGGGATGAAGACCATCTGGACCCAGTGCCTTCTTCGTTCTTAGAGACTTGAGGGCTTTCCTCACCCTACCATCAGGAATGTCAACCTCTGTGACCTACCCGCTCCTTCAATTTTAACCTGCCTCCCCCCATATGATGTTGTCCATCCATCGACCCTATTGAAGATTGAGGCAAAGCAATTATTAAATACCTCTGCCTGTTCTCTGGCCTCCTGAGCCCACCCACTCCCTGACCTCAGTCTACTAATCTGCCCCTTCAGTTTCTTTCTTTCCCTGATATACCTAAAGAACATTTTTTAACCTCTCCTGATCCCCTGTGCCTACCTTTGTTCCATCCTTGCCTTGGCCGATCTGGTTACCTTTCTGGATATCATATCATACTCCCCCTTGTCCATGACCCCATGCGAGCGCTTGTATTGTCTATAAGCAGCCCTTTTCTCCCTTATCACTTCCTGGACCTCTCTGATCCACCAGTTCAGCTTTCTGGCTCTACCAGACTTGCATCAGTCCTTCATGTAGGCCTGGGTAGCTACCAGGAACTTTTAATAATTTTCCACCTGCTCTTTGTGTCCATGTCCAGTCTGATCTCCTCCAAATGTCCCTTGAGGATCTGTTTCATACCATTGAAGTCCGCACCCCTAAAGTCTACTGCCTCTGTCTTAGTGCAATTTTCTCCTCCTCCCAAGTCTAGTGAAAACCAGACCATGGCATGATCACTCCCTGCCAGTTGGTTCCTTACCACTAGGTTCCTAACCAGAACGCAGTCTGACAGGGTTCATGGGGACATCAGGCAGGGGGTCTGCTAGACCAACGGGAAGGGAGTTAACTCTACTATTTAATTATATGGGGGACATCGGGGATCAGGAGGTCCACTAAACCACCAGGGATCCTCTGGTATCATAGCGGTGGACTGGGGCCGGGGAAGAGGGGACCACAGCACATTGCCACAAATAGGTCCACTCAGCTGGAGGGCAAATTTCTAAGTACCCTTAGATCACCCCTTTTGTGGTGCATGGGCAGCGCAAGCCCTTTTTGATGCAGGCTACCTTTGAAAATCGCTCCCAGCGCATCGTCTGATGCAAGAGGCACCTTGCACCATTCATTGTGGTGCAAGCCCCTTGCACTGCGCCAAGGACTTTGAGAATTGGGCCCCATGTATTACACATCTCACAAGCTTTTATGAAAAGGTATGTAACTGCCTGGATAAGCGTAAACTGTAAGACTGCATTTATCTTGATTTCGCAAAGGCTTTTGACACTGTCCTACACTGGGAAATCATTGAAAAATTAAACAATTATGGTATAAACAAATACATTATTAATTGGATAATGTCATTGTTGGACAATCAGACATAAAGAGTCCACCTATCACATCCAGGTCAAGTCACGAGTGGGGTTACATAGAAACATAGAATTTGATGGCAGATAGGGACCGCTTGACCCACCCAGTCTGCCCATTTCCCTACCTAATGGATAAGCTGCAGATCCTAGTTAACCAGCAGCCTACTTCTTTCTGCCCCCAACCCCTAGAATTGCCTTATGACTGTCCCATGCATGCTTGAATTCCACCACTGTTTTTGACTCCACAACCTCCTCCGGAAGGCCGTTCCATGCATCCACAACCCTCTCTGTGAAAAAATACTTCCTTAAATTACCTCTGAGCTGCCCCCCATCTTTAAATTGTGCCCCCTTGTTCTTGCACACCTCTTGTTTTTGAAAGATGCTACCCTCTTAGACTTTGTTAATTCCCTTGAGGTACTTGAAAGTTTCTGTCATGTCCCCCCTCTCCCTCCTTTCCTTGAGGCTATACATATTAAGCTCCTTAAGTCTCTCTTCATATGTCTTCTGGTGTAGACCCTGCACCATTTTAGTTGCCCTCCTCTGGACAGCTTCCATCCTGTCTATGTCTTTGCAGAGACTGGATCTCCAGAACTGCACGCAATACTCCAGATGGGGTCTGACCAGCTGTCTGTACATGTGGGATAATAACTTCCTGTTTTCTACTGGTGATGCCTCTCCCTATGCATCCCAGTATCCCCCCAGCCCTCCTTGCTGCCCTCTCACATTGCTTGCCCACCTTTAGGTCATCTGATATGACTACCCCAGGTCCCTTTCCATTTTGTTGTTGTTAGTATCTCACCCCCCATTGTGTACTCTTCCCTGGGTTTTGTTTTCCAGGTGCATTACCTTGCACTTCTTAGCATTGAATCTAAGCTGCCATACATTTGACCATTCATCTAACCTTGCCAAGTCCCTTCTCATCCTTTCCACCCACCTTGTGCATCAACTCTGTTGCAGATCTTTGTGTCATCTGCGAAGAGACATACTTTTCCTTCCAGTCCTCTACAATGTAGCTTATAAAGACATTGAAGGGACCGATCTAATACTGAACCCTGTGGTGCCCACTGGTAACCCCTTTCTTCCAGAGTGGACTCCATTTACTATTACTCTCTGTGTCCTATTCTCCAGCCAATTCTTTGCAAGGCTGTCATCTTGGGACCCACTCCCAGGCTGGCTAACTTGTATATTAATCTTTTGTGTGGGACTATGTCAAATGCCTTGCTAAAGTCTAGGTAGGCCATATCCACAGCCCCTCCCTGATCTACTACTTTGGTCACCCAGTCAAAGAAATCTATCGAGATTTGTCTGGCATGACCTTCCGCTGTGAATCCATGCTGCCTTGGTCCTGTGCCCTCTGGCCTCTAGATAATCGACAATTCTTTCCTTCAGAAGTAATTCCATCATTTTCCCTACCACTGAGGTTAAACTAACAGGTCTGTAGTTTCCTGCTTCTGCCTTGCTCCCACTTTTGTGAAAGGGAATCACATCTGCCCTCCTCCAGTCCTCGGGTACTACCCCATCCTCCCATGATTTGTTAAAGAGGGTAGTCAGTGGTGTCACTAGTTCTACCCTTAGTTCTTTTAGAATTCTGGGATGAATCCCATCAGGCCCCATTGCTTTGTCCATCTTCAGGTTTAAGAGTTCTTTCAGAACCCTTTCTTCTGTAAATGGGCTGGTATCAACTTCTGTATCCAGAGTGTTTCTACTGTTTGTTTAGGTACCTCCTCCTCTTCCTTTTAAATACTGAGCAAAATATTTGTTTAGTATCTCTGCCTTTTCACAGTCACCCTCTGCCCACCCTCCCTCCTCTTTATTAAGCCTCACTATCCTCCTTGGTCTTCCTTTGCTCCCTGATGTACCTATAAAGGTTTTATCCCCTTCTTAACTGAGTTGGCTATCTTTTCCTCGGTTTGGGCCTTTGCTGTTCTGACTGCCTTCCCAGCTTCCTTTGCTTTAACTGATACAGTTATCTGTCCTGCTCCTTCTGTGATTCCTTGTACTTCCTGAATGCTTTCTTTTTCTCTTGAACCTTCACTGCCACTTCCTTTGAGAACCATAGTGGTTTCTTACATCGTTTCATTTTGTTTATTTGCCTCACACAAAGGCTTGTTACCTCTGTGATGGCAGTTTTTATTATTCCCCATTGTTCTTCCACCCCTCCTTCCTGCCCATTTGCTAGTGCATTCCTTAGGCACTCACCCATTTTGGCAAAGTCAGCCCTCCTAAAATCCAGTACTTTTGCCTTTGTATGACTTGACTCTATTGCTGTGTTTATTGTGAACCATACTGTTTGACGGTCGCTAGTTCCCAGATGGCTACCCACTTCTACATCTGTGATCCTCTCTTCATCTCCATTTGAGAGAACCAGGTCTAAGATTGCTCCCTCTAAAGTGGACTCCAATACTAGTTGTCTAAGGCATGCCCCCTGTAGGGCATCTAAGAATAACCCCATTCTTCGAAGTGGCTGCTGTAACTGCACTCCAGTTAACATCTGGCATATTCAGATCACCCATCAGCAATATCTCCCCTTTTTCTGCCATTCTAAGTATACTTTCTATCATTTCCTTGTCCATTTCTCCTCCCCTGAGGAGGAGGTCTGTATCTAACCCCTGTCGTAATTGTGGTTCCATTGCCGGTCTCCAAATTTACCCACAGTGCTTCTTCTCCTCCTATTTTCCCTTTTGTTCTGTTGCTTTGATTCCTTCCCTTATGTAAGAGCTACTCCTCCTCCTCTTTTACCCTTCCTGTCCCTCCTGTAGATAGTGTATCCTGGTATGTTTGCATCCCAGTCATGGTTTTATTGTACCATGTTTCTGTGACTGCCATGATATCCAGATGTTCCTCCTCCATCAAGGCCACTAATTCAGGAAGCTTGTTACTCAAACTACGGGCACTGGTACTCATTGCTCTCCATTTTTTGATGGCTTTACCTTCTGTTGCAGCATCCCCCACTGACCTTTCTACTTTGGTCTTTTTCTCATTTAGTACCCTGTTTTGTAGGGAGAGGCTGAGATTTTCATGCTGCTTATCAGTGCCTCCCTCTTGACTAATTTAAAAGTTTGCCAATGAAGCATTTAAACCGATTGCTCAAAAGACTTGTTCCCTTCCTGGACAGATGCAGACCATCCTGCCAGTATAGGCTGGTGTCCCTTCAGGTGGAACCCCAGTCCCCAGTGAAGCCAAACCCCTGTTCTCCACACCATTTTTTCAACCATTCATTAAACTGCATGGTGCAAAAGTACCCTCACCTCCTCATGCCATTGACAGGCAGCACCTCTGAGAAGGATACTGTGTGTGCTTGTCTTAGGCCCCTCCCAATTCTACAAAGTCCTTCTGCTGCTCTAATCTCATGTTGAGCCAAGTCATTTGTCCCTAGGTGGACAATGACATCCAGCTCAGACCCCGTGCAGCTGTTCTCGTGATCCTGAGGATGCTTCCTATCCCTCCAAGCCATGGCACCAGGCAGGCACCTTACTTCAGTTTTTCCTGCTCCCCCCAGTTCTATCCCCCTAATAATTGAGTCCCCCACCAGGAGCTGCTTCCTTTCCTTGTAGTGTCCTCTGCCTCCTTCCTGTGGGCCTCCCTTGTGATAGTTGTCCTCAGCCTTCTTAGTCTCCTCTGCAGGTGCATCCACAGGGTTCAGTTCTTGGTCCCATCTTCTTTCAGATTTTCATGTCGGATATGTTCAAAAATATCCAAAATTGGGCCAACAAATATGCAGACAATAAGAAATTAGGAGGACCCGTATGAAACATCTCACAATACAATCCTTACAAGCTGACCTAGACTACATATATAGAGGGGCTTATAAATGGGATATGCACTTCAATACAGATAAGTGCAATTCTGAGCTCTCCCAATACTTGTCAAACTTGCAGGGGAGCTGTTCCTAGTCCAGATTTACCTTCATGCTTCCTTCAAGGACAAGTACCTCTGGACAGATGGCACTGACCTACAGAGCCACGGGCCCTTACAACCACATACCCACTCACCTCACTGACATTGGTAACATTCCTTCCTTCAGTAACAAGCTCCGCCAGCTTATGTCTGACAATTCACACTGCAGCTGTATCTCTACATTCTAAACTGTACCTTATCCACTTGTTAATCTTATTACTGTACCCTGCATTTATTGTGGTGTTGTTTGCTTTGTACCATGTACCTTTCTGTACAGCTGGCCACTTGTGGAAAAGGGCTATGTAAATTATCTTGCGCTTCAATATAAAAAAAGAAAATGAAATGAGATGATTCAGATCTAGTTTTATACTGATGTTGTGTCCATTTTTCACATCAAATCTAGTTTTGTCTGTAGTTCCTCTACTCAGTTGTTTTCCTCCCTAAGACATACACTGTGATCCTGCCCCTTATTATGGCCATATAGGCCTTCCATATTGTACTGTGAGTCATCCCTAGTGCAACGAGTTCTGTTCAAAACAAGCCTATGTTTCTGCTTGAATTCATGTTTGAAATTTCTTTCCCCTACAGGAGGCTTGGGTTCAGTCTCTGTTTGGGGTGAGCTTTCTCTCATTCCTTCAGCATTTAACATCAGGCTTACTGGGGCACGACATAAGCATTGAGTCACTTGAAAGGAAGCATTTACAAGGAATTAATGCATGGTTGGTGGAGGGTTGATGCACGAGGCCATAGACAGAGTGCTCTAACCACCATCCATGCATTAAGTCCTTGTAAATGCCCCCTTTCCAGTGTCTTAATGCACTTGTGACATGGCTTTTATGGCCACTGCTTCTCTTATATTTAGTGAGAGTAATTATGCAAAGAAGACAACATAAACAATGTGTTTCTTATTCATGGTTTTTGTATGAATAGCCTTGCATTTCACAACCAGGAAGTTAGTTTCTGGAACCATAGGATCTGAAACATAGAAACATAGAATTTGATAGCAGATAAGGACCGCTAGGCCCACCCAGTCTGCCCATTTCCCTACCTAATGGATACGTTGCAGATCCTAGCTAACCAACAGCCTACTTCTTCCAACTTCCACCCCCATTGTGTACTCTTCCCCTGGGTTTTTATTTCCCAGGTGCATTACTTTGCACTTCTTAGCATTGAATCTAAGCTGCCATACATTTGACCATTCCTCCAATGTTGCCAAGTCCCTTCTCATCCTTTCCATTCCACCTTGTGTATCAACTCTGTTGCAGATCTTTGTGTCGTCTGCAAAGAGACATACTTTTCCTTCCAGTCCCTCTGCAATGTCGCTTATAAAGACATTAAAGAGGACCGGTCCTAGTACTGAACCCTGCGGTACCCCACTAGTAACCCCCCTTTCTTCAGAGTGGACTCCATTTACTATTATCCTCTGTGTCCTATTCTCCAGCCAATTTTTTACCCAGTCTACCATCTTGGGACCCACTCCCAGGCTGGCCAACTTGTATATTAATCTTTTGTGTGGGACTGTGTCAAATACCTTGCTAAACCATACTTATTTCTAGATTTATGAATAAAATTATTAGTTTTTTAACAAATGCTGCTTTCAATTCTTACACTCTTTAGAAGTTATACCACTGTTTAAAACTATTTTTTAAGCTGTGTATAATTTTGCAATTCCTTCTTTTCAAACTGTTACATATGCCCTGTGTATTCTGGGACACATTACTGATTTGCATAGAATGGCACGGTACTTATACACAGAACTATTTCAAACTATTCACTTTAGCCAAACCCTTTCTCTTTGATAACACTTTTTGTGATAAAATGGTACCTTTCCTCTGACATTGGTGTTTGTTTCATGTGCATTTCTCTTGCCGCTTGCTCTGTTACGCATTTGACTGTCCCGACTGTGACCCAGAAATGATGTGCCGCAAAATCGCTTACCTCCCACTTGCAATGCTCCTCAAATTTGTGTTTCGAGGACTCTGCTGACTTCAAACATCTATAGTGAGCTACAGGGATATGGAACTATTTCTCCACGTATGCTGCTATACCCATTACTGGACACATCGAAAAGGTGCTAAGTAACTCATCCATCTTTTGTTTTTATAACTTAAACTATGAGTATTGCATGATTTACTGTGTCTACTGGCCCGCTGGGTGGGAACCACTACATTTGTGGAATACATTTTCCTTTCATGGGCAATCACAGTATTACAGAACTGTGCATATCTAAGGAATTAATGCACAGTTCAAAGATCCACATGTGATGTGTTTGGACCAATTAATTTTCTTTCTCACTGTCATTTCATTAATGCCATGTTACAATGCAAATTAATGTAATGTGAATCTCTGTGTCTACCATCCAACTGCAGAGTTCAGTGGATGTTAGAAACATGTCTAGCCATGAATAAACAGAATAAGAGTTATCTCAACCATCGGGACGGACTAGGTACCAGGAGACTGATCATTGTTTATTTGTTTTTTACAATTAAAGAGGTTTTTTTTTCACATTCAAAGTACACCATACAAAATACATTACTGAAGCTTCATTAGAATTTGTGACATTCAATAAGATTGACTAGTACAATTATTCAAGACGGTAAGGTAAATTTCAGCTTAAAGCTCTTTAATTACTTACCATCACAAAATATTTAGTTTTTGTTGAAAATATTTACAGCTAATTGGTTGAAAAGACTTAGGTTAATCGAGTACTACAAACAAAATTTGCAAAAACATATGTTGTGCAGAGTGTCTTGATTTGTGTGTAGTCGTGATGTGTCCTTTGTTTGCTATTACAAGTTTTTCCTAAATTTGTCTACTAGTTTAATGGCCCCTGGGGATCTCCACGTTAACATAGTTTACTGTTCTCTTTTTCCTATGATGCCTTCTGTCTCATGTGACAGTGATGTGTTCAGGACCACTGATTCAGTGAAAGTACTGCAGCGGTAATCTGCAGATAGCAACATGATGCCCTGGCCTTAATTAAATAACTCTAATTCAATATTTTTGTTTTCAAAGTGTGTGCACAGGTCTAGCCAGCAGGAGTAAATGTTTTTCTTTTAAAGCTTTTCATTTCATGAAACTAGACCCAGCCATAACAAACACAACAATCACCCTAGGTCCTAATTGCTATAATCAGTTTTTATAGCAAATAGTTTTTCTGTTTTCTTACAGAATAACACTCTCAATAAGCCCTCAAGTGTTTGCTAAACTGTAAATATAGCCTTTGGTGCCCACTAAATAAGGAAGGTTACTTAAAACCACAGCTGTGCTGCTATAAAATTGACTCTAAACCAGTACTTGCTAAATCAGTGGTCCTGGACACATCACTGTAACATGAGACAGAAGGCATTGTAGAAAAAAGAAGAGCAACAAACCACAGTAATATGAGGATCCCCAGAGGCCATAAAACTAGTAGAAAAGGCCATAAAACTAGTAGGCAAATTTAGAAAAAAAAAACTCCTAATAGCAAACAAAGGGAAGGACACACCAGGACTACACACACAAATCAAAACACTCTGCACAACATATGTTTTTGCACAATTTGACTGCAGAACTCCTTTAAGCCAAAAAGAAGAGAGTAACAATTAAGTATTTCTTGTTTAGAAAAGGGAACCAAATAGTTTCAAATCAGATCTGATTTATTCATAAGATGGTGGCTAATTCCCTACAATTTTCTGTGTGGCTGGGTGGCTCACGTAATTAAACCATTCTTCCATTGTTGGAATATTGTTCATTTTCTAGTAACACAGAAGAAGCTGTCTCACCCCTAGAGCAGCAGCAGCTAGACTCCAAAGTGCTTGACAGTTACTTAAATTTGTGGATTCAGGTACAAGTCCTAATATAAACTAAAGGGGGGGCCACCCAGTGGTGCAGATGGCTGGGGCACCTTGGGCACCTTACCTGTCCCACACCGGTGACCTGGGTTTGGAACAAGCTCAGGCTGCTGGGGGTGGGCCACGGGGAAGACTGGGAGAAGACTGAGCAGCCACTTTACAGCAATCCTCTCCCGGATTGGGAAGTTGAGCTTTCCCAGCTCTTGGCTGCCACTGAATGGAGGCTCAGTGGTACAGTCAAGCAAATGGAGGGCTCGCGTAGGCCAGGCGGATGGAGCGGGGTCACCATTTCCGGCGTTCATGCACATGCATGACTGTGTTGGTGAAGCCCTTGGGAGTTATGGAGAGAAAACCAGGAAAAACACCATGTTATCCATCACTATATGTGATGGCCCTCGGGACTCCAGTGTCCTGTACCATGTGGATCCCTGCTGGTATGATGGCAGGGAGAGTGGCAGATGGGACTGGGTCCTGAGTCCAGGGCCCAATGATAGGTGCAAGGTGGCAATGGAGGACAAAAAGCTTGAGGAAAAAAAATAAATCAATGAACAAAAATGGGGACACAAGTAGATTATGTTCCGTAGTTTCAGAGCAGATATTGCAAATATGGTGTCAGAACTTAGCAGTGTTCGAACAGCACATGTGGGTCATGTCTGCATGAAGTTCTTTACACATTATTTTTGACACTGCTGTACTTACACCATTTTTGTTTTGTTATTTATTCCACTGTATTTGGATTACTGTCTTGTAAAGCGTAATGTGATACACTGTAGGAAAGATGCTATTTAAAATAAAATTGTACTATACAGGATCAACATTTTATGCTAAGCGTTGACACCATAATCTGCTGCTCCACACTGGGATATACTGTATTTATTTATTTTAAAACCTCGTTCACAAGGATCACTTTGTAAGACATGGCATCTTATTCTCATAAAGCTACTAGAAGATAGTAGGCACACATGCAGGTGCTTTAACAGACATTGAACAGGTGCCACACTAATTATGCAATAATGGAGCCAAACAGAAAGTGCAAAGGGCATGCTAAACAGCAGAGCTGGCAGAGGTCCCATGGGAGCCTCAGTATTTGCATTTTGAGGATGAGCAGTGTGGGAGAGGTTTTCAGGAATTCAGGAAGTTTGTTTCATTCAGCAGAATATACTCTGGTCTGTACAGTGAAAACATTAAAGGAGCAGGTGGATATTTCTGGCAGAAATAACCCTTGGAGTATAAACTTGCAATGTTTAAATATGTCTGTAAGGTCCAGATATTAGTTTCATGTCAAACCAAAGTTATCTGGACTCATCTCGTTTAAACCTTATCTCACTTATTTCCGGACCTTTTCCATCAGTGCAGGAGATTGCTTCTTATTGGGAACGAAGTAAACACCTAGGAACAGGTTCTTCTGCGTACTTATATTGAGCAGGGGCATGTTTGTGGTTGATACAGAAATGCCTACTCACATTGCCAAGTTCTGAGTCATTGTTGTGAGCTGGGCAGAAAAACCACAGGATGGTGAAAAAAAAGTCTCTGCCGAATCCTTGCATGATTTGTCATGTATCAGGAGCCCTGAGGTATGAGTCTCATGTCATGCAAGCTGGGGCACTTCACAGTTCCAGCTGCCAAACTTGTGTGAGGGGATATTCTTACACCATGAGCTGCTCTCAGTGCCCCATTCTGCCTCCCAAAGTGCCATTTAGTTGTTATTCATCACAGATATAACTAAAAAAGCAGACACCTTTTTACCTAAAAAATTAAAGGTGTTATATAAAACAAATTTAAATGGTGAATAGCATAGCTAACAGTCTGCATGAGAACACAGTTGTACACAAGATAAGGGGTGGGGTGTGTCTCAAACCCTGTACTCTTTTTTTTTTTTTAGTCAGCTTTAATCAAAAAGTTAATGAGTACAGACACAAGTACAGCATTTCATTTTGCAAAATTTATACTGGATTACAGTTTTTTTAATACAACGACCTTATACACTTTGTAGGTTATAACTGATAATTTGGACCATAATAATTGACACATCATATTCAAAATAGTTATATATGATGTGATAACCATGGACTGCAACAAAACGGAATAAACAATTAAGCTACATGCTTCTGAGTCATTTTTTTCATGATCTGAACTATTTCTCAGCCTGTGTTACATGTCCTAGGGGTCTTCACTCTCCTCGATATTCCTTCCCTCCCTCACAGCTGCCCATTGTGACCAGCCCTGCCACCTGGCTATATGTTGCTCCTCCCTAACCTGGAGCTTTGCAGTGATATGCTCCAATGTTTGGATATGAGCCACTCTCTTATTCCATTGCTCCACAGTGGGACTTGTGGGCTGAAGCCAATGTGATGTTATACATTTTAGTGTGGCTGCCAACAAGATAAGGGCTGCTTTCCTAGAATCTGATTTCATTTTCACTGTGGTTGGGAAACCCAATACTCATTCTGTAAACAGTGGAGGGATTTGAGGACCCAAAATATGATACACTGGTTCTTGTACTGTATTTTGAACCAGAAGTGTTGGATCTTCCTACATGCCCCCCCACCACACACACACACATTATCTCCAGCATGTTGCTGCATTTTTGGTCTGGAAATGTTTCGTTACCATGGGTGTCCTAAAATATCAGATGAAAACCGTCCACATGACTTCTCTCCACGTGGGGGAAGATGTTACTTTCCACCCATTTTGTGACCTTTGAATCCATTTCTTATCCCGTATAGTATATTGAGATCCCTCATATGCCTTATATATGCTGCTGTGATCCCTGAAGCCCCTGACATCAATTTATATACTCCTGAAATGTACCTGTCACTCTTTATGTGCTACTACCCCAAAGACATATTCTTGTAAGGCTGAAACAGGCTTCAGTAACTTTTCTTCGTTGACAGGACTATTAATAAAGTGCCATGTCTGCATATATTTATAAAAATCTACATTTCCCAACTGGAATTTTCCTTTTGCTGTTCCATAAGATATCCAGCACTTAGTTTCTACTGGTAGAGCAAATCTCTTGTTTCTCACCTGGTATAACTAACATCCAGATTGGGGAGGGGTAAGAATTCTACTCCATATCTAATGAGGGATACGAGGACTCACCCCAATTCAATTTTAGTGAATTTCTGAACTTTCCATAGTAAACCTAAGCTGTGTTTTACCTATTTGTTGGTCACCCCTTTACAATAATCCCCTGTAATGGGGGGTAATGCTAGAGTAAAAAGTGGATGTCCTCTTGCCCTTGTATTTTTAACAATTATGATGGCTGGAGTAATATTTTTAGTCTTTAACATTATGATGTAGAAACCACCATACCTCAGGTCCTCTGTAAGACTAGTTATTAATTTCCCTGTCCTGTTACCCTCTAAGGTTCTGTTTTGCTGACTATCCAGTTTCATGGAGACCACTGTATTAAAGTCCCCTCCTGTTATACTGTATACCAACATGTAAGGTCTCTTACTGTATCATGAATAATTTTTCTGAGGAAGTATTTTCTTTTCTTTTTCCTTGTTTGGGGCATAAAGGTTCAAGAGGGTGCACTTACTACCCTGAAACTTCCCCTGTAGGCAGACATACCTCCACCCTGGAAGTAACTCCAACCATGTATTTGCAAAGGGCTGTCTCGAATTAAAATGGTCATCCCTCTGCAGTGCAGATGTTCAGCCCTGGATGCCGCAAATACTTCCCCATCCAGTGACAGGGTAAAAAAGCTGCTGGAAATTGCACCCCCTTGCTCCTAGCCAAGCCCACAGACCAATATTATCATCAATATACTTTGCCTGTTTTAGTAAAAAAACAACCACATTAAAGTCAACAGACATAATTTGAAATACATAAACTATTGAACATAAATTGTTAACACCTGCAGTTTGCATTTCTCTCCCTCCATTTTTAGAAAAACTGTCTTTTCTTTCCATCTGTGTCACCCAGGAACGTATTCTGTATGTGGATCTTGTGTGGGAGTAGGCAGTGCAGTATAAAATGCCTGCACCAATCTGCCCATGGGATAAACCCCCCTACTGGCAGTGGGTGTCAGGTCAACTGTTCAATAGTTGGCAACCAGCAACACAGAATCTTCCCACACCAGCCACTGTGGTTAAAGATGAACTTCTTGCTGATTGAGCCTGCCCCCCCCCACACACAACAGGCCTCTCCCCAGAATGCTGCTGTAGCCCAGGTATCCAAACCACAGAGTGCATCCCCTAGTACATACAAGAAGGTAGAGTATTAAGTTATATAATTATTCCAACAAGAGTAACCCTGCCATTGACCACTAAAAGTTTTCAAAGTTCATTGCTGCCAGTGATGCATTTGAAGCCTGAGATGAGGAGGGAGCTTGTTGAGCCCTCCTTGCCGCCATCTTGGACCAGGGACTGCTAGTAGACATCTGACAACCCATACCTCTGTCCGTTATCCTCAACCTTTTCTGCACTCTTCAGTGCCACTTTTCCATCTCTCTTAATCTTCTGTACATTTAATAGCTCATCTGTATTTATGCCCAACTTATTCAGTTAGTTTCAGCTGTGGAGTCAAGGATCTGAACTTTGGAATCCAACAAAAGTTGCAAGCATGCTGGCTAATCAATTCTTTCCTTCAAATCCTTGGCTCTCAACTCCTTCACCACTGTGAATAACTGCTTATGTCTTTCCATTGTTGTAGGGCAAAGTCATGTTCAAAGAACAGCCTCTGGTTCCTGAAAAGTACCTTTTTCTTTTCCCATGCCTTCCTGAGCACCTCCTCTTTTACTAGATAGTCATGAAAGGCTATGATCACTGACCTGGGTTTAGCTTTGGAGTCTGATGGAGATGCTGCTACTGCCCTGTGGGTACTCATAATGCCAAGGTTGTAGTCTGGTGCCAGATTGAACATTTCATGTAGGAAATTGTTCATAAAAGTTGTCATGCTGCCAATTTCTGTTTTCTCTGGAATGCTATGCATCCTTATGTTTATACTGCGGGGTCTGTTTTTGTGATCCTCCAGCTTCTGATTTTACAAGAGCTCTTGGTCATGTTGCTGAAGGATGGCATGGTTATGCAGATCAGCAGTTTCTGAGAGCTCTGTAACATGAGTCTGTATGGCTGCCATTTTCTTTTCTTGTAGGTGGATGTCCTGTCTGTTACAGTATCTGCCACATTGCTTTGAATTTTGTGTAAAGTGTCTCCCAGGCTCCAGAGTTCTTTATATGATTATAATGAAGGCCTCTTCATCCTGCTCCTGATCGTTACCTGAGGCTGGATCTGGGGAATCAGCCCTCCTTGAGAAGGAGCAGCACCAGCTCCTCGTTCTTTCCATGATTATCAGTTGTTGCTGCTTCATGTGCAGGTGGTGACATCTTTCAGCTTCTGTCTTGTAGATGATGTACCCAATGCAGGCTGTTGTTTATTTTTTTAAATATAGCTGTTTCTGGCGTGGATTGTAATGGATTTTATTTTGGCTTGGGGAAGCTCTCAAGATCTACATTGCCACTGAATGGTGATGTCGCAAGATGTCCCTTCCAATCTTGCACTTAATTAGCTTGTGGTGAATATATATAATTCCTTTTGTAGGGTGTTTTTGATGGTTTTCCATTACATGGGTTCCTCTCAGCTTATTTGAAATGAAGCAGTTGAATTCAACCATTGATACATAGAGTTTTTAAAGTGAATTTGTTACTTTTCAGATAACATTGAAAATCATAATATTTAGGCCTCGTTTAGCTTATACTTGTATCAATCTCTTCCATCCAGTAGGTGGTGGGACTGGATTACCAGGCAGACAGACACAGAGCCTACCTGCTGGTAGGACTCTGACCTTAGATAGCCCAGTAGGAGGGGCTTAGTACTAGAAGGGTGCCAGGGTGCGCTCGAGGAGAGCTGCCCTGAGGTGGCAAGCACCTTGCACCTTCCAGCTGTCCTTGAGCCAGACAACATAGACCAGACCACCTTGATGTCTGGCCCAAGGACAGGTTCAAGGCAGCAGTACATATTCTGGGGTAAGTGATCTAGGGGAAATTTATGGTAGATCACACAACTAGAAGGGCCATGTGAGGGAATACACCCAGAGGATGTGAGGACCTTGAGGTGCTTTTCCTCAGGGGAAGTTCCTGGCATCCTTGTGGTGCGGGAGGGATCCCCCAATAGAGAGGGTATTTCCTGAGGGGGCAGTTAAGGTCCTGTATCCTGATAATTGTTGCCAGAGGAGCTGCTAAGGAAGGGCGATCTGGTGAGAGATGGATTGTTGACTAAGGTGGTGGTGGCAGCAGTAGTAGTAGTAGCTGTATTTATATGTCCCCCTTTTTGGAGGCTCAGAGCGCCTTACAGAAACAACTGTAAACTGCAAAAGGAATTTTCAGAGCTAGCATAAATATACAATCCTAAATAAATATCTTCATACATAAATAAATAATAGGTAGGAGACATGTCTACATTGTGTTCCGAGAGATCTCCAGCTGGAATGTACTGAAGCTGCTGCTGCTGCTGGCAGACTGGCCAGGGTGAGGATTTTTTTTGTTGTAAAATGGGTAACGTCCTTATTGACCAAGAAGATTCTAAGGTTATGTAGTTTAGAAGCGAAAACCCATGTCTTCGGACTTTTTCTGGAGATCAGGATGCAGCATATCTCAAAATGAATGCCTCCAGTAAACTTTTTGTTAGCCATTTGTGGAAGCGATGCTTGGAAAGTAAATGCCATAGAAGCCTTTACTTTACAAACAAACCTTGAATAATTTTGTTTTAGATCACCTCTAACCACCCCCAAAGCTGGCAATGGTAATGTACATTAAAATGATTTTATCTAGTCTTTTTAACATCACTTGTTTGTAGTGCTAGTTTGGTCACCTGCAGATTTCATAGAAACATAGAATTTGTGGGCAAAAAAGGATTGCTTGGCCCAGATTAACATTACTTGTTTGTATGCCTAGTTTGAGCACCTACAGATTTCACAGAAACATAGAATTTGTCAGCAGATAAGGACCGCTTGGTCCATTCAGTCTGCCCAGATGGTCCTTGTCTAGTCTGTCTCTGCAGACCCTAAATGGTCTCTGTCAACCTTCCCTCCTCCTTGTCTATTTACTAATATTCCCCTCTGTCTATCCCACACATGGCTGAAATCCCCTACTGTTTCTACCTCCACCTCATCTGCAGGCATTCTGTTCCTGGTGTTCACCACACTTTCAGTGAAGTAGTACTTCCATACATCTCTCTTAAATTCCTTCCTCCAGTTTCATTGCATGCCCTCTGGTCCTGGTGCTCTTTCTCATTTGAAAAAGACTCTCCTCCTCCACCCTGTTCACCCGGTGAGGTATTATACTTCTAGGTCTCTATAATGGCTGGCAGAATAGCCTAGAGGTTAGAGGAATGAGGTGTGAATGAGCTTGATACATCCAGCAGACCAGACCTGAGTTTGATTCTCACAACCTCCACTTGCATACTGTGTGACTCTGAGCAAGTCACTTAACCACCCAGTGCTCCCAGGTTGCCCCTGAAAACAGGCACTTGTGCCTAGTGGGCCTTAACCAGTAACCAAAGACTAAAATAAAATCAATAAAAATGTCCCCGCTCACTCACCTGTCTTCCAGGGTGTACATGTTGAGAGCTCTCAGTCTCTTCTCATAGGACTTTTGATGCAACCCTGCACCATCACAGTTGCCATCCTCTGGACTGCCTCCACCCTATGCCCTTTCTAAGGTGTGGCCTCCAGAACTGGACATAGTACTACAAGTGGAGTCTCACCAATGAGCAATACATTGGCAACAACATCTCTCTCCTCCTGCTGGAGATACCTCTCCCTATGCATCCAAGCATCCCACTGTCCCTATCCACTGTTTTGTCACAGTGCCCAGCCACTTTGAGGTCATCAGATATGGTAACCCCAAGGTCCCTTTCATGCTTAGTGACTGTCAGTACCTCCCCTCATCCTATACTCAGCTCCTGGGTTTCTAAGCTACAGGTGCATGATTTTGCACTTTTTGGCATTGAACCTCAACCACCATGCTCTTGGCCACTCATCGGATTTCCCAAGATCTCTACGCATTCTCTCCACCCCTCTTGAGTGTCGACACTATTACAGATTTTGGTGTCATCTATAAAAAGGCCTGCCTTCCCTTCCAGTTTATCTGCAATATCACTTATGAAGAAATTGAAGAGGACTGGTCCCAGTCCTTCCTGAGCCCTGTGGCACCCCACTGGTCACTCTTCCGTCGTTAGAATTAATGCTGTTAACCACCACCCTCTGTCTCCTATCTGTTAAGCAATTTCTAACCCAGTTCACCACACTGAGTCCCTCCCTCAAGCTTCTCAATTTCTTTTTTTTTAACTTACTGTTTATTAATCAGTCAACAAATGTACAAAACATTACATAAAATCTGCATTACTGACAGCATGTATTCACTTAGAACATGAAAAAAATACACCATCTGTTATTTTGTTTTACTGCTACTGGGATTGCTTAGTATAGTCTGAACAAAATTATCTGTACGCGTTACATTTTGTGCCTTGTAACACTCACCCCCCCCCCAGGTATATAGTTCTCCCGGATGCTTTCTCCATTTGATACCTCTTTTTGATGGATTGGCTTCTGATCCTTCTTGGGTGTGGGGGTGTAACAGAGCTTTTCCTTCATTCCAGTTTCACAAATATATAATCACATTTCGCCTCCCCCACAACAATCATCCCTGCATGCATAGTCCCTTCATCCCTTATTTAGTTCAAACATTTTGCCCCTTTTCTGATTCGTGCAGATTATCCACACATGCAACATTCATGACTTGCCCCTGATCTTACTTTGAGTGTATCTCTTGCAGCAGGCCATATCTGGTAGGACTAAGCCTTGAGGCGCCAGGACCACATAGAAAGCTTTCTAGCTAGCCGTCTGCCAGAGAGGCTGCCCACCACCGACATCAGTGCCTGATGTCAACCAATCCTATAAAGGCGGGCAGCCCCCACACCCTCCTCAATGCTTTCTCACCATTGACCACTGCATGTCGGACCTCTGATACCACTGCAGCTACAGTCGACTGCCATTTTCCTGTGTTTAACTGCGCTTTATTTTTCATTTTTTTGTCTCAGTTTAACAATGAAATTTCAATGTTTTCAACAGAGACCATGATGTCCAAGCCTGTGAAGCCTGCCAGAAGTTCAACCTGGCCATCCACAGACATCACTCGAAGATCCAGGAGAATTGTCTCCTTAGGCAGATGGCTGCCTCAATGGAATGGGAGCTGCAGGCCAGGAGCTCCTCCGGTTCACCAGACCCAGTCCACGGGTCTTCATCTTCAAAGTCCCAGGACAAATTTTCTGGGAAACATAAACATAGGGAAAAGGACTGGGACTGACCTTGGTCTGCCTCCCGCTCGTGATCCCCACACAAGGAATCTGCAACTGCCAAATGGTCCTCCTCCCTCGGGGGATCAACCTCCTCAGTCCTGCATGCCTGACTCCACATTGGGCTACTGGTGGCCCCACTGGCCGCCCATGTCTTCCTCACAGGTGGCAGCTCTTCGGGACAGGGTACTCTGTATCCTGCCCTCCAGCACCTGCTGTTCCAGCCCTTGTTCTCCATGGGATCTCAGCCAGGTGGCTTGTCCAGAGTGTCTTCAACCAGCATGGGTGCAGCAGGTGCCAGCTTCCTGGCTGCCGTCCCCTGTAACCCACGCCAATGACACCGGTCTCATCTTCTGGGACCACAACCAGTTCTGCCCCTCCTTCCTAGGACAGATGCTGCAGGACACCAGCACCTCCCAGAGCCTGGCATCTCCTCAGCCTTCACCCGGGAGAGTTGCTCTCCACTCCATGCTTATACTGTTACCATAAAATGTGATGTCATTTGAATAAGAGGGGCTTGTGCCAAGTAAGCGGGTAACATTGATTTTAAGGAAAATGAAGAGAGATGCTGCAATAATCTGTGTGTGTAAACATGCTGTACCCTGTTTTCTAAAGAAATATCATGATCTCATGTCAGATGAGTCAGCCTGTCTGTGTTTATTTAGGATGAGTAAGTCTGCCTGTGTTTACTTAGAGAATTGTGAGTCAGACAGGTCACACGGTGCTAACATCATCAGTACGCGGGTATACAAGTCAACCTACTGAGATGCAAAACAGATGAGTCAGTCAGTAGAGACCTGACTGTCGTGGAGGAAGCAGTTCATAGTACATGCAAATTTTCATGTGCTAGGAATCTATTTGGCTGGAACTATGCCTGGAAGTTGTACACTGAGGGAACTGTGCACTGTTTTGAACTGAAAGACTAGCCAACTATTTCCTTTCTGTACATTTACTATTTTATTTAATTTTTTTCGCATAATCTTTTTATTAGAATTTCAAAACAGAGATACAGGTGTAACCCCCCTACAAATGGGGGTTCCTGAAAAGTTTTCCATGAGCTTGCCTAAATGCTCACTGCCAGGTTGGCGTTCGGCGCTATAGCTGTTTAAATGTTATTGCTAAAGAGTGCCTGTGAAGCCTCTGTGTACTGTCACTTTAAGAGCTGCCTAGTTTGCAGTGGTAATTAATCTGGAAGGGGGCTGAGTGTTGTCATGCTTGAGTCCCGCCTGGACTGCCAGATAATCGCTCCGTTTCTGCCGTCGCTAATTGTGCAGAGGGAGCTTTGTTGAAAGATGTAACTAGTTGCTGAGAATCATTTACAGTGATAAAGATATTGTTGCTTGTTCTAACCTGCCTTTTTTGCAGCAAGGATTGTTCTGATTATCGCCACCATTATGGTCCCGAACTGCCGAATTGGACCAATCAGTACCTGGGGACTCTAAAACGGAGCCTGTCTGAAAGGACTGTGTAGATTACCAGTTTGGGATTTGTAGGTTGGGTTGTTGGCACCTTTTTGTGACTAAAGGGGGAGCTCTTGCTGTGACTGACAGCTAAACTGACCAACCAAGCCTTTTGGATCTGAGAGAAATCCCCTGAGCTGTCTGCTGGCTAGCCAGTTCTGAGTTGGAAGTTGGGAGAGGAGCAGCTCATGAGAGTTTGAGCGGTGACCTGCATAGTTTCAAGCCGAAGAACTGTGGGAAAGGCCTGAGTTGAGGCCTGCAAGTCTGCCCGTTGCCCTGAAAGGGAAGAGAAATGTTCTTTTGCACTAAATCCGATGTGGTGAGATCGAATTAAGCCACCGAAGTGTAGCCAGGCTCAACTTGCAAAGGACTGAAGATTTTGCTGTATGTGATCAGTCTGGTAGGAACTCCAGCTACTTCTGAGCTCCCAGTCTGAGCAGGGACTTTGCGATCATGACTGGGGAGTATTTTGCCTGGTGCAGTAATATTTCCTTGCATATAAATGTGCTGTGTACTGAATGGGGGTCACAATTTAGTTCCCCTTTGTGTGAACTGTGTGCTGATTGCTGGAAGCTATATCCACCCCAAACGGACTGCATCCGAAGTTATCTCCATGCGGCTGGGCCTTGCCATGAGGGCTGCCAGACCACCCTACTGCACAGAGAAGAGCCATCGACGAGAGACCTGCCCAGGGATCAGACCCCTGCTCCACGTCTGAACAGGAACGACGCCTCAGCGAATCGTGTGGGCCCTGCTTCTCCTGGTAATCCAGAGAATTCACCTACTGTCTCAATTTTTGTCCATCCTGTGTCCAGTTTTGGGTATCATGAGTAACCACCAGGGTAGCTCCCTGCAACTACAGTTTAATTTAAGTGTGTCATCTGATTGCTTTGTTGTTTCTTTTCCTTCACGAACTGAGCTATCTGACTCCAGATTACAAATAGTGTGCTGTGCAGGTTGTTTTTTCCATCACAGGGCCCTGATTAGCTGCAATGTCGGACAACCCCAGGCAATGGTCCTGTTTAGCCCACCTTTCTTCCACCTGGTTACCCAGAAAGTGTGACTGTGTTAGGGATTCTGACTGCATGCACAGCTGTGTGATTGGTAGAGCCATTAAGCTAATTAACTTGATTACCCCCCTTCCTTGTTCAAATCCCCTGAATAAATTAGATCTACTTGTTTCTGCATTCAAGCAGACTGTGGTTCCGATTTGTGTTCAAAGTATTGTACTGTTGCCATTTGCTCTGCCTAACCTTGTTTTACATGGGGTCCCCAGGGATGAACTGGAGAAACCAGCCTTGGTGGTAAGTGCAAACTCTGTGGGTACTTGCAAAGCATATCAGGGCTATTGTGAAAGTAATTAGTGTGTACTGTGTTGCCACTAGCAGGGAAAGAGGGGGGTTACAGTGTCCCAGAGGGCTGTGCCCAGGCCAGTTTGACCAATACCATCCCTGACCTCTGGGTGGAGGCACCCATTTCAGACCTCAGGTCCCTTAACTTGCTACTAGCCAAGCAGGCAGGGGTAGTAGCCCTTGGGCATCCTCTAGTGGCCAAAGAAGAGAATCACCCCGATATGTTCAGTTTTGGTGAGAAAATGGAGGACCTTGCTGTGCCCAAGCTCAAAATCATTCCCCATAAGCTGTTGGTGCACCGAATGATGGGGTGGAGCGAGGCTGAGGGGGTTAGATCCCCGACAGACCCTCCTGTTATTGGATGTCCCCTTAGGGACCACTAATGCTGGTATTATAGAAGCTGTGGAACATGTCAAGGATTTGGGCAAAGTTGAAGTGAGGAGGAGGGATTCCGACCTGTTAGAACAGACTATGATAGTTTTACTCTCCTGCAGTTCTCCCATAGACCCCAAGAAGGTACCCCATGTTATCCTGGCAGAAGGGACCCACAACGAGTGGGGGGTCATTCACCTGCATAGTGATCCAGCTACCCCGGGCGGGTTCCCCAATATAGAGGGGGGTTTAAGGACAAGTTGCTCAAGTTGTTAGTGTCTGAAGGACGAACCGCTCAAGAGCAAGTAAAGGTGCTAGATCTGTCCGAGGAGCACACACCACTGCAGTCCCCGGCCACATCTCCTGTTTTCCCTAAGAGTTCCCCTGTAGTCCCCTTCCCCATAATAATTCCATCTGGACATTTGGACTTGTACCGTAAACTCAGGCTTTTTTTCAGGCACAGTCCCAGTGCCTACGGGGGGAGGATGACCTGGAAACATGGATGGACTATGCTACCCTCTTGATACAGGAATGGCAGTGCTCTGAGGGGGAGAAGAGAAAGAGACTTATGGAAAGCTTAAGGGGCCCTGCACTGGAGGCCATCTGCTTCCTATGAGCCACTAGCCCAGAGGCTACTGTGTTGAATACCTCTCTGCGTTGGAAGGAGTGTTTGGAGGCACTGAGTTGGGGGATGATTTGTTGTGGAAATTCAAGTCTGCCTAGCAATGGAAAAATGAGAAGTTGTCTGTGTTTGTTACTAGAATTGAGAGGGCTCTGCAGAGGGCCCACAGAAAAGGAGGGGTGCCGGCTAGGGAACTGAACCGGGTCCGATTGGACCATATTCTAAAGTCAGCCAGATACTGCAGTGTGATGATGTTGAAACTTAAGTTACAAGACAGGAAGGCTAATCCTCCTGAGTACTGTCATCTTATGAAAGAGATTCGTGAAACAGAGAATGATGAAGAGGGCTGGGAGCGCTATGCTGGGGTTGTTGGTATCTGCCAGGCCCCAGAGAGAAGTGACACAGATGAGGCGCAGCTGCTGAGAGAACTGATCAAAGAGTTGACAGAGGCAGCCAGAGAACCTGACGTGTATTAGGCACCCCCAGAGGCTAAAAGTGGGGTGGGGGTGCATGTTGTTTCTTCAGAACCCTGGACTGAGAGTGACCTATTGGAAGAAGTATGACAGTTGATAGCCCTTACGGGGGACCTGCTGTGAACCACACAAACCCCAAACCTGGTGGAAGTCCAGAGGTTCAAGAACACAAGTCACGAGTCAAAGATGAACTGCCAAGTACCCCTGATGTGCCAAAACCAGGAGATGGCCCATGAACCCCCAGAGACCCCAGAGAACCTACTTTTTGCTATCATTGCAGGGAGGATGGACACACCTGTTTCTTTTGTCGTTCACCAGAGAATTTGAGGAGGGTCACTACCAGATTATTAGCTGTAATTTGATGAAATAACAACCGGGCACCAGGTGGGGCTGCTTGAAAAAGTTACTCTTCGAAGGCCACCGCCAGACTGACATCTAAGTCTGCACCACCTGAGTGGTCTGAGGTGGTGGGTCTTTCCATGGAGACAACAGTGAAGGTGAATGGAGTGTCCACCAGGTCTGTGCTTGACAGTGGGTCTCAAGTGACTATCATGTTTCAAGACTGGTATCGGAAGCATCTGCCTGATGTGCCTTTACAACCCTTGGAAGGTTTGCAAGTCTGGGGGTTGAGTGAGAAGTCGTATCCATACTCCGGGTGTATTCGGATTTGTTTTCTTTTCCTATATCGGTGGCTGGAGTGGTGGAGCAAGTCGAGACCCTGCTTTAGTGTGTCCCCCTACTGGACTGTACGATGGGGTTCCCCTGCTGATTGGGACCAACGCTCATATGTTTGGGAGAATGGCACAACTCTGCTACGAGAAACAGGGGCACAGGACTAGTAGGGCTCTGAGAATTCCAGCTTTGATGAAGAGGGCCTATGAGTTGCAGCAGAATCCTGAGGAAATAGACCAGGATGAACTGGTAGGGGCTGTATGGAAGAAGGATCCTGAGTCGATGGTGCTGGCCCCTAACACCCAGTGTACTTAACAAGGGGAGGTCCGACTATGGAAAGATGGCAAGAATAGAATACTGATGCTGGATGTGCCAGGCAATGGAAAATTGCCAGAAGGATTGTTGGTCAAGCCCAGCATCTTGCCTGCTCGTGCTCATGCCTATGCATGATGGGTGATGGTCCAGATTCATAATGTGTCAGATCGGGAGATTTGGGTGAACAGAGGCTACACACTAGCTATGGTACACTGCGCCGACACTGCAGTGTTACCCAGCAACAAGCACCCTGGTGAGACTGATAGAGTGACTCCCGACTTGTTTGACTTTGGTGACTCCCCATTGTCTGCTGAATGGACGACTAGAATCAGCAAGAAACTTGCCCAGAGAGGCCAAGTGTTTTCATTGAAGGAATGGGACATGGGATGTGTCCAGGGTGTGGAGCATCACATATGCCTGCATGATGAATGGCCATTTAGTGAGAGGTCTCGGTGGTTAGCTCCAGCAGATATAGATGATGTGAGAAGGCACCTGCAGGAAATGCTTGTGGCTGGTGTGATACAAGAATCGAGGAGCCCCTATGCTTCGTCTATGTGGTTGTGCATAAGAAGAATGGGTCAGTGAGAATGTGTATGGATTATCAGACTCTGAACTGGCAGACCATCCCTGACCAATACACCATGCCCTGTATACAAGATGCTCTGGTCTGTTTGAATGGGAGCAAATGGTTCTCAGTGTTGGATCTTCGCAGTGGGTACTACCAGATTCCCATGGCCCCAGAAGACCATGAGAAGACAGCCTTCATCTGTCCATTGGGGTTCTATGAGTTTCTGAGGATGCCACAGGGGATATTGGGTGCCCCGGCCACCTTTCAGCGACTGATGGAATGTGCGGTGGGAGATATGAATTTGCTAGAATGCCTGGTGTACCTGGATGACGTCATTGTGTTAGGATGTTCATTGGAGGAGCATGAGAGTCGAATATTCAAAGTACTAGACCAACTGGAAGATTTCGACCTCAAGCTGTCCATCGACAAGTGCCAGTTTTTCCAAACCTCCGTGAAGTATGTGGGGCACATAGTATTCACAGAGGGGATAGAAACTGACCCCAGTAAAGCTGAGGCCCTGACCACGTGGCCCCAACTCCACAATCTGAAAGAATTACAATGCTTCCTGGGGTTCTGTGGCTACTACCGCAGGTTCATAAAGGACTATTCCAAGGTGATTCGCCCACTCCTGAATCATACCAAGGAATACCCTCCCAAGAATCATAAATACAAGAAAGGGGCCACTCCAGGACCAGAAAGAGTATACTGCCACCCAGGTGAACTTTTTGGGTCTTGCTGGATGCTTGACCGTGAAGCAACTTTCCACAAAATCATATACAAGCTCACCCATGCCCCCATCCTACCAAACCCTATGTGCTGCATACTGATGCTAGTCTACAAGGTTTGGGAGCTGTGTTGTATCAAGACCATGAAGATGGTTTGAGACCAGTGGCCTTTGCTAGTAGGAGTCTGACCCCATCAGAATGAAACTACCCTGCGCATAAGTTGGAATTCCTGGCATTAAAGTGGGCAATCATTGACCAGTTCCATGAATACCTATATCGGGCAAACATACTGATGAAGACTGGCAATAACCCATTGACCTATGTGCAGACTTCAGCTAAGTTGGATGCCACATGGCATTGGTGTCTTTCTGCATTGTCTACCTATGATTATGCTGTTGAATACAGGTCGGACCTGAATCACATCAATGCTGACGCCCTATCCCGAAGACCCACTTCCTAGAGTGACTGGGTCAGGCTGTCTGAACCTGATATCTGAGCTCTGTGCCAAAAGTTTGATAAAGATGAGCAGATGTCTGCGGACACAGTGGACTGCTTAGTAGATTGCTTGGGCCATTCTGATACATGCCTATCAGCTGCGTACTGTCACTTCTCTGCTCTAGATATTAGTGCACTACCTCAATTTGACAATGATAACATTCAGTGGGCTCAATCCCAAGATCCTATGATTCAGCCAGCCCTTGATGCCCTCCATGCAGGGAAAGATTTGTCCAGGTTGCGTTCCCCTGATTTGCGAACGGCTTTATTGTTTAAAAAAGGCCCCAGGCTGAAACTGATTAATCAGCTGTTGTATAGAGAGACAGTAGATCAGGATGACCAATTAGACAAGCAACAATTGGTCCTGCCCACAGCCTTCAAAGATTTGGTGGTGAGGTCCCTCCACAATCACATGGGCCACCTCGGTATCAACCGAACCCTTGATCTAGTACGATCTCGATTCTACTGGCTCAAGATGGGGGCAGATGTTGAGCACCATGTAAGGACTTGTAGTCATTGTCTGCAGAGAAAGGCCCTGCCTCAGAGGGCTGCCACCATCGTCAACATTACCACTAGCACCCCCATGGAACTAGTCTTGAGTCTGGAGCCTGACCAGCAAAACATTGGTAATGTGTTAGTGGTTACGGATCATTTCACACGGTATGCACAAGCTTTCCCCACCAAAGATCAAAAAGCATCCACCATGGCCAAGGTACTAGTGGAAAATTTCTTCGTCCACTACAGAGCCCCCCCAGTGAACCCCACTCTGATCAAAGTAGAAACTTTTGAGAGTCGATTAATCAAAGAAATGCTCTCTCTATGGGGGATGTGAAAGTCAAGGACCACCCCTTATCACCCACAAGGGGACCCAGAACCAAAACGCTTTAATTGCACCCTGCTAGACATGCTAGACACCCTTCACCCAAAAGACAAGCATGAATGGATCCAGTAGATTAGCACCTTAGTACATGCAAATGATGCTACCGGGTTCTCTCCCTACTGCCTCATGTTTGGGCAGAGGCCCAACTACCAGTTGATGTTTGTTTCGGGATCTCTCCAGATGGGGTCCGAGCCGAGAATTATCTACAATATGCACAAAAACTGAAAGCTCAATTGAACCATGCATACCAACTGGCCCAGACGATGGCCACCAAGAGAAACTTAACCAATAAAGAGAGACATGATAAAAGAGTAAAGGCTCAAGAGCTTCAACCTAGAGACCGTGAGTTGTTGCACAATTTGGGGCTGCATGGTAAACATAAAATTGCTGATCGATGGCACCATCTTCCCCATATAGTAGTAGGCAAGTTGGATGATTTACCCGTATACAAAGTACGCCCTGAAAACAACTCCAAGGCTGTCAAGACCATGCACCATAACCATTTACTACCTATTGGCCAAGTCATGATTGAAGCTGAACCCCCGAGAGTGTTCCCCCATGACTGGTGACTCATGCTGCTGCAAAGCAAAGACCGAGTCCACCTACCCCAGTGGTCACAGACTTAAGGCTTTCTCCATGGCAAGCCCCAAATAATAGTGACTGTCAGTCCACTTCTGGTGAGAGTGAGTGCAACTATGCCTGTTACCCCTCTTATAAACTGAGTCAGCTGTTTCGAGGTAACACCATGGTTAATTGTGGGGATGAAGCTGGGCCTTCTGGACTGCCTAACCCCCTCAGCTTCATCCTTGGAGCCAGTGCTCCCAGAAAGTGAAGTGCAAAGTGTCACGTCTGAAGATATTGAGTCTCTATGTATGGTGGAATTGTATGATTTGTCTGGGGAAGGGGCCGATGATATGAGTCATCCTGGCGATATGCCAGAACCTGAAGAGTACTTTGAGTGTGAAGACAATTCCCTTTCAGTGCCAGAGTGGCTCCCCAGTGAGTCAAATGTTGTAGAAACAGAACTTACAGAGCCAGAGGCTGACAGTGCTCCAAGTTCGAACCTTCCTACCCAGGCAGAGGCTTCCCTCACAAGTGATGCAAGCCCCAAGGCTGTTGCTGAAAGTACAGAGACTGTGGTTGCTCCCCCCAGAAGGACTGTCTGAGCTGTCAAGCCAGTAGTACGCTTCAGTTATGATTCTCCCGGGAGGCCAGTGGATTTGCCTCTCAATGTGGTCCATAAGGGGGTTTATGTTTCCCAGAGCTTGCTGCCCAAACTGGGTTGAAGTACCAGTTCCCAGTTGATTGTCCTGCCCTCTAGGTATGGTGCCCCTGCCCCGTCTAGCCCTAGGTTAGCTGATATGGAAGGGCCCCCTCTCACATTGTTCAATGTACAGGATGTTATTACCTGATTCAGTATAGTAATGTGTAAATTTCCTGTGTGAAAAATGCATAATGTAATTCAGAATGGATATCATACTGTGAAATGCAGAGAATGTGTATAGTAAAGGTTAAATATGTTGACTGATGCCTTAGAAGTCACAGGCCTAACCTGCTAATGGTATAGATGTATAGTATAATTTGCAACTGCAATTATTGTGATGGTACTGACTTGACGCGGACCCCAAGTTTCTCCAGCTAGGGTAGGGTGTAACCCCCCTTCGAATGGGGGTTCCCAAAAAGTCTTCCATGTGCTTGCCTAAATGCTCACTGCCAGGTTGGTGTTCGGCGCTATAGCCGTTTAAATGTTATTGCTAAAGAGTGTCTGTGTAGCCTTGTACTGTCACTTTAAGAGCTTCCTAGTTTGCAGTGGTAATTAATCTAGAAGGGGGGCTGAGTGTTGTCACACTTGAGTCCCACCTGGACTGCCAGATAATCGCTCCGTTTCTGCCGTCGCTAATTGTGCAGAGGGAGCTTTGTTGAAAGATGCAACTAGTTGCTAAGAATCATTTAGAGTGATAAAGATATTGTTGCTTGTTCTAACCTGCCTTCTTTGCAGCAAGGATTGTTCTGATTATTGCCACCATTTTGGTCCCGAACTGCCTAATTGGACCAATCAGTACCTGGGGACTCTAAAACGGAGCTTGTCTGAAAGGACTGTGTGGATTACCAGCTTGGGATTTGTAGTTTGGGTTGTTGGTGCCTTTTTGTAACTAAGGGAGGAGTTCTTGCTGTGACTGACAGCTAAACTGACCAACCGAACCTTTTGGATCTGAGGGAAATCCCCTGAGCTGTCTGCTGGCTAGCCAGTTCTGAGTTGGAAGTTGAGAGAGTAGCAGCTCATTAGAGTTCGAGTGGTGACCTGAGTAATTTTGAAGGGGAGAACTGTGGGAAAGGCCAGAGTTGAGGCCTGCAAGTCTGCCTGTTTCCCTGAAGGGGAAGAGCGACGTTCTTTCGGACTAAATCTGAAGTGGTGAGATCAAATTAAGCCACCAAAGTCTAGCCAGGCTTAACTTGCAAAGGACTGAAGATTTTGCTGTATACGATCAGTCTGGTAGGAACTCCAGCTACTTCTGAGCTCCCAGGCTGAGCAGGGACTTTGCGATCATGACTGGGGAGTATTTTGCCTGGTACAGTAATATTTCCTTGCATATAAATGTGCTGTGTACTGAATGGGGGTCACAATTTAGTTCCCCTTTGTGTGAACTGTGTGCTGATTTCTGGAAGCTGTATCCAGCCTGAACAGACTGAATCCACGGTTATCTCCATGCTGCTAGGCCTTGCTACAAGGGCCCTGCCAGACCACCCTACTGCACAGAGAAGAGCCATTGATGAAAGACCTGCACGGGGATCAGCCCCTACTCCACATCTGAACAGGAACGATGTCTCGGTGAATCATGTGGGCCCTGCTTCTCCTGGTAATCCAGAGAATTCACCTACTGTCTCAATTTTTGCCCACCCTGTGTCCAGTTTTGGGTATCATGAGTAACCACCAGGGTAGCTCCCTGTGACTACAGTTTAATTTAAGTGTGTCATCTGATTGCTTTGTTGTTTCTTTTCTTTCACGAACTGAGCCATCTGACTCCGGATTACAAATAGTGTGTTGTGCAGGTTGTTTTTTCCATCACAGGGCCCCGATCAGCTGCAACGTCGGCCAACCCCAGGCAATGGTCCTGGCTAGCCCACCTTTCTTCCACCTGGGTACCCAGAGAGTGTGACTGTTTTAGGGAATCTGACTGCATGCACAGCTTTGTGATTGGTAGAGCCATTAAGCTAATTAACTTGATTACCCCCCTTCCTTGTTCAAATCCCCTGAATAAATTAGATCTACTTGTTTCTGCGTTCAACCAGACTGTGGTTCCAATTTGTGTTCAAAGTATTGTACTGTTGCCATTTGCTCTGCCTAACCTTGTTTAACAGGGGATCCCCAGGGTTGAACTGGATAAACCAGCCTTGGTGGTAAGTGCGAACTGTGTGGGTACTAGCAAAGCATATCAGGGGTATTGTGAAAGCAATTATTGTGTACTGTATTGGCCACTAGCAGGGAAAGAGGGGGATTACAGTGTCCTGGAGGGCTGTGCCCAGGCCAGTTTGATCACTACCATCCCTGACCTCTGGGTGTAGGCACCCGTTTCAGGCCTCAGGCCCCTTAACCTGCTACTAGCCAAGCAGGCAGGGGTAGTAGCCCTTGGAATAGCGCCACCTAGGGGTTACACAACAATGGCCAACAAGATGATAGTACAAACACACACTTACATAAAAAAACAAATAACAAATTTATCATAACTACAGTATATACATACAGGTCCACTTCATTGCTACAGGTCAGTATGTTTTAGAAAAACTAAATATAACTAAAAGAATGCAAGCATTATAATTTCATACTGAAGACACTATATTGCACCCTTTCTTCTATTGCACGACAGTTTCCACGACCAATAGGTCAAAAAGTCATTCCCAGGAGAATGTGTCACAGTCATTACACAGAAGGCATGCTCAGACATTTTTACCTACCCTTGTGTCAAGGGACATCACCCACCATAGGTACTGGGCCTAACCCAGAGTCAGGGATGACAAGAAGGTGTCCCAGACAAAGAAGAACTTTTCCTCCTTTCCAGCTACCCTATAAGACAAGCGTTCTAAAGTGAGTGTCTGGATTGCTAGATTATGCCACTATTGTACCGTGGGTGTAATGCCAGAGACCCAAGTGTTTAGTATACAGTGATGAGCCAGTATCAATAACACCCTGGCCCACCTAGGTAGTCAGTCCCAGTCCTCCACCCCCTGTTCCTGTATTCCAAACAGGAGCAACATAGGCTTCGCTGGGAGTTGTCTCCCCATCAGGGTACCTACTTCCTGTGTTATGTGTGCCTAAAAGGTCTGCATCACTGAGCAACACCAGAAGCAATGATAACACAATCCCAGATCTGTTCCACACTGTCCACAGATCAGAGACACAGCAGGATTGAACTTGTGAACGATTAGGGACAGGCAGTAGAGTCTGTGGACAAACTTATAGAAGATCTCTTTGTATTTATTACATATCAAAATGCCTCGGTGCAATGTTAAAATTCCGGCCCAGATATCCTTCTGAATGGGGGTTCCCAGATCCCTCTCCCACAACATCTTTGTTTTATAAGTAAGGTCAGGAAGGAATTGTCTTCCAAGATGCACAGCCTTCCAGACTAAACCCTTGGGGTTCCTCCGGGCATCCCATATGAGATGTTCCACCTGCTCCAGGGGTGAGGGAGCATCCTGACATCTCCCCAAACCCTTGGTAAAAGCCCTAATTTGTAAGAAGCAGAAGTAGTGTGAGTGTGGAATGCCCATGCATCCCTGCACCTGTGCAAAGGAGCAGAACCCCTCTTTAGTGTGTAAGTCCCTCAAACATTTCAGGTCCCTCCTCTTCCACTCGCGAAACTCTGGGTCCTCCAGACTACAATGAAAGAACGGGTTCCCATGCACTGGGAGAAGCAGGGTCTCATCCTCAGATGTGCCCACCAATCAGTGCAGCTGTCCCCAGCCCTCCAGAACTGACAAGACCAGAGGGTTAGGCCCCTCCAGTCCTGCGTAGGCCTGACAACATCCCTGTTTGGCTAGGTAGGCTGACAATTTCCCCGGGCAACCCTGTTCCTCCAGGTCCGGCCATTCAACTTCCTCTGGTCTGTTGTCCCAGTCCTGGGCAAACTTATATTGTATTGCTAAATAATGATTCCTGAGGGCTGGAAAATTTAACCCCCCTTTGTCGACTCCCACCTTCAGCCTCTGAAGACTAGTGCATGGGCATTTGCCTTGCCAAATAAAATCAGGAAAGGCTTTCTCCACCCTTTTAATATCTGCTTCAGTAAGACCTACATGCAAGATTTGCATTATAAGTAACAGCCGTGGCAGCGTATTCATCTTGACAAGATTGATGTGTCCCAACCAAGATATGGACAAGGCCCTCCACCTGTGCAACTCCTCCTCTTTAGTTTTGATAAAAGCGGTATAGTTGAGGTGATACAGAGCCCCCAGATCCCTACCCACAAGGATTCCCAACTACTTAAATGGTCCCTTTACTACCTTCAATCCCCAGTTCAGATCACCGCGTACGTATCGCCCCATGGCAAGCAGTTCAGACTTATCCAGATTAATTTTATATCCTGAAAACTCTGCAAAACAAGCAATGGTGGCAAAGAGCAGTGGCATGGATTCCCAGGGGTTTGTCACATACAACAACACAACAACATATCATCTGCATATAGTGTTATTTTATATGCCCGACCAGATACTGTAGGTCCATAACCCGTCTGGATTGCCCCTGATGCTAATGGCCAGTGATTCTATAGCTAAAGCAAACAGCAAGGGGGAGAGGTGGGAACCCCTACCTCATTCCTCTAAACAAAGGAAACTTATCTAAAGAGATCCATTCACCAGCATGGACACCATAGGGGACCTGTAGAGTGTCCAGACCAACACCACAAAGCCCTCCCCCAGCCCATTACTTCAAACATATAATCCCACTCGATGCAGCTGAATGCCTTCTTGGCATCCATAGAGAGTGCCAAGGTACCTCCAGGACACTGAGAAGCCCCCCAACACCATGTTCAGTAGCCTATACATACTGTGATAAGAGATGTGCCCCCATACACAGCCAGTCTGGTCCGGGTGAACCAGCCCTGAGAGGACCTGGTCCAAGCAGCACACCAGGATTTTGACATCACAGTTCAGTAATGAGTTCGGGCAATATGAAGCACAGTCTGTGAGGTCTCTACCTGGTTTTGGTAAGACACAAATCACTGTCTCATAGCACGAGGCAGGAAGCACCCCCTCTCCCAGTGCCTCCCTGAAAACCTCATACAACAAGTCTACCAGTTGTTCCGACATTGCCTTGTTATACTCCACAGGGTACCCATCTGACCCGCTAGCCTTGCCTTACTATTTTCTTTTCTTTTATTTTTGGAAAAGAAATACCGCAAAATGCATTCTACACCTTTAACCTGTGTTTGTTGCATCTGTCTACCCACTAACCTTCATAGTACCATCAATTATTTGGCTCATATGGTACAATACCAGAACCTGCTCTGGAACCAGACTAGGAAGGCCATCCTAGCCATGCTGAATGACTCTTCCAAGTAGCAGACCCTTCAAGCCCTCAAAATCGGCTCGGACATTGGTACCCACATCCTCAGGGCTGCCTATGATGCAGACTGTGCTTTGGGCTGGGTGACAGCTGTTGGCATCTGTATGAGACGCAACCACTGGCTTTGGGTCTCTGGTTTTACACAGGATGTCCAGTCTAACATTATGGATGCACCCTTCAGGGGGTTCAAACATTTTGGGGTAGATGTCAAGGATATCATCTCCGAACTCCAGACCTCCAGACGGGCCCCCAAATCCATCCACTCTATGTGCCATACCCAGCCAAAGTCGGGAGAGCGGGCTCCCCATCATTGCTCCTCTTGCAGACAGGCCTGACTCCCTCCCAAAACCCAGGGCAAGCACAAAGAGGGGACAGCACTCCCCATTCTCTCCTCAGCCGCCACCAGCAGCACCCGAGGTGCAGCAGCAGCCCCAAAAGTGGCTGCTCCCACCTCCTGACTCCTTGCCAGATCCCCCCAGTCATTCCACAGGAGGTGGTAGTCGGGGATCACTTCCCCCTACACCTGGACAGGTGGAGGGAAATCACCACAAACAACTGAGTGCTGCAGCTCTTCAAGCATGTCCACACTCTCGAGTTCGTAGAGTGGCCTCCAGAAAACCCTCTGGGCAATTCCTCATATCCTCCAGGCCATGCTTCTCTTATTGGGAGGAAATCCAGGCCTTACTTCAAAAAAAGGCCATAGAGCCAGTCCCACAGTGTCAGCAGGGAAGGGGGGTTCTACTCCCACTTCTTCCTGATCCCTAAGCGGATGGTAGACCTTCAGCCCATCCTAGACCTAAGCCAACTGAACCTGTTTATAGAGTACAAATGGTTTAAGATGGTCATCCTTCAGGGTTTATTGTCCCTGCTACATCAGAGGGACTGGTTTTGTTAAACCAAAAAAGCCACCTCCTGGAGTAAGTAGAGCATTAGGTCACAAAACATATATCAGTTCTACAGGCCAGACCTCACTCAATATACAAAGAAGGATAATACTGTCCACAAGATGTGCCACGTTACAAAGCAGGGACCTCGCTCAATATACAAAGAAGGATAATGCTGTCCACAAGGTGTGCCACGTTACAAAGCAGGGACCTCACTCAATATACAAAGAAGGATAATGCTGTCCACAAGGTGTGCCACGTTACAAAGCAGTGACCTCGCTCAATATATAAAGAAGGATAATGCTGTCCATAAGGTGTGCCAAGTTACAAAGCAGGGACCTCGCTCAATATACAAAGAAGGATAATGCTGTCCACAAGGTGTGCCACGTTACAAAGTGGACCTCGCTCAATATACAAAGAAGGATAATGCTGTCCACAAGATGCGCCACGTTACAAAGCAGGGACCTCGCTCAATATACAAAGAAGGATAATGCTGTCCACAAGATGCGCCATGTTACAAAGCAAGGACCTCGCTCAATATACAAAGAAGGATAATGCTGTCCACAAGGTGTGCCAAGTTACAAAGCAGGGACCTCACTCAATATACAAAGAAGGATAATGCTGTCCACAAGGTGTGCCACGTTACAAAGCGGACCTCGTTCAATATGCAAAGAAGGATAATGCTGTCCACAAGATGCGCCACGTTACAAAGCAGGGACCTCACTCAATATACAAAGAAGGATAATGCTGTCCACAAGATGTGCCACATTAAAAAGCAGGCTTTATTTTAAAAAATGGCACAGGATAACAAACCCAGGGGAAAAGGAAACAAAAACCCGATCATCGTTTTGCACACTTGCGTGTGCTTTGTCAAGGGATCTAGTTCTCAACCAAAATTACAGCATTTCTATACTCTTACTCCACGGGAGGTATACATTCTAAAATCAATAAATTAATTTAAATCTCATAGACTATTACTTAATTGTCATGGTGACAATACCCTAGCCTATATACATTCATTAATAACCACTTAGAATAACCCTAATTAGGTCCCAATTAAAGTGCAAACCACATTAAGTTAATGTAATGACAATGTAGCAGAGACAGCTGCAAATTATTTCAGACTTCTCTACTTGCCTCAACAATGATTAAAGCATGATTGAATTAATATCAAGTTCTTCAAGTGCATATGCTTTTGCTTAAAGTGACAGGCAGACAAAAGAGAGTCCATAATAAGGAGAGTTCTTCCCATTTCATCCAGTTTTCCTGCATCTTCTTATAATCTGATGCTGTCATTGTAATTTCTCCTTGTGGTGGACCCTTCCTATTTCACATTGCACCATCTCATTTTTTTATATAAAAAAGGGGACCTCAAAAAGACTAAACAAACACACGTTAACATTTTTTTTCAAGTAACAAATATAAACACATATAAATCAGTACCTAACCCTATCATTTACAGGTATAAATTTCAGTTTCCCATTCATTTATAAGTATGGTTTAAGTTTCAGTTTCCTATTCAGGCTGGGGGGGGGAGGCATAATGCATTCAGTGTACATGTCCACCTACCCTCTCTCTGTAACAACACATTCTCTATATCGCCCCCTTCCCGGACCCAATTTAACCTTCTCAATTCCAGTATACATCCAGGTATGATTCCTTCCACTGTTTAATGTTAACTTAACGTGCACAGCCAAAGTATTATGCATATTTTCATTCGCTATGTTCCTTACATGTACTCCTACTCAAAGTTTAAAACTTTGATACATCACACTTGGGACAATAGATGAAAATATTAGGGATTTTCTGTCTGTGGAACACCCAGTGCTGGCCACATTTTATGTCTTACCAAAAATTTACAAGACACTACAAAACCCTCTAAGGCAAACCATAGAGGCCTGCATTGGGTGCCTAACAGAAAAAATGCCACAGTACATAGATGCACATCTCCACCCAATTGTAAAGAAACTCCCTTCTTACTAAAGGATTTGACTGATCTGTTATGCAAATTCTCAACTGTAAATATGCCTAAAGAACGTCTTTTGGTGACTATGGATGTGATCTCTCTTCATTCGAGTGTTCCTCACGCTGGCAGTCTTTCAGCTATGCATTTTTTCCTAGAAAAGGAGGAAAAATATGAAACTAATCAGATTGATTTCATGGTGAAGTGTGCCGAATTAATACTCACATGCAACTATTTTATGCTTATGGAAAAAATTTTTTTGCTGGTTCATGGTACTGCTATGGGGGCATCTTTTGACCCCCAGTTACATCAATTTATATAAGGGCTTCTGGGACAAATTTACATACTGAATGCTATTTTGAATCCACTTTGTGCCAAAATTGTCAAATGTGTTAGATTTAGTGATGATTTATTCTTCATTTGGAGAGGTACAAAAGAGGAGTTGGATGATTTTACAGACCATTTACACAGATTGAACCAACATTTGAAGCTCACGATAAATCATGACCTTACTAGGGTGTCATATTTAGATGTCAACATCATAAAAACAAAGGAAGGAGGATTATTACTGATTTATATAGAAAAGCAGTAGATAGAAACTCTTTTTTGCTGGCCTCCAATATGCACCCTAAACATATGATTAAAAATATCCCAAAAAGTCAGTTTTTGAGAGCTCGAATGAATTGTACAAGAGATACAGATTTTTAATTGAGATCTAATGAGATGTATAATAGATTCATAGAGAGGGGTTACAGCAGAAGCAACCTGGATTCAGCACAGGAATGGGCAAATGCACAGGATCAAAATGCTCTGTTGGAACCCAATAGGAACAGTAAAAGAGAAAGAAACAATAGTAGTCAAGAAACTCAGAATAGATTGAAGTACATGACTACTTATATTGTACATACCAATCTAACAGTATTAAGGATATGATACTGGAAATCTGGAGAATAATCGAGTCAGACCCAATTTTAAATGAAATATGTGAGGATCTCCCCCCATTGGTAATATACAAGACAGAACAAAATATTAAAGATAGGTTGGTACATTCGATGCAGCCCACCATGAACCCCCCCAAAAAATACTGTTTTCATAAGTAATCCTCCAAAGGGTTGCACAGATTGTGGGAGATGCAAATTCTGTAAGTATATATGCAAAACAAAGGAATTTGGTCATCCCAGTAGAGTGCAACAGTTTGAGATCCGTGATCTCATTACCTGTGACACAGAAGACATTATACACATGGTGAACTGTACCTGTGGGAGCTTCTATATTGGGAAGATGAGCTGAAGTTTTAATCTTTTAGTGGGAGAACATGTAAGGGACATAGTGAATGAAAATATGCATAATCCTTTGGCTGTGTACATTAAGTTAACATTAAACAATGGAAGGAATCATACCTGGATGTACAGTATATTGAAATTGAGATGGTTAAACTAAGCCCAAAGGTGGAGAGGGTGATATAGAAAAGTTGCTGTTACAGAGAGAGGGTAGGTGGACATATACACTGAATGCATTATGCCCCCCCCCCGGCCTGAATGGGAAACTGAAACTTAAAGAGCGGATGACACGTTCAGATGAACTTTAACTAAACATAATATTTAGACGCAGTCCAGCCTGTATTACTCATTAGTTCTGTATTTCTCCTCCCCATTATTTATTACTGAGGTAATCTGAATGAAAACAGGATCTCTGCTCCTGAAGAGTTCATCTATTCCTGCTGCTTTCTCCCTACCTGAAGTCACAGAGCACTGCTTGTGACCTCACAGTTACTCCCATGGCAACAGAATGTGATGTCACAACAGAGGATTCTGACTTGAAGTAGAGAGTAAGCTATAGAGGCAGATGAACTCAAAATAAGCTCTAAGGGACAACAATCATATATTCATATATATTTCCTTAGTAATAAATTACAGGGAGGCGAAATAAATAAAATATACATGGAATGCAAGCAGAATTGTACCTATTATTATGTTTGTTTTTTTTATACTCCTCTTTATTGTAGTTGCTATATCAGTCTTTACAAACATTGGGCCCTATGCACGAAGGTGCAGAGTGGGTATATGCCGCGTAACCCTGGTGCATAGCCCACTCCACACCTGTCCAAGCCCACTGTGCCCTCTGTGCAGCATTCACCTTTGGAGGTACACCCAACCCGTTCACACCAGATCCCTGGCAGAGCACGAACCTTCACCCGGGGGGGGGGCGGACTGGGGGATATGCAGGGGACATGCCAGCACTCTGCGGGATGCATGACAGTGCGGAGTGCCAGGTGCAGGTGTTGGCACCTCCACCACGTTGTGGCAGCTGTAAAGGTAGGGGGGCCAGTTATATGGCTCCCCGGGAGCTACAACTGTGGGCTGCGGTGATGAGGCAGGGTCATGGGCACCCCCACCAAGGAAGCCCCAGCATGTGAGACACACTAAGGGCTGGCGAGTGGATGACTGGGTACCTGACCCACACACCGCATGTGCCTCTGTACGCACCAGCTGTAGTCCTAGTGCACACAGGTGCAAGTGATCCACTGTGGGATCTGGGTCAGGCAGCTGATTGGCTGCCTGCCCAGATCTGCAGCTCCACAACCGATAGCCCCCATGGGCCTGCACGCCAGAGGGGCAGGGTTGCATATGGGGGCCGTGCAGTGGCCACTGTTAATGCATGTGGCCACCTGTGGATCTCCCATGTTTGCGTAGCAGTGCGGGCGTGGTACAAGTCTCAGATGTGTATTATTTACCCCTTTGTGCATAGGGGCCATTGTGCATGGCATATTTCCAAAACTGATAATGGATCACATCTATAAGAAACTGGTGGTTCAACAAGGAATAGAAAAAAAAGAATCAATAGCAATTAAAATACAGTGGGCCATATAAATAAAAAGACAAAACACGGGGTACAATTTCATTTAATTAATTATTTTTTTTTTTTTTAAGTTTTCTTTGAGGCATCAGTAGCTCTTGAAACCATACTTATAAATGAATAGGAAACTGAAATTTATACTTGCGAATGTTAGGGTTAGATACTGATTTCTATGTGTTTATTTAAATAAAAAATCAAATTAATATTTATTCCTTATAAAAAAAATTAACATGTGTTTTTTCTGTGTGTTCATTTGGTCTTTCTGAGGTCCCCTTTTTTATATAAGAAACAGAAATTATGCAATATGAAATGGGAAGGGTCCACCAAAAGGAAAAATTACATTGACAGTATTGAATTATAAGATGTAGGAAAACTGGATAAAATGGGAAGAACTCTCCTTATTATGGACTTTCTTTTGTCTGGCTGCCACTTTAAACAAGAGCATATGCACTTGAAGAACTTGATATTAATTCAATCATGCTTTAATCATTGTTGAGGCAAGTAGAGAAGTCTGAAATTATTTGCACTTGTCTCTGCTACATTAACATTACATTAACTTAATGTGGTTTGCACTTTAATTGGGACCTAATCAGAGTTATTCTAAGTGGTTAGTAATGAATGTATGTAGTCTAGGGTATTGTCACCATGATGATTAAGTATTATACAATGGCAAGAAAGAATCCTGGCTCCTGATTGGTCAGTTGGCCATCACAACAGGGATGTTATCCTGGCATAATATCCCTGCTGATCAACTCGAGGATGATAGGCTAGATAGGCTAGAGCATTGTTTGCATCTTTTCTTAAAAATATTTTTAATCACTAAACAAAATTCTTTAAAATTAATTTTTTTCTGTATAAAACAATGAGCCATTGTATAATAGGAATAATGCCATTCAGGGTGGGTGTTATGCTGGGATAACATCCCTTCTTGGGTGTTGGACGCCCTCGGCCAGTGGCCTCGGGCCCAACCACCCAAGGTGGGATGTTATCCCAGCATAACACCCACCCTGTCGAGTATTATTCCTTTAATAGACTATGAGATTTAAATGAATTTATTGATTTTAGAATGTATACCTCCCGTGGAGTAAGAGTATAGAAATGCTGTAATTTTGGTTGAGAACTAGATCCCTTGACAAAGCACACGCAAGTGTGCGAAACGATCATCGGGTTTTTGTTCTCTTTTCCACTGGGTTTGTTATCCTGTGCCATTTTTTGCAATAAATCCTGTTTTTTAATATGACACATCTTGTGGACAGCATTATCCTTCTTTGTATATTGAGCGAGGTCTGGCTTGTAGAACTGGACTGAATTTGTTTCCTATATATGCAGGATGCCTACCTGCATATCAAGATTTTTGCCTCCCACCAGCGCTTCCTCCGCTTCCACTTCCAGGGAGCACACTACCAGTTCAGAGCTCTGCTCTTTGGTTTGTCCTCAGCCCCCAGGGTCTTCACCAAATTCCTGGCAGTGGTGGCAGCTGCCTTGAGATGACAGGTGTTCTACGTTTTTCTCTATGTAGACGATCGGTTGCTAGCAGATCTGGCCAGGGATCGTCTCCTTCAAACTCCTTTTCTCACCTGCAGCCTGTTCCAAGCTTTGGGCATTACCATCAACCTATCAAAGTCTTTCTTGATCCCTTGCCAGTGCCTCCTATACGTAGGGGCAAAGCTTGATACTGCCCAGGGGAAGGCCTTCTTACCCCTGGACAGAGCAGAGCGACTGATGGACCAGGCCCGTCTCCTCTACTCCAGTCATCACATTCCGGTGAGAGTCTTAGTGAGGCTTTTAGGCCTCATGGCCACAGCCATTGACACAGTTCACTTGGCCAGGTTGCATATACGAATCCCTCAATGGACAGTGCAGGTCCTGTGGGACCAGCGCATGGACACCCTGGATCAACCAGTGTGGGTGTCGGGTCCAGTCAAGAACATGCTGTTGTGGTGGCTGGAACCCAGCAACCTGTTTCAGGGAGTTCCTTTTTCTATACCTCCCCCTCAGCAGATCCTTATGACGGACATCTCTGGCCTCATTGTGGAACCCACATGGGGACCCACCAAACTCAAGGGACATGGTCCGAGATAGAAAGGGTTCTCTATATAAATGTCCTGGAGATGTAAGCAGTTCTGTACACCTTGCAGGCTTTTCAGACTCAGCTTTTCCCGGGTCTGCTCTTGGTTCAGACAGACAACATGTGCATAGTTTATTACATAAACAAGCGGGGGGGGGACTCATTCCTATCCCCTGTGGAGGGAGGCAATGAGAGTTTGGTATTGGGCCATCAACCACAGCCTGGAACTCTGGACCATCCATGATCTGGACAACCAAAACATCCTGGCAGACAGCCTAAGCCGCTCGCAGTCCAGAGCCCATGAGTGGAAATGTCAAACCTCGGTGGTAGACGACCTCTTTGACATATGGGATCGGCCCGATTTTGACCTTTTTGCATTCCCACACAACATAAAACTGATGCTTTTCTACTCGCTAGGTCCAGGGCCTGAAGTTTTCTGGTGAGATACAATGTCCCTCTCCTAGACAGGGAGGTTTCTGTATGCCTTCCCTCCCTTCCTGCTCTTTCAATGAGTTTTGATCAAACTCCAGATGGAGGGGGCTGCAATGATCCTCATCGCCCCCTTCTGGCCTCATCAAATCTAGTTCCCCTTGCTGCAGCGGCTGGCAGTGGAACCGCCGCTGTCCCTGCCCCTGTGCACAGGCTTGCTCTCCCAGGAACAGGGCACCCTGGTCCATCCAGACCACAAGTCTGTCCTTCTCCATGCATGGCTCCTGAGGACATAGCCAATCCCAGATTTGGGGTCTCCCCCAGAGTGGAAGATGTCTTGGGGGTGGCCGGGAAGTCCTCCACCAGGGCCACTTAATCTATGAAGTGGAAGCACTTTGTTCTTTGGGCTGCACTGCACCATTTTGATCTCTTCATCTGTCCAGTGGATCAGGTTTTGGAGTACCTTCTCTCCCTCTCAGACTCAGGTTTGCGGTACTCCTCAATTAAGGTACATCTCTCAGCCATCTCTGCATATCATGTACCTGTGGATGGATGCTCTGTTGCCCAACTCGATGTGTCCCGCACTATCTTGTGGGGCATTTTGCACTTAAAGCCCCCAATCAGAGACCCTGTCCCACTTTGGGACCTTAATTTTGTGTTGGTAAAGTTTATGTTGCCTCCCTTTGAACCGGCCACATCTTGCAAGCTATGCTTTCTGTCATGGAAAGCATTATTTTCAGTTGCCATTACTTCTGCTCGATGGAGTTCCAAGCTTCAGGCCTTTCTGGGGGCCATAGGAGGCAGTAGAGTGTAGTGGTTAAGAGCATTGAGCTGCAAACCTGGAGACCTGGGTTTGAATCCCATCAGCTCTCATTTGCATACTGTGTGACCCTGACAAATCACTTAACTTCCCTGTGCTCCCAGGTTGCACCTGGAAACAAGCTCAAGCTTAGTATGCCTTTCCTGGTTAAACAATTTCCCTGTCCCAATTTCCCCCTTGGGGAGGAGGTACTGAGAGCCACCAAACAGGCAAGGGACCTGGGAGTAATCATATTTGATGATCTAAAGGTTATCAAACAATGTGAGAAGGCTGTGCGGAGAGACAGTGGAATGCTGGGGTGCATAGGGAGACGTATCTCCAGCAGAAGGAAGGAGGTGGCAATGCCACTGTATAGAACATTGGAGAAATCTCATCTAGAGTACTGTGTCCAGTTCAGGAGGCTGCGTCTCTGGAAGGACATAGACAGAGTAGAAGTGGCTCAAAGAAGGGGAGACAAAAATAGTGCAGGGGCTGCACCACAAGTCATATGAGTGGAGACTAGAGGATCTCAATATGTATTCCCTGGAGGAGAGGAGAGAGAGAGAGAGAGAGAGGAGGGATATGATTGAGACTTTCAAATACTTCCAGGGTTTAAATAAGGTAAACGAAGGTAGCATATTAAAAAAAAAAGATGTTCAAGAATAAGGGGCCATGATATGAAAACAGAGGGGGGGTAGACTTAGGGGTAATATGAGAAAGTATTTTTCATGGAAAAGGTGGTGGATCCATGGAACAGCCTCTCGGCAGAGGTTGTAGGGGCAAAAACAGTAGGGGAATTCAAAAATGCATGGGACAGACATAAAGGAGCTCTAGGAATAGGAAAGAGAGGGTAAGCTGTAGATCATTTAGGATCTGCAGTATATGAAACAGGTAGGGAAAATGGGCAGACTAGGTGGGCCAAGCAGTCCTTATATGCTATCAAATTCTATGTTTCTATGTTTATGTGTAAGGAGCCTTATTTAGTGTTTTACAAAGACAGGGTGTCTATGCATACAAATCCTAAGTTTCTTCCTAAGGTGGTGTTGGAGATTACTTTGAATCAACCCATGCACCTGCCAGCTGCCTGTTTATTTTCCAGAGCATCCCAGTCAAGGGGAGGCATTGCTCCATACCTTGAATGTGCATAGAATCCCGACATACTATACACACTGGAGTAAGGGCTCCAAGAGAAGTCCAGTCAGTTGTTTGTTTTGTTCTCCCCCTGGAAAAGAGGGTGCCCCAGTGTCCAAACAGTGTTTGTCTAAATGGCTAGCCAATTGCATTGTCTATTGTTACTAGAAGTATGGTGAGGAACTTCCTAAAAGGATTAAAGACCATTCCACAAGAGGTATGGCCACATCATAGCTTGCCTCTGTAATGTGTAAGCTGCTGACATCTGCATGGCTGCCACCTAAAGTACTGTCCACACTTTTACCAAGCATTAAAGTCTGAACGTCGCCACTAGACATAAAGCCAACTTCAGCCTAGCTGTCCTCCAAGGCCTCCTTTCTTCGGTTGCTTTTACTTTTACCTACCACCTGGACTATCTGTCTGTAGTGTCAAAACTGCTTGGGACTCAGTCCTACCAGTGGTGGCTTGCTGCAAGAGATACCCTTGAAGGAAGATAGTACAGTTACATAAGAACTTACCATAACAGTAGATCTTTTAGAGGATCTCTTGCAGCAGGCCATGCTTTCCCCTCCCTCCTTCCCCCTTTCTCCAGTGTCTCTGTCCCCGTCCATAGGGGTGAGTCTTCTGCCTTTATTTCTTATATGCTATTGGAATACCTTGGAGTCCTACTCAGTTACCCCCTTCTGGCATCCTGCTTATGGTCAGGAGAATTGAGGAGGGTGTGGAGGCTGCCCACCTTTATAACATTGGCTGACGTCAGGCGCTGATGTCAGAGGTGGGTGGCCCCCTCTGGTAGACTGCTAGGTAGGAAGGTTTCCATGTGGTCCTGGTGCCTGACGGCTTAGTCCTACTGGTGATGGCCTGCTGCAAGAGATCCTCTTGAAGATCTACTGTTATGGTATGTTCTTGCATAACTGTACTTTGACTGTTTTCCCTACAATTCTAGCCATTCTACCTTCACCTTTGTCCCAATTATAAGCAAATGATGGGTTCCCATCAGTACACCTGTTCTGTGCCTAGAGGTTATAATGTTTATAAAGTTAAATGAATGTATGTCTATCTGCCACCATTAGATAGTGTCTGTTTTACTATTTCTATAGTTCCTGTTCATTCTGTCCATCCACTATTTATCCTATGTACTCTGCGAGTGTATTTACTAACTTTTTTTTATTTTAACTGGGGGAGGGTGGAGATTACCTCCCTATAACCTTTGCCTCTAACATGGGCCAGAGCTAGTGATGCCAGAAGTGTAGTAATAACCTCCCCATGGAGTAGACTGATTCTGTTTCATGTAAATTACCTAAAACAGTACCTGCTTATCTAAGACCAATATTCCCTCTACCTTTCTCAGTCACGTATTTGTAGGGTAGCCATCTTTTTTTTGTAATTTATTTTCATTCATTATCTATAAAAACATTACAAATAATTGCTTCTAGGCAAATATACACTCTATAGGTAACATCATCATCATATTAAATGACATATGACAAGGCTGTGCGGAGAGCCAGTGGGATGCTGGGGTGCATAGGGAAGGGTATCACCAGCAGAAAGAAGGAGGTGGTGATACAGCTGTATAAAGCACTAATGAGACCTCAACTACAGTACTGTACTGTGTCCAGTTCTGAATACCACATCTCGGGAAGGACATAGACAGAGTAGAGGCAGCCCAGAGGAAAGCAACTAAAATGGTAAAGGGTCTGCATCAAAAGCCCTATGAAGAGAGATGGAAGGACCTTAATATGTACAGTACATCCTATAGGAAAGGAGAGAGAGAGAGAGAGAGAGAGAGAGAGAGAGAGAGACGGGATATGATAGAAACTTTCAAATGCCCTCAGCCTCACGGGTATAAGTAAGGTTCAAGAAGAAAACCTTTTTCAGAGCAAAAGATGTTCAAGAACTAGAGACCATGCTATGAAGCTGGGGGGGGGGGGGATAGACTCAGGGGAGATGTAAGAAAGTACTTCTTCACAGAAAGAGTGGTGCATACCTGGAACAGCCTCCCACAAGAGGTATTAGAGGTGGTAGGGGAAACAAACTATAATGGGATTCAAGAAGGCATGGGATAGGCATAAGGGAACCTTGTGGTGGTGGTGTGGAGGAGGCGAGATAAGGCCAAAGATCAAGTAGGATCTGCAGTGATACTGTAGGTAGGGAAAATGGGCAGACTGGGTGGGCCAAGCAGTCGTTATCTGCTGTTAAATTCTATGTTTCTATGACAGGCATGCAATTACATACCCTACATTTAATACACTAGTAAGGGGTTAAACAGGGTAATTTTACACATTCAGTATAGTGGCAACATGGACTATTGTGCCATCAGATGCTTGGGTGAAGTTCACAGTATTTAAACATTATACTGTGTGACAGGTTATGCCAGTTAACCTAAAAAACACTCACATAACATTGGTATATCTGCTGAAACACAAAGCCCTACATGAACATTTAATGACCAATAAAACTACAGAACATTGTAGGCAAATATTCTTAACTTGCTCAAATACCCATAACAAATATTCTAAAGTAAGCTGAATCAAGGGTACCTCATTATACAACTGTCAGATTGAGATGTGTAAAAGAGTCCTGGTATGACTTTCCTGAGTACCTGCTATAAGTATTCTGAGTACCAATAAAATAATTTTTCAGTGCGTCATCACTAACTCTCACTGCTTTATGCTGTTACCGGATCGTAGAGGAAGGTGCAAAAAACATATTCTCCCCACCCAGCGCCACGCCCCATGCATTTTAAAGGGTGTTATTAATAAGAGACAGTATTATATTTGCAAGATGCATATGGTGATTGATGTATATTATATTACATTACTCACCCAAGACTTCAATGAGCCAGACCTTCCCACAGCTGAATACTTACATATAAGACATCGCAGGTACAGCCCTCCCAATCAAAAGACAAGTGGGTAAACAGGTAACTTTAATATAAACAGAACACTTTAGAGGCATCTCAAAGGTTCAATGTTCTCCACTCCAGAATCCTTGTCTCTCTCCTCTTCATCCCCAATAGCCTTTTCTTGCCTGGCACCCCAGGTCTGCTCCCCCCCACTCCAGCAATTTGATCATTTCTTTGGGGTCAGAGAAAGAATAGGCCTTGTTCTGGAGTGTAAGATGTAAATGAGCAGGAGGCAATAAGGCAAATGGTATTTGCTTAAGTCTGAGTTCCTTTTTTGATGCCGTCAAATGCCTTATGCCTCTGCCAAGTTGCACAGGACCAGTCCTGAAAAAAGACTTTTTTTCCCATCCACAGCTACATTTGTTCTTTTTTCAGCCAAAAATACATTTTCTTTGTCTCTGACACGACAAGTTAAAAAGTACAGCCCTGGGGAATTCATTTCGAGACATTGCTCAGCAAAGGGTGATGCGGTAAGCTCGTTCTAGGCAAGGGGACTCCCCAGGGTGCAGCTCAATATGGAGCCACTGCTCCATAAACTTGATAATGCTGTCCCCTTCCTTAGTCTCTGGGATGCCCAGTATTCAAATATTTCAGGCACGTTAGGAGAGTCTTGGAGTTTCAAGTCAAATCCTCAGGTGTGCATTTTCTTTAACCAAGGTGTCAACTATGGTTGATGCTCGATCTGCAGTTTTATTGGCATCTGCTAGGTTGAGCTTCACCGCTTCCATTGTCTACTCTACCATAGTAATTCTACTAGTTATGGAATCGAGCTTCTTATCCATTGTTGCAATAGATGAACAAAGTTGTGCAACTGTGTTTTCTAGTGCCTCCAGGGCTGCCTCAGCGCAGTTCTCCTGATCACTTTAGCCTGGGACCTTTGCAGCATCTGAAGAAGCACCACGAGGTTGAATGAAAATTAAGGTCTCTCTGGTTCTGAGCTGTCAATCTTTGTGGATTCCCCATGGCTGAGAAACTCGAGTCTGGTCTCAAACCGATCCTGACAGTTTCAGCTACCAGAATGTTGTAGTCCTCTTCCAATATCTGCAGTTTTGAAGGCTGTTATCTAAATATTGTATAAGAGCCATGCAGGAGCTCTGCAAAAATGCCGCCACTCAGCACAATGGCTAGCCACACCTCCTCCAGGGCGGCCATCTTGCTACAAATTTTTATTGTTTTAACTGGAGCTTAGCAGAAATCTGTTCCATCAATTTGGTCCTTTTTAAATCCTTGATCCAATCATCTGTCCCAGGACTGCACTCTGACAGTCATTTTTATGTGATAGCCTTAAGGGCTGCTACTATAAAAATATCATCAAGATACTTGAAGTTTCTCCTAAGGTTCCCTCTGGGTGAGAGTCTAAATACAAGATGTGTAAACCCAAAAGCCGTACTAATATGTAAGTGTGTTTTTATTAACCTGCTCACCTCATTCCGAAAAATTCTTTTATTTTTGGGCAGTCCCAGAGTATGTGGTAAGGTGTGCCTTTTGTGTTACAAGTCCTCCAGCGCCTATTCATGGAACTCATTCCTAAGTGTTTTGACCTATCCGGTGTTAGAAAGTACCATATGTCAATTTGCCAGCAGAATTCTCTCCAACTGTCAGATTGTGTTGTTTTATGTACTGACTGAAATTTCCTGCCATTATTTGTCCATAATGTTAATGTCTGCTTCCACTTTCCATTTTTTCTGCATGCATTTTGCTCTTCCTTCCTCTGTCTCCTTCTTAAGTTTAAGATATAATTTGGAAATAAGTTGTTTTGATTCTAGTTGCATAGCTACCCCCTCACTAAACCAATCAGTAGTGGTTGTGGTGTTGCTAGATCTACCTACACCTGATTAGTACTTATCAATGAACGCACCTGTAGGTATCTATAATGATCAGAGGTTTCCAATCTATGTTTTTTGCAAGGAAGCAAATTAAACTATTGTCTCTCCTTTCAGAAATTGGGTTAGATAAAGCAAACATCTCCTGTCCCAAATTATAAACCTTGCATCTAGCCTACCTGGTGGAAACTCTGGGTGCCAATGTAGTGGAATCAGTGGCAGTTGTCTCTGCTAAACTGGGGATCTTTGTTTAATTTCAGCCCAAATATGCAGTTGTGATACACCCACATAATTTGGAATCTTGATGCTTCCTTTGGATTACGTATCAGCCAAGGTTGTACGTGTAAAGGGCCTCCCTCACTTGATTACTCTCTACCTGAATCCACGTTAGCTCACCGGTATTTCTCAGAACTGGAACTATTGGGATAATCTGCACAGCCTCATAGTAATGCTTGAAATGGGGACGCCTCATACCTCCTACTCCCTTTCTCCTTTGTAGCAAGTGCCAGGAGATCTTCAATCCTTTCCCTTCCATATAAATTTTTTAACTGCTGACCTAAGTTCCTGCCAATCCTTGCATGGTATAGCCAGGAATAATGGCTGACATAAAAACAGGAACTACAGTAAAACATTCTTCTTTATTGTGTCTGTTCTGTTCGTAAAACATAGAGGCAGCAGTTGCCAACATTTAAGATCCGAGTAAATTTCTTGTTTTAATTTTCCATGGCCTGGTATAACTGCGCTACATTATTGGGTAGCATTATGCCCAAGCACCTAACTCTGTCCTGATCCCAGTTGCATGGGAGTTTATTTTTAAGCAGCTGATTAATCTGCTCACTAATTTTGATTATTTCTGTCTCGTATAGATTTATTTTAAAACCTGAGAATTTCCCAAAGGAATCAAAAATATTTAAAAATGTGGTTAGATTTCTTTCTGGGTTTCACAGATACAGGACTGTGTCATCTGTGTATAGAGAGCTATGATGTTCTTGTCCCCCCACCCTCACACCTTGCATGGTAGGACTCTGTCTAATCTTCTCCGCTAGTGGCTCCATACTTACGGTAAAATGCAGGGGTGACAAGGGGCACCCCTGCCTCATTCCCCTTTTAATGGCAAATTGGTTAGACATCGTGCCATTCACCTTAACTGCAGCCACTGGTGCAGCATATGTCATTTTGTTTTTTCTCAGCATGGCTTCTCTAAATTCTATTTTTGCAGTACTTCTGCTAAGTATATCCAATTAAGCCTATCAAAGGCTTTCTCTACGTCTACTAAAATCTCCAGCTGTGTTTTTTTGCAAGAGGCACCTTCTGAAATAATGTTAAGGAGTTGTCTGATGTTATTCCCTGTGTGACAACCAGGAATAATCCCTGTCTGGTCGGGATCAACTAATTTAGGAATAATTTTATGGTGCCTATTAGCTAGGATTTTTGAAAGTATTTTAAGATCCTGATTAAGTAATGACCCCAGTGCTTTTAGGTTGGCCCTGAAAACAGACATCTATACCTAGTGGGCCTTACCCAGTTACCAAAAAAATAGGCCTATATGAGTCACAAAGTTCCATATTTTTCACTGGTTTCGGCCAAACTGATATTGCTGTCTCTGCCCATGTTCCTAAAGCCTTCCTGTCTTATGGCTTTCATTAAAAACCCTACAGAGTCATGGAATTAAAACATCCCTGAATTTCCTGTAAACATCGGTATTGAACCTATCTGGGCCAGGGGCTTTGTTACTTATCGGTGAAAGAATAACTGTCTGGGTCTAGTACGATTGCCCGACTCATGTATACCTGACAAATTTTTACCTGGCACCGATTCCCTGAAATTCAGTTCCCCATCTAGTTTCTTTTACTGAACATCAAATTCCTGACAATAACATATACAAGTATGAAGCACCAGATATTGGAATACACGCCACTATTGCCATCACGGACACATCCTTTATCTCCCCCACCCTTTAATTTAGCCTGTCCTTGGCCATCCAAAAATGTCATTATCATTATTTACCTAGCTTTACTGAAGGTGATTTACAATGCTAGGATTATAGTTTGCTCATGTGGGCGAGGTGATTACTGAGTTCTGTGCCATGCGTCTGTTGTGTTTAAGAACTGCTGTGCTATGTGCACTTGCAAACTGTGTAGTTTTTACACTGCTCCAATAAAGGTTTAGTTCTCTGTGTCTCTTTTGCCTTGGGCCCATTCCTATGTAGTGCACACTATTTGTTATTTATGTCTTGGTGCCCCCTTCCCCTCTGAGCAGTGTCTCTGATGGGGTGGGGGTGCTTAAGAACTGCTGTGCTATGTTCCCTTGCAAACTGTGCCAAAAACACCCACTGACTGTTAACCAAATTACAAACTGCAGTTTCCTGTTCCATGTGGAAAGACAGACATGCACAAAAGCTGTGCACTGCAAAAAGAACAAGCGGTATGCCAGATGCGGTGCAACAACACTGGTTCCTGACCTGAAACTCGGGGGTAACCCAGAGGAGATTACCTTTTCCAAGGCAAGCTAAGAAATCAGTAGAGAGTAAAAATATACAAAACCTTAAATATGGGTAAGTCAGTAGAGACATCCATCCGGCACTCTTTTAAATCATATGTTTACCTAGAGAAGAGTATTTAAAATATGAGGATAGATTGACTTGGTATGGTTCTCAGTTGATAAAAGAACCAAAAGAGGAGATTGAGGGTGCTTAAGAACTGCTGTGCAGTTTTTTCACTGCTCCAATGACAAATCCAACTTGGTGGGGGGTCCTTTGTAAGTGTCAGGGAAAAATACCGTCAGTAAAATTAATGGAAGCTAACCTTGACGGGCAATCAGTGTCTGGGATATAGATGGCGAGCATATGTATGTTGGGAAAATGTACAGATCCCTAGCTGCTTCAATTTCCCAACTGGTGACGGGAATATCCAATGTGGCCTGCTGCATCTCCGATACTTCCAGCAAGTTAAGGTCTTGTAGAAATACTTGGGTTTGGTTTCGCACCAACTGTTCGTACTTAGGTTCTGCGTATAACAAGGAGTAATAATCCTTAAAACATTCAGCAATATCTTTGGGGTGTGTATAAAACTTCTCTGGTATCTTTTTGCCTTGTATTTTCAATACTGTGTGATCTGTTTCTTGTTTTCTAATTCTGTATGCTATTTGTGTGCTATGTAACGCAATTGGCTCTCCACCTTCCTATTCAGGATACCTTGAAATTCCGCCCTTAACCTTTCAGACTCCCTATAAGTCTGTGAATCTCTTGTATCCTTGTGTTTTTGTTCTAGTTCTGCTACTCTTGTTTTCTAAATGCTCCCAATGGCATTATTTTGTTTTTTTCTTAGCTGAAGCCAATCTAATAATTCTGTTGCGCAGAACTGCTTTCATGGCATCCCAGGTTGTTTGTAGTGAAACCTTTCGTCCTTGAGTGGTTTCAAAATAGTTACCAATTTCATTCTTAATCATGTCTATAAAGTTTTGGTCATTTAATAAACTATTATTAAACCTCCAGGTCTTTGTGTGGCTTCTGGGACCCACATCTGGATCGATAGTAATAGCAGTGTGATCAGAATGAGTGATAGTATGAATGCTACTTCAAATAACCCTGTATGCAATGGATATGTTAGCTAAAAAGAGATCAACTCTGGAGTAGCTCTGATGTGGACTGGAAAAAAATGTATAGTCTTTTCCTCCTTATGTTGTTCCCTACAAACGTCTATGAGTCCCCGTTCCTCCACATAGTGTTTTATTGTTTTATTAGCATCTCTGTTGGCTTGGTGTTGCCAGAAGTTCTGTCCACTTGGGGATTCAAAACACAATTAAAATTGCCCTTTACTATTACTATTCCATTTAGCCTGTCAGCACTTTTGTTAAGTGCTATGTAGAAGAAAGCTCAATCTGTAGAGTTAGGCATGTATATATTAAGTAGATGTAATGTAGCCCCTTTTATTATGTCGGAAGCCAACACCCATCTCCCTTCCTTGTTTGTTTCTGTATGTGTTATCTCAAATGGTAAGCCACTTTTAATCAGAATGACCATGCCATTTTTTCTGCTGGGTGAGAAGCTGCCACCACTTTTCCTACCCACATTCTGTGCAGTTTGAGATTCTCAACCTCTTAGAGGTGAGTTTCCAGGAGGAATGCCAGGTCACGATTTACTGTAAATTTCTAAGTTCACTTAAGATTCTTGCCCTCTTTACCACTGAGTTACTTCCCTTAATGTTATAGAAAACTATCCTTTACTCCCCATCTTAAAAATACAAAACTTGTGCTGGCCCGTCGGTGCTGAGGGTTAAGATGCTGGATGCCACACCTCGCACAATGCTGGTGACTTGTGTTCAGGAACGAGCACAGGTCACTGTGGGTCAGCAGAGAGGAGATGGACTGAGCGTCCAACAGACTGCTCTCCATCTCTGGGAGGGGGGATTCAAGCAGCTGGTGCTTGCCTGACCCCTAGTGGAGGCTGGGACTTGATGGCATGGAGTCACACAACAGAGGGTGGGGACATGGCAGCCACTTGACAGAGGTCACACACGGGAGTGTGTGCAAACCCAGTCACTGGTGGCATTGCACGCTAAGCTCCTGCAAGGGAAGAAAAAGTGGAAAATGGGTGCCCTAGTCACAGTGGCTTGATGGCCATCCATGAGCACCTGCGCCGGCTCCTGAGGGGATCACCATGTGGATCCGGACTTGGTAGGGAGTTGATTGCCCCCTGCCACCCTGCCATGGGGGTAAGCCATGGGGCAGTAAAGGTGATTCCTCAGCAGGAGGCCAGAGTGGGTCAGGCGGCGGGAAGATAGGATGTGAAGACATGAGAGAGCTGACTGAGGGCACAAGGAAGAAAGAAATAATCACACACAAAAAATACAAAACTTGTTGACCTGTGTCTTTCAGCGGTAATCGTTTCTACTCCTTCTGGTAAAACAATAGATCCAGTAAACATCTTTTCAGTATTGCACCCTTGGCATCATTTCATATAACAAATAATAACATATTACAAATATAATAACAAACTCCAAACTTTACCATACATAACTGGCGTATAACAAAATACCCCTTCACCCTATGGCTTCCACAGTGTCACTCATGCTGGAGTGGGTAGGCCCCAATCAAAGTGTGATCCCAAGCCCTGCCATGGACTCTCCTTGTCACTGCTTGTTGTAAAGTGACTGCTTTGGATTTTAATCCTCCCCTCCTGCCCAATAGCCATTCTATGTAATACCATATATATATAGCCAGACCTGCCTTGGTTTCTTAAAAGAAAGAATGCTGTCCTGTTCCAGAGTGACCCTGTTGAGGCACTCTTGTATGTTAATATCATGTGTACAATAGCCAACCTTACTTTGATTTCTAAAAAGAGAAAATGCCCTCCTGCTCCAGAACAACCCTGTTGAGGGACTCCTGTGTATGGTGGGTGCATAAGCCCCACACCAAAGGAAAACAGCTGCACCCCTGCATGTCTATAAGCCTCCATGTGTCCAGGAGGGGCCAAGCTTCCATACCAGTCTCACTGCTTAACTCAGGGTAGAATCTATATCCCAGGTGCTGCAGCTCAGCTTTTTCACCGATCCTATTTCTTATTTTGTCCTGGCAGGCTACACTTCAGGGAATCTCCCTACAAAGAAGCTGTCTTTCTGTGCACAAGACTGGTGTGTTGCAGTTGAAGCCGGCTATCCCTTTAGTGAGGAGGATCCCCATTCTGTGCGTCCCCCATGACTGACCCCCAGCATTGGGCTAGCAGTTTATTTGGAAACATCCCTCCATGTTGCTTAGCCTGCTGACCATTATTCTTGAATCCTTTCATGCCCTTCCATGTTATTCGTGATTTCTTTCATGCCCTTCCACGTTATTTGTAATTTCTTTCATGCCCTTCCACATTGTATGCTGCACATTCCAGGAGGTACCCCCCCCCCATCATTTTGCATCCTCCCCTAGGCCATTCAATGCTGCCCAATTAAACTGAGAAATCTAACAGCTTTAGAGGACCCAGGCCCCATGCAGAGGGTGCTGTCCCCCCCAGCCCCAAACTGCTCGCCGGCCCAAGGTCCCTCTTACCTCAACACTTATAGGAGGTAGAGTGCAAGGATTGGGTCTTCCCTCTCAGAGTTCCATTCTGGTGGCAAACCATATCTAGCAGGTGACGACTCCATGAGTGCTTGGGTGCTCAAGCACCCACAAATTTGACATAAGCACCTCAATTTTTCAAGGGCAGCCTGCAACAAAGGATTACTAGGAACTTGTCACAGGAAAATACTGCCAATGAGCACCCAGTAAGATTCATAAAAGTTGGCATTAAAGGAAAATCCAGGTGAATACTTTATCTATTAACTGTTCTGCACCCGCAAAATGTTCAGCTTTCCTTCATTCATTTTCCATCTTTACTCTGTATCATTCTTGAGCATTTTAGGTTAACATACTAACACACTATTTGCCAGCAGATTAGGCCTTATGGTCTGTCGAGTCTGCTCGAACCTCAGATCCCTAGTTGGGTGCCGAGGCCCCCCCCATTGTGTTCCAGAAATCCCTATCATCCATTCCCACCCCCCTGGGCCAGGCCATCATCTGATACATCCACTTTCTGTGTCTGTCCCACCCTCTCTTGAAGCCCTCCACTGTGAATCTCTGAACCAGCTCGCCAGGCAGTGCATTCCAAGGGTCCACCACCTCTCAGTGAAAACCTCCTCTTTTCCCCTCACTCTTCCACCTTCCAATTTCAAACAATGCCCTCTGGTGATACCTCCTGCTTTAGTCTAAAGATCCCTTCCATGTTTACCCTATTTATTCCTTGAGGTATTTGAAGACCTCAATCATGTCCTCCCTGTCTCTCCTCTCCTCCAATGAAAACAGGCAGAGCTCCTCAAGTCTGTCCTCATACGTCAAATCCCCTAGCCCTCGCATCATCTTAGTTGCCCTCCTCTGTACTCTCTCCAGGAGCTGTATGTCCCTCTTCAAGTGTGGTCTCCAGTACTGTATACAGTACTCAAGGTGTGGTCTAACCAGTCCATTGTACAGCGGCAGGTTGTTGTGGACATGGTGTCAGTGTCTCATGAAGTGGTCAACCTGATGTGGAGGTTCTAATCAATGTTTTGAAGTCATCCTTCAGCCTAACTTGCAGGTCCAATCCTGGTCTGGCATGTTTCTTCCCCCTTCCAGCCACTGTTCATGTAGAGGTATTCATCTGTGCCTCCAGTTCCAGCATTTCAATATCTGGACAGTCTATGCCCCAATTTTATGTTTGCTTGCACGCATGTGCAAGAAACATAGTGCCATCATCTGAGATTTCGAGGTGTGCCACCTCCTCCAATTCAGTCAGTGTGTTGTGGTAGCATTCCTGTAAGCCAATGCATGCTGGAGCTGTCTTGACAAGCTCCAAAATGTAGTGGCATACAGTTGAAAGGAGGAGCTACGCTTCAGTGAGCAGCGATAAGATATCGCTTGCTCATGCGCAGCTCCCCCTATACACACACACACAGAAACCCACAGTGTGTGCACACACCCACTTCTCTGCACTACAGTCTGGGGTCGGGATTCCAGTGCTGGCTGGGTTGAATTATCTGCTGTCCCCAGTCGCACTTGGCAGCGAGATAATCAGATACTTCTAATGAGACAGGAACCCCCCCCCAACCCGAAAACCCAATTAGGCCGGGACCATCAACAAGTAACCCACCAGTAACATCAGACACACAGTGCGCTTATTAAATGGGATCATAATCGAGTATACAATAATGGAACTAACTGGTCCCATACACCGTCTCTATGTAAGCCACACCAAACCATAAGTAGCCAACTCAAGAACACACCAAGGAAAAAAAACATATGCAACAGCAGAGTAGGAGACGAATGAAAATATTCTGACCGCAACACTCGCAGTAAACAATTCAACTACAGTTGCAAAAATGTATTTTAAGAGGAAAAACTGCCTGCATCCCTCCTCCAGATACACATTCGTAAACATTTACAGTGCACCGAGGCTGGATTTCGCGGTTCCACAAGTTGCAACCCCTATCCCTCCAATTACATCCCACACATTCGCCCGCTGTCACCCACTGGGTTGCAATGGGAGTCCCCAAAATTGGAGTCGGCAGGCGGCCGGTCCCGTCACCAGTATAACGAGAAACTCAGGCCGCCGATGCGACACATTTTGACTTGAAGAGACTATCAATGGCGGGCCCTGGAACTACCAGCATATAAACACTTAAGCCTTGCCGTTACTTGTCTACTCCCAATCCTGCCATGACCGACCTGACAGCTCACCCCGAACATAGGGGACCATGAGCAAAGCCGGAGCGGTTCCTTCTTGTCCATGAAAAAGTCCACAGCAGTTTCCTACCAGACCCCCGGTGGTATCCCCAGCAGCGGCGCTCCTCTCTCCGTAGATAAATCCGAGATCGGGTTGTTCGGTGCCAATGAGCCCCACCACCGCTGCGAGCCTCATCTCAAAACATCATACTCACACACACCTGTTCGATAGCCCGCATGCAACGTTCCTTCTCATTCTCACAGTGCCACTGTGTGACAGATGGGCTCTCACGCTCACCTTGTCAGTTCCTCCCCCTTTCCAGTTGCAATGTTGACACCGACATACTGCGCAGGTTCACAGCGAAACTACAGCCAGCCTTCTGAACGTTATACAGACAGACACGCACGCTTTCGTTTCTATTTCTGCAGGGGCGTGACATGTAGTAGGCGGCGCTGCGGAGGCCCGCCCTATAAAGCTATGGGGAGCCTCCCATTTTGTCTACCCTGGCCACGTGTGTTATGGTCCGATCCCAAACACCTGTTTTTATGTTTGCTTGCAGCATGTGCAGAAACATAGTGCCATCATCCGAGATTTCGGAGGTGTGTCACCTCCTCCTCCAATTCAGTCAGTGTGTTGGCAGGCGCGGCTCCTGTAAGCCAATGCATGCTGGAGCTGTCTATGACAAGCTCCAAAATGCAGTGGCATACAGTTGAAAGGGGGAGCTACGCTTCAGTGAGCAGCGATAAGATATCGCTTGCTCATGCGCAGCTCCCCACACACACACACACACACAGAAACGCACTCATACTGCGTGCTGCCCCCCACGCACAAACTTTCATGACGCGGGGTGCCCAATCCCTGTCGGCTTGTGCTGAGCCCCCAAAGCTTTTCAAATGCCACGCTGGGTGCCCACCACAGCGTGGGCAACTCAGAATAGCCGACGGGGATGCCCAATCCCCATCGGCTCCACTGTCCTCACCCCCAGTACTGGGTCCACGCTGGAGCTCACCCCAGTGTGGCAGCTGATCATATGGCTGACAGGGGTGCCCAATCCTCCGTCGGCTCCGCACGCCCCCAGCCATCCTTGTGCCACACTGGGAGCTCATCCCAGCATGGCAAACATCCCACGTCGTCTTTTTTTTTTACCTGCAAAACAAAACGGTCCCACGGCGCTTCTCCCAGCCCCTCCCACAACCCGCACTCCACCCACTGCGCACCTGCCTCCCCACAACCCCCTCACCCCATACTTACCTCTGGAGCTCGGCTGACGATCTTCGCTGGACCGGGAACACGTCTGCACTCTTCAAAGCCGACCGCGAACTGAGGAAATGCCGGTAAGCTGTATAATGGGCTAGATAGGGTTTTTCAACTTTATTGCATATCAGCATTTTTGATGGCACCAATAATGACAGCTTGGGACTCTTTCTTTATCGATGTCACTGAAACATGTGAGCAAGAGTTCAGGCCCGGAAGGGTGATTTCCGCAGTCACTACGCAGTCACCGCGTGAAATCACCTTCAGGCCTGAAATAATGCCATGACAGTGACATCATTCATGAGAAGGGTCCCAAACCCCATGTTGAAAATTTGGTGAAAAATTCCAAAAATGACTGTTTTAACTGAGCGCATGTGCTCCAGTTCTACGCAGGCTCGTAAGTTCGTGAATTTTCAATATTTTCACTCCAGATTTTCAACATTGCCATTTTACCACACTTTCTTATGATTAGTATAGCTGTCATTTTCACATCTCACCCAAAATGTGTTTCCGCCATGTAGCGCATAATGGCGCAGCCGGTATGCTAAATCAATGTACAGGACAAATTAAGAAAATCACAGTGACACTGTTCATGAGCAGAGGTCTTAAAATGGCCATGTTGAAATTTGGTGAATAAATTCCTAAAAATGACTGTTTCCGCGAGCGTCGTTCGCGCAGTTCCTCATTCGTAAGTTCGCGAATTTTCAATATTTTCGCCCAGATTTTCAACATTGCCATTTTACCACACCTTCTTATGAGTAGTACAGCTATCATTTTCACATCTCACCCAGAACATGTTTCCGCTCATGGCGCATAATGGCGCGAGTCGGTGTGCGAGATCAATGTAATGGACAAATTAAGAAAATCACAGTGACACTGTTCATGAGCAAAGGTCTTAAAATGGCTATGTTGAAAATTTGGTGAAAAATTCAAAAATGACTTGTTTTAGAAGCGTATGTTGTACAGTTCCTACGCACGATCGAAGTTCGTAATTTTCAATATTTTCACTCCAGATTCTAACATTGCCATTTTACCACACCTCCTTATGAGCAGTACAGCTGTCATTTTCACATCTTGCCCAAAATGTGTTTCCGCCTTGCTGTAGCGACAATGGCGCAGTCGACAAAAATCAATGTATGGGACACATTAAGAAAATCACAGTGACACTGTTCATGAGCAGATGTCTTAAAATGGCTATGTTGAGAATTTGGTGAAAAAATTCCTAAAATGACTGTTTTATTTGCGCATGCCATGCAGTTCCCTATGCATGCTCGTAAGTTTAATTTAATATTTTCACTCCAGATTTACAACATGCCATTTTATTACACTTCCTTATGAACAGTACAGCTGCCATTTTTCATATGTCAGCTTCAAATGTGTTTTCAAGACATGTAGCGCATAAATGGTGCTGTTGGTGTGCTAAAGCAATGTTTAGGACAGATTAAGAAAATCACAGTTACACTGTTCATGAGCAGAGGTCTTAAAATGGCTATGTTGAAAATTTGGTGACAAAAGTCCATAAAATGACTGTGTTCTGGTGAGCATTGCGCAGTTTCACGCATCCTCGTAACTTCATGACTTTGTAATATTTTCAGTCCAGATTTTCACCAGTGGCATTTTCCACACTTCCTTATGAACAGTACAGCTGTCATTTTTCACAACATGGCTGAAGTGTGTTTCACACTTTCAGCGCAGAGATGCGTGGTCGCTGTGGGAAATCATTGTTCGGCACAGATAAAGAAAATCACAGTGACACTGTTCATGATCAGAGGCACCAAATGCCTGAGTTGACAATCTGCGAAAAATCCCCAACCTAATTATATTACGGATAGCGTTACAGTTTCTATGTACGCCGTGACTTCACCACTTTTTAATATTTTTACTGCAGATTTGCAACATTGCCATTTTACACCTCCCCATGAACAGTACAGCTGTCATTTTTATCCTGTTCGAGATGTTTTGCACCTGTGGTGCTAAATGCTGTAATCGCTATGCATAAGCAACTTTCGGCTAACAAACTGATATTCCCCTGTTCATGAGGTGGGGTCACAAAAAATCATGTTGAAAAATTTGGAGTGAAAATACCAAAGAATGCCTGAGGTATTAGGGTTTTCAACCATAACGCCCAACCCTGAGAGAATGACAGGCATCAGGGGTGTGACTTGGGATTCTTGCCTGTAATGCTCATACCATTCCACACCCTGCAGCCAGTGAGAGGCATCGAGGTATGCCTTGGATCTTGGCCCCAAAGTTCACCCCATTCTCCTATATTGCACCCATCTCACCGTGATTTCCTAATGAAATGGGTGCCCATAAGGGCCAAAGACCCTAATGAACACCGTGACACTTGTCAGTGTCTGCAGGGTGGGGTGTGGTGAAATGGCGTGGCCGTTATGCCTGACGACCCAAACGCACACCCCAATGCCTGTCACTCTCTGCAGGGTGGTGGGGTTGGCTTCAGTTCAATACTTCACTGCCATTCCTATTACGCAGCTCTGTAACTTCTACACTACCACTGCTAATGCCAGCAAGCAAACATTTGGCTTTGACAAATGCTTGTTTAAGTTGTAGGGCTGCTTCAGAAGAGAATAAAAATCTAAACTCCAGATTCCAAATTAATTTTAAGGCATGCTGGAAATAGTAATTGTGCCTCTATGACTTTTGTTTCCTTTAATGTTTTATCACCTTGCACAGCCTGCCATTTTCTTTGCAGGGCCGGGAGAAGTCCTGGTCGTAATAAATAGTCTGGTTATTGTATGTTGTTTCTCTATTCTTCCAAGCTGTTGACAGAATGTGCTCCTTACTCTGAAAATGGAGCATTTTAACTACTATAGGTCTCGGTTTGGCAATTTGATCTTTGGGCCTCTGTCCCAGAGAGCTGTGTGCTCTCTCAATTGTCAGTGGAAGGTCCTGGAGCAGCTCTAGCATGGAGGAGAGCACATGCTATATAATATCTACCATCGAGTGGAAAGAATCCTCTGATCCCTCTGGTATGCCACGAATATGAAAATTATTGCTCTGGGCTCTATTTTCTGCATCCTCAGCCCTTTCTTCCAGCTCTCTTTCCCTTTGTACCAGATAGAGCAACAGGTGATTAGGTGTATTCACTGTTTCAGTGTCTTCCCCAACTCTCTTGCTTGTGGCGGTAAGTCGTTTGTCTAATGCTTTTAAAGTCATTCGCATGTCCGCACAAGCCGACTCAGTTCTCTGCACTGTATCTAAAACTTTTCCTTTTGTAAGGTCAGCTTCCATTACTTGTTCCCCATCTTCATCATACTCAAGATCGATCAAGGACATTGAGGCCAGCATGCACGAATGCGATGTGCTGGCTGGTGTCATCAGGGCACCATTCTCAGTAATAATTTGCTTTAATTTTGAGGCTGGCATTTGCGATTGGAATTTCGGTGGCGTGCCTGCCATTTCAGTCATTGTTCTGTGCTGGTGTTAGTATAAATCTAACAGGCTGACACCTGGATTACTTGCGATGGCCCTTGAATGAGATGGATCTCTCTTATCACCCTGCTGCCATTACCATGACGTCACTGGAAGTCGGGCTGCTCAATTTCTTAGTCAGTCTCATGTTTGGCCTAGTGTCGAAGGCCTTGCTAAAGTCCAGATAGGCCACATTCACTGCCCTGCCCTGATCTATTTCCTTGGTCACCCAGTCAGAGAAGTCAATCAGGTTTGTCTGGCATGAGCACCCCCCCCCCCCACCTTGTGAATTCATTCTGCCTTTGGTCTTGCAGCCCATTTAATTAAGCAATAAGGCACAACAAGGTGTGTGTTATCATGTAATAACGTCACTCCTGGGGTGGGTTGAAGCACAAAGGCAGGTGCTTCCACCACCCCAGGAGTGAGCGTTACATCTGACACACACCTTGGAGTGCTATTGCAATTATACAATGGCTCAATGTTATAGAAAACAAAAAATAAAATACAAATGTTTTAGCAGATTTTAGTGAGGCAGTATATCTTTGTTTCTGAAAAAAAAGCATGCTCCATAAATCAACACAGTGATGTTATTGTGTAATATCATCACTGTCCCAGGCACACACTGACCAATCAGAGTCCAGGAAATTTTCTTGCCATTGTATAATTTAGGATACTCCATCAACCTTTCCTTTAACACTGTTTCCATTAATTTCCCCACCACTGAGTTGAGGGTCTTCAGCCTATAGTTGCTAGCCTCTTCCCTGCTGCCGCTCTTATGTAGAAGGACCACATCTGCTCTCCTCCAGTCCTCTGGAGCCATGCCCGGTTTCAGTGAGCTGTTGTATAAGGTCATCAGTGGGGAAGCCAGCACTTCCCTGAATTATTTTAGTACCCTTGGATGTATCCCATCATGTTGCATAGCCTTGTCCACTTTCAGAGATGCAAGTCCTTCAGGACTCTTTCCTCTGAAAATGGACTTGAGTCCACCTATTCCTCCCCCTCCCTCTTGTTCCTGCTGCTCCCTGGTGGTCTGCCTTCTCTCCCTCCCCTTTAAAGACTGAGCAGAAGTACCTGTTAAGGATGTCTGCTTTTTCTTGGTCCCCCTCTGCACGTCTCCCGCTGCTGTCATCCCTATTGTCACTATCCCTCTCCTGGCTTTCTTCTCTAACTTAAATGTACATGAAGAAAGTCTTGTCTCCATTTGCTACCCATTCAGCAATATTTTCCTCTGTCTGTACTTTTGTCCTCATCACTGCTATACCTGCTTCCATCTGTTTTACCTGGTCACCTCCCTGTCTTCCTCCCTCTGTGTTTCCTTATACCTTCTGAATGCCACCCTTTTTCCTTCACCACTATGGCCAGTTCCCTAGAATACCATAATGGTCTTTTTCCTTTTGCTTTTACTCACTACCTTTATGCAGAGGCTGGTTGTCTTAATTATGCTTTCCCTATTTTCTCTACTATTCCTCCACCCCTCTCTGGCAATCCCCCTTTCCTAGGAAGTTTCTGAGGTAGCTTCCCGTTTCTTTAAAATCTGCCCTCCTAAAGTCCAGGACCCTTGTCCTCATGTGGTTCACCTCTGCTCCTGTCTTAATGTTAAACCACACTGTACGGTGATCACTGGTACCCAGGGGACTGCCCACTATGATGTCTGCATTGCTGTACCTGTTTCTAAGCACCAGGTCCAGCACTGCCCTTTATTAAGTGGGTTCACTGATTTGCTGCCTGAGAAAAGCTCCTTGCAGGAAGTCAAGGATGCCCCTGCTCCTTGTCAAAGATGCAGCTGGAAGGCTCCAATTCACATCTGGAAGACTGAAGTCCCCAACTAGCAGCACCTCCCCTTATTTGTCATGTGATGATATCTTCCCAAGTGCCTTATCCAGCTCCTCTTCTGTGCTGGAGGTCTGTATACAACCCTCTATGGATAATACCCAGTTCCTGTCTCCAGGATGACCCACAGCAGCCCTTCCTTTCCTCTGGGTGCCCTGTATTTCCATAGTCTTGATCCTCTCCCTCATGTATAGTGCAATCCCCCCCTCCCTTCCCTGTCTCTTCTGAACAGAGTGTAGCCTGGTATGGCTATATACCAGTCATGACTGTCAGTGCACCATGACTTTGTTATGGCCACCAAATCTAGGCTAGACTCCTCCATAATGGTTTCCAGGTCTGGAATTTTATTTTCCAGATTCAGCATTAGCACACATGGCTCTCAATACCTTCCTCCCTCCTTTCCTGTCTCCTTTTTTTCTCCTCTCTCCTGCCTGTGTTGCTCCCTAAAGCTCCCCCTGACCATCCTCCCTTGTTATCCTCTCCATTTCCTGTCTCTTTCACTCTTCTCTTCTTGCATTCTTGATTTATACCCTCTAGTTCTCTGCCTTGTCTCCACCCCTTTCTTCTTGTGCCCCTGCTCTGGGGGAGCTCCCTCCCCTTGGCATTCCCTCCTTGTGCATCATCATGTTGGGTGGGGGATTTTTGCCTCCCTTGGTATTACAGCCTTTCCTAGCTAGTTTAAATACTTATCAAGTAATGTTTAAGCCTCCCACTAAGGTGGTCATCCTCCTCGAACGTTGCAAGCCTCTCCCTTATAGAGGCCCATATCATTCTATACTGGCCCCCGGTCTCCAATATCGTCAAAGCCTTCCTTTATACACCATGCCTTCAACCAATTGTTAAAAGCCCTGGTGTGGAGTGCCCTTTCCTCTCCCTGGTCGTACACAGGTAAACCTCTGCAAACACCACCGTGCATGCTTCTTGCTTAAGGCCCCTCCACAACTCCTTTAAATTACTCAGTCTCTTGCCAGGTCATTCATCCCTAGGTGGACAATGACATCTAGCTTCCTCCCATCTCCTGCCCTAGCAATTCCTGTATTGGATGAAACATGTGTCTGTATCTTCTTCTTTTCAGTCTTTGTAGAATGTTTGAGAGGCCATTTGGCACCATACACTTTTGCTTAAAGCTGAACCAGCCTAAACTTTTTTGTGGTGATTTGCATATACTTGGTACAATCCTTTTCATTATTGAGCTATGTCTAATTTTACATTTCTTTGAAACCTGGCTTTATTGCCCGTGCCCTTTTCAGGTAACCCTTGCCTCACGTCCTCTGTTCTAAGGTTCTTTGACATAGAAACATAAAAACATAGAATTTGACAGCAGATAAGGACCGCTTGGCCCACCTAGTCTGCCCATTTTCCTACCTAACAGATAAGCTGCAGATCCTAGTTAACCAACAGCTTACTTCCTCCTACCCCCCACTAGGACTGCCTTATGTCTGTCCCATGCATTCTTGAATTCCCCACTGTTCTTGACTCCCGACCTCCTCAGGGAGGCCATTCCATGCATCCACAACCTCTCTGTGAAAAATACTTCCTCACATTACCTCTGAGCAGTCCCCTTCTATCTTCAAATTGTGCCCCTTGTTCTTGCACATCTCTTTTCTGAAAGATCCCACCCTCTTGGACTTTGCTGATTCCCTTGAGGTACTTGAAGTTTCTATCATGTCCCTCTCTCCCTCCTTTCCTCAAGGGTATACATATTAAGCTCCTTTAGTCTTTCTTCCATTATGTCTTCTGGTGCAGATCCTGCACCATTTTGTTGCCCTCCTCTGGCAGCCTCCACTCTGTCTATGTCTTTGGGAGATGGGGTCTCCAGAACTGCACACAGTACTCCAGATGGGGTCTCACCAACTGTCTGTACAGAGGGATAACAACTTCCTGTTTTCTACTATTGATGCCTCTCCCTATGCATCCCAGTATCCCCCAGCTTTCCTTACTGCCTTCTCACATTGCTTGCCCACCTTTAGGTCATCTGATATAATTACCCCAGGTCCCTTTCCATTTTTACTTTTGTCAGTATCTCACCCCCATTGTGTACTCTTCCCCTGGGTTTTTGTTTCCCAGGTGCATTACCTGCACTTCTTTGCATTGAATCTGAGCTGCCATACATTTGACCATTCCTCCAACCTTGCCAAGTCCCTTCTCATCCTTTCCACTCCATCTGGTGTATTAACCCTGTTGCAGATCTTTGTGTCGTCTGCAAAGAGACATACTTTTCTTCCAGTTCCTCTGCAATGTCACTTATAAAGACATTAAAAAGGACTGGTCCCAGTACTGAACCCTGTGGTACCCCACTAGTAACCCTCCTTTCTTCACTGTGGACTCCATTTACTACTACCCTTTGCGTCCTGTTGTCTAGCCAATTTTTATCCAGGCTACCACCTTGGGACCCACTCAAGGCTGGCTAACTTGTGTATTAATCTTTGTGGGACTGTATCAAATGCCTTGCTAAAATCTAGGTAGCCATGTCCACAGCCCTCCCTGGTCTACTATTTTGGTCACCGAGTCAAAGGAATCTATTAGATTCGGCCTGACACGACCTTCCCATCATGAATCCATGCTGCCTTGGGTCCTAGCCCCACTGACCTCTAGGTACTCAACAATTCTTTCCTTCAGAAGTGATTCCATCATTTTACCTACCACTGAGGTCAAACTAACTGGTCTGTAGTTTTCTGCCTCTGTCCTGCTCCCACTTTTGTGAAGAGGAATCACATCCGCCCTCCTCCAGTCCTCAGGTACCACCCCATCCTCCCATGATTTGTTAAAGAGAGTAGTCAGCGTGTCACTAGTTCTACCCTTAGTTCTTTTAGAATTCTCAGGTGAATCCCATCAGGCCCCATGGCTTTGTCCACCTTCAATTTTATTAGTTCTTTCAGAACCCTTTCTTCTGTAAATGGACTGGTATCACCCCCGTCTTCAGAGTGTTTCTCTTGTTTGGTTTAGGTACCTCCCCCTCCTCTTCCTTTGTGAATACTGAGCAGAAATATTCGTTCAGTATCCCTGCTTTTTCACTGTCACCCTCTACCCACATTCCCTCCCCTTTATTAAGCCTCAGTATCCCTCCTTTGGTCTTTCTTCACTCCGAATGTACCTATAAAAGGTCTTATCCCCCTTCTTAACAGAGTTGGCTATCCTTTCCTCGGTTTGGGCCTTTGCTATTCTGACTGCCTTCCCAGCCTCTTTCTGCTTTAACTGATAAAGTTCTCTGTCCTGCTCCTTCTGTGTTTCCTTATATTTCCTGAATGCTATCCTTTTCTCTTTAACCTTCCCTGCCACCTCTTTTGAAAACCATAGTGTTTTTTTCCTTCGTTGTGTTTTGTTGATTTGCTTTACACAAAGGCTTGTTGCCTCTGTGATGGCTGTTTTGATTACTCCCCATTGTTCCTCCACCCCTTCTTCTTGCCTGTCTGCTAGTGCTTTTCTGAGGCACTCTCTCATTTTCCCAAAGTCAGCTCTCCTAAAGTCCAATACTCTTGCTTTTGTATGGCTTGATTGTATGGCTGTGTTTATCGTGAACCACAATGTTTGGCGGTCGCTTGTTCCCAGATGGCTACCCACTTCTAAATCTGAGATTCTTTCTCTGTCCCCATTTGAGAGTACCAGGTCTAAGATTGCTCCCTCCCGAGTGGGTTCCAATACTAGCTGTCTGAGGCATGCCCCTGTAGGGCATCAAGAATGACCCTGCTCTTGGATGTGCCTGCAGCAAAGGTGCTCCAGTTAACATCTGGCATATTCAGGTCCCCCATCAACAATATCTCCCCATTTTCTGCCATTCTAAGGAAGCCTTCTATCATTTCCTTGTCCATTCCCTCCCCCTGAGATGGGGGTCTGTATACAACCCCCATGCAGATTGTGGTGCCATTTCCTGTCTCCAGGGTGACCCAGAGTGTCTCATCTGCTCCCTGTTTACTCTTTTGTTCTGTTGCTTTGATCCCTTCCTTTACATAGAGAGCTACCTCCTCCTCGTTTACCCTCCCTGTCCCTCCTGTAGATTGTGTATCCTGACTTTTGACATTGTGACACTGACTTTTAGTTTACTTTCCTATTTTGGGCTCCACCATGACTCAAACCAGTAAGATCAAACTATGAATGGCTTATGCTTCCCTTGGGTTGTTACAGATGAGGCACACTCATGAGTCCTGTGTAGGATGAAAAACATGTCTGTGTGTTCTGTTTTCAGCCTTTGCAGAGTGTGTGAGAGGTCATTTGGCACCATATACTCCTGTTTAAAGTAGAATCAGTCTAAACGTTTTCATGGTGATTTGAGCATGCTTCTCACAATGCTTTGTATTATGGGAATATGTGTCATTTTACTTCAATTCCATCTCCCCACAAGAAACCCTCAAGCTGCTGGCCCGCTGGCTCAGAGGCAGGGCATCCGTCTGTGAAGCCGACAACCTGGGTTTGGAAATGGACTCAGGACGTCGGAGGGCCGGCCGCGGGGAGAAGGATTGAGCATCCTAGGGACTGCTCTCCTTCTCTGGGGGATGGGAGGATGGGGGGCTTGTGTGTCTGGCATGTTATGGACTCCTAGCGGAAGTCAGGGGAAGCACAGTGCCAGTGCCGTATCAGTGGGGGGCGGGATGGATGCTGGCCGTCATTTCACATCCCCGCCCTGATACAACATACAAAAATGTTGGCCCCAAAGTGTGAAGCTCTACTCTGCCACCTCCACTGCCTACTGTGTCTGCTGGGTGGGACCTCGCTCCCGTGGCCCCACCCTGGGGTGTAAGCCAGGGCAAGTTACCTTTGACCTTGGGGGGTGCCTGCCCGGTGGCCCCGCCCAGGGGGGTAAGCCTGGGCATGGGGAGATGGCAAGGGTGGAGCTGAGTCCCTGCAGGAGATTGGGGAGCCAACACACACACAAAAAGAAGAAACCCTCAAGCTCCTTATGAGCCTCCCAAACTGAGGAAATGCTGGTAGTGATGACGTCTCCTCCCTGATTCCTGAAACCAGTATCCCCACACCATTGCCAACTCCCTGATTACAGTCTTTAACCTTTCTTTTAACACATCAGCAGTACCCCAGTGTGGAAATAAGCCAAGTCATCCCCATTTTCAAATCCAGTGATCCCTGACTAGTGGACAACTAACATACTAACATACTATTTGCCAGCAGATTAGGCCTTATGGTCTATCGAGTCTGCTCGAACTTTAGATCCTTAGTTTGGTGCCGAGACCCTCCCATCCCTTGTGCTCCAGAAACCCGTATCATCCATCCCCACCCCCCCCCGGGACAGGACATCATCTGATACATCCACTTTCTGTGTCTGTCCCATCCTCTCTTGAAGCCCTCCACTGTGGATCTCTGAACTAGCTCACCAGGCAGTGCATTCCAAGGGTCCACCACCCGCCAGTGAAAACCTCCTCCTCTTTTCCCCTTACCCTTCCACCTTCCAACTTCAAACCATGCCCTCTGGTGATACCTCCCTGCTTTAGTCTAAGATCCCTCCACGTTTACCCTATGTATTCCTTGAGGTACTTGAAGACCTCAATCATGTCCCCTGTCTCTCCTCTCCTCCAGTGAAAACAGGCAGAGCTCCTTAAGTCTGTCCTCATCGTCAAATCCCCTAGCCCTCGTATCATCTTTGTTGCCCTCCTCTGTACCCTCTCTAGGAGCTGTATGTCCCTCTTTAAGTGTGGTCTCCAGTACTGTACACAGTACTCAAGGTGTGGCTCAACCAGTCCATTGTACAGCGGCAGAATCACTTCCTTGCTCCTAGAGGTGATCCCCACGATGCATCTCAACATCCTGTTTGCCTTGCTAGCCACTCTCCTGCACTGCTCAGAGTTATTCATACATGCATCCACCATGACCCTAGGTCTTTTTCCCTATTGAGGCCTCAGCGCCTCCCTCCAGGGTTCACCTGTGTTTAGGGTTTCCCGACCAAGATGCAACACCTTGCACGGTGATGAAATTTAATTTCCTGTGAGGCCCAGCTTTCCAGGGTGTCAGGTCCCTTGCAGGGCCAACCTCCCTCTTCTCCCTCAACTTCTGCTCCCATCTTTGAGTCATCTGCGAAGAGACTCATTTCAACCTATGCCTCCCTGATGTCGATGTAGCCATTAAACAGGATCGGACCCAGGACCCGAGCCCTCTTGATCCCACTACCAACCTCTCTAGGGTTCGAGAGCTCCCCACAGACCACTACTCTCTGAGTGCATCCAGCTAGCCAGTTTTCAATCCATCTGACCATCAAAGGGCCTACTCCTAACCCCATCAGTTTCTCCACCAGACCATTGTGGGGGACAGAGTCAAACGCCTTGCTGAAGTCCAAGAATAATACATCCACAGGCTTATCCCTGTCCAGTTCTGATGTTACCCATTCATAGAACTCCACAAGGTTGGTTTGACATGATCTACCTGGCACAAACCCATGTTGCCGACTATCCAGACCTCCCACCTCCTCCAAGTACACCTCAATCGTTCCTTTAGTATACTCTCCATTAATTTTCCCACCACCGAGGTCAAACTGATGGGTCTATAGTTACCTGGTACTTCCCTCAACCCCCTTTATGGATTGGTACCACATGTGCCTCTCACCAATCCCTAGGTACCCTCCCTGTCTCAAGTGACCTGCTGAAAAGCTCCGCCAGGGGTGCAGCCAGTATGTCCGCCAATTCCCATAGTACTCTCGGATGAATGCCATCCGGCCCAGGAGATTTGTCTTTCTTTAGGGCCTTGAGGGCTAACCACACCTTTTGGCAGAGATAGCATCATCCGTCCCCTCCACCTTACTGGCCTTTTTATCTTTACCCAGATGTGACACCCCTGGGGTACCTCTCTCTCCTCTCTTGCTCCATTTTTGTTGCTCCCCTGATCCCACTTACTGATGTTTCTATCCCCTTCGTGCCTTGCTTTGTAGATATCCCATCCCCCTCCCTAGTGAACACAGAGGCAAAGTACTTGTTAAATACCTCTGCCTGGTCCCTCGCCTCTTCCACCCACCCTCCTTCTGATCTCAATCTGCTGAGATGGCCCTTAGTTTTTCTCCGCTCCCTAATGTACCGGAAGAACCCCTTTTCCCCTCCATGTATCCCCTGTGCCAGCCGCTGCTCTTTACTGGACTTTGCTCCCCTCACCATACGGGTGACTTTTCTAGATGCAAGATGGTACATTTCCTTATCCCTATCCCCTCTTGTTGTTTTATATTTTTTGTAGGCCGCCTTCTTTTCTCTGACTGCTACCTGTACCTCACTGGACCACCAGCATGGTTTATGTGACCTTGCTCCCTTACGTTTCAACTTAGTGCAGATCCTGACTGCCTCATGAAGTCCCCGGTTTATGACCTCCCATCTCCTTTCCACACTTGTCATTGAGGTAATCCCCATCAAGTGATCCTTGAGAATATTTCCCATGCCCATGAAGTCTGCCCCCCTGAAGTCCACTGCCAGTGTTCTAGATCTCACCCCCCCTTCCCCCATGCTTAGTTGAAACCAGACAGTATTGTGGTCGCTCCCAGTCAGGGGTCTTGGCCAACCATGTCCCTTACCAGATCCCCATCTGCCAGAACCACATCCAGGACATGCCCCTCCCTTGTGGGCTCCATCACATGCTGTGTTAAGAACACATCCTGGAAGCCATCCAGCAGCCTCTGCTCCTTGGCCACCTTAGAGGACATGGTTCCCCAGTTTGTACCTGGCATATTAAGGTCCCCCATCAACACCACTCCTTCCCCTTTTGGTCCACACTGGGCAATGATGTTGTCCAGCAAACCATCCTCTAGAACCTCACTCATCCCGGGGGGCCTATATGCTACACCCAGCTTGACCTTATTTCCTGCTGAGGATCGTAAAGTGACCCATAAGGCCTCCACGTTTCCCTCTGCCTCTTCTACCCTAGCAATTTCTATGTCATCTCTAATGAACATAGCCACTCCACCCCCTCTGCCCTCCTTTCTATCCTTCCTGAGCATAGTGTACCCCCGTACGTTTAGGTCCCAGTCATGGTTTTTGTTGGCCCACGTTTCCGTGACCGCCACCACATCCCCCGAACAGCATGGTCTGGAACTCTGGCAACTTGTTTCCCAAGCTCCTGGCATTTACTAACACCAACCCCACCCCTTATCCCTGATTCTCTTTGTTCAACACCACCCAGATTCCTTATACTTCCATCCTCCCTCTGCTCCTCCTGAAACCTCCATTCCCAATCTGTTTACCCCTTCCCCTTGGGCGTGAAGGCTACTCCCTCATCTGGAGGAGAGGGCTGGTCAGCCCTCCCTTATCCTTCCCCCTCACAAGTTTAAACCCCACCTTTCTTGTATGTAGTCAGCCATCCCTGTTTAGGACTTCCTTCCCTAATGGGGCAAGATGAAACCTGTCCTTGGCATATAGTCCCTTATCCTCCCAAACTCCATTCCAGTTCCCTAACACCCCAACCCACCCCTTCACCCCACTTCCTGAGCCAGTCATTAACCTCTGTGAGCTTCATTTTTTTCTCCACTGAGGCCTTTGGTACTGGCAATATCTCCGAAAAGGAAATGTTGCATCCATTATCCCAACAGACTCTGGCAAGTTCTTGGAACCTTGCTTGGATTTCCAAAATGCTATTTCCCTCGAGATCATTAGTTCCCAAATGCACCAGGAAATCCGGTTTCCCTCCACAATCCCTAACCATTTCATACACCACGAACTTTGCTCTGTGCAGTGTCAGCCCAGGGATACACACTACCTTCACCTGGCTATGGCATCCACCCCCCTGTCCCTCCCACTGGATACCCCTAATCATCGAGTCTCCCAATAACAGAACCTTAACACCGCCATCATCCTTATGGTTACCTCCACTATGCCCTCTCAGCCCCCTTCCCCCCCTTTATTCATGATCTCAATTTCGTGGGAGTCTTCCTGCCTTACTAGAGACCCCCTTGTCACCCTCCCCTTTCTGCCTCCCTTGCTATTTTGCCCACTTAACTCAAACTCCCTCTGAATAGGTGTCCCCTTTAACCCTCTTATCTGAACCATTTATCCTGGCCCTGATGGTTTCTCCTTCCCCACACCGCCATCCTCCCCTTGTAATAGTACCCTGCCTCCAGAGGCCTCTGTGGGTCCCCTTTAGCTAGGGCCCCATCCTTGGTACTGACCCCCCTGCTGAAAGGGGGCCCCTCTCCCACCTCCTTGTCTCCCAGTTTCTCTCCAGTCATGCTCTCCTCCCTCATGTCTGCAATATGTTGCATCTCCCCCATTTGCTTAACTTATATGTTTCCCCTTCTCCCTCTGGGACTATTTCTATCCTTTCCATTGCCGGTCTGTGATGCCCTATGGGTATCAGACTCCCTCCCCCCGGCCTCTGTATAAGTTTTCTCATTTCCACCAACCCCTTCCTCGCCCTCTAGGTTGCTTAGTAGCTCAAATTTATTGCGACACTCTATGTCAGCCTCCATCAAGTAACCCGAGATTCCCCTGACTGCACCTCTAAACTGCCCCTCTTCTTCCCCTCTTGCTCTGTTCACCTTAGGAGCTCCCTTCCCACAGTCTGCTGCTTTAGGCTTCCGCACAACAGCCCCTCCTGACTCTTCCCCCTCCACTATCTTTGTATTCAGAATGTTCACCCCGTAAGCTTTCCCCTTAGCATCAACTTCCCTATCTAAGGGTCCTCTGTCCCTAATATCCCCCCTCCTGCTTGCTGTAACATAATGTCCTGTAATTTCAGAGCGTTGCCCCAGCCTCCCCTCAGCCCCACCCTTCTGCTGCCCATATCCACACCCCTTATCCTTGGACACCCCCCAGCTCCCCAGCTTACTCCTTAACCAATATACCTCACTCCTGATACAAGTTAACTGTCTACAGAGTGGGCAGCCTCCCTCTCTCCAGGCCCAATTTAGAATTATTGCCATCCCACAGCCTGTACAGCCTACAACCCTTCCAAAGATGCCTGCCATGGTGGAATATGGCCACCCTGTTTATCCCCCTCTGTTTATAATGGCACACCCACTTTTCTCAGTCCCTTTCCCCTGGAATACAGTTTCTCTCTATACTGACTGTAGTTATTTACAAACCCAATTTCAACCCCACCAATAAAGTTCCAAAGTCTCACAAACACATACAGTCCAGTGTGTTCGGTCCCACTAAGAGTGTGTGTAAGCAGACATCAGGTACCGTGATGATGTCACAGGCCCACCAGCTGCTGTTGCTTCAAATTTCAGTCCTAAAACAGAAATACTCAGCCTTTCAATCCCAACCCCCAGTGGTTTTTCAGTATTTAAGAAAGCCTACAAAACAGGGTGGGTAGGAGGGCTCTTACCAAACACCAGGCAAACAACACATTTAAATTTCCCTCTAATTAACCCTGACAAACAACTGTCCCCAAACCTCAAAAAGTTACAATATCACAGCCCAAGTAACAGTTCTAATTCAGGGTAATAATTTTTACCACATAGAGCTAATTTCACTTACAAACTATTCCAATATTTCAGTTAAAACAGAATATAAACCCAGAGCTCTGTCCAACCAACCTGCTGCTGTGAGTTCCCAAGTGAACAATGGAGGCCAGGGTAATTCCTGTTTAAAGACAAGGTAATTGCAGCTAATGTCCCTTCCCCAAATACCAGGCAAACAACACATTTCAATTTCCCTCTAATTAACCCTGACAAACAACTGTCCCCAAACCTCAAAAGTTACAATATCACAGCCCAAGTAACAGTTCTAATTCAAGGTAATAATTTTTACCACATAGAGCTAATTTCACTTACAAACTATTCAAATATTTCAGTTAAAACAGAATATAAACCCAGAGCTCTATCCAACCAACCTGCTGCTGTGAGTTCCAAGTGAACAATGGAGGCCAGGGTAATTCCTGTTTAAAGACAAGGTAATTGCAGCTAATGTCCTTCCCCCAAACACCAGGCAAACAACACATTTAAATTTCCCTCTAATTAACCCTGACAAACAACTGTCCCCAAACCTCAAAAAGTTACAATATCACAGCCCAAGTAACAGTTCTAATTCAGGGTAATAATTTTTACCACATAGAGCTAATTTCACTTACAAACTATTCCAATATTTCAGTTAAAAACAGAATATAAACCCAGAGCTCTGTCCAACCAACCTGCTGCTGTGAGTTCCCAAGTGAACAATGCCGTCCCATATCTATATCTATCCTCTCCCACCTAAGTAAAATTCTGGAAAAAGTCATGCACCAGCAGATATCCAACTGTTTTGCAAAATACAACCTTTTCTGCCCCAAAAACATGGCTTTAGGAAAGGCCACAGCACTGCCTTGCTTCACTAGCCATGTTTTCTGTAACATGGATGAGGGTAAATTCACTGGTGCTGTCTTTGTGGACCATATGAAGGCCTTCGACTTGGTGGACCACACCATCCTCCTAAATAAACTGAGCAGCTTTGGTTGTTCCTCCGATCCACTGCCTGGCTCCAAGACTGCCTCTCTGGTAGAACCCAAATGGTCTGCACTGAGGGTACAACTTCCACCGCCCGGGAGGTTTTTACTGGGGTCCTCCGAAGATCTATTCTCAGACCCATCCTGTTATCACTATTTGTAAATTCCTTTCACAAGGATAGCATCACATACAACTCTCCAATGCCAAAGAAGACTAAGGCCATGCTTTTTGGATCAAAATCCAGGCTAACCAGCATAGCCAGGGATTCTTCCCCTGCCAGTGTCCTGTCTCCTGATGACTCACCCATGGAGACTGTGACATCCTTCAAACACTTTGGAATCACCCTCGGGCCCGCATGCTGACCACACATACTGTTCAGCACATAAACAAGAAAATAGGTGTTGGATACAGGCTTAAGGATTACCTGATCTCTGAAGCTAGACTCACCATCACCTAGGGCACCTTATTCCCCCTACTGGATTATTGTAATCCCATCTACAAACAAACCACATCTGCTGGACTTTCCAGACTAAACACAACCTGCAATAATATTTGTAGATTTGCACTGATGGAACCTTACTCTACTCATCAGTGCACCCTGTACCATGCACTAGGATGGCTTCTGCCACAGGCCCACCATGAATACCTCCTAGACTGCATTGTAGATAACTCTATTAGGGAAAAAGATGTGTCCCCCTCACCCTCCTATTCCAGCCTAAGCTTTGCCATTGAGGCTTCCAGAACTCTTAGTAGTAGTAGTAATCTATTTTATTCATAAAATTATGAACAGGAAAAGCTAATTTCCAAGGAGATCTTCTAGCCTCATGTTAGAGTGCCACAGATCGCCACAGGTATGGGCCTAAAGGCCTTCTCTTTAGTCACCCCAGACCTGTGGAACAGCCTATCTGCTTCCATAAGAACTCTAGGCTCTCACCCCCTATTTAAGTCCCACTATAAGTCTCACCTTACAGTGACAGTCACCTGTTCCGTGATTGATTGCTGTACCGTGCCTAAGGGTTGCGGGCTGTCCACATTTTTTCGACCCGGAATTGTTGCACTTATCCATCAGTTGCCGGTACTGAATTGTTAAAGGGGCCCTGCACTGCCACTGTACCACTATGCACTTTACTAATTGAACCGTGTTCACATTTTTGATTTTTGCACTGTATTCACTTAATGCTCAGTTTTCCATAAAGTTTTTTAGCATTACTTAAATGTGTCACCTTACATACTGTTATGTATTCATATGTTTGTACTGTATTCACTACCTGCTTAATTTTGCACAAAACTGTATATTACTTAACTGTGTCTCCTGTTTCTGTAACTACCTGCAACCCCTTTACCTATTGTACCCATTTCCTTTGGACTGTGTTAATGCGCTATCTTCATGGCCTGGGTCGTGTCTGAAAATGGTCCCTTGGATCAGGTGTATCCACCCAGTTAACAAATCAATCAATCAATCAATTACTAAATAAATACATTTTTCATTTCTTTGAAACCTGACTTCAGTGCTAATGCCCTTTCCAGGTAACCCCTTCTCAGTGCTTTTGTTCTGAGGTTATATATATCAGAACGTGTATATATCTCTGCTTTCCCATGTATCCCCCATCCCCCAAATCACAACTGGAAACAAGACGTCCATGGACTCTTATTGCTCAGCTGGTAAAATACATTTCAAATAAATACATATTGCCAAGGTAGTGAGTGAATGCCCATGGGATGTTGAGGGTCATTGTGGATGTCATCTGGTTGGCAGAGTTAATAAACATAATAATATTAATAAACAGAAGGTAAACAGTTGCAACAGTTATCACTACTGTAACTGTTATAGCTGCCCAGGTCAACCCTGAAAATAGGCTATGTCTGTCTAATGCACTTTTCCAGTTAACAAAAACTTAAATAGATAAATATATAAATAAACAAATGTATGCATATTTACAATTGTATATGGGAGACAAGGGACAGTATGTAGAGGTCAAGGATAGATGGCTATATGATTGGAGGATCAGAAAAACAGGGGATGAAGAAGTTACATGGGGACTGAGGTATGCAAACATGGCTTGTTTGGAAACAGTGGTACTGGCGGCTTTTCACAACAATGTGAAGGTCAGAAAATTCTGCAATAAAAAAAAAGGATAGACATGGGTTAATGAGGAATATCTTAAAATTGTTGGTGTTTCTAGCTGGTAAATTAAACCCTTTGTTCCTCCTTTATACTGAAAGAACCTGCAATGTATAGCCACAGTCGAGGCTTTGTTTGTGTGCACAGCTCTGAGTGACACCTGAGCTGGCAGAGACGTAGTTAGGTAGCCATCCATCAGGGGCGGGGAGTAGGCAGGCAGGTGTTCCCTGGGGGGTGGATGACTTAGGGTTGGAGGGGAGGAGCCTAACCTATAAAAGTAATAGCACCTAAGAGACTCTTTTTCTCTTTGCTCCCCTCCTTCTTGTTAGAAGGAAGGATCTCCCTACAGGCTAGAAAGACCTCCCTCCAGACTTTGGTGGACTCCAGGCAAGCCACTGGGTAAGGTCAGGAACCTGGGTAGCGAAGCTGGTTTGGAATCTCGGCAGAAGGTCAGGTAGGCATACCTTTGGGGCTGCAATTTCTACAGCACCCAGTGCACTGTCAGGCTGTGGTTAATTTTGGTACACAGACCCTTAGTATGCCTGGAGGAGTTGCCTGGGTGTGATTTGTGGGGATATTCCGGGATCAAGAGTCCATAGGCAAGAAATTGGGCTATGTATGGCAAGCCTTCATCCCCACCACCTATGGTTTAGGCTACTCTCCTGCTCTGTTTGCCTCCGAGACAAACTCTCCTTGGAATCCATAGGTAGATGTGCTCAAGCTGGTGAACTGGGTACAGGTTGCACTATAGACGGAATGGTGAGCTCAGTGGGGGGAATGCCAGTAGGGACAGGACATGGCCAGGTGCCATGTGGCTCTGGGCCCTCTCAGTTAAGGTACGATCGAGCATGGGGAGTTGGGTAAAGTAGCTAGGTGTGAGAAGAGTGGCATCTCCTGGTCAGTTAATCGATGGCATCCTGGGTCCCTGTGCTCTGGGCTTTTTTTCAGCTGACTGGTCTGGTTGTGCCAGCAGGGCTGGCAGAAGAATACTGCTTGCCAACCACCACATGGTGGGGGAGAACCAAGAGAGAACATGATGGTGCTAGCTATGAGAAGTCAAGAAAATCAATAATTAATTTTTCCACCCAAAATCTTATACCCGGCCAGATCTAGGTATTCCTTGTAGTATAGTGCAACAGCTTAATCTGGTTCAAGGTCAGTTGGCATTCATCTGTATCCCTCCCTTGGGTCATGCCTGAAAATAGGCAGGATTTGTCTAGTGCACTTACCCGTCAACAAAACTAAATAAATAAAAAATATAAGATGCTTTCATTATTTTCATGAAGCTCTACTGAACGTTCATTGCTTCTCCTTTCTACCTATTAATAGCAGCACTGTGGATAAAAACAGGCTGCGTAAATCTAAGTTCATAGAAGAACTGTTTGAAGTGCATCCTCTACTTACAGTTAAGATAGATCTTATCTGCAACCTCTTCTAATATGCTACTTTTGCAGATCAGTTACCTGCTGTATAGATCTGGTCCTGGTCACACAGGAAGGGGGGGTCAGGGTAGAACGCTGCCCATCATGTGATGGCACGAGGGATTGCAGAGCCAGTTGCACAGAACATGCTTTTCCAATTTAGAGTTTTTTTTTATGAAATCCTAATGACACTGCATGTTTTTTTTTAATATGCATTTTATCTCCTGTTTCTCCCCAGCAGCCCCCTTCTAACCAACTCCCCCCAGTCCCATACCCTGGCTCCTCCGGGACTTACCTTCACCAACGTCCTCTGCCACAGGATTTGCAGTTGTGCCTGGCCACTGGTACAGAGCCTGCGGGAGGGTCGGTCATCATCCTGTTGCCTAGGAGGAATTTCCTGTTTTTTCTCCCTAGGCCCACGAATGTGCAGTGGATGCAATGTCCGAGCTCTGCTTCCACAGAGATGGCCCTGGCATCCTGAATGTGTGGTCCTTTCCCTATGTGGTGGCGTGCATGTGCTAGCACCCAGCCACTGCTGGGTGTCAGGCAAACAGCACGCCACACTAATCCCCCCTCCCTAAGAAAGGAGAGCTGTCTAGGGACACTCAATCCTTCCCCACTCCACCAGCCCCTGAGCAACCTGAGTCCATTCCCAACCCCAGATCACCAGTGTGGCAGGAGGTAAGGCACCCAGCACCTCAGCCCTCCATGCCATCAGGCTGGCTACACTGCACGGTTTTCTAATTGGTGCCTCATCAAATATTTCCTTCTACATGGCACAGTTTGTGTGCCTGCAGAGTGGGGCATGGTAAAGCAAAACCATTTTGCCATTAGACTCTGGAAGCTGGAACACTGTAACAAATTTCTTTTCTACTTATAAATAAACTTGCCTTTTATACCTGTCTGCTGACGTCACCAAGAGGCCTCTTTGGCGGCACCACCCTCAGCCAAAGGTAGCGAGCCTAGACTGACTGACTGAGGGGACAACGTTGGGTTGTTCAGCCCGACAGCTGGACGCCCAAAGTGTGGTGCGGAGCCAGCCACTGGCGGGAATGAAAAAGTGCCTTAATAAGGGAGAGGCACTGTTCCCCCTGAAAAGTTACCACTGCCAAACCCAGAGAAACAGACTAAAAAGGGGCACCAAGACCTGCTAAAAATGACCATCCAGACAGAATGTAGTAAAATAAATAATTTACTATTAGAAAATAAACAGTAAAGCTATACAAAATATTCATTACTAACAGGATTATCACGAACATTAACAGTAGAAAAAGGTTATTACTGTACAAGGCTTATCACTAACTTTAACAAAATCACTGTAAATGGCTTATCATTGTAACTTTAACAAAATCACTGTAACAGGCTTATTACTGTAACTTTAGAAATAAAGAACTTTAACACACCACCACCACCACCCCAGGACTCACTCCCCAGGTGATACACCTCCCCCCAAGGACTGCTGCAAGAATTGCAAAAGAATACAGGCCTGAGGTCTGCTGCTAGCCACCTCACTAGCCAAGTGTCCCAAGGTGCTGAGCTGCTAGTCGCCCTGCTAGCTGAGTGTCCCAAAGGTGCTGTGCTGCTAGACGCCCTACTAGCTGAGTTTGCAACGATTGCTTTGGCAGCTAGCCGACCTGCTAGCCGAGTGTCCCAAGGGTACTTCACCATCAGCTGCACTGCTAGCTGAGTCTCCCAAGGTGCTCCACCATTAGCCGCCCTGCTAGCCAATTTTCCCAAGGTTGCTCCACTGCTAGCCGCCCTGCTAGCCAGTTCAACCAAGGTTGCTCCACCGCTAGCTGCCCTGCTAGCCAAGTCTCCCATGGTGCTGTGCCACTAGCTGACCTGCTAGCTGAGTCTCCTGAGGGTGCTCCATCACTAGCAGACCTGCTAGCGGAGTCTTCCGAGGGTGCTCCACTGCTAGCCATTCTGCTAGCTGAGTTCTCCTAAGATGCTGACCTGCTAGCTCACCTGCTAGCTGAGTCTTCCATCAGGTACCTGTGAGGGCACAGAGTCAACTGCCAAGCCTGAGTTATGCAACTCTTTAAGCCCCCTTTTATAGTAAGGCTACCAGGCTAGCAGGGCCCTCCAGCTATCCCTGCTGGCCCCACGAGTCTCCTTCATCAGGAGCTTCTTGTCCAGTGAGCTCCCTTTACCAGGAACTCTCTCTAGCAAGCTCCATCATCAGGAGGTCCTTCTCTAGGAATGCTTCTTCAGTGAGCTCCTCCTCCTGGGGCTCTTCTCCATCAAGTTCCTTCATCACGAAATATTCTTCATCTAGCTACTTCACCAGGAGCTTCTCCTGGATCCCTTCTTCAGTAAGCTCCTCTTCCTGGGACTCTTCTCCATTGAGCTCATTCATCTGGAGCTCTTCTCCAGTGATCCCCCCTCTACATGGGAGCACTCCTCCAGGGGCCCCCTCCTGGGGCTCCTCCTCTAGGGGCTCCTCCTCTGGACTCTCCTTCCAGACTGCCCTTCCTGACTGCCTTTAATCCCCTGGCAGTCTCCTTTTATGCTTAAATTAGGGTGTGTGGCTACCCTGGGGGAACCCCTGACTGGATGGCTAAGGGGCAGTGCTGACTGATTATGCAAATCAAGGACTTGACTGCATAACCAATCAGCAACGAGAGCTGCTACCCTGCCCTTGTGCTGCCTCCCTAGCACGAGTGCACCCCAACAGCTTTAACTACCATTTACCTTTTAAAATTACAGTGACAGCTGTGCTTGTGATGTGCCGCCACAGGAGCCGCTAGAACGGGACTCCTGCAGGTGGCACTCTCACTTTCAATTAATTGATTACTCCCAAAATTGGGGGGTTGGGGAAGGTAAAGGCAGTTCTTCCCGCCCCACTCACATACCTTACTCATATTTTTAATGAATAAAAAAAGAAAAGTTGGTGGCCAGCGCCACAGCCACTGATGGGACGCCCACCTTAACTTCCGGTGGAGCACCCGATGCGACTGAGATTTCAGGCGCTACACTACCCCCCCCTTCTTCTGTTGGACACATCCCGTGTCCTGGCACAATGTTAAATGCCCATTACAATGGCACACTTTAAAGGCATACCTCTCAACCTCTCAGCATTAAAAATCAAAGCACTGGCCTTCAAAAATCATAGCAAAGGGCCAGAATGTGTAGCACTTTCTTATTTGTAACAATAATATTTCTATAGATAGTGGGCCCCATATAGTTAGTGATAAGGAATGTTTCTATCAACTTAATTCAATGATTTAATAGTTCGTGTGTCCAGAAATACCTCTAACATTGTAAGGAACATCAGTAAACCTGTGAGGAACAAGGGTAAATTTGAGGTGAAAATCATAGTGCTATGCAGAATTCATAGGAGTTCAGAGGTATGTTTAAAGGAGTTCTACTGGCAATTCTGAAGGCCGACCAATGTACAGGTTGAGGCTTCCTCCTCCAATCCCTCCTGCATTCACCATAAAAAATGTGGCATTTCATTACCTGACTGCTTGTAAACTTCTGTTAAGCCCCTGGTGCAGCCGGCATATTTAAATATGGTGGTCCACGCCCAGTCCAATCTCGCACCTATTAATGCAAGATGATGACGCGCCACTGCTCCTGCCATACTGGTGTCCCTATGTATGGAAATAACCTGATGTCTATATCTTGGGTGCCCACTGGTATTTTTACACACTTTGCCTAAATACCATGCGTATTTCAGCTGTAACAGTACCATTTAATGGGCTTGTAAGTTGCTTTTCATAGCTGTTCAAGTTTTAAAAATGTTGGCGCACCCCTTTAGCTTTCTTTTTCTAACCAGTTCCCCCTACCTCCTCCAAATGTTATTGTGGGGTTGCAACTAACCTAAAGGTTTCCTAACCCTAATATAGGGTAGTTTGCTATGTGGTAGACATGCATCAAAATCCAGCATCTTTTCTCTTAAAATAATCTTCCCCAGATGTGACCGCAGCTGTATGACGGCACAATACAGGGTAAAGCATCCTGAAGAGTCCTTGGGAAAAATATTGTACTCCACAGATTGCAAAAGGAGGTTTGCTGCAATAGTGAACTGAGAAGTCTTTCTGTTTTCATGTACATGGTGCATCCTAGCCATCTAGTGGCCAAACACTGTTATACAGGCATCACCTGTGGGGGCAATGTTGCTACCTAGGTTATACGCATTGTGTTGCCTCATAGGAGAATGGGAGAGCTTGGTCAAACCTGAGCCCAGTTTTAGTAAAAAATATGCAGTTTGAGCATATTTATAATGTTTATGTGTTCATTATTGCATTTAATTGGGTGCTTGCTTAATTGTTGGTTTTATAATGAGGCATTCTGAGCCACTGAGACAGGGAACTAAAATAAAATGTTTGCTTGCTTACATTTACAACTGTGGTATATGTTGGGTTGAGGGACTATTTTGGCAGGGTAGCCTTGGGGAGGGAAAGGAGAAAAAAGGAGAAATAATTTTGCAACACAGGGCAGTTAACTCTTTGTTGGTCAGTATATATGAACAGCAGTAGTAATGGGCACTTTTGAAAAGTATACCTTGTGTTGTGGTGGCAGCAAAGGCTTAGCGCAACTGGGGTTTGTGTTTGTGGTGCTGTGTTCTTGTATTTTCAGCTGCAGTCCACAATGGAAGGTTCCAGTGCCATGGGTCTCGAGAAGCAGCTGGCAGTCCTTGTGCAAGGCAAGGGTAAGGCCTGGTGGGCAGTCCTGTTCCAGAAGTACAATGGTGGCAGACCAGCTGGTCCATCAGAGCCTGTAACACAGACAGAACCAGGAGGCCCTGCAGAGTCCATACCACAGCAGCAGCCAGAGGAACTTACTGCTCCACAGATTAAGTTTTCATCACACAGCCCTCATCTAGTCTGAAGAAGGGACAAGTTGGTCCTGAAACATTAACAATAAAAATTACAAAAGGAGCCCTAACACATTTGTGAATTGTCTTTGAACTTGATGGACTTCACTGCATAAGCAAAATTGGATGAATTAAACCATTGTAATAATTTGTTGGGTCTGAGTCCTTCCTTCTGTGCATACTTGTCTTCAGTACTGGATTTTGGGAAGCACTCCTCTGGTACATTAATTAAATTCATCCATAACAAGAGGGGAAAGGGAGCCCTGGGAACTGACTCACCACTGGACTTTAATTTTTCCCTCACTGGACAGGGTACAGCTTTTTCCTTAAATCTTAATTAAAAAAATAAAATAAAAAGGGACAGACACCTACATGCAGGCAATGATTTAGCTAGGGCCACCTTTTCTGAACTGGGAAAACTCACTGAAGCCAGATCTGCACCAGTTACCATTAACTGTGCATTATTGTTTAATATTCTTGTGTCACCCATGAAGGCAAGTGAAAATGCTTGGTTGTCAAAATTTGCTGATGATGTAAAATTAGAAGCAATAATAAATAGTAAAGATGATGCAGGAAAATTTAAAAACGAGATTGACAACATACAAAAATGGTCAGAAAGTAAAAAGTTAAAATTCAACAGTGGCAAATGTAAGATCATGCACTTTGGTTCAAGGAATATTAAACTGAATACCACTGCCATGGAAACCAGTTAATCGCAACAGAACTGGAAAAAGACCTGGGAGTTCTCATATCAAACAAATTAACATTTAAAGAACAGGTTGCGAGTGTTATCAGTAGAAGTAGCAAGGTATTGGATTGTATAGGGTGTCATATAAAAAACAGACAGAGGGAGGTGTTGATTCAGTTGTATTCATCTCTGGTTAGAACAGTAATGGAGTACTGTATACAGGTATGGGCTCCTTATAAAAAGGGAGAAGTTAAGGCATTGGAGAGGGTACAGAGGAGAGCTACCAAACTGGTAACAAGTCTTAGGCACGGGTCATACGAGGAGAGGTTGAGAGAATTAACCCTGTATCCTCTTAAGTACAGAAGAATGAGAGGAGATCTTTGTCTAGTGTCTATCAATCAATCAATCAATCAATCAATCAATCAAAATCTTTATTTAACCAGACGATCACCGTTGAGCAAGCTCATTTTTGAGGTGGACTTGGGTTTGTTAACAAGGAACAAGGGACAATATACATGGGATGCAACACACAGGAAAATAGTAATAATACAAATAAAGTGAGATACAATAATACAGTATATACAAAGTATCAGCAGGTAGCATTGACAGTAGTATATGTTTGGAACAGAAGATATAGCTAGTTTTGGGTAGGACACAATTTTTCATAAAAGTAAAGAAATATACATATCAGGTGCACTGAACACAAATAAAACCTAATATAAAAAGATATATAGTGATATGGTATGGAGAATTTAGAGCTGGAACGAGGGTCAAAGGAATGTGGAAGGGACAGATATGGGGGTAGAAAAAGGGTAGAGGGAATAGTCGATTATAGATGTGATCAGTCTTTTAACAGTAGTAATTAGAGTGTGCTTGGACTTATAGGAGTCACTATTTAGGGTAGACAAGCATAGGACTTTATTATGATGTAGATATAGAGATTTAAAAGCTGCTAGGCTGATGGGGTGAGTTAATTTCAAAGTTTTGACAGCTTGTTCCACAGTTGAGGAGAACAAAACTGATGAATGCTCTACCAATGCGAGATTTGCTTTGTAAACATAAAGGTAGATATATGAGGGTGCTTCTCAGGGCATACTTCCCCAAAGTGCACAAGGTAAACAGACAGGGATATACTGGGGCAGTTTATTTGAGATAGCTTTGTATGTCCAAACTGCAGCATTTTTTGCTGTCTGTAAGATGACCATCCCACTACCGTGTGCAATGCACAGTGGTGGGTTGAGTATGGAAGACCCGTGATAAATCTTATGGCTCTGTGATAAAGTGTATCGAGTTTGGCTAGGGTACCTGCAGGTTCCTGACTATATAGAAAGTCTGCGTAATCCAATAGGGAAAGAAAGGTAGTTTGAACCAGTTTCAGTTTAGCGTCTCTTGTGAGGAGATTATTAATCCTAAAGAACAGACCAAGTCTTTGTCTAGGTTTCTTTGCCAGTTCTTCTAAGTGATCTGTGAAAGTAAGTCTATGGTCTAACCACACTCCCAGGTACTTGAACTTTGGTACGTAGTCCAACCGCCACCCAGAATGGTAATGATCTGCGGGAGTGTCCCAGCAATTGCAGGATTTATTGCATGTTGAAGGGCAAGAGGAACACTGCTTTGGTTTTTTTTGCATTTAAGAGCAGTTTCTGGTTTATAAACTGATGTTGCAGCAGATTAAATTCATTTTGAAGGGCTTTACAGGCCGCTTCAGGTGTGGGACTACTAGTATAGAGTACCATATCATCCACAAATAGGTGTATTTGTGCTTCTTTGATGGGGGCATCTACGTTGTTAATATAAATGGTGAATAGTGTACAAGGTTTACAACAATCAGGACTTATGGGAATGTGCTGGTTTAATAAAAAGAGACAAGATAAAACTACTAGGACACACAAATGGAGTTTAAAAGGAGAACAATATAAAAGTGATGCGGGGGAGGGCATGGATAAACCAGTGATTGGTTTTGATTTTGAATAAGCTGCCCAGGGAAACTGTATCAAGCAAAAGTATAAATCAAATTTAAGAATGCCAAGCTCCTGCAAGGAAGAAAAGTGGAAAATGGGTGCCCTAGTCACAGTGGCTTGATGGCCATCCATGAGCACCTGCGCCGGCTCCTGAGGGGATCACCATGTGGATCCGGACTTGGTAGGGAGTTGATTGCCCCCTGCCACCCTGCCATGGGGGTAAGCCATGGGGCAGTAAAAGGTGATTCCTCAGCAGGAGGCCAGAGTGGGTCAGACGGCGGCCGGAAGATAGGATGTGAAGACATGAGAGAGCTGACTGAGGGCACAAGGAAGAAAGAAATAATCACACACAAAAAAAAATACAAAACTTGTTGACCTGTGTCTTTCAGCGGTAATCGTTTCTACTCCTTCTGGTAAAACAATAGATCCAGTAAACATCTTTTTCAGTATTGCACCCTTGGCATCATTTCATATAACAAATAATAACATATTACAAATATAATAACAAACTCCAAACTTTACCATACATAACTGGCGTATAACAAAATACCCCTTCACCCTATGGCTTCCACAGTGTCACTCATGCTGGAGAGTGGGTAGGCCCCAATCAAAGTGTGATCCCAAGCCCTGCCATGGACTCTCCTTGTCACTGCTTGTTGTAAAGTGACTGCTTTGGATTTTAATCCTTCCCCCTCCTGCCCAATAGCCATTCTATGTAATACCATATATATAATAGCCAGACCTGCCTTGGTTTCTTAAAAGAAAGAATGCTGTCCTGTTCCAGAGTGACCCTGTTGAGGCACTCTTGTATGTTAATATCATGTGTACAATAGCCAACCTTACTTTGATTTCTAAAAAAAGAGAAAAATGCCCTCCTGCTCCAGAACAACCCTGTTGAGGGACTCCTGTGTATGGTGGGTGCATAAGCCCCACACCAAAGGAAAACAGCTGCACCCCTGCATGTCTATAAGCCTCCATGTGTCCAGGAGGGGCCAAGCTTCCATACCAGTCTCACTGCTTAACCTAGGTAGAATCTATATCCCAGGTGCTGCAGCTCAGCTTTTTCAATGATCCTATTTCTTATTTTGTCCTGGCAGGCTACACTTCGGGAATCTCCCTACAAAGCTGTCTTTCTGTGCACAAGACTGGTGTGTTGCAGTTGAAGCCGGCTATCCCTTTAGTGAGGAGGATCCCCATTCTGTGCGTCCCCCATGACTGACCCCCAGCATTGGGCTAGCAGTTTATTTGGAAACATCCCTCCATGTTGCTTAGCCTGCTGACCATTATTCTTGAATCCTTTCATGCCCTTCCATGTTATTCGTGATTTCTTTCATGCCCTTCCACGTTATTTGTAATTTCTTTCATGCCCTTCCACATTGTATGCTGCACATTCCAGGAGGTACCCCCCCCCCATCATTTTGCATCCTCCCCTAGGCCATTCAATGCTGCCCAATTAAACTGAGAAATCTAACAGCTTTAGAGGACCCAGGCCCCATGCAGAGGGTGCTGTCCCCCAGCCCAAACTGCTCATGACCGCCCAAGGTCCCTCTTACCTCAACACTTATAGGAGGTAGAGTGCAAGGATTGGGTCTTCCCTCTCAGAGTTCCATTCTGGTGGCAAACCATATCTAGCAGGTGACGACTCCATGAGTGCTTGGGTGCTCAAGCACCCACAAATTTGACATAAGCACCCTCAATTTTTCAAGGGCAGCCTGCAACAAAGGATTACTAGGGAACTTGGTCACAGGAAAAATACTGCCAATGAGCACCCGCAAAGATTCATAAAAGTTGGCATTAAAGGAAAATCCAGGTGAATACTTTATCTATTAACTGTTCTGCACCCGCCAAAAATGTTCAGCTTTCCCTTCATTCATTTTCCCATCTTTACTCTGTATCATTCTTGAGCATTTTAGGTTAACATACTAACACACTATTTGCCAGCAGATTAGGCCTTATGGTCTGTCGAGTCTGCTCGAACCTCAGATCCCTAGTTGGGTGCCGAGGCCCCCCCCATTGTGTTCCAGAAATCCCTATCATCCATTCCCACCCCCCTGGGCCAGGCCATCATCTGATACATCCACTTTCTGTGTCTGTCCCACCCTCTCTTGAAGCCCTCCACTGTGAATCTCTGAACCAGCTCGCCAGGCAGTGCATTCCAAGGGTCCACCACCCTCTCAGTGAAAAACCTCCTCCTCTTTTCCCCCCTCACTCTTCCACCTTCCAATTTCAAACAATGCCCTCTGGTGATACCTCCCTGCTTTAGTCTAAAGATCCCTTCCATGTTTACCCTATTTATTCCCTTGAGGTATTTGAAGACCTCAATCATGTCCTCCCTGTCTCTCCTCTCCTCCAATGAAAACAGGCAGAGCTCCTCAAGTCTGTCCTCATACGTCAAATCCCCTAGCCCTCGCATCATCTTAGTTGCCCTCCTCTGTACTCTCTCCAGGAGCTGTATGTCCCTCTTCAAGTGTGGTCTCCAGTACTGTATACAGTACTCAAGGTGTGGTCTAACCAGTCCATTGTACAGCGGCAGGTTGTTGTGGACATGGTGTCAGTGTCTCATGAAGTGGTCAACCTGATGTGGAGGTTCTAATCAATGTTTTGAAGTCATCCTTCAGCCTAACTTGCAGGTCCAATCCTGGTCTGGCATGTTTCTTCCCCCTTCCAGCCACTGTTCATGTAGAGGTATTCATCTGTGCCTCCAGTTCCAGCATTTCAATATCTGGACAGTCTATGCCCCAATTTTATGTTTGCTTGCACGCATGTGCAAGAAACATAGTGCCATCATCTGAGATTTCGGAGGTGTGCCACCTCCTCCTCCAATTCAGTCAGTGTGTTGGCAGGCGCTGCCCCTGTAAGCCAATGCATGCTGGAGCTGTCTATGACAAGCTCCAAAATGTAGTGGCATACAGTTGAAAGGGGGAGCTACGCTTCAGTGAGCAGCGATAAGATATCGCTTGCTCATGCGCAGCTCCCCCTACACACACACACACACACACACAACACACACACAGACCTACAGTGTGTGCACACCCACTTCTGCACTACAGTCTGGGGTCGGATTCCAGTGCTGGCTGGGTTGAATTATCTGCTGTCCCCAGTCGCACTTGGCAGCGAGATAATCAGATACTTTAATGAGACAGGAACCCCCCAACCCGAAAACCCAATTAGGCCGGGACCATCAACAAGTAACCCACCAGTAACATCAGACACACAGTGCGCTTATTAAATGGGATCATAATCGAGTATACAATAATGGAACTAACTGGTCCCATACATCGCCTCTATGTAAGCCACACCAAACCATAAGTAGCCAACTCAAGAACACACCAAGGAAAAAACATATGCAACAGCAGAGTAGGAGACGAATGAAAATATTCTGACCGCAACACTCGCAGTAAACAATTCAACTACAGTTGCAAAAATGTATTTTAAGAGGAAAAACTGCCTGCATCCCTCCTCCAGATACACATTCGTAAACATTTACAGTGCACCGAGGCTGGATTTCGCGGTTCCACAAGTTGCAACCCCTATCCCTCCAATTACATCCCACACATTCGCCCGCTGTCACCCACTGGGTTGCAATGGGAGTCCCCAAAATTGGAGTCGGCAGGCGGCCGGTCCCGTCACCAGTATAACGAGAAACTCAGGCCGCCGCCGATGACGACATTTTGACTTGGAAGAGACTATCAATGGGCGGGGCCCTGGAACTACCAGCATATAAACACTTAAGCCTTGCCGTTACTTGTCTACTCCCAATCCTGCCATGACCGCCTGACAGCTCACCCCGAACGTAGGGGACCGTGAGCAAAGCCGGAGCGGTTCCTTCTCGTCCATTAAAAAGTCCACAGCAGTTTTCTACCAGACCCCCGGTGGTATCCCCGGCAACGGCGCTCCTCTCTCCGTAGATAAATCCGAGATCAGGTTGTTCGGTGCCAATGAGCCCCACCACCGCTGCCCGAGCCTCATCTCAAAACATCATACTCACACACACCTGTTCGATAGCCCACATGCAACGTTCCTTCTCATTCTCACAGTGCCACTGTGTGACAGATGGGCTCTCACGCTCACCTTGTCAGTTCCTCCCCCTTTCCAGTTGCAATGTTGACACCGACATACTGCGCAGGTTCACAGCGAAACTACAGCCAGCCTTCTGAACGTTATACAGACAGACACGCACGCTTTCGTTTCTATTTCTGCAGGGGCGTGACATGTAGTAGGCGGCGCTGCGGCAGGCCCCGCCCTATAAAGCTATGGGGAGCCTCCCATTTTGTCTACCCTGGCCACGTGTGTTATGGTCCGTCCCAAAACACCTGTTTTTTATGTTTGCTTGCACGCATGTGCAAAAACATAGTGCCATCATCTGAGATTTCGGGTGTACCTCCTCCTCCAATTCAGTCAGGTGTGTTGGCTGGCGCGCTGTAAGCCAATGCATGCTGGAGCTGTCTATGACAAGCTCCAAATGCAGTGGCATCAGTTGAAAGGGGAGCTACGCTTCAGTGAGCAGCGATAAGATATCGCCTGCCCGCGCGCAGCTCCCCTACACACACACACACACACACACACACAGAAACGCACTCATACTGCGTGCTGCCCCCCCACGCACAAACTTATAGCCGACGGGGGTGCCCAATCCCCTGTCGGCTTGTGCTGCGCCCCCAAAGCCTTCCACATGCCACGCTGGGTGCCCACCCCAGCGTGGCAACTCATAGAATAGCCGACGGGGGTGCCCAATCCCCATCGGCTCCACTGTCCTCACCCCCCCAGTACTGGGTGCCACGCTGGGAGCCCACCCCAGCGTGGCAACTGATCATATGGCCGACGGGGGTGCCCAATCCCCCGTCGGCTCCACGGCCCCCCCAGCCATCCTTGTGCCACACTGGGAGCTCATCCCAGCATGGCAAACATCCCACGTCGTCTTTTTTTTTTTTTACCTGCAAAACAAAACCGTCCCACGGCGCTTCTCCCAGCCCCCCTCCCACAACCCGCACCCACCCACTGCGCACCCTGCCTCCCCACAACCCCCTCACCCCATACTTACCTCTGGAGCTCGGCGCGACGATCTTCGCTGGACCGGGAACACGTCTGCACTCTTCAAAGCCGGCAGAACTGAGGAAATGCCGGTAAGCTGTATAATGGGCTGATAGGGTTTTTCAACTTTATTGTATATTCAGATTTTTGATGGCACCAATAATGACAGCTTGGGACTCTTTCTTTATCGATGTCACTGAAACATGTGAGCAAGAGTTCAGGCCCGGAAGGGTGATTTCCGCAGTCACTACGCAGTCACCGCGTGAAATCACCTTCAGGCCTGAATAATGCCATGACAGTGACATCATTCATGAGAAGGGTCCCAAAACCCCATGTTGAAAATTTGGTGAAAAATTCCAAAAATGACTGTTTTAACTTAGCGCAGTGCTCCAGTTCCTACGAAGGCTCGTAAGTTCGTGAATTTTCAATATTTTCACTCAAGATTTTCAACATTGCCATTTTACCACACCTCTCTTATGATTAGTATAGCTGTCATTTTCACATCTCACCCAAAATGTGTTTCCTACATGTAGCGCATAATGGCGCAGCCGGTATGCTAAATCAATGTACAGGACAAATTAAGAAAATCACAGTGACACTGTTCATGAGCAGAGGTCTTAAAATGGCCATGTTGAAAATTTGGTGAATAAATTCCTAAAAATGACTGTTTCACGAACGTGCGTTGCGCAGTTCCTACGCATTCTCGTAAGTTCGCGAATTTTCAATATTTTCGCTCCAGATTTTCAACATTGCCATTTTACCACACCTTCTTATGAGTAGTACAGCTATCATTTTTCACATCTCACCCAGAACATGTTTCCGCCCATGTAGCGCACAATGGCGCAGTCGGTGTGCGAGATCAATGTACGGGACAAATTAAGAAAATCACAGTGACACTGTTCATGAGCAAAGGTCTTAAAATGGCTATGTTGAAAATTTGGTGAAAAAATTCCAAAAAATGACTGTTTTACGATAGGTATGCTGTACAGTTCCTACGCACGTCGAAGTTCGTTAATTTTCAATATTTTCACTCCAGATTTCAACATTGCCATTTTACCACACCTCCTTATGAGCAGTACAGCTGTCATTTTCACATCTTGCCCAAAATGTGTTTCCGCTTGTGTAGCGACAATGGCGCAGTCGACAAAAAATCAATGTATGGGACACATTAAGAAAATCACAGTGACACTGTTCATGAGCAGATGTCTTAAAATGGCTATGTTGAGAATTTGGTGAAAAAATTCCTAAAATGACTGTTTTATTTGCCATGCCATGCAGTTCCCTATGCATGCTCGTAAGTTTTAATTTAATATTTTCACTCCAGATTAATAAATTGCCATTTTATTACACTTCCTTATGAACAGTACAGCTGCCATTTTTTCATATGTCAGCCTCAAATGTGTTTTCAAGACATGTAGCGCATAAATGGTGCTGTTGGTGTGCTAAAGCAATGTTTAGGACAGATTAAGAAAATCACAGTTACACTGTTCATGAGCAGAGGTCTTAAAATGGCTATGTTGAAAATTTGGTGACAAAGTCCATAAAATGACTGTGTTCTAGTGAGCATTGCGCAGTTTCCGCATCCTCGTAACTTCATGACTTTGTAATATTTTCAGTCCAGATTTTCACCAGTGGCATTTTCCACACTTCCTTATGAACAGTACAGCTGTCATTTTTCACAACATGGCTGAAGTGTGTTTCACACTTTCAGCGCAGAGATGCGTGGTCGCTGTGGGAAATCATTGTTCGGCACAGATAAAGAAAATCACAGTGACACTGTTCATGATCAGAGGCACCAAATGCCTGAGTTGACAATCTGCTGAAAAATCCCCAACCTAATTATATTACGGAGTAGCTTGCACAGTTTCTATGTACGCCGTGACTTCACCACTTTTTTAATATTTTTACTGCAGATTTGCAACATTGCCATTTTACACCTCCCCATGAACAGTACAGCTGTCATTTTTACATCCTGTTCGAATGTTTTTGCACCTGTGGTGCTAAATGCTGTAGTCGCTTGCATAAGCAACTTTCGCTAACAAACTGATATTCCCCTGTTCATGAGGTGGGGTCACAAAAAATCATGTTGAAAAATTTGGAGTGAAAATACCAAAGAATGCCTGAGGTATTAGGGTTTTCAACCATAACGCCAACCCTGAGAGAATGACAGGCATCAGGGTGTGACTTGGGATTCTTGCCTGTAATGCTCATACCATTCCACACCCTGCAGCCAGTGAGAGGCATCGAGGTATGCCTTGGACTCTTCGCCCCAAAGTTCACCCCATTCTCCTATATTGCACCCATCTCAACGTGATTTCCTAATGAAATGGGGTGCCCTATAAGGGCCAAAGACCCCAAGAACACCGTGACACTTGTCAGTGTCTGCAGGGTGGGTGTGGTGAAATGGCGTGGCCGTTATGCCTGACGACCCAAACGCACACCCCAATGCCTGTCACTCTCTGCAGGGTGGTGGTGGGGTTGGCTTCAGTTCAATACTTCACTGCCATTCCTATTACGCAGCTCTGTAACTTCTACACTACCACTGCCAATGCCAGCAAGCAAACATTTGGCTTTGACAAATGCTTGTTTAAGTTGTAGGGCTGCTTCCAGAAGAGAATAAAAAATCTAAACTCCAGATTCCAAATTAATTTTAAGGCATGCTGGAAATAGTAATTGTGCCTCTATGACTTTTGTTTCCTTTAATGTTTTTTATCACCCCTTGCACAGCCTGCCATTTACTTTGCAGGGCCGGGGAGAAGTCCTGGTCGTAATAAATAGTCTGGTTATTGTATGTTGTTTCTCTATTCTTCCAAGCTGTTGACAGAATGTGCTCCTTACTCTGAAAATGGAGCATTTTAACTACTATAGGTCTCGGTTTGGCAATTTGATCTTTGGGCCTCTGTCCCAGAGAGCTGTGTGCTCTCTCAATTGTCAGTGGAAGGTCCTGGAGCAGCTCTAGCATGGAGGAGAGCACATGCTATATAATATCTACCATCGAGTGGAAAGAATCCTCTGATCCCTCTGGTATGCCACGAATATGAAAATTATTGCTCTGGGCTCTATTTTCTGCATCCTCAGCCCTTTCTTCCAGCTCTCTTTCCCTTTGTACCAGATAGAGCAACAGGTGATTAGGTGTATTCACTGTTTCAGTGTCTTCCCCAACTCTCTTGCTTGTGGCGGTAAGTCGTTTGTCTAATGCTTTTTAAAGTCATTACATGTCACTTTAAGCCGACTCAGTTCTCTGCACTGTATCTAAAACTTTTCCTTTTGTAAGGTCAGCTTCCATTACTTGTTCCCCATCTTCATCATACTCAAGATCGATCAAGGACATTGAGGCCAGCATGCACGAATGCGATGTGCTGGCTGGTGTCATCAGGGCACCATTCTCAGTAATAATTTGCTTTAATTTTGAGGCTGGCATTTGCGATTGGAATTTCGGTGGCGTGCCTGCCATTTCAGTCATTGTTCTGTGCTGGTGTTAGTATAAATCTAACAGGCTGACACCTGGATTACTTGCGATGGCCCTTGAATGAGATGGATCTCTTATCACCCTGCTGCCATTACCATGGCGTCACTGGAAGTCGGGCTGCTCAATTTCTTAGTCAGTCTCATGTTTGGCCTAGTGTCAAGGCCTTGCTAAAGTCCAGATAGGCCACATTCACTGCCCTGCCCTGATCTATTTCCTTGGTCACCCAGTCAGAGAAGTCAATCAGGTTTGTCTGGCATGAGCACCCCCCCACCTTGTGAATTCATTCTGCCTTTGGTCTTGCAGCCCATTTAATTAAGCAATAAGAGCTGTAAGGTGTGTGTTATCATGTAATAACGTCACTCCTGGGGTGGGTTGAAGCACAAGGTGAGTCAGGCTTCCACCACCCCAGGAGTGACGCGATTACACGATAACACACACCTTGGAGTTCTTTATTGCAATTATACAATGGCTCAATGTTATAGAAAACAAAAATAAAAATACAAATGTTTTTAGCAGATTTTTAGTGAGGCAGTATATCTTTGTTTCTGAAAAAAAAAGGTGCATGCTCCATAAAATCAACACAGTGATGTTATTGTGTAATATCATCACTGTCCCAGGCACACACTGACCAATCAGAGTCCAGGAAATTTTCTTGCCATTGTATAATTTAGGATACTCCATCAACCTTTCCTTTAACACTGTTTCCATTAATTTCCCCACCACTGAGTTGAGGGTCTTCAGCCTATAGTTGCTAGCCTCTTCCCTGCTGCCGCTCTTATGTAGAAGGACCACATCTGCTCTCCTCCAGTCCTCTGAGCCATGCCCGTTTCAGTGAGCTGTTGTATAAGGTCATCAGTGGGGAAGCCAGCACTTCCCTGAATTATTTTAGTACCCTTGGATGTATCCCATCATGTTGCATAGCCTTGTCCACTTTCAGAGATGCAAGTCCTTCAGGACTCTTTCCTCTGAAAATGGACTTGAGTCCACCTATTCCTCCCCCTCCCTCTTGTTCCTGCTGCTCCCTGGTGGTCTGCCTTCTCTCCCTCCCCTTTAAAGACTGAGCAGAAGTACCTGTTAAGGATGTCTGCTTTTTCTTGGTCCCCCTCTGCACGTCTCCCGCTGCTGTCATCCCTATTGTCACTATCCTCTCCTGGCTTTCTTCTCTAACTTAAATGTACATGAAGAAAGTCTTGTCTCCATTGCTACCCATTCAGCAATATTTTCCTCTGTCTGTACTTTTGTCCTCATCACTGCTATACCTGCTTCCATCTGTTTTACCTGGTCACCTCCTGTCTTCCTCCCTCTGTGTTTCCTTATACCTTCTGAATGCCACCTTTTTCCTTCACCACTATGGCCAGTTCCTAGAATACCATAATGGTCTTTTTCCTTTGCTTTTACTCACTACCTTTATGCAGAGGCTGGTTGTCTTAATTATGCTTTCCTATTTTCTCTACTATTCCTCCACCTCTCTGGCAATCCCCTTTCCTAGGAAGTTTCTGAGGTAGCTTCCTGTTCTTTAAAATCTGCCCTCCTAAAGTCCAGGACCCTTGTCCTCATGTGGTTCACCTCTGCTCCTGTCTTAATGTTAAACCACACTGTACGGTGATCACTGGTACCCAGGGACTGCCCACTATGATGTCTGCATTGCTGTACCTGTTTCTAAGCACCAGGTCCAGCACTGCCCTTTATTAAGTGGGTTCACTGATTTGCTGCCTGAGAAAAGCTCCTTGCAGGAAGTCAAGGATGCCCCTGCTCCTTGTCAAAGATGCAGCTGGAAGGCTCCAATTCACATCTGGAAGACTGAAGTCCCCAACTAGCAGCACCTCCCCTTATTTGTCATGTGATGATATCTTCCCCAAGTGCCTTATCCAGCTCCTCTCTCTGTGCTGGAGGTCTGTATACAACCCCTCTATGGATAATACCCCAGTTCCTGTCTCCAGGATGACCCACAGCAGCCCTTCCTTTTCCTCTGGGTGCCCCTGTATTTCCATAGTCTTGATCCTCTCCCTCATGTATAGTGCAATCCCCCCCTCCCTTCCCTGTCTCTTCTGAACAGAGTGTAGCCTGGTATGGCTATATACCAGTCATGACTGTCAGTGCACCATGACTTTGTTATGGCCACCAAATCTAGGCTAGACTCCTCCATAATGGTTTCCAGGTCTGGAATTTTATTTTCCAGATTCAGCATTAGCACACATGGCTCTCAATACCCCTCCCTCCTTTCCTGTCTCCTTTTTTTTTCTCCTCTCCTGCCTGTGTTGCTCCTCAGCTCCCCTGACCATCCTCCCTTGTTATCCTCTCCATTTCCTGTCTCTTTCACTCTTCTCTTCTTGCATTCTTGATTTATACCCTCTAGTTCTCTGCCTTGTCTCCACCCCTTTCTTCTTGTGCCCCTGCTCTGGGGGAGCTCCCTCCCCTTGGCATTCCCTCCTTGTGCATCATCATGTTGGGTGGGGGATTTTTGCCTCCCTTGGTATTACAGCCTTTCCCTGGCTAGTTTAAATACTTATCCAAGTAATGTTTAAGCCTCCCACTAAGGTGGTCATCCTCCTCGAACGTTGCAAGCCTCTCCCTTATAGAGGCCCATATCATTCTATACTGGCCCCCGGTCTCCAATATCATCAAAGCCTTCCTTTATACACCATGCCTTCAACCAATTGTTAAAAGCCCTGGTGTGGAGTGCCCTTTCCTCTCCCTGGTCGTACACAGGTAAACCTCTGCAAACACCACCGTGCATGCTTCTTGCTTAAGGCCCCTCCACAACTCCTTTAAATTACTCAGTCTCTTGCCAGGTCATTCATCCCTAGGTGGACAATGACATCTAGCTTCCTCCCATCTCCTGCCCTAGCAATTCCTGTATTGGATGAAACATGTGTCTGTATCTTCTTCTTTTCAGTCTTTGTAGAATGTTTGAGAGGCCATTTGGCACCATACACTTTTGCTTAAAGCTGAACCAGCCTAAACTTTTTTTGTGGTGATTTGCATATACTTGGTACAATCCTTTTCATTATTGAGCTATGTCTAATTTTACATTTCTTTGAAACCTGGCTTTATTGCCCGTGCCCTTTCAGGTAACCCTTGCCTCAGTCCTCTGTTCTAAGGTTCTTTGACATAGAAACATAAAAACATAGAATTTGACAGCAGATAAGGACCGCTTGGCCCACCTAGTCTGCCCATTTTCCTACCTAACAGATAAGCTGCAGATCCTAGTTAACCAACAGCTTACTTCCTCCTACCCCCCACTAGGACTGCCTTATGTCTGTCCCATGCATTCTTGAATTCCCCCACTGTTCTTGACTCCACGACCTCCTCAGGGAGGCCATTCCATGCATCCACAACCCTCTCTGTGAAAAAATACTTCCTCACATTACCTCTGAGCAGTCCCCCTTCTATCTTCAAATTGTGCCCCCTTGTTCTTGCACATCTCTTTTTCTGAAAGATCCCACCCTCTTGGACTTTGCTGATTCCCTTGAGGTACTTGAAAGTTTCTATCATGTCCCCTCTCTCCCTCCTTTCCTCAAGGGTATACATATTAAGCTCCTTTAGTCTTTCTTCATATGTCTTCTGGTGCAGATCCTGCACCATTTTGGTTGCCCTCCTCTGGACAGCCTCCACTCTGTCTATGTCTTTGCGGAGATGGGGTCTCCAGAACTGCACACAGTACTCCAGATGGGGTCTCACCAACTGTCTGTACAGAGGGATAACAACTTCCTGTTTTCTACTATTGATGCCTCTCCCTATGCATCCCAGTATCCCCAGCCTTCCTTACTGCCTTCTCACATTGCTTGCCCACCTTTAGGTCATCTGATATAATTACCCCCAGGTCCCTTTCCATTTTACTTTTGTGAGTATCTCACCCCCATTGTGTACTCTTCCCTGGGTTTTGTTTCAGGTGCATTACCTGCACTTCTTTGCATTGAATCTGAGCTGCCATACATTTGACCATTCCTCCAACCTTGCCAAGTCCCTTCTCATCCTTTCCACTCCATCTGGTATTAACCCTGTTGCAGATCTTTGTGTCGCCTGCAAAGAGACATACTTTTCTTCCAGTTCCTCTGCAATGTCACTTATAAAGACATTAAAAGGACTGGTCCCAGTACTGAACCCTGTGGTACCCGCTAGTAACCCTCCTTTCTTCACTGTGGACTCCATTTACTACTACCCTTTTTCGTCCTGTTGTCTAGCCAATTTTTATCCAGGCTACCACCTTGGGACCCACTCCAAGGCTGGCTAACTTGTGTATTAATCTTTTGTGTGGGACTGTATCAAATGCCTTGCTAAAATCTAGGTAAGCCATGTCCACAGCCCCTCCCTGGTCTACTATTTTGGTCACCGAGTCAAAGGAATCTATTAGATTCGTCTGACACGACCTTCCCATCATGAATCCATGCTGCCTTGGGTCCTGTGCCCCACTGACCTCTAGGTACTCAACAATTCTTTCCTTCAGAAGTGATTCCATCATTTTACCTACCACTGAGGTCAAACTAACTGGTCTGTAGTTTTCTGCCTCTGTCCTGCTCCCACTTTTGTGAAGAGGAATCACATCCGCCCTCCTCCAGTCCTCAGGTACCACCCCATCCTCCCATGATTTGTTAAAGAGAGTAGTCAGCGGTGTCACTAGTTCTACCCTTAGTTCTTTTAGAATTCTCAGGTGAATCCCATCAGGCCCCATGGCTTTGTCCACCTTCAATTTTATTAGTTCTTTCAGAACCCTTTCTTCTGTAAATGGACTGGTATCGACCCCCGTCTTCAGAGTGTTTCTCTTGTTTGGTTTAGGTACCTCCCCCTCCTCTTCCTTTGTGAATACTGAGCAGAAATATTCGTTCAGTATCCCTGCTTTTTCACTGTCACCCTCTCCCCACATTCCCTCCCCTTTATTAAGCCTCAGTATCCCTCCTTTGGTCTTTCTTCACTCCGTAATGTACCTATAAAAGGTCTTATCCCCTTCTTAACAGAGTTGGCTATCCTTTCCTCGGTTTGGGCCTTTGCTATTCTGACTGCCTTCCCAGCCTCTTTCTGCTTTAACTGATAAAGTTCTCTGTCCTGCTCCTTCTGTGTTTCCTTATATTTCCTGAATGCTATCCTTTTCTCTTTAACCTTCCCTGCCACCTCTTTTGAAAACCATAGTGTTTTTTTCCTTCGTTGTGTTTTGTTGATTTGCTTTACACAAAGGCTTGTTGCCTCTGTGATGGCTGTTTTGATTACTCCCCATTGTTCCTCCACCCCTTCTTCTTGCCTGTCTGCTAGTGCTTTTCTGAGGCACTCTCTCATTTTCCCAAAGTCAGCTCTCCTAAAGTCCAATACTCTTGCTTTTGTATGGCTTGATTGTATGGCTGTGTTTATCGTGAACCACAATGTTTGGCGGTCGCTTGTTCCCAGATGGCTACCCACTTCTAAATCTGAGATTCTTTCTCTGTCCCCATTTGAGAGTACCAGGTCTAAGATTGCTCCCTCCCGAGTGGGTTCCAATACTAGCTGTCTGAGGCATGCCCCCTGTAGGGCATCAAGAATGACCCTGCTCTTGGATGTGCCTGCAGCAAAGGTGCTCCAGTTAACATCTGGCATATTCAGGTCCCCCATCAACAATATCTCCCCATTTTCTGCCATTCTAAGGAAGCCTTCTATCATTTCCTTGTCCATTCCCTCCCCCTGAGATGGGGGTCTGTATACAACCCCCATGCAGATTGTGGTGCCATTTCCTGTCTCCAGGGTGACCCAGAGTGTCTCATCTGCTCCCTGTTTACTCTTTTGTTCTGTTGCTTTGATCCCTTCCTTTACATAGAGAGCTACTCCTCCTCCTCGTTTACCCTCCCTGTCCCTCCTGTAGATTGTGTATCCTGACTTTTGACATTGTTGACACTGACTTTTAGTTTACTTTCCTATTTTGGGCTCCACCATGACTCAAACCAGTAAGATCAAACTATGAATGGCTTATGCTTCCCTTGGGTTGTTACAGATGAGGCACACTCATGAGTCCTGTGTAGGATGAAAAACATGTCTGTGTGTTCTGTTTTCAGCCTTTGCAGAGTGTGTGAGAGGTCATTTGGCACCATATACTCCTGTTTAAAGTAGAATCAGTCTAAACGTTTTCATGGTGATTTGAGCATGCTTCTCACAATGCTTTGTATTATGGGAATATGTGTCATTTTACTTCAATTCCATCTCCCCACAAGAAACCCTCAAGCTGCTGGCCCGCTGGCTCAGAGGCAGGGCATCCGTCTGTGAAGCCGACAACCTGGGTTTGGAAATGGACTCAGGACGTCGGAGGGCCGGCCGGGGGGAGAAGGATTGAGCATCCTAGGGACTGCTCTCCTTCTCTGGGGGATGGGAGGATGGGGGGCTTGTGTGTCTGGCATGTTATGGACTCCTAGCGGAAGTCGGGAAGCACAGTGCCAGTGCCGTATCCAGTGGGGGAAGCGGGGATGGATGCTGGCCGTCATTTCACATCCCGCCCTGTTACAACATACAAAAAATGTTGGCCCCAAGTGTGAAGCTCTACCTGCCACCCACTGCCTACTGTGTCTGCTGGGTGGGACCTCGCTCCCGTGGCCCCACCCTGGGGTGTAAGCCAGGGCAAGTTACCTTTGACCTTGGGGGGTGCCTGCCCGGTGGCCCCGCCCAGGGGGGTAAGCCTGGGCATGGGGAGATGGCAAGGGTGGGAGCTGAGTCCCTGCAGGGAGATTGGGGAGCCAACACACACACAAAAAAGAAAGAAACCCTCAAGCTCCTTATGAGCCTCCCAAACTGAGGAAATGCTGGTAGTGATGACGTCTCCTCCCCTGATTCCTGAAACCAGTATCCCCACACCATTGCCAACTCCCTGATTACAGTCTTTAACCTTTCTTTTAACACATCAGCAGTACCCCAGTGTGGAAATAAGCCAAGTCATCCCCATTTTCAAATCCAGTGATCCCTGACTAGTGGACAACTAACATACTAACATACTATTTGCCAGCAGATTAGGCCTTATGGTCTATCGAGTCTGCTCGAACTTTAGATCCTTAGTTTGGTGCCGAGACCCTCCCATCCCTTGTGCTCCAGAAACCCGTATCATCCATCCCCACCCCCGGGACAGGACATCATCTGATACATCCACTTTCTGTGTCTGTCCCATCCTCTCTTGAAGCCCTCCACTGTGGATCTCTGAACTAGCTCACCAGGCAGTGCATTCCAAGGTCCACCACCCTCCAGTGAAAAACCTCCTCCTTTTCCCCCTTACCCTTCCACCTTCCAACTTCAAACCATGCCCTCTGGTGATACCTCCCTGCTTTAGTCTAAAGATCCTCCACGTTTACTCCTATGTATTCCTTGAGGTACTTGAGACCTCAATCATGTCCCCTGTCTCTCCTCTCCTCCAGTGAAAACAGGCAGAGCTCCTTAAGTCTGTCCTCATCGTCAAATCCTAGCCCTCGTATCATCTTTGTTGCCCTCCTCTGTACCCTCTCTAGGAGCTGTATGTCCCTCTTTAAGTGTGGTCTCCAGTACTGTACACAGTACTCAAGGTGTGGTCTAACCAGTCCATTGTACAGCTGGCAGAATCACTTCCTTTGCTCCTAGAGGTGATCCCCTACGATGCATCTCAACATCCTGTTTGCCTTGCTAGCCACTCTCCTGCACTGCTCAGAGTTATTCATACATGCATCCACCATGACCCTAGGTCTTTTCTCCTATTGAGGCCTCCAGCGCCCCTCCCAGGGTTCACCTGTGTTTAGGGTTTCCCCGACCAAGATGCAACACCTTGCACTTGGTGATATTGAAATTTAATTTCCATGTGTGAGCCCAGCTTTCCAGGGTGTCCAGGTCCCCTTGCAGGGCCAACCTCCCCTCTTCTCCCTCAACTACTGCTCCCATCTTGGAGTCATCTGCGAAGAGACTCATTTCACACCCTATACCCTCCCTGATGTCCGATATGTATGCATTAAACAGGATCGGACCCAGGACCGAGCCCTGCGGTACCCCACTACCAACCTCTCTAGGGTTCGAGAGCTCCCCACAGACCACTACTCTCTGAGTGCATCCAGCTAGCCAGTTTTCAATCCATCTGACCATCAAAGGGCCTACTCCTAACCCCATCAGTTTCTCCACCAGACCATTGTGGGGGACAGAGTCAAACGCCTTGCTGAAGTCCAAGAATAATACATCCACAGGCTTATCCCTGTCCAGTTCTGATGTTACCCATTCATAGAACTCCACAAGGTTGGTTTGACATGATCTACCTGGCACAAACCCATGTTGCCGACTATCCAGACCTCCCACCTCCTCCAAGTACACCCCAATCGTTCCTTTAGTATACTCTCCATTAATTTTCCCACCACCGAGGTCAAACTGATGGGTCTATAGTTACCTGGTACTTCCCTCGACCCCCCTTTATGGATTGGTACCACATGTGCCTCTCACCAATCCCTAGGTACCCTCCCTGTCTCAAGTGACCTGCTGAAAAGCTCCGCCAGGGGTGCAGCCAGTATGTCCGCCAATTCCCATAGTACTCTCGGATGAATGCCATCCGGCCCAGGAGATTTGTCTTTCTTTAGGGCCTTGAGGGCTAACCACACCTTTTGGCAGAGATAGCATCATCCGTCCCCTCCACCTTACTGGCCTTTTTATCTTTACCCAGATGTGACACCCTTGGGGTACCTCTCTCTCCCTCTTGCTCCATTTTTGTTGCTCCCCTGATCCCACTTACTGATGTTTCTATCCCCTTCGTGCCTTGCTTTGTAGATCTCCCATCCCCCTCCCTAGTGAACACAGAGGCAAAGTACTTGTTAAATACCTCTGCCTGGTCCCTCGCCTCTTCCACCCACCCTCCTTCTGATCTCAATCTGCTGAGATGGCCCTTAGTTTTTCTCCGCTCCCTAATGTACCGGAAGAACCCCTTTTCCCCTCCATGTATCCCCTGTGCCAGCCGCTGCTCTTTACTGGACTTTGCTCCCCTCACCATACGGGTGACTTTTCTAGATGCAAGATGGTACATTTCCTTATCCCTATCCCCTCTTGTTGTTTTATATTTTTTGTAGGCCGCCTTCTTTTCTCTGACTGCTACCTGTACCTCACTGGACCACCAGCATGGTTTATGTGACCTTGCTCCCTTACGTTTCAACTTAGTGCAGATCCTGACTGCCTCATGAAGTCCCCGTTTTATGACCTCCCATCTCCTTTCCACACTTGTCATTGAGGTAATCCCCATCAAGTGATCCTTGAGAATATTTCCCATGCCCATGAAGTCTGCCCCCCTGAAGTCCACTGCCAGTGTTCTAGATCTCACCCCTCCCCCATGCTTAGTTGAAACCAGACAGTATTGTGGTCGCTCCCAGTCAGGGGTCTTGTGGCCAACCATGTCCCTTACCAGATCCCCATCTGCCAGAACCACATCCAGGACATGCCCTCCCTTGTGGGCTCCATCACATGCTGTGTTAAGACACATCCTGGAAGCCATCCAGCAGCCTCTGCTCCTTGGCCACCTTAGAGGACATGGTTCCCCAGTTTGTACCTGGTATTAAGGTCCCCATCAACACTCCTCCTTCCCGTTTTGGTCCACACTGGGCAATGATGTTGTCCAGCAAACCATCCTCTAGAACCTCACTCATCCCGGGGGGCCTATATGCTACACCCAGCTTGACCTTATTTCCTGCTGAGGATCGTAAAGTGACCCATAAGGCCTCCACGTTTCCCTCTGCCTCTTCTACCCTAGCAATTTCTATGTCATCTCTAATGAACATAGCCACTCCACCCCCTCTGCCCTCCTTTCTATCCTTCCTGAGCATAGTGTACCCGCACGTTTAGGTCCCAGTCATGGTTTTTGTTGGCCCACGCTTCTGACCGCCACCACATCCCCCGAACAGCATGGTCTGGAACTCTGGCAACTTGTTTCCCAAGCTCCTGGCATTTACTAACACCAACCCCCACCCCTTATCCCTGATTCTCTTTGTCGAACACCACCCAGATTCCTTATACTTCCATCCTCCCTCTGCTCCTCCTGAAACCTCCATTCCCAATCTGTTTACCCCCTTCCCCCCTTGGGCGTGAAGGCTACTCCCCTCATCTGGAGGAGAGGGCTTCTGGTCAGCCCCTCCCTTATCCCTTCCCCCCCTCACAAGTTTAAACCCCACCTTTCTTGTATGTAGTCAGCCATCCCCTGTTTAAGGACTTCCTTCCCTAATGGGGCAAGATGAAACCTGTCCTTGGCATATAGTCCCTTATCCTCCCAAACTCCATTCCAGTTCCCTAACACCCCCAACCCACTCCCTTCACCCCACTTCCTGAGCCAGTCATTAACCTCTGTGAGCTTCATTTTTTTCTCCACTGAGGCCTTTGGTACTGGCAATATCTCCGAAAAGGAAATGTTGCATCCATTATCCCGACAGACTCTGGCAAGTTCTTGGAACCTTGCTTGGATTTCCAAAATGCTATTTCCCTCGAGATCATTAGTTCCCAAATGCACCAGGAAATCCGGTTTCCCTCCACAATCCCTAACCATTTCATACACCACGAACTTTGCTCTGTGCAGTGTCAGCCCAGGGATACACACTACCTTCACCTGGCTATGGCATCCACCCCCCTGTCCCTCCCACTGGATACCCCTAATCATCGAGTCTCCCAATAACAGAACCTTAACACCGCCATCATCCTTATGGTTACCTCCACTATGCCCTCTCAGCCCCCTTCCCCCTTATTCATGATCTCAATTTCGTGGGAGTCTTCCTGCCTTACTAGAGACCCCCTTGTCACCCTCCCCTTTCTGCCTCCCTTGCTATTTTGCCCACTTAACTCAAACTCCCTCTGAATAGGTGTCCCCTTTAACCCTCTCTTATCTGAACCATTTATCCTGGCCCTGATGGTTTCTCCTTCCCCCACACCGCCATCCTCCCCCCTTGTAATAGTACCCTGCCTCCAGAGGCTCTGTGGGTCCCCTTAGCTAGGGCCCCATCCTTGGTACTGACCCCTGCTGAAAGGGGTCCTCTCCCACCTCCTTGTCTCCCAGTTTCTCTCCAGTCATGCTCTCTCCCTCATGTCTGCAATATGTTGCATCTCCCATTTGCTTAACTTATATGTTTCTTCTCCCTCTGGGACTATTTCTATCCTTTCCATTGCCGGTCTGTGATGCCCTATGGGTATCAGACTCCCTCCCCGCCTCTGTATAAGTTTTCTCATTTCACCAACCCTTCCTCGCCCTCTAGGTTGCTTAGTAGCTCAAATTTATTGCGACACTCTATGTCAGCCTCCATCAAGTAACCGAGATTCCCTGACTGCACCTCTAAACTGCCTCTCTTCCCCTCTTGCTCTGTTCACCTTAGGAGCTCCCTTCCCACAGTCTGCTGCTTTAGGCTTCCGCACAACAGCCCCTCCTGACTCTTCCCCCTCCACTATCTTTGTATTCAGAATGTTCACCCCGTACGCTTTCCCCTTAGCATCAACTTCCCTATCTAAGGGTCCTCTGTCCCTAATATCCCCCCTCCTGCTTGCTGTAACATAATGTCCTGTAATTTCAGAGCGTTGCCCCAGCCTCCCCTCAGCCCCACCCTTCTGCTGCCCATATCCACACCCCTTATCCTTGGACACCCCCCAGCTCCCCCAGCTTACTCCTTAACCAATATACCTCACTCCTGATACAAGATAACTGTCTACAGAGTGGGCAGCCTCCCTCTCTCCAGGCCCAATTTAGAATTATTGCCATCCCACAGCCTGTACAGCCTACAACCCTTCCAAAGATGCCTGCCATGGTGGAATATGGCCACCCTGTTTATCCCCCTCTGTTTATAATGGCACACCACCTTTTCTCAGTCCCTTTCCCCTGGAATACAGTTTCTCTCTATACTGACTGTAGTTATTTACAAACCCAATTTCAACCCCACCAATAAAGTTCCAAAGTCTCACAAACACATACAGTCCAGTGTGTGTTCGGTCCCACTAAGAGTGTGTGTAAGCAGACATCAGGTACCGTATGATGTCACAGGCCCACCAGCTGCTGTTGCTTCAAATTTCAGTCCTAAAACAGAAATACTCAGCCTTTCAATCCCAACCCCCAGTGGTTTTTCAGTATTTAAGAAAGCCTACAAAACAGGGTGGGTAGGAGGGCTCTTACCAAACACCAGGCAAACAACACATTTAAATTTCCCTCTAATTAACCCTGACAAACAACTGTCCCCAAACCTCAAAAAGTTACAATATCACAGCCCAAGTAACAGTTCTAATTCAGGGTAATAATTTTTACCACATAGAGCTAATTTCACTTACAAACTATTCCAATATTTCAGTTAAAACAGAATATAAACCCAGAGCTCTGTCCAACCAACCTGCTGCTGTGAGTTCCCAAGTGAACAATGGAGGCCAGGGTAATTCCTGTTTAAAGACAAGGTAATTGCAGCTAATGTCCCTTCCCCAAACACCAGGCAAACAACACATTTCATTTCCCTCTAATTAACCCTGACAAACAACTGTCCCCAAACCTCAAAAAGTTACAATATCACAGCCCAAGTAACAGTTCTAATTCAGGGTAATAATTTTTACCACATAGAGCTAATTTCACTTACAAACTATTCCAATATTTCAGTTAAAAACAGAATATAAACCCAGAGCTCTATCCAACCAACCTGCTGCTGTGAGTTCCCAAGTGAACAATGGAGGCCAGGGTAATTCCTGTTTAAAGACAAGGTAATTGCAGCTAATGTCCCTTCCCCAAACACCAGGCAAACAACACATTTAAATTTCCCTCTAATTAACCCTGACAAACAACTGTCCCCAAACCTCAAAAAGTTACAATATCACAGCCCAAGTAACAGTTCTAATTCAGGGTAATAATTTTTACCACATAGAGCTAATTTCACTTACAAACTATTCCAATATTTCAGTTAAAACAGAATATAAACCCAGAGCTCTGTCCAACCAACCTGCTGCTGTGAGTTCCCAAGTGAACAATGGAGGCCAGGGTAATTCCTGTTTAAAGACAAGGTAATTGCAGCTAATGTCCTTCCCCAAACACCAGGCAAACAACACATTTAAATTTCCCTCTAATTAACCCTGACAAACAACTGTCCCAAACCTCAAAAAGTTACAATATCACAGCCCAAGTAACAGTTCTAATTCAGGGTAATAATTTTTACCACATAGAGCTAATTTCACTTACAAACTATTCCAATATTTCAGTTAAAACAGAATATAAACCCAGAGCTCTGTCCAACCAACCTGCTGCTGTGAGTTCCCAAGTGAACAATGCCGTCCCATATCTATATATCCTCTCCCACCTAAGTAAAATTCTGGAAAAAGTCATGCACCAGCAGATATCCAACTGTTTTGCAAAATACAACCTTTTCTGCCCCAAAACATGGCTTTAGGAAAGGCCACAGCACTGCCTTGCTTCACTAGCCATGTTTTCTTAACATGGATGAGGGTAAATTCACTGGTGCTGTCTTTGTGGACCATATGAAGGCTTCGACTTGGTGGACCACACCATCCTCCTAAATAAACTGAGCAGCTTTGGTTGTTCCTCCGATCCACTGCCTGGCTCCAAGACTGCCTCTCTGGTAGAACCCAATGGTCTGCACTGAGGGTACAACTTCCACCGCCGGGAGGTTTTACTGGGGTCCTCCAAGATCTATTCTCAGACCCATCCTGTTATCACTATTTGTAAATTCCTTTCACAAGGATAGCATCACATACAACTCTCCAATGCCAAAGAAGACTAAGGCCATGCTTTTTGGATCAAAATCCAGGCTAACCAGCATAGCCAGGGATTCTTCCCCTGCCAGTGTCCTGTCTCCTGATGACTCACCCATGGAGACTGTGACATCCTTCAAACACTTTGGAATCACTCTCGGGCCCGCATGCTGACCACACATACTGTTCAGCACATAAACAAGAAAATAGGTGTTGGATACAGGCTTAAGGATTACCTGATCTCTGAAGCTAGACTCACCATCACCTAGGGCACCTTATTCCCCCTACTGGATTATTGTAATCCCATCTACAAACAAACCACATCTGCTGGACTTTCCAGACTAAACACAACCTGCAATAATATTTGTAGATTTGCACTGATGGAACCTTTACTCTACTCATCAGTGCACCTGTACCATGCACTAGGATGGCTTCTGCCAGGCCCACCATGAATACCTCCTAGACTGCATTGTAGATAACCTATTAGGAAAGATGTGTCCCCTCACTCCTCCTATTCCAGCCTAAGCTTTGCCATTGAGGCTTCCAGAACTCTTAGTAGTAGTAGTAATCTATTTTATTCATAAAATTATGAACAGGAAAAGCTAATTTCCAAGGAGATCTTCTAGCCTCATGTTAGAGTGCCACAGATCGCCACAGGTATGGGCCTAAAGGCCTTCTCTTTAGTCACCCCAGACCTGTGGAACAGCCTATCTGCTTCCATAAGAACTCTAGGCTCTCACCCCCTATTTAAGTCCCACTATAAGTCTCACCTTACAGTGACAGTCACCTGTTCCCGTGATTGATTGCTGTACCGTGCCTAAGGGTTGCCGGGCTGTCCACATTTTTTCGACCCCGGAATTGTTGCACTGTATCCATCAGTTGCCGGTACTGAATTGTTAAAGGGGGCCCTGCACTGCCACTGTACCACTATGCACTTTACTAATTGAACCGTGTTCACATTTTTGATTTTTGCACTGTATTCACTTAATGCTCAGTTTTCCATAAAGTTTTTTAGCATTACTTAAATGTGTCACCTTACATACTGTTATGTATTCATATGTTTGTACTGTATTCACTACCTGCTTAATTTTGCACAAAACTGTATATTACTTAACTGTGTCTCCTGTTTCTGTAACTACCTGCAACCCTTTACCTATTGTACCCATTTCCTTTGGACTGTGTTAATGCGCTATCTTCATGGCCTGGGTCGGTCTGAAAATGGTCCTTGGATCAGGTGTATCCACCCAGTTAACAAATCAATCAATCAATCAATTACTAAATAAATACATTTTTCATTTCTTTGAAACCTGACTTCAGTGCTAATGCCCTTTCCAGGTAACCCCTTCTCAGTGCTTTTGTTCTGAGGTTATATATATCAGAACGTGTATATATCTCTGCTTTCCCATGTATCCCCCATCCCCCAAATCACAACTGGAAACAAGACGTCCATGGACTCTTATTGCTCAGCTGGTAAAATACATTTCAAATAAATACATATTGCCAAGGTAGTGAGTGAATGCCCATGGGATGTTGAGGGTCATTGTGGATGTCATCTGGTTGGCAGAGTTAATAAACATAATAATATTAATAAACAGAAGGTAAACAGTTGCAACAGTTATCACTACTGTAACTGTTATAGCTGCCCAGGTCAACCCTGAAAATAGGCTATGTCTGTCTAATGCACTTTTCCAGTTAACAAAAACTTAAATAGATAAATATATAAATAAACAAATGTATGCATATTTACAATTGTATATGGGAGACAAGGGACAGTATGTAGAGGTCAAGGATAGATGGCTATATGATTGGAGGATCAGAAAACAGGGATGAAGAAGTTACATGGGGACTGAGTATGCAAACATGGCTTGTTTGGAAACAGTGGTATTGGCGGCTTTTCACAACAATGTGAAGGTCAGAAAATTCTGCAATAAAAAAAAAGGATAGACATGGGTTAATGAGGAATATCTTAAAATTGTTGGTGTTTCTAGCTGGTAAATTAAACCCTTTGTTCCTCCTTTATACTGAAAGAACCTGCAATGTATAGCCACAGTCGAGGCTTTGTTTGTGTGCACAGCTCTGAGTGACACCTGAGCTGGCAGAGACGTAGTTAGGTAGCCATCCATCAGGGGCGGGGAGTAGGCAGGCAGGTGTTCCTTGGGGGGTGGATGACTTAGGGTTGGAGGGGAGGAGCCTAACCTATAAAAGTAATAGCACCTAAGAGACTCTTTTTCTCTTTGCTCCCTCCTTCTTGTTAGAAGGAAGGATCTCTACAGGCTAGAAAGACCTCCTCCAGACTTTGGTGGACTCCAGGCAAGCCACTGGGTAAGGTCAGGAACCTGGGTAGCGAAGCTGGTTTGGAATCTCGGCAGAAGGTCAGGTAGGCATACCTTTGGGGCTGCAATTTCTACAGCACCCAGTGCACTGTCAGGCTGTGGTTAATTTTGGTTACACAGACCCTTAGTATGCCTGGAGGGAGTTGCCTGGGTGTGATTTTGTGGGGATATTCCGGGGATCAAGAGTCCATAGGCAAGAAATTGGGCTATGTATGGCAAGCCTTCATCCCCACCACCTATGGTTTAGGCTACTCTCCTGCTCTGTTTGCCTCCGAGACAAACTCTCCTTGGAATCCATAGGTAGATGTGCTCAAGCTGGTGAACTGGGTACAGGTTGCACTATAGACGGAATGGTGAGCTCAGTGGGGGGAATGCCAGTAGGGACAGGACATGGCCAGGTGCCATGTGGCTCTGGGCCCTCTCAGTTAAGGTACGATCGAGCATGGGGAGTTGGGTAAAGTAGCTAGGTGTGAGAAGAGTGGCATCTCCTGGTCAGTTAATCGATGGCATCCTGGGTCCCTGTGCTCTGGGCTTTTTTTCAGCTGACTGGTCTGGTTGTGCCAGCAGGGCTGGCAGAAGAATACTGCTTGCCAACCACCACATGGTGGGGGGGGGGGAGAACCAAGAGAGAACATGATGGTGCTAGCTATGAGAAGTCAAGAAAATCAATAATTAATTTTTCCACCCAAAATCTTATACCCGTCAGATCTAGGTATTCCTTGTAGTATAGTGCAACAGCTTAATCTGGTTCAAGGTCAGTTGGCATTCATCTGTATCCCCCTCCCTTGGGTCATGCCTGAAAATAGGCAGGATTTGTCTAGTGCACTTACCCGGTCAACAAAAACTAAATAAATAAAAAAAATATAAGATGCTTTCATTATTTTCATGAAGCTCTACGAACGTTCATTGCTTCTCCTTTCTACCTATTAATAGCAGCACTGTGGATAAAAACAGGCTGCGTAAATCTAAGTTCATAGAAGAACTGTTTGAAGTGCATCCTCTACTTACAGTTAAGATAGATCTTATCTGCAACCTCTTCTAATATGCTACTTTTGCAGATCAGTTACCTGCTGTATAGATCTGGTCCTGGTCACACAGGAAGGGGGGGTCAGGGTAGAACGCTGCCCATCATGTGATGGCACGAGGGATTGCAGAGCCAGTTGCACAGAACATGCTTTTCCAATTTAGAGTTTTTTTTTATGAAATCCTAATGACACTGCATGTTTTTTTAATATGCATTTTATCTCCTGTTTCTCCCCAGCAGCCCTTCTAACCAACTCCCCAGTCCCATACCCTGGCTCCTCCGGGACTTACCTTCACCAACGTCCTCTGCCACAGGATTTGCAGTTGTGCCTGGCCACTGGTACAGAGCTCTGGGAGGGTCGGTCATCATCCTGTTGCCTAGGAGGAATTTCCTGTTTTTTCTCCCTAGGCCCACAGATGTGCAGTGGATGCATGTCCGAGCTCTGCTTCCACAGAGATGGCCCTGGCATCCTGAATGTGGTCCTTTCCTATTGTGGTGGCGGCAGCAAGAGCACCCAGCCACTGCTGGGTGTCAGGCAAACAGCACGCCACACTAATCCCCCTCCCTAAGAAAGGAGAGCTGTCTAGGACACTCAATCCTTCCCCACTCCACCAGCCCCTGAGCAACCTGGAGTCCATTCCCAACCCCAGATCACCAGTGTGGCAGGAGGTGAGCACCCAGCACCTCAGCCCTCCATGCCATCAGGCTGGCTACACTGCACGTGTTTTCTAATTGGTGCCTCATCAAATATTTCCTTCTACATGGCACAGTTTGTGTGCCTGCAGAGTGGGGCATGGTAAAGCAAAACCATTTTGCCATTAGACTCTGGAAGCTGGAACACTGTAACAAATTTCTTTTCTACTTATAAATAAACTTGCCTTTATACCTGTCTGCTAGCGTCACCAAGAGGCCTCTTTGGCGGCACCACCCTCAGCAAAGGTAGCGAGCCTAGACTGACTGACTGAGGGACAACGTTAGGTTATTTCACTGGAAACAGCTGGGCGTAGAAAAGTGGTCTGAGCCAGCCACTGGCGGGAATGAAAAAGTGCCTTAATAAGGGAGAGGCACTGTTCCCCCTGAAAAGTTACCACTGCCAAACCCAGAGAAACAGACTAAAAAGGGGCACCAAGACCTGCTAAAAATGACCATCCAGACAGAATGTAGTAAAATAAATAATTTACTATTAGAAAATAAACAGTAAAGCTATACAAAATATTCATTACTAACAGGATTATCACGAACATTAACAGTAGAAAAAGGGTTATTACTGTACAAGGCTTATCACTAACTTTAACAAAATCACTGTAAATGGCTTATCATTGTAACTTTAACAAAATCACTGTAACAGGCTTATTACTGTAACTTTAGAAATAAAGAACTTTAACACACCACCACCACCACCCCAGGACTCACTCCCCAGGTGATACACCTCCCCCCAAGGACTGCTGCAAGAATTGCAAAAGAATACAGGCCTGAGGTCTGCTGCTAGCCACCTCACTAGCCAAGTGTCCCAAGGTGCTGAGCTGCTAGTCGCCCTGCTAGCTGAGTGTCCCAAAGGTGCTGTGCTGCTAGACGCCCTACTAGCTGAGTTTGCAACGATTGCTTTGCAGCTAGCCGACCTGCTAGCCGAGTGTCCCAAGGGTACTTCACCATCAGCTGCACTGCTAGCTGAGTCTCCCAAGGTGCTCCACCATTAGCCGCCCTGCTAGCCAATTTTCCCAAGGTTGCTCCACTGCTAGCCGCCCTGCTAGCCAGTTCAACCAAGGTTGCTCCACCGCTAGCTGCCCTGCTAGCCAAGTCTCCCATGGTGCTGTGCCACTAGCTGACCTGCTAGCTGAGTCTCCTGAGGGTGCTCCATCACTAGCAGACCTGCTAGCGGAGTCTTCCGAGGGTGCTCCACTGCTAGCCATTCTGCTAGCTGAGTTCTCCTAAGATGCTGACCTGCTAGCTCACCTGCTAGCTGAGTCTTCCATCAGGTACCTGTGAGGGCACAGAGTCAACTGCCAAGCCTGAGTTATGCAACTCTTTTAAGCCCCCTTTTTAAAGTAAGGCTACCAGGCTAGCAGGGCCCTCCCAGCTATCCCTGCTGGCCCCACGAGTCTCCTTCATCAGGAGCTTCTTGTCCAGTGAGCTCCCTTTACCAGGAACTCTTCTCTAGCAAGCTCCATCATCAGGAGGTCCTTCTCTAGGAATGCTTCTTCAGTGAGCTCCTCCTCCTGGGGCTCTTCTCCATCAAGTTCCTTCATCACGAAATATTCTTCATCTAGCTACTTCACCAGGAGCTTCTCCTGGATCCCTTCTTCAGTAAGCTCCTCTTCCTGGGACTCTTCTCCATTGAGCTCATTCATCTGGAGCTCTTCTCCAGTGATCCCCCCTCTACATGGGAGCACTCCTCCAGGGGCCCCCTCCTGGGGCTCCTCCTCTAGGGGCTCCTCCTCTGGACTCTCCTTCCAGACTGCCCTTCCTGACTGCCTTTAATCCCCTGGCAGTCTCCTTTTATGCTTAAATTAGGGTGTGTGGCTACCTTGGGGGACCCCCTGACTGGATGGCTAAGGGGCAGTGCTGACTGATTATGCAAATCAAGGACTTGACTGCATAACCAATCAGCAACGAGAGCTGCTACCTGCCCTTGTGCTGCCTCCCTAGCACGAGTGCACCCCAACAGCTTTAACTACCATTTACCTTTTAAAATTACAGTGACAGCTGTTCCTGTGATGTGCCGCCACAGGAGCCGCTAGAACGGGACTCCTGCAGGTGGCACTCTCACTTTCAATTAATTGATTACTCCCAAAATTGGGGGGTTGGGGAAGGTAAAGGCAGTTCTTCCCGCCCCACTCACATACCTTACTCATATTTTTAATGAATAAAAAAAGAAAAGTTGGTGGCCAGCGCCACAGCCACTGATGGGACGCCCACCTTAACTTCCGGTGGAGCACCCGTTGCGACTGAGATTTCAGGCGCTACACTACCCCCCCCTTCTTCTGTTGGACACATCCCGTGTCCTGGCACAATGTTAAATGCCCATTACAATGGCACACTTTAAAGGCATACCTCTCAACCTCTCAGCATTAAAAATCAAAGCACTGGCCTTCAAAAATCATAGCAAAGGGCCAGAATGTGTAGCACTTTCTTATTTGTAACAATAATATTTCTATAGATAGTGGGCCCCATATAGTTAGTGATAAGGAATGTTTCTATCAACTTAATTCAATGATTTAATAGTTCGTGTGTCCAGAAATACCTCTAACATTGTAAGGAACATCAGTAAACCTGTGAGGAACAAGGGTAAATTTGAGTGTGAAAATCATAGTGCTATGCAGAATTCATAGGAGTTCAGAGGTATGTTTAAAGGAGTTCTACTGGCAATTCTGAAGGCCCGACCAATGTACAGGTTGAGGCTTCACTCCTCCAATCCCTCCTGCATTCACCATAAAAAATGTGGCATTTCATTACCTGACTGCTTGTAAACTTCTGTTAAGCCCCTGGTGCAGCCGGCATATTTAAATATGGTGGTCCACGCCCAGTCCAATCTCGCACCTATTAATGCAAGATGATGACGCGCCACTGCTCCTGCCATACTGGTGTCCCTATGTATGGAAATAACCTGATGTCTATATCTTGGTGCCCACTGGTATTTTTACACTTTGCCTAAATACCATGCGTATTTCAGCTGTAACAGTACCATTTAATGGGCTTGTAAGTTGCTTTTCATAGCTGTTCAAGTTTTAAAAATGTTTGGCGCACCCCTTTAGCTTTCTTTTTCTAACCAGTTCCCCCTACCTCCTCCAAATGTTATTGTGGGGTTGCAACTAACCTAAAGGTTTCCTAACCCTAATATAGGGTAGTTTGCTATGTGGTAGACATGCATCAAAATCCAGCATCTTTTCTCTTAAAATAATCTTCCCCAGATGTGACCGCAGCTGTATGACGGCACAATACAGGGTAAAGCATCCTGAAGAGTCCTTGGGAAAATATTGTACTCCACAGATTGCAAAAGGAGGTTTGCTGCAATAGTGAACTGAGAAGTCTTTCTGTTTTCATGTACATGGTGCATCCTAGCCATCTAGTGGCAAACACTGTTATACAGGCATCACCTGTGGGGCAATGTTGCTACCTAGGTTATACGCATTGTGTTGCCTCATAGGAGAATGGGAGAGCTTGGTCAAACCTGAGCCCAGTTTTAGTAAAAAATATGCAGTTTGCGCATATTTATAATGTTTATGTGTTCATTATTGCATTTAATTGGGTGCTTGCTTAATTGTTGGTTTTATAATGAGGCATTCTGAGCCACTGAGACAGGGAATCCGAAAATAAAATGTTTGCTTGCTTACATTTACAACTGTGGTATATGTTGGGTTGAGGGACTATTTTGGCAGGGTAGCCTTGGGGAGGGGAAAGGAGAGAAAAAAGGAGAAATAATTTTGCAACACAGGGCAGTTAACTCTTTGTTGGTCAGTATATATGAACAGCAGTAGTAATGGGCACTTTTTGAAAAGTATACCTTGTGTTGTGGTGGCAGCAAAGGCTTAAGCGGCAACTGGGGTTTGTGTTTGTGGTGCTGTGTTCTTGTATTTTCAGCTGCAGTCCACAATGGAAGGTTCCAGTGCCATGGGTTCGAGAAGCAGCTGGCAGTCCTTGTGCAAGGCAAGGGTAAGGCCTGGTGGGCAGTCCTGTTCCAGAAGTACAATGGTGGCAGACCAGCGGGTCCATCAGAGCCTGTAACACAGACAGAACCAGGAGGCCCTGCAGAGTCCATACCACAGCAGCAGCCAGAGGAACTTACTGCTCCACAGATTAAGTTTTCATCACACAGCCCTCATCTAGTCTGAAGAAGGGACAAGTTGGTCCTGAAACATTAACAATAAAAATTACAAAAGGAGCCCTAACACATTTGTGAATTGTCTTTTGAACTTGATGGACTTCACTGCATAAGCAAAATTGGATGAATTAAACCATTGTAATAATTTGTTGGGTCTGAGTCCTTCCTTCTGTGCATACTTGTCTTCAGTACTGGATTTTGGGAAGCACTCCTCTGGTACATTAATTAAATTCATCCATAACAAGAGGGGAAAGGGAGCCTGGGAACTGACTCACCACTGGACTTTAATTTTTCCCTCACTGGACAGGGTACAGCTTTTTCCTTAAATCTTAATTAAAAATAAAATAAAAAGGGACAGACACCTACATGCAGGCAATGATTTAGCTAGGGCCACCTTTTCTGAACTGGGAAAACTCACTGAAGCAGATCTGCACCAGTTACCATTAACTGTGCATTATTGTTTAATATTCTTGTGTCACCCATGAAGGCAAGTGAAAATGCTTGGTTGTCAAAATTATTGATGATGTAAAATTAGAAGCAATAATAAATAGTAAAGATGATGCAGGAAAATTTAAAAACGAGATTGACAACATACAAAAATGGTCAGAAAGTAAAAAGTTAAAATTCAACAGTGGCAAATGTAAGATCATGCACTTTGGTTCAAGGAATATTAAACTGAATACCACTGCCATGGAAACCAGTTAATCGCAACAGAACTGGAAAAAGACCTGGGAGTTCTCATATCAAACAAATTAACATTTAAAGAACAGGTTGCGAGTGTTATCAGTAGAAGTAGCAAGGTATTGGATTGTATAGGGTGTCATATAAAAAACAGACAGAGGGAGGTGTTGATTCAGTTGTATTCATCTCTGGTTAGAACAGTAATGGAGTACTGTATACAGGTATGGGCTCCTTATAAAAGGGAGAAGTTAAGGCATTGAGAGGGTACAGAGGAGAGCTACCAACTGGTAACAAGTCTTAGGCACGGGCCATACGAGGAGAGGTTGAGAGAATTAACCCTGTATCCTCTTAAGTACAGAAGAATGAGAGGAGATCTTTGTCTAGTGTCTATCAATCAATCAATCAATCAATCAATCAATCAAAATCTTTATTTAACCAGACGATCACCGTTGAGCAAGCTCATTTTTGAGGTGGACTTGGGTTTGTTAACAAGGAACAAGGGACAATATACATGGGATGCAACACACAGGAAAATAGTAATAATACAAATAAAGTGAGATACAATAATACAGTATATACAAAGTATCAGCAGGTAGCATTGACAGTAGTATATGTTTGGAACAGAAGATATAGCTAGTTTTGGGTAGGACACAATTTTTCATAAAAGTAAAGAAATATACATATCAGGTGCACTGAACACAAATAAAACCTAATATAAAAAGATATATAGTGATATGGTATGGAGAATTTAGAGCTGGAACGAGGGTCAAAGGAATGTGGAAGGGACAGATATGGGGGTAGAAAAAGGGTAGAGGGAATAGTCGATTATAGATGTGATCAGTCTTTTAACAGTAGTAATTAGAGTGTGCTTGGACTTATAGGAGTCACTATTTAGGGTAGACAAGCATAGGACTTTATTATGATGTAGATATAGAGATTTAAAAGCTGCTAGGCTGATGGGGTGAGTTAATTTCAAAGTTTTTGACAGCTTGTTCCACAGTTGAGGGAGAACAAAGCTGATGAATGCTCTGCCAATGCGAGATTTTGCTTTGTAAACATAAAGGTAGATATATGAGGTGCTTCTCAGGGCATACTTCCCCAAAGTGCACAAAGGTAAACAGACAGGGATATACTGGGGCAGTTTATTTGAGATAGCTTTGTATGTCCAAACTGCAGCATTTTTTTGCTGTCTGTAAGCAAGGGATGACCATCCCACTACCGTGTGCAATGCACAGTGGTGGGTTGAGTATGGAAGACCCGTGATAAATCTTATGGCTCTGTGATAAAGTGTATCGAGTTTGGCTAGGGTACCTGCAGGTTCCTGACTATATAGAAAGTCTGCGTAATCCAATAGGGAAAGAAAGGTAGTTTGAACCAGTTTCAGTTTAGCGTCTCTTGTGAGGAGATTATTAATCCTAAAGAACAGACCAAGTCTTTGTCTAGGTTTCTTTGCCAGTTCTTCTAAGTGATCTGTGAAAGTAAGTCTATGGTCTAACCACACTCCCAGGTACTTGAACTTTGGTACGTAGTCCAACCGCTCACCTAGAATGGTAATGATCTGCGGGAGTGTCCCAGCAATTGCAGGATTTATTGCATGTTGAAGGGGCAAGAGGAACACTGCTTTGGTTTTTTTTGCATTTAAGAGCAGTTTCTGGTTTATAAACTGATGTTGCAGCAGATTAAATTCATTTTGAAGGGCTTTACAGGCCGCTTCAGGTGTGGGACTACTAGTATAGAGTACCATATCATCCACAAATAGGTGTATTTGTGCTTCTTTGATGGGGGCATCTACGTTGTTAATATAAATGGTGAATAGTGTACAAGGTTTACAACAATCAGGACTTATGGGAATGTGCTGGTTTAATAAAAAGAGACAAGATAAAACTACTAGGACACACAAATGGAGTTTAAAAGGAGAACAATATAAAAGTGATGCGGGGGAGGGCATGGATAAACCAGTGATTGGTTTTGATTTTGAATAAGCTGCCCAGGGAAACTGTATCAAGCAAAAGTATAAATCAAATTTAAGACTTCTATAGATAATTTTCTATTAAGTCAAGGAGTGTTGCGATACAGTTAAAACATCAAGTCACAATGGCACAATCTAATGGACTTGTTTCAGTCTGTGGTCCAATGAACCCTGAAATGCCACCAGAATTATGAACTTAGTTAAGAGCAGAGGAACGATTCCAGGTACTGAAATCCCTAAAATCTCGATAAACAGATTAGAAGCCCTAAAGGAAAAAGAAATCAGTTAGGACTGGCACACGGTAACCATATTGGTATACACCAAAGAGAAACAAATGCCAAGAGGGTTAAAGGTACTGGTGGGGCCAAATCTGGGTTTTTTCACCAGAAGAATTTAGAGAAAAATGGGATGGAACTTGTGCTAAATGCTCATTTGACTTTATGCTGTTGCTTGCTAATTGAGGCCATAACCACAGAACAAGTCAGACTAATGGATGACAGTCACACTTTAGAAACACAAATAAAAGAAACAATAGAAACCAGCAGTCTCAAATCTTTATTAGAAAGAATAGAAAACTAAGCACAAGAATATGAAACCATATTAATGGTATAAAACTATACACATTTAAGAGAGTCATAATTGATTACAAAGAAGGCCAAGTTTATGCATGGAAGAAATCTGAACATCAGACTTCATAATTTGCATGACTCTGAGAGCTCCATCCATACCTCAGACTCTGACAATCAGGATACTAGGAATACCAGAGAGGAAAGATCAAGGGGTAGATATCCAGCATATAACAGACATCCATTCTTATAGACCCAGTTACAGAAGATATAGTCCATACAGAGATCAATACAGAAATACAAAAGATACTATAGACCAGAGAGGACGGGGGGGGGGGGGGATAGAGAGTTTTTATACAGACAGGAGCAACCCAGTACCTCCAATCAGGCCAAAAAGACAAATAAACAGAAAATGTAGGACAAGGAAAAGGAGAAACAGGAAAGTACATGAAACCCACTCCAGGAGAGGACAGAAATAACTCTATTTAACCTTTTGGACAAACAACTTACTGCAATTGAACTTTCTGTATAAAATAAAGGATTGAGCTATGGAATAACACAAAGACTGGACAAGTCTGAACTAAAGTTAGACCTTGAAAAATGTTATAGAAAATTCAGACTAAAGCACCAATTCACAACAATCAATATACAACGTGGGGAGCCTGAGAAAATAGGGAAAGATATTCACTCAAACAGGCATTAGGAACAAAATCAACTTTTGATCCACAAGGACTAACACCACTCAATACAGAGGCCTGTGAGGAACCTGTACACAAGCACCCCACATACAGAGGGCCTGAAGGCCTTGGAAAGTATACTTTTGCAGAGAGAAGGAAATGAACCTGATATTAACGTGTTACTGATATCATCAGAGGTGGTGTTAAACAACAATTATTTTATGTTTGAAGAGAACAGTTATTGACAACTTCTGGGAATAGCTATGGGGCCATAAGGCCCCCATGTATGCAAATATATTTATGTCAGAGTTTGAAATCACCTATATACACAATATAAATAATCAATACAAACCATCCTCTTTGCTTTATAGGAGGTTTATTGATGACATGCTGATCATGTGGGGTAATTCAGAAAGAGAATAAAGGAACTGTGTGATTGCTTACATTTAGGCACCCTACGTCTGCAGTTGCTCTGAGTTTTGACAAAAAGGCAATTCTTTTCCTGGACCTCATAGTTTTAGTAGAAAACAATCAAATAATTACTGACCGTTATAGAAAATCTTCAAACAAGACCACTTTATATGCAAGAAGTTATCACTCCCCTGCTTTGGAAAACAGTATACCTTACAGTCAAGTCCTAAGAATAAAAGGAACAGTGGGACAACTGAAAGATACAAAAAAAAATCTAAAGGAACCAAACAAGAGATTTAGAAATAGAGGTTATAATACCAGAATCTTACAAGGGGCAATGATTAAGGCAAACAATATACCTAGGCATGAACTTCTGAAGGATAAACCAAAGACCAAGAGCATGGAAAGGATTTCTATGACTACCACATATTCAGACTTTTTAATTACATCAAAGGAGAGATTCAAAAGAACTGGACCTTGCTACCATCCACAAATCAAGGAAACATAATTTTTAAAGAAAGACCATAGATCACAGCAAAAAAACAAACAAAAAAAGACTACAAATATCTAAAACAAAATAGTTAAACACAACACTGGACACCTGAACCACCGCCATCAACATGGCTCAAGAGAGGAATCAGATTTTTTAACTGTGGAAATTGTGTACATTGCAACAACTGTATAAAGTCCAAGTTTATTAAATGCACATACCAAGACAAAAAGTTTGAAATAAGAGATCTGATCACATGTAATACAGATCACATGATATGCTGCATACTATACCCCTTTTCCTTATATTATATTAGGAAAACATCACAGCCTCTTAAAACAAGAATTTCAGAACATGAAAGTAATATACACAGGAATGATAAAAGATCACCATTATCAAAACATTTCAACAACTATCATCACCAGATCTCATCTTTAAACTTGATGCGTATAGAAGAGGTCAAAAAACCCAGGAGGGAAGGGGACTGGGAAAACTTTTACTTAGATGGAAAGCATGGTGGATATTTACACTGAATACAACAAATAACAGATATGGGCTCAATTAAAACTTGATACAGACAACTTTTCAACAATCAGGACCATGTTTTCATCAAACAGCCAGCATTTAACCAAGAATAGTTGTATACAAAGAACATAGAGGAAAATGGATGGGCACCAGTTAACAACAACGCTGTGTTCCCTTCAAGAAGTTGTCATGACAACCTGGTAAACCTCGAGAGTGCAGCTCGAGAGGTTTACCATCAGCATAACAACCGCAAGAAGGGAACTCCATGTTGTTGTTAATTGGTGCCCATCCATTGTCTTTTATAGTGTATGGGCAACAGTTAAACAAAATGTTTCTTTACTTTTCTGTTTTTTGTTTTCTGCCACTCTCCTCTGGGGCCAGCTCTCACCGCTGCAGCTTTTTGTTAAAATGCGGAAGTTTGTGACACACGCATGTGCAAAGATCTTCAATGTTGTTATACTATGATTGTGATATACTCAAGAGGGTATAACAACCTCTTGACGTCACAATGATAATATAACAGTGATATAAATTCATTGAATTCCATTGTTAATAGCCCTCTCCCATACACTATAAGGACTTTAATGTTGACTAGAAATTGATTCGCTTATCTCTGTTATCAAACCATGGCCTGCATTAATGAACATTATTTGCTAAGTTTATTTCTGGAGAAGCACTTTTTCACATGGAATTTGAGATATCTAGTTATATTTAGATATATTACTAGTTATGTCCTTTTTTCTGCACTTGATGTCATATACTCAAGATATTTTTTTCTAAGGAAGTACCTATTTATACTGAATTTGATAAAATCAGCTATATTTATGTGCATTTTTAGAAAAGTCTTTTTTCTTGGAAAAATGTTAATTATGACTAGTCCAAGTTAACTAGAAGCAGGTCACAACTAGTTAATGGCATTCCACCTAAAATAATCATTTAATATTTCATAATTACAAATCAGTACCCCATACAACATTCCCTGCACTTCCCCCGTATGTAATCATATATCACAATTGATTATTTATATATAAGTAAAATAACTTTAAACTGTGTCATCATAAACCAGTGGCCAAGAAAAAGTGGAAGTTTAATAACTATGGGTGGATGAACCTTCTCATACACTCATGATCTCAGCAGACTTTATTGATAACCTTAAACTTTTCCGAGTCAATTTGAAAATCAATCCCCTCTCGGAGGTATAGAGACCTGTTCTGGATATACATGAAAGATACCATTTCCAAAGTCTGATGGACTCTTTAGCTAAGTGCATCCAATATGAGCCAGCTTGCTGATATGGCAAGTCTATCCCATACAATTAACTTTAATGGAAGGGGGGGGGCCCACACAAGCACTCTGCGAGTGAAATTCCCAGCTGAGAGTTAGTGTGGTTTCTATAGTGACTGAGTCACATGACCACATCACAGCATGACAGATCATCGCCAGCATGATAACCTGCGCCTTGGCCCCTTCTGTTCTTGCACTATGAAGCAAGATACACCCTAAGTTAGTGTTTGAAAGTAATGGTGTCCGGGACAGCTGTTGAAATATATGCAGAAAGCTAAGCAAGCCTTGGCATTCACAAAACTAAGACAGAGTGATCCAATCCACCTCCTCCTGGTAGAGAATAAGCGTTATGTAAGTATTTCATCAAACAAACGCCACTCACAAAGGCGTGCTAAAGAAAGTTTAAAAATGTTCTTAAGTTCTAGAATGCAAGAGGGCTGCAACAATATTTACTGAATACTGTTTACTTGAACTTTAAGGGTAAGAGTAACAAAGAGTTGCAAAGTAGTCACACATTCGTAGGCAAGAACAAGGACAATGACAGCTTGTATTTATTATTTCAATTTTATTTTTAGTTTTTTGGAATCTCTGAGACAAGGCTCATCAATTTAAACTTAAAAGAATTAAAAGAAATGACTGAGAGCATAAAAACATTCTTACACCATAAGAGCAGGTATGTTCCCCCTGTAAGTGAATCAAATGAAAGAAAATAAGTGTTTATTCTAAAATAAGTAATATAATATTAATACTAAGGTGGGTAGGAGCCAAGAAGGCTGAAGTCCAGTATTAGCTCTATTGTCCTAGTAGTACTTCATATCTACGTTAGTTAGATATTCATCCAATCTATTCTTGAACTCATTTGCCATTTTACTGATTATGGTTTCTAGAGGAAGTGAATTCCAAATATTTACTATTCTATTGGTAAAGAAGTATTTCCTTTGTTTAGTATTAAAATGCTTCCCTAAGATTTGGAGAGGGTGGTCCCTTGTCTCAGCTGTACCAGATATAAAGTCAATACGAGATATAGCTTCTGCCAGAGAACAGGCAGAGACACCAAGAGGAAGGAGCTGCTGTTATTATAACTAAACTTCTCTACTGCGACTAAAGAACTAGAACTCTACTACTGAGACCTTCAATTTAGGGTAAAAACAAACAAACAAACAAAAAAAGTTAGTGTGTTTGTCTGAGTTGGCTGAAGTGAAGTGTTATCTGTGCAGTTATCTAGGTGTTTGTCTCAAGTAGCTGAAGAGAATTGTTATCTATGTCATTAACTAAGTGTAGAAAGACTTGTAAAGTAAGGGGAGTAGCTTAGCTAGCAGGAAGCCAGGTTAAAGCTAGACTTAAACACTGCCCTAGATAGCGTCTGCCAGAGAACAGGCAGAGACACCAGGAGGAAGGAGCTGCTGTTATTATAACTAAACTTCTGTACTGGGACTAAATAACTAGAACTCTACTACTGGGACCCTCAATTTAGGGTAAAAACAAACAAACAAACAAAAAAAGTTAGTGTGTCTGTCTGAGTTGGCTGAAGTGAAGTGTTATCTGTGCAGTTATCTAGGTGTTTGTCTAGTTGTTTGTCTCAGGTAGCTGAAGGGAATTGTTATCTGTGTCATTAACTAAGTGTAGAAAGACTTGTAAAGTAGGGGAGTGGCTTAGCTAGAAGGAAGCCAGGTTAAAGCCAGACTGGACCACAGTGGGCTCAGGGAGGGTGAGGGTGGGGGAACAGAGGCAGATCCCTCCAGTTGTACCTCTCCACAATTCATATGCCGTTCTGGCAAAGTGTGGTTCCTCTATGGAGGCACCCACAGTAGAGACCAAGGAGGATGCTGGAAACCTCCACAAAGGAGACCCACAGAAGAATGGCATGGGACCTCACAGGGGAAGGAAACAACTCCTGGTGGGGTACTCCATTGTTAGGAAGGTAGAACTAGGGGAGGAAGGGGAGAAGGAGGTAAGGTGCCTGCCTGGTGCCATAGCTTGGACGGACAGGGAGCAAATCCTCAGGATCGTTGGAGCAGCTGCACAGGGGAGGGAGCTGGATGTCATTGTCCACCTAGGAACAAATGACCTGGCTAAGAAAGGGATCAGAGCAGTGCAGGAAGAGTTTGTGGAGTTGGGGAGGGGCCTTAGACAAGCAGCATGCATGGTAACCTTCTCGGAGGTGCTACCTGTCTATGGCATGGGTGAGGCTAGGGTGCTCCACACCATAGAATTCAATCAGTGGTTGAAAAACTAGTGCAGAGCTCAGGGATTTAGCTTCAGTGGGGACTGGGGGTCCACCTGGAGGATGCAGGCCTATACTGGTGTGATGGTCTGCATCTGTCCAGGAGGAACAGGATCCTAGGTGATAGGTTTAAATGCTTCATTGGCAAACATTTAAACTAGCCGGGGGGGGGGGCAAAGGAAAGGAGCAGGGAAATCCTAGCCTCCCCAAAAGATCGGGGTAGTAAGTGAGGTAAACACCAAGATAGAGATGTTGATAGGGAGAAGGGCAGGGGTAAATGGAGAAAATGACAAACACAATAAGGACAGGGATGGGGCAAAAAGGAGTAAGGCTATTAAGAAATGGAGGGTAATGAGTACCAATGCCCATAGTCTGGGCAACAAGCTTCCTGAACTGGTGGCCTTGATGGAAGAGGGATGCCTGGATATCATAGCAGTCACAGAAACATGGTACACACAGAACCATGACTGGGATGTTAACATACCAGGGTACACAACCTACAGGAAAGACAGGGAGGGGAGAAGAGGGGGAGGAGTAGCTCTCTATGTAAGGGAAGGAATAAAAGCAACTGAACAAAAGAGTAAACGGGGAGGAGACGAGGCACTGTGGGTCACCTTAGAGACTGGAAATGGCACCATAATCCACACAGGAGTTGTATACAGACCCCCATGTCGGGGGAGGGAATGGACAAGGATATGATAGAAGGCATTGTTAGGATGGCAGAGAAAGGGGAGATACTGTTGATGGGGGACCTGAATATGCCAGACGTTAACTGGAGTACCTTGGCTGCAGCCACACCCAAAAGCAGGGCCATTCTCGATGCCCTTCAGGTGGCATGCCTCAGACAGCTAGTTTTGGAACCCACTTATGAGGGAGCAATCTCAGACCTCATACTCTCAAATGGGGATGGTGAGAGGATCTCAGATCTAGAAGTGAGTAGCCATCTGGGAACAAGTGACCACCAAGGCAAGGCAAGGTAAAATTTATTTAAAAGACACCCAATCCCAGAGGCTCTGGGCACCGTACAAAATTTAAAAACAAACATGTAAACATAATAAATAGACAATTTATACACAATAAAAATACAGAATCTAATAAATCAAAAACATTACCATAAATATCAATCTAAACATCAAATGCTTTTGAAAAAAGAAAAGTCTTCAACTGGGCCTTAAAGATGTCTACTGTGGGGGCTTCCCTGACCATGATTGGCAAAGAATTCCACAGAACAGGAGCTGCGGCGCTAAATGCTCTATCGCCAGCGGATATCAACCTAGTTCTGGGAATGGCCAGGAAGCCACCACTAGAGGAACGAAGAGAGCATGAGGAGAGGGCAGGTAACAGAAGGTCTGACAGGTAACCAGGGCCCAGCCCGTGTAGGGCCTTATAGGTGAGAAGACCCACCTTAAAGAAGACTCTCCACCTGACTGGCAGCCAGTGCACTGCATAAGACCGTGTGATATGACAAGATTCTGCTGGTCCAGTCTAACAACCGGGCAGCTGCGTGTTTTGCTCCAGCTGCAGTCTGTGGAGAAGATCTTCCTGTGACCGAGATAGAGCGTGTTACAGTAATCGCCTTGATGTGACTAAGGCATGTATCAGTAGGGAGGTCCAGAGAGCGAACAAGGGCTTAATCCTGGCAATGTTTCAGAGATGATAAAAACAGGTAATGGACTGTGGAGGATATTTGAGCCTCATGGTTAAGTCCCTGTCCAGAATCACTCCCAGATTTCGCACCCAAGAGGAGGCCTTCAATGACACAGTTCCAAGAACAAGCCCAGTTTCTGTGTCAGAGGCCATCCTATCACGGACACTGTTCGACTCCACTACCAATACCTCCGTCTTATCGGGGTTTAGTTGCAACCAACTGGAGGCCATCCAGTCGTTAATCTTGGCCAGACAGATGTTTAGCACATCCACAGTGTGGTTCACGATAAACTCAGCTACAGAGTCAAGCCATACAAAAGTGAGGGTTCTGGACTTCAGGAGGGCTGACTTTGGCAAGATGGGAGAGTGCCTTAGAAAAGCACTAGCACATAGGCTAGAAGAAAGGGTGGAGCAACAATGTGGAAACATCAAAACTGCCATCACAGAGGCAACAAGCCTTTGTGTGAAGCAAATAAGCAACTTAAAATGAAAGAAAAAGCCACTATGGTTCTCAAAAGAGCTGCCGGTGAAGGTTAGGGAGAAAAAGATAGCATTTAGGAAGTATAAGGGAACACAGAAGGAGCAGGACAGAGAACTGTACCAGTTAAGGCAGAAGGAAGCAGGGAGGGTAGTCAGAATAGCAAAGGACCAAACTGAGGAAAAGATAGCCAACTCGGTTAAGAAGGTGGATAAAACCTTTTATAGGTACATCAGGGAGCGTAGAAAGACAAAGGGAGGGATAGTGAAGCTGAATAGTATGGACAGTGGGTGGGCAGAGAGGGACAGTGAAAAAGCAGGGATACTGAACGAATACCTCTGCTCAGTATTTACAAAAGAGGAGGAGGGGAGGTGCCTAATCCAATTAAGAGAAGCACTCTGGATAGGGGGTCGATCTCAGTCTTTTCACAGAAGAAAGGGTTCTGAAAGAACTCCTAAAACAGAAGGTGGACAAAGCAATAGGGCCTGATGGAATTCACCCCAGAATTCTAAAAGAATTAAGGAGAGAACTAGTGACACCACTGATTACCCTTTTTAACAAATCATCGGAGGATGGTGTGGTACCTGAGGACTTGATACCCCTTCACAAAAGTGGGAGCAAGAGAGAGGCAGGAAACTACAGACCTGTCAGTTTGACCTCTCTGTGGTAGGGAAAGTGATGGACTCACTTCTGAAGGAAAGAATTGTTGAGTACCTAGAGGCCAGTGGGGCACAGGACCCAAGGCAGCATGGGTTCACAGCAGGAAGGTCATGTCAGACAAATCTAATTGATTTCTTTAACTGGGTGACCAAAGTAGTAGACCAGGGAGGGGCTATGGACATGGCCTACCTAGACTTTAGCAAGGCATTTGACACAGTCCCACACAAAAGATTAATAGTCAAATTAACCAGCCTGGGAGTGGGTCCTAGGGTGGTAACCTGGGTAAAACATTGGCTGAACAACAGGACACAGAAGGTAATTGTAAATGGAGTCCACTCTGAAGAAAGAGGGGTTACTAGTGGGGTACCACAGGGTTCAGTACTGGGTCCAGTCCTTTTTAATGTCTTTATAAGTGACATTGCAGAAGGACTGGAAGGAAAAGTGATGCCTTTGCAGATGACACAAAGATCTGCAATAGGGTTGATACACAAGGAGGCGTGGAAAGGATGCAAAGGACTTGGCAAAGTTGGAGGAATGGTCAGAAGTATGGCAGCTTGGATTCAATGCAAAGAAGTGTAAACAATGTACCTGGGAAACAAAAACCCAGGGGAAGATTACACAGTTGGGGGGAGGTAGTAACAACAACAGAAATGGAAAGGGACCTGGGGGTAATCATATCAGATGACCTTAAGGTAAGCAAGAATGTGAGAAGGCAGTAGAGAGGGCTGGGGGATACTGGGATGTATAGGGAGAGGCATCACCAGTAGAAAACAGGAAGTTGTTATCCCTCTGTACAGACAGTTGGTGAGACTCCATCTGGAGTACTGCATCCAGTTCTGGAGACCCCATCTCCGCAAGGACATAGACAGGATGGAAGCAGTCCAGAGGAGGGCAACTAAAATGGTGCAGGGTCTGCCAGAGAAGCTATATGAGGAGAGACTAAAGGAGCTTAATATGTATACCCTTGAGGAAAGGAGGAAGAGGGGGGACATGATAGAAACGTTTAAGTACCTCAGTGGAATCAACAAAGTCCAAGAGGGTAGCATCTTTCAGAAAAAGATTTGTGCAAGAACAAGGGGACACAATTTGAAGATAGAGGGGGACAGCTCAGGGGCAATGTGAGGAAGTATTTTTTCACAGAGAGGGTGGTGAACGCATGGGAGACAGCCTTCATGGGAGGTTGGTTGGCCCAAAACTGTGGGAGAATTCAAGAACGATGGGACAGACATATTGCAATTTTTGTGGGGGGTAGAAAGAAATAGGCTGTTGGTTAAATAGGATCTGCAGCTTATCCTGTAGGTAGGGAGATGGGCAGACAAGGTGGGCCAAGTGGTCCTTATCTGCCATCAAAGTCTATGTTTCTATGTTTCTACTAAGGTCGCTCATTAAAGTAGGATCATACATTACTTTGTAAGTCATCACAGATCACCCCTCAGCCTTCTTAGAGATAGTGGCACGAGCTGCAGTGAGTTTAGTCGCTGTTCATGTGTTTCCTCCCATATGCTATGTATCAACTTTGTTGCCCAATGCTGGACTCTGTCAAGCTGCCTTAATTGTCCTGCCTTGTAAGGATACTAAAAGGGAGTAGCAAAGTCTAGGTGTGACCCAACATAGGTTCTATATTAGGGAAAGATTACTTCTCAATGTCATCAGGAAATGTTATGCCTGATTGACCAGAATACCCTGTTTTCTCTAGCTATAACCTCATAGCATTGCTTCTGAGTACTCTCAGGTCTCTCTCACAGAAATTCTCTGTTAGCTGTTGAGGTCCCAGTTTGCATGAAAATTTTGGACTGTTATAACCTAAGTGCATTACTTTATACTTTTTGCTATTAAATTTCATCTCCCACTTGTTGCTCCAGTTGTGTATATCCTCTAAGTCAGCTTGAATGTGACGAGATTGTGCTGGTGTTGCACAATCCACCTATTTTGGAATCATCAGTGAATTTACAGGCTCAGCAATTTAAGTGCTTGGTTAGATCAACTATGAATATGTGTAAGATTAATGGGCCCAGAACAGAACCCTGTGGTACTCCACTAGTAACATTGCAGATATAAGATATTTATTAAGATTTTGATGACTGGGTAAACCCACTGAGACCACTGGTCCCTTTTTCAGGGGCAACCCGGGGTTAAATTACATACACCAATATTACATACATCAGAAAGAAGTACAAGGAGTAGGAGTGAGACAGCATCAACTGGAGAGACAGTAATTACAAGTAGACAAATCCGGTGGAACTATTGTAACAATACAGAGTTAGCAGAGGTCATACTTCCGCCATTTGACAACAGGGCATGAGAGAAACATTAGGTCTGGTAGGAGAAAGGAGGACTAGCGAGTGCAGCCACATAGGCTAAGTTCCAGCAGGTAGACCTTAAGGCCGGCCTTGAATCCTTGAAGAGAGGGTCTCTCGACCAGATTAGCCGGAAGCGTGTTCCAAAGGTACGGGGCAGTGTAAGAGAAAGAGTGCTTACCTAAGTTGGTGTGTATTCGGGGGATGGTTAGGGGCCGGCTGGACAAAGACCTCATTTCTCTGCTTTGTACTCTGGGGTTTAGCAGCCCATGGAGGTGAGGAGGAGGGTTGGCAGTGGGGAGTATATAAGTCAGGCAGAAGGTGGAGTAGGCCAGTTTATGGCGTAAGGTCGGCCAGTAGAGGTCTGCAAGAACCTCACGGTGATGTCTCCTAGGAGGAGAGTTTGTGGCAAAGCGTGCAACTCTGTGGTAAAGTACCGTTAGTTTTTTGAGTTCCCCTTCTCGTAAGAACTGCAGTAGGGGGGCTCTGTAGAAGAGGTAGGGGAGGAGTGTGCAGTTTGAGATTGCACGCCGAGCCCTGTCAGTGAGGGAGTTTCCCAGTCGGTAGAGAAGTCCGAGTCTCTGGTGATGGACCTGGTTAGTGAGTCGATGTGGGGCTTGTAGGACAGTTCATGGTCAAGAAGTATCCCCAGGTATTTGATCCTGTCGAGGACCTCGACCCACTTCCCCTGGTTCAGTTTAAGCTGGAGAAGGTCATTCCTATCTGGGCCGAGGTGCCTGGGACCAAACAGGACAGCCTTCATTTTCTCCTCATTCAGTAGTAGAGAGTTGGTGGAGAACCAGGCTTCAAGTGTAGTGAGACTAGACTGGAGTTTAGCAGTGATGACACTGGGTATCGGGTCATTGCAGTAGACAACAGTGTCTTCAGCATAAAGGATGAGATTGCTCGGCCCACGAGCCAATTCTATGTCATTGACAAAGAGAGTAAAGAGCAAGGGGGCCCAGGATTGAGCTCTGGGGTACCCCTGAGACCACTGGATGAACGCTGGACTGCGTTCCCCTCCAGGTGACTTTTTGACTCTGTTTAGTAGGTAGCTCTCAAACCAGGAGTAGGAAAGGCCATCTAGACCAAGGAGGCGAAGTTTGGCGAGCAGCAGGCTGTGGTTGACTAAGTCAAAAGCCTTTGATAGGTCGATAAATAGGGCTCCAGTGAGAGAGCCTTGGTTCATGGCGTCAAGAGCATCAGATGTGAGCCGGATGAGGGCCGTGTCAGTGCCGTGGCCTTTCCTAAAGCCGTGCTGAATATCGGCTAGGAGGGAGTGATGCTCTAGGTAGTCATGTAGCTGGTTGTGGACCAGTCTCTCCTGAACTTTTGCGAGACAGCAGAGGATGGAAATGGGCCTAAAGTTCCCCACTCTGTCCTTAGGCCCTTTTACCTTACTGAAGTCCAGGAATAAGATGTCACATGGCATTCTAACATCCAATGAGGCACTTATATTTTCATAAATGCAAAGCAGGTTGGTGGCACATGACCCTTCTTTTTTTGAAACCATGATGTGCAGGGTTGAGATTGTGTATTAGGTTGTCAATTATCTCTTTTGTAATATATGGATATCCTTAATAATGCTACTGAATGTTATACAAAAAAATTCCTCATAATACTATTAAAGAAATCCATCGATAGTATCACAAGATCTCATTATACTATTGTTCGATGGTTAATGATGGTATTATGAGATCTTGTAATACTAACAATGGCTTTTCTAAGACTCAACCTTTCTCTCCACCATGCACACTCGCCACACTGCACATGAGCTGGCGTTTACTGTAGCCATCAGGTACAGTAAAATCCATCTGCATTACAACTCCAGAGGAACAAGACAGTGCCACAAAACACCCTTCTTGTGCCCGGTCCCTCTGGCCCCTCTGCTGCCTTGTGTGTGTGTTGGGGGGGGGGTTAAGAGTTTGCGCTCTCTAGAGGGTGACGGAAGTTTTTACTCAGAGAGAGCAGAAAGCGGAGGAAACATGTGGTTTCACCTCCAGCCACAGAAGAACTGGCTCATGGCAATGCTGTTGGCTGCATTTCCAGGCATGGGCATTGAGGTAAGTGCCTGTCTGGATCCATATTTTACAAAAAATAGGGAACTATATATATGATTCAGCTGTAATCCCATCTCAAGGCTGTGGTGACATGCTGGAACCTCTCAAGGTTCACACATCACCAGAACCTCTCGATGATATTACAGCCTTGTAATACAGTCCCCTGTCTATTGTTTATAAAATGTTTCAAGATCTTCTCTGGTATGGACGTAAGACTTAAAGGTCCGTAGTTACCAATTGTTTGTTTACTCCCCTTTTTATAATATTAGTGTAATGTATTAAAAGATTTTGTTTTCATCACACAGCCCTCATCTGTTCTGAAGATGAGATAAGTTGGTCCTGAAACATTAACAATAAAATTTGCAGAGAGAGCCCTGATACATTTGTGAATTATCTTTTGAACTTTATTGCATAAGCAAAATTGGACAAATCAAACCATTTTAATCATTTTTTTGGGATTGAGTCCTTCCTTCTACATATAATTTACTCCACGGATGGAGCCTTCGGGGCCTGATACTTACCCATGGCCAGTGACATGGCTCTTCTATGAGCCGAGCCATTGGCGATGGAACTGCAACCAGTGAGATCGGTACCTCCACCCCCTGAGGATCCGATACTTCCATCCCCACCTAAGAAGGTCAGGACCAGGAAACTTAAGCAGGCGATTCCTGTCCCAATGGATCCACAACCAGGTTGGCCTGATTTCGATTACTTGTCTGCAGAGGAAATGTGGGCACTTTTAAAGCAGACTGCTACACCGACACAGTTGTGTAGGCATGGGGACACCTGGAGCCAGCAGAACCAGGTGGCTACCCACCCCCCTGGTGCAGGGGCTCCAGCAGCTCCAGGACCAGCCTGACCATAGCCTCCAGAGTAGGACAACCCAGCCCCGGCATCTCTGAGCCTGGGCATACCAGATACACCAGTGCCACTACTGCCACCACTCATTCCAATGTTTCCACTGTCCCTTCCTCCAGATTTGTCACCACCCTAGCACCAGGTTCTGGTGGTTCCACTGGCACAGCAGCTGGCTGCTCCTATACCCCCACCTCAGCCACCAACAATGCCATGGATGCCAGTCAATGGGAACAGAAGACTATGGATCTGCCACATCTGTGACCACCATTTGGGATGGGCAACCACTGGTTAATTCATTACAACCAGCACTTAGTTGTAAAACATGGTTGTCCCACAAATGTTAGTCACAGATGTGGCAGGTGCCATTTGTGCCAAAACACTACAAACGGTACATGTTTTGAGAATCTAAAAATGGGAGGGATGTTACGATTAAATCTTTTATAAACTGTGATACAGAGGGTGTAGTTTACCTACTAAGCTGTGAGTGCAGTGCCTGTTACGTGTGATGAACTAAAAGGAAATTGAAAATTTGACATGGAGCTATCAGAAATTATAACTAAGAATGTTTGTAACATGGCATCAAACAGAAACAGCAAATAAAGTAATTTCATTGGACCAAATGCAACACATGACCAAAGTTGGAGCGGTGATTAATCACTGGTAATGCCTGCTCCAACTATTAATCACAGGGTCACCAGGTCAGGCTCTAGCACTACTAGCTGTCACAGCAGCAAACAGAACATACATTGCAGCGAATGTGGAGGATCTCAATGTGCCAACACAAAGCCGAACAGAACTGTAAAAATGAAAACAACAATGCAAGTATCCCCATGTTACAAATGCATTAATGCCCTCTGGAGTCGGCTTCTACTGGGGAATTAATGCATGGTTGGGTGGTTGTAGGCACTCGGCCAAGACCTCGTGCCACAACCCCCCCCAACCATGCATTAATTCCCCAGTAGAAGCCTCCTTCGCCTGGCATTAATGCTTATACGCAATGACCAAATATAAGCATTTGTCAATGCGAATGTTTGCTTGCTGGCATTGGCAGTGGTAGTGTAAAGTTACAGAGCTGCGTAATAGGAATGGCAGTGAAGTATTGAACTGAAGCCAACCCCACCACCACCCTGCAGAGAGTGACAGGCATTGGGGTGTGCGTTTGGGTCGTCCAGGCATAACGGCCACGCCATTTCACCACACCCCACCCTGCAGACACTGACAAGTGTCACGGTGTTCCTTGGGGTCTTTGGCCCTTATGCGCACCCCATTTCATTAGGAAATACGGTGAGATGAGTGCGATATAGGAGAATGGGGTGAACTTTGGGGCCGAAGAGTCCAAGGCATACCTCGATGCCTCTCACTGGCTGCAGGGTGTGGATGGTATGAGCATTACAGGCAAGAATCCCAAGTCACACCCCTGATGCCTGTCATTCTCTACAGGGTTGGGCGTTATGGTTGGAAACCCTAATACCTCAGGCATTCGTTGGTATTTTCACCCAAATTTTCAACATGGTTTTTTGTGACCCCACCTCATGAACAGGGGAATATCAGTTTGTTAGCCGAAAGCTGCTAATGCACAGCGACTACGGCATTTAGCACCACAGGTGCAAAAACAGTCCGAACAGGATGTAAAAAATGACAGCTGTACTATTTATGGGGATGTGTAAAAAATGGCAATGTTGCAAATCTGCAGTAAAAATATTGAAAAAAATGGTGAAGTCACGAGCGTACATAGAAACTGTGCAACGCACACCAGTAATATAATTAGGTTGGGGATTTTTTACAGCAGATTGTCAACTCAGGCATTTTGGTGCCTCCGATCATGAACAGTGTCACTGTGATTTTCTTTATCTGTGCCGAACAATGATTTCCCACAGCGACCACGCATCTCTGCGCTGAAAGTGTGAAAACACACTTCAGCCATGTTGTGAAAAATGACAGCTGTACTGTTCATAAGGAAGTGTGGAAAAATGCCACTGGTGAAAATCTGGACTGAAAATATTACAAAGTCATGAACTTACGAGGGTGCGTGGAAACTGCACAATGCTCACTCGTAACACAGTCATTTTATGGACTTTTGTCACCAAATTTTCAACATAGCCATTTTAAGACCTCTGCTCATGAACAGTGTAACTGTGATTTTCTTAATCTGTCCTAAACATTGCTTTCGCACACCAACAGCACCATTGTGCGCTACATGTGCGAAAACACATTTTGGGCGACATATGAAAAATGGCAGCTGTACTGTTCATAAGGAAGTGTAATAAAATGGCAATGTTGAAAATCTGGAGTGAAAATATTAAATTCGCAAACTTACGAGCATGCATAGGAACTGCGCAACGCACGCTCGTAAAACAGTCATTTTTAGGAATTTTTTCACCAAATTTTCAACATAGCCATTTTAAGACCTCTGCTCATGAACAGTGTCACTGTGATTTTCTTAATGTGTCCCACACATTGATTTTGCACATCAACTGCACCATTGTGCGCTACATGGTCGGAAACACATTTTGGGTGAGATGTGAAAAATGACAGCTGTACTACTCATAAGAAGGTGTGGTAAAATGGCAATGTTGAAAATCTGGAGTGAAAATATTGAAAATTCGCGAACTTACGAGCGTGCGTAGGAACTGTACAACGCACGCTCATAAAACAGTCATTTTTTTGGAATTTTTTCACCAAATTTTCAACATAGCCATTTTAAGACCTCAGCTCATGAACAGTGTCACTGTGATTTTCTTAATTTGTCCCATACATTGATCTCGCACACCGACTGCGACATTGTGCGCTACATGGGCGGAAACACATTTTGGGTGAGATGTGAAAAATGACAGCTGTACTGCTCATAAGAAGGTGTGGTAAAATGGCAATGTTGAAAATCTGGAGTGAAAATATTGAAAATTCGCGAACTTACAATCATGCGTAGTAACTGCGCAATGCACACTCGTAAAACAGTCATTTTTTGGAAATTTTTGCACCAAATTTTCAACATGGGGTTTTTGGGACCCCTTCTCATGAGTGATGTCACTGTCATGGCGTTATTCAGGCCTGAAGGGTGATTTCGCGCAGTGACTGCGAAATCACCCTTCGGGCCCGAATAACGCCATGACAGTGACATCATTCATGAGAAGGGGTCCCAAAAACCCCATGTTGAAAGTTTGGTGCAAAAATTCCAAAAAATGCCTGAGATATGCAACAAAGTTGAAAAACCCCTGTCTAGCCCATTATACAGCTTACCGGCATTTCCTCAGTTCGCGGTCGGCTTTGAAGAGTGCAGACGTGTTCCAGGTCCACCGAAGATCGTCATGCCGAGCTCCGGAGGTAAGTATGGGGTGAGGGGTGTGGGAGGCAGGGTGCACAGTGGGTGGGTGCGGGTTGTGGGAGGGGGGCTGGGAGAAGTGTCGTGGGACCGTTTTTATTTTGCAGGTTAAAAAAAAAAAAAGATCACGTGGGAGTTTGCCACGCTGGGGTGGGATCCCAGCGTGGCACAAGGTCAGCTGGGGGGTTGTGGAGCCGACGGGGGATTGGGCACCCCCGTCGGCCATACGATCAGTTGCCACGCTGGGGTGGGCTCCCAGCGTGTCACCCAGTACTGGGGGGGGTGAGGACAGTGGAGCCGACGGGGATTGGGCACCCCGTCGGCTATTCTATGTTTGTCACACTGGATGCACCAGCGTGGCATGTGGAAAGGCTTTGGAGGGCGAAGTCACGACGGGATTGGACACCCCATCAGCTATACGTGTGCGGGGAGGGCAGCACAGTATGCGTGCATTTCTGTGCGCAGGTGAGTGTAGGGGAGCTGCGCATGAGCAGGCGATATCTTATCGCTGCTCACTGAAGCGTAGCTCCCCCTTTCAACTGTATGCCACTGCATTTTGGAGCTTGTCATAGACAGCTCCAGCATGCATTGGCTTACAGGGGCCGTGCTTGCCAACACACTGACTAAATTGGAGGAGGAGGTGACACACCTCCGAAATCTCGGATGATGACACTATGTTTCTTGCACATGCGTGCAAGCAAACATAATAAATGAATCATTCACCTGAGAGCAGCACAAGGTTTCTGTGAGGGCACAGAAGAAGTATGGGAAAAACCCAAGGGATGGAGACTTTGATTCTTATCTGAATAAACATAAACAGTACTGGATATACACCCTGGCTGCCTTGTTTCCCCCTGGCCTTAATGACAAATTGTGTATAAAGCCGTTTTTATAAAAGTCCTTGACTTAACCCTCTGACATAGCTCGATTTAGCTGTACATTCATACCATTTCAGTAAAGCAATGTACTTCTAATTGCTTGACCTTTTGCAGTGCTGTTGGCCTCCCATTATAGTAATTTTGGTTGAAAGGGATCAGAGCATTATGTATTGATTCCTGAATATTGCCACATCTTCTTTCTAGCCAACTTTAATCTGTGTGACTTTCTGCAGGCAGAATGATGTCCCACAGTTGTTTGTACAATAAGTCTCCTGTTTATAACAGAACTCCCACGTTAGTAGTTAGAAAACTGAATCAGTTTGGATTTCATAGCAATTTGACCTTTTGCAATGTGATTGACTTCCCATTAATGGTACTACTTTGAAAACTGAACCAGTTTAGATTTTATAGCAATCTGACCTTTTTGCAGTGTGGTTAACTTTTCATTATGGCAATGAAACAGAATATTATGCACTTACAAATGCAATTGCCACAATGCACAATAAGTCCCCTGTTTGAAACAGCATTTCTCTTGGTATTACTTTGAAAATTGAATCAGTTTAGATCTTACAGCACTTCAATGTTTTGCAACATGATCAACCTCCTGTTTTGGAAATACTACAGTATACTATACAGCTGCCATAGTCCCTTCCCCCTTTCCCATTTCCTAGCCAAATTTCAAAGTGCCTGACCTTTTGCAGGCTAAGTGACCTCCTATTATGGCTCCGGTGGAAACAATGCCTCTTGTGGCAGCATCTTGAAAATGATGCTAGTTTTACTCTTCCAGTAACTGCCAATTAGCAGTTGCTCTGCATTATAGATGCATAAAATATTTATTGCTTTGTGATAATGACTACAGTAAAAGAGTATGTACACATGCTGATAATCAGGCACACTTTTAAAGAACATTTATGGATTAATCTAATTATGTCCCAAAGACTGCCACAGATCTGGTGCAGTGAGACTCAGAAACCACCTGTACTTTCATTTCTTTTAAACATTTTGTATTGGCAGACACCTGGGAAAGCTTTTGATATGGATGTAAATTGATTATGTGCGCTTTGTGTGTATCAGGCCTAGAATGTGCAAAGATGGATTTCCACCTTGGATTGATGGAACCAGGAAGCATGTTTTAATCACTTCTTTTTAATTAACTAATTGCTGCTATGCTCTGTGTTTGCTGCAACTCTGGCGCCACCTGTGTTTATTATTAAATATTGCATGCAATTACATTATTCTACTTAAGCAGGGAGATTCTGGTGGGCGTCACCTCTGGCAACGTTCATAGTAAAATGTAAGGTTCCTATTGGGGTACACGCAGCCATGCTACATAACTTATCTAAATGTATCACATTTTGTATCACCACTCAGTCTGCACATAATAAAGGGGCACCTTCAGTATCTTGAGTGGCTGAGTACTGTCTTTCTTTTATCGGTGGGGGTTTAACCTGATTGCTCTGCTAAATTCTAGAGATGGGACTTAGATTAAAATTTTAGTTCTGATGCATACTGTTTAAAATGAAAATGGACACTTTTTCGTTTAATGGTGCGGTTTCTTGTGTAGCTTCATGTCAATTGACTTGTGGTGACTTCTGAAAATCAGGTAGGATCTGCAGTGACAGGATAGGCGGGGAAAAATGGGCAGACTTGGTGGGCCATGCGGTCCTTATCATCTATCAAATTCAGTTTCTGTGTTTTCTAAAGTGGGCCAGCAGCGTGAGCATAACATTTGAGAGAAAAAAGTTACCCACTTTAGTGCTGCCACTATAAGTTTCCTTTTCTTCAATTAGAGATACTGATACTGTTTGGGTTCAGGGCCCAAGGGGAGTAGCTCTCAGTTGAGTGTGACACAACTGTTTTTATACAAATTTTAAATGATCTACCTGTGTCAGGGATTAATGGGATATCTGTGTCCATATATTTTGTTACGGACTGACGACTGCAAATATAGTTTGACAATCACAGTCCTCTGGGAGGACAAGGAAAGTGACAGAACTATTGGGGCTGCATTATTAGTTACAATTTGTCATGTGTCTAGGGTTGTTGACCTGCAGCTACATGTTAATAATTTGGGGTACTTTAAAATTCTTAATTTTCCCTCTAGGACATTTATTACATAAATACATAGATGATGACGGTGACAGCAGAAAAAGGCTCTTGGCCCATCCAGTTTGCCCACCCTCCCTAACTATTCTGCCTTGCCCTAGTGGCAATCCCCCCCCCCGTTACTGTCCCCCATTTTTCAAACTAAACTCACATGCCTATCCCATCCTTGCTTGAAGCTGCTGATTGAGTTGGCCTGTACCACTTCTTCTGGTAGCTTTTTCCATTTGTCCACCACTGTTTCTGTGAAGAAGTGGTTCTGGGTGTCCTTTTTGAAATCCTCCCAGCCAGCTTTAGTGCATTTTTTCTCATCCTTGTGTTTGAACTTAAGGAGGAGAGTGCCTTGGCATCCACTGTACTTATCCCATGGAGGTACTTTTATGTCTCACTCATGTCACCCCCTTCCCTCCTCAACTCAAGGTGTACATGCTTAAGTCTTGCAGCCTCTCCTCATTCATTATTTCCCCATATGGCCTCCACCGTGTTGCAGTTTTTTCCTCAGGTGTGGGCTCCAGTATCTTGAGCAGTGTTCCAGGTGTAGTAATATGAAACTAAGAGTTGCACAACTGGGCAGACTTGATAGACCTCTGGGCCTTTTTTCTGCTAGCAATTTTGTATGTTCATATGTAGGTGGGGCCGCCCCAATGACCTGTACAGTTGTAGGATCATCTCCCAACTTTTACTGTGTATCCACCTCTGTATGCATAGCAGCGTTCTGTTTGCAATGCTCACCACCTTGTTGCAGTGTGCAAACTCTTTTAGGATCTCTGATATCATCACTAAATCATTTTCTTTCATAGTGCTATTCAATACCACCCCACCCATCTCTTATTGCACCCTTGGGTTCCTTCTGATGTTGTGCATTACTTTACATTCTGTAGCTGCAAATCTTGGACCAGCTCTCCAGTCTGTCCAGATCCTCCCTTAGTTCCCTCCTCCTTTCCTCCATATCTACCCATGTGCAGATATTTGTCATCTGTGAAGAGGCAGATCTTATGCCATAGGCAGATACCAGAGACCAGAGAAAATGGTCCATTTTGGTACTATTAGATCTGTCATCAGCATTTGACGCCATTGACCATGGGGTTCTACTTGAGGGCCTGAGATATATCTGTGGGCTTTCTGGGGTGGTCCTCAGATGGTTCGCTTCATACCTCACCGGAAGAACTCAGAGGGTGGTTTCAGGTTTTTTTCCTCTGATCCAATCTCTCTGTTTTGTGGAGTTCCTCAGGGCTCTATATTGTCCCCCATGTTGTTTGTGGTGTATATGCTTCCCCTCGGAGACATTGTGAGACGGTATGGGCTGAGGTTTCATTGCTATGCCGATGACACCCAACTATACCTGTCTTTGGCCCCCGACCAGGAAGGAGCTGTCTCGGTATTTAATAGCTGCCTCAATGAAATCCAGGATTGGATGAGGTCCAGTTGGCTGAAGTTGAACTCTGGGAAGATGGAGGTGTTGGTTTTGGATTTGGATCGCCGGATAGGGGGACCTGGGGCTGGCTCCCCATCTGGATTGTTTCTTGGGGATACCGCACTCCAGGTCTCTGAACAGGTGCGAGACCTAGGGGTGATATTGGATGTGGGGCTGACACTTCGGACTCAGGTGTCAGCTGTGGTTAAGTCATCTTTCTACCATCTAAGAAACATCGCTAGGATCAAGCACCTTGTTCTGTCCGGTGATCTGCCAACTTTAATCCATGCCTTTGTGACTTCGCACCTAGAATACTGCAACTCGCTTTACTTTAGGCTTCCGGGGGTTGATATCGGCCGCTTGCAGCTGGTGCAGAATTCCACAGCCCGGTTGTTGGTGGGTACTTCTAGATCTTCCCATATTACACAGGTGCTGCAGAAACTGCACTGGCTACCAGTCCAGTGGATCACCTTCAAAGTCGGACTACTGACTTACAAAGCCCTGCATGAACTGGGCCCTGATTACCTGAAAGAGCTCCTGATTCCTTACCACCCTGTGAGACTGCTCCACTCAGCCGACGAGGGGTTGCTAGAGATTCCAAGGGTGACTTTAAAATCTGCCGGGGCCCACGCTTTTATGTTTGCAGACCCTTCCCTTTGGAACTCTCTACCCCGTCGGATTAGGGAGTGCATGACTGTGGGGAGTTTTAAACAGGCCCTCAAATCTTTTCTTTGGGTAAAAGCTTATGGCTGTATTAATTGCTGATCTGTACTGTTTTTATGATGTTGATTCTGTTGTATTTTATTGTTTTATTGTACTGCAACCTTGATGCCAGAAAGGGGCACAACAAATAAAGTATTATTATTATTATATCTTCACCTACTGTATGTCACAGATGAATATATTGAAGAGGAATGGCCATAGTATCAACTCCTGAGGTACTCCACTTGCTACCTCCCTCACCTCTGAAAACTCCTGATTGACTACCACACTCTGTGTTCTACCCCTCAGTCAGTTCGCTATCAATTTTGCCATTTATTTCTCTACCCCAAGGTCCCTAATCTCCTGTGGGGGGCCGAGTCAAAAGCCTTGCTATGATTGCTGCCATTGCTACCACTAGACACTGCTAGTTTATCATTACTCAGGATACTACAGTACCAGCTCTTGTTATCGTTTATGTCTGTATTACAACTCTGTGGCCATTCCCTGTAGGGAACTGTATTGTATTATAACTGCTGACCTGGCCACCAAAACATAAGGTTAGCCAGTAATTTCCGAGGTTCTTTGACTTCTCTTTCCACCCATCACCACTGGATGGGAAACACTGTGATGGTATGTATGGTTAACATACCAACCAGATAGTTGTGGGAAACTGTGTGGGATAGAAGGCACTATATTGGACTGACACTGGAGACAACATGAACTGTAAGACTTGGATAATCTCAAACTATGACTAGGACACAGTTTTTAAGTGAAATACAGTAAAGTAAATCAACTGGGCTGTTCCACCAGAGACACAGCTTGCAACATTAGAAATAACAACACTTCTGCAATCACCTGTTACTAATGACTGTAACTTGTACTCTGTGCACGCACACATATACTTGCATGCTATTCCTTTCTTCCCACAGATCTGCACCTGCTAACCCTGGAGTCTATACAAATATCTACCCCAGCCTTCCAATATTTCCAAAACCACCAGCATTAGGCCACCTTCCGACCTCAGTCACAGAACTTCCACTTATAGATGTCTTAAAGCAGCAGTGCAACATAATTGGGCAACATTTTTACCCTACCTTTTTTTCACTATAAAATATTTCAAACATCTTCTAGTTTTATTTATTGGTACAATTTTCTAATTCCACCAAAATTTGAGTATTTTATAAATGTTTTGAGTTCTTTTCTCAAGAAAAAAGGTGGCCACTACATTTTATATAGAAATAGCATTGCAGACCTGGCAAGGGTTCAGATAGAAAAAATTGAAAAAGACTCACAGTGTGCTGCATAGGAGGTACCTAGATGAGAATTTTTGACAGGTATACTAATATTTTTCTTAATTGTAACTGAAACTGTTTTTTTTTTTTTTTTGGACAAACAGTTTTTGTTGCACTGCTGCTTTAAGGTCATGGAGTAGCTACTAGGTCTGTCAGCCCACTCACCCCTTGTACCCAGATACCCTTCCCTGGTATCTAAATGGTTAGCATTCACTTATATTCTATATCACTTAGAAACATAGACAATGATGGCAGAAAAAGACCTTGGTCCATACAGTCTGCCCATACTACCCTAACAAACCTGGGACCTAGCCTCCATACAGGGTTCTACCCCACACTATCCACCCCATGCTCCCTGCCCTACCACTACTACCTTTAGTAACCACTAAGCCCTTCAGTTTGTCCCAGCCTTGTTTGAAATTATTGATGGTTTTGGCACCTACAATATCAGCTGGCAGACTGTTTCACAGTTCCACCACACTTTCTGTAAAATAAAACTTTCCACTTCCCTCTTGAACCTCTCCCCCATTAGTGTCAACTCATGACTCCATGTTCTTGATCTACTACTTATGCTAAATAGTTCCTTGCAGTTTATCTTCTTCATTCTTCTCAGAAACTTGAAGGTCTCTATTGTATCTCCCCTCTCTCATCTGGCTTCCAGTGAGTACATGTTCAGTGCCTTGACTTGATCCTCATATAATTTGCCCTTCAAGCCTTGAATCATTTTGATCACCCTACGTTTTACTGTCTTCAGCCTGTCCTTATTTTTCCTTCCTGTAGGTGAGGATTCCAGAACTGGGCACAGTACTCCAAGTGGGGCCTCACCAGTGATCTAATGAGAGGCAATAATACCCCCTTTATTCTGCTGTCAATACCAGTTCCTATAAACTCTTCATCTCTTCTCCTCCATTCCTCTCTCCATCCTACCTTATCCTCCCACCCTCCCACCCTCCACTCTCTATCACCTCCTCCTTCATATTACCCTCCAATTTTACCTTCACCACTTCCCACTCTTCCTGCTTATAGTCCTATGTTCAGTTTTCGGAAGTTCAGCCTGGGAGTGCCTGGTGCCTCACCTTCCTGATTTAATCTAATTGTACTGTTATTAATTTATTACTACAGTATGCTATACTGAGTATTACTGTACAATATTATGCCTCTGTATTATTATAGTTTGAGCTTTCTACTTGTTATTATGTACTTGTTTCCCCCCTTCCCCAGAACGGAAGCACGGTGTTAGATCGACACCACCACAGCGACACAAGCACAGTGGCAGACGATATCCCAACTGCAGCAACACCGACCTGTCACAGCAGCCGACAAGCTCCCCACAGCGTTAGCAGGTGCACCTGCAGCATCCACAAAGATGACTGCCGCACCTGCAGACCCGTCCCACAAAAGCAACAGGGGACATGTCAGCTGAAGCTGTGGACAGTGTCAAGGGCCACAAACTGCTGGTTGTGGCTGGGTATACTGATCAGCAGTAGAGGACCCGCGACAAGCACCCTGCCTGTGTCACCCCCTGTGGAGGCTATACTCTGTCACTGTACACTGGTCCCTTTGCCCAGCATGGTTGTCCATGGGGAGCCAAGAGTGCAAGGAGATACACATAGTCACACTGTGTGCCTGTCGCTACTAACGCCAAGCTGTGTGTGTTGCTATGTCTTGCATCTGGCAGCACCAGGTGCATCCTCTATGAGTGTGTCTGTAGCAATGCCAGCTGCATTTCCAGTGTGCCTACCAGTGACTCCCACCCACATCCTCGCATGTTGATCTGCTGCCCGTCTGCAGGGAAGGGGGTGCGCACTCTCGGGTCTTACACGCAGTGTCCGACAGTGTTGGTGCTATACCCTCACTGGTCATATGCGACTTTGTGCATCAGGGTGTTCGCCTCAGCTGCTGCGACAGTCTGCCGGTTGTTGGCTTGCATTGCATCGGGGGGTGTTTTCGACACTGTCCAGGTGTCACTGTGGGGGACGTCGGGCACTTCGGTGTTGATCAGATGTGGTGCTTCCCCCCAGAACACATCTGGAAATGAGTTGTATGGCTCAGCATGTCTTTTCTGGCAAATCTCTTTTAAATAAATGATAAATAAACCCCAGCGTTCTTTCTGCCTTATTGTAGGCCTTGTTATACTGACTTGGTTGTTTTAGGGAGTCAGTAATGATGACCCCTAGATCTCTTTCCTCAGAGGTCGTGTCCAGCTTTACCCCTCCCATCCAGTACTCTGCCCTGGGGAGCTTGTTCCCTATGTGCATCACCTTGAACTTTTTGGCCTTGAATTTCAACTGCCAGCTGACATGGTTACAGTATAAGGAATAGGGCGAGTGTTAGGGTTGACAACCCCAAGGCACACACCCCATGTCTGTTGCTGCCTGCACGGTGGGGGTGGGGTGCTAGGGTTGGAAACCTTAACAGCACATTTCCAAACTTTTGTTGCTGGAACCCTAACTGATGCATTAAAGAACATTTTTTTGTCAAGAATTTCCTTACTTTTTGTGATAGTATAATCATAGTCTTATTTGCCCCAATCCATCCGTAATTTGTGAGAAAGTATAATCATATCCTTATATCCATTCATAAATGTAACCTTATTTGCATGTGTCATCCCTCCATAGATGCATACATGCATGTTGCCGTGGATGGCACCGCAGCCAAAACAGCAAACAAATTGTCAGCATAGCCCTGTTATGAGACCACGTCATGAACACTGGCCTGAGAATTTTCAAATCCCTGCCAAAACATAATTTCTCACCACCGCAACTTCATTCCATGCGAGAGAACAGAAAAGACATTTTGGCCAGGATTTGAAAAATGTTAGCTGCCATATTCATGAGGTGATGGAAAAAATGACTATGTTGAAAATTAGGGGTAAAAAAAATGGAAAGTTACCGTAGTTACGAGCAAGTGTAGCTAAGTGTAAATACATGTGCATAACTTTGCCATATTTACTTATTTATTGATACTAGGATTAAAACCTTTTGGCTAAAAGCTCATTTACAGAGGTTCCATGTCATACAGTAAACAAGGTAAATGCAAAAATGTACAAACAATAGCCAAGATTTCAATACAATAATTGCAGAGAAGATTAAAACATTTGAACAGATAGAATAAACAGGGTATGAGTAGGTGCATAAAAAACATGGAACTAGAACAGTATGTACAGTAAGAGATGGTAGAGTTCGTAATAACAATTTAAGAACTAAATCAGGCAGACTTGTCAAGGGCTGCTTTTCTAAAGCATTGTCATGGAACTGGGGGGGGGTAAAGGTGTAGCTATAGAGTAGCACTGTCAGAAGTAGGGAGGAGGGCTGCAACAGGATAGCATTGCCAGAGGTGGTGTATGGGGTGAGAGGAGGAAGAGGGGAGGAAGGAATAGAGGTGAAGGTGAAGAAAAGAGGGAGGGGAGAGAGCAGAGAAAGCAGCAAAGTTGGGTGGTCCTTGGTTAAGAGTTTTTGAAGTGCTGTGCCAGGGGTTAGAGGCCATATTTTGACCCCAAATTTTCAACATAGCCTTCTTATCACCCCACCTCATGAACAAAGGCAGCAAAAATTTTGAAATCATGCCCAAAAGATGATTTTGCTAAGAAACTGTGAAATCACATTTCAGGATGGATTCCCGAAATTCCATTGAATTGTCCATGAGGTGGGGTTCCCCAAAAAGCCATGTTGAAAATTTGGTGTCAAAATATGTAAAAAAGGCCAATATATGCATCAAAGCTGAAAACCCCGTTGAATACATTGAACCACATTTACCTTAGTTTCTCAGTCACCGGTTCCAGCAGCAAGACATGTCTTTGATTGGGAGAGTGGATCTCGAACCTGGGACCTGTTCAGGTACGTGAGGGTGTGCGGGGGGGTGTGTGGAGTGGTGAGTGCTGAGTGGGAGGTGGGGGTGAGGGGTGTCTGATTGGCGAGGGACTGTTTTCTTGTTACAAAAAAACACCCACTGAGGACCAGTATGCCACCTGAAGTGTAGCTGCAGATGGTATTTATATGGGAGTTTGATATTGTAAGCGGGCTACATGAAGGGCAGAGTCGGATAAGTTCTGTAGTTGATAGTAGTGTTTTTATGCTTCATTTATTTTTGTAATTGAACATGTCAAATTCCCGTTCATCTTTTTTTTTTTGTCATTATTGTTTATCCTCCTGTGGCCACCTGAAACTGCTCCCACCCCTTAGTCTTCGCATCCCTACTGTTGGGGGATCTGTCCGCCGTCCGTCTTGACCGGGACCGCTGGCACCCAGTAACCCCTGTGGCTTACCCCCCACAGCGGGGTGGCAGGGAGCTCCCTAACTCCCGACCCCAATGGATCCAGTTCGGTTGCCAGCGCCCAGTGAACACTCGTGGATGGCCATCAAGCTGCGGTTGGTGCCACCTTTTTCCTTGTTCTGTTCCCCTGAGTCAGAGGGCGTGCAATGACTCCAGCAGGCATGAGGGTGCATGCATCTGCAAGCGTCCCCATCCAGACATCTGCCCTGGACTCTGCCCCAGTGTACAGCTTGTGTCCCTGATCCCCAGCCTCCGCCAGGGGGCAGTCGGACACCGACAGTTGTGGTCCCCCCTCCCCAGAGAGAAAGAGCCATCCTCTGGATGCTCAATCCCTCTCCTCCCTTGCCAGCCCCCGGTGACCTGTGCTCGTTCCCGAACCCGGGTTACTGGCATGGCGTGAGGTGCGCCATCCAGCACCTCAGCCCTCAGCGCCACCAGGCCAGCCTATTCCCGTTCATCTTAATTGTTCCACCAGGTTTTAGTCATTGCAGTGATATCTGGATTGTGTGTACCTAAAGGAAACTTCTAATTCCAGTTTATTATTTCCTCAAGCTCATGTTTTGATAGTATTAAAATATAATCACACTAACACATGTAGGGCTACTCTGTGCTACTGAGGGCCTTCCCCACAAACATGGCACAGCAGCTGCTCAATGGACCCTCCTCTCAGCAGAGGACTAATCCTCTACTAGAGAACAGAGGCAGGGTGCACAGCCACGCATAGACCATTTAGTGGTTTTGCACCCTGATGCTATTCACACCCATGCTGTCTCTGTTGAACAGGTTTGACATGCGCCATTTTACATAGGCGAACTGACCTGGTAGGCCACAGTGCATCTAAATCTAACTCTCGCATTCAGTCATGATCAAATTTGCTTGATACAACACTGCTCTACCAGCTGAATTACACTGTTGATCAGGCTGAAAGGCAGTCAGCATAGTGAGGCTACACTCCGCAGCATGCCAGACACAACTAGTTTTGGCCACAGCGAGGGTACAGACGTTCTTGTCAGGGGAGGAAGGAAAGAATTCAAAAATGCATCTTGTGTGGAATTTTGAAAACAATTTAATAAGTTTACAATTACAAGTATGCACAAAATACTCCCTCCACTGGTGATCTGTCACCAGGAGCCGCTAATGTGGGCAGTAGCATAGCAATTAGTTCAGTGTATTGTTTGTATTGTTGAAAGCCTGTTTAACATTTAAAATAGTTAAATTAGGACAGAGTATTTTTGTGTAATTTTATTTGATGTCTGTGGAGTTAGTGATGGTCCCTTGACGACTTTTTTATGTGCTTTGAAGGGAGGAAACAGCTAACAGATGCAATTGGAAGAGTGGATCTCAAACCTGGGAAGTATTTAGGTGCGTGAGGGTATGTGTGGGTGCACTGGGGGTGTGGAGTGGTGGGTGCTGAGTGGGAGGTGGGGTGGGGGTATCTGATCAGCGAGAGACTGTTTTCTTGTTTTAGAAGAAAAAACATCAAGGACCTTATTTTTTTTCTTCAGGCGGGAAAGCCATTGGCGAGTGGGAGGGATGCAACTAGACACCAGGGCAAAATGAGAACTAAGGGAAGGGGCATAAATTGGAGGGTAGGTGCCACTAGACACCAGGGAAACAATATACTAAAGGGGGACAGCAATTGGAGGGAGTGGGGTGCCACTAGACACCAAGGAAACAATATACTCAAATGGGGATAGCGATCAGAGGGTGGGGGTGCCACTAGATCCAGGGAAAATATCAGGAACAAAGTGGATGGCGATTGGAGAGTGGGGGTGCCACTAGACACCAGGGAAACAATATACTCAAATGGGGATGGCGATCGGAGTGTGGGGGGGTGCCACTAGACACCAGGGAAGCAATATACTCAAATGAGAATGGTGATCCAAGGGTGGGGGGTGCTACTAGACACCAGGGAAAGGCTCTTCCTATCATGCAAAAGGATCCTTTTTTGTGACTCATGATATGAAAAAGAATATTTTTTCATATTACAAGTCACGAAAAAAGATTAAAAATGTGAAAGACAAAAAAAATTATAAGGCATTTCTCCAACAATGACCTGCAGAAACCAGTTGAGGGGATCCCGATAAGCAAGCTACATGTGTCCCTATCAAATAAACACATAATTTTCTTGAGTTATTTCATTTTGTTTCCCTCACTAACTGTAAGAGAAAATGGAGGCCACACGAAAAAGGATTTCCCATTTGCAATAAAGATTATCTATTTGCGGCAAAGGATTACCCATTTGTGATAAAGGATCCTTTTTCGCATGGGACATCTAACTGCTCCCATTGAAAATAATGGGAAACTTTAAAATTGAGTAACTTTTGAACGGATTAATATTTTTTCACCAAATCTTCAAAATGCACATCTGTGACCCAAGGCCTGTTTACCCTGACAGTTTCAGACCACATCTCCACACCATTTCTGTGCAGCGGCGTGACAGAGAATTTGACAAAACATGGTCATTTTCACATTTTTTGACACTCCGTATCTCCGTACCCACACATCCAACTAAGATGAAACTTGTCAAATCAAGAGATCCTTGGTCCCTAATGGTGCTTGCAAAAGTTCATGCAAATCGGTTGAATGGTTGTAAAGTTATTAAAGTGCATAATTTTGAGTTTAAGATAGAAGGAACCTAGCCAGTCCGGTGGTGCTGAGGGTTGAGGTGCTGGATGCCACACCTCATGCTGTGCCGATGACTCGAGTTCGAGAGTGAGCTCAGGAGTCGGGGGTCGGCAGGGGAGGGAGATGGATTAAGCACCCTCTGGGCAGCTCTCCTCTCCGGGTGGGAGGGTAAGAGACGTCCAGTGCTCTGGTGACCCCCAATGGAGACTGGAGGCACCATCAAGCCGCCGGGCTGCACATCAGAGTGTGGCTGACGTAGGCAGGGTTGCCATGCGCCGACGTCAGATGTGCCCACGCCGGGGGGAAGGGGGGATCTCGGGGCTAACTACCAAAATACCCCCTCCAGCCCTGGATAGGCAACGGCCCCTGCCACAGCCACTGCCACACTCCCAATGCTGGTTCTCCACCACTGCCCCCGTGGTCTCTCTGGGTTGACCTATCCGACCCGGGGAACCACAATGACCTTGAAGATGATCGGGGAACACAGTGGGAGGTAGAGCAAGCTGGCATGAGCAGGAGGCCTGAGAGAGTTCCAGGCTGAGGGGCAAGAAAACATAGTTAAAAAAAAAAAAGATAGAAGTGACCATTGAACCCTAACTATAGGTGCACGACCGCATCCCTATAATATAATATATGAATTTCCTGCTTTTTATGGGGCACCCAAGATCCACTCATCATTGTCACCTCTACACAGCCACTGGCTGTGTCCCATTTGAGAAGAGGTGTATTACTCAGCTCAAATGATGCATAGGATTAAGCTGTGGATCATGCTCCCCCAGTATGTCAGAATTATTTCTGCCATCTACCAATGACATCTGCGCAAGGTCTCTATCCAAAACTCTTTTATTTTTTTTTTTAATTCCTCAGTGAAAAAACACTTTTTATCAGAAAATCATCTTTTTCATATCTGTTCATGTTTACAGTCGTCTTCCAAATGATGTCCTGTGCAATAAAACAAATGTTGCTATTTAAGTGCAAATTGAAAAAGTGACTGTCTGAGAACTTAAAGTGCAGCTGTTATATGTGATGTCATTTATTTGTTTTTAATGTTACTGTTTCACTTTCTTTACGTATTTATTTATTTATTTAAAAGAGATTCACCAGGAAAGCAACACGAACTGTGAAACAGCTTGTTTCCAGAAGCATCCTGGGGGGAAGGGGTTACATATGGAGGAGACAGTTATGAACAGTACAGATAACAGGTTACAGATGCACCACAATCTAGATACAGCATTCATCTATGACATCTATAACATACATCGATTACATTCCAGATCCCTGGCAGGTGAGGCAAGAGTTGTACATAACTTAGGTATAACAGTACTTAATAGACATAAGCAAATGTCATATTTACATAATTACAAGGAAGGAACCAGTGCGAAGATACATAGTGGTAAGGCAACGACTCTATGTACAACTGCACTGATTTGGTCCACGTGACAGTACCAGCTTTAGTGCAGTGGTGAGAGGATGGGAACAGTGAGTACACAAGGAATTTGAGGGAAATGGCCCACATCCAAAAGTAAGTGCATAGGAAAACAGAGCAACAGTGTTAGATACTAAGTGCTGATTCAAATTCCCGATAAATAGACTTGTGTGTGTGAGGAAATTAAAAGAGGATAAGAGGGGGATGTGGGGGAGCCATGGACCTTCTCCCCTTTAGGATGTAGAAAACCCTGCTAGGAGATCGGGAGCAGGCAATATTAGTAGAGTGGAGAAGGTGGGGGTAGCAAGAGAGAGAGAGTGAATAGCAGGGTGAGTTGATTGCAGTTGTAGCAGTGGACTGTATGCTTCTGAAGGAGATGTGCAAGGGAGTGTTGAGATTGGGCAGAGTAAATATCGAGGGGAAGGGAGTTCCAGGAGCTAGGGAATTTGTATGAGAAGGCAGTGTGACCGGATGATGCATGCCATAGTGGGAGGGCAAGCGTTCTGTGTGTTGAGGATCGCAGAGAATAGTGGGAGGGAGGAGGGATGGAGAGGAGGGAGGACAGGTAAGATAGTAGGGAGCCGAGCCAGTACTTACCCACTAGATTAGCAGTGTGGGACAGGTGCCTGGCAGAGAGATATAAGAAGGAAACTGAGGTATAGAGATTGCAGTGGTGGGTGGGGGAGGGTCAGCCAAGTACATAGGGACAACATGAGTTGAAAAGAGTGTCTAGCCTTGATGGGGTGGTCTTGCGGCAGAATTGTAGACAATGTCTCCAAATTTGAAGACTGGGAGAATCATTTTTAGGACAATTTCACACCTAGCTTGCATGGGCAGGCTACTGCGGTGTCCGTAAAGAGCCCTGAGCTTAGGGAGGAGTTTTTATGAATGGTATGAATGTGTACACCGAAGTCAAGGTTTTTGTCTAGCCACTGCCCAAGGTACTTAAATGAGGTGATGTCATCCAGTTTGGATCCTGTTAGGGAATGGTAGGCGGGAGTGGAGTCAAGTCTGGCCAGCTTTTGTCTGGTGCCAAAGGCCATAGAGACAGTTTTTTTGACATTAAGAGAGAGAGAGAGCTGATTTGCATTAAACCAGTGCTGGACGTTGTTAAAGGCCAGCTGGAGGCTGGTAGACACTTCGGCAGGGGAACTCCCAGAGGAGAATAACACAGTGTCATCTTCTTACATGTGTATGTTAGCAGAAGCGCAGACATCAGGGAGGTCATTCAGGAAGATGGAAAATAGAATTGGTCCAAGTACTGAGCCTTGGGGGACACCTGTGTTGATTGGGAGGAGGAGGGAGTTGGAGTTGATGACTCTAACTGATTGGGACTGGTCAGTGAGGTATGACCGGATCCAGTCAGTGGCGGTATCAGAGAGGCCGGCCACAGTCAGTTTGGAGAGGAGGAGGGAGTGGGCGACAGTGTCAAAGGCTTTGGCCAGGTCGACAAAGATGGTTGAGGTGATGCATCCTTGGTCCATCCCTGTGAGAATGGTGTCAGTGAGCTGGAGGAGGGAGGTAGTGGTGGAATGAGTTTTACGGAATCCAAACTGGAAGGGAGTGAAGAAGGAGGAGGAGGAGTCATGGAAGTGGGAAAGTTGTTACAGCATCAGGTGCTCTTGAACCTTGGCCAGGAGAGGTAACAGGGATATAGGATGAAAACTGCTAGGGTTGGAGGGGTCCCCACCCTTGGGAAGAGGGACCAGGATAGTTGACTTCCAAATCTTAGGTACAATCGCAAGAGAGTAGGAGAGGTTCAGAAGATGGGTCGGGGGAGAGCAATAGTGCAGGCAGAAAGGTGTAGAAGTTTAGGGTCAAGACCATCAGGGCTTTTACCTTTGTTGGGACTGAGGGCAAGTAATACTCACAGGGTGTCTGAGTGGACAAATTTAAAGGTGAAGCGCGGGGTAATTTGAGATTGGGGAGGCATTTGAAGGTAGGGGAGTGACAGGGAAGGGAAGCAAGGAGGGAGGAGGCACCGGAAGTAAAGAAGTTATTGATCTCTTCAGCTACAGTGGGAAGGTCATCAATTATGCAAGAGCCTAGTTTTAGTACTGGAGAGGGGCTGGGAGGAGGGAGAACAAGACATGGATAACCTTCCAAAATTTGGAGGGGTTGTTAATGTTGACTTGGAAGGAGGTGTTGAAATATTCCACTTTGATGAGGCAGATGGCACAGGTGCAGGCATGTATGTCTAAATGTTTCTGGTTTCTTGTGAAAACTGGCATAATAATGCTCATCAGTCTTCCAGAATAAAAATTAAATTAAATTAAATACAGAAGTGTAACTGGGGAGCCAGCTCCTAGTGGGCTATTACCCCTGCCTGCCTACCTAGATGCAGGTGGAGGAGCCTGGGTTTGGGTTTAGCTGTTACCAGGGGCTCTACTTTAACAGTACTGCCATTAGCGTGGTGCCTCCACCCAGAGATTTCATTAAGTGGGTTAGATGTTACGCTAACACAACCCTCTGGGAAGTTGTACTTACCCACAGCCCCACCTAGTGACCTTACACATAAATTCCCACAACACACTTTACTTTGCATTCAATTTACAATCAAGGGAGAGTGCTAATAATATGCTCACAGTGACCACACTCACCAACAGGGTCTGGACTCTGGAACTCTTTGCATGTGTCCTGTGCCCCTGCAAAGAAATTGTTACCAGCAATACCAACACAGTACTTTGTAGTTATTTGAATTAACTCAGCTCTCAGTAATAATATAGCTCATGGACCAAGTTAACATTCAAACAACAAACTGATTTATTGAGGGGTTTAAAGCTGCACTGTCAGAGTTCCTACTTCTTTTTCTCAACCTCCACATATTTTTGTTACGTTTAAGGATACTGTACAGCTTCTCACACCTTACCTTTATAAGTAACCAAGCATTTTATTAAGTTCCCGAATATCTTGTTTTCGATCATTTTTTCTTTTTCTCTCAGGTTGGCAGTAAGTGTCTACTATCGTTGTTCCGCTCACCACTGAGTGACGCCTCACTGTAATGCAGTCATGGTGCATCAGCACGCACGTACATTTTCCATGCACCTGTGCTCATGCATTTCCAGCTCAAATAGTTTTCCGGTGCGGGAGCAATCACTCTTTCCCTTTGGTACCTACTGTGTTAGAGTCAGCTGTGTTCTGACTGATTGAAATGTCTGTCTAAAGATCAGTTGTGTGGTAATGGGAGCCGGCTGGCATCTCTGCATTTCTTTGTTTTTTTTGTTTTTTTGGGCTTATTCGCAGCCGCTCCAAAGGCTTTTCAGTTTTTTAAGGGAGATGGGATGTGAGGTGGGGTCTAAGCCTGTGATGTGACCCTAGCGGACCTGATTGAAATATATTTTGCCATCTCAATCAGGTCCGCTTGCTTAGAGAGGGGGCAGGTCATGCGGGCTAAAAACTCATCAATATGTTTTGAATTTCGGGAATAAACTATATGATGCCACATTGGAAGCAATCACTCTTTCCCTTTGGTACCTACTGTGTTAGAGTCAGCTGTGTTCCGACTGATTGAATTTCGGGAATAAACTATGTGATGCCACATTGGAAGTAATCATGATGTTTATGTTTAGCAACTTGTATTCACACATTTCTAACGGTGTTTTTATATGTAACGAACTGAATTTGAATCAAACTAGTGACTTGCCACATTTGTGTAATGCTGCTTTGATAGTAATTATTACTTCTAGTGGCTTGAAGTCACACATGTTGAACAGCAGTTTGACTGGAGCCTACTGAATTTGAGTCTTTCTAGTCATTTGCCAGGACTGTGTCAGTAATTAGATGGTGCGCTAGCTGCTGTCATTTTTGATGGTTTTTAATCAATGAATTTGCACGTTATTCATGGTGTTAATTTATTAAGGTCTGTTTGTAAATAGGCAGTGCTGGTTTGTAATGATATCCTCTCGAAAAAGCATATACGCACTTTTTTTTTTTTTTTTACCACTCTGTACACATTGGGTTCCGACCTTAATCGCTGTGTGTATTCTTGCAATAAAGTCAGTTTTGCATTGTACCAAGATTAGCCTATCGGGTATCATTGGCGTGTGTGCTGCACCTGTTTTTTTATTTCTTGTTTGTTTTGTTGTTTTTGTTTGGCACTGTTGTTACCGGTTGCACCGCATTCATGTGCTGCTGTTTTTGTGTTTATCCCACTATACTGCAGTTGATTTTGTGCTTGTGACAAATCCGTATTTTTGACAGCTTATATGCCATCCTGTGACCAGGGGTTAAAAAATGTCATGCAGCCACTCATCGAGAAAGGATAAGTGCATGCCAATTGTCAAAACAAGTAGTCCAGTAGTTTCTGCTAAGCGCCGAAATTATACAACATACTCTCACGCAAACAGCTTTTTGGGGGGCAGGGATGATGAAAAATACACTAATTTGAATATTGAAATGGCTTATTGTTGGTTATGTGACGAAAAAGGCCTGCTTATAAAGGTATATGCTTCAAAATTACCAGAGCCCGTGCAGTGTGGGAAGTGATGCGACAGTTTTTGAATACTAACACAAGCCAACCTCAGTGCATAATCTCATTTAAAAAATAAGTTTATTGACACCTTATTTTTTATATATTCGGACTACTGTTGCGGCTCTACAAAACAACGATCTTTTTCCATGATGTTTGATTGGATTCGACATGCTCGTTCACATTTTGCAAGCCCCAGGGATTCACCAAGAGAGGAAGGTCTCGGTCAATACAGCAGATGAGTAAAGGCGTTACAGGTTTGCTCTGTGTTTCTAGGCAGTAACCTATCCATTATACTGTATACAGTAGCCTGTTTAGGTTGCTTAAATGTTGTTTTAAACCATTTGATTCCTTTCTGCTGATCAATTTACTATAATACAACCTTCTCGAGAAGTTGTCAAACGAATTTAACATTTGAAATAGTGACTAACAATGATGCAAGTCTGTAGCCATCACAATTTAAATGATAAAGTCTGTGATGTGATACATTTTATTGGAAAAGTAGTTTTCGGTACACATGCTTTCAGCCAATACGGTGCTTCTCTGACAGGTGATGGCAATTCTTACAAAAAGCTTTTCTTCAGGAGATGGCAGTTTTTACAAAAAGGTTGACTTTTTGGTGGTATTGAAGATTAAAGCAGCTACTTTAATACCATACTACCATCAGCTGTTGCCTGCTGATCAGGCTTGCTTTAATGTCGACAGTGGCAGTTCTTTCACTGCCTCCTTAGCAGGCTTACTTTAACATCTTGGTGGTGGCTCCTTCATTGCCCGGCAAGCAGGTTTGCTTTACCGCCACCACTAGTAGCTCCTCTGTTGACTACCTAGTGGTTTGCTTTGATGCTGCCAGTGCTGGCTCCTCCAACCATTGCCCAAGGAGTGTGCTTGCTTTAATGCCGCCAGCGGCAGCTGATAGTTGTCCACCAATTTCTGACTTTTATGGCCCTTTATCAATGAAAGGTTGTGGTTTAGGTTTCCCCACAAGCCATAATTAAATTAAATGGTGTTACATCTCCTAGATTCCGCCTCCAGCTAGGAACCAGATGTGACTTTGTCCATGCAGCTGTTTCCCTCTCTTTGCATTAAGTATAGAATCACTAGCAGTAGCCATCAGGAGTAATGATACCATCAGAGGTACAGTATTATGGTGGGGATACTACACACAAAATCTCCCTGTATGTGGATGACACCCTTTTCTTCCTCCCCACTCCACACACTTCAGTGCCAGCCTTACTGGAGGAACTGGACAAATATAGGCAAATTTCTGGATACAAGGTAAATCTGGTTAAATCAGAAGCTATTAGACTAGGAGGCTATCTCCCCAGGGATCGTTTAACTAATTTTCCTTTTAAGTAGGCCACTAATAATGTGGTAAAATACCTTGGAGTCAGAATATCACCTCTGGTATGGGGTGCAAATTAAAATTAGATTGGTTAGTACTTTTGGCTTCAGCAATATTTTGTCATTATATAGCATTTGACACAACACATCCACCCCCTTGGATAGTCCAGTTAACCTCACCGGGCACCCAGGATAAGCTATGTTGCAGGCCTGAAGCATTGCCGTGGGTCAGCCGGCATTGCAGCTGGTTGGGACCCTTAAATAAAAGATCGATTAGTGATTCTTTGACTTCCAGCTTTTGCAACATGCTCAACACTTTATTCCCACAAAATCGTAATCCCCAGGCCAGATGGCCTGCAAAACAGTCTAAACAGCAGCTTGAAACTGACAGGCAACTCAGATGGCAAAACATTTTAAAATTGGTTGCAGGGACAGGCCCTGTTGTTACTCACTGAACCATGGACCTCGAGATCCAGGTTGACTTCCAGGATGACTCCCCTCAAGGCAGGATGTGGCTGCAGGCTGCAGAACTTTGTCCTTTTTGGTAAGGATATGAATACAGGGACCCAGGCTGGCACAACTCATCCCCACTTCAAGGCATCCATCCCAAGGGTGGCCACAACCCTCAATGATCTTCATCGTAGAAGCTGACTCCCTTCTCTGGTCATCTAGCAGCTTTGGTCTCACAGGCAGCAACAATCTCTTTAGCAATGTATCTGGCATCCCAGGATCAGCTTTGATACAGTTCTGGCATAGGCTGTACTGCTTACCTGCCTGCAATCTGCAGTCCTGAGAATGTAAGCTGGCAAGGCAGAAGTTCAGGTCTCCCACTGGCAAATTGGATGGAGACAATTCCAGTTAACCCAGGCTTGCGAATCAGACCACAGTCTCTGAGGCAAAACAGCGTCTCACCGCAATGCAAGTTGATGGTCTTTCAAGCTCTGATCCCACTTTCAGTCTGGAATCTCAGCGCTAGGAAAAATTCTCTTTCTTTTTTCTCTCCCTTCTGGAAGATTGCAGTTCATTCTGCAGACTTGGCAGTTCCACACTTAAAATAAGCATTCAGGCCAATGAAAGGAAAAGCAGGCCTCTACCCAAACTCCCCAAGCTAGGACAAAAGCCTCCCCCACTCTGGAAACTCCAGCCAGACTCTTCCTGAATTGCTCAGAACTCAATGTAGAACTGACTCAGTTCAAACAGTCCCACTTAAATAAGGAGTAAAGTTTCAGCAATCCGATTGGCTGCCCAAGCTGTGTAATACAGTCTAAGTCTTTTAATTGGCTAGAATTTGGGTGCCAATAATTGTACCTCCTTTTTCCCCCCAAAAGTCTCTGGCACAGTCCCAAGAGTCTCTACTGTAAATCCTGGCTCATGACTAGCTGCTGACAAAGGCAAGAAGGACAGAGATGGGGCAAAAAGGAGTAAGGCCATCAGGAAATGGAGGGTAATGAGTACCAATGCCCGTAGTCTGGGCAACAAGCTCCCTGAGCTGGTGGCCTTAATGGAAGAGGGATGCCTGGATATCATAGCAGTCACAGAAACATGGTACACAGAGAACCATGACTGGGATGTTAACATACCAGGGTACATAACCTACAGGAGAGACAGGCAGGGAGAAGGGGGGAGGTAGCTCTCTATGTAAAGGAAGGGATAAAAGCAACTGAACAAAAGAGTAAACAGGGAGGAGAGAGGCACTGTGGGTCACCTTGGAGACTGGAAAAGGCACCACAATCCGCACAGGGTTGTGTACAGACCCCATTTCAGGGGAGGGAATGGAAAAGGATATGATGGAAGGCATTCTTAGAATGGCAGAGAAAGGGAGATACTGTTGATGGGAGACCTGAATATGCCAGATGTCAACTGGAGCACATTTGCTGCAGCCACATCCAAGAGCAGGGCCATTCTGATGATACCTACAGGTGGCAGGCCTCAGACAGCTAGTCTGAACCCACTGTGAGGGAGCAATCTTAGACCTTGTACTCCTCAAACGAGGGCAGGAGAGGATCTCAGATCTTGAAGTGGCTGCCATCTGGGAACAAGTGACTATCAAACAGTGTGATTCATGTTAAACTCAGCTACAGAGTCAAGCCATACAAAGTGAGGGTACTGGACTTTAGGAGGGCTGACTTTGGCAAGATAGGAGAGTGCCTCAGAAAAGCACTAGCAAACAGGCTAGAAGGAGGTGTGGAGCAACAATGGGGAATCATCAAAATTGCCATCACAGAGACAACAAGCCTTTGTGTGAAGCAAATAAACAAATCAAAATGAAAGAAAAAGCCACTATGGTTCTCAAAAGAGGTGGCTGTGAAAGTCAGGAAGAAAAAGATAGCATTCCGGAAGTATAAGGAAACACAGAAGGAGCAGGACAGAGAGCTGTACCAGTTAAGACAGAAGGAAGCAGGGAGGAAAGTCAGAATAGCAAAGGCCCAAACTGAGGAAAAGATAGCCAACTCAGTTAAGAAGGGGGATAAAACCTTTTATAGGTACATCAGCGAGCGTAGAAAGACAAAGGGAGGGATAGTGAGGCTGAATAAAATGAATGGTGGGTGGGCAGAGGGGGACAGTGAAAAAGCAGGGATACTGAACGAATATTTCTGCTCAGTATTCACAAAAGAGGAGGGGGAAGTGCCTAATCCAATTAACAGAAGCACTCTTGATAGGGGGGTCGATCCCAGTCCTTTCACAGAAGAAAGTGTTCTGCAAGAACTCCTAAAACTGAAGGTGGACAAAGCAATGGGGCCTGATGGAATTCACCCCAGAATTCTAAAAGAATTAAGGGGAACTAGTGAAACCACTGGCTACTCTTTTTAATAAATCATGGGAGGATGGTGTGGTACCGAGGACTGGAGGAAGGGATGTGATTCCTCTTCACAAAAGTGGGACCAAGACAGAGGCAGGAAACTACAGACCTGTCAGTTTGACCTCTGTGGTAGGGAAAGTGATGGAGTCACTTCTGAAGGAAAGAATAGTTGAGTACCTAGAGGCCAGTGAGGCACAGGACCCAAGGCAGCATGGGTTCATAGCAGGAAGGTCATGTCAGACAGATCTAATAGATTTCTTTGACTGGGTGACCAAAGTAGTAGACCAGGGAGGGGCTGTGGACATGGCCTACCTAGACTTTAGCAAGGCATTTGACACAGTCCACACAAAGATTAATAGTCAAATTAACCAGCCTGGGAGTGGGTCCCAGGGTGGTAGCCTGGTAAACACTGGCTGGACAACAGGACACAGAAGGTAATTGTAAATGGAGTCCACTCTGAAGAAAGAGGGTTACTAGTGGGGTACCACAGGGTTCGTGATGGGTCCAGTCCTTTTAATGTCTTCATAAGTGACATTGCAGAGGGACTGGAAGGAAAAGTATGCCTCTTTGCAGATGACACAAAGATCTGCAACAGGGTTGATACACAGGGAGGCGTGGAAAGGATGAGAAGGGACTTGGCAAGATTGGAGGAATGGTCAGAAGTATGGCAGCTAGGATTCAATGCAAAGAAGTGCAAAATAATGCACCTGGGAAACAAGAACCCAGGGGAAGAATACACAATGGGGGGGGAAGGTAGTAACAACAACAAAAAAGGAAAGGGACCTGGGAGTAATCATCTCAGATGACCTTAAGGTTAGCAAGCAATGTGAGAAGGCAGTAGGGAGGGCTGGGAGTATACTGGGATGCATAGGGAGAGGCATCAGCAGCAGAAAACAGGAAGTTATTATCCATCTGTACAGACAGTTGGTGAGACCCCATCTGGAGTACTGCGTCCAGTTCTGGAGACCCCATCTCCACAAGGACATAGACAGGATAGAGGCAGTCCAGAGGAGGGCAGCTAAAATGGTGCAGGGTCTCCAAGAGAAGCCATATGAGGAGAGACTAAAGGAGCTTAATATGTATACCCTTGAGGAAAGAAGGGAGAGGGGGGACATGATAGAAACTTTTAAGTACCTCAGTGGAATCAACAAAGTCCAAGAGGGTAGCATCTTTCAGAAAAAGAGACGTGCAAGAACAAGGGGACACAATTTAAAGATGGAGGGGGCAGTTCAGGGGCAACGTGAGGAAGCATTATTTCACAGAGAGGGTAGTGGATGCATGGAACAGCCTTCCTGAGGAGGTTGTGGGGTCTAAAACTGTGGGAGAATTCAAGAATGCATGGGACAGACAGAAGGCAATTCTTGTGGGGGGTAGGAAGAAATAGGCTGTTGGTTAACTAGGATCTGTGGCCTATCCTGTAGGTAGGGAAATGGGCAGACTAGATGGGCCAAGTGGTCCTTATCTGCCATCAAAGTCTATGTTTCTATGTTTCTGTGACTGGCTGCAATGCTGCAAAGATGGCTGCTGAATGTACAGTCTTTATGCAGTTTATTCACTGTCCCACAATTAAAGTTTTAGTGCAGCCAGATAAGGTACTTTTTTATTTATATTAACCCCACAGTTATGTAGCCCCAAGTGTGCACTCTTAAACAAACTTACTCTTCAACATTTATTCACAGTACTTTTGCTGTTGCTGCTGATGAAATATAGTGCCCCTAGACGGCAGGCAGCTCGCATTTTCACACCTGGGCTGTGGTGTTGGATGTCGGGGAAACCAGGAGGAGGAACGGACAGATGGGAGGCATTAAGGTAAGCCCCCCAAATGGGGGGGGGCATTACACTCCCCCCCGCCTGAGAAAGCTTGGCGTCCTCGCCAAGACTATATTAGATTAATAACCCAATAACACATTTTACTATACACAATTCCAGTAAATACAACATTTAACTATATACACATCTGGCCAGACAAATAATATCTATCTACAGTATAGCTTTTTTTTTATATTCTTTATTTTTTATTGTTTTTTATATAGTTATATAAATGACAGCAGGAGTTCATCTATACAGTATTGCTCTTTTGTCTTACAATACATGGAACGTTCTTTGGGATGGCAATTCATGTTTCTACAACATCATTCTGATATATATATATCAAATGACACTAGATCAAAATTCATATCCTACAAAAAATTGGTTACTTTCAAATAGCTCTATCAGGGAACAAATGCTTCATCCAGAGGCAAGATATAGAAAACCCATGGCCTCTATTGGAGCTCAAATTGTGACATCCTTCCGGCTCTAGAAGCTACTATTCTCTCTAGATAATATATCTCAGTCATCAATGAATGCCAATGAGAAAGGGTGGGTACTTTAGCTGTTCGCCATAGGCGAGTTATAACCTTTTTAGCTGCTGCCAGGTACAAGTATAACTTATTTCTACTTGGTGGAACTTTTCCGTCTTCCCCAATATAAAGCAGAATCATCTGACTGGATAATTGAATTTCTGGTCCCACAATATTCTGTATGCTCTTTTCTATATCTAACCAGTATTGGGTAACTTTCGGACAGGAATAAAAAATACGCGTTATATTTGCCTTTTTTTCTCCACACTCTCTCCAACAAAGGCCATACCTCATAGATACAAATTTAGCAATTTTGTCAGGGGTATAAAAATATCTACTATGACATTTCCATATATATTCTGACTAGTATGATGACTGTGATGCTCTCATCGAGTGAGGAGTAGGTTCCAACCATTTCTCATAAGTTATCTGAGTCCCTAATTCTCTATTCCATCTCCCCAAGATATCCTCAGTGGATTCCTTCCACAAGTCATATTTGTCCAATTAAATGAATTTGTTCCCTGCCTTCTATAGCATCCCTTAAAAGGGACATCAACATAGGTATGAGAGAGAGAGCAGAGTATTTAATGCTAATTCTTTCTTTATAAATGTCCGAATCTGTAAATATCTATAATGTTGTGTATGGGGGAATTGATATTTTGCCTGTAGTGTGGCAAAAGGCAGTACTCGGTTTACATCCAGATATTGATACAACAAAAGCAAACCTTTTTTCTGCCATTCGTGATGGACGCAAACAGCTCCCGTATCCAAAGATACACTTTCTGTACCGATTAGTTTAAAATAACCAGAAACTTCAGTTAATATAGTAGACGTCCTTAGCTCATACCAAGCCTTTAACGTATAATGGGTTCCAAATGTGAAGTTTTGTAACTGTGGATAAGAATTTTGGGGGCAAATATAATAGGGATAATGTTTACAAGATCATTTAGTATAAATTCAATAAATTTCCATGGTTTCTCTACCTGAGGGTCCAGCCATGTCATCACTATTTTACATGTTACTGCCTTATGGTAATCTCTAAGGTTTGGAAGATTACAACCCCCCTTTGCCACTGGTAACTGTAACAGAGACCATCTGACCCCTGGCTGCTGCCCAGCCCATACAAACCTCGAAAAAATTCTAGCCCAGGATGCTAAGTAGAATTGTGATGGAATAATCGGTAAAGTCTGGAAATAATATAATATCTTAGGAAACAAGATCATCTGACTAGCTTGTATTTGAGCTGAAAAAGATAATACCTGGCATGTCCAATTCCCAACTAAATTCTCTATCTCTTATCAATAGGGGCTCTAAATTAAACAGTTCCAAATGTTCCAGTTTCTGGGGAATCTTTACACCCAAATATTTAATCTTATTATTTCTCCATTTCAGAGGAATCTGGTTCTTCAGAGACTGAGAGGGGGTGAAATTTAAAGATAATAACTCTGTTTTTTGTATATTTGTTTTGTATCCAGCTATTTCTGAAAAGTTATCTATCACTTGTAGAGTAGCAGGAATGGACTTTTCAGGTTCTAGGAGTGTTAATAATACATCATCTGCATATAATGATATGGTAAAATCCCTCCTAAAGGGACCCCTGAATATTAAGATGTTGCCTTATGGCTTCAGCCAATGGCTCAATGTATATGGCAAACAGTAAGGGGGAAAGTGGGCAGCCCTGCCTAGTTCCCCTTCCCAGCTGTAACATTGAAGATAACTGTCCATTCACTTTAACATGTGCCTTCAGAGAGGCATAAATTCTTTGTATCATGCTAGAGAATTACCTAGGGAATCCAAACTTGCATAAAGTTTCCCATAAAAAAGGCCAACTGACGCGATCAAAAGCCTTGTCTGTGTCAAGGCTGAGCAACACTGCCTACATCTGTCTCTGATTTAAGTGGTCCAACAAATGAATTGTTCTGCGTATATTATCTGTAGTTTCTCTGGCTCAGATGGACCCAGATTGATCTGAATTAATCAAATGTGATAACATTTCCTCGAGTCTATGTGCCCGTATGGACATAAATAACTTGTAGTCCATGTTTACTATGGATATTGGCCTATGTGAGGTAGTTAAATCTGCTGGTTTGCCTACTTTTAAGATAGGTGAAATATTAGTGTAATCCCATGATGGAGGAGAGGGACCCTCCAGTTGAATTTCTAAAAAGGTGTTTAGTAGTAAAGGAGTCAGTTGTTTACTAAAAGTCTTGTACCACTCGGACGGAAATCCATCTGGGCCAGGGTTTTTTAATGATTTACTTTCTTTTATGGCACGTCTGACTTCCTCTGATCTGATAGGGGCTTTTAATCTGGTTTCCATTTCCTTAGTTAGCTTTCTTAATGTAAGGGGGTAAAACAATTCCTCAACTTTGTTAAATTCTGGACCTTGTTGTGGTTTCTCATATAGCTGCCTATAATATTTCTGGAACAACTGCAGTATCTGCTGTGAGTTAAGAGCTCTTGTTTTTCTCTCCGGATCCACTAAATGTGTATGGTTGTGGCTATCCTATGTCCCCTAAGCCTCCGGGCTAAATTTCTCGCCCCTTTTGGCCCTCCGTCATACCTCTATGTTTTCAAGTAAAATAGCACCTGTTGTGTTTTTTCATCTAAAAGTTTCTGGAGCTCAGCCTTTGTCTGATTAATCTGGGTTTGGGCTTCTGTGGTAATAGGGATAAACTTTGTTGCATTTCCCTTAGTTTCTCATGTAGTTTACCATATCGTGTTTCCCAATATCTCTTCTTGTATGCTGAATACGCAATTATCTCCCCCCAATCACAACCTTCACAGTATCCCAAACTATTGTGTTGGATGTCTCCTGGGATGAATTCTCTGCAATAACCTGAGCTATTTTTGAGTTAAAGCTGTCCCTAAAAGCTTTATCCTTAAGAAAAGATGTATTCAAGCGCCACCCAGTGGATTTCCTTGGTATTTTAAAATCTAGCCTCAAAAATAGGGAAAATGATCAGAAAGAAATCTAGGTCCTATAGTTAAATCCTGTAAACAGTCCAAATGTTCTTTTGAAATGAAAAAGTAGTCCAGTCTTGAGTAAGAGTTGTGTCTAGGGGAGAAAAACGTATATCCCCCAGAAAGAGGATAAAAATGTCTCCATACATCGATTAGACCCAATGCTCCAAGTTGAGAGATAAATAATCTTTGAGCTGATGTTAGCCTATATTTGGAAGGTGCAGAGGAGTCCAGCCGAGGTGTCAAAGTTAAATTGATATCTCCCCCTATAATAAGACATCCGTGCATAATGTCTAGGAGCTTTGCAAAAAATCTTTTAAGAAGACAAACAGATGTAAGAGGGGGGAAATACACGTTTACTAACGTGACCTTTGTCCCATAAAGGGTACCTTTTAAGATTACATACCTTCCCTCTGAATCTACGCACTGTGTTTCTAAATGAAAAGGAGAGGTCCTAGGTATTAAAATGGCTACTCCTCGTCGTTTCCCCTTTAGGAAAGGACGACGTATATACCAAAAACCTGCCCCCCCCCCCAGTTCAATTTTGCATGCTCGGTGTCCGTTAAATGTGTTTCCTGGAGATAATAAAAATCACTGGGGTGTTTCTTGATATATTGGAACAGTCTGGCCCTTTTAATGGGGTTACTAAGCCCATTTATATTAAGTGAGTTTGCTTTTACTATCTGAGTAGCCATCTTATTCCCTTATGGAAACATATTCTCTCCTGTTGTCCCCATCTTAATAATCTAATTCCTGGGGAATCATCATACTGATGTTCCCCCCAGAGCCATCCTTCTGATCATCACTTTTTTTGAAACATTTTATGCCTTTCCCGTCTAGATTATTCTTAAACATCTCCTGCTGCGATCTTATCAAACCTTTTGAAATCTGAAACAAATTATCAGTATATGTCTGACCTTTGTCTTGATAACTATGTACATACACTGTATTCCAAATAAAATTGACTTCCAAGGTAGGGGAGTTTAAAAACATACTGCCTAAGTGTGCCTCCTGATAGTCTGGGGTCACCGGAGGATATCTGGTAATACCAAATGCCCAGGCCTCCTGGGGATATCCTGCTCCCCAAATGAAAAATAAAGAGAAATATGTAGACAAGCTAAATAAAAATCCAAATGTTAACTCAAAATACCCTGTCTGTCTTTGGTTTGAAATGGGCTTCCCTGTAACATCTGGAGATGCTCCCTCCTTCCCCCCCGTAATGTAAATTGTTTATTTTATAATTAAATAATTCTGTAGTACACAACTAGGGCAACTTTTCTCAGACCCTTATATTAGTTTTATCCCTAAAACAAATCAAGCAGAGCACTATAATCTGCTCTTTAAAGTTATAACTGTTGCCTCCTTCAAAGCAATCGTCAGGGCCAGTTCAAACAGCCAAACCAAATGTTTTACATGTTTCTTTGTTATAGCAAAATTTTCTGCAGGTAAAATTATTAAGCATTCCTTTTCTCTGTCCAACCTCCTGTGAGAGAGTAGTCATCTTATAAAGATCCCAGTTCAGACAACTGAATTCCCAGTCCCTCTCATCAGTCATAAGCTTTCAGGGACCTCTAGCCAGAGGACCATCGAGAAATCACAAGCCAAGCTTCAGCTTCTGTCAGTCAGGTTCCTCCCCTTGCCGATCAGCAAAAAGTTGCCAAATGATTGGAAATGTTCCCCCTCTTTGTTACTTCTCTGCCATTTTGTGTTCTGCCCAAATTCACTGTATGCCAGCGCGGTGGGTCTGTTTTCTGTAATCCTAGCGTGGATTTTGTTTTTATTTGAATTCCCACTTTAAGGAGCTCCTCTCTGGCCTCCTCCGCAGTATGCTATTCCTTCCTTCCCGATGAAAGTTGCACCATAAGTCTAGCTGGGTACGGTGTTGTGAATCTAATGGCTGCCTGCTTCAAAGCTGGTAAAATGTCCACATATGCTCTGCTATTACACATAGTTTGTGAAGCGTAGTCGTTATCAACATAGAAATGAGTTTGCTCATAAAAGACTTTGCCCTTTCGCCATGCTGCTGTTAATACTGTCTCCTTGACTGCATAGCTAAGAAAGCGCATAATAATAGATCGAGGCCTAGCATTCGGATCTGTAGGCCGTGGGCCCAGTGCACGGTGAACTCTCTCTAAAGTTAATTGAATATCTGAGGGCAATTCAAGAGCTGTTTTAAGCAAAGCAATAGTAAACTCAGTAATGTCCTGACCTTCTGAGCCTTCAGGAATGCAATATAATCTTAGGTTCTTTCTGCAAGCTCTATTTTCCATATCTTCTTGTTTTTCTTGCAATTGTACACACTGATCTTTTAAGAGTTGAATTGTATTCTCCATGTCATCTACTCTGTTCTCTACTGCTGTTATTTGTCTCTCGGATGCATCAGCTCATTGCTCCAGGTTCACTATGTCTCTTCGAAGCTCTCCATAAAGATCTTTAATTTCTCATGAAACGATAATAGCTCCTTGTATATAGTATCTAACTTTATGTGTTTGTTTTTCGCTTTGTTATTTGGTGTGGTCGTTTGGTCCTGTCGTTCTGCTGGCGCTTGAGAGTGTTCCGAGTCGGAGGGCTCCTAGGCCGACATTGCTGCTCGATTTAATTCTGCTCACTGCTGCCCGTAGATGTTCAATTTCTTATATTTTTCTTCTTTGCAATGATCCTTATGTATGTCCCCGATATCTAGTTCTTGTTTATTTTAAATTGATTATCGTTGAAAGCGTCAAATTGGGAAGATTAGCGAGGGGTGTAGCGGAGCTCTGCTTTTACACCGCCATGCTGCTCGGAAGCCCAACCGGAAGTCTATCTACAGTATAGCTTGCTATCATATTACATTTTATACACTATCTACATTGTCATGACATTTTTTTAAATATACCTTTTAAAATGTACTATGGTACCTATCAACAGTTTAGCAATCACATTAGCAGTTTTAACCCCACAATTTTACCCTAATTATTATTTACCACTTTTTACCAGTGTACTTCACCTTATTCCCCTTTTTTTATCTATAGAACCCTCCTATGCTGGGTGAAGGTTTTGATTTGGATGTTAGAGGAAGCAAAGCAATGAACACTACTTCGGGCAGAGAGTTGGCTGTGATGTACATTCCCTTGTGAACAACATTCATGGGCAGATTAACTAGTTCTCCCAGAGTATCATACATGAGCTTTGTTACTGGTTTTACAGAACTCTCTGAGTGACATGGCAAAGATGGCACTGGCACTTGCACTTCTTCTTCAGCATTCGGGGTAATCAGTCCCAGTTCATTGTCCGCCAGTGAAGCAGCTTCTGGAGAAATGGGTACCACTGCACTTTCTTGGTTGTCATTATTAGCTTCAGGCCCTTTGTCCTGAACATCACTATCCCTCTTAGTCTCTAGGTACTGGGTCAATACCACGCATGAAAGACAGCACGGTATTAACCGCACTGTATAGACAGCACATGGATTTACAGTGACATGGGTAGAACAGTGGTAGGGAAATACCGCTTCCCCTGTCACTGTACGTTGCTCTGGGGAGTAAAGAAGTTGCCATGTGCTAGGTGCCTGGTTGAGCCACTCCCGTGGTGGAGTGGCTAGGGCACGAGCACATGGCGTAATCTGGAGACCTGGGACCGTGGTTCGGTTCCCCTCCAGGTCTTCTCTGCTACAACTTTTACTAGTAATTTTGTTTCTTTTTTAAAACAAACTTCCCCCTTCCCGAGTTTCTTCCCATCCCTGAAGTCCCCCAACCCTGGAGTTAGTTATTTAAGTTCTGGGAGTGTGAGCAAAAGCCCATGCAGGAGTGCGGAAGCAAAACCTATTGTTTTCCATGGGAGCGCTTGCTTCAGAGTTTATTGGTGTTATGGACCGACTGTTTGTGGTCAGTGCTGTTTTGACTGCAGCGCTTAACCGTTCTGTTTTTTGTATATGGCAAAATGACCCCATGCCTAGTCTCTGAAAGCTCATCCTCGTTTGTGAGGGGTATCTCTGCAAAGTCTGCAGCCATGCTTTCTTGACACTGAAACAGTTCATTTAACCCACTTAGTCCAGTAACACTTTCAGAATTACTGGCAGGTTCACTACTTGTTTAAGCTGGTTTCTGTATACTGAGTTTAGACAACTGTACCAGGCAAAGGGAATCAGCAGTTTCAGAGCTCACACTTTGGGCAACACTGTCTGGTGGTTCAGGAACAATTGAGAGAGCAGGATTGTCAGGGGTCACTGGGCTGTTAGGGCCATTACTGGAAGCATAAGGAAAAGCTCCTTGGAACAGTTGAGCTAATTTGAGAGAAGGAAAATAGGTAGCACCAAATTCACTGCCATTATCTTCAGAGTCAGCATCATTATCAACTGTAGCAGGTTGAGCTGGAGGCTCTGGCTGTGGGGCAGCAGAAGGTGGATTTAGTAGCTTGTTACAAGCAGCAGATCTGGTGACAGGCCCTGTTGGAGCCTCAGATTGGAGCACTGTGTCCAAAACTATTTGCCCAATTGGCAGGAGGTGATTCCTATGTATGGTCTTTATGTCATGAGGATCTCCTTCTGGGGGCGTACTTTGTATACTGGTAAGTCAGGTAACTTGCTAATAACAATATAGGGGAATATGGCTCCAGCGATCAGCTATTTCACGTTTTCCTTGGAAGCCTAAATTACACATCAGTGCACGGTCTCCTGCTTTAAGTTCTTGAGCCTTAACATGCTTGTTGTGACAAGCTTTGTTGGCCAGGTTTTTCTTTGCTGCCATGGTGTTGGCCAGCTGGTATACACTCCAAAACAGATATTAGTTGGAAGGTGAGCTTTGCGGCCAAACATGAGGTGCTAGGGTGAAAACCCGGGCTGCATAGTTTTTAGTACAATTATAGGTGTGTACAAGTGCACTGATCTGTTGGCTCCATCTTGGTTTATCAGTAGGATGCAGGGTACCCAGCATGTCAAGCAAAGTCTGGTTAAACCTCTCCAGTTGTGGATCTCCCTGCGGATGATAGGGGGGTAGTTCTGGACTTCTTACACCCCAGATGGACAATAGCTCTTTAATAAGGTGACTTTCGAAGTCTCAGCCCTGATCTGAATGTATTCTCTGAGGAGCACTGTAGTGGACAAAGAACTTTTCCATGAGGACTTTTGTTAAGGTTTAGGCATTTTGGTCTTTTGTTGGATAGGCCTGAGCATACCGTGTGAAGTGATCTGTTACTACTAGCACTTTGGCGATGTTTTTTGAATCTGGCTCCTAGCTCAGGAAATCGATGCAGATTAGTTCCATTGGTGCACTAGTAGTTATGGTAACTGGGGGGAGGAGGGGGGGCTGCCTTCTGAGGTTGAGCCTTGCACTGAAGACATCTACTGCAGGTTTTTACATACTGGTCGATGTCCAGACACATTTTAGGCCAGTAGAAATGTGCATGGGTCAGATCCAGAGTCCTTTCACTACCCAAGTGTCCCACATTGTCATGCAGGGCCTTGAGCACAACATGCTTAAATTTTGAAGGCAACACTAACTGCTTTCTCACAACTTCTCCTTGACTGTAGGTCAAGTCTCTGTACAGTAACGGCTAACATAGCTTGAGCTTAGGCCAGTCTCATAACAGCAAAGCAGTTTTGGGGTTACTGGACCGCATTCTGGAAATGTCTTCTCTCTTTCTTAAGGCAACTAGAACTGGTCTGATCATGGGATCATAGTGCTGCACTTTTTGGTTATCGGTTGGAGTTAGCTGGGGTAAAACATTTAAGTCCAAGGCTGTGAAATTACAATATGCTACAGGGAGGCATGTATCAGGAGGTCCCGAACAATCTGCCAAGCAATTAACAGTTTCAGAAGATGGGGTTTCATCACGATCATCCTCTTTTTACCATTTAAGGAACATCGCCAGGGTCAAGCACCTAATTCCATCCGGTGACCTTCCTACATTGATCCACGCCTTTGTGACTTCACTCCTCGATTACTGCAACTCACTGTACCTAGGACTACCAGGGGTTGATATCCACCGCTTGCAGCTAGTGCAGAATGCTGTGGCCCGGTTGTTGACGGAGTCCCTACGGGTGTGTTACATCATACGGTGCTGCGCGAACTGCACTGGCTGCCTATTCAGTGGCGGATCACCTTGAAGGTCAGGCTTCTGACCTATAAAGCTTTACACGGACAGGGCCCAGTCTATCTGAAAGAGCTCCTGTCCTCCTGTTGCCCTGGGTGACCACTCTGCTCAGCTGAAGAGGGGTTGCTGGAGATTCTCAGGGTATCTCTAAAGGCAACGGGGGCCCATGCATTTATGTATGTGGCCCCAGCCCTGTGGAATTCTTTACCCCATCAGTTACAGGAGTGCATGACCGTGGAGGGCTTTAAGAAGGCCTTAAAGACCCACCTGTGGTGCCAAGCCTACCCAAACTGATTTTAGCTGTATATCTGTCTGAATTGTGACTTTTACTATGCTATTTATTTGAATATTCAGCGCCTTGATATTTGAAAGGCGCTATAGAAATAAAGATATTATATTATTATTATTATCAATCTTGTGGCATAGTGCTTTTACTGACTGTTCAGGACTATGCACCCATTGCTGATTTGAGTCAGGCCTGCATGATAGAGCATCAGCATCGGTATGGTTTAGGCCAGGTCGGTACTCCACTGCATAATCATATGTTGATAAGCTGAAAGCCATTGGTGTCCAGTAACATCTAATTTGACTGATGTTTGGACATAGGTTAATGGATTGTTATCTGTCTTAACCAAAATCTTTGTGCCATATAAGTACTCATGAAACTGTTCCACGATTGCCCACTTGAGAGACAGGAATCCCAATTTATGTACTGGGTAATTTTTTTCTGAAGGTGTCAGACTTCTACTTGCAAATGCTACTGGGCATAATCCCTCTGTGTACTCTTGGCAAAGTATGGCACCTAGTCCACTTAGACTGGCATCAGTATGTAACACATGAGGCTTTGATGGATCAGCATAAGCGAGTAGAGGAGCATGGGTCAGCTGGTAAATAATTTTTTCCCACGTAATATTGCAATCAGGAGTCCATCTCTGACCAAATGGCTCGTGCAGTCTGAAGTATGTTTTCACAATTTCTTTATCAGCACCTTTCTTGAATTTGTTATTAGTAGGTGGGTAGCCTTGAGTTAAGTTTAGCAATGGTTGTACTACCTTGGTGTAGTCTTTGATGAAATGGCGATAATAGCCATAGAATCCAAGAAACCTTTGAAGTTCTTTGAAGTTGTTGGGCTTTGGCCAGCTTGTTAATGCTTCCACTTTGCAGGGGTCAGTTTGTATTCCCTCTGGAGATCCCACAGCGTGCTCCATTAGTCTTTGAAACATTGCAGGTGCACCTGAGATTCCTTGGGGCATGCAGAGAAATTTATAGAAGCCTAAGGGACAGATAAATGTTGTTTTTTCCCTGGCTTCTGGAGCCAGTGGAATTTGGTAATATCCACTGTGGCGATTGTGGATGGAAAACCACTTACTCCCATTTAAACAGTCCAATGCATCCTGTATGCGGGGCATAGTATATTGATCAGGGACAGTTCTTTTATTAAGGGTTCTGTAGCCCACACACATCCAGAGAGAGCCATTCTTTTTCCACACTACAACAATTGGAGAGGCCTAGGGGCTCCGTGACTCCTGTATTATACCAGCTGCTAACATTTCTTGCAGGTGACACCTTACATCATCGATGTCAGCTGGAGCTAGGCATCCAGACCTTTCCCTGAAGGGTCTCTCATTGTGCAGCCTAATGTGATGTTCAGCCCCAGTGATGCACCCAACATCCCATTCCTTGAGGGAAAATACTTTGGTTCTTTGAGTCAGCTTCTTACTGATTCTGTTCCTCCAGCTAGTTGGTATGGGAGACTCTCCAAAGTCGAACATATCAGGTGAGACTTCACATTCTGCCCAATTCTGGCACTTGGATGGCAACACGGGACACAGCAGTATCAGCACAATAAACTTTTGCCAGAGTGCAACTGCGGTTCACCTTGATTTCTCAGTCTCTAACATTTTGGAGCTGGACCACCACTCTCTGGGCATAAGCGTGAGCGTGGACAGGAAGCACACTGGGCTTGACCAGCAGTCCTTCAGGTAATTTGCCTTCTTCTGGGGCATCCAGCATCAATATTTTGATTGTCACGTCTTTGCGTAGCCGCACTTCTCCGCTAACAGCGCACTTAGCATTTGGAGGGAGGACAATAGCAAAGGAGTCTTTCTTCCAAACAAACCCCACAGGTTCATCCTTGTCACTCTTTCCAGGGTGCATTTGCATCTCATAGGCTTTCTGAATCATGGCATGAACATGCAGGGCTCTCCCAATCTTCTTTTGCTTCTCTCCTGACATAGCTGGGCAAGGCGGCCAACCATGTGTGCACTGGTACCAATTAACACAGGGACACCGCGGTACAATCCAGAAGAAGGACATACCAGGGCTGGTGACTCCCCCTGGTCTCCCACACCTGCCACAGAGGATAGAAAAGAAAGTTACTATCGCAGATAACCAAGATAGGGATATGCCTTATCACTGAACCCCCAAACAAATTCTGGTCATATCAGTCTTTAACAATTATTGTTACTCGGGACCAGCTATCTAGGACAGCTCGAACCGGAATTCCATCCACTTGCACAGTAGATTCCATAGTAGGGCCTACCAAATCTGACCAGTCCAGAGGGGTATCTGCAAGAACTTGAACCAATGACTTTGCCATGAATGTGTTGTGTCGGGACTGGGCCAGGGCCCCACTGGCATTTCCTTGCCTTGGGTGCTTTTCTGCAAGCAGCCTATCTTTCACTCTGGCTGGGTCATCTCGGGAGCGGCACTCCCTCTTTAAGTGTCCATCCTTTCCTCATCTGTAGCAGAACACACCTTCTCTTGGGCATTTCGGCTGTGGGAGTTCATCATTAGTCAGCCTATATTCCCAGTTAGGGGGTGGTGAGAAATACATATTTCATGTGTGAGCAGGGGCACTGACAGCAGAGGGTCCTTGTTGGGTCTCCCTCTCTCACTGAAAAACCTGGGGCTGTGCATTACATCCCATAAATTCTTTTACCATGGCAGACAATTCAGTTATTCTAGTCTCTATACTATACCACCATCTACAGGGGGTGCCTGGGCATACATTCCCACCGCCATGACAGATGCATTCGGCTGGGTATCTTGGCCTTTACCCGAGGTAGCTTTAGTGGTAACCCCAGTTTTCAGTTGTTGAATCTCTTTAAGTATCTCTTGGAGTCCAGGACCATCATTGGCTGTCCCCTTGTCAGGGGCAGGAGTTACAGAGGCTACAGCAGTACAGGGGTCCCAGGGGTCTTTTTCCTCAGTTTCACATACTTCTTTCACCAACGCTGCCAGAAGAGGTCATCTCGTTGAAGACAGCGGGCAGTTTTAAGAGAGGCTGGGATAGGCATAAGGGGAAAGTAAGGCTCATGAGTAGGGAGAATGGGAGGAGTGCGGAGGGAGGGTAGGGGCAATAGCTCAAGTTGTGGACCTGCAATATGAGCAGACTTGATAGACCAAATGGACATCTTCTGCTAGCTTCTTTGTGTGTTCATATGTTCGTAACATGTAGAAGGATAGGGGATTAGTTCTTCGATCGGGCAGCCGCAATTTAAGCAGTACCCAGTTGGAGTGCTGAGCAGACTTGAGTATGTGATCCAATCTTACTTGATCCAGCTCATTGGGAACATGCCCCCTTTGCTGAAAATTTTCTGTAACAGTTTCTCTAGTCTGGTTAAGTAAGCAGATAAGGGCTCTCCCTTTCTTTGTCTAACAGCTTTAAACTTCCACATCAAGTCTTCCACAGTATCAGTACTCCCAAATACATACTCTAGGGTGGTCAAATGCTCCTGTGCATTGGCATTTGGGTTATCGGCCCTCAATGAGTGAATAACATCTAAAGCGGGTCCTTGGAGGCTCTCCCTCAAACCTTTTCTTTTTTTGGCCTCGGAGCACTGCCAGTCCTGCACTAACATAGTAGCTGAGTCCATCCAGGTCTCCAGGTCATCCTCCCCATTGAGTGTGGGAAGGGGGCCCAAAAACATTCGCAGCTTGTGGTAAGAGTCATGACTGACTGAGGGCACATAAATGGGCACAGGGGCTGGGGCAGGCACAGCTGCAGGGATAGGTAGGTGCTGGTACTGGGGCAAGAGCAAGTGCGGGTGAAGGTGCAACTGTAGAAGGAGTAGCAGGTCCAGGGGATGGGGTACCTTGAGGGGTTTCAAATTACTTTTTTAAGTCCTCGAGGGTTTGACCCCAGCCTGTAATAGTTTGGCTAATTTTTCTTTAAGTCCTTCAGATTCAGTGGGCCCCTCAGGTGTGGATGTTACACTGTATATGGTAATTACTTTCCAAACCACCCCAGACTCATCAGAGTGAATAACACTGGGCACTCTTTCACTGTCCACTGGGTTACTACATTTCACCAGGACCATTAGTGTCCGTGCAATCAAATCAGCTTGTCAACTCTCCACAACAGCTTGACCACAGCATTTGACTTTGGTGAGGGCCTCCTCAATAGTGCTTTTACTGGTGCCTATGGGAATGTCTAGCAACAACAAAGCTTTTTGGGGGTCAATCTGTCCTGCCTCACACCAACCAAACAGACAGTGTACAGCCATCTTAATAGTGGGAATTTAAATACTGGGGTCAGTAACTCTATTTTGGCACCAATTTCCACGTGGGGTCCAACTGAAATTTTGGGTGTTTGGCCATGGGGGGACGATAATCTCAGTGGTGCCTCCAAAGTTGTAACTTGGGTGCCACCTCCCAATGGGCTGCTACCCCTGTCTGCCTACCTAGATGCAGATTGAGGGGCCTGGATTCAGGTTTAGCTGTTACCAGGGGCTCTATTTTAATAGCACTTCTATTAACACAGTGCCTCCACCCAGAGAATTTAAGTGGGTTAGATGTTAAGCTAACACAACCCTCTGGGAAGTTGTACCTACCCACAGCCCCACCTAGTGACCTTACACATAAATTCCCACAACACACTTTACTTTGCATTCAATTTATAATTAAGGGAGAGTGCTAATAATATGCTCATGGTGACCACACTCACCAACAGGGTCTTGAACTCTTTGCATGTACCCTGTGCCCCTACAAAGAATTTTTTTTACCAGTGATACCAACACAGTGCTTTGCAGTTATTCGAATTAATCCAGCACTCAGTAATAATATGCTCATGGACCAAGTTAACATTCAAACAACAAGCTGATTTATTTAGGGGTTTAAACAAGGGGTAGGGGGTGCAAATTAAAATTAGATTGGTTAGTACTTTTGGCTTCAGCAATATTTTATCATTATATAGCATTTGACACAACACATCCACCCCCCTGGACTGTCCAGTTAACTTCAGTGGATACCCAGGATAAGCTATGTTGCAGGCCTGAAGCGTTGCCGTGGGTCAGTTGGCACTGCAGGTGGCTGGGACCCTTAAATAGAAGACTGATAAGTAATTCTTTGACTTCTGGCTTTTGCAACATGTTCAACACTTTATTCCCAAGAAAATTGTAATCCCCAGGCCTGATGGCGTGCAAAAAACAGTCTAAACAGCAGCTTGAAACTGACAGGCAAATCAGATGGCAAAACATTTTAAAATTGGTTGCAGGGACAGGCCCTGTTGTTACTCACTGAACCATGGACCTCGGGATCCGGGTTGACTTCCAGGATGACTATCCTCAAGGCAGGATGTGGCTGCAGGCTGCAGGACTTTGTCCTTTTCGGTAAGGACCAGGATACAGGGACCCAGGCTGGCACGACTCACCCCCACTTCAAGGCATCCTTCCCAAGGGTGGCTGCAACCTGCGATGATCTTCATCGCAGGAGCTGACTCCCTTCTCTGGTCATCTAGCAGCTTTGGTCTAACAGGCAGCAACATCTCTTTAGCAATGTATCTGGCATCCCAGGATCAGCTTTGATACAGTTCTGGCATAGGCCGCACTGCTTACCTGCTTGCAATCTGCAGTCCTGAGAATGTAAGCTGGCAAGGCAGAAGTTCAGGTCTCCCACTGGCAAATTGACTGGAGACAATTCCAGTTAACCCAAGCTTGCGAATCAGACCACAGTCTCTGAGGCAAAACAGCTTCTCATCACAATGCAAGCTGGGGATCTTTCAAGCTCTGATCCCACCTTTCAGTCTGGAATCTCAGCTCTGGGGGAAATTCTCTTTCTTTTTTCCCTCTCTCTTCTGGAGGATTGCAGTTCATTCTGCAGACTTGATAGTCCCATACTTAAAGTAAGCGGTCAGGCTGAGGAAAGGCAAAGCATGCCTCTTCCCAAACTCCCTGAGCTGGGACAAGAGCCTCCCCACTCTGGAAACTTCAGCCAGACTCTTCCTGAACTGCTTAGAACTCAACGTAGAACTGATTCAGTTCAAACAGGCCCCCTTAAATAAGGAGCAAAGTTCTAGCAATACGATTGGTTGCCCAACCTGTGTAAAACAGTCTAAGTCTTTTAATTGCCTGGAATTTGGGCACCAATAATTGTACCTCCTTTTTCCCCCAAAAGTCTCTGACACAGTCCCAAGAGTCTCTACTGTAAATCCTGGCTCATGATTGGCTACAGTGCTGCAAAGATAACTACTAAATGTACAGTCTTTATGCAGTTTATTCACTGTCCCACAATTAAAGTTTTAGTGTAGCCAGATAAAGTACTTTTTATTTATATTAACCCCACAGTTATGTAGCCCCATTTGTGCACTCTTGAACAAACCCACTCTTCAACATTTATTCACAGTACTTTTGCTGTCACTGCCACCAAAATATAGTGCCCCTAGATGGCAGGCAGTTCCTCATTTATATGCATGAGGGGCTTATGCATGTGTATTAGCCTGGATTTATGCCCTGATCTTAGCGCTTCTTGGTGCTCCTTATTTATAATATAAGAGGCCTCTCAATGGACTTGTACTGGTCCCTATTTAGATAAACAAGGGCACCGGGACTGTTGGTACACAATTTGTTTGACCACAATGGCGGTCGGAAAAATCGGGGGCTCCTTGCACATGTGTAAGCTCTGGCCAGCCTGTGGAAGCACTGGTGGTTCATGATCTTACTCTGTGAGCCCAGCATGGGTTAAAACATATAAGGAGCTCAACTGGGGCCTGGGGGACATTTACAGACCTGGGCTTTAGTGGTGGATGTCGGGGAAACCAGGAGGAGGAACGAACAGACGGAAGGCATTATGGTAAGCTCCACCAAATGGGGGAGAGGAGGTGTTAGAGAAACACAGAAATTGATGGCAGACAAGGACTGCTACACCCACCGAGTCTGCCCATTTTCCCTACCTGCTGCAAAAACCACAGACCCTACTTGATCTCTGGCTTTATTCTCTTTCCTATTGCTATGGCTCCCCTATGTCTATCCCATGCATTTTTTAATTTCCATACCAAGTTAGCCCCCACCACCGCCGCTAGGAGGCTGTTCCATGCATCCACCACCCTTTCCATGAAGAAATAGTTCCTTACATTACCCCTTAGTCTACCCCCTTCCAGCCTCATGTCGTGACCCCTTGTTCTACAACGTTTCTTTTTCTGAAAGGTGCTACTTTCCTGTACCTTATTTATGCCTTTGAGATATCTGAAGGTCTCTGTCATATCCCCCATCTATCCTCTACTCTCCTCCAGGGTATACATATTGAGGTCCTCCAGTCTCTTCTCGTATGATTTTTGGTGCAGGCCCTGCATCATTTTTGTTGCCCTTCTCTGAACTGCTTCTACCCTGTCTATGTACTTATGGAGATGCGGCCTCCAAAACTGGACACAGTACTCTAGATGGGGTCTCACCAATGATTTATACGGTGACATCACCACCTTCTTTCTTCTTCTGGTGAGCCCTGAGAATGAAATATAGATTCAATGTGCCTGTGCAACTGGTTTTGTGCTTGTGTCACACAGATAATCTTTGGCTGTTCGCCTCTCTATCCATGGGATATACCACCCTGTAGGGGTATGAAGGCAAGGAACCCTAGGAGAGGGTACCACCCCTTGAGGTGCCACGAGAGTGATTCCCTTGGCTAAAGGTACCTTAGGAAGGAACCCCAAAAGAGTGTCAAGCAAAGCATACAAGGCAGTGAACACATTATCGAGGTCGAGGACCTGTATGTAGGTCAGTTGGTAGTATGGGTTCAGTTGGTAGCATGGATCATTTGGTAGTATGTTTGAGTAGAGTAGGCAGGAAACAACAGGTGAAAAGTGGCCTACTCGGAAGTCTGACTGCAAGGCAGAACACTTACGGGACTGCCACTCACTCCATCCAACAGCAGAAACCTACCTATGTGACCTAAGGATTATTGCCTAAAGCTAACTAAATATTATGACATCTGGCATGGAGGAGAGGAAAAACCCTGCTTTGTGGAGGAAATCTCTGGGGATCCAAGGCCTAGGTCGCCTTCCCCCAAGGCTTGGGATGTTTTTGATTAGTGACAGTTCTGCTGCTGCAATTTGAAAACTCAATTAAAGGGGGTGGAAGATATTCCAGTTTGGAGGAGAGCTCTCCTCTATCACTCTAACGGGAACACCATGAAGGGTTGCGAGGCTAATTCTGCAACACTGCTCCTCCAAGGCGGGAGGAGGAGGAAAGTGACAACTGCTGAGGTGCTCAGCTGGCCTACCGATCTAAAAAACTAACCAGGTGAACCACAGGCAGTCGTAGGGAGAATAGCTTTGAAGGGTGCCTCCAAACATGCTCGGGCAGCTAAAGGGGTCCTTCATGAGAGTCTCGTCCCTTGGCTGCTGAAGTCTTAATACTACAAGAGGTGCCGTTGGTACGGTTGATGACTGAAGGTCCTCCCGGAGTGAGGATATTCCCAGCTATGGGCCAGGTGAGAAGAACCTTGCCCCAGCTTTGCATGTTCAAGATGCGGACTTCAGGGTGAAGAGTGAGACCGTTGGATGCAGGGTGAGCCCTGTGCCATGGTAACTAATGGTTGAGGCTGGCATGCCTTCACAGAGATCTTAAAGGAGTGCTGAGCATTGTAGACCCTCACGTAGGTCAGACATGTTTTATAGTAAGCATATAGCAGAAAACTTCCATGTAAGCAATGACTGAACATGCACGTAGGTCTGTGAGGCAGAGTAAGCAATGCACGTAGGTCAGAGAGGCAGCACTTCACATAACTTGCAGGGAAGCAAGCCAACCAGTCCCATTAAGGAAGCCATTTAAACATGACATAAATACTCAGAGGATTTTTGTGGCAGATGTAGGATTCAAACATGAGGAATTTGGACCACATGGGGCCACGACTTCAACACAGTCCCTAGTCCCCACTGTAGAAAAAACAAAGAAGTGACAGTAAAGCGCCGTGACCCACATGTAGATTTTAAAACTAGTTTACAGTGACAATTGTAGCTGTGCTGACCTCCAGAGTATAATGAAGCTTCTAGTAGCAGCCAAGCTAAACAAACAGTGGAATTGCAGGGAGAGGCAATGTACTGAAACAACAGCAAGGATTGCTTGGTGCAACTGCATGAAAGCAGGTTTGAATGCCATGGGCTAGCTTTGCAGAGTGAGCCTGCACAGGTACAAACAATTAAGGTGGATAAGCACTGAGGCAGAAAGCACGGAAGCAGGAACTGAGCTAAAACATACAGATAACAACTGCAGTTGCACTGAAGGTTTGCTGAAAGCTAGTGAGCAAATGGGAGTCAAACAGCACCAGTACAGGATTAGCACAATACAAACAAGTGAACAGGAAGCTAGAAAACCAGAAAGCCTCCCAAAAGGAAAATGCAAACAAAACTCAAACACAGGAGGATAGAAACAAGCAACACAAAGAAGCATGCAGCAGCCAGAGGCAAGCAATACTAACAAAAAAGCAGGAGAACACAAAACAAAGTCCAGCAGAAACTGAGCAGCCCATAACATAGCAACACAGAGGGGGGGACAAGGCCCCAGCAGGCTCCAGGGGAAAATACAGACCGACAGAGCCTCCAGCTGCAAGGAAAAAATGCTTGTGTGTGGAGTGAGGAGAGCAGCCCTTAAATAGGCTGAAGGGGGTGGCCAGTTGCACCGCCCCCTTGAACTACAGGCTGTAGCCTTCCGAGTATAAGAGAATATAGCATATACCAATATCATACCAAGGTTAATGGAGCTGCAGGAAGTACTCTATATATAAAGTAGGCCTTTTTGGTTCTAGTATAATAGAGGAAGGCAAGTTATTAGCAACTACCTAGAGGTTATCATAGGATCAGTATGGAGATGAGGTACCACAGTGAGGCAGTCAGTTGGGGGACTGTGGAGTACTGTGACAGTTGAATAAGACCCTATCCAATTTGTTATGCAGAAATCTTTAAAAGCAAGGATCTGTTCTATCCTATCCTTTTCTGTCTCTTCTCTGTCTGATTGCGCAATCAAATTTTCTTGTGAGACGCAGGTACTGATCACTCTGACAGTCTCACGATTCTCCCCTTCCCGCTATCTCCATGCCTTCACTTGCTGTCTCTTGCTGTTTCTATCTTTTCTTCCCCCTTGCTTATCTGTGGTTACAAAAAATATATGTGGTTCTTTTTCTCTGGTTTGAAAATGTATATAGTTATATTGTTGAAATGATTGCAAAGAGGTATTTGGAACTCAGGGGGTTAACCTTGAGATGCAGTTTGATCTCTACAATCTCATTTGTAGAGTTGTCAACAGGAGATCAGTTCTGGGACACAGTGTTCTGTTTGGTTGCACCTGCAAAGAAAGTAACTGACAAAAGTTTTGGGGCACTGAATGAAAACAGGACATATATCTTCCCAAGCTCAGGATGCAGAAATCAATTGCCAGAAAAAGACATTCTTTTGTTGAAGAGAGAGAGAGAGATAGAGATTGGAAACTGAAAAGAAACCCTCAGATGAAGGACTTTGTTTTCTTTGTTTGTACTGCCTTTCTTCTGGTAATTACTTCTGGGCTTGGTGTTGCAGGATCCATACCTTTCTTCTGTGCTTCCCTGGTACCAGGTCTAGTACTTATACACAAAACTCCTGGCTTAGAGTATGCATGGTGTAAATCCCACTTCTAAAACCATCTGTCATTGAAGCAGAGGTCAGGAAACAAAGGAAGACCAGGAGCAGTTATAAAATGTGCGCACAGCATTTTATTATTATCAATAACAGTAAAACAAAACAAAAAATTGTTCAGAATAGCTCTTTACAAAGGCAGTATAAACAAAGAAAACAATGTCCTTCAGCTGAGGATTTCTTATTCATTTGAAATCTCAATCTCCCCCTAACAAAAGATTGCTCTCTTTATATGTAATGGGCAGGATTCATAAAGGAGTTGCACTCGGCGCATCTCGGATGCCCTGGTGCAAATGAGATGCACCAATCACAAACCGTGGTATTCACAGATGCACTGGGGATGCTTCTGTTGCATCCCCTCTGTGAATACCACAGCTGCGCCCAGCCCAGGATGTACCAGCGCAACCCTCTTGTTGAGCTGGGTACACAATGGGGCAGCGCATCTCCCAATGCACTGCGCCAAAAGCTGCCATTCACAGTCATGGACATGCAAATGGAGCCATTAGGCATGCAAGGCACAATGGGGCCATTTGCATATCATTATGGCCCCATTTCCATGTGCCTAGCAATGTTGCACCCAGTGGAATGTGCTGGGCCCCCTGTAAGGGCTGTGTGCTGTACGGTGCTCCCACAGATGCCACAGTAGGCAACCGGCACCCACCCCTCTCCCCGTCCACATCCCCATCATACAGCCACTCCTGCGGCAGATGTTGCACTCACACAGAACCCCCGACCAACCTTGTTATAACAGCTGCTCCCTGCAGCAGATGTTTTAACACACACCGAACCCCCCTCACCTGTATCCCCATTATACAGCCACTCACTGTGGCAATACAGTTGGAAGACCAGGACCCACCCTTCCCTGACCCAAATGCACCAATGATGGGACACAATACTACATACCCCGGTAGCCCAGAAGACCTCCCAACCCCCCCACCAACTCAGGCACCCCATGCCCACCCCGCTACCCCATCCCAGCATGTAGGGAATGTCGGCGGGCAGCTCAACCACCATGACTGCCCACGACTGCGAGCTGACAGAGCTGTCTGTGAATGACAGCTATTGTACAACTGTAAGCCCATTGGTGGATCCTGTCAACCAATGGGCTTACAGTGTGTACTGTACTCTGTCATTCACAAAGTTGTGAATGACAGAGTACAGTACACACTGTACCTGTGGGTGGCATACAACATAAGTCTACTTGTTGTAGACTTATCTCTAGGAAGTTCATCTCCGGACTTGCCCTGGACTTGCACCTCCTGGTCGAGCTGTGAATGGGGCTGTGCACCATATGCATGGGCACGCCCCTTCACAGCCCCTCCAGATGTGTCGCATATCATTATGGGCAGTATGCGGTGTACTGTGATGTGTTGGCACATCAGGGATGCAACAGCGCATCGGCCCCCTGCCAGAATTGTGCCAGTGCACAAGTCAGGGATGCGCCGGCGCATCTCAGATGTGCTGGGTGCATCCCTTTTTTTAATCCTGCCCCATAATGTCTTTTCCTGGCAATTAACTTCTGCATCCAGAGCTTGTTAAGATACATGTCCTGTTTTTAAACAATGTCCCAAAACTTTGTCAGCTTCTTTCCTTGCAGGTCTCTCCTGTTGACAACTCTGCAAATGACCTTGTGGAGGTCAAACTGCATCTCAAGTTTAACCCCCTGAGTTCCAAATACCCCTTTGCAATCATTTCAACAATATAACTATACATTTTCAAACCAGAGAAGGTGCTTTTCTCCAGTGTTATGCTCTAGAGGAGGGGGCACTGCTCCATCTGCAGGACCTTTGTGGTGCTCCATGCTGAGCTCATAGTGGCAAGAGTTAATATATCTTAGCTGCAGCACTGGCTGAGCTGAGGTCCACCTCCCACCCTTCCACTACCCCAGAGGCCCACTGAACCAGGGGGCTGGATGGTTGTGGTGGGGAAGGGAAGGGGGAAGTGTGGTAGGGGCAGCAATAAGGGTTTTGACCAGTCTCCCACCATCCAGACAGAAAATAAATTTGCACCCCTGGAGGAGGCTCAGGTAACTGACTCTGTTGGGGGGACTCTAAGTCAGTCGAGGGAAATGAGCAGGACAACTTATTTTTTTTCAATTGTTTAAATAGGAGTGGCACACTAAGCTGAAAGCTTGTTTACAGGTGTGACCTGGGAGCACAGGGAAGTTAAGTGACTTGCTCAGGGTCACACAGAATGCAAGTGGGGGCTGTGGGATTCAAACCCAGGTCTCCAGATTTGCAGCTCAGAGCCTTAAACCACTGTGTTATACTCTCTTAGTGGCACATAGTAGCACCCAGGGTGATGAGCAGGAGGAAGTCAGTAAGGAGAGTCTTAATGACTGAAGACTCAATGATTAGGGGAGCAGAGGGGTAGTGGGGGGAAGGGGAGTGGAATGGTCAGATGCCTACCTGGTGCATCATCAATCTGAGATACAGATAGAATAGGGAGGATGGTGTAGAAGGAGGAGCTGCGGGTACTGTTACACTTGGGTACCAGTGATGTGGGGGATCAGCCTGTGGAGGCAGTGAATCAGAACTTTAAGAAGCTGGGATCAGACCGAAGACACATTTGGCTTCCCTGGCCTTTTCTGAGGTCCTCACCATGTGGAATCGGGAACATGGGCACCGAGCTGCGTCCTTCCAGCTCCTGGAGGGGGCCAATCCAGGGGCAGAGAAAGCAGCCTATCCTATGGACAGAATAGTAACACATAGGCTCCTGGAGGAGCCAATCGAGAAAGGAGGAGTGAGTTTTGAGCAGAGTGTCCAGCTTTAAAAGGCCCGCTGGCCACAGCCCACTCCACTGCTAGGTCAAGGGAGCAAGGGGACCAGGCGGCCATTGCCACACTAAGGAAGGAGGGAAGAAGCTGCAGAGGGAGTCAGCGGGAGCCGGCTCAAAACAGAAGAGGAGAGGTGTGTTTTGTCCAACCCACCCACCCACTGCGGCCCCGACCTCTATTAAATACCCAAGGAGGAGGAGCCAAATCAGGGGTGAACCTACAGACCAAGAAGGATCACCACCCACTAGTGGGAAGAGGTGGAGGAAAACAAAACAAATACATCAAGAAAGGGAAGATTACTACCTGAGGGGATTGGTCATTGGTGGATGGTGGTCATTGGTGGATGGCAATAGGAGAAGGAACTATCAGGTAAGGGCAGCTGGAGGAGCTCGGTGGAGAGAGTTACTCCAAGGCAAGCTGTGGAGTAGGAACTCAGCTGACTGGAGGGACCCAGTTTTTAGAGAAAAGGTACTGTGTCTTCCATGTCTTAAGTTCCAGCTGCATTCAGAGCTAAGGTACTGTGACTGTTCCAGTTCTGGTCTTTGCCGCCAAGTCAGGGTCACTGTGATTGTTTTGAGACACTTGGGTCACAGGGGGTGAATTAAGTTGGAGCGTGATCTGTTTTTCTAAGGGGGATCATCATTTGGGTGACTCTGCATGTAAAGACACTGGGGTGGAGGGACTGTTCAGATAGAACTGTCTTGGAAGGAAACATTGTTAGGATTGTAAAGTCATGTATTGATACTGCTCATAGTGCATAGGCTGCTCTGTAGGAAGCAATGCAAGGATTGTAAATACCCATTTAGATACTGCCCATAGTGGCATAGGCTACATAGGGAGAAGAGGATCCGGCAACTGGAGGGTTCTGCACTGTCTGATTGCTAAGAAGGGTTAAAACATCATTGAGAAGACAAATGGAGTGGGTTAGGAAGGACACACCAGAGGGTGGGGGGCTCTAGTGGGGTGGTTGGGGACAGCACGGGGGAGTGGCATGAGGGGGTGGTACGGGGGAAGCAGGATGCTAGGGGGGCCAACATGGGTGGAATTGTAGGATGCAATGGATGTGGGGTGGCAGTTTGGATGAACATATTGTGGAGGCTAGGAGGGTGTCCAATCTGTAACAGGTTGAGGAGTCTGGAGGATGAAGTGCTGGGGCTTGGTAGAGAATTGGAGAGGATGGGGGGACATAAGACAGGAAGGTCTTATCTGGGAAATGACATGAGGACACCACTTGGGAGGGACAGCGGCTCAAGGGAGGGGTTGGGGAAGGAGTGCAGGAGCAGAACAAACAGGTGGTCTAGCAGCAGTGGGAAGGCTAGAGTCGGGGGGAAGGAACCAAAGCACAGCCAGGCAGGAAGGGCAGGAAATAGGCTTGTTGTGCTGGCGACACTGGTGGAGGAGAAGGGGGTGCATGATCTCCAGGAAGTGACAAGAGAGGGAAGGAGGAATCCACAAGGGACAGGAATCGGTCAGAGGAGAGTGACAGGGTGGAGGGAGAGAAGCACTGCTGGTGGGGAGGATGACAGGGCGAGCGGGGGCAGGGCAGAGGGATGTGGAGGATAGTGAGGGAGTAGTGAAGGGGGAGGGGCAGGGGGAGCCAAAGAGGGGAAGGGTGGAGTTAGTGATGTGGCAGGCTCTAGTAATAGGTACCTTGGGAAAAGGGTGGGGTCTGGGCTAGGGAACAAGAAAGGGGGGGGTGCTAATGCTGAGTGATTCCATACTAAAAAGGATCCAATAGGGCAGCAAGAGGGAAAGAAACAGTCGCATATGGGTGGAGGCAATACCTGGGCTAATGGCGGAAAGGGCAGGACAAGCAGGTCTTAAGTGCGCAAGGAGGGGCAGGAAGAAACTGCATGTCGTGGTGCATGTGGGCACTAATGACCTAGCAGGGAAAACTGGAGGTAGTGAGGAGGAGGTTTGAAGAACTAGGAGGGCTATGTGAGGAAGTGGGAGAATCAGTGGCCTTCTCAGAGGTGCTCCCAGTGCCCTGCACAAGTACAGGAAGGAAAGGGAGGACTGGGGAGTTTAACACTTGGCTGGAGGAATGGTATCGGTCCAAGGGGTATGGGATAGTGGGGGACTGTGGCAGAACCTGGGACAGTAAGGATCTATATGCAGGGGATAGGCTGCACTTGAGCAGGGAAGGGGGTATTAAAGCAGAGGTTTGAAGGTACATAGCATCAAGGGTTAGATTTAAATGGATCTACGATGCTGGTTCAACAACTACGTTGTCAACTGGCATCACAGCAACAGGCTCCATTTGCAGTCAGCAGGGAGCTGAGCATGTCGGACAGTGTTTTTTCTAAGGGAGGGCTTTGCCCCCCGAACCCCTGGACCCCCCCATACTATTAGATTCCAACTTCAAGTTGGATTTGGTTTAGGGAGGGGGTGCAGGATGGGGGAAAGTGTTGCCGGGGCCGGGCAGACTTCTACAGCTACATGTCGATGTTGTCAGCAATGATGTATGTTGCTGTAGAAGTGTCGCTGTGTGGGAGTCATACCGATTTAAACTAGGTGGGGGGTGGTGGAGGACAGCTGGTAGGCAGGATTCCAGACAGGGAGTTGAGTATGCTACCCCCCAAGCTATTGGAGAGGAATTTGGGGTAGGGGCACAAGGAGGCTTTGGGGGAAACCGGGGAGGATGGCACAGGTTGAAGGGTGGTCTCACTGAATGTGAGAAGCTTAGGTAACAAATCAGCTGAGCTACAAGCTCTCTTGGCGGTGGGGAGGGTGGACATTGCGGCCATCATGGAAACATGGGCCACCCAGAACCAGGACTGGGATATGATGATCCAAGGGTACAGAATATTCAGGAAGGACAGGGTTAAGGGGAAGGGGGTGGCAATCTATATAAGGGAAGGAATAAGGTGTATAGGGAAGGAGGAGAAAGAGGGTAAGACAGAGGCCCTGTGGATGCAGTTTCAAGACTCCAAAAGAAGGACACTTAGGGTGGGGGTAGTGTACAGGCCAACAGCTCAGGGAGATGACCTAGACAGAGAGTTGGCTGAGCAGATTAGAAGGGTCTGTAGGAAGAGGAACACAGTGGTGGTGGGGGACTTCAACCTCCATGGAGTGGACTGGAACACCCCAACCACCATGACTGTAAAGGAGAAGGTATTACTAGAGGCATTTCAGGACAGCTTCCTGGTGCAAATGGTCCATGAGCTGACTAGGGTGGAAAAGACTCTGGACCTGGTACTAACAAACAGGGAGGTTGTAAGGGATCTGGGAGTGAAGGACCTCTTGGTTGGGAGTGACCATAACTTGGTGTGGTTCACATTCAATATGAGCAGAGAAACAGGAGGTATGGGTATCAGGGAGATAGATTTTAAGGAGGCAGAATTTAAAGGGATGGGGAAATTTTGGTTGGGCATCTGGTGGGAATTCAAACATGCATGGATGCTAGCCAAAATGGGATATTATTAAAAAGGGCTAGCAGAGGATACTGAGACTTGTACCAGGACATGGAGCAAGAAGAGTAGGGCAAAGAAGCCAATTTGGCTGACTCGAGAGGTCATGGAAGGGGTGAGGGCCAACAGAAAAGCATTCCAGAGACTCAAGAAATAGGGAGGGCAAGGGGACAAGGATGAGTACACGAAGAAGTCCAGGGAGGTTCCAGGCTAGTCAGGGTGGCCAAGGCATCCAGAAAGCTGAGACTGGCATAGGGAATTAAGGATGGGGAAAATGACTTTTCAGATACATTGGCAAGAGAAGAAGAAATAAAGACCAGATTGTGAGGATTAAGAAGGACAGGGGGTGGGTGGAGAAGGGGGAGGACCAGGCAGAGGCACTGAATGATTACTTCTGCTCTGTGTTCATGGAGAAAAAGGGGAGGCAGATACCTCATGGGAGGGGTGGAGTGGGCGGGGGGAGGGGGTGACTGATATCGGGATTACAGAGGACAGGGTTCTGGAAGGACTAAGGGTGCTGAGGGTGGACAAGGCACTGAGACCAGATGGCATTCACCCTAGGGTGCTTAGGGAGCTAGCAGAGATCCTGGCGGGACCACTGGCAAACCTATTCAGTACATCACTGGACACAGGATTCATGCCACAGGACTGGAGAATGGCCCACGTGGTGCCCATTCATAAAAATGGTCCGGAGGATGAACCAGGCAACTACAGACTGGCGAGCCTCCCTTTAATAGTGAGGAAGCTCATGGAGACAATCCTAAAAGAAAGGCTGGTGACCTTTTTGGAAGACAATGGTCTCCAAGACATTCATCAACATGGGTTTGTCTCAGGCAGATCCTGCCAGACAAACCTAGCTGGGTTCAACAACTGGGTTACCAGGGAACTGGACATGGGTCATACAGCAGACGTCCTGTATTTAGACTTCAGCAAGGCCTTTGATTCTGTGCCGCATGGGAGGCTGGGGGGAAAGCTGGAATATATAGGGGTGGGGAAAAAAATGGTCAACTGGATTACCAATTGGCAGAGGGGTAGGAAGCAAAGGGTGGTGGTGGGGGAACTCTCACCACCGAGGAACATTGCAAGTGGGGTGCTGCAGGGATCGGTACTGGGACCGGTGCTGTTTAAGATATTCATAGCCAATATGTCACACAGGATCCAGAGTAAGTTCAGTCTGTTCGCAGATGATACCAAGGTGGAAGCTGTGGTAGATGACATAGAGGAGCAGAGGGGGCTGCAGGAAGACCTGACCAAACTACAGGAGTGGTCGGAAACATGGCAGATGGAGTTCAATGCCAGGAAGGGCAAGTTCCTGCACTTCAGAGCTAGGAACCGGGGAGAAAATATAGGCTTGGAGGGGTACAGTTGGAAAGCACAGTGGAGGAAAAGGAGCTGGGGTGCTTATAATGGGGAGTATGAACCACTCAGCTCAGTGTAGGAAGGTGGCTGCAAAGGCAAACAAAATGCGAGGGTGCATAGCGAGGGGAATCTCCTCCAGGAACAGAGAGGTGATCCTTCTCTTGTACAGGTCACTGGTCAGGCTGCACCTGGAATACTGCGTGCAGTACAGGTGTCCATTCATGAGGAAGGATATCAGATTGTTGGAGGGGGTGCAGCATAGGGCAATGAAGATGATCCAGGGGCTGGAGAGAAAATCCTATGAGAAGAGGCTGGGAGAGCCGAACATGTATTCCCTGGAGGACAGGAGGGATAGTGGGGATATGATTGAAACCTTTAAATACTTAAAGGGAATAAACAAGACTAATACAAATATATTTTTCAGATCAAAAAGGGGAAGGAACATGAGAGGGCATCGGCTGAGATTGGAGGAAGATTCAGGAGGGAAATCAGGAGACACATTTTCATGGAAAGGGTGGTAAACAAGTGGAATACTCTGCCTGAGGAAGTGGTATCCTGTAGAATGGTGGGCAGATTTAAGAGGGGGTGGGACAGAGTGGGGGGGGTTGTTTTGAGGAAGGGAGAGTGGGGCAGCTGTAAGTTGAGGGGCTAGCTGCACAATCGAGCAGACTTGATAGACCGTGAGGCCTGTTTCTGCTGGCATTTCATATGTTTGTATGGGAATGATAGAGAAAAGAAGGAAGAGACTGAGGAGTTTAATGGGTGGTTTAAAGGATGGTGTCATTAGGAGGGGTACCACTTTGTGGGGGATGGGGGGATTTCTGGACAGGAAGTTCTTCAAGGATTGTGGTATTTACCTGATGAGAGAGAGGACCAGTGCTTTGGGGCAGACGTTTGACATCTACAGTGGATGGTTAAACTGACTATGGGGGAGACTGAGGCTAGGAGACCTACTAAGAAGCAAAAGTGGGTGAGTGGATAAGAAACCTAGCTAGGGCTCCCCTGAACAGGGCACTGATAACAACAAGGTGGGTAACGGTAAGGTTGAAGTCTAAATTAGGTTAGGGGAAGAGGTCAATGAGGGAGGGCTGACAAAGGCCACATTCTGCATGAAAAATAAACAAACAAGGTGACTATATAAGAAGAAGGGGAAAAGAATAGGAAACAGCAAGAGGGGATAAGGAGAAAGATGGAAAGGGGTCTGCTTTAATGCCAGGAGTCTGAGAAGTAAAATTAGTGAGTTCTAGGCAATGGTAGCAGACACTAAGATGGACCTAGTAGCCATCACAGAAGCCTCTGTAGGTATGCTCTGGGAATGATATCAATTTAGACCTAGCACTAGAACTAAGAGCCCAGGATCCCAGTAGACATGTCTAATCGCAACTGCTTGTGAAAGTTAACTGCTTTGAAAAAGTGTTTGCCGGGCCAGCCCACTGGTGCAGCAGCAGAGCTACTGCTCGAAGCCGGTGACCCGGTTCGGTAGCGAGCCCAGGTCATCAGAGGGCCAGCCGGGGGTGAAGGACTGAGCACCTGATGGGCTGCTCTCCTTCTCTGGGAGGGGTGGGTTGTTCTCCTAACCGCAATACCACCACCACCTGGGTGACCACGGGTGGTGCTGGTGCAGCTGAGGAGGCAGTCTAGCAGGGAGGTGCAGGCATTGGCTGAGGACCGGAGCGGAGGTGCATTCCACATGCCTCTGTCTCATTGGTCCTCTCTGAGTGTTGGCATCGGCAGGGGGCGGGGACCATAACAAGGAAAAACACCCCATGTCTGGTCCAGGCAATGGGCTCCTGCACCGAACGACCGTGGAGGAACAGGGGAGGATTCCAGCTGCACGCTCCCCTGAAGGTTTGGAGGAGGTAAGGGGGGCTCCTCTGCTCCACCCGGGGGGTTATCTGAGTCTCTAGAAGTAACACGAGCAGGACACTTATAGGAGCAATCCCTGGTCCTCTCGGCGGCGTAGCCTGGTGGTGCATTGGGAAACCCTGAGAGAGGGAACAGTCGTGGTGACAGGGGGCGTAAAAATAAATAGTAAAAAGTGTTTTCCCCCCCCAGCTAAAGTTACATTTCTCTAAGCAACAACTGTTGTGGATGTGTGGCAATTTTCTTTGTAAAGTGCTATCACTGGGTGATAATAAAGCCAAAACATCTTTGAAAGTCTTGGATCTAATTGGCATCATTCACAGAGGCATTCTGGGAAAATTCCAACAGATCAAAGGCAAGAAAAGAATCCTGCATGGCTACCCCCTGGGGCCATACAACTGCCAGGGAAAAGTAAAAAAAACCTTGCCACAGACACATGAAAAAGAATGCCAGGGACCATCAGAGGAAAAGTAACAAAACAATGCACAAGTGTGTTCATAATTTTTTGCACGTAGTTTTCCTTTAATTGCTGGATGGTAGTTCTTTGTCGTAATAAGAATCACAAATCCCTGTATGGCAGATGAGTGCCCCTCTTGAACCAGCCCCACAAAGAAAATGAGTTTACTGTATCATTTTCCTTTTTTTTCCATTATAGCTTTTTTCCTGGCTGGTTGCCATGGACAGGCTATCGGCCCTGTCCCTGCCCTCTCTTGCCCGGCACACATCTCCCGATCCACCGAGCCCCATATCCTCCATGGACTACCCCCTGTGACGGGGCTGGGAAGGGGAGGCCATCCTCCCTCTAACCGGTGACACACATCTAGATTGGGCTGGATGAACTGGTGATGGCGCAGTATGGAAGTGGGTGGACAGGGCTTCATATAGCCTGCACCAACCCATTTTCTGACTCTTCTCCCTCAGTCCCCCTAGCTGCTGTGGCACATAAGTGCATGCATATGGAGGATACATACACTACAGAACCACAGCCCCTCCCATAGTATCGCTAAAGCTGCCGGCGCCACCTCCAGGCCTCCACCTGTAGGCAGCCAAAGGGCAGAATTGGCAAGCATCTCCATTCCAAGAGAGGATAGCTGTTCACTGAATGCTCAATCCTCTCCCTCCCCAGCTGAATCCCAGTGAGCTGATCTTGTTCTCGAACACAGATCATCAGCATGGTAAGAGGTCATGTGCTTAGTACCTACGCCCTCTACACCACTGGGCCAGCTTCTGTACCATTTTCCTTAAGAGCTCTGAAATTGTGTGATGAAACTGGCCCATCTGGAGATGGCAGCTGAATCCTGGTGTTGCTGATTCTTGAAGAATGCCCTAGATTCTTGAAAATTCTGTGCTGAACTTCCTAGATGTAGGCTGAAACAGGTTATAGGTACAAGCATTACTTGCAGTAGGCAATTACTATACTCCCATTCTCACTTACTGTCGTGCAGACTCTGGAACTGGGATACAGGTGATCCCTTATATGCTAGGCTTACTGTGTGAGAGCTTGTCCCAAGGCCCGGTCTGGCTATAGGCTGGACTCCCTCTGGTCTGGAACTGGTACCATCAGGTTAGTCTCCCTTCTTCATCTCTCCCAAAACTGAGCTGCACAGCTGCCCCCAAAACTCTGACCCCTTAGTCGTCAGCTAGCTTATTCCACTCCTTAGCACCAATCACATCTAATTCCACTTGATTCTGATTCCACTTTGGAATCCTGCAGCAGCATGAACCACACTGGAATCCTCAGATTTGAAATGAAATTATGAATGACTGCTTGAAAATTCTGAGCCTGCTCTGTGCCCTGTTAACTTGAAATTCATTTCTATTACAGTACATGTTGCATAAATCACTATCCAGTGTACATAAAATAAATCACATATTCACTTTCTCAGCAGGATAGTTGACTTCTTGGGATCACTACAGTAACTTTTTGTAATTAACTTGAGCCAGGGGAAAAATAAGTCACTATTTATATGTTTCTCCAGTGCAAAATTTATCACTGTGCTGTATACCTTCAGTCAATAAAATTCTGAGGAGAAAACTGTTAATAAATTATCACTTTCCTTTTAGCTGAGGCTGAAAAATAATCTATTGGTATGTCTGTGGTCTGAGCTCATCCCAGGGGCTCCAGTACCTACTCCTGCCCAACAGCACACACAGACTTCTGGATCCTCTTTCATCCTCCCCTGCCTGCCAGCATGGCTTCTGGACTGCAGACATTTTTCTGTGACTACTCCACCTTCACAGGTCAACAACCCCCTTTCCTGGCTGGTACGACAAGTGGGAATATTTTTATTTGCTAGCCCCCCAAAAAAACTATAAATAACCAAGTTTGATGAGATTATGACTTAAATTGGTTGAGTATAGGCAATAGTAAAAAGGTTGCATATTTTCTGCAGTTTAAATGTATGTGTCATGCCCCAAAACACATCAACTTCAAATAGCTCAAATAGCTCCATTTTTATAAACATACATTTCTAGTGTAAATACATTATATGGCCTTGACTATTAAATTGTAAGCTATAGTAGCTTGCTGTGCCTTTAGTTTATTTCATTACTCTTTATGGTGTTTTCCTTGAGTGTTTGCTGTGTGTTGTGCCCTGGTGAGTCACGTTGTGAAGCAGGAATGGAATCTTCCTCAGGGGCATGAGTGCAACCTCAAGCAGGTCTTATGGTGAGGGGGCACTGAAGGTTCCCAGATGGGGTGGCTGGAGTTACCCAGCAAGACGAGGCAGGAGTTGCATTCAGAGGTAAAAATGAAGTAAGGAATTTATTTAGCAGGAAAGCTGGCAAGGGTCACAGAAGCAGGTTTTCATCAACAGAAAGGCAATAATTAACTAGGCAAATAATAAATGAATGAATAACTGTATCAATAAAACTGATGTGCACCTCTAAGCATTTACTTTGCTGTATCCTGCTGTACCTGCAATTATTCTACAGCACTGTTTATACCTGGTCAACCAGTACTAGCCTATACATTATGGATAGAAATACTCATTACTTTAAATGCATCAATTCAAGACAAGTAATGAAGTCACTTTATAGTCTAGAGCAGGACATCGAGAAGAACTGGGCCAAAAATCGGGACTGGAACAGGGCACCCAGACTAAAAGGGGCTCTGGTTGAAACACTGGAACTGATACTTGATGAGGAGCATCAGTTAAGCCAGCCAGTGGCACTGAGGGTTGAGGCACTGGACACCACACCTCACACCTAGCTGGTGACCCAGGTTCGGGAGCGGACTCAGGTCGTCGGAGGTCAGCAGGGGAGGAGTAGGACTGAGCATCTGGAGGACTGCTTTCCTCTCCTGGGGTGAGTGGGTTCTGCCACATGCAGCACTAGCAACCCCTGGTGTCCTGGGGAGTGCTGCAGTCTGTGTGGGCAAGGCAGTAGGTGTTGGGCGGCAGCGGGCATCTTTCACACAGGCGCAGGAGTATGCCTAGTGTGAGCAGGACACCACTACACATCAGCGCTCTCACAACATCAACAAGGAGAAAAGCCCCGCTCCCTGTATAGGTGGCGGCATCCTCCAGTGCCCCACCGCCACACACCCAGTGCTGGGCTCAACTCAGTGGCTCTCCCAAACCCCCCATCCTGCCTTAACTCTGGTGAGGAGGGCCAGTCAATGGACCAGGTAGATGAGGAGTGTCTGTCCCCGATTTCCCAGTGGGGCGGTTTTCAGGCAGGTGGTAGCGTGGTTGTCGGTGAGCGAGGGTTGCCTGAGAGAGTTCTAGCAGAGTGGTGATAAAGGGGCATCAGTTAGGCCACCGAGACTTGGAAGGACTTTGCAACCAGAACATGGATTCATTGATGTCGGAAACCCTTAGGGCTGCCTGGACAAGAAGAAACAGGCTTAGAACTCTGCAGAAGATTTTTTGGCCAAAGCCCCCCCATGGCCACCAGGACAAGGAAAAACTGGGTTGCAACTTTGAAGAAGATTTGTTAGTCAAAGCCCCCTTGAGCAGCTGGGACAAGGAGGAACTATGTTGCAAATCTGAAGAAGACTCATCAGCTAAAACCCCTCCCTGGCCTGCTGTGACAATAAGCAGCTGGGCTGCATCTCTGAAGATCGATCAATCAATCAAATCAATCAATCAAAATCTTTATTTATCCAGGTGAACATCATTGAGCAGAGCTCATTTGCAATACGGACCTGGTTATGATAAGATCTCAGACAAAATACAAAAGATAAGGGATACATTTCTAATGACAATGGAATAATTTGATACATATAGGTCATAGCATACAAGACATCGGCCAATAGCACAGAACAAACAATGCTGCAGCAGTATCATCTGCAAGTGACAAATGTTGGATATCTCAAATTTAAGTGACAGTATGCTAATTTGGGTTAGGTGGGTAACAGTAGAGGCGGGGACTAGGGTAGAAGTAGAAGTAAGAAGCCAGGTAGTAGGGTAATGTATCACCATAAGGCATAGCCAGAATAAAACATAATTATTAATAGGTAGCTTAGCTGGAGATAGGATAAATAAATCAACAGAAGACAGTGAAAAGCAGCAGACAGAGGATAGGGCATGAGAAGAGGAAGGATTAAAGGAAATGTACGTAAAAGAGGACAGTTAAAGACAGCCAGTATGGTGATATTGCAGTTATTGGTTCCGATTAATGGCGAGAAAAGCACTTGCACGATTCCTTAATAAGACGAGAATACAAGGTCTTAAATGAACCGATGCTGATGAATGTATTAAATTTTACGGTTTTCTGTAAATTGTTCCACAGGGAGGGCAGCACAAAGCTGATGGCTGGCTAAGTTGGTGAGAGTAGACTTTGGGAATTTTTAATGAGATGTAAGAGTGACTTCTCAGGGCATAGGTGCTTACTGAGCTTAGTGGGAGACAGTCTGAGATGTATTGTGGAAGTTTTTTTGAGCTAGCTCTTTAGGGCCATAAAGCGGCATTTTTTCCCACCTAAACTGGAGAGAGGTCCATCCTACGGCTGCATATAATAGTGGTGCATACTGAAGGGGAAACCGGTAATAAATTTAAGAGCTATATGGTAGAGCGTATCCAGTTTTGTCAGGTTAGAGGTAGGACAGTGGCTGTAATGAAAGTCTGTGTAATCTACTTGTGAGAGAAATGTAGCTTGCACCAACCTCATCTTCGCATCACTTGTGAGTAGGTAACTGATCCTGAAGTAGAGACCAAGTCTCTGGCGAAGTCTTTTCAGCAAATCCTCAATATGCTCCATGAAGGATAGTTTATGGTCTAGCCAGACTCCTAGGTACTTGAACTTCGTAATGAATTCTAGGTTTTCCCCTAGAATTGTAGAGATCTGTGGTACTGTTCTTGTAGTTGCTGGAATTGCTGCATGTATATAAGGAGAGAGGAGCATCACCTTTGTTTTCTTTGCGTTAAGTAAGAGTTTTTTGTTTAGGAGCTGTTTTGGAAGTAGGTTAAATTCAGATTGAAGGTTGTTACATGCAGCTTGAGGTGATGGGCGGCTTAAGTAAAGCACCATATCATCCGTGAATAGATGGACGTTAGCCTTAGTTACACTGTCACTGATGCTACTGATGTAAATCTCAAACAGAATGGGACCTAAAATAGATCCCTTGGGCACTCCTCTTGGTAGAGGTTTAATAGATGAGAATTCACCTTCTGCTTTGACTTGCTGTAAATGATCAGTAAGGTAATTTATAAACCACAGAAGGGAAAGAGAGTCCAAGCCTATAAACTGCAAGGATGAGATGAGTAGGCTATGGTCGACAAAGTCGAATACCCTGCTTAGGTTCAGGAATACTGCACAAAGTTTTTTTTTCCTAGTTCAATCTGCCAGTCGTTAGTCACTTTTGCGATGGCTGTGATAGTGCTATGGTTAGCCCTGAATCCAGATTGGGCAGGATTTAGCAGATTTGATAGTTCTAAATAAGATCTCAGTTGTGTACTTACAATTTTTTCCAATAATTTCAACAGGACAGGGAGAAGGGAAATCGGCCTATAATTGTTGAGGTCGCAGGGGTTTCCTGATTTAAACAGAGGTATAACATGGGCTGTTTTCCAGATGGATGGAAGGACTCCTTGGCTAAATGATAGGTTAAATAGGTGTGTTATAGGTACAGCTAGTATGTGGTAAGCAATCTTTAGGATGTATGGGTCTAGGAGGTCAGCGCCAGCACTTTTCTTTACATCCAGTTTACACAGAAGGTCTTCAACCTGTTTTAGGGAGGCAGGTTGCAGGGAGAATGTAGAGTTTGTGACTCAAACTTCATTAGGTTGAGAGCCCAGCTGGGAGTGTACCAGGTTTGCAGGAGAGTTATCGAAGGATAGCCCCACTGTTGTAAAGTGGTTATTAAAGGAGTCCAAAATTTCCACCCTCTCAGTAATGGTGCTGTTACCTGAAATGATCTTAGGTGGGAGAGAGTTACCAGCAGTGTGACCAGAGAGGTCCTTGAAGGTATTCCAGAATTTGACAGGGTGCTTGTTGGCCAAGTCCAGTTCTGTTTGGTAGCATGCAGCTTTTGCGTCTCTAATCTTCCTGATACATAGGTTTCTGGCCCTCCTAAATGCATACCAGTCCAATGGGGTTTTATATCTATGTGCTTTCTTCCAAAGCTTGTCCCTCTCTAATAGAGCAGATTTGAGTTCAGTGGAGAACCAATGACATGTTCTGTTCTTAACACACACTTTTATTAGAGGGGCGCATTTGTTTAAAGCCCCTAGTATTATGTTATTGAGGATGTCATAAGCTGATTGCACTGTCCTCGCCAGGTAAAAATCCTGCCATCGTGTGGAGTATTTTAGCTTGTCAAGATAGGCATATAGGTCAAAGTTCCGCTTGGCTCTTTTAACAGAGAACTTTGAGGAGGACAGAGGTGTAGCGACTGATCATACTCCAGCTATGAAACAATGGTCGCTGACATCATTGAAGAAGGTGCCTGCACATAAGAACAGGTGTGATTTGCTCACTAGTATAATATCCAAAAGTGTACTATTGCTAGGGTTCTTTTTATTCAAGTGCATTGGTTCGTCAATGATTTGCATTAGCCCATGGGCATCGCAGAAGGATGAGAGGGATGTTGAGGCTTTGGTTAGCCAGACTAAGTTAAGATCCCCTAGAATAATCATTTCCAGAGAACCATTCCCTAAGGCAGTGCCCAGATACGTTAGGAGTTGTAGGCCAGCAGATGGTGGTCTGTAGCACCCTATAATACACAGCGACGTGTTGTGTGAGATCACTACCTTGAGGGACAGACATTCAAATTCATTCATAATGGTTGCCGAGTCGAGACAGGAGACTGTATATTTGTCCTTAATGTATATGGCTACCCCACCACCTCTTGATTGCCTGTCAGCTCTGAATAGTGAATAATTAGGGATGTTGACCTCCCTGTCAGCTGTTGCTGGCCTGAGCCAGGTTTCCGAGACCACTAAGAAGTCTGGCAAGGTGCGGTAGATCCAGGCCTGAATCATGGTGATCTTTTTAGCAGGCTGCATACATTGACATGGAGGAAGCTCAAGCCTTTGATCTTTGCTAGGTCCGAGGATGAAGTGATGGCAGCTTGAAGCCCAGGATTAAGCTCCACATTGCCAGAGCATATCAGCAATAGTAACAGAAGCTTTTTTAGTGCAGTGCAGGATAGTTTATAGCTCCTGGACCTGGCATGATGTCGCGGGTAGTCAGACTGGGATAGGGTTTCCCCTTTTCTGGCATTCGTTTGGCCTACTGTCACACAAAGTAACACCATGACTGAGAGGTGCAGGGAATGATCAACACTGTGGAAGGCAGGCGGTGGATGCCTCGAAGGGAGCTCAATTCATGTCCCACCATAAGGGGAGTGCTGAGTCCTAGACTGTAGCCATGGGGAGTTGATGGCACAGAAGTAATCATTGTTGGTCACACTGCAGGACAGCATAATGTTAGCTTCCTCTCCCCTGTTAGCATGTGAAAGCAGGTATCATTCATCTAGAGTGATATAGATGAGGGACAGAGAGATTAGCCACAGCCTAGCCCTCATGATGGAACCCAGGAGGTTAGGCTCAGGGTGTCCCGAGTAGGAGGAAGAAAAAAAGAATAAAAAAGAAAATGAAGATGATGAGAAACTAATCTTCGGATGCTGGTCCAAGTTGCTGATCTTTGGGCTATAGCTCTGGATACAGATCTTCAGATGGTGATCCTTGATGCTGATCTTCAGATGCTGGTGCTGCAAAAGAAGCACCCCTGTCGGGGTAGGGATGTAGCTTGGCAGAGTAGCAAATGGGGCCTCTCCTGACTATTGCCTCAACACTAGCTGGGTTGACTGTCCCAAACTGTAATCCAAGGAGAAGATGGGTGTCACAGGCAGATGTGAAGAGACAGTCTTTAATGGGTGTGACACCTTGGCAGTCTGTAGGTAGTTGCAAAGAGTACCAGATAACTTTATAGTTCAGAGTGTCTTGCCAAGCAATGAGGTGGTTCGATGCCGGGTACACAGAGATTCAAGGCAGTCTTTTAGGAGGGTACCCAGGACAATAGTCAATTGCAACACTGTACTCCCTGGTCAGGCAGTCTAGTCTCTGAGCTAGTGGGCAGTTACTGGATTGTTACATAGTTCAGACAGGGCAGCACAAAAGGATAGGCAGTCTCTGAAAGGGTACCACCGCTTTAAGGCAGTCACGAGGAGGCACCACAGATTTAAGGTAGTCACTTTAGGGCAAACAGGGCACCACACAAGTTTAGGCAGTTTGTCTGATGCAAATAGGGCACCACAGATTTAAATCAGTCAGTTTAGGTAAACAGGACATCACACAAGTTTAGGCAGCTCATTTAAGGCAAACAGGGTTCCACACAAGTTCAGACAATTTGTTTAGGGCAAACGGGGCACTACATAAGTTCAGGTAGTTTGTCTGGGGCAAATGGGGCACCACACAAGTTCAGGCACTTTGTTTAGGGCAAACAGGTCACTCTTCCAGGGCAGACACTATGTAGCTAGGCTGGGATCATGGGCTATGCTCTCCCTTCCACAGGCATACACTTAAGATTTACAGTAAAAGCAACAGTCCAGAAATGTCTGTAGTCATACTGGTCCTTGTACAGTTGAAAAAAAGTAGGTGATTTGACATCTTTTCTCGGTCCAATAAAAGATTTGCACTGGGGTGATCTACAGATCTCCAGCATAGGGGGAGGAGATGGACAGGGTTCTAGTGGAAGTCATCTATAAGATGACAGCTAAGGGGAGATGCTGCTGGTGGAGACTTCAATCTGCCAGATGTGAACTGAAGCGTCCTGGCTCCAGCTCCAGCTAGGAGCAGGGATATCCTGGACTCCCTGCAGGGGGCGTTCCTCAGGCAATTAATAAAAGAGCCTACTTGAGAGGGAGTAATGTTGGACTTAGTACTCACAAACTGGGACAGTGCTGCAGACATCACACTGGGTGACCACCTGGGGACCTGTGATCACCGAACAGTGTGGTTCAATATAAGAACAGCGGCAGAGTCAAACCACACAAAGGCAAGACTCCTGGACTTCAGGAGGGCTGACTTTACAAAGATGGGGGAATGCCTTAGTGATGCCTGTGGGCAGTGGGGGGGACCTGGGTGGAGTAGAGGAACAGTGGGTGAAACTAAAAGGGGCCATAGTGAAGGCAACAAACCTCTGTGTTAGGTAAGTAAACAAAAGCAGAAGGAAAAAAAGACCGCTATGGTTCTCAAAGGAGGTGGCGGGGAAGGTTAGGGTAAAAAAGTTAGCATTCAGGAGATATAAAGAGATTCACAGGAAGAAGGACAGGGAAGCACTGAAAGCAGTCAGGTGTGCAAAGGCCCAAATGGAGGAGACAAAAGCCCAGGCAGTAAAGAAAGGGGACAAGGCATCTTTCAGGTAAATAAGCGAAAGAAGAAAGACCAAGGGAGGGACTATAAGACTAAGGAAGGGAGTGCATGGAGGGAGACCAAGACAAAGCAGACATCCTAAACAAATATTTTTGCTCAGTGTTCACAGAAGAAGGAGGAGAGGGATCACAGATAAGTGACAGGATCATCAATGGAAGGAAGGTGGACACCGGTCCATTTTTGGAGGAGAGAGTCCTGAAGGAACTCGCAAAACTGAAAGTGGACAAGGCTATGAGACCAGATTGGATACATCCAAGGATATTAAAGGAGCTTAGAGAGGTACTGGCAACACCACTGTCAGTCCTGTTCAACCACTCGCTAGACACGGGAGTGGTTCCAGAGAACTGGAAGAGGGCAGATGTAGTCCCAGGTCACAAAAGTGGGAGCAGGGAGGAAGCTGGCAACTACAGGATGGTCAGCCTGACTTCAGTGGTGCGGAAGTTAATGGAATCACTGCTGAAGGATAGGATTGTGGAATATCTTGAATCCAGCGACTTGCAGGATCTGAGGCAGCATAGATCCCCTGGAGGGAGGTCATGTCAAACAAATTTGATAGATTTCTTTGACTGGGTGACCAGGGAATTAGATCAAGGAGGAGCGGTGGATGAGGCCTACCTAGATTTCAGCAAGGCTGTTCCACATAGGAGACTCATACACAAGCTGGGCAGCCCAGGAGTGAGTAGTAAGATGGTAAAATGGGTAGGAAATCAGTTGAGGGATAGGCATCAGAGGGTGGTGGTAAATGTAGTTCACTCCAGGAAGGGGAGGGTGACCAGTGGGGTGCCACAGGGATCAGTACTGGGGCTGGTCCTCTTTAACATCTTTATAAACGACACTGCAGAGGGGTAAGAAGGGAAGGTACACGTTTTGGGTAATGACACAAGATCTGCTACAGGTTTGACACTCCGGGGGATGAGGAGAACTCTAAGTAAGCAGGCAGTGGTCAGGAGTGTGGCAACTAAGATTCAATGTGAAAAGTGGAAGGTTTACCATGATATGAGCGTGTTTTATTGGTGGCTCAATAAGAGCCACTCAATAAAACTGCTCGTAGGAAGAGCGATTGCTGTACAATAGTGAGGAGTAGGTTAGAGCGAGTGTAGCAGTACGATGCACTCGCTGCACCCGCAGGAAAATTAGTGGTGTAGTTTGGCCAAGCCCTGCCAAACTGGCTGTTTGGAGTGGGGGCTAGAGCCACTGCCAATGAAAGTCGAGGACCTGAGTTCGGGTCCTGGTGCAGGACAGAACTGTTTTTGTCCTGGGCTTTTCTTTTTTTTTTCTAAGTCCGCCCCCCTGGAGTTAGTAATCTTAAAGTTGGAGGATGCCCCCCACATAAAATGTTATTTCCTTTTATTGTTGTAGGAAAATGTAGTGACTGTCGTAGTTTGTGGCGGTTGCTCTGATGTCTGTCGCGGTTTTGACGTCGGGCACTTATTGCGGTGGTGGGTCGGCGAGATTTAGTATTCACCTTTATCACATAAAACCATGGAAAATCATGCTTTTGGGGCACAGAAACCCAGAGGTGATGTACATGATGGGTGGCATGGTACTGATGACCACCACAGAGAAAAGGGACCATGGAGGTCATCATAGCTGATGACCTAAAAGTGGCCAAGCACTGTGACAAGGCAGTGGTGAGAGCCTTTGGGATGGTGGGGTGCATAGGGAGAGGTATCACCAGCAGAAAGAAGGAGGTGGTGAGACTGCTGTACAAATCATTGGTGAGACCTCATCTAGAGTACTGTGTCCAGTTCTGGAAACCATATCTCTGGAAAGATAAAGACAGAGTGGAGGCAGTCCAGAGGAGGGCAACTAAAATGGTGCTGGGTCTGCACCAAAAGGTCTAAGAGGAGAGACTACAGGGTCTCAGTATGTACACCCTGGAGGAAAGGGGGGTATGATAGAGACTTTCAAATACCTCATGGGTATAAATAAGGTTCAGGAGGGAAACATTTTTTAAAGAAAAAGATGTTCAAGAACAAGGGGTCATGCTATGAAACTGGAGGGGGATAGACAGAGGGTACATGACAATTTGCTCCCACAAATTCTTTCCCCATCTACTTACTCCCGACAATTCACTCCCTGCACTTCTCGCTCCCTGCAAATTCACCCCATGGCAACTCGCTCCCTCGGTCCTCCCGCCACCAATCAGCACAGTCTTAAATTTCGGTGCAATGAGCTCATGCCTGGTCTAAACACAGCCGTGCATTACAACCATGGCAACTACTGAGATCACACGGACTACAAGATGACACTAATAATAAAAAATCATCCCTGAACCATCGGTTGCAGTTTAAGAAGTTAGTAAGGGAATATATGAGCTGCAAGTGTTCATTCAGGTGTCATAAAAATTAGACTGTGTGTGTGTGTGTGAATATATGTGTGTGTGTGTGTGTGTGTGTGTAAAAAAAGATTTGCAACACCGATGAGTAAAAAAGGGGCTTACGTATGTTACAGGTACCCCAGTGTACACACGTAAATAATAGGAATTTTAAGGATTTCAAAAAAAAATGTCTAGAATTAGAGCATTACATAGAAGCTTGTCTGAGAAAATTTACAACTTCAACAAAAATATGGGTAATGACTTTGTAGGAAAAACGTATGTGTCATTGTTCACCGAGAAGTTACATAAAATCAGACAAGTTGATTCCCCTCAATAGGTCGCATCACTCTCACCTCCGTCCTAGAGCTGGCAATGACAGTACGGCTGGATTACGGCATGGACTCGTTCACTGTTGTTATTACGAGCAAACACCTTCTTAGTTTGCTCATTCATGAGGGTCACTGCCACCATCACCATTAGTGCAACTGAAGTGAGTACGTGCATCCAGGAAGTAAGACATGTGGAATTACGGTGGCCCGCTCGGTGAAAACATTTTGATTAAAAAGAGGCTATTAGCAAACTACAGTAAAAGGAAAAATTGACAATATTTCTTTATTATAATAAAAAAAAACTCCCTTCAATAGGTCGTGTCACTCTCACCTATGTCCTAGAGCCGAGTGACCCGAGGCGGATTGTCAGTGAATATACACCGCGAGGCCCCGAGAAGGGCAGGAGGCGGGTGTCGGGGCCAGGTTGTCTGGGGGTGAATTTCTGGGAGCGAATTGTCATGCTCCCGTTGACAGACATAGGGGTAGGTAGCAGAAGGAACAATGAAAGTACAGGAGACAAGACAGCACCTTAATTCAGGTTTAAAAAGATCAGCAAGAAGGAAGTAATTGCAGTAATAAATAAGTTAAAAGCGAATAAGACCTGTGGATTGGACAATATTGAAATCAGGTTTATAAAGGATTCTGCTATTGAAATTGCCCAGACCTTGACAGATATATTTAATTGGAGCCCAACAGAAGGCACCTTTCCAAAAATATGGAAACAGGCGAAAATAGTCTCAATTTACAAATGAGGTGAAGCCTCCAATCCTACAAACTATTGGGCAATTGCTCTACTCTCCAATGTATCAAAAATAATGGAAATAATTATTCATAGCCAGTTAATTGACTATCTTGAAAAATATTATAAATTTACTCGATTACAGTCTGGATTTAGAAAAGGACTGTCCATGGACACCACGCACATGGCCTTCATTGACCAGGTGGCTTCCCCCACTTGGGGAGGCGCGGGCCGTGGGAGTGGTGTTCGTGGACTTGTCTAAAGCGTTTGATTTGGTGGACCACAAAATATTGTTAGACAGGTTAAATGAAACAGGAGACAGAAGAACCCCTTAGATGGTTTCATTCTTATTTATCCGATCATTTTCAGTTGGTCACAGTGGGAGGAAGCAATTCAGACTTAGTTTCAGTGACATGAGGCATTCCGCAGGGGTCAATTTTAGGGCCCCTATTGTTTCTCATTTACCTAAATGAACTATCTAATCATATAGACCAACCTAGTATAAGATTATATGGCTGAAGTAGCCAGCAAAAGGAGACCACCTGGTCTGTCGTGTCTGCTCAATGCTTTTTAATCCATCCCAAATCAAGAAATTTGGAAAAATAAATAAATTAAGAAATAAAAACAGTGAATGGATTGGCTCTTACACAGGTTTCTACTTACAAATATTTGGGAGTCCAAATAGAGCAACATCTCCCCTTTGAGCAACACACACTGACCAGTTAACAAGGAAAACAAATACAAGGATAGGTGCCTTGAGGCGAGCATGTGCGTGACCAAGAAAGACCACCTAACAGTGGCAAATCAATTACTCTTTCCAATTATGGACTATGGGTGCCATGTTTTCTGTCATGCTAATAAAAAATACTACAAAAATGTATTGATTTTATTTTTTTGTTTCTGGTAACCAGGTAAGTGCACTAGACATAAGAATGCCTATTTTCAGGCACGACCTGGGAGAGTACAAGGCACACCTTACGTATCACAGATTGGCCAGGTTTGTATTCAAATGTGAATATAATACTCACCACTCACTGTCAGTTATATCAAAGACTAGACAGAAACTCATTAGAACAAAAATGGAAAAGAATATGGACAACTTTACTATTTAGAGTCTTTAAAAAAGGTAAACTTACAGGACTTCTGGACAAATCTGACTGGCCTTACCGTAACTTCCCTTAAGAACCAAAGAAATCAAGGGAACTAGTGGTGCGGAAAATAATAAACAATTTTAGGAAAATGACATTCAAACATAAAGCAGCAAATTTCTGGAACGAACTGCCACCTCAAATGAGGACGCTTGATATGTCTGTGACTGCATTTAAGACTGCTATAAAACAGGAACTGTGTCACACATGCACTTGTAATAGATAGCCCCTTCTTGAATTATATGTAAATTAATTTCTATGTTTATTTAAAATATGCTTAGATTATATTTTTAGGTTCTCTACAAGTATTGTGTGATGTTACTGTCTCAATATGTAACTTGTACATTTCTGAAACATTTTTATTTGCTTTTGGTAACCGGGTAAGCGCACTAGACAACCAGTGCCTATTTTCAGGTGCGACCCGGGAGAATTACAAGGTTTACATAGGAGAAATACAATGTTGACATTACAAACCAGGAGCAGCAAGCTCCAACTGTGGGATAAAACAGCGAGGGTATTAAGGGGTAATATAGCCAAGGAATTACAAATCAGCAAACACAGTGGACAGTAAATTCTACAGGAACACCTTGTAAACAGGGTATTTGTAGCCATAATGGTGAATGTGTTGCTCAACAATGCCTGTATAAATAAAAATGTTTTACTACTTACTACTAGACTCAGGGGAAACGTGAAAGTACTTTTTCACTGAGAGGGTAGTGGATGCATGGAACAGCCTCCTATAGAAGGTGGTGAGAGCAGAAACAGTAAGAGAATTAAAAAAAAATGCATGGGATAGGCATAAGGGAACCTCAGTGGTTAGGAAAGGGGGGATAAAAAATGGGGATCAAGTAGGGTCTGCGGTTTTACAGTAGGTAAGGAAAATGGGCAGACTAGGTGGGCCAAATTGTTCTTATCTGCTGTCAATTTCCATGTTTCTATGTAGATATCAAATCATCTATTTGTAACAACCCAGTCCCCTGGGGTTACTAGAATCCCATTAGTACTAGTGTTGGGGAGGTAGAAAATGCAGCTGGTAAGGAGCTCATTTAGGGGCTTCTTACATAATGACACCACTGTTTACTCAGCTAGCCAGTGTGGCGATGATAATGTCATTTGGAACTCTTGCAGCAGCATAACCAGTTTTGAGTCAGCTGCTCAGGAGAAGTTTAGAATGTTCAGTAGAGTCTGAGTTTGGAAGTCAGAGTGGCAGGAGGTTTGCCAGTTGGGGCTCTGTCACAGAGAGCCCTGTGTTTCTCACCCTAGTTTGGATTAAATCTCCAGTTGCCAGTGAAGTGGTAGAGACCTTTTTTCAGCAGGATTCCTTGATTTTCTCTCCAGGGGAGTGAGAGAAACTGCGAGTTCAGTGGATCCAATGGGCAATCTCCTGAAGGTCCTAGAATGTGTACAGCTGCCTTTGTGAAGGACTTTGTGGGGGATTTTCTGACAAGCTACCAAGGAAAAAGGGTGCTTTCTGGTTGTTTCCATGCCTAACGGAAGGAGCAACAGATCTGAGTACAGATGTAGTAACTGTCCTCATTAGGGAGTTGGCTGAGGTGTGTGTGCCCAAGATAGGGCTAGGTCACACCTGTCAGGGCCCCCTCATACACTTTGGTGTCAGTTTCAAGTTTTAAGTTTGAGTCTTTAGCAATTCAGTGGGGATTAGTGGCTCTTTTGGTGTAACCCTGAAGGAAAGGCAGAGACTGTTGGTTGGGACAAAGGGTGGGAGGAACGCCATCTGGAGTCTACAAGGCAGGGCTGACTGGTTTGTTGATGGGCGCCAGGTTTCCCTGGGCAAAGGCAATTGCCGCAGGAGGATGTTCTGAGTGTGTGGTTCAATCCACAAAGCATACATTCAATGGGAAAAAAAGATGTTCTGAGTGTGTGGCAACAGTCCACAAGCATGCACTCTTGGAAAATGGAAATGTTTTGGGTGTGTGGTTCAATCCACAAGCATACACCATGGGAAAGAGAAATGAAATGTTTTTGAAGAGAACTGTACTGCCTAGCAAAGAGTGTCTGGAAAAGGAATTCATTCTTTCTCTCCACCCTACCCCCTGCAGTTAAACCCTGCATCTCTCTTCTCCTCCTCCCCTTGTAAATTTCATATTCCACTAAGTCTCCTCTCTGTCCTCCCCCTGGTGCCAGTTCAAGCTTATTTCTCTTGTCTGTGGCAGCCCCCCCCCGCCAAATTCCCCTCTGTCTCTCTCTTCACTGCACACGCCCCTGATTTACTCTCCAGTGTCACCCTTTGTTATTACTGTGACTTACAATCTGTTGCTCTGTTCCTGTCCTCAGATCTCTCAGCCCCTGATCAGGGAAACATCTGAACGGCCAGGGCTACCTGGGCCAGCCGTCCACACCACCACTGCTCACCGCCAAGGAACCCTCCTCTTGCTGGTAAGCTCCCAGGCCGAACTGGGAAGTGCTGAAAGGCTCCCATTGGCTGCTGCCTGTTGCTTCCATCTCCTCTTATGCTCTGCGCAGCCACTGATTGGCCCTGCAATCTTGAATGATTCAAACTGTTTTGCTGGGCTCTGCGCCCATAGACTTCAGTGGGTTTCGGAAGAAAATATTTGCCCACCCCCCTCCCCCACCTTAATTAAATAGGCCTTGGCTCCGCCCACTTCTGCCTAGGGAACCGCCCTTTCGTTTCCTATTGGATACTCTCTCTCCTGTACCTCCTCTTTTTACTGCCCACTCTCTCTCCTCCTCTTGCCCCTCTGCTAATCAACTCAGTCCCCTCACTGCCCCTGCCTCCCTTCTGTGCCTGACACCCTGGCAGCTTGAGAAGATGCCTCCACGGAGAGGTTGTCCTGGTCGGCACGGACTGGCTGGGGCCCCTATTCAAATTATGGGCTCGATAAACACTACACCCTCCCCGAAACCACCTGCCTCCTGGCTATCGGCCAAAGGCTTGAGGCTCGTGCACTTAAACATACACAGCCTTCTACCAAACCTTACTGAGCTAACAGCTTGGGTGGCCCACTATAATCTGGACATTATGGGGATCACTGAGACATGGCTTAAGCCACACGTATCTGACTCAGTTTGTGACCTTCCAGGCTACAATCTCAATAGGTTGGACAGGCCCCAGAACAAGAGGGGGGGCGGAGTACTCATATACTAAAAGACGCACTTAAACGTCTCAGTCATAGGACACTCGCAATCTGCATCGCAGCTCTGTGAGTTCCTACACGTCCTCCTCCTCCTCCTAGGGAACACCAAAAGGTGCATGTGATATGTGCCTACAACCTCCCAATGGTGGTGTCCGGGCTCTCCTACCTCCTAGATAGTCTCAGCCCAAAGGTTGGCTCGACGAGTTACTAGTCTTGGGGGACTTTAACCTTAACTGGGCAGGTCATGGTGCCCAGCAATACGAACCACTGTTGGCTGGACTGGCCCTAAGCCAGCTCATCTCTGAACCCACTAGGCCCTCTCTCAGAGGCGACAAGGGCTCGTCATCGACTGGGTACTAAGCAACAAAACAGAGAAAATGATCTCCTGTGGCATTCTACCTGATGCTATATCGGATCATTCTCCCACTTTCTGCATATTGGGCAACGCCCCTCCCAAAATCCAGCACAAGGTGATTCAAATGAGGGATTACTCCAAACTCAGTGCTGGAGACTTCCTTGAAGACCTGTGGCATACTGACTGGTCTCAGGTCATGGCCACCAATGACCCCTCAATGGCCCTTGACAACTTTCTAAAAGCATTCACCCCACTTCAAGACAGGCATGCCCCTCACAAGAAGGGCGTGAGGGCACTGCAACTAAATGGCTCATGGAGGCCTGTATACTCTCATGAGGCAAAGGGATAAATGCTGGGCGGTATAGAGCTCACTGTCCAGCACGGATCTCCAGAATTACAGGCAGCTGAGGAACTCATGCAAGACAGCCATACGCTCAGCTAAAAGTGAATACTGTCAGTCCATCCTGCTCTCCACAGCCAAAAATCCGAGGACTTTCTGGCAGAGCATTAAGAAAGTGGTGGGTGGGGCCACAAGAGCGCAGGTCACTGACATGCTCATTGACGGGGTTAACTGCAACAACCCCCTCACTATTGCCAATGCCTTCAACGTTCAGTTCACAGACTTGCCTACTTTACCCAAACTGCAGCACTACCCTGCTGGCCAGGCCTCCTCACCCAGAGGGACAACCCCCCTACTGCCCTTTTACCTCAAGGCAATAACAGACATGGAGGCCCAGAAGCTCCTTGCTGGTCTATCCCCATACACTGGAGCTGGGCATGACTGCCTGGAACCAAAGCTGCTGAGGCTAGGGGCATCAGTACTAGCCCGGCCCATAGCGCATGTCTTCAATGCATTGCTCACCTCAGGCATAGTCCTGGACATCTGGAAGATGCCAAGGTGATACCTGTACCCAAGCAAGGGGACACAAAAGACCTCAAGAACTACCGTCCCATTGCAATCCTATCGGCGATCAGCAAGCTCCTGGAAAAGGTAGTCACCTCTCAGGTCACCCACTACCTACAGACCCACAACCTTCTCTCCCGTGCACATGGGTTTAGAAATGGGCATAGCACCTCCACGGCCCTAGCAGTTGTTACCTCGGAGATCAGGTCTGCTGCTGATCGAGGTGAACTGACCGGGGCCATCTCTGCTGATCTCTCAAAAGCCTTTGATCGGGTTGACCACACATTACTGTGCTCCTCTCTCCTGTCACTTGGCTTCTCCTCCCCAGCTCTTGCATGGATCAGCAATTACCTCACGGGCAGGCATCAGTACACCAAATTCAACAAGGTCCTGTCTGAGCCTGCCCAGGTTAACTGCGGAGTCCCCCAGGGCTCTGTCCTGGGGCCTCTCCTGTTCTCTCTCTTCATAAATTAGCTACCCTTGGCTCCGGCTCTAGGGTCCTCAGTGCTGTATGCAGATGACCTAGTCATCATGGCCAAATCCCAGGACATCGCCACCATTAACACCAAACTAAAACTCGGACTTCGGCCACATCCAAACTTGGTTGCAGGACCATAAACTTATTAACCTACGGAAGATGCAGGCCATACTATTTGGCTCAGCATCCAAGTTAAAAGCGGCCCCGGATTCACTACAGATCTCCAGGGCTGATGGGTCACCACTGACTGTCACAGGCTCAGTCAAGTACCTGGGGGTAACCCTTGACCCGCAGCTGGATATGAACCTGCACATACGAAATACATGCAAGACCTCAAACTGCAAGCTGGGTCAGGCTTACAGAGCAAAAAGCTGTCTAACTCCAGCTGCCCGTCTTGCTCTAGCCAGGGGAGTCCTCCTACCCACGCTTTGCTACGGACTAATCACCTTTGCCCACGTTGCAAAAACTAGTCTAGTAAAGTGGGACTCACGTACAACAACATATGCCGTTTTGCGCTCTCAGCCCCCCGCCTCACTCACCGCTGTGAGCTTTACACCCGGCTTGAGTGGCTCCCACCGGAAACTCACCGCTCTTATGTCATGGGCAACTTCATTGACAATACTGTCAGAACTGCCACCCCTCAAAACCTTGCCGAGACCCTTGTTCTTGCTACACCCTCCTACGACCTGCGATCCAGCGGCTCCCATGCCCTCCTGGTACCTAAAACCTGCACACAAATGGGTGACTGAGCCTTCGCTGCGTATGCGCCCAGGGTTTGGAACTCTCTTCCAACTAACACTCGCTACTCTCCCTTGCACCAGAGCTTTAAAGCCTCCCTCTGGGGTTTTCTCAAAACGGCTGCCACCTGTCTCTGTACTAGACAAACTCTCTCAGCCTGGGATGCCCCAACTAACTGAGATGCTACCTAAAAATTACGACTTGGGCAGAGCACAACTGTGCTCATACTCCTCCTGTTCTCACAGCATATATAAAAATGGACCATTTAGGCCCACCAGCAAAACAGGGTGAGCACTATAACTGTGCACTCCTTTCTCTCGCACTGGGCCCACTCTATCCCAACTGTGACTCCTCCTTATTCTAACTGCTAGCCTTACAACTTGCTGCCTGGAGCAATGAATTCACACTGCACTTCTTCCTACTGACTGCAATGTTTAATACTGTATTACAATACCTGTTTTTGGTATTGTTGTCTTACAATGTCCCTGTGTTCTGGTCACTTTACATTAACTCTTCACTACTATTTGCCTGATGAAATCTGATGCTTGTAAAGTCCCTGTTGTGCTAATTCTATGTAATGTAATCCTCCACTTGTAACATAGACATAGAAACACAGACTTTGATGGCAGATAAGGAACACTTGGCCCAACCAGTCTGCCCATTTCCCTATCTACTGGATAAGCTGCAGATTCTAGTTAACCAACAGCCTACTTCCTGCCACCCCCCACTACAATTGCCTTCTGTCTGTCCCATGCATGTCTGAATTCCCCCACTGTTTTAGCCCCAACAACCTCCCCAGGAAGGCAGTTCCACGCATCCACCACTCTCTCCGTGAAAAAAGATTTCCTCACATTACCCCTGAGCCGTCCCCCTCTATCTTTAAATTGTGTCCCTTGTTCTTACACATCTCTTTTTCTGAAAGATGCTACCCTCCTGGACTTTGTTGATTCCCTTGAGGAACTTGAACGTTTCTATCATGTCCCCCCGTCCCTCCTTTCATCAAGGGTATACATATTAAGCTCTCTCAGTCTCTCTTCATATGATTTCTGATGCAGACCCTTCACCATTTTAGTTGCCCTCCTCTGGACTGCTTCCATCCTATGTCCTTGCGTAGATGAGGTTTCCAAAACTGCACACAGTACTCCAGATGGGGTCTCATCAACTGTCTGTACAGAGGGATAACCACTTCCCTTTTTCTACTTGTGATGCCCCTTCCTATGCATCCCAGTATCCCCCTGGCTCTCCTTACTGACTTTTGTTCATGTATGTACCTTGTAACCTCCCGGGTCGCACCTGAAAATAGGCACTTGGCTGTCTAGTGTACTTACCCGGTTAACAAAAACAAACAAATAAATAAATAAAGCCATACTGCACAATCCCAGCTGCTGCACTGAACATTCTGATAATTGCCTTCTGTGTGGAGTTATTGGGGTCCCCTCAGCAGTTAGGTCTAGCATATGCCTAGCATCCTCTCCCCTGGACCTGGTTGTAGTTACAAAGGTTCATTTATGGTAACTGTACCCACACCTCCTTTTCCTTTAGATAATGAGGCTGGTATACACTCTACAGCTAGGGGTGGTACCAATCTGAGTATTTCTGCCGAAAGTAAATGGTATGCCATATGTGGGTACTAGTTCTGTTTAATGGGGGGTGCCAACTTGCCAAAAGTAGCTCGGGGTTACATATTTTTTCAGAGCCCTACGTCAAGTGATGGCAGTAATATATTCGAAGTAGTGTACTACTGCTCTGCTCGGTGTGTGTATGGGGGAGGGTGGTGAAAGAAGCTAAAAGAAGGAATCATTCACAGGTGATGGGGGAAGGGTGAGTTTCTAGTCAGGCTCTAAAAACAGAGTGAGGGTCTATCGGTATACACTCAGTTGCATGCAGAGCCGGCCTTAGCATGCTGCGAACTGTGCATTCGCACAGGGCCCCAAAAAATGCCTCAGCTGTTCCACTGACCGCCTTTGTTCTTGGTCCTTTTATGTTTTGAGTCAAGTAAAGTGCAAAACTCGCACAAAATTAGCTGAAAATGAAGATACAGGGAGGCCATTGTAGGGAAGAGGCTGTTCCTTGGGGGCTTCACAACTTCTGATATGGGGCCCCAGCAAGGAGGTTTGCACATGTCCCTGGCATAGTTAGGGACAGTCCTGGTTGCATGATGATTCAATTCCAGACTGAAGCAAGCTTAGCGCCACTGCCTGAGGTCACAATCATACCTCTCAGCTGTCCTCGGTTAGGACGGATGTCCCTCATTTTACCCTATGAAACTGTTCTGTTCCTCATAGAAAAGTTGCTGCCCACACAGAGAATATACAGTCAATTATTTTAAATTAGAAAATGGGCTTTTTATTTCCTGGCATCTGATTAGCTAGTACCCTTGCCAGGGGGGTACATTAACTTTCAATAGATGCCCAGGAAATAAAAAGGACCAGCCTATAGTGCCACTTCACCCACTGAAGAATCCTAGTGCCCACCCTGCTTCCTAACTGGCTAAAACCACATTACTGAAATTTAAAATCGCCACAATTTTTTGCCCTCACTAAGCGACAGTTTCTGTTTCTGTAGCGGGATCGCAACTGAAATTTCATCTGCTCATTGTTGTTCCCTCCCTATATTTCCAGCACCAACCAAAGCCTTCTTTTAAATAAAAATACACTCTTTTATTATTGCTTACTTTGGGGACGCCAGGCTAGAAACGCTGAGTACTCTGTGGCAGGTGACGGCAGCAGGTGTCCGGAACAGGTCAGTGGTGTTCTGCAGGTGCAGGCAGACTCTGAATTTCGAGAGCGAGTGTCTTTTAAAAGGTCAGAAGGACTGATCTTGAGTCAGCAGGCAGGCACCAACTGAGAGACTGGCAAGTTATTTCAGAGTTGTTTCTGAGTGCACTTACGAAAGAAGGGTTGGCGTTTGGTCACCCGTATTTTCTCTGTTTTTGTGTTGGGATAGACTGCGTTAATCTACGTGGCTTTCACCGTGAATATGTTGTAAACATTTAATTTGAAATTAAATTGCTGATGGATAAATCCCTACCCACACTTCATTCTGCCACTCCATTCACATTTTCCACGAGAAGTGTTGAAGTCTGAGCTGTTACCAAGGGTACACAGAAAAAATTCTCTCAAGTGCGGTACACAGCTTACCGCGATCGCTGATGGGGCACTCCAGAGATACAAGCAGCATACTGTCTGCTCTCACACACTGAGCTATTGGGGCTATCACAGCAGCAAACGAGCAGCTCGTGTGTGTGTGTGAGTGGAGGGGGGGGTAACCATGACGACCAGCAAACAAAAACAACAAAAAAACAGCATTCAAATCCATGCAGAGGAACTATTTTATTACAACATTCATATTAAACTAATTTTATACTTAACAATTTGTAATTAAACTTACAGTTTTTACAGTGCCCATTTTCTAAGCGCAATAATACCCTCCAGGGTGGGCGGTATTGTGCTATACCGGACCTGCCAGGGGTTATAAGGCCCTCCGCCTACGGCGTTAATACCGCCCACCCTATCGGGTATTATTGCTTAAGTAGAAATTCATAATATTTTAAGATGCTAAATAAAAAATAAACAGTGCACAAGTAAACACAATGGTTTCCACAGTGTTCTGAACTTGTTACTTGTATCTCCATGCAGGGGTGTAGCCAGGGATTTCAGATCTGCACACCAAGTGGATTCACTGCTACCACCCCCCAGTGCAGCCAGACAATATACAAATGTACACCAGGACCGTGTTTGTTGCCTCATTTGGCACAATAAATACAACTTTTGTATCTCATGACAATGGTTGTTGCCATGCATAGGTAAATACAAATGCCATGCATTGTTCCCTAAGGCACCCACATACCAGCCCAGAGCCTGTAAAGTTGTACTGTCCTTGGGATGGAAAGACAGTATTAGTGACCAGTCCTTCTAGTTTCGACTCCTAGGAATAAAATTACAGAAAGGTTCAGCATTTTGCTAGTTTTAATGGCAAAAGGAAGCAGCTCAGAGCCTATTTGCTACCCCCCTTAAATAAAATTGCACACCATGGAGTACTTGGAGTATGCCTGGCTACACCCATGTCTCCATGTTTGAGGCTATGTCCCTCATTATGAGTATCAGTATTGCACATTGTCCTTCATTTTGATTGTCCATGTTGTCCCTTATTTTTTCAGTGACAAAAGATCGAGAGGTACGGTCACAATACAATCTAAACACTCGCTGCCAAGCAGCAAACTGATCACATAGTTAGGAAGAAAGCTCTATACGCAGAAAGACTACTAGATAGTTCTGAGTCTCTTCAAATTCGTCCTCCCTCTTAGTTCTTTGGAGGTGCTCGCAGACGACCATACCAGGACCCTGTGGTAACGCCCCATCCTCGTCACGTGATGTGGGGAACAACGCCACCACCCAAGCAGGCTTCACGCGTTTCTGTGACGTAGTTCGCACTTCCGGTCTCCGGTTTGGTTCTGCTGTTATGTTTTTTGAGTGGGTTTGTGGATGCAATACCGGGTGGCCATGGATGTACTTGTGAGGGATTTTTCCTCCCGAATCGTGGTGGCAGCGCCGGCGACAGAGCGGAGGTCGGTGAGAGATCTCGTTCACTTCTTCAGCCAGGAGAAGGTAAGAGCAGCGTGGTCCCCACTTCCATCCCTCCCGGTGTTGGAGCTGGGCCGGAGCAGTTGGCGGCGGTGGGCCGTGAGGTAGACTGTGTTGGGGTTTGTAGCTGTCTGTCGTGTACCCCAGACACACAGTCACCAACTTGTGGGAGTGCTTCTTTGTTTGGTTGACTGTTGCATACTTTTCCAATACAGAAAGTGTTTACATGCCATCATACCTCTCAATCTCCTGCCTCATAAATCGGGGACAAGGCGTAAAAAAAATCAGGGACACATCTTCAAAATTAGAGAGATCCACCCAGAAATCTGGTAGAATATGGGGCTTAGAGCAAAATGCATTTTCTAAGGAAGAACAAGTCTGTAACTTTAATGCTTGACATTATTTTGTGCTTACAATGTCCACTGTTTAGCCACGGAAACACAAATTTTAGGAGCGACAGAGTAAAATTTTGAGGCAAAATCAGGGGCAGTTGAGAGGTATGCATGCCATTTGCTTGGTACCGCCATAGTGGTTAGTTAACTCGGTATGTCTTTCCTGGTAACAGTTTTGAAATAGTGTTTTCGTGTAACTCCACATATTTATAAAACATCTGTTTATAGTAGCAGACTGTAGCAACATAGTCGAAAGGGACTCTAGGTTAATCAAGTATGACCCCTTAATAAGCAGTCTAGGGACAAACAATTATGAAAGGGGAGCTGGACACCATAATGGCTCTAGAGTCTTTTCCAACTTTTATTTTATTTTAGTCTTTGGTAACCGGGTGAGGCCCACTAGGCACAAGTTCCTGTTTTCAGGGGCAACTGGGAGCACTGGGCGGTTAAGCGACTTGCTCAGAGTCGCACAGTATGCAAGTGGAGGTTGTGAGAATCAAACGCTGATTCTGGTCTGCTAGATGTACTAAGCTCATTCACACCTCGTTCCTCTAACCTCTAGGCTATACTGCCAGCCCAAATTATGGGTATGGTTGAAAACTGGACGGCTAGACACACAGGCTAGTAAGCAAACTAGGTAGCCTAGGAGTGGATCCAAAGGTGGTAAACTGGATAAGAAATTGGTTAGGGGGTAGGCGACAGAGGGTGGTGGTAAATGGAGTTCACTCTGAGCACAGGAGGGTAACCAGCAGTGTGCCTCGGGGATCAGTGCAGGGATCGGTCCTCTTTAATGTCTATATGCATGACATTGAAGAGGAGCTGGAAAGGAAGTTCTGGCTCTTTGTAGATGACTCCAAAATCTGCAATGGGGTGGACACGGGGGAGATATGGTAGCTGAATTTCAGTGTGAAAAGTGCAAAGTAATGCACTTGGGACACAGCAATACGGGGCAGAGTACAAAATGGGAGGAGTGGTACTGATGCCCACCAAGCAGGAAAGAGACTGGGGGTGATCATATCAGTTGACCTAAAGTTGTCCAGGCAGTGTGACAAGGCAGTTGGGAGGGCTAGTGGAGTACTGGGGTGCACAGGGAGGGGTATTGCCAACAGAAGGAGGGAGGTGGTATTGGCCTCTGTATAGATCACTAGTAAGACCCCACCTAAAGTACTGTGCCCAATTCTGGAGACCATATTTCCAGAAGGACATAGACGTAGTGGAAGTAGTCCAGAAGAGGACAACTAAAATGGTGCATGGTCTGCATCAGAAGCCCCATAAGGAGAGATTTAAGGACCTAAATATGTACGACCTGAAAAGTGGGGGATATTTATTTATTTAGCTTTTGTTAACCAGGTAAGCACTCTAGACAAAAACAGATGCCTATTTTCAGGTGCGACCGGGGGTTACAAAGAAAAAAGGACGCAGTCAGGTAATACAATGCACAGGTAAACAAACAGGCAGTTCAGCGATGAGACACTAGAGGCAATTCAGGGTAACACAATAGTGAATGCACGAGGAACAGGTAAACAATATGTAGACATTTAAAAGACAGACAATTCTAAAACATAAGTACCTTTAAATATCTTATGGGGGTAGATAAGGTACGGGGGGGGGAGTATCTTTCAGAAAAAGATGTTCAAGGGCTACGGGGCACGATAAGAAGTTGGAGGGGGGATAGATTAAAAAGAGATGTGAGGAAGTGCTTCTTCACAGAAAGAGTGGATTCCTGGAACAGCCTTCCAGCAGAGGTGGTGGGAGTGAAAACAGTGGTTGGGTTCAAGAGTGCATGAGATAGGCATAGGGGACTCTTAGGTCCTGTCCACACTACACCACTAAAACCCGGTAACGGTTTCAAACTGTTAGATGGTAAACATTACAGTGTGTCTACACTGCTGGTGAACCATCATAACGGTTCGGAACCGTTACAGCTGGTCCACATTGTGGGTGACAGGCGACCATTACGGTCGGCACCCTATCCCACAGTGCAGTTCGTGCTGCACTGAGGGCAGTGCTGGGGCTACACGCTCGCGTATCCACACTACAGCTGGTAACATTACAGAGGCCGAACCGTTTTTTAACCTTCATTGAAACCACCTCATAAGTGATTTCAACAACGATTACGAAAACGCCTCCTGTAACATTACAGGTGTAAATGCAAACTGTTGCAGCAATGGTTTGGACTCTCTGTAACATTACAGAGGGGAGTTTTCAGTGTAATGTGGACAGGGCCTTAGTGAAAGGGAAGAGGGGCGAATGGTCTGGCGATCAAGCAGGATCTGTGGTGATACTATAGGCAGGGACAGTGGGCAGACTAGGTGGGCCAAGCATTCCTTATCTGCTGGCAAATTCTTCGTTTCTATGGACCCAGATACGTAAACCCTGGATTGGCTGATCTGGTCAGCTAGCTGGACCGGTGCAACTTGTTTTAATATTGTTGGTCCGATCACTTTGGCCAGATTAGCTGGTCTGGCCCAGTCCTGGCGGACCAGTTTTCACTGTTGCCCAGGACAGGGTGAAAACTGCACCCGCTGGGACCGGACCATTTAGGTAAAACTGGACTGTCCCAATTGGCCACAGTGGGCTGACTGGCAGTATTAGGGCAGATGACGCTTGGTCCATTTGGGTTTTACAGTTCTGGTCTGTCAGCCTGATTTTTACCAGGTCCCTTAAATTATTATGTAACTATGTAAGAAGAATCTTAGCTATTGATTTTAATGAGACACAAAATGTACTTTCTGAATCATTTCTGAATACAAGGTTTGAAGGTGCAGATCATGACTCTGCTCACTTCTGCCAGGTTGTTAAATAACTGCCAAAACTGATTAGCATGTTCATTGTAATCAATTGTGAAAAAGTATGTATATGCATATTCTAGTAGTTTACATTGCTAAACAAATTGAGACATGAGCTATGCATTATCCCAACTGATTAGTAGTTTTACTCATGAAAGTGCTAATCAGTTTTGCAGTTATTTAAAACCCTGCCTGCCATCTTTTATCTACCTGGTATAGGCATTCTCAGCCCTGTTTCCAATCCCCTGCTATGCAGTAAACTCGCTGGGGAGGGGTCTGACCTTGTGGTTAGTTCGTTCCACTCCTAACAGTCTGATAGACACCACTCGGTCCAAGTAAATGATTCCCTTTCTACCCCCATTTCCATCTCATCAGGAGCCCCAGTTTTCTACCCTGGGCCCCATCCTGTTTTCCATCTTCTTAAACTACTTCCCCTTAGTAATTTAGGGCCAGTGATTTTACTTTTTTCAAAAATGGCCAATTCCATTTGATAGAAATGTTAGGGTCTTGCATTGGTGTCACAGTGCTTCCATGTTCTGCTATGGAACTCTGGTTTAAAAGAACATACATACATTATACAGTTCTAAAATTATACTTACCATCAGTGTGTTAATCAAATACATTTGCTGAGTTAAATAAAAACCCAGAAAAAAAGATGGTGCAATAACAGAACTGGAAAGAGTATTTAGAAAACAGTTTATACAGACGAAATGCCTTGTAGGTTAAATGCAGTTATCTTTTAAGGAACATTTGTTGACATGTGTGGTTTGTGACTGTTTTTTAATGACTGCATACTTCTGCCAAGTGTATTCTGTTTGAAATGTACATCAGTTGTATTTAAAAAATGGGTAGGAGAAAATCCTGGTTGGCTAGCACCTGTGCGTTGAGAGAGCGCAACACACAGGTAGAACAAGTTCTGCCAATCAGGATGCATTACATAAAACACATCCTTGCACCAACCTATGGAATCTTGTAAATTCAAATTTTTGCTATGTATTTTTTTTGCCCAATGATAAAAATACAAAACAAAACTACATACCATGCTAGCTTGAAATAAGTAGTAATGAACATTTTAAAAAAGTAAATAACATTGAGACTCATCTTTCTACATTTTTATCATTTTTTTTATTTTTTTATCTGTAGCGATTTTTCTCCCTGGCCACCTGCATCCTCCAGGGATATACCTGTCAGGTCCACAGCCCTTGGCTCCCCCATATCCTGATAACCCACTGCCTACCCTTTATGACCGAGGCTCCAGGAGGAGAGCTTGTCCTCCCCTCGGAGGTAGTCTACTATGTGGACTAGAATCCCCTGCTGGCAGGCACTAGACTTGGGACTCGCCGAGGCCCAGACTGTCATAGAGACGGAAGTGGGCATTTTTTATCCCTTTCTGCTGGTTCCCTCCCTCCACACCCAACAGGAACATAGCCAATGGCCTTGAATGCTCACAGTAGACCCTGCAGCAGGAGCAAGCTCACTGGCCCAGCCACAGGGGTTGTGGCTCCATAGCACCCCGCTGACCCTCCCTGGCCAAGATGAGCTGCCTCGGCCCAGCCTGCCTCTCAACGCAGCAAACCAAGCTCGATCCTGAACTCAGATCATCTGCACAACAGCGTGACAGGCTGCCGCTGGGCCATTGGGGCGGCTAGTTTCTTTTTCTTTTTAAAGCTGATTAATCACATCCTCGATTCCTGTAAAATGTAGATTGCACATGCAGTGGTAATCTTGATGGTCTGCCATCACTCAGTCAGCTGTCTTCAGCAAACTAAAAGTGAAAACAGTCACTCAGTCCCTACCTCATGCACATTACTTTTAGCTCTTTCAGCACTGGCACTAATGACCACTGCTCTACATAGAACAGCAGAACTTTCCTAACTCTCACTACTGTGGATGGAGGAGTGCTTCTGGTAACACTGTCTTGCAGTCTTGGTCTTCCTTTGATCAGTGACTGAGCAGTAGTTGTGAGTGTAAAGATGTCACTGTACAGTACAGTACTGTTCCTTTAATAGATTCCCTCATATCCTTGGTAAGTCCCACAAAGTGGAACTATTGGGGCTGCATTCTGCTGATTGGGGTCTGAGTGGATAAAGAAAAACATGCAGTGTTTGCTTTTTTTTTTTTAGGGATACTATCTGTTCTTGTGTTGAGCTGATCGGAGGACTGAGACAGGATGCCCGGGGTCTTGAGAGCATGTAAAGTAAACATCAGGGGATTGAGGCAGCACACAGTTTGAGAGTGGGGAAAGTAAACAAAATGTAGGTTTTGCTTGTTTGGGGCTGCTGTCTGTATTCGTGTGTTGTGCTGATTAGGGGACAGAAATAAATGATATTCTCTCTCCTTTTGTTGGTCGCAGGGCTACCATACCGCCCCCTTAGGCCTCCACAGACGCAAGAAGTAGACTTCTGACACAGGGGTACAGGTCTGCCCTCCTGTGGATTGTGCCGATCTTTTTCCTGCCTCCACAGAAACAGGCAGCATAGAAAACAGGCTGTCACTGTGTGACAGCAGCACAGGTTTTGTTTTATTTTCTCTCCATGTTTATCAGGACTGTTCAGATCCTGTTAGCCCTCACCATGCATCTTCAGTTTTGATCAGTTAAAGGACTTGTTAACATGGTTAGAGAGCCCTCCCACGGGGACCTACCCTACACTGCCTACTGGTGGCCATCTTCTCCTCATGTCCAGGGCCTAGACGCAGTCTTGTTGCCTGATCTAGTGCGCCTTCTCTGCCTTCCAGGACAAAGAAGCACTGCTGGTGCTGAAGAGGATAAGCTCGGATCCAGAAGGGAGCCACAGAATGGTGCTGGTAACTATGAGTACTAAGGGACATGGGGGGAGGGTGCAGTTACTGTGGATCTTCTTAGAGCCAGTTTCTTGCAGCAGGTCATAACACATGAGATGTCAGCTGCAGGCATCATTTTCTCGGATGACTTCTCAGCAGTTGACCCTGGGACCCCCACCCTAGCGTTACCACGTGGTGTCAGTATGGCACATATAAAAAGGGGAGGTCCCAGCTACTTCTCAGTTCTTTTCAGCCATGACTTGCATGCGTTCTACTGGGGGCGGAGGGGGGGGGAGACCCCATTCATTCTAAACGGGTTTATCTACTGATGTCTTCGGATTCCTTATTCCGAAAGTGTACTTGTGGTTACAAAATCGCTACAGAGGACCTCCACGACATCTGTGTTCGGTGCATTGGTCCTGAACACATAGATACATAGATATATAGACAGTGTCGGCAGATAAGGGCCTATGGCCCACCCAGTCTGCCCATTTGACCTTGTAAGTTCAGCTTATGTTTTCCTAGAAGTCTGTTGCCCCTTACCCCTGACCTCCAGAATTCCTTTATGTCTATCCCATGCATTCTTAAATCCGGTGATTGTTTCAGCCCCCACCACTTCCTCTGGCAGGGTGCTCCACTTGTCCACCACCCGTTCTGTGAAGAAATTCTTCCTCATGTTTCCTCTGAATCGTCCTCCCTCCAACTTCATCCCATGCCCTCTAGTCCTGGAACATCACAACACGACACCAGGGATTGCATCCTCTGTAACCGGTTCAACAAGGCCACAAAACGTCAAAGGCTTCAGCAGCTTCGTGAGTTCCTCATGGAGCAGCAGCAACGCTCCAAGCCCAGGGAGTCTTCGACGTCATCCTCGGTGTGTCATCGCTCTGCAGGTGAGCCCTCCTCGTTGACTGGTCAGAGTCCCAGTAAGAAACATGCCAGCAAAACAAAGCACATTTCTGCCATGCCCTCATCATTGATGAGTACCCCAATCACTACAAAAAGGGTAAGCACTGAGAAGAGTGCCACTATAACATCGTCTTCTACACCGATGATTATGGACTCCTCTCTTCCCTCGTTGATGGCTCCTCCGTCGATTGTGGGCTCCGGGGTGAATTTGCAGCTTCCATCACTGCCTCCTGTTCTATGGTTTCTAGCCATCGTCCATTGATGATATCTTCTGGCTCGTCGAAGATTCTTGTGTTGACTGGCCTTAACTCGCAGGGCTCTATGCTACCACCCTCGTCGACGATCCTGGGGTCTTATACACACCCCACGTCAATGGCAACTCGCTTCTTTTCACTGTCGTCTTTAATCCCATAAGTGGTTCCTATTCATTCAGTCCATTCTACCCCGACTACTTCCACTGGGCAGATGGCTATGATTGATGTTCAGGTCCTAGTAAATACTATCTTGGATGTTACGAAGACCCCACACCCCCCTAATGAAGAGTCGGCTCTTCCCCAATCTCCCTGGAATTTCCTACTCCGGATGTGGACATGGATGACCCTTTCCTGCAGGACTGGGATTTGGCTGACCTGGATGCGGGCGAATTAATGGACCTGGAGGTATCCCCACAATCGTCCTCCGCCACCTCGTCTGTGCAGGGTGAACTTACCCCTGAACTACCATGTTCTCCACCTGATGAGCCCACGTTTTCAGACATTATGATTCATCTCCAGAAAACGTTTGGGTTCCAGGGTACTGAGCAAGATTCTTCGAGAAAGAAGTTGGCTCAGTATTTGGGTGTACCGGAATGCCCCTCTCTGGTCATCCCCCTTGGTGGATGCCTTTGAAGATGCCATTCTTACCCCAGGAGTCCTTTTGGTATCAGTAACTTTTTTGCACTTACCTGGCTAGGTGCAGCTGCCCCAGAGGTGTGCCTTTAAGAGAGATTTAAAGGAGCGTAAGGCCAGGCCAATCAAAAGACAAGAGGGGGTGTGAGCTGAGTGAGAGCTGTTGAATGCTTCAGAATTTTTTTCTCCGCTGGACTGAGAAATATTGCCTCTGAGGTGTCTCCCAACTTTCCTTGTTGACAGCTTCCTAGTGCTTATCTGGGTAAAGTTTTCCTCATAAATTATTCTTTTAGTGTGCTGAGTGAAAGTTTTACTTTTTCATTAGCGCTGCGCAAATTTTTTATTTTTAGCACAACGGCACTATTTTGACTTCATTTTTACCGTGACTATTTAAAGAATAATTTTATCGCGGATGCTTATTTTCGACAGTTTCCTTCATTTGTGGGGCAAATTCTTGTGGGAACCATCGAATTATGGACAGTTGCCTTGTTTTTTTACCTCAAACCTTTCGGGGTTTACCGCAAGGCACCTGCAGTAGATTTCAAATTTAAATGATGCCTGGGAGTTTTCTCTCTCGATTGGCAATTATGAGGAAACTTTTTTTGTTATATTACTGGACTTTGGTATCATCTGTATCAGAACTGTCCCTAAGGGTCCAGCAGCCACCTGTGCGCAGTTGAGTATTACTGGGTTTCTATTAAGATTGCCACTGGTATAGATCCCAGTTTTACAACCAAAAACAAAAGGCACTAGTAATAAACAGTTTATTAACTGGGGCAGGATTGGCCGGTGGCATTTTTGCAGAAACCTGCACTTAGTTCGTAGGTCCAGAACTGGTTTGCTTTGCTTAAATTGGCAAACATAGCAGACAAACCTTTGATTATTATGGCTGAGAATAAATCAAAGCCTCTGATGAGGGGCCATTCAAAAGTACTAATACCAGAAGTGGAGGGGCTGAGGAACCTTCCAGATCCCAGCCAAAAATAAAGCTTCCAAAGATGAAGTTCCTCACAAATTGAAAAATAATAAGAGTGACGAAAAAAGGAAACTTGATCAAGCCTCTGATGAAGTGGCTAAAAAGAAACTATCAAGACAGATATGCTCTCATTGCTCCTGGGAAAGCCAATAGCGAGACAACGGGCAGTTTAAAGCATTCAGAAAAAACAACACTTACAAACTGCTCAGGTTCTTCTGTCAGTGCAGGATGTGGAAAAAGCACGGCAACTGTTTCAGACCCTTCAAAAGATGTGTCCTCGATTTTACTGGAGCTGGCAAGCAGTCTTCCACAGTTCTGTCTTCTGTAGACTGTGAGGGTGACGCAGATGAAGATTAATTTTATGGTGCCCCTGACATGGATTTTGAGGGCCTTGAGCCCCAGGAGTCCCTGGACCCTCACCTTGGGGATACCCTGGGTGACCACGAAGATCCTTTCTCTATGTTTACATTTGTACAAAATATGCTGGATGCCCTGGACCTCCCTACGCAGAAGCCCAACCAGGATGAAGATGAAGATGAAGATTATAGGGAGATGAAGGGTCTTTCATCCTCAAAGACCCTGGTTGTCCCTATCTATAATGCATTTAGAAAAAATACCATGAAGGTGCTTCAGCACCCCACTTCAGTATTGGGGGTTGGTAAGCGGCTTGAGGGAAAATATAAATTGTCTAAAAATGGTACAGAGTTCCTGTCTGCACACCCTAGCTATGAAAGTATAGTGCAGCAGGCAGCTTGTGAGAAAGCTGGAGTCTCCTTGTCACCCTCTCCCCCTGACAAGAATTCCAAGAAAATTGACTTTGTAGCAAAGAAAATGTATGCCACAACTTCCCTGCTTCTCAGGCTTTCTTCTTACGTGGCATTCACAGCCAAATATCAGAAAGCCCTTTGGAAATCTGTCCAGGTTATCGCCCGCAGTGGATCAGATTCTATGGTGCCAGAGCTGGTGGATACATAGAAAACTGCCCTGGAAGCTACTATGTACCAATTCCACATGGCAGATGACAACAGTGATGCAGCCCTCTAGGGCGATGGCCCATGCCATCTCTCTGGGATGCTTCGCCTGGCTTACAACAACCAATCTGACAACAGATACTCGGAACAAGGCCATGAATTTTCCCTGTGATCAAAATATGTTGTTTGATTACAGAGCCACTGACTACATGACAAAAGTCTATGAGTACAAGGCCTCCATACAGAGCCAGTCATCCAAGCCTAAACCCACCACCCCTCAGAGATCCCATCCCAGGGGTGGTAGGGGCAGAAGTTTTGTTCCCAGGCCTTACAGTCCCCTATCCCCAATCTGACTTTAGCCACTACAGGGGGTCTTTCAGAGGCAGGGGCAGAAGGGGCCAAAGAAGAGCCACCTCTACCCAGCCATCTGCCTCTCGGTCTGAGTCCTGATGTGAGTGTCCAGGTCACCTCCCCCGTTTCCGGTGGAGGCAGACTCTCTCACTATCTTCAGCACTGGTCCCTCATCATATTGGACAAGTGGGTGCTGGAGATAGTGGAGAAGGGTCTGTCATTGCAGTTCAAGCAACTGCCAGACTTCAAGCATACCCAGGTGTCAAGACCTCTGTCCCCAAAACAGATAACGCTGTTGGAAATGGAGGTACAAAATCTTCTGGCTTTACGAGCAGTGGAGAGGGTCCCCACCCACGAGAAGGGCAAGGGCCTCTACTCCAGGTATTTTCTGACACAAAAGAAAACCGGGGAGTGGCGACCTATCTTAGATCTCAGATATTTAAATAAACATCTGAAAAAAACCCAAATTCAAAATGGTCACTCTGTTACTGGTCATACAGTCCTTACAGCAGGGAGACTGGCCAGCCTCCCTCGACTTAAAGGATGCCTACTTCCACATACCCATAAGGAGAACTCACAGGAAGTTTCTCAGGTTCAAACTTTCTTCGGGTCACTATCAGTTCACCGCAATGCCCTTCGGTCTGTCCTCGGCCCCAAGAGTCTTTACCAAGTGTCTCGCAGTAGTAGCAGCACATCTCAGGAGACTGGGTGTTGCTCTCTACCACTATCTGGATGACTGGCTCATAGTAGCTGTCTCGTTGCCAGGTCAAGGAATCTCTTTCCCTCACAGAATGCACTCTGGAGTCTCTGGGTTTCCTGGTAAATCTAAAGAAATCTCACCTGGAACCCACCCAGCTGCTCACCTTCATAGATGCCCAGCTGGACAATCAGAAGGGATATGCTTTCCTCCCGCAGGAAAGAATTCAGAGTTTCCTTTCAGTGGCAGATTCTTTCGCCCAGGGACAGCCAAGAGCAGACAGACATTTCCTCAAACTTCTGGGACATATGGCCTTGATGACTGCAGTAGTCCCAGGGGTCAGGTACAGGATGAGACTCCTGCAAGCCTACCTCAGAGCTTTCTGGTCTCAGAGAAGCAACAAATATTCAAAGTTGATAGCTGTGTTGGAGTAGTTCCTCCAAAACATGCTGTGGTGGAAGAACCCTGCAAATTTGCAGGCAGGGGTTCCCTTTCAAGCTCCTCTTCCCACAAAGTTGATCACCACAGATGCCTCCCTTTTGGGCTGGGGAGCTCATTTAGACAGTGCCTCAGTAATCGGCAACTGGACTTCCGAAGAGTCACAGTTGCACATAAATCTTTTGGAACTCAGAGCAGTCTTACTAGCTCTCAAAACTTTCGCTCCCAGCATAGAAGGGCAGGCAGTTCAAATTCGAACAGACAACACCACTGCAGTCTTCTATATAAACAAGCAGGGTGGTACCAGATCAGGAATACTGTTTGGAAGCTCTGAAGATCTGGTCTCTAGCATTTTCCCTGGGAGTCAGCCTCTTGGCTATTCACCTCCCTGGCAAACTCAATACTGTGGCAGATGCTCTAAGCCCCATCAGTCAAGGTCAGAGCGAATGTACACTGAACAAGCAAGTACTAGCTACAGTGTTCAGGCGGTGGGGCACACCAGACGTGGTTCTGTTTGCCTCTCCTCTCAATTTGAGGCTTCTTCAGTACTGTTGCAGGCCCCCAGTTCCAGGAACACTTCCTCTGGATGCTCTGATCCTGGACCGGTCAGGGAGGTTCCTATACGCATTTCCTCCCTTTCCCGTGATATTCAGGGTTTTGCTGAAACTCAGACAGCAGCCTGCATCGATGATCCTAGTGGCTACGAACTGGCCCAGGCAAGCCTGGTACCCTCTCCTCTCAGTGTCCTGTAACAGGCCCATTCGCCTGCCTCCGACTCGCTCCCTGCTGACCCTTCCTCAGATGGGAGTGCAGTACCCAGACATACTCTCTTCACCTCAAGGCCTAGTTCTTGAGGAGTTAGAGTTTCCATCCTCGCAGTACTCTGAACAGGTCCTTAAGATACTGAGGATGGCTAAAAAAATTGAACACTAGGAAGACTTATGCAGCTAAATGGAAAAGGTTTTCCCTCTGGTGCAAAATAGAAAAGGTCGACCCCCTATCCGCTTCAGACCCTCAGCTGCTAGACTGCCTGGTACACCTACAGGCGTCAGGCTTGAAACCATCTTCACTCAAGCTACACCTGGCAGCAATTTCAGCCTACCTTTCGGTGGGAAAGAAGAAATCATTTCTTTCCCACAACATTTTTAAACAGTTTTTCCTAAGGCCTCTTGCACCTCCAGCCTCCAACTAGGGAGCCTATTCCTCTTTGGAGCCTGAACCTTTGCCTAGATGGGCTCATGAATCCACCTTTCGAGCCTATGTCCACGGCCCACATCAAGTTTGTAACTTGGAAGACCATCTTCCTGGTAGCCATTACGTCTGCCAGGAGGATTTCAGAGCTACAGGCCCTGTGTACTGAGCCGAATTACATCATACCTCACAACGATAAAGTTGAGCTCAGGACAAATAGGAAATTTCTGCCAAAGGTGGTTTGAGTTTCACTTGAACCAGTTCATTACTCTGTCTGTCTTTTTTACTGAGCCATCCACTCCTGGCGAGCAAAAGCTCCACAGCTTGGATGTCAAAAGAGCCATCTTTCACTACCTAGAGCATACTAGACAGTCCAGAGGCTCTTCCACTCTGTCCCTCACCTACAGGGATGTAGGCAGAGGAAGACCAGCTACTGAGAGAACCATTTCTTGTTGGTTGGTCTCTTGTATCAGATTCTGCTATGAGAAAGCTGGTCAACAACCTCCAGTGGGGCTCGGGGCCCATTCCACCAGGGACACTGCAGCCTCGCTTGCAGCAGCAAGGCACAGTCCCCCTACTGGATGTCTGAAAGCAGCTACCTGGAAATCTGTGCACACCTTTGTGAAACACTACAGTTTGGATGTGCAGACCAAATCTGATGCCAAATTTGGAAGGGCGGTTCTGCAGAGCTTCTTTCCTAAGTAGGTTCTCTGCCCACCTCCCACTTGGTACTGCTGGGTAGTCTGCAAAAAAGTTACTGATGCTAAAGGACTCCTGGGGTAAGAAGAGAAAATTACTCACCGCAGTAATCTTTTTACCAAGGGGTCCTTTAGCATCAGTAACCTTCCACCCTTCCTCCCCGGTTCATCTGTTGGAGAAGGGCTCTTATGTCACCTTTTAAGTTTCTTATTGATGAGTTTTTAGCTCGTGTTGCTGTTGTTTCTGTTTCCACTTTTGTGGACATTTGCATGTTTTTTGAATCCTGTTGATTCTTTTTCGCGGCATTTGCCCTCGTTTTTCCTTGAAAAAATTCTGAAGCCTTCAACAGCTCTCACTCAGCTCACACCCTCTCATGTCTTTTGATTGGCTTGGCCCTACGCTCATTTAAATATCTCTTAAATGCACACCTCCGGGGCAGTTGCACCTAGCCAGCTAAGTGCAAAAAAGTTGCTGATGCTAAAGGACCCCTTAAGAAAGAAGATTACTGCGGTGAGTAATTTTTTCTTTGGGCTGCTTAGAAGCAACCCTTTAAAATTCCCTCCAATCCTCGTATGGCTGATGGGCTTTATCAAGCCCCGGTTGACCAACCCCTGCCTTATGTCTCCGCCTCAGGCGGATTCTGTGGTGATCAATGCCACGGCACTCACGATAGGTCCTCTAGACCTCAACACATGAGTGCTCAGCCCCTGGATAAGAAATCCAAGAAATTGAATGTTATGGGGAAACGAGTTTATGCCTTGGCTACTGTGTCTCTCCGTATACTCCATTACATGGATTACCTCCTGAAATATCAGGAGGAAATCCTAAAAGCCTCCCAGGCAATGGTCCAGTCCCTCCCTGCAGGTTCTACCCAGGAGGATCTGACTGCCAAGATGCCTACAGCTGTGGCTGTTTGCCGCCACCTGCTCAGGGTCACCTATGATGCCGTTGACACTGTGGCTCATACGTCCTCTGCAGGAGTCTGTCTGAGATGTCATGGCCACGCCTGGTTAAGTGTGTCAAGATTTTCACAGGATGTGCAGCAATCTATCCTTAAGGCTCCTTTTAAGAGTGATCAGCTTTTTGGTCCACAGACCCAGGAAATGTTGAAGGATTCACAGGACTCAGGTCGTACCCTTCAGTCGGTCCGTACCTTGTACTGTTCAGAAGCAAAATCTACCTACAGGGGGTCCACTAGGGGCCACCTCTACAGGTTGTGTCCCAACACTCAAAGACCACCTGCCAACAAGCGTAAGCCTCGGTTGACATTGCCTGGTCCACGAAATGCTTCAAAATTGTCCCGTTATGTCCCTGATGCTCCCCAGCAAGGCCAGCCTTCGGCCTGAAGGTCTTCCTCCGGTCGTGGGACCGGAGACCCTTTCCACGGCCGTCGGGGGCAGATTTTCCCTGCACCTACAAGGGTGGCAAGCCATTTCCTCCAACCTGTGGCTCCTGCAACTGATTTGAATCAGGACACACACTGGAGTTCATAGAGATTCCCCCTGCTCTGCCACCAAGGGTCTCTCATTTAACCCCCCAGACCAAGCATCGATCTTACAGAACGAAGTCGATGCTTTGCTCACAAAACGTGCCATGGAACCAATTCCTCTTCCACAGATGGGTGCAGGATTTTACTCCCATTTCTTCCTGGTTCCCAAATGGACAGGGGACTTGTGCCCCGTTTTGGATCTGAGGTTTCCTAACCTCTATATCAAATACCAAAATTTCAGGATGATGTGTCTCCTGACACTTCTTCCCTTCTTGAACACAGGAGACTGGCTCTGCTTTCTCGATATGAAGGACGCGTACCTCCATATCCAGATGCATCCTCCTCACAGACTGTTTCTCTGGTTCTTGTTCCAGGGTCATTATTACCAGTTCAGAGCCCTCCCATCCGGCCTTTCGTCAGCCCTGAGTGTGTTCATAAAATGCCTAGTGGCAGTCGCAGTGGCCCTCTGCAGGGAAGGCCTATATGTCTTTCCTTACCTGGACTGGCTCCTGAAAGCATCTTCCCACCAGTGGCTGCTGTTCACTCTTTCTCGAACCCTTCAGTTGTTCCCCAGCATGGGGGATCACTGTAAACTATCCGAAATCCAAGATGGACCCTGCGCAATGCCTCCTTTACATCGGAGCCATGTTAGATACCTCCCTGGGGATGGCGTTTTTGCCCCAGGCTTGGACAGATGCCCTGATTGCTTTGGCGTGCAGACTAGAGTCCAGCAGATTAAGTTTAAGTTTATTGGAAGGAAGACTCTGTTGAGCACTCTCATTTTCAAGGAGGTCCTATAAGGACAATGTTAAACAGTGTACAATAAAAGTGATGACACAGCATACAGGTACAATAATTGGTAGGGAAAAAAGTGCATATATGGTCAGTAAAAACAATAAAACAGATCGGAATCTGATTTCTGCTTAAGCAGCGGTGACGTTCCATAAGGTAACAATAATTAGTAGTAAGTACATACAGGGTCAAAGAAAAGAGCAACAATAGTGAAGCATACAGAAACCAATTCATATTAAGAAGGAGAACAAAAAGTAGTATCAGTAACAACATAAACAAGTGCTGTAAGCTAAGGGTGGGGATGGACTAGGGAGGACAGGGGCCAGGGTGGCTAGGGAGAAGGATACAAGAAGGCAGAAATCGGAGTCAGAAGTCAGATTGGTCTCTGCACGAGACTGCCTGTGCCTCCTGGGTCATTTGGTGGCCACGAATCCAGTGGTCCCATGCCAGGCTAAATATGAGGGTCCTTCAGTGGTACCCGAGAGTCCAGTGGGACCAGTTGGAGGATGATTTTGATGCCCTGGTCCTGATGTCTTCCCCGGCTCCTCGAGCCCTACAATGGTGGAAGTCCACGAACAACTTACTGTGAGGCATGCCATTTTGTTCTCCTGTTCTGTGTCTCATTTTGACTACAGATGCCTCCTTGACAGGGTTGGGAACTCATCTCCTACACGTCTGATCCCAAGGATCTTGGACGCTGGTGGAGTCCCATCTCCACATCAGTGTCTTGGAGATGAGGGTAGTCCTCTACGCCTGACAGGTGTTCACGACTCTCCTTCCCCCGGGTTGCCTTCAGGTGCATTCAGACAATTCTGCAGCAGTTCACTACCTAAACAAGCAAGGAGACACCCATTCATGCCCACTCTGTAGAGAATCGATGAGGGTCTGGTATTGGGCGATCCAGAGAAGTATCCATCTTCTGGCAGTCCACATCCCAGGAGTGTCCAACACCCTGGCTGCTGCCCTGAGCAGATCCACCCACTGCAGGTCTTAACAAATTCCACAGCCCAACGTCCCGGACAACTGTTTTTAATTGGACACAAGCAGTCTGCTATGTGCTGCTTGTCCCTCGGACTTTCAAGCAAACCGGTATCTTTTTTTTTTTTTTTTTTTTTATTTGTACCTGTTTTTCCCCTTGTCCGACCATTAGATGGCAGTGGCACCTCCGTTTCTTTCCCCATCGGCTGGAGGGGAGCAGGGGCAGTCACCTGATGGCCACAACTTCGGTCATGTGGCACTTGCTGGCAGGAATGCGTGCCCCAGTTACAGGCACTGGCGCCCGGCAGGCAGTTGAGTCGTGCACTGTCATCAGAAGCAGGAGCTGGGAAGTCAGGTCGGGAGCGAGCAGCGTTTACACGTCTCGATCGCGATTGGGCACATTCAGCCAGACTGATGGGCTTGGCAGCATATAGCAGTAGTAGAGAGCCTGTCACTCCTGGCTGTTGGATGACAACACATTTTGGGGAGGAGCTGGGAGTGTCAGTAGCTGGTGCAGGTTGGAAGAGGTGCCATGTTGCTACTGACACTTCCAGAGAAGAGGCATTTTGCTGCTCAGCATTCTCTGGTCAGAAGAATGGAGAGACTGTCTGAGTTGGAGCCGCATAACTAAACTACCTACTACTACTATTACTACCTAAACTGAAACTACCCGAGTGCCCTGCAGAAAAGAAAGAAATATAAAAAATAAGGCACAGAGGGATTGGGCTGATTGGAAGGAGACTGGGTGGGGGAGGGAGAAAGGAGAAGAGAGATCCACGTGTGGGGAGTGCAGACAGACTACTCGGCAGTCACAGAGGAGAATGGAAAGCCTCTTACCTGGGGGACAAAAACAAATTACAATAATAATCTGGAGAAATAAAAGTATAAAACAAAGTTTAGATAAAGAAAAAAATAATTGGGGGCAATTTGTCAAGCACTGTCTGTGTAACAGAGAGAGCACATTGAAATCGGGGGGCTGTGTGTTGTGATTGTGACACGATTGTGTGGACTAATTAAACTTACTGCTGGCTGATTGGGGGGTGCTTAAGAGCACACTCTGTCTGAAGAGGGTCTGGGAACTGTTTTTGTGGTCCTGGAGAAGTGGGAGGGCACAGGGAATAGAATCTTGTTAACTAAAAACAATGGAAAACAAAGATTTTTTTATTAATAAGAAAAAATATTCTGCAACTTGCTAGTAAAGTAAAGTGGTGGAAGTGTGGGTGAAACGTTTGAGACCAAAGGCTGCCCTGAGGGCAAAGGGAGGACATAGTAATCAAATCTGTGTGTGTTAAAGGGATTTATACAAGAAGTAGCCTTGTTTTTTTTTTTTTTTTGTTATTAACCAAAAAAAAAAAAAGCTGCCCGAGTCGTGAAAGGGGGTATGAGTGGCTGAGACCAACCAAGCCTGCTCTAGAGAGGGTATAGTAATTTGGGAACAACTGGACTAAATCAAGCGGCCACAGTCTCCACCTCTACCAGCTCCCTGGGCAGTGCATTCTATGGCTCCACCACCCTTTCAGTGAAATAACATCTCCTCCTCACCCCTCTGAGCCTGCCTCCTTCCAGCTTACACCCGTGATCTCTCGCTGCCCCACCCTCCTTCTGTTGGAGCACCCTGACTGGGCCTCCCTTATTGATCCTTTTCATATGCTTAAAGACCTCTATCATGTCCCCCACCCCTCTCCCTCCTCTCCTCCAGGGTGTACATGATGAGCTCCTTGAGCTTCTCCTCATAGGTCCTCTTCCCCAGGCCCCAGATCATTTTGGTTGCCCTCCTTTGGACCCTGTCTAGGAGTGTAATGTCTCTCTTTAAATGTGGTCTCCAAAACTGCACACAGTTCTCGAGGTGTGGCCTAACCAAGCAGTTGTACAGTGGAAGGATCACTTCCGCCTTTCTGGAGTTAATCCCCCCTGGTGATGAATCCCAGCATCCTATTTGCCCTTGCCACTGCCCTCCTACAAGTGTCTGACTTGTTCATTTTGACATTTACCACTACCCCCAGGTCCCTCTTACCCTCCGTGACTTGAATTGTGTCTCCTCCCAGGGTATACCCCTGGCCTGAATATCTAACTCCCAGGTGCAGAACCTTGCACTTCCCCATATTGAATTTTAGTTTCCATTTTCCCGACCACCTTTCCAGAGCTTTGAGTCATCTGCAAAGAGACTCCTCTCACTCCTGATCCCCTTTCTGATGCCTGAGACATAGGCGTTGAACAGGAGTGGCCCCAGCACTGACACGTGGGGAACCCCACTAGTAACCCACCTTGGGGATGAGGCTAACCCTCCAACTACCACCTTCTGAGTACGCTCAGCGAGCCAATTTCCTATCCATCTGAACAACTGTCTCCCTACCCCCATTTCCTTCAGCTTAACCAGGAGGCCACTGTGGGGTACTGAATCAAACTGTACAAAATGGAGAGGGGAGGGGGGCCCTTGACAAATTCAAAAACAAGTTCTCTGTGATGTAATTTTTTTTATTGTGTACAGTCCCCTACGTTTCACCCACAAAATGGGCTTGTTCACAGTTGTATTCAGAGCCTCTTGGGGGGGGGGGGCTGAAGAAGTTCCAATAAGAACATTGATCCATTACCCACCATACCCTTGTTTTGCGTACTGAATCAAACGCCTTGCTGAAGTCCAGAAAGAGGACGTCCACTGGCCTGTCCTACCCTGGCCTAGGGCCCTCATCACCCAGTCATGGAACTCCACAAGGTTTGTCTGGCACGATCTTCCTGGAACAAAGCCATGCTGCCTATCGTCGAAGTACCCAGTTTGCTCCAGTAACCCCCCTAGCCTTTCCTTGACGGTACTCTCCGTCATGTTGCCGACCACCAATGTCAGGCTAATGGGCCTGTAATTTCTTGCCTCCTCTCTTGATTCCCCCTTTGTGGATTGGCATGCCATGGGCCACCCTCCAGTCTTGGGACACCCACTCAATCCTCAGAGAGATGTTGAAAAGCTCCGCTAGAGGGCTGCCAGGACATCCGCCAGTTCCCTCAGCACCCTGGGATGTATCTCATCTGGCCAGGTGCTTCCTCCCTCCAGCGAAGGAACGAGGGCTTCCTGCCTCTCTCTCTCTCTCACTGGGATTTCAGCCTCATGTCCACCCCCTTTTCACCGTGTACTGCTGGCCCCCCACCTGTCTGTAGTGGCCACTCCCTTTCCCCAGACCTGTCGGGGCCCCTGGTCTCTACCGGTCCCACCCCTTCCTCTGGTTTGCCCCTGCTCCCCCCGCAAGACATAGCCCCTCCATCCCCCCTGGTAAAAACTGAGGCAAACTATTCATTTAGGACTTCTGCCTGTTCCCCTGCCTCCTGTGCCCAACTATCCCCTATCCTTATCTTGCTGATCTGCCCCCTTACATTCCTTTTTTCCGCTATGTATCTAAAGAACCCCTTGTCCCCCAACCCCCGATCCCACTGGCCAAGGACTGATCCTTTTTTGCTTTGGCTGCTCTCACCACCCTGATGACTCTCTTGGCTATCAGCTCATATTCGTCCTGATCCCTTTCACTCCTTGAGCACTTGACGTGCCTATAGGCCGCCTTCTTGTCGTTCACCACCTCCTTTACCTCCTGGGTCCACCAGCAGGGTTTTCTGGCCTAACTGAACTTGCGCCCTTCCTTTGAGCAGGATATGGTAACCTCCTGTATTCCCCTCCTAATGATCCCCCACCTGCTGTCAGCATCCATATCCGGCCTTATCCTGTCCAAATGATCTTTACGGATCCTTCCCATCTCCCTGAAGTCTGCACCCCTAAAGTCGGTTACTGCTGTCTTTGTTAGTTTTTCCCTCCCCCTGCAGGTCCAGGAAGAACCATACTGTGGTGTGATCACTCCCTGCCAATGGGTCCCTCGCCTCTAGGCTCCTAATCTGATCACTGTCTGCCAGGACCACATCCAGTATCCGGGCCTCCCTAGTTGGCTCACCCACCTGTTGTGTCAGAAACGCATCCTGGAAGACATCCAGCAGCCTCTGCTCCCTGGCCACTGGTGACGTCATAGTCCCCCAGTCTGTTCCTGGCATGCTACATGGGTAACAGATCAAATGTTCAGAATTACTGACCAATTAGTCTCATATCTATCATCTGTAAACTCATGGAACGAATTGTCAAATCCTGCTTAGAAAAATAAATGGTTTCACTCACAATATCGCAGCATGGTTTTAGGACTGGCCACTCATGTACAACAAATTTTAATAGTCTTCTATAGTTACACAAGTCTAGGCCTAGACAGTAACATCCCTATGTATGTAATCCTGCTGGACTACAATTGAACCATGGAAAATTAGTTGACAAACTTTTATTACTAGGCTTTTCACCATGTCTAGGTTAAGAAATGGCTCTCAAATAGGTCCTAGAGGGTGAGAATTAATGGTATCCTGTCAAATCCAGGTTCGGTCACCAGTGGTGTACCCCAGGGCTCTGCCCTGGGCCCATACTATTTAACATATTCATTGGTGATATACAAATTGGATCTAGTAATGTACTGTATCAATTTGCCAACGACACCAAGCTGGGGGAAGGGGGGAGACAATGTTGAAAGCAGTGCATCATTAGCTCGAGACCTACAAACACTCCAGAAATGGGCACACTGTAACAACATGCTCTTTAATGTTGATAAATGCACCGTTTTGCATTTCGGAAAAAATAACCCAAGAAATATCTATTACTTAAATAATACTCCCCTCAAGGTTACAAATAATGAGCGAGATCTAGGAATCCTAGTTAATAATGTCCTCTATTCTTCAGAACATTGTGCAAAAATCGCCTGTACATCTAATGGGTTACTCAAACAAATAAAACAAACTTTTGTAACTAAAACCGAACAATGTTTGATCCTCCTCTACAGGGCCTACATTAGGCCTTATACTGACTATGGGTCACCTTTCTGGAACCCATATGTAAAAGGTGACATCGCACGAATAGAGCTAATACAGAGGCGGGGCCACAAAAATGGTCTCTAGACTGGCACCAAAGGATTACCAATGCAGGCTACAGGAGACAGGCTTCCACTCTCTGCAGTTCAGAAGGTGCAGAGATGACATTTTACTTTTGTTCAAAATACTGCATTCCCCTGATTTAATGCAACAATGTGGGCTCACTTATAGCCAGAGACGAATAGTCCCTAGGTTGCATAATAGGCAGCTGGTAGTACAGTGAGCAAAAACAAACAAAAGAAACAACTATTTTTCTATAAGAGCACCCAGAGTCTGGAACACCTTACCACAATACCTAGTCGACATGGACAATTTAAACTCATTTTAAAAAAGGTTTAGATACCTGGTTATCACAAAATCAAATCTGGAATCAATAACCCACGCAATGTGGGGGATAATCACGATAGGCTATTAGCCTGCTTTTGTCCTACATAACCAAGTAAACCAAGTACTGTAGCTGTTAGCTAGTACAAGGGTACTAGGCAGCTACTACTACCACCAAGTACCGTACCTATACCTCCCTACTACTAGTACTGTAGCTAGTACCACACCTGAGTGTCCTGTCCTACTACTAGTACTTGGCTCCTGCTGCCTACTCCTCCCACCTACTCTGTCCTGCCCTCTTGTAGTGTTGTAAGCATAAGCACAACAGCTTAAGGTAAAAACTTACACAACACACACAAAGATAACATAAAATCGAATGTTATTGTGTGCAACACAATATTTGAATATTTCACATCTAATTGCATAGAAGTAAAAAAATGCAACGAAGTAAGCAAAGCAAATGACTCTATGTTCCCTTTGGACTGGGACATTCATGTCATCTTCATCAGGAACAAAAAGTAAAGGGCTTTCTAGTTCTTCACAGTCTGAAAGCCAGCCCACACCAGCCCCTGGCCCTAGTCAGGAAAACAACCAAAATGCTTCTCAGTCTGGGTCTGTGTTTGTAGACATAACAGCTGGTCAATCGGACTTGATTACCAATTTCTGAAATGAATGAGAATGACAGCAGCGGTTCTGTGGTGGCAGTGCCGTCAGCATGTTAGCAGCTAAAGTGAGCTTTCATTTTAGATGAGGAAATGACAAACTTAAACACTAAGAAAAGGAAGCAAAAATAAAAAATATGACATAGAAAAAGGGCTATAACATTTCAGCATCACTGGCTAAATCAGTTTACCTGGTTACGGTATGATGACAAAAATTGCGTCATGTACTACTGTGTCTGTGAAAAATGTCCCACTCTTGTGACTCCTGCTTATTCCAAAAAACCTAACGTGTTTACCACTGGTTCATATAATTATGAACTGAGTCAGTGAGAGCCCATGAGAAATGAAATCCACATATAATTTGTGCAAACCAGCATAGTCACGAAACTGGTCACCGTGTAGTCAATTTTAACATGTCTGAAACTGCAATATATCACGCTTTTTCTCAAATGGAGGAAGCCACCAAAAATAAAATGAGGTGTTTAACACCGCATATTCCTTTGCTAAAAATGTACGTCCTTTCTCAGATATGGAGTGGCTTTGCACATTGCAGGAAAAAAATGGGGTAAACTTAGCAGCAATTACACAAGTGGTAAACAGGCAGGAGATTTCTGTAACGCAATATTGGCTGTCATGTCTAAAACACAGATCCAGACTGTCAAAAATACAAATTTCATTACAGTTCTTGCAGATGGCAGTACAGATGCGAGCATAGTAGAGCGGGAAAATATTTTTTTCTTTTTGTTGATGGTGCAGGAAAAAAAAAAGTCACAACTGTGTTAAAGCGGTTCCTCTAGAGTCTAGAACATTCTCACGCAGATGGAGTTTTTAAAGCAATAAGCCCTGCACTGGAGTCTGTTGATCTTTCTTTTGCATACCTTAACGATGTGAGCAAGCCTGGACCGATTCTCGTATCTGCCAGCTTTGATGGTGCCAGTGTGATGATGGGCCATACATGTTGCAGCATAGCAAAAATCAGACACGTCCCCACTGTAATATCCTTGCATTGCATAGCCCACAAACTGGAGTTGGCAGTTCTCGATGTCATGGGAAAAAAAATCCCTTTGTTCAAAAAGTGGAAAACATCTTGAAAGGAATTTTTAAATTTTATCACTACAGCCCCAAGAAACTTGGGGAACTACGAAAAGTGGCAGATGTCATACACACTGAACTGTCTCATTTCAGTGCAATAACGCAAGTGTGTTGGCTTGCAAGTAAGACCCATTCAGTTCATGCTGTTCAAGTTAACCTGCCCACAGTAGTTCAACATCTTGAACATGTCGCAAACTCTGCTGGTGATGGTGCCAAAGCAAAGGCCCTTCTAAGAGATGCGCACTTAGTACACTTTGTAAAATCGCTGTTTATTCTTTAGGATTTTTTGCCAATATTGAAAAATCTATCTTTGGAATTTCAAAAGGATGACCTGCTAATATTAGAAGTCCCCCAACTTGTCGAGACATGCTTACTCCAGTCGACAGAGCTAAAAATAAGACCTGGAAAGTTTAGAACATCATTTTTAAACCAATATAATCCTGCAGAGAAATGCATGAACTATCTTAATTTCAAAACATGACACTGAGGACAAGATTGTTCTTTTTACCTTCAAAGGGAACTGTCCAGAAGTAAATTTCATGACTGATACTCAGGTGCACAGTTTAATAGATGCAGCAGTATCTTATGTTGACCAGCATTTTCGGAATTTCTCAGAGGAACCTCTAAAATGGTTCAGTTGTTTAGATTTCAAAAATTTCGATCCATCACGAGAAGAACTTAAGCAGTTTGGCAGGACTGATTTAAGTAATTTGTTAAACTACTTTCGCAACTTTTTTTCTGAAGATCACGTAACCAGTATAAAAAGGGAGTATTCTGCATTCAAAGCAATGCTCGAGTCTGCAGTTGTTAAGCCATATTTGCAAGTGTATTCACGACTACTGCGAGAAAGACCGGCCCAGCTTGCTCACATCCTTGATCTAATAGAAATGTTACTGGCTATGAATGTCTACAGCTAAATGTGAGAGAGTATTCTCCATTCAGAATCTTATAAACACCAGAATAAGAACAAGTTTGGCTGATGATGCTCCCCAGTCACTTCTGCATATAGCAGTTGAAGGTCCTGCATTAGACCGCTTTGATCTGGATCAAGCCATCAACCACTGGCTACTGTCTGGTCCTGGGACATGCCACATGCCACATTCATGGTCATGCTAGTTCAACTACTAGTTCTGCTAATTTAGAGGCACATGAAAAAGTCCCTGAGGCTGTTGCTAGTGATGTTGGTGATAACACTGAATTATGATGCTCCGGCTGGTTTCCTAAAACTTCTCTTATCCTGCTGTCTGTCTGCTGATGCTGTACTGTCTGCTGCGTGATGCTCTTCTCACACTGCTGCAGCTACACTTGCTGCTGATCTTTGACAATCCTTATCTCCATCCTGACAGAAAAAAAATTAAAATCATGTTATTTTCCTTATTGTCTGTTACAACACTAAATAATACCACAATAAATCCGTTTAGGTTTCTGTATTTTTATGCTTTCCTTAAAAAATATGCAGTTTTATACCTGGACTACCAACACTCACACTAGAACTACTACTTTTGGACAAGCCACTTAATTTTAAAATGTGTCCAGCCCTGATCCACTGCCCTGGCTCACGAGTGGGAAATTCTACCGGACGTCCTAAACAATGTCTTCCACCAGTGGGGCTGACCGGAGCTGGGCCTATTTATGTTTCCTCAAAATGCAAAACTGACTCTCTTTATTGCTCTGCCAAGTGAGGTCCTGGAACTGTGTGGCAGGATACGTTATCTCTTTCCCGGACTGGAAGATTTCTTTACGCCTTCCCACCCTTTCCTCTCGTTCACCGAGTACTACTCAAACCGGTCTGGGACGGGGCGACTATGATTCTCATAGCATCGTTCTGGCCAAGACAGATTTGTTTCCCTCTGCTTCTACAGCTGTCTGACTCTGATCCCATACCTCTGCTAATTTGTCAGGCTCTGTTGTCCCAGGTGCAAGGCTCCCTGCTACACCCAGACCTTCACTCCCTCCATCTGCATACCTGGCTCGTGAGGACATAGTCCTCTCATGCTTCATGGTGTCCCCAAAGGTGGCAGAAGTCCTCCGGGCTGCCAGGAAACGGTCTACATGGTCATCCTATTAAGTGGAAACGCTTCTCTATTTGGCATCTACACAAGACTTAGACTGTTATGAGTGTTCCCCTCAGAGTCTCTTAGACTATTTGCTCTCCTTGTCGGAGGGTGGACTGAAATATTCCTCTGTAAAAGTCCACCTTTCGGCCATTGCCGCATTTCATTTACCTGTGGACAACCAACCATTGTCCCAGTTACCTTTGAGTCAAACCTTTTTAAACGGTATTCTGCACCTTCATCCCCCTGTCTGGGATCCCAGTCACTGTGTGGGATTTGAGTTTTGTGCTTGAAAAATTGATTGTGTCCTTTTGAGCCCGCTGAATCCAGCAAACTCCGTTGACTTTTTTGGAAAACTATATTTTTAGTTGCCATTATATTGGGAAGGCTTATTCCAGAATTACAGGCACTAATGTGCAAACCTACCTACCTACAGTTTCATAATGATACAGTATCTTTACACACCAGCCCATCGTTTTTGCCGAAGGTTGTTTCTGAATTTACTTCTGATCAGGCTATCCACTTACCAGTGTACTGTGTGGAGCCTATGAATCAAGGGGAATCCCTGCTTCATACTCTCGATGTGCATAGAACATTGAGAATTTATCTTCTCCGCACTTCACAGTTGTGAAAAACTGAGTATCTTTTTGTCTGTCTCGCCCCTGGAAACCAGGACATTTGGATTTTGAAGCGGTGCTTGTCCATATGGTTGGGCAACTGCATTTCATGTATACAAAATATGACAAACCTCTCACTGGGGTTGTGAAACCCCATTCTACCAGGGGCATGGCTGCCTCTGTGGCATGTTTCCAGGGCATCTCCGCCTTAGAAATTTGCGAATCTGCCACGTGGTCTACTGTACATTCATTCATGAAACATTACAGTCTAGACATTGCTACCAAGAAGTGGGCCTCTTTTGAACAGGCCGTTCTACAAGGCCTCCTGTCCTAATAATTTGCTTCCTCCTCCCCTTGGCATAATAACTACTTGGGAATCTTCCCATGTGTTATGACCTGCTGCAAGGGATTGGCTCAAAGAAGGCAGCACGGTTGCGTAAGAACTTGCCGTAACAGTAGATCTTTGAGAGTATCTCTTGCAGCAGGCCATGCTGCCCCGCCCGCCTTCCCCTTGGCTGTTACTTCAGAAGGTTGCCTTGCTCCTGTCTTTCTACGACTCCACGTGCTGCTGCCTTATTTCTCTCCTCAGTTCCCATCGGAGGCCTGAGAAATGCTTTCTCATTCGGTCACTAGGATGGAAAAGAACTGGGGAGTAGCTGGGACCTCCCCCTTTTATACGTGCCATACTGGCACCACGTGGTAACGTTGCCGGGGAGGTCCCAGGGTCGACGGCTGAGAATTCATCCGGAGTAAATGATCCCTGCGGTTGATATCCCATGTGTTATGACCTGCTGCAAGACATACTCTTGAAGATCTACTGTTACAGTAAGTTCTTACGCAACCATACTTTTTGCTAACTGTAGCGCACCTGATTAAGATTTTGATTGTTTCTCCACTCTGGTTATCACACTTTTCACTACTAGACCATAGTAAAAGATCAGCACTGGGGGATTGTCACTCTGATGATCAACAGGCTTCTGTAGTATGAGCACTAAACACCACCATTCCTTGGACCTTTCCTGCTGCTGTCCTCTTCTTGGCCCCACGAGGCTATACCACTGACGCCTCAGTGCCTCCCCAGACAGCCTGTTGCTCATGGAGTGCCTGACCATCCATGTTTGTTTGCTGTGGGTCAGAACACCTGTTGTCCTGCCCAGTCAGCTTGGCCCCAACAGTGGCGCTGGTTCCCTCTGGGGCATGACCGCTTGATGTTAATGCTGTGCCTGTGCTTCATTACCTTGAGCGCTTTCCCCCATGACCATGCATCGATAGAGCAGCACCTGTGATGAAGGTTTCTTTTTTCAGTCACAGTGTGAGGCAAAGTGAGAGCTGTTTGTGACACTCTGGACCGGATTTGCTATCCAACTGGATCTCCGCAGCGCAGAAATGAGGGGGGGTCCAAGGACTGAAGTGGGACCTTCAACCAAGCATTCATGCCGACCCTAGGCTCTAATCCTGACTACAGGCAACCAGCAAGAACACTGTGGAGAGCTGTGAAGACAGCTGATCAGGGAGGCTGCTTGGGAGGTGCATTCAACAGCACAAGCAGTGAAATCCCTCAACATTTTCTAGCTGATTGAGAAGCACGCAAAAACACTCTTGGAGACTGTAAATCTCAGCTGAGGCCCAGTTTACTACTCTAAATTGCTCCCTTTTAGATAGTTGGCCCCTTTGCGTATTGTACTGAATCCCCTCCACCCCAACTCCTGCAGGAGCTGGTTGTAACAGAAGAGAGCAAGCTCTCAGTTCATTTTTAAGGCCAGGAAAACGGGGGTCAGTGCAGTGTAGTCTGTGCTAGTTCTAGCATCCTGTACCCAGACTGGCAGCTCAGTTCATTCTTCAATATTCTGCAATAAAGAGAGCCATCCTCGAAGAAGCGAAGGCAAGCATAAGAACAGTATCTTAAACAGACAAAAAAAAATGGGTTTAAGAGACCACGATGGTTCTCAGCCAGGGAAGTAATTGGGGCCAAAAAGAAGGCCTACTATATGTACAAGGAAAAGCAGGGGAAGGCAGAAAGGGAAGGTTATCTACAGAAAAGTAGGGAGGCAGAGGGGGTCATCAGGGAGGTGAAAGCCGACACAGAGCAGAGGGGGGGTCAAGAACTGAGCAAAAGTTTTTTTTTAGATATATCGGTGAAAAGGAAAAGGGGAGGCATCGCATGACTAGCTGGGGGGGGGGGGTAAAGTGATAGAGGAGGATGAGCAAAAGGCCGCCGTCCTGAATGACTAGTTTTGCTCAGTATTCACAATGGAGGACTGCAGGTCCATGCCAAAAAGCAGCATCAAAGCAGCCTCTAAGGGAGTCCCGAAAATAAGGCGGCCAGTACTTGCTAGTGAGAGGGTCCTGAAAGGGCTGGCAGCCCTCAAGATAGGTAAGGCCCTAGGACCAGATGGGTTTCATCTGAGGATGCCTAGGGAATTAGCAGCAGAACTCACTGGACCACTGGCTGGGCTGTTTAACAGCTCACTTAGATCCAGGGAAGTTCTAAGGGATTGGAGAAAGGCAGATATTGTACCGCTTCATAAGGGGGAGATGGGGAGCAACCAGGGAACTACAGGGCTATCAGTCTGACCTCCATTATGGGGAAGCTGATGGAATCACTAATCAAAAAGGACCTTGTGAATTACCTAGAGAGCAACGGGCCCCAGGATAGTAAACAACACTGTTTTGTGGTGGAAAGGTCTTGTTAGACTAACCTGATTTTGTTTTTTTTTTTTTTTTTTCCCCTTGACTGGGTAACCAAGGAAGTAGACAGGGGCCACTCTGTGGTCTTCAAGCTTAGTGGAAACTGAAACATGAGGGACAGTCTCGAGTTGGGGGGGGGGGGGTTTAGGAGAGAGGCAAGGAGGCACTTCTTCATGGAGAGGGTGGTGACAGGTTGGAATGTGCTTCCAGAAGAGGTGGTTTTGTTGAAGATGGTGGACCGCTTTAACAGAGGCTGGGATAGAGTTAAGGGGAGGATAATGGTCAGAGATGGGGCAGACAGAGGGGAATGTCAGATTGGGTAGGGGGGTAGGGTCAGTAGCTTAAGCTGAAGACTCTGCAATACAGGCAGACTAGATGGACCAAAATGACCTCCTTCTGCTGGCTTCTTTTGTATGTTCGTACTTTAAAGTGACAGTGCAGAGATAAAGGCAAACAGAACACACTTGTGAAACAAGTTCAAAATTATTGTACTCACAGAATCAGTGGGAACTAATTACAGCTAAGCTCTTGAGCAATCCATAATAATTACACGTTAGTACTTATTTTATTCAGCATGGCGTTAACATCAGAAAGACCATAATAAAGTTAAACATTGCTATACTGCTGTAATAGGACATTAACATGGAAACAATGAAGGCTTTTTTTATGGATAAGGGGAAGAAAATAAGATGTATCCCAGGAAAAGTTATAGGAGCTCTGAAAACCAAATGATCATATAGGATATCTATGAATTACATATGAGATGAACAAAACAAGACTAGTACCGCTTCTCTTAATCAAGTGGTGTTTACCATGAAACATCATCAGATTATTGATGGTGGCATATGTTGCCGATAAGTTTATTGTTGAATGGTAATACTGTACAGGAATAGAGTTCTCCAGTTATTTTGTTGGTAAAAAAATAAGTAACCAAAGAAAAAGGAACAAAATATTCCTCATAATCAATCAATCAAAACTTTATTTAACCAGGCATATAACACCATTGAACAAGCTCATTTTCAAAGTGGCCCTGGACATAAGATAGCAAAAATTACATAGGGTGCAAAATACAGATAAAACATAATACACGTAGTATAAAGCACACAGCAAAAAAATACAGTCGTAAAATGGCAATAAGCTTGAGCCATATAGTAAGGTAAGGTAAGATGGAGAAGGCTTCTAGTGTACAGCCAAGAATGGGAAGGAAGACAAAGGGCAACAAGCGGTGAGTGAGGTAATAAAAGGAGGCAGGAATAGCTGTGGTAAGCAGGGGCTACGCGAAGGGGGGCAGGCTGGGAACCTTTGGATGGCCAGTAGCTGCGAAGCCAATGGGTCATTTGTAGCAGTTGCAGGATTCCTTCAGAAAACCCGAAAGCAAGGATTTGAAGGTGAAGGGGTCCTGGAATGGAAGTAAGCTTGAGAGTTCTTTGCATGGCATTCCAAAGTGAGGGAAGAGCAAAGTTTACAGTAGGTGAGCCATGCTGTGTCTTTATTCTCAGTACGTAAAAGCAAAGTAGTGTGAAGCGTCTCAACCCATAAGACCCCTTGGCACGCTCGAAAAGACTAGATATATAATTTGGTCATTTGTCAGTTAGTGCCCTGTAAAACCAGAGAAGGGCATTTCTTTGCCTCCTCAGGGATAAGGAAGCCCAGCCCAACTCCTGGTACAAAAGACAGTGATGGTGCATAAACCTCAAGGCATGATGGTAAAGGGTGTCGAGTTTACAAAGTGCCGCAAAAGAACAGTGACTATAAAGAAGGTCAGTGTAGTCAAGGAGTGGCAAGAATTTTGTTTGTACTAATCTCTTCCTGGCTTCAATGGTAAGGAGATGTCTCATGCGATAAAATACGCCTAGGCATTGTCTGAGCTTTTTGTGAAAGCTCATTCAGGTGACACAAAAAATTGAGCTTGTCTAACCAAAATCCCAGATATTTGAAATTATCAACTACTTTCAATGGTTAGCCAGATAAAGTATGGATCCGTAGATTGTTTTGGGACCCTGACGCGAGGGGGGCATGCGGGGAAAGGATCATGGCTTTAGTTTTCTTGGCATTAAGAAGGAGCTTAAGCTTTAGGAGGTTGTATTGAAGAGAAGCAAAATCATGCTGTAACTCCTTGTGGGCTAAGTCCAGTGAGGAATTTGAGGTGTAGAGGACCATGTTGTCTGCGAATAAATGTGCAGAGGCTGTACGTAAATGAGAATCAATGTTATTTATGTAGATTGCAAAGAGTATAGGACTCAGACTGCATCCTTGTAGGACACCCCGTGGAAGGGTTTTTAATGGCGACAAGTCCGCAGAGGCTTTGATTTGTTGCAATCTATTAGTGAGATAACAGGTGAACCATTTTAAGGCAGTAAAAGCATTTAATAACATGTTATGGTTCACGGTATCAAAGGCCTTACTGATGTCTAAGAAGAGTGCAAACACGTGTTTTATTTTTTTTTTTTTTTTTTTTTCTAGAGCAACTTGCCAGTCCATAGACACTTTAACAAGGGCAGATGCTGTGCCATGCTTGGCTCTAAAACTTGACTGGGCTTGATTTAGGAGATTGTGTGATTCTAGGTGCTCTCTGATTTGGGAGTTGACAACGTTTTCTAGAAGCTTTGAGAGGATAGGGAGAATGGAGATAGGGCGGTAGTTTGTTTATGTTGCTAGAATCACCTGATTTAAAAAGGGGAATGATGTGCACAATTTTCCATATAGAGGGAATCACACCTTGTTCCAAAGAAGAATTGAATAGATGGACAATGGGAGTGATCAGGTAAAAGTAGTCGGTTTTCAAAAAGAAAGGTTCAATATGGTCAGCGCCCGCACTCTTTGTAGTATTCAAGGACAGTCAGAGATCCTCTACTTGATTAAAGGATACAGGACGAAAGCTGAAGGTGAGGGGGGAACAGCTGTGTTCAAACAACATGAAGTCTTGCTATATTATGACAATTGCAGTTTGTCCCAGCCTTAGAACTGCTCCGGAGGCGAAAGAGTTAACTTCCATGCCATGCATGGAACTTAGAGCGCGAGCTCGGTTAGAAAAGCTCTGTCTGGATCATTTCAAACTGAAACTGTCAGATTCTTTACTCCGCCTCACTGAACAGTCGCTCCGGAGATTCCTCCTACTGCTCGGTTCATTTCTCGGTTTAAAAGTGTTTTTCTCGGTTAAATTCAACCACGATTATAATTATTTTAACCGCAAACCGATCGGTTCAAGCTCTGTCTGTGGTATTGTAAGTAATAGACAGGTTTATTTCTGTGTGGAACTTGGAAATGTTTATCGGTTCGGTTTGAACCGATCAGGTTGTTTTAAAACTTTTTCAAATTCATTTAAAGCTATTTAGAGTGTGGTTCCTGTTCTTATCGGTTCTAAAAACGGATTTCATTACGGTTTTTCCACACCCGTGACACGGTTGGGAACCGATAAAGGGTGTCTTGCCTGGCATTTGCCGGAAAAGGGCAAGTTTTTGGTTAGGCTGGCATTATGTCTGAGAAACCCAAAAGAAAAAACCGGCCCACTGGTTTCAACACTGTAGTGTCTGTGGGAAGCCTTTGCCAAGGCTGACCCACACACCCATGTGTTTATTGTCTGGGGTTTGACCACCTCAATGCAGACTGCCAGATTTGCAAAGAATTTCCTGCACCTACCTAGATAAGAGAGTTGGTAGGCTCAGGGAACAAGAGGCCAAAAAGTCCGCTGACTCGGATGGCCAGCCCGGTTCGGTGCCAACCGAACCGGAGGGAGTGCCCTCTGACCAGGGCGAGACTTCCTCGGGCAAACGAAAAGCTGACTCAGTGGAGCCAGTTCCAACAAAGAGAACTAGAAAATCAGCAGGCGTGGAGTCCAAAATTCCTTCTCCAACTGCTGCAGAGATAGCCAAAGTGATCCAAATTGTCCAGTCGCTTTCCCCGGTTCCGTCCGAACCGCCACTATCTGGCAAAAGGTCGGTTCGGCCGGTTCCACCGGTTCAAGAATATGATATAGAGGAGTTTTATGAACCAGAGGAGGGGGAGGATGGTTATGAACAGTGTGAATGTGATTTTGAAAGTCTGGATGTGCCCATTGAACCGGACATCTCCCCAGACAGACCTTTAGGAGAGTCTCCCCCTAGGCTTTCTGAGTCCCCTTCTCATTTTCTGTTTTATAAAAAAGTTGCTGAAACCCTCCAGCTCCCCTTTGGAGGAAGCTGTGGATGAGCAAGAGGAGCCTGACTTTGTGGAGATGATGGATATCCCAGAATCCAGGAGATTTTCCATTCCTTTACATAAATCCTTCAGGAAACAAACAATAAAAATTTTAAAAGCTCCTAATTCTGTGCCTCCTGTGGATAAAAAGATGGACAGGAGGTACACCTTGTCAGGTTCTGATACAGAATTTCTTTCACAGCAATGCAGCCATGTTGGGGTAGTTCAGGCTGCAGCCTGTGATAAGGCTAATATTCCCCTGGCTTCACATCCTCCTGACAAGGACTCCAGGAAGATTGATGCCATGGCTAAAAAAACAATACATGGCAGCGTCCTTGGGACTCAGACAGGCAAATTATATGGCCTATGTTGCAAGATACCAGAAATCTAGATGGGATACTGTCATGGCCTTAGCCAAACAGGCCCCTGGCCAGCTTGCCAAGGAGCTGAAACAGGTGGCTGCTGATGGTATTGAGGCATCTAAGGTGCAATTCCATGCTGCAGTGGATTCTAATGATGTATCCTCTAGAGTCATGGCTACATCTGTGGCTTTTCGTAGATTGGCTTGGCTCAGGTGTACTAGTCTGTCACAGGATACCCAGTCTAAGGCCATGGATTTTCCTGTGGTGGGAAATTCTCTGTTTGGGGAGCAGACAGAGAATTATATGAAGAAAATGGATGAATATAGAACCACTTATAGGAGTGCACAAGCCAAGGAACGGCAAGCCACCTCAGAGGCAGCCCAGGGGTAGAGGCAGGCCTTTCACAGACCTTTTACCAAATCCCAGGCCTCCTCTTCAGCTTACGCTCAGAGGGGTTCTTCAGAGGAGAGGCAGATGGGGTATGAGCAGGCCTGCTCCCACCCCCAGCCTAAAGCCCTGCCAAACAGGCACCCTGATGGGATGCCCAGGGCCGATTCTCCATTACCTGTAGGGGGCAGGCTGGCTTACTTCATCCAGGACTGGGAGTCTTTAACTTCAGACAAGTGGGTCCTGGAAGTAGTAAGCCAGGGTCTGGTTCTCAGCTTCAAAAAATTTCCAAAGATGAGAATCAGATCTTTTCCACCTGCAAATCCTCTAGAGACTCTTACTTTGGAAGCAGAAGTCTCAACCCTCCTGGCTCTCAGAGCGGTAGAAAGGGTTTCTCCCCTACACCAGGGCAAGGGACTGTACTCCAGGTACTTCCTTACCCCCAAAAAGACAGGAGAATGGCGGCCCATCCTGGACCTAAGATATCTGAACAAGCACCTTTTAAAACCAAAATTCAAAATGGTGACTCTGGGAATGATTTTACCCTCCCTAAGGCCAGGGGACTGGCTAGCTTCCCTGGACCTCAAGGATGCCTACTTCCATGTTCTCATCAGAAGCTCCCACCGAAAGTACCTCAGATTTGAACTGCCCTCAGGCCATTATCAGTTCAGAGCAATGCCCTTCGGCCTTACCTCTGCCCCAAGGGTATTCACAAAATGCCTGGCGGTAGCAGTTGCTCATTTAAGAAGGCAAAAGATTGCCATCTTTCCCTACCTAGACGACTGGCTCATTGTGGGTCAGTCTCCAGACCAGGTCAAATCACACCTGCAGGTTACCCAGCAGCTGCTTACCTCTCTAGGCTTTCTTCTCAATCTTCCAAAGTCAGTTTTAGAACCTGTCCAGGTACTCATCTTCATAGGCGCAGAACTGGACACAAGGCAGGCCAGAGCCTTCCTTCCCCTAGAAAGGGTAAGGACCCTGGTGGGTCTGGCCTCCTCCTTCACCCTGCAGATCTCTCGACCAGCAAGGCATTTTACAGCTCCTAGGACACATGGCTGCTTCCACAGCCGTAGTGCAAGGAGCAAGATTTCAGATGAGGGACATTCAGTTCCATTTGAGAGCCTTTTGGTCTCAAAGAAGAGATCCCCTATCCAAGTTGATCCCAGTAACTCGAACCCTGATCCAGGCCCTTCAGTGGTGGCAGGATCAGAGCAATCTGAGACAAGGGGTTCCTTTCATCCCTCTATCTCACTCCTTGATCCTTACTACAGATGCGTCCCTTTGGGATGGGGAGCTCACATGGGCGACCTCTCCACCCAGGGATTGTGGTCCCCTCAGGAATCTCTGCTCCACATCAATCTGTTGGAACTCAGAGCTGTTTTCTAGCACTTCAGGTTTTTCTGCATCTGTTCAGAACAAAGTGGTACAGGTCAGAACAGACAACACCACTACAATGTGGTATATCAACAAACAAGGGGCACTCGGTCTTCGCCTTATGCACCAAGGCAATGAAGTTGTGGTCTCTGGCTTATTCTGAACACCTCCCTCATAGCAGTTCACCTCCCAGGCAAGGACAATGTCCTGGCAGATGCTCTCAGCAGGATTTCCCAGGCCATCACGAATGGTCATTGATCTCGAGTACTGGGGATAGTTTTTGCCAGGTGGGGCACCTCAGATAGATCTTTTGCAGCCCCAGACAATCATCAACTTCCACTTTTTGTTGCAGCCCCAGTGTTGGGCTCAGTCCCCTGGATGCCTTCCTCCTTGATTGGGAAGGAAGTTTCTCTATGCCTCCCCCCGGCTGCTCAAGGTAGCAAATCAGATCTCAGCCCTGCAAGATGATTCTGATTGCTCCAGATTGGGCCAGACAGCCCTGGTACACTCTCCTTCTGTCCTTAGCAGTCCATCTTCCCCTGTGTCTCCCCAGGAACCACAATTTGTTAACCTGTGCCCAGGGGAGAGTTTGGTATCCGAATCTCAAATCCCTCAACCTCAAGGCCTGGCTCTTGAGGAGTTAGAGTTTGCTGACCTACACCTTTCTCAAGGTGTTCTCGAAATTTTGAAAGCTTCTAGGAAGCCTTCCACTAGGGCTACTTATAACTCTAAATGGAAAAGGTTTTCCATATGGTGCTCTGGGAAGCATATTTCCCCGGAATCTGCTGATTTGCCCACTGTTTTGGACTATATGGTCCATCTTATATCTTTGGGACTGAGGCCAGCTACCCTAAAAGTGCATTTGGCAGCTGTCTCTGCTTTTATTTCAGCAGGAAGCCCTCTTCTCTCTCTGCTCACCCTGTATTTTCCAAGTTTTTCAGGGGATTGCTTCATACCAATCCACCATTCAGGGACCCTGCCCCTGCCTGGGATCTTAATGTTTGCATTGCTCAGCTGATGCAACCCCCCTTTGAACCTCTGTCTTCGGCAGAGCTTAAGTACTTGACTTGGAAAACTGTGTTTCTAGTAGCCATCACTTCTGCCAGGCGATAAGTGAGTTGCAAGCTTTGTCAGTGGAGACTGACTTTATTTCCTTTCACAGGGATAAGGTAGTCCTCAGGACTAACAGGAGGTTTTTGCCTAAGGTGGTTTCAGATTTCCACCTTAATCTGTTTCTCTTCCAGTGTTCTTCACTGACCATTCCTCCTCTGGTGAGAGGAGGCTGCACAGCTTAGATGTTAAGAGGGCCCTTAGTTACTACATAGAGCGTACCAAGGGTCACAGGTTTGACTTCCTCCAACTCTTTCTCACTTATGGTGAGGTTGGGAAAGGGAAACCTGCCACTAAAGATCCATTGCCAGGTGGATTGTCTCTTGTATCCAATTTTGCTATCAAAAACTGGGTAAGGTTCCCTCTTCAGGCCTGAGGCTCACTCTACCAGAGGTACAGCTGCGTCTAGCTGCGGCCAGGGACATCCTATCTTAGAGATATGTCAAGCAGCTACTTGGAAAACAGTACATACTTTCACTAAGCATTACTCCTTGGACATTCAGGCCAGGAGGGATGCTCGATTTAACACAGCTGTGCTTCAGCCTATTTCCTAAGTAGGTTCTGTCCCTCCTCCATGGAGGTACTGCTGTGTAGTCTGCAATTGTCATAATATAGCAAGACTTCATGTTGTTTGAAGAAAAAATTACTCACCTTAGTAATGTTGTTTCTTCTAATGGAGTCTTGCTATATTATGACCCCCAGCCTGCCCCTCTCAGAACTTACTTTAGGGATGGATGGGCAGTCCAGTGTTGGCACTTTTGATGCCCATCTTGTGTTTTCCACCCCTTCTTTTTGGGGTGTTTGGGTGTTGTGTTTTATTTTATCTTATTTTCTGGTCCCCTGACTTGAGTCTTGGTGTTGGGACCAGGAAAATGTGTTAATACTTAAGTAGCCAGTTGGCTAGTGTAGGTTACAGCTTCCACACAGAACCATAGTGAGTTTTGCTCGTAAACATCTGACAGTTTCAGTTTGAAATGATCCAGACAGAGCTTTTCTAACCGAGCTCGCGCTCTGAGTTCCATGCATGGCATGGAAGTTAACTCTTTCACCTCCGGAGCAGTTCTAAGGCTGGGACAAACTGCAATTGTCATAATATAGCAAGACTCCATTAGAAGAAACAACATTACTAAGGTGAGTAATTTTTTCTTTGCAATCAGTACTAGGACTTGGTCCATCATTTGCATCCCCACGCTGGCTCAACTTACTGACAGGAGAGTTGTCAAATGCAAGTCCTGCTGTAGCAAAGTGATCATTAAGTTGCTCTAGGATATCAGCTCTATCAGTATAAGTAGTGCCTCCAGAAACTAATTTAGCTGGAAGGGGAGTTATAGGAGCATATACTTCAACCTCTTTGAGGATGTTCCAAAACTTGGCTGCACTATTTTTATTTTGTTTAAGGGCTGTTTGGAAATAGCGTTCTTTTTCTGACCTGACTAATTTGGTGCAGGCATTTCTAGCCACGCGAAAGGCTAGCCAATTGGTGTCTAGTTTTGATTTTCTGGCCCTTATCCACAGGATGTCTCTCCCTAAGTGCTTTTTTTTTTTAGGGAAGGAGAAAACCAACCCGGAGAACTTTAATTAGTCTTGATCAGCCTGAGAGGGGCATGTTTGTTTATCAGCCCCAAAAGAAAGCTGTGGAAGATGTTGAACACCTCAGTACTAGACGGTGCCAGATAAAAATCTTGCCATCTAATATTGGTGAGGTCAGTTCAGGAAAGCAAGCCGGCTGAATTTTATTTTTCAAGCATCTTTTTAATTTAAGATTAGAGGCCGAACTTAGGAGAGAGGAATGTCTAATGAAAGCAGTGATGCAGTGGTCGCTTAGATCATTATGGAAAACCCCTACATGAGAGATGCTATACATTGTCCTAGCAGACAGTGACCAGATAAGGGGTCTGGAGATGAGCAGCCCGCTGGCAGGTAGTGACCACGCCACGGTTTGATTTCTTCTGCATCGGGGAGAAATCTGCACTAGCACAGTAGTAATAGACTTTGGGAGGGCGCATTTCGAGGCAGAAGGATTCTAGGTGGTGCTTGGATGAGATAAGGCCGGACATGGAGGCTGGAAGCTTGTGGGAGACCATTAAGATGGGGTAGGAGGCCACTAGGTCTCATGCAGTTGCAGCGCAAGCAATGAAAATAGTAAGCCATGTTGTTGGACCTGGGAGGTGCATGAGGCGGTGAGGGTGGGGAAAAAGGCTGCCTACGTGTGCTTAAAGCACTCGAGGGGAAAGGGAGAGGGGAGAGTATGAGTTGCTGGACAGGAGGGTCACCAGGGTGGTAAGAGGGGCCGAGGCGAGGATGGAGCAAAACCTGTCCCGGGATCTCCGAAGGGGGGGGAGGGGTTCTATAGATATATAGGGGAGAAAAGAAAAGCGAGGGCACAGATCAGCAGGATTAGGACTGGGGAGGGATGGGCTCAGGAAGCAGGGGAACAAGCTGAGGTACTAAATGAGTACTTTTGCCTCGGTGTTTACTGGGGGAGATGGGGGATCCTTCCATCCCGAAGTGAGGAAGGGGGAGCCCACAAAATCGGGAGGTCCGCTGGAGTCCGGAGGACTGGAAGAGGCTAGGGTAGGGGATAGGCCAAATCTAGAGGGGAAGGGGCGAGTGCATGAGGAAGTGGGCTGGGAGGGCCAAATCACAGTGGACTGAGTGAGGGAGGCCCTCCGGTTGATAAAGATTGAGAAGGGGCCGGATGGGTTGCATCCGAGGGTGCTGAAGGAACTGGTGGATGTACTGGCAGCTCTTCTGGCTGCACTCTTCAACATCTCTGCAGACAGGATGGGTGTCTCAAGATTGGAGGGTGGCCCATGTGGTGCTTATCCACAAAGGGGGGGGGGTCTAGAGAGGAGATGGGGAATTATAGGTCTGTTAGCGTAATGTCTGGTAGGCAAGGTGATGTAGGGCATTATCAAAGAGAAGCTTGGGGGGGCAGCTGGAAAGGTTAAGGCACCTGGACGACAGGCAGTATGGTTTTGTTCCAGGGAGATCGTGCCAGACCAACCTTGTGGAGTTTTATGACTGGGTGACGGGTGCCCTGGACTGACATAGGCCGGTGGATGTCGTCTATCTGGACTTCAGCAAGTATGCTTGATCTGCACTCCCACAATGGCCTCACAACACAGCTGGGGGATGGGGGTGGGGCAGTTGCTCAGGTGGGTGGAGAATTGGCTACGGAGCGATTCAGAGAGTGGTGGTTGGTGGATAGTCTTCCCCAGGAGGGTCATCAGTGGGGTCCCCTGTTGTTGCACTGGGGCCACTCCTGTTCAATGCCTATGTCTCTGACATAGGAGGGTGTTAGAGTAGGCTGAGTCTCTTTGTGGATGACTCAAACTGAGAGCACAGGCGGACGGGAGGAGGGAGAAAGGCCCTCCAGGGGGATCTGGATACCTTGGAGGGGTGGTCAAGGAAGTGGGGACTGAAGTTCAATGCAGGGGGGTCAGAAACCCTGGCCATGCATACACCCTGGGGGGGGGGGTCATGCTGCAAACCTCATCGGGCGAGAGGGACCTTGGGGTGGTGGTGGATGTCAAAATAACTAACACTGAGAATTGTCCAAGAGCCGCAGAGAAAGCAAACAGGATACTGGGCTGCATAGTCAGGGGGATTACCTCCAGGAGGAGGGAGGTGATCCTTCCTCTGTATAATGCCCTGGTCAGGCTGCATCTTGAGTATTGTGTGCAGTTCTGGAGACATCACCTTAAGAAAAACATAGCACTGCTGGAGAGGGTCCAGAGGAGGGCGACAAGGATGATTCAGGGCATGGAGGGTAGGCCATACGAGGAGAGACTGGAGGAGCTCCAGCTGTACACATTGGAAGTGAGGAGGGACGGGGGACATGATAGAGGTCTTCAAGTATGTAAGGGATAAATAAGGGCGGAGCCAAGGAGGTATTCAGCTTAAGAAGGGGGGGGAACAACCAGGGGGCATGAGTGGAAGCTGGAGGGGGTGAATTACAGGGGGAGCGAATGAGACACTACTTCACTGAGAGGGTGGTGGAGCTATGGAATGCACTGCCCAGGAGTCTGGTGGAAGAGAGCACAGTGGAGGGATTCATTTAGGGCTGGGACAGGTACGGGGGAGACTAAAGCCAGGGAAGACCATCTCTGGTACTGGGGGTGGTGGTGAAGCGAGCTCCCACTAGGGGGCTGGCTACCGAGCAGACACGAGAGACCATGAGGCCTATTCTGCTGACTTTTAGTATGTTTGCTAACCAGTATAAGGTTCAAAAGGGTGCTACGTTCCAAGTTTTTCAAATTGAATCTGGTAACCTCGGGTGTAACCTGTGCTAACCCATGCATGTCCCAGAACTCCTTAAGGTTTTTAGAGCTGTCATCTAACCCATTACAGTCCCCCATTACAATGCATGCAGAATTGACTTTCTCTTGTAGGTCCTGAAGGTGGGATAATAAACGAAGTCCAGTGGAGGGCGGACGAGAGCATATAGAAATCAAGAGGGTCAATTCAGCAGTGTCAGTTTTAAGGCAAGGCATTCAAATTCTTTTGGAGCGGAGGTGCGGTCAATAACAGTGACTAAGAATTTGTTCTTAATGTAAATTGTGACTCCCCTCCACCCCATTGAAGGTCTGTCGCACTGAAAGATGCTATATCCGGGAATACTGACTGATTTATCTGGAATTGCTAATGTAAGCCAGGTCTCTGAAAACATAAGGATATCTGGCAAAGTATGCAATGCCCAAGTTTGGAGCAGATCTACCTTTTTAAGTAAACTACGGACATTCATGTGTAAGAAACTGGATGCCTTTATAGTGAGTGAAGTCTGAAGGAGCGTTTATGGTGGAGGGTGGGCCTGGGTTTAATTCACCATTCCCTGAGCAGAGTAAAAGGAGAAATAATCCATTAAACGGCATACAAAAGCAATAAGATACATAAAATTACATCCAAAGCATCAGATTTTCAGTGGCGTCTGCGGAGACAAAAACTGCAAACATTGAAATTGCAATAAACGTAAACCCTGTAAAATAGAATAACCCCTTACTAATACCGTGTGGTTTGAACTGCTCCTGGGTAACTGCAGACCCTCTTTGAAAGCTATGTGGTCCTGGATCTCAGAAGGCAGATGTCAGTAAAAAGAAAATAATCGGGGAAAACTGGAAGGAATATAGGAGGTTGGGAGGGACAGGTAGGGAAAAAATGGCTTTCAGTTTAAAGAGCCATTTTGGAGGTGACTGACTCTTGTATGAGGGAAGTCACTAAGAGGAACAAATATAAAAGGCCAGTGTGATTTTTCCAAGGAAGTGTGAAGGGCAGTGAGGGTGAAAGAGAAGAGCATTTAGAATATATAAGGAACATTAGGGGAGGAGGGATAGGGAGGAATATCAAGACAAGCTCAAGAAGGCAAAGGGGGTGGTCAGGAGGGCAAAGTCAGACATAGCTGTGCATTGCTGAGGATGTCAAGGGGGGGAAATTTTTTTAGGTAAATCAGAGAAAAAGATGAAAGGGGGACTCGTTAGACTTTGAGTGGGGGAAGGAAGTAGAGGAAAACGAGCAGAAGGCTGATGTTTTAAACAATTACTTCTGCTCAGTACTTACAGTGGAGGATGAAGAACCTCTGCCAAAAAGGATTGTTTAGGCCTCCACAAGGGGGCGTAGGAAATGAGGCAGGTGGTGGTTCAAACAACATGAAGTCTTGCTGTATTCTGACATTATGCAGTTAGCCCCAGCACTTGAACTGCTCCAGAGAGGAAATAGTTAATTCAAACAACATGAAGTCTTGCTATATTATAGACATTAGCAGTTTGTTCCAGCTCTAGACCTGCCCTGGAGTGAAATGGTTAAAACCATTCCAAAATAGAATTTTGGCACGAGAGCAGCTCTATCTGTGTCATTTCAAACTTGAACTGTCAGATTCTTTACTCCGCCTCAGTGAACAGTCGCTCCGGAGATTTCTCCTTCTGCTTGGTTCATTTCTCGGTTTAAATAGTTTTATTTTAACTGCAAAACCGTTCGGTTCAAGCTCTATCTGTGGTAACCGTAAGTAAATGAAGGTTTTGTCTGTGTGGAACTTGTAAGTTATCGGTTCGGTTTTGAACCGATCAGTGGGTTTAAAACTCATTTAAAACTAAAAGTTACTATTTTAGAGTGCGGTTCACGGTTCTTATCGGTTCTAAAAAAAATGGATTTATTACGTTTTTCCAATACCGTGACACGGTTAGGAACCGATAAGGGTGTCTTGCCTGGCACTGCCGCGAAAAGGGCAAGTTTTTGGTTAGGGCTGGCATTATGTCTGAGAAATCCAAAAGAAAAACCGGGCCCACTGGGTTTCAGCAATGTGATGTTTGTGGGGAAGTCTTTGCCAAGGCTGACCCACACACCACATGTGTTTATTGTCTGGGGTTTGACCACCTCCAGTCAGACTGCCAGGTATGTAAGAATTTCCCTGCAGCCACCCTGGAAAAAAGATTGGGCAGGCTCAGGGAACGAGAGGCCAAAAAGTCCGCTGACCCGGATGGCCAGCCCGGTTCGGTGCTAACCGACCAGAGGGAGTGCCTCTGACCAGGGCCAGACTTCCTCGGGCAAAGAAAAGCTGGTTCTGAGGAACCAATTCCAGTAAAGAAAACAAGAAAATCAGCAGGTCTGGAGTCCAAAATTCTTCTCCAACTGCTGCAGAGATAGCAAAAGCTATACAAATTGTCCAGCCACTGTCTCAGGGTCTGTCCGAACCACCACTATCTGGTAAAAGGTCGGGTTTGGCCCGTCCCAGTGGTTCAGGATTATGATATTGAGGAATTTTATGAACCAGAGGAGGGAGGAGGATTATGAACAGTATGAATGTGGCTGGGAAGGTCTGGGTGTGCCCATTGAACGGACATCTCCCCAGACAGACCTTTAGAATCTCCCTATGCTGTCTGAGTCCCCATCTCATTTTATGTTTTATAAAAGTTGCTGAAACCTCCAGCTTCCTTTAGAAGAGGCTGTGGATGAGCAAGAGGAGCCTGATTTTGTAGAAATGATGGATATTCCAGAGTCTATGAGATTGTCTATTCCTTTACATAAGTCTTTTAGGAAACAAACAATTAAAATTTTAAAAGCTCCTAATTCTGTGCCTCCTGTAGATAAAAAGATGGACAGAAGGTATACATTGTCAGGCCCTGATACAGAATTCCTTTCTCAGCAATGCAGTCATGTTAGTAGTTCAGGCTGCTGCCTGTGATAAAGCTAATATTCCTTGGCTTCACATCCTCCTGACAAGGATTCCAGGAAGATTGATGCCATGGCAAAAAACAGTATATGGCAGCCTCTCTGGGACTCAGGCAAGCAAATATATGGCTTATGTAGCTAGGTATCAGAAATCTAGATGGGATACTGTTATGCAATTGTGCAAGCAGGCCCATGGCCAGCTGGCTAGTGAACTAGAACAGGTGGCTGCTGATGGCATTGAAGCCTCTAAGGTTCAGTTTCATGCTGCTGTGGATGTTGATGATGTTTCCTCTAGGGTCATGGCCACATCTGTAGCTTTTCAGAGGTTGGCCTGGCTCAGGTGTACTAGTTTGTCACAGGATACCCAGACTAAGGCTATGGATTTTCCTGTGGTGGAAATTCTCTGTTTGGAGAGCAGACAGAGAATTACATGAAAGATGGATGAATATGGGACTACTTACAAGAGTGCCCAGGCTAAGGAGCGCAAGCCACTCCTCAAAGGCATGCCCCCAGGGGTAGGGGTAGGCCTTTTCACAGGCCTTTCTACCAGACTCAGGCCTCTGCCTATGCTCAGAGGGGCTTCTTCAGAGGCAGGGGCAGATGAGGTGGGCACCCTCCCACCCCAGCCTAAAGCTCCTATGAAACAGGCACCCTGATGGGGTGCCCAGGGCAGATCTCCTGTACCAGTGGGGGCAGGCTACTTCAGTCAGAATTGGGCTTCTTTAACCTCAGACAAGTGGGTTCTGGAAGTAGTAAGCCAGGGTCTGGTTCTCAGCTTCAAAAGTTTCCCAAGTTGAGAAGCAGACTTTTCTACCTGCAAGTGCTTCAGAGACCTCGCTCTGGAAACAGAGGTCTCATCCCTGTTAGCCTCAGAGCAGTAGAAAGGGTTCCTCCCTGCATCAGGGCAGGGTCTGTATTCAGATACTTCCTTACCCCAAAAAGACAGGAGAATGGCGGCCATTTTAGATCTCAGATATCTGAACAAGCATCTTTTGAAACCAAAGTTCAAAATGGTAACTCTGGCAATGATTTTACCTTCCCAAGGCCAGGGGACTGGCTAGCCTCCCTGGACCTCAAGGATGCCTATTTCCATGTCCTAATCAGAAGATCCCATCAAAGTACCTCAGATTCGAACTGCCCTCAGGTCATTACCAGTTCAGAGCAATGCCCTTCGGCCTTACCTCTGCTCCAAGGGTATTCACAAAGTGTCTAGCAGTGGCAGTGGCCCACTTAAGGAGGCAGAGGATTGCTGTTTTCCCTATCTAGACGACTGGCTCATTGTAGGCCAGTCCCCAGAACAGGTAAAATCTCACCTGCAGGTCACCCAGCAGCTTCTCACCTCCCTGGGTTTTCTGCTAAACCTACCAAAGTCGGTTCTGGAACCAGTCCAGGTACTCACCTTTATAGGGGCAGAATTGTACACAAAGCTAGCCAGAGCCTTTCTTCCCAGAAAGGGTAAGAATTTAGTGGCTCTGGCCTCTTCTTCACTCTGCAGGTCTCTCGACCAGCAAGACACTTTCTGCAGCTCCTGGGGCACATGGCTGCATCCACAGCTGTTGTGCAGGAGCCAGATTTCAGATGAGAGACATTCAGTTTCACTTGAGAACCTTTTGGTCTCAGAGAAGAGACCCTTTCCAAGTTGGTCCCAGTGACTCGAACCTTGATCCTAGCTCTCCAGTGGTGGCAGGATCAGAGCACTTAAGAGCGGGGTCCCTTCATTTCCCTTCTCACGACTTGACTCTCACTACAGATGCTTCCTTCTGGGTTGGGGAGTCCACATGGGCGACCTTTCCACTCAGGGAGTTTGGTCCCCCCAGGAATCTCTGCTCCACATCAATTTGCTGGAACTCAGAGCTGTCCTTTTAGCTCTTCAAGCTTTTTCTGCATCTGTCCACGACAAGGTGATACAAGTCAGAACAGACAACACCACAACAATGTGGTACATCAACAAACAGGGGGGCACTCGGTCTTCGGCCTGGTGCACCGAGGCACTGAAGTTGTGGTCTCTGGCCTATTCCCTGAACACTTCCCTCATAGCAGTTCATCTTCCAGGGAAGGACAATGTCCTAGCGGATGCCCTCAGCAGGATTTCCCAGGGCCATCACGAATGATCCCTGGATCCTCAAGTGCTGGGGATAGTTTTTGCCAGGTGGGGCATCCCTCAGATAGATCTTTTGCAGCCCCAGACAATCACAAACTTCCTCTGTTCTGTTGCAGGCCTCCAGTGCTGGGCTCAGTTCCCTGGATGCCTTCTTCTGGATTGGGAGGAAGTTCCTCTATGCTTTCCCCCCTTTCCTCCTATTCAAAGTACTAGTCAAAATCAGATCTCAGCCTTGCAGGGTGATTCTGATTGCCCCGGATTGGGCCAGGCAGCCCTGGTACCCACTCCTTCTGTCTCTGACAGTCCATCTTCCCTGTGCCTCCCAGGAATCACAATCTGTTGACTTGTGCCCAGGAAGGGTTTGGTATCCGGACCTCAATCCCTCAACCTCAAGGCCTGGCTCTTGAGGAGTTAGTTGTTGATTTACACCTCTCTCAGGGTGTTCTTGAGATCCTAAAGGCTTCCAGAAAGCCTTCCACTAGAGCTACTTATACTTCTAAATGGAAAAGGTTTTCCATTTGGTGTGCTGGAAAAATATTTCCCAGAATCTGCTGAATTGCCATTTTGTTAGATTACATGGTACATCTTAATTCCTTGAGTCTCAGACCAGCTACCCTGAGAGTTCATTTGGCAGCTGTGTCTGCTTTTGTGTCAGCAGGAAGTCATCCCTCTTTCCTCTCATCCTGTGTTTTCCAAGTTTTTAAGGGATTATCATACTAATCCTCCTTTGGGAACCGCCCTGCTTGGGACCTTAATGTTTGCATTGCCCAGTTAATGCAACCCCTTTGAACCTCTGTCTTCTGCAGAGCTTAAGTACCTAACTTGGAAAACTGTTTTCTAGTGGCTATCACTTGTGCCAGGCATAAGTGGTGCAAGCCTTGTCAGTGGAGACTGACTTTATTTCTTTCCACAGGGATAAGGTAGTCCTTAGGACTAATAGGAAGTTTTGCCTAAGGTGGTTTCAGATTTCCATCTTAATCAATCTATCTCCTTCCAGTATTTTCACTGATCACCCTCTTCGGTTGAGAGGAGGTTGCACAGCCTGGATGTTAAGAGAGCTCTATTTATAGAGCATACCAAAGGTCACAGGTTCGAATCCTCAACTTTTCCTTACCTATGGTGAAGTTGGGAAAGGCAAACCTGCACTAAGAGATCAATAGCCAGGTGGATTGTCTCTTGTATCCAATTTTATCATCAGAAAGTGGGCAGAGGCCCCGGTTTGAGGGCTCATTCTACAGGGGTACAGCTGGCCTCTAGCTGCTGCCAGAGATATCCCTTTATTAGAGATTTGCCAGGCTGCTACTTGGAAAACGGTACACACTTTTACCAAGCATTACTCCTGGATGTCCAGGCCAGAAGAGATGCTCGGTTTGGCACAGCTGTTCTTCAGAGCCTATTCCTAAGTAGGTTCTGCCCTCCTCCATGGAGGTACTGCTGTGTATTCTGCTAATGTCGATAATATAGCAAGACTCATGTTGTTTGAAGAAAAATTACTCACCTTAGTAATGTTGTTTCTTCTAATGGAGTCTTATATATTATAGACCCCAACCTGCCCCCTCTGAACCTCTACTTGGTGGGTGCGGGCAACTTAGTGTGGGCACTACTTATGTCCTGTTAGCTTTTTGTCCCTTTGGGACTTTGGGGAAGTGTGTGTGTGCAGCGTGTGTGTGTGTTTTATTATACTTATGTTCCATTTTCATATTATTAGAATGGTGTTAGTATTTCTGGTCCCCTGACTTGAGTCTTAGGTGTTGGGACCATCAATGGTTGTTGTTATTTAGGTAGCCATTTGGCTAGTGTAGAGTTACAGCTTCCACACAGACCTTAGTGAGTTTGGCTCGTAAAGATCTGACAGTTCAAGTTTGAAATGACACAGATAGAGCTGCTCTCGTGCCAAAATTCTATTTTGGAATGGTTTTAACCATTTCACTCCGGGGCAGTTCTAGAGCTGGAGCAAACTGCTAATGTCTATAATATAGCAAGACTCCATTAGAAGAAACAACATTACTAAGGTGAGTAATTTTTTCTTCTATGCCAGAGCATAGAACATTGAGCTCAAGCTCGGTTCAGACCTCTGTTTGCTGCACTTTGAAGTGTAACTGTCAGATTCTTTACTCCGCCTAACTAAACAGTCGCCCTGGAGATCTCTCCTTCGCTATCGGTTCGGTATAGTAAAAGCGTCTGTTATAAACCGCTATTTCTTATTTTATTTCGGTTCAGATCCCTGTCTGCGGTACAGTAAGTACTTAGGTAGTGGACTAGTGTGATTTGTGTGCGGAAACTGTAAAAAATACTTTTCAGTCGGTTCGGCTGAACCGATTGTCTGCTTTTTTTCTCCTAAGTTTATTTTTGTTTCTGTATTTAGTGTGAGGTACCGGTCCTTATCTGTCCTCACAAAAAAAAAAAAAAACATTTCATTTTAGACTTTTTTTTTTTTTTCAAATACCCGTGACATGGGTAGGAACCGATAAGGGGTCTTGCCTGGCTTTTGCCGAGTAAAAGGTAAGTTTTAGGATGATTTCGTCTGAGAAACCCAAAGGAAAAACTGGGCACACTGGGTTTCAACACTGCAGTGAGTGTGGGGAGGCCTTTGCTAAGGCTGATCCCCACACCACCTGTGTTTACTGTCTGGGTTTTGACCACCTTGATTCAGACTGCCAGATTTGTAAAAATCTTCCTAAGGCCACCATAGATAAAAGATTGGGCAGGCTTAGGGAAAAGGAGGCCAAGAAGTCCACTGACCCGGATGGCCAGCCCGGTTTGGTTCCGACCGAACCTGAGGGAGTGCCCTCTGATCTGGGCGAGACTCCCTCAGGCAAAAGAAGAGCCGATCCTGAGGGGTTGGATCCGGTTAAGAGAAAGAAAAAGGAGAAATTGTCCGGTTCGGATCCAGAACCGCATCGTCCAACCTCTGAGGAAATTGCCAGGGCGATTAGTATAGTTGAATCGCTCCGTCCAGTTCCGACCAATCCGGTGCCTCTCGGTAGGCGCTCTGTTCCTCTGGTTCCGGACTATTCCCCAGAAGAGTATTATGAACTGGACATGGAGGGGGATGGGGATGAGGAGGGGGAGGGGGGAGGAGGATTGATATGGAAGGTCTGGATGAGCCCATAGAACTGGACATCTCAACAGACCTTCTGGTGCTTCCCCTCCTAGGCTTTCTGAGAGTCCCCATCCCACTTTGTTTTACAAAAAAGTGGTAGAAACCCTCCAGCTCCCTCTGGTTGAAGCTGTTGAACAAGAGGAGCCTGACTATGTGGAGATGATGGACAACCCAGAGTCCAAGAGACTGTCTATTCCCCCTCCATAAATCTTTTGGGAAACAGACACAAAGATTGCTTAAAACACCAAATTCTCTACCTCCTGTGGACAGGCGAATGGACAAGAGGTACATGCTGTCAGGCTCAGGTACAGAGTTTTTGTACTAGCAAGGCAGCCATGTTGGGGTCACGCAGGCTGCAGCCTGTGATAAGGCTAACATACCCTTGGCTTCACACCCCCCAGATAAAGACTCCAGGAAGCTGGATGCCATGCCTAAAAACAGTACATGGCATCTTCCTTGGGACTCAGGCAGGCTAATTACATGGCCTACACAGCCAGATACCAGAAGTCCAGATGGGATACTGTTCTGTAACTGGCTAAGCAGGCTTCCCCCCAGCTTGCCAAGGAGCTGGAGGAGGTGGCTGCTGATGGGATTGAGGCATCTAAGATCCGGTTTCATGCTGCTGTGGACTCCAATGATGTGTCATGGCTACATCGGTGGCTCTTCGGAGATTGGCTTAGCTCAGATGTACTAGCCTCTCACAGGACACCCAGGCTGAGGCCATGGATTTCCCTGTCATGGAGAATTCTCTGTTTGGGAAGCAGACAGAGAATTATATGAAGAAAATGGATGAATACAGGACCACCTACAGGAGTGCACGGACCAAGGAAAGGCAGGCAACTCCTCAGAAGCAGCAATCTAGGGGCAGGGGAAGGCCCTTTCACAGGCCTTTCTACCAGGCACAGGTCTCCTCTGCTTTTCCTCAGAGGGGTTTCTTCAGAGGGAGAGGCAGAAGGCGGATGAGCAGGGCTGCATCCTCCTCTGTCTAAGGCTCCTGCCAAGCAGACACCTTAATGTGTCAGCCCGGGTCAACTCCCCCTTTCCTGTAGGAGGCAGGCTGGCTTTCTACTTCCAGGCCTGGAAGTCTGTTACCTCAGACAAGTGGGTCCTGGAGGTAGTAAGCCAGGGACTAGCCCTCAGCTTCAAAAAATTTCAAAAGCTGAGGGTCAGGTCTTTTCCACCTGCAAACGTCTCCGAAACCATTGCCCTAGAGGCAGAGGTTTCCTCACTGCTGGCTCTCAGAGCCATAGAGAGAGTTCCTACATCTCACAGGGGCAAAGGTCTGTACTCCAGATACTTCCTTACCCCAAAGAAGACAGGGGTGTGGCGGCCTATCTTAGATCTAAGACACTTAAACAAGCACCTAGTAAAGCCAAAATTCAAAATGGTGACTCTGGGAATAATTCTTCCCTCTCTAAGGCCAGGGGATTGGCTAGCCTCCCTGGACCTCAAGGATGCCTATTTTCACATTCCCATCAGGTGCTCCCACAAAAAGCACTTCCGGTTCGAACTGCCTTCAGGCCATTATCAGTTCAGAGCAATGCCCTTCGGCCTAACATCAGCACCAAGGGTGTTCACAAAATGCCTAGCAGTAGTAGTGGCCTTTCTAAGGAGACAAAACATTTCCATATTTCCATATCTGGATGACTGGCTCATTGTGGGTCAGTCTCCAGACCAAGTCAAGTCAAACCTGCAAGTGACCTAGCAATTGCTCACTTCTCTAGAATTCCTCCTCAATCTTCCAAAGTCAATTCTTGAACCAGTGCAACGCTTGACCTTCATAGGGGTAGAGTTGGATACTGTCAAAGCAAGAGCCTTTCTCCCTCTGGCAAAGGCAAAGGCTCTTGTAGACCCGGCTTCTTCTTTTCACCTTCTGGTGTCTCGACCAGCAAGGCATTTTCTTCAACTCCTGGGCCACATGGCAGTGGTACAAGGGGCCAGATTTCAGATGAGGGACATCCAGTTCCACTTGAGGGCTTTTTGGTCTCAGAAAAAATGATCCTCTAACCAAACTAATTCCAGTGACTCAGACTCTGATCCAGGCTCTCCAATGATGGTTGGATCAAGACAACCTCAGACAAGGAGTCCCATTCATCACTCAGTCTCTTTCTGTAGTTCTAACCACAGATGCTTCTCTCCTGGGGTGGGGAGCTCACTTGGGAGTCCTCACAGCACAGAACGTGTGGTCCCCTCAGGAGTCTCTACTTCACATCAATCTTCTGGAGCTCAGGGTAGTGTACCTGGATCTACAAGCTTTCTCGGACTCAGTACAGAACAAGGTGGTTCAGGTCAGGACAGACCACCACCACCACCATGTGGTACATCAACAAGCAGGGAGGCACTCGGTCTACGGCCTTATTCCTACAGACATCTCTGGTAGCAGTCCACCTTCCAGGGAAGGACAGTGTGCTAGCAGATGCATTGAGCAGGATTTCTCGGGGCCATCATGAATGGTCCCTGAATCCCCTAGTGTTAAAGGTTATATATATATAGTGTGTGTGTGTGTATATATATGTATGTATGTGTATATATGTGTATGTGTATGTATGTATGTGTGTATGTATATGTATGTATGTGTGTGTGTGTGTATATATATATATGTGTATGTGTGTATATATATATATATATATATATATGTATGTATATGTATATGTGTATATATATATATATATATATATATATATATATATATATATATATATATGCATATATATTTTTAGAGGAAAAAACTCCTTTTAATGCATTAGGTAGGGTTGTTCCACAGCGACAAAAGTGAGGAAATTAAGCTGTTAGGGTTGGAAAACCCCCTTGGAGCCCCAGCCCACCCGGCATTGGGGTGCGCATTGGGATCGTCAGCCTAACTCTCACCCCATGACATGTGTAAAGCAGCAGAAGTATAGAGAATGGGGTGAGAGTTAGGACCCACGATCCCAATGCGCCCCAATGCCGGTTGAAAGTGGGCGGGGGTCCAAGGGGTTTTCAACTTAACAGCCACCTCACTTTTGTCGCTGTGGAACAACCCTAACTAATGCATTAAACGGAGTTTTTTTGCCTCTAAAATATATATATATATTTTTTTTCCAAGGTGGGGCACTCCAGAGATAGATCTCTTTGCAGCCCCAGACCATCACCAACTTCCTCTCTTCTGTTGCAGACCCCCAGTCTGTGGCTCAGTCTCCCTGGATGCTCTACTTCTGGATTGGGAGGGGAAATTTATGTATGTCTTTCCCCCCTTTCCTCTATATTATTCAAAGTTCCAGTCAAGATAAGGTCACAGTCTTGAAAAGTGATTCTGATTGCTCCAGACTCGGCCAGGCAGCCTTGGTATCCTCTGTTGCTGTCCCTAGCAGTCCATCTTCCTCTATCTCTTCCCAAGAATCACAACCTGTTAACCTCCTCTCAGGGGAGGATTTGGTACCCCAACCTTCGGTCTCTCATTCTCAAGACATGGCTCTTGAAGAGCTAGAATATGCAAGCTTGCATTTGTCTCAGGGCGTTCTGGATATTCTCAAAGCCTCTCGAAAACCTGCCACCAGAAAAACACATAACTCCAAATGGAAAAGATTTAGCATTTGGTGTTCCAATAAGCACACATCCCCAGATTCTGCTGACTTGGCTACAGTTCTGGATTATATGGTTCATCTTAATGGCTTAGGCCTCAGACCAGCTACCCTGAAAGTACACTTGTCAGCTGTTTCTGCATTCCTGTCAGTGGGAAAGGCCTCCTCACTGGCATCTCATCCTGTTTTCTGTAAATTCTTTAAAGGATAACTTGAGGGGGGGCAAGAAAGACCCAGTAAACTACAGATCTGCCAGTCACCCCTCTATTGTAGGTAAACTGATGTAAACCCTGATAAAAGAAAGCCTAATAGTCTACCTAGAGGAAATATAGCTACAGAATAACAAGCACCATGGATTTGTGCTGAGGAGAGTGTCAGACCAAGTAATAGTTTTTTACTGCATCACAAAGGCGGTTGACAGAGTGCAGACAGTATATATTTGGTAGTCTGCATAATGTCAAAATACAGCAAGACTTCATGTTGTTTGAAGAAAAAAATACTCACCTTAGTAATTGTGTTTCTTCTAATGGAGTCTTGCTGTATTCTGACCTCCTTCCCTGCCTCCCCTCTCAGAACCTGGTTTTTGGGAAGTGGGCTGGCAGGCGCAGTGTTGCACCTCAGGGGTGCAATTGGCACTCTCTCCTTTATAGAGACTGGGAGTGGGTTAAGTTACAGTATATATTTTTCTGTAGTTATGTTTTGTTCACTACCTAGTTTTTGTTTTGGAGTTCTCGACTTGAGTCTTTTGGGACCCAAAATATTTGGTTGCCTTTTGGCTAGTAGATTTTACAATTTCCACTTAGCAGGTGTAGTTAGTATTAGCTGATAAGAATCTGACTGTTACACTTCAAAGTGCAGCAGACAGAGGTTTGAACCGAGCTCGAGCTCAATGTTTTATGCTCTGGCATAGAGTTAACTCTTTCCTCTCCAGAGCAGTTCAAGTGCTGGGGCTAACTGCATAATGCCAGAATACAGCAAGACGCCATTAGAAGAAACATAATTAATAAGGTGAGTAATTTTTTCTTACAGTCAGCAGGGTAAGGAAGGGGCTTGCAGCCCTCAAGGTAGATCCCTGATGGTTCTCAGGGAGCTGAGATCGGAGCTCACTACCAAAGGGCACTGGCCAGGAAGCCAAGTTTCAAAGAGATACAAAATCACACATACTCCCATAATGCAAAGCATCATGGGCTGTATATGCAAAGCACCACAGAATATTATGCTGGTTCAACTTAAAGCAAAAATGCATGGTGCGGAAAGGCCTCTCGCACAATTTGCAGTGGGGGTGGGTGTGTGTGTGTGTGTGTGTGTGTATAACTTACTAAGCGGGAAGGGATCCTAGGGGTTATAATATCTGATGACCATAAGTGGTGGGGCAGTGTGACAAGGGGGTAGGCAGGGCCAGTGAGATGCTGGGGAGTATAGTGAGAGGTATCACCAGCAAGAGAAGGGAGGTGGTGTTACCACAGTATAGGTCATTAATGAGAACCAACCTAGAGTAGTTCTGTCCAGTTCTGGAGGCCACATTTCAGCAAAGACATAGACAGGGGGAGGCAGTCCAGAGTAGGGCAACTAAAATGGTGCAGGGGTTGCATCAGGAGCCCTATGAGGACAGACTGAGGGATCTCAGCATGTATACCTTAGAGGAGAGGGGGGACATGATAGAGACCTACATGCACCTCAAGGGAGTAAACAGGGTACAGGAGGAGAATCTGTTTCAAATGAGGAATTGTATCAGGACAAGAGGGCATGCAGTAAAGCTCAAAGGGGGGAAAGTTTAAGAGGGATTTGAGGAAATACTACGTCACTGAAAGAGTGGTGGATGTCTGGAACAGTCTGCCAGCAGAGGTGGTGAGGGATAGAATAGTGGGGAATTTCAAGCATGCATGGGATAGGCATAGGGGGTGTCACAAATGCATTTAGAAGGTCAGGCCTTCTGCTCCCACAGTGCCAACCTCCGAGTGCAGTAATGTGAACAGGTAATAGACAGGGTAACCCTCCTGTCTGCTTGTGGGTCCGAATCACCTTTGGTCTCAAGTTCTGGGGGATTCAAACTGTGAACATTATGCTAGCTTACCCAAATGTACAGGCTCAGATAATCCGCTCTTCGGGGGGATGCCAGATATCTTCCACTTAAGGGCACCTAACCAGGTATCCAAAATGAACCCTTAAAACTCTATAAAAGACCTTGGGTATATTCTTACATTTTCTCAGTTTGGTAACACCATCAAGCTTATGAACAGTTTTGTCAGTCTTAACTCTCCATACGTCACATGCAAAAGAAAGAACTTGGAAGACACATCCAGGCAGTCTTTCAAATGAAAGGTTTACTTAAAAATGGATAAAAAATATAATAAAATATAAACACAGAACACTATATCACAAAACATACAATCATGCAATCACTTAAAAAAAAAAAAAAAAGGCAAAGAAACTACACACTCCTACCAACATACAGTTAGACTTTTTCTATCTAATGTATTACCTCTATAAGTGCCTTAGTTAGGTCTTGTTTCTTAAGAGTCCAAACAGAAATGTCCCTCAGTTGAAACACAGAATACAGTTTAAACTCTGTCTCCACCCCTTCTGTGATGCCATCTAGCTCCTCCTTTTAGAATATAAAATTTTTATATAAACAATGATCTTCCTGTGAGGAGATATTTTAAGTACTGTGACTTCAGCAAAAAATAATTTCCCAAATTGACAGTCTTTAAAGCAAGCATTTCCTTTGATCTTGTGTGGTTTCCTGTTCTCCAGGCAGGTCAAAGATTTTACAGCTGTTCACACCATTGTGTTATAACATGTTTTTTCCTCTAAGACATCATAAAAGTTTTCGAGCCCTATATCCTGGTAGCTGAGTCAGTTCTAATTGAGTCAGAAACAGGAGACCCTTAATTACCTCCTGGTTTCAGGTTAATATATCTTATTTCCACTAAAACCTGAAGGGGGGGATACCTATGGCACAGCTGCCATATTGAGACAATCACTCACTACATTTTTATATTACAAATATCATCCAACAATCATAACCAGCTGGCCAAGTGTCACAGGGGGATACTGGTAAATGGGCAAGGAGGGGGAGGGTTGCTGGAGACCAGGTAGGGTCTGCAGAGACAGAATAGGCAGGGAACATCTTGGGTGACTGGGTCGGCCAAGCGCCCTCTTCTGCCAACAAATTCTTTGTTCAAACAACATGAAGTCTTGCTGTATTCTGACATATTGCAGTGATGTCCAACCTTTGAACTGCCCCGGAGATGAAAGAGTTAACTTTCCATGCCAGGCATGGAACGCTGAGCTCGAGCTCGGTTGAGACTCTGTCTGTTGCTGTTTGAACTCAAACCGTCAGATTCTTTACTCCACCTCACCGAACAGTCGCTCCGGAGATTTCTCCTTTGCTCGGTTCAAGGTTGTCGGTTAAGTGCCATTTTCCTCGGTTTTCAGTCGAATTTAATCCCTAACCTGTCAGTTCAGTCTCTGTCTGTGTATCGTGAGTACTAGATAGGTTTATTTTCTTGTTCTTCTGTGTGGAACTTGTAGCGTGGGATCGGTTCGGTTTGAACCGATCAGGTTATTCAAAAAGTTTATTCTACTTTTAGAGCGTGGTAACGGTCCTTATCGGTTCTAAAAACTGGATTTCATTACGTTTTTCCTGACCGTAACTGCGGTCAGGAACGACAGGGTGTCTTGCTAGCGGATTGCCGAAAAAGGTAAGTTTTTATTAGGACTGGCCATGTCTGAGAAACCCAAAAGAAAAACCGGGCCCACTGGGTTTCAACACTGTAGTGTGTGTGGGGGAGCCTTTGCTAAGGCTGACCCCACACCACCTGTGTTTATTGTCTGGGGTTTGACCACCTCGATTCAGACTGCCAGATTTGCAAGAATTTTCCTGCAGCTACCCTGGAAAAGAGAGTTGGTAGGCTCAGAGAAAGGGAGGCCAAGAAGTCCGCTGACCCGGATGGCCAGCCCGGTTTGGTTCCAACCCAACCAGAAGGAGTGCCCTCTGACCAGGGCGAAACTTCATCGGCCAAAAGGAGAACCGACTCTGAGGAGTCGGTTCCGGTTAAAAGAAAAAGAAGGGATAAATCAGCCGGTGCGGATCCACAAATGCTTTCTCCGACCACTGATGAAATAGCCAAAGCGATAAGGATTGTTCAAGTCGCTAACTCTGGTTCCGACCGAACCGGCACCATCAGGAAGGGGCTCGGTTCGGTCAGTTCCCCCGGTTCCAGATTATAATTTAGAAGATTTTTATGAACTGGAGGAGGAGGAGAAAGGAGAGTATGAGGATAGTGATGGTGATTACGAAAGTCTGGATGTGCCTATTGACCTGGACATCTTCCCCAGACAGACCTTCAGGGGTTTCTCCTCCTAGGCTTTCTGAGTCCCCTTCCCATTTTATGTTCTACAAAAAAGTGGCTGAAACTCTTCAGCTTCCTATGGAAGAAGCTGTTGACGACCAGGAGGAGCCTGACTATGTTGAAATGATGGATATCCCAGAGTCCAGGAGGCTGTCTATTCCCCTTCATAAGTCCTTTGGGGAAACAGACAATAAAAATTTTAAAGACTCCTAATTCTATACCTCCTGTGGACAAGAGAATGGACAAGAGGTATACTCTCTCAGGCTCAGATACGGAGTTCCTTACCCAGCAATGCAGCCATGTTGGGGTAGTGCAGGCTGCTGCCTGTGATAAGGCAAATATACCCTTGGCTTCACACCCCCAGATAAGGACTCCAGGAGGATTGATGCAATGGCAAAGAAACAGTACATGGCAGCATCCTTGGGACTCAGGCAGGCTAATTATATGGCCTATACAGCTAGATATCAGAAATCTAGATGGGACACTGTAATGGCTTTAGCTAAACAGGTCCCTGGCCAGCTTGCCAAGGAGCTGGAGCAGGTGGCTGCAGATGGTATTGAGGCATCCAAGGTGCAATTCCATGCTGCAGTGGACTTCAATGATGTTCATCTAGAGTCATGGCTACATCTGTGGCCCTTCGTAGGATGGCTTGGCTCAGATGTACTAGCCTGTCTCAGGATACCCAGACTAAGGCCATGGATTTTCCTTGTTGGTAATTCTCTGTTTGGGAGCAAACAGAGAACTACATGAAGAAAATGGATGAATACAGGACCACCTATAGGGTGCTCAGGCCAAGGAAAGGCAAGCCACTCCCCAGAGGCAGCATTCCAGGGGCAGGGGCAGGCCTTTTCATAGGCCTTTCTACCAAGCCCAGGCCTCCTCTTCTGCTTATGCTCATAGGGGGTTCTTCAGAGGGAGAGGCAGACGGCGTACAAGCAGGCCTGCTTCCACCCCTCAGCCTAAAGCCCCTGCCAAACAGGCACCCTGATGGGTTTGCCAGGGCCTATTCTCCACCACCTGTAGGGGGCAGGCTGGCTTACTTTGTCCAGGACTGGATGTCTTTAACATCAGACAGATGGGTCCTGGAAGTAGTAAGCCAGGGACTGGTTCTCGGCTTCAAAAAATTTCCAAAGATGAGAACCAGATCCTTTCCACCTGCAAATCCACCAGAGGCACTTGCCCTAGAGGCAGAGGTCTCTTCCCTCTTGGCTCTGAGAGCCATAGAGAGGGTTCCACCCCTACACAAAGGGAAAGGATTGTACTCCAGGTACTTCCTGACCCCCAAAAAGACAGGAGTATGGCGGCCCATCCTGGATCTCAGATATTTAAACAAGCACCTTTAAAGCCAAAGTTCAAAATGGTGACTCTGGGAATAATTCTACCCTCTCTAAGGCCAAGGGACTGGCTAGTCTCCCTGGACCTCAAGGATGCCTATTTCCATGTTCTCACAGAAGCTCCCACCGAAAGTACCTCAGGTTCAAGCTGCCCTCAGGCCATTACCATTCAGAACAATGCCCTTCGGCTCAACTTCTGCTCCAAGGGTGTTCACAAAATGCCTGGCAGTAGTAGTTGCCTTTCTAAGAGAAAAAGGATCTCCATCTTTCCATACCTGGACGACTGGCTCATAGTAGGCCAGTCTCCAGACCAAGTCAAGTTACACCTACAGATAACTCAGCAACTGCTCACTTCTCAGGTTTCCTTCTGAATCTTTCAAAGTCAGTTCTAGAGCCTGTGCAGCTCCACCTTCATAGGGGCAGAGCTGGATACAGTAAAGGCAAGAGCCTTCCTTCCCCTGGACAGGGCAAGGACCCTTATCTCACTGGCCTCTTCATTCACCCTCCAGGTGTCTTGACCAGCAAGACATTTTCTGCAGCTCCTGGGACACATGGCTGCCTCTATAGCAGTGGTGCAGGGAGCAAGATTTCAAATGAGGGACATTTAGTTCCACTTGAGAGCCTTCTGGTCTCAGAGAAAGGACCCTCTGACCAAACTAATTCCAGTGACTCGAACCCTGATCCAGGCGTTACAGTGGTGGCAGGATCAGGACAATCTAAGACAGGGAGTTCCTTTTGTCACTCAGTCTCATTCTCTAATCCTTACTACAGATGCCTCCCTCTTGGGGTGGGGAGCCCATTTGGGGGACCTGACCACCCAAGGGTTGTGGTCTCCTCAGGAATCTCTGCTTCACATCAATCTATTAGAACTCAGAGCAGTGTTTCTAGCACTTCAAGCTTTTTCCAAGTCTGTTCAGAATAAAGTAGTTCAGATCAGGACAGACAATACCACCACAATGTGGTATATCAACAAGCAAGGGGGCACTCGGTCTACGGCCTTGTGCACAGAGGCAATGAAGTTATGGCCTATTCCCTGAACAGCTCTCTTACAGCAGTACACCTCCCAGGCAAGGACAATGTCCTGGCAGATGCTCTCAGCAGGATATCCCAGGGCCATCACGAATGGTCCCTAGATCCCCTGTTTTTGAAGGTGATCTTCTCCAGATGGGATGCCCCACAGATAGATCTTTTTGCAGCCCCAGACAATCACCAACTTCCTCTCTTTTGCTGCAGGTCCCCAGTGTTGGGCTCAGTCCCCCTGGATGCCCTAGTTCTCAATTAGGAAGGGAAGTTCCTGTATGCTTTTCCCCCCTTCCCTCTCCTGTTCAAGGTGTTAGTCAAAATCAGGTCTCAACCCTGCAAGGTGATTCTGATTGCTCCAGACTGGGCCAGACAGCCCTGGTACCCTCTCTTGTTGTCCTTAGCAGTCCACCTTCCCTTCCCCGTCTCTTCCTAGGAATTACAACCTGTTAACATGTGCTCAGGGGAGGGTTTGGTATCCGAATCTCAAATCTCTCAATCTCAAGGCCTGGCTCATGAAGAGTTAGAGTTTGCTGATTTGCACCTCTCTCGAGGTGTTCTGGATATCTTAAAGGCTTCTCGGAAGCCTTCCAGCAGAAACACTTACAACTCCAAGTTGAAAAGATTTTCTATATGGTGCTCTGGGAAGCATATTTCTCCAGAGTCTGCTGGCCTGCCCACAGTCCTTGACTATATGGTTCATCTTAATAGCTTTAGACTCAGACCAGCTACGCTAAAAGTGCATCTGGCAGCTGTCTCTGCCTTCCTCTCAGTAGGCAAGCACTCTTCCCTTTCAGCTCACCCTGTATTTTCTAAATTTTTCAAGGGATTGCTTCATACCAATCCTCCCTTCAGGGCCCCTGCCCCTGCTTGGGACCTTAATGTTTGCATTGCTCAGCTTATGCAACCCTCATTTGAGCCTTTGTCCTCAGCTGAGCTTAAGTACTTGACTTGGAAAACTGTTTTCTTCGTGGCCATCACTTCTGCCAGACGCATAAGTGAGTTACAGGCCCTGTCAGTGGAACCTGATTTTATCTCTTTCCATAGAGATAAGGTGGTCCTTAGGACTAATAGGAAGTTTTTGCCTAAGGTGGTTTCAGATTTCCACCTTAACCAGTCTATGTCTCTTCCTGTTTTCTTCACTGACCATTCCTCCTCTGGGGAGAGGAGGCTGCACAGTTTGGATGTGAAAAGGGCCCTTAGTTACTACATAGAGCGCACCAAGGGTCACAGGTTTGACTCCCTCCAACTGTTCCTCACTTATGGTGAGGTTGGTAAGGGAAAACCTGCCACTAAGAGTTCTGTTGCCAGGTGGATTGTCTCTTGCATTCAGTTTTGCTACGAAAAACTAGGTAGGATCCCACCCTCAGGCCTGAGGGCTCACTCTACCAGAGGTACAGCTGCTTCCCTGGCTGCTGCCAGGGATATTCCTATCTTAGAGATTTGTCAAGCAGCCACCTGGAAAACAGTACACACTTTTACCAAGCATTACTCTCTGGATATCCAGGCTAGGAGTGATGCTCGGTTTGGCACAGCAGTGCTTCAGAGCCTATTTCCTAAGTAGGTTCTGTCCCTCCTCCATGGAGGTACTGCTTGGTAGTTTGCAATATGTCAGAATACAGCAAGACTTCATGTTGTTTGAAGAAAAATTACTCACCTTAGTAATGTTGTTTCTTCTAATGGAGTCTTGCTGTATTCTGACCTCCCTCCTGCCTCCCCTCTTAGAACCTTGGTTTTTGGGATGTGGGTGGGCGGTAGCAGTGTTGGCACTCGGGAGGTGCCCCCACCCCTTCTTTTCTCACTCCTTTAGTTTGGGTGTGTGGGTGTTGTGTTTTGTTTTTATTTTTTTGGGTTTCCTGACTTGAGTCTTTGTTTTGGGACCAAAAAATCTTTTTATTATATTTAGTAGCCAGTTGGCTTTCCACACAGGACACCCAGTGAGTTTAGCTCGTAAAGATCTGACGGTTTGAGTTCAAACAGCAACAGACTGAGTCTCAACCGAGCTCGAGCTCAGCGTTCCATGCCTGGCATGGAAAGTTAACTCTTTCATCTCTGGGGCAGTTCAAAGGTTGGACATCACTGCAGTATGTCAGAATACAGCAAGACTCCATTAGAAGAAATAACATTACTAAGGTGAGTAATTTTTTCTTTCTGTGTATATATTGAACTAGATGACATACACGTACCAGTCCATTCTGTCTGAAAATACTAACAGGAAAGGAGAATAATGCCTTGCATACAATCTGTGTCCCAGACTGCTTTACATTCCAGGAGAGGGAGGGGAGAAGTTGTTGCCTTTTTAGGTGATGGGGAGATTCAGACAACACGGACATACATTAGGGAGAAATTTTGAGAGCATTTAAGCACAAGGAGGTTAAGCAACTTATGCAGGGTCACACATCAAGTGAGTGAGAGGTGGTTATGAGAATCAGACAGAGGCTTTCCTGGTTAATGGTTTTCAAATAAATATAAATGAATTGATTTGTGAAATAATTTTCTAAACTTTTTTCGATCAGTTTTCATTTTCAGATTGGTGTAATACAACATAACCATGCCAAGTATATAAAACAATCGCAGAAATCACAGTAGTAGAAATGTTGATTAAATACAAGCTTAACTTCAAATATTAAATTGCTGTCATGTACAAACTGAGTAAGTCATAAATCGTATATTATCAGAAATGTACCAATCGCAGGTATCCTTTAAGAAGATATTAAGACGGGGGTAATTCAAATTTGAGAGAAAGTGTGATATGGTTAAGATTGTAGATCAAGATGACCTGAAGAGGAAGGAGAGAAAGTGCATGTAGCTTGATCTAATAAATTCATCAGTTGTTCACTTGCCTGTTCTTCATTCAGAGTTTCCCGTTAGGCATCGGGTTATTCTATTATTATACAGTTTTCTAAACTTGACAGTCCTGGAGGACTGTTGGTTCTCTGGGTTTAATACTGTAGTCTTCTTCCAGAGGAAACATGGGGAATTAGCTGCTTCAGTAAGCGAATTGCTTTTATGGTGTAAAATCCAGAACCTGAATCCTTTCATCTGTCTTATGTTTTCTGTCTTCTCAGTCACTGCATTTAGATTATGTCCCTGAACTGAACCATAGCTCCTTCTCGGTACAGTGCAAGGAATTTGGGGGGTTGGTCTCTACTGGCATGGCCCTTGGGGAAGTGAGAATCCATGTCACATCTTTGGTAGGTGCTTGGTTAGAAACAGATAGTGATGACAAATCACCACCACAGCTCCATCTAGTCTGCCCGGGTTCCCTGTTTGCCTCATGACCTGTTGTCCATGCAGGGTTTTATCCCTTTCGGTCCAGCCTCCGCCTCCCCTCTCTATTGCTTCTGAACTGAGCATCCACCAAACCCTTCTCTTTGTCCCAGCCGTGCTTGAAACCATTTATGGTCTTGGTGCCCAACACCTCCTCTGGCAGACTGTTTCATGCCTGCACCACCTTTTCCGTGAAATGGAACGTCTTCATATCCCTCTTAAACCCCACCCCCCACCAGTTTCCACTCGTGACGTTGAGTTCTTGACTCTAGTAATGCTAAATAGTTCCTCACAGTTCACCTTGTTTATTCCCTTCAGGAACTTGAAGGTCTATCATATCTCTTCCCCCTTTCAGGAACGTGAAGGTCCTATCTTATCCCTCCTTCTCGCCTGGTCTCCAGCGAGTACATGTTAAGAGTGCCTTGAGATCTTCGTAAAATCTGCCTTGTTGGCTCTGAATTGTCTTGCTGCCTCACTGTCCATGGACTCGAGAACTGAGCACAGTGTACCAGGTACAGCCTCACCAATGATCTATATAGAGGTATTATTAGTACCTTCCTTTTCCTGCTGTCAGTACCCCTTCTGATACACCCCAGCATCCTATTAGTCTTACTAGTCTATAGGCCTTGTTACACTGGCTTGATTGTTTGAGGGAGTCACTAAGGATGACTTCCTGGTCCCTTTCCTCTGCCATAGTGCTCAGTTTACTCCCTCCCATCCAGTATTCTGTTCTGTGTTTTTTTTTTTTTTTTTTTTTTTTTCTTTTTGTCACCTTGGTGCATAACCTTGCATTTTTTGGCATTGAATTTCAACTGCCAAACCTTAGACCACCTCTCTAGCCTTTGTTGATCCCACATCTCCCTGATCACTTTATCACTATTTTACTGCATAGCTTTGTGTCATCTGCGAAGAGGCACAGCTTGTACCGGATGCCCTCTCCGGTGTTGCTGATAGGACAGGACTCAGGACAGAGCCCTTTGGCACCCCACACGTTAACTCACTGTCCTCTGATTTGACCCTGTGTGCCACCACCCTCTGCTGTCTGTCCTTCAACCAATTTCCTGACCATCTGTGTCCCTAGCGGCACCCAGTTCCCCTAGCTTCTTTTCAGCAGTCTTCTGTGTGGCACAGAGTCAAAAGCCTTGCTGAAATTGAAGTAGCGTAAATGCAAAGTATGGCCCTTACCTGCTATCTTTGTTACCCAGTCAATGAAAACTATCGGGTTAGTCTGACAAGACCTCCCTGCCACAAATCCATGCTGTTTACCATTTTTTATCCAGGTAGATACACTCAGAAACAAAGTTCCGTTTTCAAGAGTATTTTTATACAAGAGTGCTTAAGTTACAAATACAAATTACAAGACATGTGTATATATAATCAGTAAAATGTAAATATACATACAGTATTAGATAATCAGGAAGTGATTATCAAAATTCTGTTCTTTGGCTGGAAGCATGCAGCCAGAGTTCGGGTTTCCATATCTGTAAATATTTTTTCTAGCAATCTTTAGTTTTTTTTAGATATTTAAAATGTATTTCCATTGTTGTGGATCCACAGTAAATATGGCTGCTGCCTAATTTGCAGCCGAACTTCCCCCTCACATCGCATCACATCTTTTGTTTACTTCTGTGGGACCCTGTACTGCACATTCCCGCTGTTCCTGTGTAGTGCTGTGAGTCATGCGCATGTCCGGTTGGCAGCAGAGGGTTCCAATTCAACATGGTGGGTGGGAGAAATGTAACAAAATCAAAGAACAATGGAGCACATTACGGGGTGATAGTACAGCGAAAACAAGAAAGATTGCGAGGTAAGTGCTCAACAGAGCACAGGAAACAAACTGTTAGTAGTGCTTCTTTAAAGCCTCGAAAGACTATGTGAAATCGAAAGCAATTGCATACATACTTGTTTTTGCTTACGTGATGTTGGCATAATACAGTGGGACCCTGTTGCCGGGAATGTCTGTACTATAATGGAAATCACTTCAACATTGTAGACATCAACATTCTTTTTTTTTTTTTTTAGTTTTTATTTAGGGATAAAACCACTGAGCAAAATTAATTTACAATGTTGTTCTTAAGAAAAATGTAGAAGACTGTTTAATTGCATAAATATGTAGATACAAACATACAAATGTTTCAACATAAAGCAATAAAGCTATCAAACAGTATGAAAACAGAACTGTTCATTTTGGTAGTTTATCACTCCTGGTTTTATGAAGCAATTCCCTTCAAACCCCTGTTGTAGGGAACTGCGCAAAATGCGGTGTGTGTGTATACATATATAGAGAGAGAGATTTATTTATTTAGTTATTTCAAAAGTTTCATCAGGAAAGACATACTGAGCTGCTAACAGCTCGTTTCCAGATGTGTCTTGAGGGAAGGGGATGTGGAAAGTCCATGTACAGCAGATACAGTATAACAGGAGCAAAATCAAAAATTGAAGGCAAACCGTATAAATGATATGTACATTAGATACAATTGAGATCATAAAAGCAAGGCAGCTGCTATTTAAGTACAGACAGAGAATAAGAACGAGACAGACCGATTGCCAGGGCAGTAAGGGAGGCGAAGAGGAGGATCCTGAACAGTTGCAGGAGAGAGAAGAAAAGTCATGAAGAGACTTTAAGGAGAAAGCAGAAGAAGCAGAGTGAATTGACAGGAAGAGAGGACCAGAGTTTAGTGAAGTGCAAAGAGAAAGCAGATTGACCAGCAGTAGATTTTCTGGAAGGAATAGAAAGGGAACAAGAAGTAATATTGCAGAGAAGATGGCAGGAAGGAGGGGGAGAGGATAAGAGGGATCAATCAATCAATCAAATCTTTATTTATTCAGGCGATCATCATTGAGCAAGGCTCATTTACAAGATGGACCTGATAAGGTCAAGGTTCGAGTTGGTGCACAGCAATTACATCACATACTTATGAGACAGTTATACATACAGAAACAAGAAAATGTTATAACACAATAATATACAGAGAATTCACATGTTAAAGCTTGGCAAGAGAAAGTTAAACTAACATCTACAATATGTACAATACATATATATCACAATGAGGGCCATGACAGTCACTCACATAATGAGTACAAGGATGGTGAAGGGAATGTTGGGTGCCATATACTGGCGGTGTCTGGCTGGAAGGAATATGCCATATGTGATTGGAATAAGGTTTTGTGGGATGACTATTCTATCTCTGGTGGTAGCAACTGCATTTCTCTGTGAAGAAGGCTGTACATTGCTGCTTGAAGGATGTAAATGGAATGATAATGGACAGTTTTAGGGATTTTTGTAGGGTGTTCCATGCTATGGCTAGAGAGTAGCCGATTGCTGCCCTCCCTATTTTGGTGTTGACTTTGGGCAATTTGAGCAGGATGATATTGTTGCTTCTTAGGGCATAGGAGCTGGGAGTGGTCAGGTTGAAGCAGTCCGGGATATAGCTTGGGAGTTTTTTTGATAAAGCTCTGTAGATCCATAGAGCTGCATTTCTGCTCCTCCTGACATGAAGAGAAACCCATCCAACTGAATCATAGAGAGAACAATGGTGAGTATTATATGGCAGGTCTGTAATGAACCTTATTGATTTTGTATTTTCTTGAAACTTGGCTTCCCAGCCAAATGCCCTTTGGGGTAACCTTTGCCTCAGTGTTTACGCACAGAGGTTCTTTGTCTTATTGCTCTATGGTATAAGGTATCCAACTTTTGAAGGTAGGGAGTAGAGCAGTGACTATAGAGGAAGTCTGCGTAGTCAATGACTGATAGAAAGATGGCCTGGACTAATCTCATCTTTGAATCTCTATTAAGGAAGGGTTTTAATCTGTAGAGGAGGCCAAGCCTTAGGCAAAGCTTTTCAGCAGTTGTTCTAGATGCTGAGTAAAGTCAAGTCTGTTGTCAATCCACACACCTAGGTATTTGAAATTTTCAACATACTCCAGATTTTCTCAAGTATAGTGCATATCAGGGGAGACTGATTGAAGAGGATGTGTTGGTGGAGTTTTGGGTTGTAGAACATCATTGCTTTGGTTTTCTATTTAGCAGAAGCTTTTTCTGAAGTTGATGTAACAGGGAGAATTCTGCTTGTAGGATTTCATGAGCAACTTTAGGTGAAGGGTTGCTGACATACAGTACAGTGTCATCAGCAAAGAGATGTACTGAGGACCTGGTAAGGGTTGAATCAGTTTTATTTATATAAATGGCAAAAAGGATAGGACCCAGAATAGAGCCTTGGGGGACTCCTCTTGACAGTGGTCTTAATGGGGAGAGGTCACCTTCAACTTTTACCTGCTGTGATCTACCGGAGAGGTAGCATCTGAACCACTTAAGGGAGGATGGATCTAGGCCAGTGGAGTGTAGGGATGAGAGTAGCAGTTCATGGTCCACAGTGTCGAATGCTTTGCTCAGGTCCAGGAATACTGCACAGACATTGTTCTTTTTATCCAGTTCGGTTTGCCAATCATTGGTGACAGGGTGATAGGGATGAAAGGCAGGAGGGCAAGTACTGCCCCTGGGGGCCAGAAACCCAGGCCAAGTGTACACCCTGGGGGGGGGGAATGCTACAAGTCTCGATGGCTGAGGGGGACCTGGGGGTGGTGGTGGATGTCAAGATGAACAATTTGGAGACTTGTAGGAGGGCAGCAGCCAAGGCCAACAGGATGCTGGGATGCATCGCTAGGGGGATCACCTCCAGAAGGAGGGAAGTGATACTCCCTCTGTATAACTGCTTGGTGAGGCTGCACCTCAAGTACTGCATGCAGTTTTGGAGGCCACACTTAAAGAGGGACATTAAACTCCTGGAGAGGGTCCAGAGGAGGGCAACCAAAATTATTTGGGGCTTGGGGGACAGGACCTATGGGGAGAGGCTTGAAGAGCTAAATATGTAGACATTGGAAGAGAGAAAGGACCGGGGGAACATGATAGAGGTCTTCAGGTACATGAAGGAGGTGAATAGGGGAAGAGCAGTCAGGGTGCTTCGAAGGAAGGAGGAGGGACAACTAGAGGGCATGGGTGGAAGCTGGAGGGGGGAAGATTCAGGGGAGAAAGGAAGAGGTGATACTTCACTGAGAGGGTGGTGGAGCCATGGAATGCACTGCCCAGGGGGCTGGTGAAGGCAGAGACGGTGGAGGGGTTCAAGAGGGGGTGGGACAGATACAGGGGAAGGGTTCTGGAAGCAAAATCCAATGCAGCGAGAATATCCGGAACTGGGAAGGGAGAAGCCAGAGAAGGCGAGGGGGGCAGCAAGGTCAGCTCCCAGGGTGGGGGCTGACCAAACGAGCAGACGCGAAAGAGGGTTAGGCCTATTCTGCTGGTATTTTAGTATGTTAGTATGAAAGGAACCAAACCAGAATTAGAAATAAAGGAGGTGCAATAAGAAGGATGCCTGTTATCAAAAGAGAGGAGAGAAAGAGCAGTGTAAAGTGAGCAGTGATGGGTACGAGGGGAACAGTCTAAAGCAAAATGACAGAAAGAGAGGAGGGGGGGGGGTCAAGTCTGGCAAGGGAGGATTTGGTAGCTCCACTATAGACTGTCACCATAATCAAAAATGGGGCAAATCATCCTTAAAACACTTGGTGGACCAGTAGTGGGATACATGCTTATTCCTGCACAGTGAACTAAGCCTGGGATGGAGTTTTTGCTGTATGGCATCAGCATGAACCAAGAAATCAAGATGATGGTAAACCACGAGGTACTTAAAAGAGGATACTTCCTCAGCCGTAGCACCATCAAGGGTGTGAAGTAAAGGGAGAGGGGTGTGTCTGAAAAGCCTCTTGATGAGGGCCAAAGGTAATGGAAACTGTTGTTTTTGGCATTGAGGGTTAGTTGGTTAGATTGGAACAAGCGATGAATATTGTCAAAATCCAGCTGCAGCTGAGGTAAGTTCATGGGAAGAGGATCCAGATGCAAAAAATACTGTATCGTCAGCGTACATATGAATGGCCGCAGTAGAACAGACAGAAGGAAAGTCATTAAAAAAAAAAAAAAATATGGAAAACAGAATAGGACCCAGAACAGACCCCTGAGGGACACTTGAACAGATAGGGAGTGCTGAAGAAATTGAGCTACCTATTTGGTCACCCTGGGACCTACCCTCACTGTAAGAATGAAACCAACTGACTGCAGAGTCAGAAAGACCTGCTGCTTTAAGCTTGCCCAGATGGAGGGAATAGGCCACTGTGTCAAAAGCTTTAGCAAGATCCATACAGGAGAATATGAAGTCAGTGAGCCGAGGAAAGGAAGTGGAGGTGGAGTGGGATTTCCTAAAACCAGACTGGAAGGGGGTGAAGAAGGATGTGGAGTCAAGAGAGGAGGAAAGAGCACTGAGATAGTGCAAGGTGTTCCTGTAACTTGGGTAGGGTATGAAGGAGAGAGATAGGGCAGAAGTTTCCAGGAGGAGAGATCACCACCATTAGTGAGAGGCATGACAGTAGCCTGCTTCTAGGTATTGGGAACAATAGCAGGGGAAAAGAAAAGGTTGAGGAGGAGGGTGATGGGCAGTGTCCATAGCAGGAACTGAGAGAAGAAGTTTGGGATCAAGGCCATCAGAGCTACCACCTTTGTGAGGATTTAGGGGAAGCAAGTACTTCAGGGTTTTATATAATTGATTAGCAGTTTTTCCTGTGACAGTACTAATTGTAAAGAAAGTATGTATATAGGAGTTCTACAATTGTTAAACAAAGTGAGGCAAGTGCTATGCACTTTCACAATGTATTAGCACTTTTACGAGCAAAACACTAATCAATTTGAGTTAAATAAAACCCTGGACTTAAGCGAAGCAGAGGTGGTGGTAGAAGAGAATGTGAAAGAGAGATTTAAGGGATGGAGGGGGAGAGAAGGAGGAAGGGCGGAGAGAGGGGGGGGTGCTCGGGTAATAAAGTAAGAGTTAAAGGAAGAAGCAACAGTAGAAGAATCGGAGATGGAGTCATTAACCTTAAGAACTGGGGAGGGAGACTGGGTCAGAGGGGAGAAAAGGGAATGGATAACCTTCCAAAACTTGGAGGGATGATTAATGTTCTGGAGTGTGGATGCAAAATACTCAGACTTTGCAAGTCTTATAGGTTTGGTAAAGGCATTATGGAGGTGACCATAGTATGCCAAAGCAGCAGGGGGAGCCAGTGTTCTTAAAGAATGCCAGGCAAAGTCTCAAGAACGGAGGCAAATCATCACTTCACTAGTTATCCAGGGAAGCTGGCTGAACTAATTCAAAACCCTTTTCCAGGGCTGGCCACCCAACCCCCCCACACACACACACACACACACACACAACATCTGTAACAGTAATACTCAGGCACACGTCCACCAAGCTAGAGCACTAATTCCCAAGCCCCATAAGTGCAGCCACACTCGCAGACTGAGAGCAATTTGGAAACATTACCTTAAAAAGCTAATTATCATCCTTCTTTTACTGTCTGGGAATGTATGCTCAAACCCTGGTCCTGTTGGTCCAACAATTAAACAGGCTCATGGTCAGGGTTGTAGCCAGGGATTTCAGATCTGCACACCAAGTGGACTCACTGCTACCCCCCCCACCGGGTGTAGCCAGACAATATACAAATGTACACCAGGACCGTGTTTGTTGTCTCATTTGGCACAATAAATACAACTTTTGTATTTCATGACAGTGGTTGTTGCTATGCATGGGTAAATACAAATGCCATGCATTGTTCCCTAAGATGCCCATATATCAGCCCAGAGCCTGTAAAGTTGTATTGTCCTTGGGATGCAAAGAGAGTAAAAGTGACCAGTCCTTCTAGTTTCGACTCCTATGAATAAAATTACAGAAAGGTTCAGTATTTTCTTTGTTAGTTTTCATGGAAAAAGGAAGCAGTTCAGAGTCTATTTGCTACCCCCCCCATAAATAAAATTGCACACCATGGAGTGCTTGGAGTATGCCTGCCTACACCCATGCTCATGGTCACCTTAAAATCACTTCTGTCTATCTGTAGCCTGTTACCAAAACTCCCACAGCTCCAGGCTTGGATTTCCTAACACAATTCAGACATTATCACTCTCACAGAAACCTGGCTCTCCCCAAAAATAAGCTTACAATCGGATGTCGAAGTAAAACATTGCTGCTCTCCACAGTCTGTATTCCACCAGGAAAACAAGGTCCAAGTTTGGAACAGTTGCTTGACCACCTTAACCAAATGAAGCAGAACTGGGAACAGGTGATGCTAGGCGACTTCAATACAACTGGTTGGCACAGGACGCTGTTGCCACAAGAGACAAAATAAACAGCCTGTACCTCCTCGTAACTGGTCTTCCAAGCTACCAGAATGAACTACCGCACTGGGTCCAGCAGCCTCATTGATTGGCTTCTTACCAACTGCCCCAAACACAACAAATGTGTTTCTCCTACCGGACTCTTTCAGCGACCACTCGCCAGTCATCTGCTCCTGGTCTAACAAGGGTCTGAAGGTAGCACACTAAACACCAATCCTTAAGAAAAGGGGGGGCTAGACCATTTCAAACAGCATCTAAAGAGCTGTGACTGGACCCCTATGGATGTCCTAGATGATGCTAACAAGACCCTTGACTATTTCACCACACCTTTCAACAATGCCTGCGATCTATTTGCCCCTTACAAAAAGTCTAAAATCAAAAGCTCACAGGCTCCTTAAAGCGTGCTCATCTCTGGAGGCGGTCCTAAGGGACATCTCCAATGAGGTTACCTCTGAGCTAATCATCCTGGGGGACTTCAATCTGAATTGGGCCCCGAAAGACAATCCCTCCCTACTAGGGCTGGTTCAGGAAGCTAACCTTACGCAGGTTATCACAGGGCCCACCCGAATGAACTACAAAATGGGTAACCATTCCACACTTGATTGGGTGCTTACTAGCAAACCTGCCAATATAAAGGCGGCTGGCACCCTAGCGGATGCCCTGAGTGATCACTCCCCAATCTTCTGCTCCTGGAAAAACAGGGCCCACAGAGTCCCCCCCGCGAATACTCGCGACACGGGACTACTCAAACTGTCAACCTGAACACTTGATTGGCTGCTTAAACGGGATTGATTGGAGCCCAATCAAACTACTCCCCACACTGGAAGAGGCTACGGCCTTCTTCCAGGGAGCCATCATTATGGTTGCTGACTGCTTGGTTCAACAGCTACCTCACAGGGAGGACACAGAGGGTAAAATGGAAAGACTCCCTGTCGGAGCCTCTCCCCCTAACGGATGGGGTGCCCCAAGGATCTATCCTTGGCCCCCTTCCCTTCTCTCTTTTTTTCACAAACGATCTCAGTAAACACTGTGGGGGTAGCTCAGTGGTACAGTATGCGGATGATGCGGTCATATACTGCCCCTCCTCTAATCTGGGAGATCTCTGCTCTGGGCTACAGGAAGACCTGGGTTCCCTTGAGCAATGGCTTGTCACCAACAGAATGATCATTAACCCTAACAAGACCAAGGCTATGCTATTTGGCCCAAGAACCCTCGGCCGGGACAGAAGCCCACATCTCAGACTGATGACCAAATCAGGAAAAAGACTTGAGGTGGTTGAATGGATAAAATACCTTGGCCTCACCCTGGATCAGTGCTTCTCCCTCAAGGATCATGTCGACCAGGTAACCAAAAATATTCACGCCAAACTCGGGGCCTTGTATAGGCTGAAAGACCAGTTGATACCCGCGGCCAGGGCCTCCATCGCCACAAGTGTCCTCCTCCCTACTCTCTCCTATGCAGCCCCAGTGATACAGGAGCTGCAAACAGAGATGAACAGATTACAAGTTCTCTATCACAAGGTGGCTCGCTTCGCCACCCTATCCGGCTCCCGGGCTCACCACTGTGACACTCTGTCCCAACTAAACTGGCCCTCCTGGGAGGCCCGGCTCCAATACCCACTACTCTGCCACACTCATAAACTACTCAGCCCATCCCCTCCCTCAGCCTCACTGGACTCATTGCCCAAAAGAGAAATGCTAGGCTCTTCAGAACAACGGATAGAACCCTCCTCGCAGTGCCAAGGGTTAGAACCAAGGCGGGGGGTAAGTTGTTCGCCATCACAGTGCCCACCCTATGGAACTCCCTGCCCCCTGGTGTTCAGGATGCTACCTCTACCCACACCTTCCGCACAAGGCTGAAGGCTCATATGATGGTCATCTCCATATGCAACTGCTAAAGTGAGAGGCTCCTAAGTGGAAGCCCACCCCTCTCCCTCATATGGAAATAGCGACTATCACTGCACCCCATCTATATAGCACTGCACCCCATCTGTAGAGCTTACCCAGGAAATTTTAACTGCTAAAAAGCTACTATGTCTTGCCTCTTAAATGTAACTGCTGAAAAACTACTACGTATTATGTTCCTCGCTGTCTAGTGTAATGTACCTGTGCTGTATGCTACCCCATGTATTATTCCATGTAATTCCCCAGGTTGCCCTTAAAAAAGGGACCTTTGGGGCCCAGCGGGCTTACCCGGTTATCAAAATTTAATAAATAAATAAAATAAAGGAGCAATTAAATATATGGGATAACTTCTGGAATAAGGCTAGGGCGACAGGAAAATTATCAGACTTTAGTGCATGCAAAGCAGCAAGAAACAGATGTACTAGAATGGTGAGGAATAAGAAAGCAAGCTATTACAAAGAACTAATGGAAAAAAAGTTGGGGTAATGGGAAGGAATTCTGGAATAACATTAAATCCTTGACATGCAGACACTCCAGAGCCCCACCTGACCTCATAGTCACTACATCTGGCACCTTACAAGAGCCAACGGACATTGCAAATGCCTTTAACAACGCATTTACAGACTTAAGCTCGGTCCTACCCCATGGCTACGTAAAAACCCTACCAAACAATATGACCACCCTCACTGAACTGAGCCCTACACAAAACCTGGGTCAACCCCCTTTTTTATGTTTGCTTGCACGCATGTGCAAGAAACATAGTGCCATCATCCGAGTTTTCGGAGGTGTGGCAGCCCTCTTCCAATTCAGTCAGTGTGTTTGCGGGCGTGGCCACAGTTCTCCAGTGCCTGCTGGAGCTGTCTGACAGCAGTCCAAAATGCAGTGGAGTACAGTTGAAAGGGGGAGCTACGCTTCAGTGAGCAGCGATAAGATATCGCCTGCTCTTGCGCGCTCCCCACACACACACACACACACACACACACGCTGCATGTTAGCCCCCACGCACACACTGTGTAGCTGACGGGGTGCCCAATCCCCATCGGCTGTACTGCGCCCCAAAACAGAGTTCCAAATGCCACGCTGGGTGCCACCCCAGGCGTGGCTTCTATCAATATAACTTGACAGGTGCCCAATCCCCGTCGGCTCCACTGAATCGTCCCGTCTCCCCACCAAGAGTACAGGGTGCCACGCTGGGAGCCCACCCCAGCGTGGCAAACGTCCAGCGTCGTCGTCAGCATTTAAAACCAAAACCTGAAACTGAAACGGTCCTCGCTGTCTCTGCCCCCACCCGCCCACCACTGCGCACCCTGCCTCCCACACCCCCACCCCATGCTACTCCGGACTCCGGTGCGCGATCTTGGTGGACGGGAAACCGTCTGCGCTCTTCAAAGCCGACCGCGAACTGAGGAAATGCGGTAAGCTGTATAATGGGATAGATAGGGTTTTTCAACTTTGCTGCATATCTCAGGCATTTTTGGAATTTTTGCACAAATTTTCAACATGGGGTTTTGGGACCCATTCTCATGAGATACTCTCACTGTCATGGCGTTAATCGGCCCGAAGGTGATTTATGATCACTGCGTGAAATGGCCTTCGGGACCGATGTAACGACACTGCCACTGTTCATAAGGTGGGCTCTCAAAAAGCCTATGTTGAAAATTTGGTGGAAAAATTCCTAGAAATGACTGTTTTTTACGAGCGTGCGTTGCGCAGTTCCTACGCATTCTCGTAAGTTTGCGAATTTTCAATATTTTCACTCCAGATTTTCAACATTAACATTTTATTACACTTCCTTATGAGCAGTGCAGCTGTAATTTTTCACATATTGCCCAAAACATGTTTCCGTCCATGTAGTGCACAATGGCGCAGTCGGTTGTCTTGAAATCAATGTATGGGACACATTAAGAAAATCACAGTGACACTGTTCATGGGCAGGGTTCTTAAAATGGCTATGTTGAAAATTTGGTGAAAATTCTAAAATGACTCTCTTACGGCGTGCGTTACGCATTTCCTATGCGTACCGTAAACTTCTTGAATTTTTCTATATTTTCTACCCAGATTTTCCACATTGCCATTTTATTACACTTCTTATGAACAGTACAGCTGCCATTTTTCACATGTCGCCCAAAATGTGTTTCTGCACATGTAGCGCACAATGGTGCAGTCGGTGTGTGAAAGCAATGTTTGGGACAGATTAAGAAAATCACAGTTACACTGTTCATGAGCAGAGGTCTTAAAATGGCTATGTTGAAAATTTGGTGACAAAAGTCCATAAAATGACTGTTACGAGTGAGCATTCCGCAGTTTCCACGCACCCTCGTAAGTTCATGACTTTGTAATATTTTCAGTCTGGATTTTCACCAGTGGCATTTTTCCACACTTCCTTATGAACAGTACAGCTGTCATTTTTCACAACGTGGCCGAATTGTGTTTTCACACTTTCAGTGCAGAGATGCGTGGTCGCTGTGGGAAATCATTGTTCGGGACAGTTAAAGAAAATCACAGTGACACTGTTCATGATCGGAGGTCCCAAAATGCCTGTGTTGACAATTTGCTGTAAAAAATCCCCAAACTAATTAAATTACGGGTGTGCGTTGCACAGTTTCTATGGCCTTTCGTGACTTCACCAGTTTTTTTAATATTTTTACTGCAGATTTGCAACATTGCCATTTTTTACACCTCCCCATGAACAGTACAGCTGTCATTTTTCACATCCTGTTCGGAGTGCGTTTTGCACCTGAGGTGCTAAATGCCGTAGTCGCTGTGCATAAGCAGCTTTCGGCTAACAAACTGATATTGCCACTGTTCATGAGGTGGGGGTCACAAAAAAACCATGTTCACAATGTGGAGTGAAAATACCAACGAATGCCTGAGGTGTTAGGGTTTCCAACCATAACGCCCCACCCTGTAGAGAATGACAGGCATCAGGGGTGTGACTTGGGATTCTTGCCTGTAATGCTGATACCATTCTACACCCTGCAGCCAGTGAGAGGCATCGAGGTATGCCTTGGACTCTTCAGCCCCAAAGTTCACCCCATTCTCCTATACCGCACCCATCTCACCGTATTTCCTGATAGAATGGGGTGCGCATAAGGGCCAAAGACCCCAAGGCACACCATGACACTTGTCAGTGTCTGCAGGGTAGGGTGTGGTGAAATGGCGTGGCCGTTATGCCTGACAACCCAAAGGCACACCCCAATGCCTGTCACTCTCTGCAGGGTGGTGGTGGGGTTGGCTTCAGTTCAATACTTCACTGCCATTTCTATTATGCAGCTCTGTAACTTCTACACTACCAATGCCAATGCCAGCAAGCAAACATTCGGCATTGACAAATGCTTGTTATTTCAGACAAGTAACAAGAATTCAAACCATTAAGTACATCAGGAGGGCCCTCGGCAAAACCAGGATGGCAAGTGACATGATAGATATGAAGATCGTAGCCCTCACTCTGGACTAACTAGCCCTTCCCCTTACTAATATTCAATATACCCTTGAGAATGGGGGTATTCCCTGATAAATGGAAACATCCCTTGTTACCCCTGTGTTTAAAAATGGGGATAAACCCAACCTAGGCAATTACCGGCCTAGTTCTATACTTCCACCCCTAGAAAGGATCGTTTCTGACCAGCTCACTGAGCACCTTAACAAATACAGTTTACTCTGTCCCCAACGACATGGCTTACGTAGTAACCATAGCACTATTACAGCCCTCATAGCCTTCACCTCCCAGTTATACGATGCTCTAGATACTGGTAAGTCGTCGGGGTCAATATTCATTGACCTCAGCAAGGGATTTGACACTGTGAACCGCCAAATACTACTTAACAACCTTCTGACCCTAGGCTTATCACAAGACACTGTCTCCTGGTCCTGTAGCTACCTGCCCAACAGGTCTCAAAGGGTGAAAATAAGTGCCGCTATGTCTGAGCCCAGGGTCATATCCTTGGGGGGGGGGTCCATCAAGGGTCTGTTCTAGCCCGTTGCTATTCAGCCTGTTTATTAACTCTTTCCCGTCTGGTTGCCCAGCCAAAATGCTACTTTATGCTGATGATGCCATGATCTTTGTACAAGGTAATCATCCCACTGAGATCGCAGTTGCTCTGCAGAATAGCTTCAAGCAACTTGAGGATTGACTTTCACTCCACAGACTACTTCTGAACTACACAAAAAAAAAAAAAGGTTATGTACTTCACAATGCCTCATAAGATGACAAAATCCAGCCCACTATCCATCCTAAGTCAGAAAGGGGACCCCCTCGAGCAAGTGACCTCTTTCAAATATTTAGGCATTCTCCTGGACGACACCCTATCCTATGCATCACACATAGATTATGTTGTCAAAACAGCTATCGCCAAGCTTGGTATACTATATTGACATAGGCAAGCAGTGTCTCAAGTGGCCCTGAGCATTGTCACAAAGAGCTTGATACTGTCAGCTGTCGACTGTGGGCTTGTCATCTACTGTGCTGATACTGAAACCGCTCTGAAAAAGAATTAGAAACATAGAAGTTGACGGCAGAAGGAGGCCGCTAGGTCCATCTAGTCTACTCATTTGTTTTAGAGATATTTTGACACTCTAGTTGTGCTTTGTAGTCAGGGCTCCCTTGTGTCTTAAAGTGCTATTAAATAAGGCCTGCTGGCTAGTCTTAGGGGCACATAGAATGACCCATTCCTGCAGCCTTTATTCTAAAATGAGTTGGCTCCCCGCTGCATCTCTGGGTCAAATACCAGGCCTGCCTAATTGGGAAGAAGGCCCTGCTTAGTTTAACCCCTGACTCAACTGCAGCACTTTTCCAATGCTCTACAACATCACAAAGGAGAACTACCAAGGGTGCCCAAAAAATCTCCTTTAAGAGCACCTCATTTGACCAGCGAGCCCTTGCTTACTGTGCTCCTCAGTGGATAAATGAACTCCTGACCCCACTCATTGTACACCATACTGCCTGACTCTCTCAGTGACCATTCCCCCGTCAGCTGCACCTGGTCAAATAAATTCTGGAAATCTCCTCCAAAGGTCATCCTCAGCAGAGTCCTACCCCGTGGGAAGCTAACCCACCTAAAATCACACCTACTAAATAAAGACTGGTCCCCCATCGATCTGGCCCCCGACGCGAACACAGCCCTTGACCAATTCATACGTATTTTCAATGAAGCTTGTAACATCTTTGCCCCTCCAAAAAAGCGAAAAATTAAACCCCTCTGCAACCCCTAGCTCACGGGTTCCCTCTTAAAGAAGCTGAAACACAGGGGCCACGTCTGGGAACTAGCCAGAGAAATGATTGCACCAAATCCATACACCAACAGAAATCTGAATACTACAAGACTGCACTCACTGACACTTGGGGAAATGCAAGAGCTTTCTGGAATAACATTAAAGATGTTACCGGGAAGGAGTCCAAATCACCCCCTAATGCTATCACAATAAACGGAAATACTATCCTGGACCTAAAAGTCATAGCCAACACCTTTAATGATGCCTTCACCGACCTCAGCAGCATACTCCCCCCGACTTTTTCAACGACAGCGACGCCCCTCTTCCCACCCATCAGTCTTCACCAAAAAAAGTCCACCTTTCTACTTCAGAGCAGTAAACAAAAATACCGTCAGGAAATACATTTCCAAAGCCATCAAAAACACCAGAGCTAGAGCTGACACACTGGACCTCAAACTTCTGTCCCTCAGTCTAGAAGAGGTTCTGTGGCCTCTCACCAGGATCTTTAATCTCTCCCTCTCTCTCAGCCAGTTCCCTGACAAATAGAAGGCAGCAACTGTCACACCTATCCATAAAGGTGGTGACCGGACCTCCCAGGTGAACTATCAACCTATCTCTATCCTCTCACCCCTCTCTAAGGCCCTGGAACGGATAGTAGCAGACCAGCTCACTGATCATCTGGACAAATACAACATCCTTTGCCGTCAGCAACATGGATTTAGAAAAGGACACAGCACTGCCACGGCCCTTCTTGAGTTTACGGGAGACGTACACAACTCCCTTGACCAGGGTCGCCTACATTCATTGACCCGTCAAAGGCTTTTGACACTGTCCACCATCTCCTCCTGCTTCATCAGCTACTGAACATTGGCCTCTCTGCGGAATCGGTGAAATGGTTCAATAGCTATCTTGACAACAGGACCCAATGTGTAAAAATAGCGGGCGTGGTCTCAGACACTAAAGAGGTTCGCTCTGGTGTCCCCCAAGGCTCCATCCTGGGCCCATTGCTTTTCAACCTGTTCCTCAACTCCCTCCCCGACTCCACCCCTAAGCAAGTCCTACTCTATGCAGATGACGCTGTGATTCTTGCCTCTCACCATGACCCAAGCCAGCTGCAACAAACCCTTCAACATGGTTTCACTTCAGTTGAAAGCTGGTTCAAAGAACATAAATTAATCCTTAACTAGAAAAAAACGAAGACCATGATTTTCACCAGCCACCAAAACAGGCACAAACATCTCCAACTCTCCTTATATACCTGTCTTGGCTACTCCCTGGAGCAGGTTGACTCCTTCAGATACCTAGGAATCACCTTAGACCCACACCTGTCCTTAGGAACCCATATAACCAATGTCGCTAAAACAGTGAATACTAGACTGGGTGTACTCTACCGGCTCCGTTGGCACCTGACTAAAGAGGCCCTCTGTGCTGCTGTTCAAAGATCCATCATCTCCCAGATTGACTATGGTCTTGTCATCTATGGCACTGCCACTACCTTGACACTCAGAAGGATTACCACCACCCTTAACAAGGCCTGTCGACTCATCACTGGGGCCAAGCGGCTCACACACCTGTGACCTCTACTCACAAGCTAACTGGCTTCAACTTGATAATAGAATACAGTACCAAACCTGTGTGGTTACAAAGAAAATCCAGTTGGGAATTGCCCCTCCCGGGGTCTGTTCACTCCTTCAAACGAAAACCAGCTCCAGAATTACCAGGGGATCAAAGCCACAACTGTTCCATATCCCCCGCTGCCGCGCAGCCATTGGCCAGCGTTCATTCACCTACAGGGCACCCACTTGGTTTAACGGTCTTGCCAATGATACTGTCAATACCACTGGGCTAGGGGCTTTCAAATCCAGGCTCCGCAACACCCTAGCCACTTCCAGCATCTGCGACTGTCATGGATAATGCTATGCAACACTGCTGTGCTGCTGCTCTCCCATACCTAGCTCCTTTACATAACGCACTTGCCCTAGTTGGCCTCTGCCCAGTCCGCTCTTCTGCATCTGACAATGCCACCAGCCTGGCTGCTCTCACCCCACCCTCCCCCTCCTCCATATCTTTACCTACCCCCCTCCTCTCCTCTCTCCCTCATTTTCTTACCTCCCACTTTCTGCCCCATCCCTTTCATTCTACCACCCCCCCTTTCCCCTTTTGTCCTCTTTCTTTCCATTTTACCCTCACCCTTGTCTGTTCGAATTTAACTTGTGATCCTGTACCCTCATTTGTGAAACAAATGTCTATTGTTACGTGATACCAATGTCTTGACGTGGAACCTTTGTAAAAGAGCCCCAGGCTCAAAGGTAACTTGTAATCCTAGAATTGAAATAAATAAATAAAAATAAATTGAATGTGGAAAAATTGGTCCCTTTAAAAGAGGCCCGTGCCTCCTTCTAGCCGGGGCCAATCACTGTGACTGCACATCCTAACCAGTTGCTTTTCCCTCCTGGCCTGCCCTTTTCTCCCCCTCCCCATCCCATTAACTTTCCCCCTTTTAAACAATGCCTGCTTGGGCTGCTACAACCTCCCCTTTACACCCCTCCCTGGCTGTCTCAATCCTCTCCTATCACCCCTTCCCCTATCGAAATAATGCCATATTGGGCTGTAACTTCCCCGCTCGCCATCACTACCCCTAGCTGACTCTCCCTCCTCCTAACTACCTCCGCCCTGGACTCTCCTATCCTTCTCCTCCAATTGGACTATGCCCGCTTGTGCTGCTGCAATCTCCTCTACATGCACTTAGCAACACTATGGTGTCCTCCTAGCAGTGTAACTGCTATGTAGCTTTTGCCAAATTCCTGCACTTGTACTTTACTGTATATTTGAACTGCCTGAAATCTGTAACATTTTTTGAATATCCTTTGTATTTGTATTGTGTTCTTTGACTTGGAACCTTTTGTAAAGGAGCTTCACAGCTGAAAGGTTGTAATCCAAAACTGAAATAAATAAGGTGAGAGCCTCTTACTCTGGTTTTTGTCAGTGGAGCATGGCAATCCCAAACAGCTATAAATCTGGAATGAAAATATTGCAGAGCAAAATTTATATTATTGGCTGTTGAGCTCAGCGTCCAGTCAGTAGCCTGAAGGTCAGCTAGAGTGAGAATAAGTTCAGTGACCTAAAGGACCTGAGATGGATAAATTGAGCGGCTTAAGGACGATGTATCTTGTGCACACAGTAAACCAAATGATGGTGGCTGAGGGTGTCAGGAATAATTCCTGCATCCCCTGTACAGTGAGGATGAGGTGAGAGATCCCAGTGTAACAGAGCGATTTTAAAATTTATCCAAGTGGGGACAGAAATCAGTTGTCAATTGCAGTGACTTTACATTTTGAGCAGTTTTGTTGGCATTAGGGGAGAAACAATTTAAATTAGTCACCAAGAATGTAGAGCAGGGCTCACCTCTGGAAGAGATGGAATAGTTGAAAGAAGCTCAGTAACTAAAGCAGGGGAGATACCCGGGCAGCAGTAAACACCGGCAATAAAGATGGGAACTGAGAAAGGAAGGGAAGAGTTTAAGGAGGAGTAACTCGTAGGAAGAGGGGGAAGAAACAACAAGAACAGTCCCAAATTGGTAGGTAGGTAGGTAGAGAGAGAGAGAGAGATCTATAGATAGGTCTAGATGTGTTTGTCAGCTGTTGAGCACTGATGGCTGACGTTAAAGAGCACCCGTTTCGGTGCTTACCTGACCCCCCCCCCCCAACAGTAGCTTACCTAAACTGAAGTTGAATTTGCCCATTTGTATAATTTCCCCGTTTGTATTTTTTGAGGCAGAAGGGATCATAAATCTTTGTTAGGAGGAGCTGATCACTTGATCCATACCCCTTCCTTGTGCCAGTTGTGCTCTGACATCTTGCAGTGTTGAAATTAGAGTGCTAGGGTGTGCTCCATCGATCTCGATGGGTTTAAAAAATATATTTTTGTATATTCAGGGGTCGGAATTTGCACTGGCCCGCTAGCCAAATGCTGGTAGATTTTGTATCTGGCTAGTAAGATTTTCATTTAGCTAGCCCTGTGGGTTTGTACTGGAGAAGGACTGGGCCAGTGGAAATATCTGCGGGGCCAGTAGATTTTCACAGTCGGTATCCCTGCTGGCTAGTGGCTGCAAAACTTAATTTTGACCCCTGATATGAGAGGGGCACTGGAGTCCAATCAAAGCCACAGCTCAATTAACAAGGCTGGTGTTAGTTGAGCTGTGGTTTTGATTTGACTCCAGCGGTCCTCTAAAACATAAAAAGATATTTTTTTAGACCACACTCCTATTGATATCAATAGAGTGCCCCCCCCCATGCTTTACACACGCCTACACCACAAAACGTCACAGCATGAGGGCAGCACAGGGGTGGAGCTTTACTGAGCAGCAGGAAGTAGAAGGGATCGGAAAACTAGCTCCTTCGAGTGAGGATTTATGATCCCTTCCCTTCAAAAAATACGAATTGGAAAATTATACAAACTAGCAAATTACTTTAGGTGTTACCTGGGGGTGAGGCTTCAGGACATTTTTTTAAATGAGCACATTTGGTGCTCTTCAAGGCTAGAACAAATGAATAAATTGATTTCTTTTTTCTTCCGGGGAATTTATCTGGAGTGGTGAGCAAAAAGTATTTAAAAAAAAAAAAAAAAAAAAATTTTCTCTTTTCCTCCACAGGCTTAAATTTCTTAGTTATGATATGCAAAAAGTACATCTTTTGTTCGGGCGGAATATTAAGGGCAAAGGCTCCATCTTAATGTCGTGTGGTTTGTAATCTGCTAAACATGCATGTGAGAAACCAAGTCAAAGTTAAAATAATAAAATTTAAAAAATAAGGAGTGAATCTCAACGATCACTTTTTTTTGGCATGGCTTAAATGTGATGTATTTTGGTTTCTGTATTCACTTAGAAAAAAAATATTATCAGCTTGATATCATTTACCTTAGCAGTTACATAGCAAAAAAATTTGTTTTTTTTAAATATCTTTATTAAACTGTTTTAATGCCTGTAACATTCATAGATGTATCAGATAAAGCAAGTAAATACAAATCAATGCATTGTCTTGAGTCATCTGTGCTTTACATTATTCTAGACAGAAAGTTGGTTATAATAACTATTCCCTCTGCCCCTAAGTGTAATGATAGCTGTGCTGCACACTATGCAGTCTACTTAACAAACTCCTTGTCGAATGCTTTCCACAGAATACAAAGTACAGTTCACCATCTAGTGGCGCACTGGAGCAACTGCACCCAGTGGTATTTTACTGTTTGTTTATTACCAGTACACAGAGTTCCAGTGCGGTGTGTGTGTACATCAACAGTATAGCTAGAACTACCCTTAGCCCAAAATATGCCAGGGGTCTGACTTATTCAAGAGGACTCTATATTTGGACAATGGGAAGTGGGTGGAGGAGGGGCAAGAAGGACCAGTCCAAGTCATAAAATGTAACTGTTACTAGGCATGTCTCTCATAAAGAGGTGGGCTTTACTGTGTTAGAGAGAATGGCTGGGGATCTCTCTAGAGTGTCATGGAATGAAATCCCGATCCTTAGTCCTCACATGCAGGAGCCACCCATTCCATCTAGAGGATCACCAATCTACCCTGCAATTTAAAAGATGCGTAATTCTCTCCATTCTATATACTTGATGGACTATTGATTGCCAGGCTGCAGTGGTTGGAATCTGGGGTGTGAGCTGAGCCCTTATGATAGCTTTCTTTGCTGCAGTGAGCAGGATACCCATCAGGTATTGAGAGTGGGGATCTTGCATGCCTAGCGGGAGCTGTAAGTGGAGAAACGTTTCCACATTAAGGGGGACTGGTTTACCATACAGCTCTTTTTGTAATCCTTGGAAAGGGCACAGGGAGGGGCAAGCCCACATTATGTGAGTGTGGTGGGCTGGGACGTCTCGGCAGAGCCTCTAGCAGGTAGAATAATCACGAACATATGAAAGAGCCAGAAGAAGAAGAAGAAGAAGAAGAGGAAGAGGAAGAGGAGGAAGAAGAAGAGGAAGAAGAAGAAGAACAACAACATTTGGTCTATCAAGTCTGCTCGTTATTGCAGGGTCCCAAGCTTATGCCAATGACCCTGCCCCCCCACCTTCCCATACTCCCTGACTGCTCCCCCACAGTCCCATGGGTTCCCCCTACACCTATCCTAGGCCATCTTAAAGCCACCCACCGTCTTCTCTGAGACCACTTCCTCTGGCAGCGCATTCCATGTGGCCACCACTCTCTCAAAGAAATGCTTTCTGACATCCTCCTAAACCCCCCCCCCAAGCCTCAAACTTTGCCCCCTCGTGTTTCGGTTGTCTCTTAGCTTGAAGAGACCTTTCCTTTCCACTCTCATTTATCCCCTTCAAGTATATGAAGGTCTCTACCATATCCCCTCCTTCCCTCCTCTGGGGAGTACATTCTTTGGGCTCCCAGCCTCTCCTCATATGACTTCTTCTGCTGACACATGGATCATCTTGGTTGCCCTCCTTAGGACTTTCTCTAGCAAGCTGATGTCCTTCTTAAGGTATGGACACCAGTATCTTACCCCATATTCTAGATGTGGTCTCACCAGCAACTTCTACAAGGGCAGTATGACCTCGCTTCCCCCTACTGCTGTTTCCCCTGGCTATACACCCCAACATCTTGTTTACATTTGCTGCTGCCTTTTTGCAGTGCGAGGAGTGCTTCAGGTCACTAGTAATCATCACCCCTAGATCCTTGTCTTCCTCTGTTGCTGCTACCTGCCCCCCCCCCCAAAGGTATTACTTGGTCCTAGGATTCCTAGTTCCAGTGTGCATCTCTTTGCATTTCTTGGTTTTGAAGCTAAGTTACCAGATCCCCGACTATCTCTCAAGTTTTCTGAGGTCTTCCCCATAGGTCCTGTATCCCTTCCACTGTGTCCACCCTCCCACAGAGTTTGGTATTGTCTGCAAACGGGCACATCTTTCGCTGTCATTTCGCTCTCTACTCTACCTCTCGTACTCACCACTGCGATCTCTCTCATGCTCTGTCCTTACCCCTGCTGGCAAATAGGCGCCTCTCCTGCAGTGCAAATCTGACCTCTAAATATTGGTTTGGTGAACTCCCTACTTACCTCACCTAATCCCTCTCTACCACTCCCCCACCCTCCCATTCACTTAGATCTCATGACATGCACACTCTAGGGTCCCTTGCCACTCTACCCTCATTAGTCAGTCTGGATTTGCCTACCACTTCCTAAAATCTGGAATCCCCCCCACCCCCCAAATACGTCACTCTTTCTCTTACGCTCTCAGTACTGCCTTACACAACTATCTTTCCTTGAGCTGTTCCAGTTATAATCCTCCTTAACTTCCTTCTACTACTCTGTTCCTGTAAATTGCCCACTATATCTTCACCTACTCCCTTACCGTTGCTACCCTATCCACCTATCTTCTCCTTATTTACTGTCCCACCTCTTAAGAATGCCTTCTGTCTCATATCCTCTGTCACCCTCGCTTCCTCCCTCTCCTCAAACTTGCCAGCTCCCAGTCCCCTAGCAGGGTTCTCATCATCCTGAAGGGGGAATAGGTTTTGGCGGCCCTCTTCTCCCACCCCACCCTCAACTCCTCCTCCAGCGTCTTAATACATCACAATATAGCACTTAGATTCCCCCAGCCCATGTCCCACCCTTGCCTTGCACTTAACTGAGTGCCTCTGAACCCACCATCACTTGGAACTATTTTGTTCTTTGTTGTACTGTTGCATTATTGTTCTGTCCACTCCTCTTGCCTTCCAGTTCTGATTAGTCTTAGCCACTACATCTTATTTTATTAACTGTAATGTCGGTTATCTGTGCCCCGTAGTTTCCATTCCCCCTTGCACTTCAAATGTATAACTATGCTGTCCACCTGCTTACTATCTGAATACCTATTGTAGCTAATGTTTCCTGTAAAATTGTTTAAATATCTGTTTTTCCATCCTCATTGTACCCCCCCCTCCCCCAGGTCGCACCGGGAGACAAGCAACTTGTTCAGTGTGCCTTCTTGGTGAAACATTTTAACAAATAAGTAACACATCTTGTCCTTAATGCCCTCCCCAATGTCATTTATGAAGACATTGAACAGCACTGGCCCCAGCATTGATCCCTGTGGGATCACTGGTGACCTTCCTGGTGCTGAATAACTCCCCCACTCTCTGGGTTCTATCGGTCAGCCAGCTTTCTACCCACCTGGTCTTTTTCTCCCCAACCCCTAGATCTGCCAGTTTCCTGATCAGCCTCTTATGGGGCACTGGACCGAATGCCTTGCTGAAGTCCAGGTAAATGATGTCCACCACCTGGTCCCATCCATTGCCTTGATGACCCAGTCAAAGAAGTCGGTCAGGTTAGATTGACATAATATTCTTCCCAAAAAATCCATGCCAGGGTTTTAAATAATTGATTAGCAGTTTTTTTTTCTTGGGACAATACTAACTGTACAGAAAGCATTTATATAGGTTTTCTAGAAGTGTTATGTTTGTTAAACATAGTGAGGCAAGTGCTGTGCATTTTCACAATGTTTTAGAACTTTTATTAGCAAAACGCTAATCAATTTTTAGAGTTAAATAAAACCCTGCAAACTGCCTCTCATCCTGGAGACCATTCTTTTTATGTAACTTATCAGTCTCTCCTTAAGTATGATCCCCATGAATTTACACATGATTGAGGTCGTACTGACCAGCCTGTAGTTCCCCCTGGGTCATCCCTGGGTCCGCTCTTGTGGAGTGGCAACACATGTACCATTCATTCTCCAGTCATGTGGCTCCTTGTCTGATTCCAGGGAACTATTTAAAGAGGCCCACCAGTGGCCCCACAAACTCGTCTGCCGGCTCCTTTAGCACCCTTGGGTGTATGCTGTCCAGTCCTGGGGCTTGTCTACCTTCAGTGCCAGCAGTCCCTCCACCACTGTATCCACTTCTATTACAATGTCTGTGCTCACCCCCTCGCCTTCTACCCCCAGGTGGCACCAGCCCATCTTTTTTCCTAGTAAAAGATAGAGCAGACGTAATCGTTCAGTACCTCCACCTTGCTCTCTTCCTCCACCACCCATACGTCTCCCTTCCTAAGCCTAATTATCCCATTCTTCTTGTCCCTCTTCTCGTTTATGTAGCAAAAGAAGGCCTTCTCCCCACTTTTGATCCCTTCAGCTATTTATAGTTCCTTCTGTGCCTTAGCTTGCTGCACCACCTTGCCTGCCACTTTAGCCAACTTCAGGTAGTACTCCTTAATCCACCTGGCTCGCAGTCCTCCTGTATCTCCTGTAGGCTGCCATCTTGGCCCTCACCACCCTGGCAACCTCAGAGTTGAACCAGATAGGTGATTTGACCCCCAATTTCTTCCCCCTAAGTCTATCGCACCCCACTGTGGCAGCCAGAATTGCATATTTGATGATGGTCCATTTTTGGTCCACCCCCACGTCCACTCTGAAGCCCTCTAGGTGCAATCTTAGCACCTCACCCATCCTCTTAAAATGCACCCTCCTGAAATCCAGGCATTTGGTCTTGTTAGAGATGCTTTCCCTGCCCATGTGTAACCTAAACCACGCTGTGTTGTGGTCGCTACCCCTCAGGGGTTCCTTGACTGTTCCCTTGTACGTGCTCCCCATTTGTGAGCACTAGAGCAAGGATTTCCCCTTCCCTGAAGAGCTCAATAATGCCCTTGGTCATGAACCTGCCCTGTATTGCATCCATGGTCACCTGAGTTTTGGCACAGGACTTGGACAGTATACCCCAGACAACCTTGGGCAGATTAAAGTCCCTTCCCCCCCCACCTCTACCTTTCCTGCAGCTTCCAGCAGTCGTGAACACAACTCCTTGTCTCGTTCCTCCTCCTGGTTGGGGTCTGTAGCCACCCCCAACCCGAGCGTACCTCCTCTATTTATTTATTTATTTGTTTTGGTAACCGGGAATGCGCACTAGGCATAGCAATGCCTATTTTCAGGCACGAATCGGGAGAAGACAGTTTAAGACATACAAAATGAAGCATACATGTGACGCAGTACATGATATTGGTGAAACACAGTGAGGAATGCAGGCAGCTAAATAAAACTGGAACAATAAATTCAAAGAGTAGTTCACAAGAGGGAGTGTTGCATTGGAGGCAAAACTGGAGAAATACATCTAGGTAACATGCACAACTAGAGTTACACAGTGAGTGAAACAAGCATTAGCATTGGTCTGGAGCTGAATCCACAGTGTTCCACATTCTCCTCCCTTGTGCATGTTATCCTCTCCCTGATGTAAGCTGCCACCCCCCCCCCCCCTTACCTAACACCCTGTCTCTTCTGTATAACTTGTACCCCAGTATCGAGAGGTCCCAGTTGTGGTGTGTTGTAGCCCAGGTCTCGGAAATTACTGCTACTCTATCTTCCCCTCCACTAAGAGGTCCTGCATGTCTGCCATTCTTGTTACCGAGACTGCGAGCATTGAGTGACACCACCCTCCATCTCAACTCCGTGCCTCTTTGCCTACATTCTGTGCTCTTCCTGACCTGCCCCCCCCTTGCCTCCGCGCCCCCCCCCAATTACTACTGCTGGGGGGGTCCACAGACCTCCTTGTCCCAAAGTTTCTGAGCCTACTAGCCCCCCCCAACAGTTTAAATTCAGATCGTTGTCTGTGTATTCCCCCAGCTTGTCTCTGAGTATGTGAGCCCTCCCTACTAAGGTGCAGTCTGTCTCCCGAATACAGCCTCTTGTCCGACCACGTGCCAATAATTGTGTTTTTCATTGTGTTGGTTAACCCAAATGGCTAATTTGAAGTCCAGCTTCCCCCTTATATAATAAAACGCTTGATATAAGTGACTTTGTATTGGACCGATGGACTTCACTACAACAGGATGTGACTGTTATGTTCCAAGGTATATGTCTTGGTGGAGGTGAGGAACTACTTTAAACTAGTAAGAATAAACGGTTGACAATAGCAGATGGAAGCCCTTATCTGTTCTAAACCATCTATGTATGTATTTACTGAACTTGTGGACATGGTAGTGCTTTCTCTAAGAGGTTTAAGTACATACAATAAAAGGTAGTCTAGTAAATTGCTCCACTAGTATGTGGCCTGTGTTTTCTCACTTTCTTCTCTACTTATAGGGAATTCCTGTTGCTGATTTCTATGTGAAGTGTAATGGACGCCTGGCTAGTGCAGATGAGGAACTACAACATGGAGTTATTTACAGCCTGGAGCCCAGACTGTGTGGTGGAAAAGGAGGTCGGTATATGCTAACTGTAGTTTGTTGTGAACTCAGTGTTATCCTACCTTTTTATATGCACAGCTATGTCCAATATATTAGCCATAGACCTTGATGGCAAGCAGTTTTAAACCTGAATGGGGGGATGTCAAGTTTTTCTTCCATAAATGTTTATTGAGCAAAATTCAAAACGCCACACAGTTGGATTTACATCTATTAAGCTTTTCAGTTATAAAGGATAAAACCTTGATATTAAAACAAAATGTTTAACACCAAGTATCACTGTATGAAATTACTTCTGTTTTATAAATAAAGTTTTACATGAGATTATAAGAATAATTCATATTCAACCATGTAAGATCCCCTAACACAGCTACAAATGAATTTAATAAGCAGCAGCTTACAGGTTGAGCTTTGTGTGGTAAAAATCTAATCTGTCTGCATCCTGCATTTAATAGTGGGGGCAGGACTGATGGTCATCCAGGTCTGCTAAGGGAGAATAAAAGCCTTTGTGGAAAAATACCAGCCAGTACCTTAAAAATGTTGACGAGATGGCGACCAGATCAGGAATAAGATTTGTAGGTTCCTCCAGCCGTCAAACTGGCGATGTAGCAATCCGAATAATGGGATCAGAGCCTATGCCGCTCCTCCTCGATGCCACCCACCTCTGTGGTGACAGTGAAGCAGAGGATTGTCAAAGCATTATCATAGTCACTTCAAAGAATGTGTGCTGAACTTAGAGGCACGAGAGAGACCTAGTGGCGGCTGGATACTGTTGCAACAGACAGCAGGAGAGGCATGAGTGTGGTCCACAAATACACCCTGACTATAGAGGTTTGCTTTAATAAATACTGTATGCCAAAACCACAGACCTCCACATAGATACCGTGTTTCAACTGTACACAGAAGAAAAGGAACCTGAACAGAAACTGGAGAATTTGGAAAACCGAAATAGGCTGAACCACATCTGCATCCATGGGGTCCCTGATAACACAAAACTTGGGATCTGTTACAGGAGACCTACTGGATCTGGACCCAGACTATGTATTAAATGTTGTCTGTGTGCATCATACCTTGTCTGTCTTGCCAAAAGACAGCAATGCCAGGCCTTCCTCCTTCATGTTGGCCATTTTGGACTATTGCAAAAAACAGACAGACTACGAAAGGCATGGGCTAAGAAGGAGGTTATATTCGGGTATAAGTTTGTACTTCGAGCATGACTTTGTTCCAAGTACATTGCAAAAAAAAAAAAGTAATTAAGAGCCAAATACATAAAGTCTCACCTGGAGTTTCCTGCCAAACTTAGAGTATTTACCGATGCTGGCCCCAAATTATATTATTTTATTTAGCTTTTGTTTACCAGGTAAGCACGCTAGACAGTCAGGTGCCTACTTTCGGGTGCGACCTGGGAGAATTACATAGGTAGAGGCAAAGTAACAGCAGTCAACAAGGTACAGACAGGTACATGCGGAGAACTCTGGTAATAACAATTTCAGTGACTAGTAAATTTATTTATTTTATTTATTTATTTAGCTTTTGTTGACCGGGTAAGTGCACTAGACAAATCCTGCCTATTTTCAGGCACGACCCGGGGGAGGGGGATACAGATGAATGCCAACTGACCTTGAACCAGATTAAGCTGTTGGTGGTATTTTTAGTGAATGAGGGAAATTTGGCCAGGACACCTAAATAGCAAGCAACAATGTACAGACAGGAATAGGCAGGGAGCTAAAGACAGGGTACAGGCAGAGAACAAATAAAGACAAGTACTGTGTTAGGGCATGGCTACCATGAGAGGCAGTCAAGGAAACAAACATATCAGCAAGGACATTTTCGAAGTGTGCACTATGGACATCTGCTCACGTGCAGTCACAATGAGGCACAGGCGCACCATGGAGGGTAGGTCAGCTAAGAGCAAAGGCAGGCAAAAGCTTGTTCTAAGTAACCCCAGAAGGAGGACCTGAAACAACTGAGAGAGGGGGGGCAGCCCTTACATGAGCAGGGAGTAGGTTCCAGGCTCTGGTGGCGAGGGCCGCGAAGGCACGATCTCCTGCAGCTGTGCGAGTTTTGGGGACCATGAGAGCCTGGGAGTCGCTAGACCTCAGCTGATGGCCAGAGGGGGCAGGCTTGAGCAGATCAGCCAGTGCTGGAGGGGTGGACGATCGGATGATGTTGTCTATAAAGTTGCCCATGACAAAGGATCGATGGTTACTAAGGGAGAGCCACCAGAGCCTGGGGTAGAGTTGACAGTGATGGGTGAGACAGGGGGCAGATAGGGCAAAGCGACATACATTGTTGTACGCTGTGTCCCATTTCGTGAACCAGGTTTTTGGGGCATTCATGGAGGAGGTGAGCCCATAGCAGAGCGAGGGGAGAAGAACTCCTTTTGCAAGGGCAAGTCGGGCAGCTGGGGGAGGCAGCTTTTGGCCCTGTACACCAGACCCAATTTATTGTTCGTAGCCTTGCAGGAGTTCCGTATGTGCAGGGAGAGGTCCAGCTGAGGGTCAAGGGTTACCCCCAGGTACTTGAATGAGTCGACCACCGACACAGGGACACCGTCTGCACAAACAACTTTGAGATGGGCCAGGCACGCTCTGACCTTGGCAGGGGAGCTGAATAACATGGCCTGCGTCTTATGGAGGTTGATGACAAGCTTATTTGTCTTGAGCCAGGACTGAATGCAATCGAAATCAAAATTCAGTCTGGTGTTTGTCTCTGATATCTTGGGAGCTACCGAGAAGCACAAGGTCATCAGCATAAAGGGTGACATGCCCATAGGCAGGGACCGAGGGCAGTTGACTGATAAAGAGGGAGAATAGTATGGGGCCGAGGACCGACCCCTGAGGCACCCTGCAAGTTACCGGTGCAAGCCCAGAGAGAGCTTTCTGGAACTTCGTGTACTGTTGCCTGTCTGAGAGGTAGTTGGTAAATCAGGCTAGTACAGGGGAGGGAAGGCCGAGGGACTGGAGGGCAGCACCAAGGAGAGTGTGATCAACCAGATCAAAGACCTTAGACAGGTCAATGAAGATGGCCCCCGTGAGTTTGCCTTGGTCAGTCGCAGTTCTGATTTCGGAGGTGACATGTGCGAGGGCAGTGGAGGTGCTGTGCCCTTTACGGAACCCATGCTGCGCAGAGGAGAGGAGGTCATGGGTTTGGAGGAAGAGAGCAAGCTGGGAGGCCACTACCTTTTCAAGCAGTTTGTTTACTGCAGATAGAATTGCTATGGGGTGATAATTTAAGAATTTTGGGATCCCCATGCTTGAGGACTGGGATCACACGAGCCACCTTCCATAAATCTGGGATAGTCCCAGATATGAGAGAGGAGTTGAGAATGTGGGAGATAGGCTGTGCCAAGAAGGGGGCCCCCAGGCAGAGTAATTTGGGCTAGAGATTGTCATGCCCAGCTCCAGAGTGAGGGGAGAGTCCAGCTTAGGAGCTTACGTGTCTCTTTGCAGGAGACTGACTTAAAGTACAAGGGCGGGGAGGAGGGGACAGAGCGCCACCAGTGGGGCCCGGATTATTGGATACTGAAGACGTGGGAGTGAAGTACGACAGGTCGGAGAACAAGACATTAAATGCATTGGCTATAGTCAGGGCATTGTTACAGCTGACTCCACCGATTTGCATGTCGGACACCTGGGGGCAGGCAGGACCACTAACAGTATGTTTGATGGTGCGCCAGAAGCTCCTAGGGTTCTTGGCAGTCGCTTAGAGGGGGGATTTGCAGAATTCACTCTTAGCTGAGTGGATCGCCCACTTACGTGAGTTCCTGAGCTGCCTGTAATTCTCAGTCTGATCTGTCCCTGGAGGACTTAAATTTTTGCCAGCTTTTGTCCCTAAGCTTCATCAGAGCAAGCAGGCCCCCTTGTAGCCATTTAGTGACAGTGACCCTCACTCTTCTTTTTATGAGTGGGGCATGCCTGTCTTGTAAAGGGGCAAATATGGATAGGAAGCAATCAAGAGCAGCAGAGGGGTCGCTGTTCGCATAGACCAGGGACCAGTCAGTCAGGCTGAGGTCAGCAAGGAAGTTGTTGTAGTTGCATCTTGAATCCCCCACCACTCCCTCAGATCTTCTGATGCAAGACTATTGGTCATCCCTCACCGTAGGACCACCCCCGGCCAATCAGCCTTCTCACCTCTTCCCTAACTCTGGAATCACTGCCAGCTCAGATCCGCCTCTCATCTTCCAAACACTCTTATCCTCGGCCCTCACTAACTTCTTTGCACCAAATTGCATCTGCCTTGACCCCACCCACCAGCTCCCTCCCACCATCCCCCTTGTGCCTGACCAGCGGCTCGGCTCTCTGCCTAATTGCCTGGCTTATATACTGCCCTACACTTTCACTACTCCTAATTTTCCATCCTAACCTCTCCTACCCTCCCCGCTCCTCCTCCCCTCCCTCAGTAATCCACGCTTCTCAACCTCACGCTTTTCTGCTACTCACCTCTTTCCCCCCACCCTTATCACCCCCACTTCTCCTCTCTCTCTCTGTCTCTTGCTCCGTTTCAACTCTCGTCATGCCACTGCCACCTTGCATTGCTACTGGCACTTACCTAAACATGTATTAACCGGATGTGTTCCATGTTATGTATACCCTGTCCTTCATGCTCTGATTGCTGTACTGTTGCACCGATTGTTTAAATGCTCTATAGTCCCCCTGTATTGTTCCATCTATTGTAAACAATGTGATCATGTTATCCCTTCTAGCCATGTACACCATCTGTATTGCACAATTCTATATTTGTCTGTATATGATCTGCCTCCACTGTAATCCCTTCCCCCCAGGTCGCACCATGAGACAAGCATCTTTTTGCTCAGCATGCCTTTCCTGGTGAAACAATTTCAATAAATAAATAAAAAATAAATAGTCCCTCATCTGGATAACTTTGGGGGGGACCCTGGGGGTAGGGTAAACACTGAGGTACAGAGCTTGACAGAGGACAGGACAGGGGTAAATGAAAAAACAGACAAGGGCAATAACAGCAAGGATGGGGTAAAAAAGGATAAAGCCAACATTAAATGGAGGGCAATGAGTACCAGTGCCCGTAGTCTGAGAAACAAGCTTCCAGAGCTAGTAGCCCTGATGGAAGAGGAAGACTTGGATATTGTGGCAGTCACAGAAACATGGTACACGGAGAACCATGACTGGGATGTCAACATACCAGGGTACACAATCTACAGAAGGGACAGGGAGGTTAAAAGAGGAGGTGGAGTAGCTCTCTACATAAGGGAAGGGATCAAAGCTACAGAACTAAAAAGTAAAGGGGAAGGACAAGAGACAGTCTGGGTCACCTTGGAGATAGGGAATGGCATCACAATCCGCTCAGGGGTTGTATACAGACCCCCGTCTCAAGGGGAGGAAATGGACAAGAAAATGATAGAGGGCATTCTCAAAATAGCTGAAAAAGGGGAGATACTGTTGATGGGGGACCTGAATATGCCAGATGTTAACTGCACGACCTGGACTGCAGCCACATCCAAGAGCAGGGTCATTCTCGATGCCCTACAGGGGGCATGCCGTAGACAGCTCGTGGTGGAACCCACTTGGGAGGGAGCAATATTAGACCTGGTACTCTCAAATGGAGAGAGGATCACAAATTTAGAAGTCAGTAGACATCTGGGAACAAGCGACCACTGCACAGTGTGCTTCACAATAAACACAACCATGGGAGACAAGCTACAAAGACAAGGATACTGGACTTTAGAAGGGCTGACTTTGGCATAATGGGTGAATACCTGAGGAATGCATTAGCAAATGGCCAGAAAGGAGGGTGGAAGAACAATGGAGAAAATCAAAACTGCCATCATGGAGGCAACAAGCCTTTGTGTGAAACAAATAAAGAAAACAAAGTGGAATAAAAACCACCATGGTTCCCCAAAAGAGGTGTCAGGAAGGTTGAGAAGAAAAGGCTGCATTCAAAAAGTATAAGGAATCACAGAAGGAGCACGACAGGGAACTGTATCAATTAAAGCAGAAAGAAGTGGGGAAGACAGTCAGAAAAGCAAAGGCCCAAACCGAGGAAAAGATAGCCAACTCAGTTAAGAAGGGGGATAAAACCTTTTATAAGTACATTAGGGAGCATAGAAAGGTTAAGGGAGAGATAGTGAAGATTAATAAAGGAGAGGGGAGGTGGGCAGAGGGAGACAGTGAAAAGGCAGTGATACTGAATGAATACTTTTGATCAGTATTCACAAAAGAAGAGGAGGAGTTACCTAAACCAAACAGTAGAAGCACTCTGGGTAGTGGGGTTGACGCCAGTTCATTTACAGAAGAAAGAGTCCTGAAAGAACTCCTGGAACTCAAGGTGGACAAAGCAATGGGGCCTGACGGGATTCACCGTAGAATCCTAAAAGAGCTAAGGGAGGACCTAGTGACACCACTAACCACACTTTTTAACAAATCATGGGAAGATGGGGTGGTACCTGAGGACTGGAGGAGGGCAGATGTGATTCCCCTTCACAAAAGTGGGAGCAAGGCAGAAGCAGGAAACTACAGACCTGTTAGTTTGACCTCAGTGGTGGGGAAAATGATGGAATCACTTCTGAAGGAAAGAATTGTTCAGTACCTAGAGGCCAGTGGGGCACAGGACCCAAAACAGCATGGATTCACAGCAGGAAGGTCATGTCAGATGAATCTAATAGATTTCTTTGACTGGGTGACCAAAGTAATAGACCAGGAAGGGGCTGTGAATATGGCCTGCCTAGACTTTAGCAAGGCATTTGACACAGTCCGCACAAAAGATTAATAATCAAGTTAGCCAGCCTGGGAGTGGGTCCCAGGGTGGTAGCCTGGGTAGCAAACTGGCTGCTCAACAGGACACAGAAGGTAATAGTAAATGGAACACATTCTGAAGAAAGGGGGGTTACTAGTGGAGTACCTCAGGGCTCAGTACTGGGTCCAGTCCTCTTTAACGTCTTTATAGGTGACATTGCAGAGGGTCTGGAAGGAAAGGTATGCCTCTTTGCTGATGACACAAAGATCTGTAACAGAGTTGATACACAAGGGGTAGAAAGGATGAGAAGGGACTTGGCAAGGTTGGAGGAATGGTCAGACATATGGCAACTTAGATTCAATGCAAAGAAGTGCAAAGTAATGCACCTGGGAAATAAAAATCAGGAGAAGAGTACACAATAGCAGGGAGTACTAATGACAACAATAATGGAAAGGGATCTGGGTGTAGTCATATCAGATGACCTAAAGGTCAGCAAGCAATGTGAGTAAGTAAGGAGAGCCAGGGGATACTGGGATGCATTGGGAGGCATCACATGTAGAAAAAGGAAGTGGTTATCCCTCTGTACAGACAGTTGGTGAGACCCCATCTGGAGTACTGCGTGCAGTTTGGAGACCTCATCTACGCGAGGACATAGACAGGATGGAAGCAGTCAGAGGAGGGCAACTAAAATGGTGCATGGTCTACATCAGAAACCATATGAAGAGAGACTGAGAGAGCTTAATATATATACCCTTGATGAAAGGAGGGACGGGGGACATGATAGAAACTTTTAAGTACCTCACGGAATCAACAGAGTCCAGGAGGTAGCATCTTTCAGAAAAGAGATGTGTAAGAACAAGGGAGCAATTTAAAGTTGGGGGTGGCTTGGGGGTAATGTGAGAAATTATTTTTCACGGAGAGAATGGTGGACGCATGGAACCGCCTTCCTGGAGAGGTTGTGGGGTCTAAAACAGTGGGGGAATTCAAACATGCATGGGACAGACATAAGGCAATTTTATAGTGGGGGGGTTGCAGGAAGTAGGCTGTTGGTTAACTAGAATCTGCAGCTTATCCAATAGGTAGGGGAAATGGGCAGACTGGGCGGGCCACGTGGTCCTTATCTGCCGTCAAAGTCTGTGTTTCTATGATACAGTAGGTAGGAATAGTCAGAAATGGAATCTGAGAAGAGGCCGGAAACAGTGATGCGGTCGGACCCGTTGCTCAGCATCCAGTCAAGAAGAGTGCGTTTTTCCCCAGAGGAGGAGGAGGATCTGGTGGGCTGTGTGATAATTTGACTTGGGGCAAGACCAGATAATGATTGGAAGATTTTGGCGTGGCCACTCAGCCAATTAGCCAATTTAGGTTGAAATCTCCAAACACTAAGAGTTCACTAGTACACCCACCTTAGGACTGATGCAGTCAAGGAGATGGGAGAGGCCACGGGCACCACCTTTTGGTGGATTATACACACAGGCAAGGTGGAGCTTCTTGGCGTTGCCCAAAAGAGGAAGGGCATGTAGGAGTTCACAAGAGGGGGAGGGAAGGTGAGGTATGACTGTCACCTTAAGGTGGGGTTTAAAGTAGAGCAGCAGTCTGCCCCCCTGTTTGTTACCCGCTCTATCCTGCCTGATCGTAAGGTGGCCAGGGAGGGCACAGACAGAGTCTGGTATGGCAGTTTTTTTTTTTTTAACTTTTATTTCCCTCCAGTCATGGCCCCGTGGAACCTCTCTCGGGCATCCTAGTCCTGAGTCCTGCCCGCCTAAGGCCCTTCCGATCTGTGCCCCCCCCCCCCGCAGCCAGTACCCCCTGTTTAACCTGCCTGGGGTGGGTTGCCCCTCCTCTTGGGCGCACTTGCAAGTCAGACTCTGGCTGCAGGGCAGGGCTCGGAGGAACTGAAAGGCCAGTCGGGGTTGGCCCGGCAAAGGCATGGGGACAGGCGCCATCACCTGTCCATGGCATCGCTTTTCCTTTCTGCGCTACCCCCCACCCTCCCTTGCGTGGTGCACGCCGACGCACTGGCACACGGCAACCTGCCAGTGTCAGCCACACTAGTACGCTGCTTGCTGGCATACTACAGTGCTCCCGGTCTCCACCGGGGGCCATTGGTACACTGGAGCAACCCGCCCTTCCTTCCCGGGGAGGAGAGCACCACAAGGACACTCATCCTCAACCCTTCCCCTGCCGACCCCTGGTGCCCGAGCTTGCTCCCGAACCCGGGTCACTGGTGTAGCGCGAGGTGTGGCGTCCAGCACCTCAGCGCCACCGGGCCGGCCTGGTATGGCAGGTTTAAGCCAAGTTTTGGAGTTCCCCAGGATGTCCGAATTGTAGTGGGCGACCCAGGCCGTGAGGTCTGAGAGGTTAGCGAGAAGACTGCTGACATTGAGGTGTGCAGCCTTTAGGCGCTAGCGTGCCCACCATGGGGGGTGTCGAGTTGGCTATACTGCAGGACCAGACGGGGGAGAGGGGAGCCTAGAACAGTAGAGAATATAACAGGCACACAGTAATACTGCTCCACTCGGGTAGATAGTCTAGCTGAAATGCAGTAAGCGGAGGAGAATTCAATAACTTGTATGAAATGATCAGCAGATATATTCTTAGCAGGCAGATAAATTCTTAACTATAAATGCAGAAATTAACAGAGGAATTCCGAACTGAGATGCAGTAATCAGTTTTACTAGGTAGCTTATAAAAACAGATTCTAGTGACCACCACGAGGGAGTCAGTGGGGAGTAAGCACTGTCTGGCACAGGATTATATAGTGCAACATGACCTATCAAGTACACAATTTGGGTGAATTAAAAGCAGATTTAGTGCCCACCAAGAGGGGGACAGCAGAGTGAAAGGACAGGCAGGTACATTAACCAGCAGAAACAGAATATGATAGGTCCCACCAAGTAAGTGGGAGTGGCTAGAGCGCATTTAAGGGGAGGAGGGAAATGGGGCGGGTGGGGGGAGAAATTTTTAAACCAGTCCGAAAGTTCAAACTAGAGTCGGGAGCCCAGACGGGCACAAAACTTGTAGTTCCACAGTTGAGCCTTGAGGAGCTCCGGTAGCTGCAGTCTATGCACAAGATTAAATTGAATTAAATTAGAGTTGTGCAGCTCGTCCTCCTTCAGCTCCGATGAGCTGAGACTGTATGAGAATGTAGGAGGCAAGGGGCTTCCTACAGCAACACAGGATCAAACTAGAGGAGGTGGTGAAAGGCCTACAAAAAGCAGTGTTATGGAGGAAACTGTGGCACCAGAAAAAGAGCACAGAAGCACCAAGGCTTGGGGTCCCCCACTACATAACACACCTGGGCAGCTCTGGTGGGAAAGAAATGGTCAGAGCAGAGAAACTCGCAGGATTCAATGTCCTCATCCCCGAAGAGGCAGCAGAGCCCAAAATCGACACTGGCGTTGGCAGCCAAGACAAAGGGCGAGAATGGACAGGGAGCAGAGTCATCAGCATATACTGCAGGCATGAACTACAATCTACAGGCTGGAGAAATGTCTTTTGATGAATAATAGACAAATGCATGGCAGGGGAGAGTGGCAGGATGTCTCTTGGTGCTGTAATATTGAGTAAAGGCATTGGGGCACCTGGGGGGGTGGTCTCCACCCACCTGGTAGACCCAAAGATAAAGGGGCCAGATACAGAAAAGAAATCATAAGACAAAATGGACAGCATGGTTAAATTAGATTCTGCTGCTTGGGGGAAGGGGGGGTTTCACTCTGCTCCATGGGTATTAGGATTGTAAGGGACCACTCTGGTCGGCCTGGGTGGCGAACCAGGGCTGCAGTAACTTTGAGAGGGGGGAGGTAGATGGGAAGGGAGGAGCATGCTCCTTATCCTGGTGCCAGGATGACTTTTGTCACAAGGGAGGCAGCCTGAATGCAGGAATATGGTATCCTCTTGGTCATATACTATAAAAGGTCTTAATCTTCCTGGACATAAGGCTCCACCGCTCATTCACACTAATAGGATCTGTGCCGGAGGCACTAGGACCCAGCAGGAGCAAACTTTTTTGCTAGAGGGTCGGCGCCGGAGATGGCGCCACGAAGAGTGGCACCACAAGCCTCCGCTCTTGCGGTAATGACTATCCCGGCGTCGACCCTCCAACCGCCTCAGTTCCTTTTTTCCCGCCGTCGAGTGCACTTCAGTGACGACATCGCTCGCCAGCCGGGAGTCAAACTTCAAACTAGCAGCATAGTTTTTCAGTTTTATTATTTTGTAGTAATATCTCGAATAAAATATTGCTTAGTTTATTTATTCTTATTTAAGAAGTCTCGGCCTACATTGACTGAGTCGACCATGAGCGGGTCAGGTGACGGTAGGGAGACTTCGTATCAAAGCTATTCAGTCAGCCGGGCTGGGTCCAGTCCGCCGCCTTCTCCGGAAGAGGGGGTCTGACAACGGACAGTCCAGTGCCGGTGGCGGTCCCTGGAAAGCATAAAGTAAGCAGTTTTCCTCCGGCACCGTTCGTCCTCGAGCTCTTCTTCGACCCTCGGTCAAAAAGCATCACTCGAGGTCGCCTCTAATATGTCTGCGTAGACTGTCAGTTATGGGGCTAGTTGCGGTCTCCTTCTTGGAGTCGCGGTTTCTGTTTCTGGTAGCCGACGTCTTCGACATCGGAGCCCTACCCCGCCCTCTGGTAGGTCTTCAGATGAGCAGTTTCATCAGTGGGCTGCTCTTATGGAGCAGTGGGCTCGGAGGTTGGTCCAACTACCTGACCCGGTCACACAGGAGCCTTTGGGCTTTCTGGGAGATCTGGTAGGGCAGTTGAGCCTCCCTAGTCGTGCGGCGCCTTCTTTGGTGCTGTCGACTCTGTGCTTAGGTGTTCCCCCCACACACGGCTGTGGCGCAGGGGGCCACACCGATGCCTCTATCTCCTGGTATTCATCCTTCCTTTTTCCTCAAATCCTGTTTTTCAGAGTCTTGGGATGTTTTAGATGCCCTCGGTGTCGATGGCACGCTCGGCGCCGAAGCGTCTGTTAGCGCTGTTGAGTTTCTCTGCCTCATCAGCCACGTCCTCAGCGCCGTGCGGCTTCTCAGCGCCATTCTCGGTGCCATGCGGCTCCTCGGCACCATGCTCTTCGGTGTCAGGACCTGTTGAGGCGTCATCCAGTCTTTAGGGCTCCTCTTCTTTGAATCCTTTTCCTTCCTCATTTCCTTCTGATTTTGACTTCTTTTCTGTTCATACAGTCCCTCCTGGGCTGTCAGGAGATGACATTTGAGCCTGACCCAGACCTTAGGCTGGGTGATTATGTGGAAGGAACAGGATCTACTCCTGCTGCAGAGCCTGTGGTCGAGGACCTGTCATTTAAGTCTCTGCTGAAAAACTTGAATTCCACTCTTTCTCTCCAAACTACAGATATCGATCCTGGGAAACTGTTAAGACTCCAGTACCTCCATGTTCCGGAGATCCCTATGGATTTGACCCCTCCAGTACAGCCCTCTTCTCAAATGGTATGGCCCATCTGCGGGCTTCCCAAGCTGCTCCTGTGGCCCTGGCTCTCTCCGAGCAGGCCACAGCTAACAGACCACCCGACTGACCCCCGGACAGATTCAGCCGAGGAACTGCCACCCAGGCTCCCAGCTCCTAAGCCGCGGGATTCCCGGCTACCGGGCGGTCGGCGCCCCTCTAGCCGACGCTCGAGACCGCAGACCTGGACCCAAGGCCCTACAAGGTACAGCAACTGCCGCAACTTTTTCGACCGCCCCCCCCCCTTGCTGATTATTAAACACAGTAGCTCCCACCAAAATATTAGTCCACGTCCCCTGGCGCAGTGCCCCACCAATAGAGACTTAGCTCATGATCCTCCTCTTCTCTGTCCAGCTACGGGATCCAGTTCTCAGGGCCTCGCCTTACTAAAACGCATAGGCTCTCCTTGACTGTGCCTTCACCACTAAATATTTTTAATGCTGTCAAATTCGGGTCGACCTGGATCGGAAAGCTACTAATAAGCTGCATTAATCCAGCAACCCCACTGGCCCCTGGGCTAATTGAGTGGCTCCTTTTTTGAGGTACCATTATGTCTGGCCCTATATGGCTCCTTCTGCTGCCCCTTCTGCTGATACCAGCTGCCCAGCATTGGACACCTGAACTACCATCACGTTTGGTCTACAACGGCACCTTGTGCTGTATACCACATGGCAACTTATCCTTTAATTGCCTCTGTGATTCCAAGTACCAATACCTCGAACCCTGCTCTTGGACCACACATACCAGTAGTACTTATAACACTCCCCCCACCACAAGACCCACCTCCCACCACGCAGACTTCTGTCTCCTCCCCGCCTATTGCGGTAGGGGTACTAGCTCTTGCTACAACAGATCAGCTCTTCTATGGTGGCTACTTTCCAGTCCCTAAAAACATCAGATCTAGATGGGAGGAAGGCAGGAATTACAAGCTTACAATTAGCGCTCTTAGAAAAATCCTACTTATCCTCCTGCTATGTTCAGGCAATGTGGAATTCAACCCTGGCCCCCCAGAAGCTATTGCTTCGCTAGCAGAACTAGCAAATTTAAAAGGAATAAGCTTCTTGCATATTAACATATGTAGCCTCCTTAAAAAAGATAACCTTAATACAAACCTGGGTAAGTCATACCTCTCCTGACATACTTGTGATTTCCGAAACTTGGCTTAGACCCAGCACCACTGATAGAGAAGTAAACATCCCCAACTATGCCTTGTTCAGAGCTGATAGGCATGCCAGAGGAGGAGGAGGGGTAGCTAGCTACGTTAAAGACAAATTTTCTGCTTTCTGCTTATCCTCTGCATCTGTCGCCAGTGAATTCGAATTCCTAATTCTCAAAGTGGAAATTATACAGACTACTGCACTCTGCATAGTAGGATGCTACAGACCACCGTCTGCTGGCCTACAGCTTGTGTCATATCTAAGTGACAAGTTGGGACAGGGACTGCCAGAAACTATCATTTTAGGAGACCTCAACTTTGACTGGCTGTCTAACACAGCTGCCCCCCTTGCATCTTTCTGTGATGAACATGGGCTGACGCAACTTATTACTGAACCAACACGCCCAAACGTGAAGAACCCCAGTAAAAGTACACTTTTGGATGTGCTAATGGTGAGCAAACCTCATCTCTTCTCCCACGCTGATATCTTCTCAGACGCCAGCGACCATTGTTTTATTGCGGGAGTAAGATCCACCAACAACCCAGCACCCATCAGCAAGTTCTCTATGAAGAGATCCAGGTGCAACTTCAATGAACATGCCTACTTAAACGAGCTTAAGTACTCCCCTCAGTGGCAAGATTTCTACCTGGCCAAAATGATTGTCAGCTTACAATATCTTCCACAACATTCTATCAAGGGCCCTTAATAAGTATGCTCATACTAACATACTAAAATGCCAGCAGAATAGGCCTAACGGTCTTTCGTGTCTGCTCGTTTGGTCAGCCCCTACCCTGGGTGCTGACCTTGCTGTCCCCCTCACCTTCTCTGGCTTCTCCCTTCCCAGTTCCGGATATTCTTGCTGCATTGGATTTTGCTTCCAGAACCCTTCCCCTGTACCTGCCCAACCCCCTCTTGAACCCCTCCACTGTCTCTGCCTCCACCAGCCCCTAGGTAGTGCATTCCATGGCTCCACCACCCTCTCAGTGAAGTAGCACCTCCTCCTTTCTCCCCTGAATCTTCCCCCCTCCAGCTTCCACCCATGCCCTCTAGTGGCCCCTTCCTCCTTCCTTTGAAGCACCCTGACTGTTCCTCCCCTATTTACCTCCCCTGATTAAAGTTCGAACTAGGACCAAAACCTGTAAATGGTTCACCCCTCAGATCAAGTCCTTGCTTCTAGAAAGACTGGTCCCCTATCTACAATACGCTGGATGTGGACGCTGCCCTAGACTTCTTCATTAAAACTTTCAACACTGCCTGTGACACCTACGCACCTTTCAAAAAACGTAAAATCAAAGCCCTATCTAATCCCTGGCTAACAGCCAAACTACTGGCTCAGCTTAAAGCACATGACCATCTTTGGGCTATAGCCAGGGCCACAGGCTCCATAACAGACTCACTTAACTATAAACAGGTGCACAACCTATGCACTTCACAAATCAGGCAAATGAAGCGCTCCTATTTCAAGAATGCTCTAGAAACCACCTGGGGTGACGGGAGATCCTTCTGGGACAATATACGTAATATTACGGGCAAACAGTCTAAATCCTCTCCCACGGCAATGAACATTGATGGCTCCGTGACCCTAAGACTATGGCCGATGCCCTAAATAAAACCTTCACTGACCTCAGTGGTGTCCTCTCACTAGACTTCTTCCAGGACTTGTCAGTTCCAAAACTCGTATCCCAAACCACCTTGCCAGACAAACCGCTATTTCACTTTAAAATAGTTAAGACATATGAAAGCCTACAGATACATAAAAGGCCTGCTCTAAATCTAGAAATAGCAGTGACACCATTGATCTAAAACTTCTGTCCCTCACCTTAGAAGAGTGATCCACCCCTCACCAAAATTCTCAACCTCTCCTGTGCCAAAGTCAATTCCCCAACACATGGAAGGCCGCTATAGTCACACCAGTGCATAAAGGGGGCGACAAATCCACACCAGGGAACTATCTGCCCATATCTATACTTCCACCCCTCTCCAAAGCTCTTGAACGGATCGTAGCGGATCAGCTATCAGACTACCTGCAAAAGTATGATCTACTCTGCATTCAGCAACACGGATTTAGGAAAGGACACAGTACGTTGATGGCCCTACTTGATTTCTCTAGTGAAACTCACAAAGCCTTGGATAAGGGTTATTTAACCGGAGCTGTTTTCATAGACCTCACAAAGGCCTTTGACACTGTTCACCATAGCCTTCTAATCTCTCTTCTGCTCAACATTGGGCTAGCCGAGGGACCTGGAGCCTGGGTAAAAAGTTACCTGGCACAACGTTCTCAAACAGTAAAAATCTCTGAGGTTCTTTCTGACTCCAAACTGGTCCTCTCTGGTGTCCCCCAGGGCTCAATTTTAGGTCCTCTCCTCTTCAGCCTATTTCTAAACTTGCTTCCCAAATCCTGCCCTGAAAAATGAATACTCTATGCTGATGACGCTGTAATTCTCTCCTCCCATAAGGATCCAAATCCACTACGACAGAGCTTGCAGCTTGTTTTGTCATGTGTTGAAAAGTGGTTCCTTGAGCACAAACTGGTACTAAATCAAAAAAAAAAAAAAAAAAAGTCATGCTTTTCGCCAGTCATCAAAACAGAAATAGGCATACTCCACTTGTCATAAAAACTTCTCTTGGAAATACACTAGAACAAGTAAACACCTTCAAATACCTTGGTATCACTTTTGACTAATATCTTACTTTTGCGGCCCATATCGATAACACTGCAAAAACTGCACCAACGCATTGGAATTTTGTACCGGAACCGTCAATTTTTCAACCAAGCTGCCTTGAGGATTGCTGTTCAAAGCTCCATCATCTCAATCATAGACTATGGTCTAATTGTCTATGGCTCATCTACTACCACTGCACTAAAGTGCATCTCAACAGCACTAAACAAAACCAGTCGACTCCTCACTGGAGCACAGAGACGGACCCACACTTGTGACCTCTACACGGAAACCGGTTGGTTGCATCTTTCCAATCGCCTCCTGTATCTCACCTGCGTGATGGCAAAAAAATCAATCTTGGGACTCACTCCTCCATGTATCTGGGACCTGCTCTGCCTGAACAATGGCACTCGTACCACCAGAAGATCTGACCACCAACCTTTCCTTGTCCCTAGATGCCGGACTGCTCAGGGACAAAGATCTTTTACATACCGTGCCCCTACCTGGTACAGTGCCCTTAACCTGCCCTCCCTATCCTCCATGACATTGGGAGCTTTCAAATCCATACTTTACGCTCACCTCACAGCCTCCAGCTCCTGTGACTGCTTTGACTAAAGTCTCATCCCACTGAGTGCACCTTACATTTGTTTCACTCAACCACCATGGTCTCCTCTTTGACAAAGACAACTTGAGTACCACTAACCTGGTTCTGTCTGCTCCTAAACTTCTTATTTCTCCCTCTCTTCCCTCTCAAGCTCTCCAATCCTTATTCCTTGCCCTTGACGCTGCCTCTGAGTTCCTTTTTCTTTCCTGTACATAAATGTTACTGTTTAAGTTGTGGCCTTGTTAAACGGCTTACTGATTGTTTGTAACACTGTCTACTATGTTTTTGTACTTAATGACGTGGAACCTTTGTAAAAGAGCCTTAGCTCAAAGGTATTAATTCCTAGAACAATAAATTTCAGACTTCAAAGCTCTGGAAAAAAGCACGCAGACTGAACACTGCAGAGGATTGGAACCAGTTCAGGAGACTACGAAATTCATTTACCAAAACAAGCAGAGAATCGAAGGCCACCTTCTTCAAGTCCGAACTCAACTCTGCCACAAAGAGCCCAATCAAGCTCTGAAACACAATCAATGATCTGCTAGGCCACTCCCCAGGAAATTCACTCCCAACCAAGATTACCTCTGGCAACTCGACTATAACCGAAAAGATGGATATACTTGACGCATTCAATAACCACTTTGCTACTGCAGGCATGGCATTTGATAACTCCCCTGCAAACATACTTTGCTCCCAGACTGCCAGTCAACCGCCTGAAACTCCAATAGCTATCACCTTTCTCGTCAACCTGCCTCACTGAAAGAGTGTAGAGGACCCTGTTCAGTTGGATACTAGAAAAGTGCTGGGGCCGACACCCTTGACCCTTATTTCCTAAAAATTGCCTACCACGTACTAGCAATACCCGTCACCCACCTTTTTAATTTATCCCTGTCTCAGGGCACCTTACCACCTATATGGAAGACAGCACATGTCATACCACTGTTCAACTCAGGTGACCCTGGCGATCTCAATAACTACAGGCCAATTTCTCTCCTTCCGGTCCTGTCCAAGCTCCTAGAGAAAATTGTAAATGCACAGCTGAGGACTCACCTTGAGTCTAGGGAACTGCTAAACCCTATGCAGTCCGGATTCAGAGCTAAACATAGTACTATCTCAGCCCTCGCCAAAGTTACTAACGACTGGCAGTGTAGTCTTGAGAGCAAAAACTTTTATTTGTGCTGTTTTCCTTGATCTAAGCAATGCTTTCAACACCATCGACCATAGTCTGCTCCTCTCCTCCCTTCAAACCATAGGTGTGGACCCCTCCTCTCTGTGCTGGTTTACTGACTATCTTACAGGGCACCTTCAACAAGTTAAAGCCGAAGGAGGTCTGTCCCCCTTAAAAACTCTGCAAAGAGGGGTACCTCAAGGTTCTATATTAGGGCCCTTACTTTTTGCAATCTACATTAATAACATTGACTACTGTATAAAGAAAACCAACATCCATCTGTTTGCAGATGATACAGTTCTCACGCGAAGTCGCCTAACACCTGAAGCTGCCTGCAATGACCCACAGACAGAATTCAACCTTTGCAGCCAACTCCTCCAAAAAGCTACTCCTTAACGGCAAAAAAACTAAAGCGATGGTCCTCTCCCCTTTCATCCGTACAGCTAATCCTGTGTCCAGTGGGACAGTTCCCCAAATTACCACAGTTCTAGGTGAAAAACTAGAATTTGTTACAAAATTCAAGTATCTGGGAGTTTGGATAGACCAAAGACTCTCCTTCATTGAACATATCGAGGACTTGCTAAAACGACTTGGGCAAAGGCTTGGTCTGTTTTTTAGAATCAACCAATTTCTCACCAGAGATGCCAAGAAACAACTGGTCCAGTCCATTTTCTTATCATTGGTTGATTACGCTGATTTCCTCTACAGCCAATGCCCCAACTCTTACATGGCTAAACTGGACACACTCTACCATCGAGCACTAAGGTTTATAACGGGACCTCCCTTCGACAGGCATCACTGCACCCTATATGCGGCAGTGGGGTGGACATCACTAAAGTTCAGGCACCACAGAAGCCGCCTCTCTGACCTAGAGTAGAGTCATCTCTAATAAGTTGCCTTACTATATCTTCCTGTCTTCCCTGAGTATAATTGGGAAATACGCATTAAGAAGTTACTCAGCTATTATACTTAAGTACCCAAAGCAAAATCCCGCTTCGGCAGGGCAGCCATAAGCCTCGTGCTACCTACATTATGGAACGATCTACAAAAAACCCTCAAATTAAGCACTCTGATCGGTATAAATGCCTTCAAGATGCTTTATTTCCATACAATCAGAGAAGTATGTAACTGCTTCACCCACTCAGACCCAGTACTGGTGTCTGTACTGGTATATAGCCATGCCTAGACCCAATTTTAAGTACTGACCCCCCAGCTTGCTCCTCACAAGCCTAATTGTTCTCTCTCTTGTCCCCCTATCTTATCAACACTAGGCCCGTCCATCCCCTTATCCTTCTTTTCCCAACCTCGGACAGGAGCTCACTACCCCTGGGTTGTGACATCCTACCATGCCCCGTACTTTATAGCACTCAATCCTGGGGCTCACACATACTCCTTTTCTCCATCCACCTTCTCTACATCCCATTTTAAACTCCTCTCTGTGCACCGTGCCCTCCTAGCCTTTCTCCCCCTACCTCCCTCCCTTCACCCCCTACCTTTGCCTCTACCTGGTGTATATTTTTATTTAATTTTTTTCTTCCGTTACTTCCTCCTGCAACGTTAGATAACCTGCTTTATCTTCCTATAGACACTTCTATGTATGTAAATACCCTGTAATCTGTACAATATCTGTATAATTCCATGCACATATGAACTTCTTTTTCTGTCTCTCTGTAAACAGTATTATCTGTATTGCCTTGTAAATACCTGTGTTGACCTGTATATACAATTGTTCATGCTCCACCCAGGTCCATCTTGCAAATGAGCTTCTGCTCAACGATGAACGCCTGGTTAAATAAATACTTGATTGATTGATAATCCTGGTCTCAATCCTTCTGTGGCTAAGTCCATAGATAGGAAATATGCTGCCCCCAAGGATCGACACATTTTGGCATCCCAAGCCTTTGCGGATCCTATTGTAGTCTTGGCAGAGGATAAGGTCTTCCTTCCCCAGACTACTACAGCTCGACCTATTAACAAAGAATCTTGTAATATAGACACTTTAGGTAAGAGAGTCTTTGCTGCTTCCACCCTAGGTATGCGTATTGCCAGCTACTAAGGCTATTTCTCTCAATATGAGTATATCCTTTGGCATTCGCTTAAACAAATGGTTGACGCTCTAATGGAGAAGGACATGGATTCAGAACTTCTTCAAACTATAACCAGGGGTATCGAGTCCAACAACCAGCAGGTTAAAGCAGCTATGGACGCCTTCGATACTGACTCCCAAGCGGCGGCGGGCATTTGTACCCGCCATCATTCCTGGCTGCGCACTTCAGGTTTCATGAATGATGCCCAGCAACAGGTAATGACATTGCCTTACGATGATGTGTATCTCTTCGGCCCTCAAGTAGAACAGGCTCTAGAGGCCACACAAAAGACTAAGTCAGCCATTAAATTGGCTCGACCTCCTCGCGAGGGGGTGTTAACAAACACCAGTGTCATAACACACAGGTCTGTCTTGTAAACTGGATTATGTCCAAATGACATGTATTACCTGTATAAAAATAAATTTTACCTACCTACCTACCTAACAGTCTGTCCTTTCGAGGCAGGGGTAGTTTTAATAAAAAACCAAGCCCCCCAGCCTTGGAAGAAAACGCAGCAGAAGGCGCAAAGACCCAAAGTGCCTAGTGCCGCTTTCTGAATTGTTGGCCCAAGCCCCACCTCAGCTGCCCGAAGGGGACTCTTCCTCAGTGGTGGAAGGTAGTCTGACTCACTTCTACAATCAATGGAAGTCCATAACCTCGGACAAATGGGTCCTCCGGATAATCCGCAAGGGGTATTCCCTCAATCTTTTGGAGACCCCTCCGGATTGTCCCCCCAGAAGACAGCCCAGGCTGTCAGTTCTTCAGTCAGAACTTCTTGCCTCTGAGATACAGGGCCTTCTGAACAACAGGGCAGTGGAAGTAGTTCCGCTGGATCAACGGAACACAGGGTTCTACTCCCATTACTTTCTGGTTCCAAAGAAAACTGGGAGCATGCGTCCCATTTTGGACCTCGGAAAATTAAACAAATTCCTTCCCAAAGAAAAATTCAAATTGATATCACTAGGAACCCAGTTACCTTTGCTTCATCAACATGACTGGTTAGCCTCTCTGGATATGCAGGATGCTTACCAGCACATTCATATGCACCCAAAGCATCACAAATACCTAAGGTTCGTGGCTTTGGGACAGCATTATCAGTTCAGAGTCCTGCCCTTTGGGCTATCCTCGGCGCCGTGAGTTTTTACAAAGTGTTGTGCAATTCTTGCAGCTCATCTCAGAAAAATTGGAATGCAAGTGTTCCCATATCTGGACGATTGGCTTCTAGCAAGTCCTTCCAGGCAGGGAACTCTAGATGCCGTAGCCACGGCTTCACACTTTTTTGCATCCATGGGAGTCGTGCTAAACCTCAAAAAATCACAGCTGCAACCCTTCCAGAGGCTCCTTTTCATAGGAACTCTCCTGGACAGCACCTGTGCGAAAGCATTTCTTCAGAGGACAGGAGGAGCGATATCCTTCAGATGGCCCGATACATCGGAGAAAGCAGCTCTGTGACAGCTCTCTCGATGCAACAGATGCTAGGTCTCATGGCATCCTCTGTGTTCACTGTACCCCTAGCACGCCTCCACATGAGAACCTCTCAATGGATGCTCAGTACTCAGTGGTCCCCGACCACTCACCCTCAGTCCTTTCTCATCAAGGTGACAGAACCTCTGAAGAGATCACTCACCTGGTTGTGAGAGACAATCTTCTGGAAGGATACCCTTTGCTTCTCTGGATCATCAGATTTCCATTACCACGACTGGCGTCCATGATGGGGTGAGAACTCACTGTCAGCCTCTCACACTCAAGGTATGTGGACTCAGGATGAGTCCCAGCTTCACATAAATGTCTTAGAAATGAGAGCCGTCCTTTATGCAGTCCGGGCTTTGAAAGACATTCTCTGTCACAAGAACATTCTCCTTCAAACGGACGACAAAGCAGTGATGTATTACATTAACAAGCAGGGCGGTGCTCACTCTTGCCCCTTATGCAGGGAAGCAATGAGGGTGTGGGAATGGTGCTTAGAGCACAAGGCTCTAATTCATGCGGTCTACCTGCCGGGGATGCAGAATGAACTGGCAGACGTCTCAGCAGAACAGAGACAGATCCTCACGAATGGTCTCTCGACTCAGCCATAGCTCAGTTACTATTCGCAGAGTGGGGAACTTAGACCTGGACCTTTTTGCATCCCCACTCAACACAAAACTGCCTCTCTTCTGCTCCAGAAATCCAGGGCCTGACATTCTCTGTCAGGATGCGTTCAGGCTGCGGTGGACAAAACTCTTTCTGTACGCCTTTCCGCCTCTTCCTCCAATTCAGAGAGTACTTCTCAAATTCAAGTTTCAGGGGGACAAAATGATCCTCATTGCTCCCTTCTGGCCTCGACAGATATGGTTTCCATTACTCAACAGTATGTCGGAAACTCCGACGAAACAGCTTCCCCCCTTCAGACGAACCTTCTGACTCGGGGGCCTGTGGTCCATCCCAGTCTGAGGTCGCTTCACCTTCATGCTGGGCTCCTGAAGAGATAGAAGTGAACAGATTCAATGTCTCTCGCAGGGTTTCAGATATTCTTCTGGCTGCGTGCAAGCCAGCCACTAGGAAAACTTACACAGCCAAATGGAAGTGTTTCTCGCTCTGGTGTGCAAAATCCTCTTTGAATACTTTTTCCTGCCCACCCCGATGAAGTTTTAGAGTACCTCTTAGACCTCTCAAATTCAGGTCTGCAATACTCTACAGTTAAGGTTCACCTTTGTGCCGTTTCAGCTTATCATGAGCCAGTACTTTCCTTGTCACTGGCTCAGTTACCTGTAGTTAAGAGGTTTCTTAAGGGAATTCTGCATACCAGACCTCCTATAAGACGTCCAGTCGCAGCCTGGGACATTAATCTGGTGCTAGACATGCTCACTTGAAAACCTTTATAGCCTCTAGCTACCTGTGAGTTAAAATTTCTCACTTAGAAGACGGCCTTCCTAGTGGCCATTACCTCAGCCTGCAGGGTCTCTAAGATACATGCCTTGGTCACAGACCCTCCGTATACTGTGTTTCATAAAGACAGAGTAGTTCTTGGGACCCATCCTAAGTTTCTCCCTAAGGTTGTTTCAGAATTCCATCTCAACCAACCTCTGGTCCTTCCATCTTAATTCGCGAACTTCCAAAATGACGGAGAGCGTTCTCTTCATTCCTTGGATGTCAAAAGAGCTTTGCGTTTTCTATCTAGACAGAACAAAAGACTTTCATAAAGCTCAACAACTGTTTGTTTTCTTCAGCGAGACCTGGCTGGGTCAGCCTGTTGCTATCAGATGCATTTCTGCATGGCTTCGCCACTGTTATTCCATGGTGCAGGTTAAGCTGGAGGGCAGAGTGTACGCTCACTCTAATAGAGTGGTCGCGGCAACCCTAGAGGAAATCCGCAGCGTGCCCATCGCAGATATTTGCAATGCGGCCGCCTGGAGCTCAGTGCATACTTTCGTCAAGCACTATGCCCTGGATGTCCATGCCAGACGACATCTTTCATTTGGTAGGACCATCCTTAATGGACTTCTGTCCTAAAATTGTGAGCTTTTGGTCTCTCCTGCTGCCCTCTCGGGGGATTATTAGCTCGATACTCTCCCATTAGTGTGAATGAGTGGTGGAGACTTATGTCCAGGAAGATATGGAGATTACGTACCTACCGTAATTCTTTACCTTCTTGGACGAGTCTCCACCACTCATTCACACGCCCACCCACCATCCCCTGAGCTCACCTCTGTTATTGGTCTTCACCTCAATCTTTAGGCTGTGAAGACTTCTTTGTTGACCCTTCTTATACGGGTCGTCCAGACTATCTTATGTCCGTTTTTTGTTAGGCTGTTCTTCTAGGTTAGTTACGCTGCACCTTCTTGGAAAAAAAGGTACTGAGGCGGTTGGAGGTCGAGCCAGGATAGTCACACGGACGAGCGGAGACTCATGGGTGCCGCCTCGCATGCCCATCTCCAGCGCCGACCCTCTAGCAAAAAAGTTTGCTCCCACTGGGTCCTAGTGCCTCTTGCACAGATCCCATTAGTGTGAATGAGTGGTGGAGACTCGTTCAAGAAGATCAAGAATTACAGTAAGTATGTAATTTCCATTTTGAGTCCGTGAATGGAGGTGTTTCTGTCCAGGGGGAGCCAGTATACAAAATGGGGTGATCTGCCAGGTATATCCTGATTATCAGCAGAAGGCAACAGCAAACTGACAGGCCTAGAAGCTGTGTGTGTGTGTCTCAGGAGACCACCCAATCCATGGGAAAAGCATGTTTCATCTGCTTTATTCTGCATCAACACTAGCGGAATCAGTACATTAGCAACCCTGGGCACTTTTAGCTTTTATTTTTCCTCGAACCATCCGGGAGGGACCCCAGTGACACAGATACACTCTGACTTCAGAAACACAGCACAAGAAGAACTCTGGGGTTGTTAAGATGTTTTATTGTATGATGATGATACGGTGTTATTTTTTCATTCAAACATTTCTGAAAGAAGTGTGTAGAATCCTTTTCATAACATACACATGTGGCTAAACTCAAATTGGTCCTTAATATCAGTAAAACACAAGTCACACTGTTGTGATCTGCTCCTAAGGTCATGAAATGTAAGCAGGATTTTCAAATAAATATGTGGGCCCAAATGACCAAATCTCATGCTGGTATACACGGGGACAGGGCAGTTGAAAGGAGTACCCTTTGTCGCCTCTGTTGTTTGCCTTGTATATTGAGTGCTCTGCCCAGTGGATTTGAGAAGATATGGGGGTAACCAGGGTGGTTGTCAGTAGGCAGGAACACAAAATAGCATTGTTTGCTGGTGATGTGTTATTACATACGACTAACTCTGAGCTTTCCCTCCCAAGATTAATGAGGATGGTCAAGGAATTGTCTTCCCTATCTGGATACACACTTAATTCCATAAAGACTGAGATACTCACTTTTCACCATCCCAACATAGTCAAAGACCGCACCCCATGAAGTGTACACTTTCCTGTCCAAAGTATCCAAGCATTATTCTTCAGAATAGAAATAAATATTTGTTTCAGGATAACTACACACCCTTGATTAGGCATTTAGGAGAAGACCTTAAGAGGTGGGCACTCCTTCCTCTGCCTTTGTATGCCCTCATCCAAGCCATTAAAATGAATCTACTGCTAGAGGGGGGCGGCTCAGGGGCAACGTGAGGAAGTATTTTTTCACGGAGAGGGTGGTGGATGCATGGAACGGCCTTCCTAGGAGGTTGTGGGGTCAAAAACAGTGGGGAAATTCAAGAATGCATGGGACAGACATAAGGCAATTCTAGTGAGGGGTAGGAGAAAGTAGGAAGTAGGCTGTCTGTTAACTAGGATATGTAGCTTATTCAGTAGGTAGGGAAATGGACAGACTGGGTGGGCCAAGCGGTCCTTATCTGCCGACAAAGTCTTTGTTTCTATGCCCAGATTTTTATAAGTGTTTTAATGTGCCTTACTGTTATTAACTAAACATTGACTGGCAGATGTACAAAAAAGGCCATACAAGTTCATATGGGCAGATCATAGGCCAAGGGTGTGGACTACCTTGCTTCTGGACAAAAAGAGATGGGAAGGTTGGGCGGTCCCCGAACTAGGGAAATGTTGGATTGCCACTCAAATGATATGGGCCCTCCTATGGGGGCAAACTCCGATTCAGGCACATTGGAAGACTATGGAGGAAGATCAAGCAGACAGCAGACCGCTGACATCCATACTATTTGACAGGACCCCAGTAGTACCGTCAGAAAGTGGATTGCTGGTTCGCTGCATTAGGAGTCACTTTTCATACTTGGGATAGATTTCAGCCTTATCTACTGGTACACGTAGATCTCTGGAGAATAGTTTGCATGGAACAATGATTCCCCCCCCCCATGTTCCTTGGCCCAGTGGTATATGAAGCAAGCAGTGAGAGGTCTACAGTATTCAGCACAAATGTTAAGGGAAGATATTAAAATGCTTGAATGCAGTTAGGAATATGGATGGCTAATAAACCAATTTAGATATTTACAGTTAAAAAATTATATTCAGGCCCAGCTTCCACAAACTCAAAATACAAGAGACACTCCGGAAGCGGGATCAACACTGAGTGAGTTGCTAGCAACCTATACCTCTAAGGGAGCGGTGTCTCATATCTTATCAGTTTCTAAATTCCCATAGGATGGGTTTGTCCAGTCATATAATAGCAAAATGGGAAACTGAAGCAGAGTTTCATCTCTAGCAAAAAGAGTGGATTCGAGTATGGGAGGGTTCTTTTTGACATCTTCCTCTTCAAGGTAATAAGAATTGACCTGGAAACTTGTAACGCCAAAAAGTGCAAGGTCTTAGCACCTCCCCTGGTTGTTAGCCCTGAAGTGTATCAGCTGGGGGGTGTACAGCTAGAAAGCACTGATGAGGAAAAAGATCTAGGGATGCTTATAACGGGGAGCATGAACAACTCAGCCCAGTGAAGGAAGGCAGCAAAAAAATCCAATGGGATGCTGGGATATATAGCGAGGGGAATCTCCTCCAGAAGTAGGGAGGTGATCCTGCTCCTCTACAGATCGCTGGTCAGGCCGCACCTGGAATACTGCGTACAGTTCTGGTGTACATTCCTGAAGAAGGATATCGGATTGTCGGAGGATGTACGGCGGAGGGTGACAAAGATGATCCAGGGATTAGAGGGATACTCCTATGAAGAGAGGCTGAGTGAGCAGAACATGTATTCCTTGGAGGAGAGGAGCGATGGGGGGGATATGATCGAAACCTTTAAATATTTAAAGGGGATTAACAAGACTAGTAAAGAAGGGATTTTCCAGATTTGAAGGGGGTGGGTCACGAGGGGGCACCAGATGAGATTGGAGGGAGGTCAGGAGACATTATTTCAGTGAGCGGGTGGTGGGTAAGTGGAATACTCTGCTGGAGGAGGTGGTAGCCTGTAGCACGGTAGAAGGTTTCAAGAAGGAATGGGACAGAATGAGGGTAATGGAGGGAGGGGTGGGAGGGGCAGCTGCGATGTGAGGGGCTAGCTGCACAATTGAGCAGACTAGATAGACTGTGAGGCCTGTTTCTGCTGGCATTTTCATATGTTCGTATGTTATAAACGCAATATTTTATCACCCCTAAACTTAAAGCTAAGTGAGATGTGAATAGCACATCAGCATGCTGGAGGATTTGTGGGGTGTTACATGCCTCACATATACGTATATTTTATACCTGTTCAGTACTAGACAGTTTTAAGGCAGAGGCCCTATTTAGAATCGCAGACCCACTCCAGTTTCGTCATTTGACTGTGGGGCTACCCCCTACACCTGTGAGAGGGGCTATCTCTCGCTGTCTGTGATACATCTGCACAGCTGCCATGAGAAAAGCTATTACACGTAAATGGATCAACCCAGATCCGCCCACATTGGCAGAGTGGTGTAAGATAAACAGTGAGATTCAGGAAATGGAGTGATTGACATATTTAACACAAGACAGAATGGAAAAATGTATAGAGGTGGACAGTGGAATTGGGATAAATAGACATTCTTAGTGGCCATGGGACTTGACAGACGCCATTACAGATTTATTTGGTGGACAGTTTGACAAGAGGGGACAACCTAATGTATGTAGAGCACAGTTGCTCTCGACGGGAAACCTCCCAGGCACGCGGAGACCTATGTACCAGTCCCTCAATTTGTTTTGTCTAGGACTGTAAAAATGTAATGCCCTGTCTAATTAGGTTTTGAGAGTTTGTAAGTTTTTTTTTTTTTTTTTCTTGTTACAGTCACAGAACTTTTATATAATAACTGTAGGCTTCCAGGACACACTTGAATTGTGTATTTTCCTGTATCAGTGCATTGGTCAGACATGTAAGCTGTCAACTTGTGATTTTGTTTTAATAAAGCAAGTATGAAAAAAATGTTTGGGTCTTGTATCTCAATTCTGTTTTGTCATTTGAAACATATTTCTTCTTCTTTGCATCAAAATTGGGTCAGTTACGTAGAATTAACATATCTTTAACATTGGATTCCAAGAAAGCGGATTGCTACCCATGATCTTTCTTTCTCCTAAAGCTTGTCTCCGGGCTCCTCACTTCTGGGAGGTCCTTCCTGGAACCACGTGACAGGCAGGAGGTAGGCTGATCTCTACAGGCAGGAGACTACCTCCCATCCACTTCCTCTAGACATCAGTTTATTTCCTGCCTGTCTAGTGGCAGGAGCTCTACAGGATCACTCTGTCACAGAAGTGACAGCCCAGGAGTCCAGCGAGGAAAACAGTGAGTCTTTTCCTTTTTTTTGCCTGCATTTCGTTAGCGCTCCGGAATGCTAATTCAGGGACCCCAGGCTCAACCTTGCCAGCTGGACAGACGGGCTCCCTGTCCTCCCTCATGACACGTTCCCGCGCTAGGAGGAGGACCAGGCAGCGCCAGTATTTTTCCCACGCTTGGGCATTTGACGATTCAGCCCCCCCTCCCCCCGCTCGAGCTGCCCTGATCCTTCTGCGCACCTGGGCCAGGGATACTTGTGAAGCCCCAGGCAGTGCCAACGGCAAGCAGCAGCATCGATGAAAACAAGGAGTTATTCCGCTCGTCGACGGGCACTGGAGGCTGCGTTTTGGGTCGGTGGCCACGGGACAAACAGGCCGCCGGCGCGATTGCCGGTCGGAGAGCCGGTTCAGATTTTTGGGTCTGGCTTTCTGACATCATCGATAAAACGCGCAAAAGGTAGCGCTTCTCGGCAGTCCCTCCATAGGCATTGGGGATCTCGGCCCCTAGCTCCAGAGACGCACAGGAGCTTGCCTTAAAATCGGCTTCTTTCAGAACAGACAGTCAGATTGAAAAGGGGGGGGCTTTCTTCAGCTCAGCACTATCCAGAGCCTTGACAACAGCTCTTAAAGGGGCAAGCTTTCTCCGAGCCTAAAGGGACAAGTGGTGTTTTTCCCCCTCACTTCAAATTGGGTCTCCAAGAGGGATTGCACCACTACGGATAAGGACAGGCCCCCAAGGGGCAGAAAGTGCCACAAATGTAGTACCCCGATGCTGGCCACTTTTGCAGGGTCACTGTGCTTCAAATGTGACAGCGCTGCCTCATCTGCTCAGGACGAAGAGGATGAAGTTTCCGCATTAGAATTTCAGGACCCTCAGGAACAGCCCAGGGGCTAGGGGCACTCACGGCCCTAGAGCAGCACCACCTAGCTGGGGCCTTAGCCCCAGATCTGATTGCCAAACTGAATAGAGCTTTTGCCCTCAACCCTGCATGTTTCGATGTCTTGCAACAGCCCACGGAATCCAGGACCTGTAGAAAGGCCACATGTAAGCGCACCCCTTCTTTATCCTTGGACGAGGGCTCCCCCCACTCCTTAAAGCACGAGAGAAGGAAGAGATCGAGACACAGGTCCAGGAGTTCTTCCAGACACAGGGACGTAGCCCATGGAAAGTACAAGCGAGACAGGTCCCCCACCAGGTCAGACTATTTGTCCTTAGAAGAAGGCGAACTCCCCAACTCAGATTCAGACTCTAGATCCTCACCAACCAGGAACTTTGATTTGGAGGATCTGGATTTGTCCATTAAAAAGGTGTCTGAAGAGATCCACCTCGACTCGCCACCTTCCCAGGGCATAAGCGAGAGAAGCCGGCTTTAAGACTAGTCTCCGCCCCAAAGCCTGTGACGACCTTCCCTTTGCCCCCAGCTATTGAGGACCTCTTAAAGGAAGAATGGCAGGGGCCTGAACGGTCCTTCCCGGTCCCTCGCCGCCTATCTAAACTCCTAAAGTTCGGCAAGAAGCCTACGGAGAAGTGGCTAGACTGCCCTAGGATAGATCCGCTCATTTCAAACCTCATGAAAAGGACGATCATCCCAGCAGAAGGTGGGGCCTCCCTTTGAGACCCGGTGGACAGGAAAGTGGACACCTCTCTAAAAAAGGCTTTTCAGTCCACTGCAACTTCCCTCAAAGTGGCTATGGCAAACCTCCACTGTGCCAGAGCCGCGCTGTCCTGGGCCACCAGCTTGGCATTCCAGCTCGCTGATGAGCCAGACAAGAACCAGTCCATCTTACAGCAGCTGCAGCTCATGGGTCTAGCATCTGCTTATTCGGCCGACGTATCAGAAGAAGCAGTCAGATGCGCAGCTCGGGCTATGTTCTACCAGACCTCGGCTCGACACAACTTATGGCTTCGAGCTTGGCAGGCCGATGCCTCATCTAAGATGCACTTGGTCAACGCGCCTTATGAAGGAGGCCTTCTGTTTGGCTCAACTCTAAAAGAGGCAGTCAAGGAATCTGGTGAAACGGTGAAAGTGCGGATGCTGCAAGCCCGAGGAAGGGCTAGACCCTGGAACTCTGGTTCAAGACAGAATTTTCGGGCCCAACATTTTTCCAGGGGGCAAAACAGAACAACCCCGGGCAGATGCTCTTGGTTCAACTCACGTAACCAATGCGGCTTCCGAGGCAGATGATGACGTGCCTGGGACTTCAAGGGTGACTCCAGGAAATCTCAGTGAGGACTCACAGACCCATTCTCGCGTCGGTGGCAGACTTTCAACTTTCTTGAGGAATGGGTCCACACCACCACAGACAAGTGGGTACTGGAAGTAATCCGCGAGGGGTACTTCTTAACATTGGATTCCAAGAAAGCAGATTGCTACCCATGATCTTTTGCCAGTAGTAGATTGTGCTTCTTTAGTCATTGATGGTGCAATTAAAACTACTTGATTTATAAAAAAAAAAAAAAAAAAAAAGGCTGCTTTTTATTACAAGATAGCTAAATTTTCTGTTGCTGGGGGAAATAGTTAATCACTGCATCAGTTTGAAAAATCTTAGTTGGATTTTATTTATTTCAAAACTTTACTCAGTAAAGTCATACTGAGCTGATATCCGCTCGTTTCAAGATACGTCCTGGAGGGAGAGGGAAGAAAAGAGAACAGATACAAAGTATAAAAATAATACAGTAAAAATAAATAAATAAATGTATAGGATAGTGGATGGGCAACTATGCACAACCAGTGTGTTGTGCCACCGAGGGGTTCTGGTTCCCTGTGACCTTGAGAGAGAAGCTCAAGAGGTCCATAGGAATCAGATCTCCGAGGTGGCACAACTACACTGGTTAATAGCATAGAGATGCCCATCCGCTTATTTTATACAGTGGGGGCATCCATGCCTGTTTCCGTCATTGCCCTTTGTTTCAGTGAACTGGGGTTTTTTTTTGGGGGGCACTTGAGGGTTGGATGTAGGCTCAAATTACTGACACAGTGTGCTGCAGATGTTTCTGCAAGTTAAAAACAAACAAAAAACTTCCAGCTTAATTGGATAGGGAAAATCAAGTATGTGGCAGCATTCCAAGTTCTGCTGCAGTAGTGACCTCACTACTGTAGCAGTACAATATAATGATGTCACTACTGCAGCAGAACAAGCATATTCCAAACATAGAATTCCATGCATAACAGCATTTCACCATACACTATATATGTTATAGTGTATGGTAGAACGCTGTTGAGCATGGAAAACCATGCTCCCAACAGCGTTGTTGTGCTTGTTTGAGTCAAGTCACGATCTTGTTGTGCTGCACTGAGTCGTCACGGTACAGTACAACAAGGATCGAGCACTTATTCGTGCATGCATAATTATTGCCCACGCAATGCAGAAGTAAGCACGCTGCTACAGGTCGTCAAGTAAGACTTATTTTTTTCTTGTAGATGTGTTTGAGGGATCACGGAGTGCTGATTATGGTTGCCCATACACTATAAAAGATTGTGTATGAGCAACCATATACAAACAAGGCAGTTGTAAGATCTCGAGGTTTCCATGGTAACGGACCTCTCGAGCTGTGCTCTCGCGGTCTCTGGTTACCACGGAATCCTCTCGATCACAACTACCTTGTTGTGTATGATTGCTCATACACAATCCTCTATATTCAGTTTTGTTTACCAGGTAAGGTGCGCTGTGCAAACATTTGCCTATCTTCAGGCACAACCTGGGAGAGTACAACCAGTTTAGATCACTACAGTTTAGGCAATGTAAACAACATTGAAGTAACATTTAACCAGAGGAGAACATTTCTATGCACAACAGTAACATTTGTGATAGAATCCAAAGGAGTAGAAATTATATATACGACAGTGAATTTAGCAGTAGTGTGAGCAGAAAGTGATGGGAAAAACAATAAGACTCATGTCTAATAGCAAGGGAGCATAGGAGAAGGGTAACTGGCAGAAACACAAAGGTACTGACAGTAATATGCAACAGAATAATCAAGTGTAAGGAGCGTATACAGGTGGTTAGATGAACACTTAAGGGCAATGGTTAGGAACAGAAGCATACTGCAGGTTGAAGCAGACATGTCCGGTATTGATACTGGAAGGCACGGACAACTGAGCAGTGCCTAATGTGAGCTGGTATGCTCTTCCATAGTTTTGGTGTGGCAACAGCGAAGGCCATCTCTCCATTTTTAGTCCTAGTCTTGGGAATGGCTAGAAGGTCAGGGTTGGAGGATCTGAGGGAGTAGGTATTTTTATAAAGTACCATGAGAGAAGCAAGGGACTGGGGCACTTGGGTATGCATTTACACTATGGATAACTCTACCAGAGGAGAGAGCCTGTAGAGCAGCAGGGGAGGGCCAACCTAGTTTGGAGTACAATGTGCATAACAAAGATACAGTTTCAAGAATGCTTAAAGAATAAAGTTGCTGTACAGTAAATTACCATGCAGTAAATTGCAGAACAGGCAAAAAAACAATAAGCAATACTACAAAGCAAGGAACAGGAAGAAAAGACGGATACTAGAGAAGTGGGGCAGTGCTGGTGACAGTGTGGTGGAAGGCAGGTGAATAGGAGTACTCCCCAATATCAGAAACAACTGCAGGAGTGAATAGGGAAATCACAGTGGAGAGATTTCAGAGCAGGAGAGGAAGGCGCAGAGAGAATGTGAGGCGGAAGACAGACCCATAGTTTAGGGAAGCGAAAGGAGAAGGCAGCTTGGCCAGCAGTAGATTTCATTGGTGGGAGAGCAAGAAAGCAAGAGCTGCGGAGGGAATAAGAGTTTTGCGGGGGAGAGACAAGAGCAAACCAAGATATGAGGAGAGACAGCCAAACCAATATTTGGAAATAAAGGAGGCACGGTGGGGGGGTGGGGGGACAGGAATAAACCAAAATACGAGGGGAGAGAGCCAAACCAATATTTGATAATAAAGGAGGTACAGTGGGTAAATGCCTGGTGTGAAGAGAATGGAGGGAGAGGGATGAGTACAGAGCACAGTGGTGAGTATGCAGGGGTTTGTCAAGGGCAAAGTGACAGAAGGAATGAAAGAGGGGTCCAGTCTAGCTAAAGTGGACTTTTGAATAGCACTGAAAACAATGTCTCTGTAGTTGAAAATGGGAAGAATCATCTTAGTGAGAATTTCTCTGCGTGCAGGAAGCAGAATGCTTCTGTTATTTTGGTATAGCGCCCCAAGTTTAGGGTAGAACTTCTTGTGGACAGCATCCACATGAACAGAATAAGTCAAGGTGGCGATCCAGCATGACCCCCAAGGTACTTGAAAGAGGAGACATCTTCAGTAGCTGCACCATCAAGGGTATGAACGGAGGGAAAGAGGGAGACTCTAGCAAGCCTCTGTCTGGTGCCAAAAGTCATATTTACTGTTTTCTTAGCATTGAGGGATAACTGATTTTCTCAGAACCAGAGCTGGAGGTTGTTAAAGTCCAGTTGGAGCCAGTTTGCCAGGTCAAGGGCAAAGTACTGTATCATTTGCACACATATGAATAGACACAGAGGAGCAGGCATTGGGGAGGTCACTTAAAAAAATGGAGGAAAATATTGGGCCAAGGACAGGCCCTTGATAGATGCCTGAGCTGATAGGAAGTTGGGGTGAAATGGAGTCTACAGTACAAACAACCTGCAACTTGCCCTCAAGGTAGGAGCGGAACCACTCCGCTGAGGAAACGGAATCCATGTCAAAGGCTTAGACTAAGTCGACAGAAATGGCTGAGGTGACTAAACCCTGATCCATGCTAGAGAGGGTAGTATCAGTGAGCCGGAGGAAAGAGGTGGCAGTGGAGTGTGATTTTCTAAAGTCAGACTGAAAAGGAGTGGAGAAGGAGTTTGAGTCAAGAAAGGGGAGAGTTGGAGAAAGAAGAGGGTGTTCCTGAAGTTTAGCCATAGTAGGGAGGAGAGAAAGACGGGCAGAGAGAGAGAGACAGAGAGAGAGAGAGAGACACACACAGAGACAGAGAGGCGGAGATGGACAGACAGACGGACACAGACTGAGACGGGGAGAGAGACAGACTGAGATGGGGAGAGAGAGAGACAGACAGACAGAGGATGGATATTACCAGGGGAATAAGGTCACTCCCTTTAGGAAGGGGAATGACAGTAGCCAACTTCCAAGAGTTGGGGACATAGGCTAAGGAGAAAGAGAAGTTGAGGAGGTAGGTAGAAGGGAGGGCAATGGCATGTGCAGAGAGAAACCTGTGGCCAAGGCCATCAGGGCTGCCACGCTTGTGTGGATTTAGAGCCAAGAGGGCTTTAAGAGCATCACCAGGGGTAATGGTTGAAGAAAAAAAAAGTGGGAGGGGGCAGAACAACAGCTAGAGGAGGAGGAGGGTGAGAGGGAAAAGAAGAAGACAGAGGGGAAGAAGAAGAGAGGAGTTAATTGGCACAGGAGTTGAAAAAGGAATTGAAAGATGAGGCGACTGCAGCGGGGTTGGAGATAGGAGTATTGCCAATCTTGAGAATAGGGAGAAAAGACTGGAATGGAGGGGAGAAAAGTGCATGAATTACCTTCCAGAACCTAGAGGGGTGATTGAGGTTGATCTGGAGCGTGGATTAAAAGTGTTCATGCTTCGCATCCTAGTAGTTTTAGTACAGGCATTATGAAGGATCTGGTAATTTTGTAAGATCATCAAAACCAAAAAAAGCACGCACAACGTGGGGGATATTACTAACTTTTCTGTTTGCGAACAAAGTAGAATCAGGAAGCACACACCAACAAATGAAGTATGGCACAAGGCAGTGTTTGCAGATAAAAAACTTTATAGTTTTATTGTGCCACAAAAGTTGCCAGATACTGCAGTTTCCAACAGAAACGCCTACGCTATGACCGTTGGGTCTTCCTAAGGGGGCAGTTTCCTGGTTAGTGCATGAAAAGCTTAAGTAGCCCCAATACATGATGATGTAATGCATCACATGACCAACAATTAACAATTTTGTCAACCCTTCAGCATTTGCAAATTACAAAACAACTTGAAAGGAAAATAAGATATTCCATTCTAACAGGTATAGAGAGTTGCAGCACCTAAGAGTGCATACAATTCATGGTACAGCTGGAGTGACAGTACTACAAAATGAAGCAGTGAGGCTGAGATAAAAAGAAATCGCTACTTATGTATAAGTAAATTTAAGGTATTTAGCAACAATTGTTTGACTTTATCCCTTTATCAAAATCAATTGTAAAATCATACACTTAAACATTTCCTAAATATGGTGGAGCTTTAGAAACACTTAAAGAAGATTTACAAATGTCAGCATCTTGTATGTAACAAAGAAGAGAGAGGCAAGCAGAAAAGGCAGGAAGGTTGGGGCCGGGGAGAATAGAGAACCAGCTCGAGGGAAACCAGAGGGGATGAGGGTGGAAAACCTGGAGTTAACAAATTTAGTGACACAGAAGCAGGGCAAGGAACCTGTGCTCACCATAACGCATCGGCACCTGGAACAGAGAAAGTAGAGAGGAAAAGTGAAATGTCATATCATGTTTTTCAGGTTCATGAGCAGTTACAAATAAAGTTTTATATCTATTTCATTATTTAGACCTTCAGGATTAAGGCTACATAGACTGAAGATCCAAAAACGTTCTTGTTGGAGCAGTTTATTTAATCTATTACTACCACGTTGACCCAGGGTCACCTGTGTGGTGCCCATGATGTGAAAGCTCTCGGGGTTACTATTGTGGTGCAGCCAAAAATGTTCAGCAATAAGATTAATGAGGTTGACATTTTTAATATCCCTCACGTGTTCCTGAATGCATTGTTTCAAATTTCGGGTGGTACATCCCACATAATGTTTGTTACACCCAGACCAGATTACATTCGCACTGTATGTTGAGACACATGAGATGAATTTTGATTTTTCACCATTTTTGTGCCACCTGCCATGGAAAATATGTTGCTCTGAATACAGTACTTGCACACATTACAAATGCCACACCGGTACATGGCCAGGTGGCCGGATAGGTAGCCAAGTGGTGTTTTTTGTACTGGATTCAGTGTAGCAGCTTGAGACCAGTTTGTCTTTTAATGTTTGTCCTTTTTTAGACGTCACCCTTTGCTTGTCCCCAGTTACCCCCGAGAGCTCAGTGTCATTCCTGAGAATAGGCCAGTATTTACACACCACATTTCCAGTTTTCCCTGATAACTGATTAAATTCTGTGCTGTGCCTGTTTTTCACTTGGTGTTGCATCTTAACCTGGGCGTAAGAAGGTCACTGCACCGTACTGATTTCCTAGAAAGTGCCTGTTCTAAAGTTTTCCTGCAGTAGCCTCTTGCAAGAAATCTGTCCTTCAGTTAGTTTGCCTGTTTCTGAAAATCAGCATCTAAAGTACAGTTACACCTGAGCCGTAGGAACTGGGTATACTGGATAGAGTTCTTCAAAGTGACTGGATGTGAGCTAGAAGCGTGGAGTAGACTATTAGTTGGTGGCTATGTTCAAATCTGGCCCTACTGATAAGATCACATCCAAAAAATTAAGTTGTGTTCCTGAATTTCTGCAGTGAATTTAAGATTGATATCAGTGTTATTAAGCCACTCAACAAAAATAGTTGCATCCTGTTTACTTCCCTTCCAAATGCAAATATTATCATCAATATTTTGATGAAATGGGTTCACTTCACTGCTCAACACATTTCCCTCTTCCCACAAACCCAACATAAGATTAGCAGTCCCACAGCATTGCTGAAAATACTTGTCATTAAACATAAAATAATTATGTGTAAGTACAACATTTAGGCTTGCCATGATTAATTTTTTGGGGGTACAGTCCCCAAGGGGGGTCTGTGTTGAGGTATTTATTCATAGGCTTTGAGTCCGTCAACATGTCATGTAGACGTGTAAAGGGACTCAACATCTATTCCAATATACAGGTATTCAGTTTCCCAGGTAAAGTTTTCTAGTTTTTGAAGGACGTACATAGTGTCCCTCGTATATGAGGGCAGGGAGGTCACATATCTTTGGAGGAAAAAATCAATATAAGTGCTCAAGTTGTTTGTGAGAGAGTCCACTCCAGACACTATTGGGTGTCTGGGTGGGTTCTCCAAGTTTTTGTGTACATTTGGGAGAATGTACAGGACTGGTATGATAGGGCTACTGCTGCCAGAGATACTGAAATTGTCTATTTGTCCGGTGAGTTTGGCATACTCTAATAATTGAAGAAATTCTTTTCTAAAACTCGGCAGGGGGTCCCCTGCTAGAGCTGTATAGTTACCCCTATCGTTAAGCAGCTCCATTACCATGGCTTTGCAGAAATCTTGTGTCATGAAAACAACATTGTCAAACAAATTACATTATCTGTTTATCACCTTCTCCCAAAGCATCCTTCAGGCATTGAAGATTATTTAGAACTTTAAAAGGAACCTTGGGAGACTATTCTTAATGACATTAAAACAACATTGCCACCTTTATCGGATGGCTTAATGATTATTTTTTCGTTTTTCTTGAATTCCTCCAATGCTGTGCTCTGCACTGGTAAGATTTGGATATACCTGTGTACTGTTCTCCAGGATTTTGACGACCTCATTCCCCACAGTCCTTTTGTAGGCAGTGATGTACTGATTAGGCAGGTTCGGAATGAAGTCTGTTTTTTGGCTTGAATTTAAAAGTTTGTGTCTTGACTAATTCCTCCTTAGCCAGTCTGAGTTCTGTGTCCATGTGTAAAGTTGTAGCACTGGAACCAGTGTCCTCAACGGTGTGTCCCTCATCCCATAGTGATTTTTAAGAATTCTTAAATTCCGGGTGTCCAAGTCAGTCCATGTGACGTCGTCCATTATTGACTGGGTGTCCTCCATATTCTGAATGGAATCATTGCCATCCATCGAGAATTCGAGTTAGGGATAAATACAAACTGTCAGGCGTGACGTCATCACGGGGTGGTGCACTGACGTACGTGGGAGCTTCATGACCCATGCCTGGATTCTTAATGAAATAATCCTTAAGGTGAACTTTACAAAAAAAACGATGCAAGTCCAAATAAATCTTGAACTTGTTTGGTTGAGTAGTGCACACAAATGAAAGTCTCTTCTTAAGGACAGAGGTTTGGACAACTGTGAGTTCGTAGTTAGTAAGGTTAATTACTTGCCACTCTGTTTGCATATCCCACTGTCCAAACTTGCTTGACTTGGTATGTCCTCCTCTCCTGCCTCGCCTTGTCCTTTGCCTTTCTTGTTTTGCCTTTTTCTTTTGGTCGTGTGCCTGTTGCTTTCCTGGAAAAAGAAACTGTTTTAGTAGAGGGATCAGTGGCAGTTTTATTGGAGGGATCAGTGGCAGTTATGTTGCTTTGTTGATGTTGGCTCAAGTCTGTTGGTGGCATTTGGGGTGCAGTATCAGTATTATTATTTATTGGCCTGGATTTCTGTTGTCCTCCTTTGTTTCTTTTATTTCTGTGCGAGTTTTCCCTTTGTCTAGAACAACCTCTGGACTGTGAGCGATCTCCCCCAAAGCGGCTCCAGTTAAAAATCCTGCCTTGCTTGAAATCAAGTCAGTCCCTCTCCAATTTCGTGTTTCCTTTCTGTTAATTCACTTTTGTGTTTTTTTTTTTTTTTATCTTTGTTGTAAATTCCTGTCAAGTTCCACAAACAACGAGTGCTGGAAATAGGTTTTTAAAGAGTCTTTAGTTTTAATAATTTCAGTGAGCAAGTTGTGCTTAAGGGTATCCTCCTTAATTAGCATTTCAATAAATGTTTTGCTACAAAGTGCCGCTGCTACTTCCCATTCAGCCTTATGGACTAAATTCTCAAGTCCACCAGAGGGTAGCACAGTGATCCTCAAGCCAGCTGTAATTGTTGGTCATGTGATGCATTACATCATCACGTATTGGGGCTACTTCAGCTTTTCATTCGCTAATCAGAAACTGCCCGCCTTAGGAAGACCTAATGGTCGAAGTGCAGGGGTTTCTGTTGGAAACTACAGTATCTGGCAGATTTTGCGGCATAATAAAACTAGAAAGTTTTTTACTTGCAAACACTGCTGTGTGCCACAGTTTGTTGGTGTGTGCGCTTCCTGACTCTACTTTGTTCGTGTTCAAGCTGGCTGCCTTGGTTAGCACCCCCCCCGGTTTTGGTGAAGTGCTGGCTTTTCTACTTACATTTTAACTTTTCTGTTTACCTCGTGTTACCCATCAGGTCGGCAAACACCCCTCTGTAACACGGCAAGGCTTCATCAGGGGCGCTGCTTGCATTGCAACAGACAAAATATTTAACTACATAAAACTGGATATTTATGAGATGACCATTCAAACCTGACAGAACTCAGAGAGTGGTACCGGGGATAAATTCTTCCCACCCAGTCCCTCTGTCATGTGGGGTTCCCCAGGGCTCGGTGTTGTCCCCCATGTTGTTCGCAGTGTATATGCTGCCCCTTGGAGACATTGTAAGAAGGTATGGGCTGAGGTTTCACTGCTATGCAGATGATACCCAGTTCTACTTATCTTTTGCACCCGACCAGGATAGAGCTCTCTCGATCTTTAATAGCTGCCTCACTGAAATCCAGTGTTGGATGAATTCAAGCTGGCTGAAGTTGAACCCAGAAAAGACGGAGGTAATGGGGGTGGACCCGGGTCGCAGGGTAGAGGGGGTTGGGAGTTGGTCTTCCCTCAGGTTTATTTCTGGGAGGTGTCCAGCTTCCATCCTCTGAACAGGTGCGGAACCTGGGGGTGATTTTTGACAGTGAGCTGACACTTCGTTCACAAGTGTCAGCAGTTGTCAAACTTTCCTTTTACCATCTTAGGAACATCGCCAGGATTAAGCACCTTGTTCCGCCCATGGATTTGCCAACGTTGGTCCATGCCTTTGTGTCCTCATGCCTTGATTATTGCAACTCCCTGTATCTGGGGCTTCCTGGGGTTGATATCCGCCGCTTGCAGCTGGTGCAGAACACTGCAGCCCGGTTATTGACAGGTACTTCTTGTTCCTGTCTTAGTTCTCCGGTGCTGCGTGATCTGCACTGGCTGCCAATTCAGTGGTGGATCACCTTTAAAGTTGTTTTTTTGACTTATAAAGTCCTACATGGACAGGGCCCAGACTACCTGAAAGAGCTTTTAGTTCCTTACTGCCCTAAGCGATCTCTCCGCTTGGCAGATGAGGGGTTGCTAGAGATTACGAGGGTTTCTTTTGAAATCATCCGGTGTTTGAGCCTTTATGTATGCTGCTCTGACCCTCTGGAATTCTCTACCCCGTCCGCTTCATCAGTGTGCGTCCATGGAGGAATTTAAAAAGACCCTGAAGACCTATCTTTGGTCAAAGATTTATTTTAATTAATACTGTGATTTTAGGATCTCAGATTATTATGTATCGGTTTTTATTTAACATGTTGTCAGATATTGTAACGCACCTTGATTTTAGAAAGGCGCGATATAAATAGTTTTATTATTTTTTTATTATTAAACCTGCCAGTCATGTTGCAGTATTAGAGAAAGTCATGGAGTTTTTCCGGTATGCAAAACTGTGCAAAATACAATGTGCAAGTTTGTTTAGCAATACTGTACTATTAAATATTAAATAAGTAAAATTAGTGCTGTACCCATTTACACTGTCATGCTAAAAACGAGTTCTTAGCTCAGTCAGTCCATTCTCTGGAAACATCTTACTACTGTTAGAGCTTGCCTGTATTGCCCATTTAAAGTTTTAATCCTTCTCCAAACTACAGTGAGTAGACCCTGTGTAATTGTAAAACTGCACATGCTTACTGTATTGCTACAAAAACATATATTTATACCAGGTGTATATTGCACAAAATATTCAGAAAGTGGGTATGATTGGGGGGGGGGGGGTTGTTAGAAGAGAAAATTTTCCAAGTCATGGCACTCCATTTAGCAGTAAAAACAAACAAAAAAAACTGCTGTCAAAACTTAATGATATCCATTGTATTCAGTGCTGAGGCATTTAAGGACGAACATATCACCCATCACATGCCCTATAATGTTTAACTGCTAGACAAGTTTGCTTATCCTGCATGACCAACATGCTAACGGGTGTTTAATCTGCTCAAAGAAAGAAGGGAGGGGGGAAGCCCATTGCACATCACACAGTAGCCTAACTTTCTACTGAGAGGGTCCTTGTAATTTAAGACGGTATGCGCTGTGTAATTTTTCTGCCCAACAAGAATTGTATTAGTATTCTGATTACTTACATATCCAATTAATAACTAGGGGCTGTTTAATTCACAAAAGGTAGAGAGAACCAACAGTGGTAGGTGGGGGAAGGGAGGGGGTAGGAGAAAACATGTTAAATTTTAAAAATAAATTGGTTCCTAAACTGTAAACCATAGTGGTTTATAAAGAATTACAACAGAGATGTTACCATATATACTAAAATACCAGCAGAATAGGCCTGTCTTTCGAGTCTGCTCGATTTTCAGCACCCTCTCTGAGGGCCGATTTTGGTGTATATAAACTCTCTTACACACACCTGTGTGCCCCCAGTATAAATATAAATACCCCTTGTAGTGCTGTAATAATACATGATTTGAAGTGCATTGTGAGTGTACTTAGATTTTATATTTAGTTAGGAAAACCTGAATAGTATACACCTTATATACTGCTTCCAGTATATGGACCTGCATGAAAACAACCACAACAAGATATAGACAGGCGATTTCATATTACATATTTTCCTGAAAATCATTCTTCATTACAAAATTTAAAATCTGTTTCATTATTCAGCCCTTCTGGATACAATGAGTGCAAACGAAAACTCCATTCTGTTTCGTTTTGGAGAACATTTAGCCAGTCCCCACCTTGCTCGCTTTGAGGTACAAAGTCAAGAGCTGTAATGAAAATGCTGAGGTGGTATACCTGTGGCAGTCTCTGAAGTGGTCTTCAAGGCATCGTCATGGTTGCCTTGCACAGTGGCTTGTACATGTGCTTGAATTCTATCTTTTGGTCATCTTGTGGTTCTCCCCACGTACATCTTGCCACAGATGCACCACCCTGTATAAATCACACATTTGATGTGACAGTTCATGTAATATTTTACACCAAACTCTTCTCCAGTTGCTGGGTGAGCACATTTGGGACCTGTACTTGCATATGTGCACATATTGCAAACATGGCATCTATAGAAGCCCACTCTTTCTAATTTGCTTTTTCACTTTGCATCTATGTAGTGGCTCAGACCTCTCTTGTATGATATTCTGGGGGCCTTGTTTTGATTGGCATCCAACAAAGGAAGTAACATTATAATAATATAGCACGGTGTTGTGATAGTAGAATCGACCTATGTCCATCTTGTCCACCACATTAGTTCATTTTTGTTGACTGGGAATGGAGAGCTAGGAAATACTTCCTGTTTTCAGCCGCGGGGGCCGGGGGGGGGACGTCCGATGCAAACCAGGTTAAACTGTTGGTGATTTTTTGTGAATCAGGAAAATTAGGCCACTACACTAAGGAGATTACCTTACTCTTTCTGATAAATGCCATAGGGTCTTTAACAACCACCAAAACAGGCAGTCGGGACCTCGGTTTAAAGAGCAACTCTGCACTTGGCATGTGCTTTCATAAATAAGATGTTTCAGCTGTGGAAATATGTTTGTTTTTTTTTTCTTTCCATTTTCAGTGTTCCTTTCCCAGGCTTATAGCACATCTTGGTCGTTCATCTAAAAAGTCTATAGAAAACGTTTGCGCCTCTGCAGTTAACCTCATGGTACTTTTGTTTTAGTACATCAAAATGCTCACCATGACTACAGACTGGTGTCACAAATAGTGGTGTGGTTAGCAAGTGAGAATCTGATGCATTTTGAAAGACTCGGTGAAATAATTACTGCATTATCTACAATATTTTTTAGTAGACAAACAGTGGGGTGTGTTAAACTATAAAACAATAAGGTTGAAACATATTTGGTTTAAATCTAGCGTTTCTAAGCAATTTGTTTCTCTTTAACACCTCATCTGAAAGATGGCACCCCAACCCATATCGCATAGCTGGAACAATGACATTGTAACTTTTAACCAGGGTCCACTTCCTACAGCACCTAGTGCTCATTGGAGATCTTCCATCCTTCCAGCAGGCCCAGTCTTTTTGCTGCATGGCAGCATTAGCAGTGACTGTGCTCATTTGTGGTATAGATGCACTTCAGTGCCTACAGGCCAGAATGCTACCCCTACTCATGCTGCTTGCGCTCCCCAGCTCAAACATTTATGTATACTTCACCGTTTCTAGCCCCCGTAATACTCAGACCATAATAATCTTGTCCTCTCCCAGATTTCTCATTTCAGTGCTAAATATTTTGAGTATGTCCAGTCTCTCCTCGTAGCTTGTCTCTTAAGCCATTAATCTGCTTGGTTGCTCTGTGTTGAAACCTCTTAATCTTTTCAATGTATTCTGTACTGTAGTGACCAGGACTTCAACATTGGTTCACAGTTCTTTCATCTTAAGAACGCGTAAGGCGACACTCTTATATCCGTAAGAGACCCACCCACCAGACCCATAAACTTGTACCAATTGATTTTCCCATCTTTGTTAGGCTCTTATATTTTTATTTCGAGTCACATTTAAATAGATTTTTTTTTTTCACAATGCATTTTGATGGCTTGTCAGTTTGCAGTATTGCTGTAGCATCTGCTTCTCTGAGTCAGACCAGGCCTAGAGGTTCCCCCCGTATCAGCTAAAAAGCTGCATGTGCCACATACCCACACTACTGACCTCACCCAAAAAAATGTTTCGGGGGAGGAGGGGGTCATAAATTTTTTGGGGGAGGGTTAAATAAAACACAAAACCAGGGCTGCTTACCTGTCAGTCTCTCAGTTCTGCTCTTTCTTGACCCAGAGTCCTTGGTCATCACTACCTGGGTCCCTTTTCTCTTCTGTCTTCAGATCACTGCTGCTGCTTTATTGTCAAAATCTAATTTGGTGTCAATACAGTAGTAGCTTTGTCTCTCATGGGGAGGAGTGCAGTGGGGGATGGATAGGGTTTCGGCAAAGTTTTGACAGGGTAGCAGAGGCTGCAGGCAGGTGCAGCTCCACCAAAAGGAGGGCAGAGGGTGCAGAGCTGAGCAAGAATTGGACAACCAAACAAGCGTGTGTTCACACCCCCCAACCCCCCAAGTCAGACAGACATGCGCCGTATGCCGCCCAGATTAAAAATAATGACTGCCTTAGACTGCCACTCACAAAGACAGTGTGGCAGCTGAGCTAGGCCATACAGTGTAGCTTTTTATTACTATTTTTATTTATCTTCTGGCTTCCTCCGGTGGCCCCCTTCGGACCAACCCCCCAGCCCTGCATCTGGTTTCCCCCAGGACTCGCCTTCACTGCTGTCCTCTTCCACTAGACCCACAGTTGTGCCTGGCCACTGGTGCGGCACCTGTGAGAGGTTGATCTCTCATCCTGCTGCACGGAGGGGTTTTTCCTCCACTTTTTTCCCCAGGCCCGCAGACGTGCAGTGGGCGCAGCGTCCGAGCTCTGTGAAGACAGCTCCAGTGCCCTGTACATGGTATTCCCCCCTCCCCCCCCGTGTTTATGGCATGCTAGTGCTACCACCCAGTAACGTGCTGCAGCATCCCCCTCCCCAAGGAAGGAGAGCTGTCATGGGACGCTCCATCCTTCCTCTCCCCGCCAGCCCCCAAACAACCTGAGTCCATTCCTGACCCAGAGTCACCGGCGTAGCACGAGGTGTGGTGTCCAGTGCTTCAACCCTCAGCACCACCGGGCTGGCTACATGTGCGAATTTAAAAACACTTGTAGAGGGCCCCCAGAAAATCACAGCCCCTATGCACAGGCATACATTGCAGTATGATAAATCTAGACCAGTACATGGCTCTGAAAGATTTAGGACTGAGGATTCAAAGCCAGCAGCCTCAGAGTGGTGAGGAAACAGGATTCTGTGATGTAACAGCTTTGGAGTGTGTTGGTCATGAATAGGGGAGCATGTGTAACTCAACATTAAAGAAATGCCCGGTGACAATGTTGAAACTAACAAAAAAGAAATTATGGTTAAGTTTGATAAAATGTCTTCTTTACATGCCCCAGTGTATGATACATAACGGGTTGCAGTATATGCTTTTTACTCCAGTTATGAGAGAACATTTTTAATAATTCGGCTCCCATGTGAGAAGGGCCTTACCCATAGTTCCAACTTATTCTGCCAAACTGCAACACATTATAGAAGATGCACATACTTACTGTACACATGGGCACACATCTTTGTCACATTTTGTCAGGTTGGACATGGCACTAGTCTGTGGCAAGAAATTCATTTTTTGAGCAGCATTCCTCTGTGAGCCTTTGATTGGAAAATGAGGCATTTGCTGATTTGTTCAGTGTTTTTTGTTTGTTCTTCCTGTAGGTTTTGGGTCTATGCTGCGAGCCCTTGGTGCTCAAATAGAGAAGACCACAAACCGAGAGGCATGTCGAGATTTAAGTGGAAGACGCCTGCGAGATGTCAACCATGAAAAAGCGTAATTATCTTTTTCATTCTTATCCCTCTGCACAGTAAAATCTATTCTATTAAACAAATGAGTGTGTATAGAATTAAATAATCATATGTTTACTCTGTTAACATCTCAGTTTGGGGGGCAGGAGGGGAACATTTGAAAAGAAAGGACCCCGAGGGAGGGAGATATAGACAGGCAAATACCCTTGCATGGATGAAGGCCAGTATGAGGAGTGCACCCAGCAAAATGGGTAGACTTGACTTTCTGATGCACTTTGACAGCCACGACTTGGTGACACTTACAGGGGCCTGGCTGGGGGAAGAAAATGACTGAGTCACAAGGATAGAGGGATACATACTATTTTAAAGAAATGGGTCCCGATAGGAAAAGTGGTGGAGTGGCTGTCGTAAGAGATGGAGTCACTGTGGAAGACAGAGGTCATCAGGGAGACGGACAGTGTTTAGAATCCATCTGAGTTGAGTTAGGGGAAAAGTGGGCATAAAGGTCACCTTGTGCATGTGCTGCAGGTCCCAAAACATGCCCAGCTGTTCAGGGCAATTGCAGGGGCAGCCTGATTGAATGTAGTGGTGATCCTTGGGGACTTCAGTCTCCTGGACATAGACTGGTATCTTGAGAGGGCTAACAGCATGGCTATGACTGAGTTCCTGTCCACCTTTAAGTACTGCTTCCTAGAGCAGCATGCAAATCCAGGTAAAGACTAGGTTTGAGGCCATCCGTTACCTTGTTCTCTGCAGTGGGGATTGGGTCAACAGACGCAAGAAGGAGCTGTAATCTTCTGTGGGAGCGGCATCAGAGTGGACGATTCCTGGCGGCTCCGACTGGGGCAGGCCAGAGCTTTTGAAGAAGGAGCACGTCGGGGGAGAGAGGAGCCAGTGCTGCATCAGCAGCAGGAGAGGCAGAGAGAGTGGGATTCCCCGTGGCTGCAGTTGGCAGCAGGCCAGGGGTGGCAGAGAAGAGGTCGGCCAATCAGGAGCCAGGGTGCGAAGTTTTAAATCGCGGCTGGGGATATGATGGACAGGCCCAGGCGCACTCATCACACAGACGCAAGAAGGAGCTGTAATCTTCTGCGAGAGCGGCGTTGGAGCGGGCTATTCCTGGCGGCTCAGACTGGGGCAGGCCAGGTCTTTTGAAGAAGGAGCGTGTCGGGGGAGAGAGGAGCCAGTGCTGCATCAGCAGCAGGAGAGGCAGAGAGAGAGAGAGAGAGAGAGAGAGAGAGAGAGAGAGAGTGGGATTCCCGGCGTCTGCAGTCGGCGGCAGGCCAGGGGTGGAAGAGAAGAGGTCGGCCAATCAGGAGCCAGGGCGCAAAGTTTTAAATAGCGGCTTAGGATGTAAGGAACAGGCCCAGCCGCACTCTTCACACAGATGCAGGAAGGAGTTGTAATCTTCTTCCCACACCACCCACCCTGGCCCCGACCTCTATTAAATGAGCAGTGGGGGTGGAGCCAAGGAGGAGGAGTGGCCTGACTTTAGAGGAATTTAAAGAACATTGATAGAGGTTTTGTATTTAAAGAACATTGATCTGATTAAGCAAAGTGTACATGTAGAGCAGTATTGACGAGGGTGCTGCTGTGGTGCAGATAATTGGTGCGGGCTCAGTGGCGTCTTTTGTGCAGACATTTGGTTGGGATGCTGTACCTAAAGGGTACAGGCTAACAAAGATAGTCCTGATCAGGTTGAGGGCACTTACGCACTGATTATTCAGGAACCTTGTTTTTGTTTGTTTGTGAAGACTGGGAGAAAGGGAAAGTACATATTGTATGTGGGAAATTGCTAGTAAAGTGTTATTGAAAGAAAAGGGGGGAGTGAACAAAGATGCAAGATAGAATGGGGATGGGACCTCAAGTTGTTAGAGCTGGCATCTTTGGGAGGGTGGTTGGATGCACAGGGTGTGGGGCGGCCATGGTACTAGACTGGGCTTGGAAATTTGGAGGTTGCCCAGTGTGCCACCAGCTGGCAAAGCTCAGGGATGAATTGGAAGGAATTCGGAGACAGCTAGGGGCGTGGAAAAGGAGGGGGCATGGGGGTTCCTACAAAAATACACAGGGGTCTGAAACCTCAGGCACAAGGAGAGGCAATGGCGGTACGCTGGGGGTACAGGGGCATCCTGGCAGGAGGAGCCCAGAATGCGGGAGTGCCCATCAAGCAGGCAAGGGAGGGGGGTGTCAAGGGTGACCCAAGAGAGAGAGAGGGATAGTATGGGAAGAGATCCAAAGGTAGCGGGGGGAGAGGGGGCCCAGGATCAGCAGGAGGGGGGCCTGGGAGGAAGGTGCAGGAACAGCTAAGACAAGGAAAAGAGGAAACTGTGCGGCAGCAAGCCAGGCAGGAAGCAGCGACGCCAGGGAAGGGGGCTTCAGTAGGAAGGGAAGTGGAGCAGGGCCCAGAAATGAAGCTTGGGGTACAAGGAACAGAAGGGAAACATTGGGGGGGGGGATCAAATGGAGCAAGGCACAAGGGTGGATCGCATCATAGAAGAGCAAGAAAACCAGGATTTGGGTCAGAGAGACGAGCAGGATGGGGAGAGAGAGAGAATCAAAAAGCTTCAGAGGAGGAAAGGGGCTGCACGAAGGAACCAGAGAACCAGAAAGGGGCCCAGGGAAGTGAACAGGTGGAGGATGGGGGGAGGAGGGCTCAGGTAGTTTCAGGGTGGGGTGATAGCAAGGGAAAGGATGAGGAAAAATTGGGAAAGAGGAGGAGAACAGCAGCAGTGAGGGGTGCCCAGGAGGAAAAAGGGGATAGTCTTAATAGTGGGGGACTCTATTATAAAAGGAGTTACATGGGGGAGAAGGGAAGGAAAGAGAGAGGGGAGAAAATATGGGTGGAGTGCCTGCCAGGTATAATGGCAGCCAAAGTTATGCATTGGATCCCCTCGAGGGGGAGGGAAATAGATGAGAAAATGCACAAACTACCTTGCAAAGGTGCAGCGTGATGGAGGTGCAGACAAGGTTTATGGTACTGGCCAGGTTCTGCAGCGGCTTGGACTTTAAATCCCTGTCCTCCTCTGAGGTGCTACCAGTACCAAGGGCCAGCACGGAGGTGAGGCAAAATATTGAGGAGTTCAATGATTGGCTTGCAGGTTGGTGTGCCCAGAAGGGGTATGGGGTGATAGGAGATTGGGGTTCAACATGGAGTGTCAAGAGCCTGTATTCCCCGGATAGGTTGCACCTAAATGGGGAGGGGAAGCAGTGCTCAAATGCAAACTGGATGGTTATGTTGACAGACGCTGCCATTTAAATTAAACAAGGGGGGGAGGGCAGGGGGAAACCCGGCTGATGAGGTGGTGGGGCGGGGCAAAAAAAGCCCTACCCACACAGCCAGAGGGTAAGGGGGAAAAACATACAGGACAGGAGAAAAGAGGAACGTGGAGGGTCATGTGTGCAAACGCCAGAAGTCTGAAGAAAGATCCCAGATCTAACAGCAAAAATGGCAGAGGAGGGCCTTGACATAGTGGGGGTAACAGAAACGTGGTGCCACTAGGAACAGGGATGGGAAATGGAGATAACAGGGTACAAATTGTTCAGGAGGGACAGGGAGGAAAGGGGGGTGGGGTTGTACTCTACGTAAAGGAGAGTATCAGGGCATCAGAATTGCAGGGTAGGTGGGGAGAGGCAGAAGGACTCTGGGTCTCGTCGTCGGTGGGGAAGGGGGGGAGCAGCGTGGGGTGTGTACAGACCCCACACACCAAGAATCTGTGGATAGAAGCATGGCTGATAAGTTCGTGAGAATGGCAGCAAGGGGGGGAAGTGGTGCTGATGGGGGACCTGAACCTACCGGACGTAGACTGGAGCACCCTTTCGGCTGCTTCAACCAGCAGCAGGGAAATATTGGACTCCCTGCAATTGGCCCTCCTAAATCAACTGGTCAGGGAGTCAACCAGGGCAGGAGCTACTCTTGATTTAGTCCTGACAAATGGGGACAGGGTAGGAGAGGTATCAGTGGGGGAACATCTTGGTACGAGTGACCACAACACGGGCAGGTTTAGAATAAGGAACACTGCAGAGGTTCACAGGTCTAGGTTAAAAGTGCTGGATTTCAAGAGGGCAAACTTCGGGAAAATGGGGGAAATAGTGGCGAGGGCTTTGCAAGGGGTGGAGGATTTGACAGAGGTAGCGGCAGTGTGGTGGAGGATAAAAGAAGCTATTGTAGGGGCCACTGACATCTGTGCCCAGAGAGCAAGTAAAAACAGGAGGAGGAAACCTCTGTGGTATACTAGGGAAGTAGCAAAAAAGGTAAGGACAAAAAGGAAAGCCTTCAGGAGGTTCAAGAAAACACAGGCGGAAGCGGACTGGGTAAAATACCAGGCGAGCCAGAGAGAAGCTGGGGTAGAGGTAAGGAGGGCAAAGGCACAGACAGAGGAGCGAATAGCTAGAGTGGTCAAAAAGGGGGATAAGACTTTCTTTCGGTATGTAAATGAAAAGAGGAAGACTAGGTAGGGGATTCTCCAGTTAAAAACAGATGAGGGGGAGATGCTACAAGGGGACAGAGAAAGCGGACCTGCTAAACAACTATTTTTGCGCAGTGTTCCAGAGGGAGGAAGAAGATGAAGGCAGCAGAGCAGAAAATGAAATGGCAGGGAAGGGGGAAGTGTAGATGAGGCCGTTTTCTTGTGGAGGAAATTTTGGAGGAACTAGGCTGCATGAAGGTGGACAAGGTAATGGGGCCGGATGGGGTACACCCAGGGGTGTTAAGGGAGCTAAAGGAGATATTGGCAGTACCTTGACTGCACTTTCAGTCGTCCCTGAGACTGGGGTGGTGCCGGAGGACTGGGGCAGGTGTGGTCCCGCCTGCATGGGGGAGGAGGGAGGAAGTGGGAAGTTACAGGCCTGTGAGCTTGACCTCGGTGGTAGGCAAGCTCATGGAGAAACTAATAAAAGGCAGGATCACCAGCTACCTGGAGGAAAGCGGCCTGATGAATCCAAGGCAACATAGGTTTACTTGGGGCAGATCATGTCAAACAAATTTGATAGTTTTTTGACGGGGTCACCAAGGAGCTGGATCAGGGGAGGGCGGTAGATGTGTCTTATTTAGATTTCAGAAAGGCGTTTGACTCCGTGCCTCATGGGAGGCTGCTGTGTAAAATGGCAGGACTGGGGCTGGGGCAGAGGGTAGTTAAATGGGTGGGAAACTGGCTTGGGAAAAGGAGGCAGAGGGTCATAATAAATGGGGTGGCATCCAGAGAGGGTAAGGTCACTAGCGGGGTCCCTCAGGGATCAGAGCTGAGGCCCCTACTATTCAATATATTCATAGGGGACATTGTGGAGGGCCTTGGGGGGGGGGGGATGAGTATGTTTGCGGACGATATCAAAATCTACAATAGGGTGGACACGCAAGAAGGGGTGAAACAAATGCAGAGAGATTTGGGGAGACTTGAGGCATGGTCAAAGAGGTGGCAGCTTGCATTCAATGCAGAAAAATTTTAAATCATGCATCTTGGCTACAGAAATCAGAGGGCAGGGTACTGTATGGGGGCCAGATATCTGGAGTAGACGGAACAAAGAAAGGGACCTAGGCATCATTATATCCGGGGACCTGAAGGTGGAAAGGCAGTGTGGGAGGGCAGTGGCCAGGATAGTGGAATCCTGGGATGCATCGGAAGGGGGATCACCAATAGAAATAGGAAGGTCATTGTACCCTTGTACACCCATCTAGTTAGACTGCACTTGGAGTGCGGAGTCCAGTTCTGGAGACCATACCTCAGGAAGGATGTGGGGAGGCTAGAGTGGGTTCAGAGGACAGCAACAAAAATGGTAAAGGGATAAGCCACCTATCCTATGAAGAAAGGTTGAGTGATCTGAACATGTACTCCCTGGAACAGAGGAGGAAGAGGGGGGACATGATCGAGACCTTCAAGTACCTTAAGGATATAAACAGAGTGCCAGGGTGGAGCATCTTCAAGATGAAGGGAAATCAGAGGACTAGGGGCCATGGCCTGCAGGTGGAAGGGGGGCAGTTTAGGGGTAACATTAGGAAATACTATTTCACAGAGAGAGTGGCGGAAAAGTAGAACAACTCCCAGAGGCAGTCGTCTGGAGAGGAAACAGTGGAGGGATTCAAAGGCATGGGACAACCACAGGGCAGTGTTGGGGGCGCACAGGTCCAAGCAGATAGCTGGACAAATGGGAAGATTTGGTGGGCCTTGTTTCAGTCCTTTTCTGCCGTCACACTTCTGTGAATCTATGAATCTCCAGTGTGAATGTCAAGTAATCGTAGAGATGCAGTGACCACAACCAGATAACCTTCTCCTTTATGAAACACTCCAGGGTTGCATGTGCTCTGTGATGCAGGATCCCAGTGCTGCTGAAGGGAAGAGCACTACCCAGGATACAACAGCAAAACAGAAAACAGCAGCATAACCCATCTGGAATTGCACTGCCACCAGTGAATAAATCAGGCTGCAAGATAGTTGAGAGTGTGAGAGTGTGTGTGTGTGTGTGTGTGTGTGTGTGTGACATTTCGTTAAGCATCTGTGAGAAATATTTATTTGACCAAATAGCACAGAGAAAAGATGACAGTGCAGTGAGAATAATGTCTACCACAGACACGGGTGCCCTGGCGCTTGGCTCAGGCGTAGCTTTGTCAGGGGGCAGGTGCCTGTGAAAATCCAGCCCCTCTTATTCCTGATCATTGAGACAGCCAGCCAGTTAAATTGGATGGAGCGTAACAAATCTGGTAAGTGACCAGTGATCTAGGGGGAGGTTTGAACCCACAGTGAACTAATATGCAAACACAAAAAAATTATGCTAAAAGTAAATGAGACAATTATGCATGACTAACTTAGGATAACATTACAAAATGATTATGAAAAGTGCAAAAGCAGTCATAGAGAAATTTTTGTCTGTAAAAATTCATACTTGGTGTCAGTGGTTCAGCAGGTTGCACACTCGCCTCTGAGACTGGAAGATCAGAATGCTGTGAGTTCTATCTCCCCACACCAGGTACTTGGGTTAATTCCCAATCCTGACACTGTAGTGCAGCATGAGGGGATGCTGCACTCCTTGAAGTGTCGTCTTTCTGATGAGACGTTAAACCGAGGTCCCATCTGCCTGTCCTGGTGGTAGTTCAGATGGATGTTTAAAGATCCAGTGGCACTTCTTGAAAAGAGTAGGGGAGTTTTATTTGAACAATGAAACATACAGGAGAAGAAAAGCAGTAATAACATATTGTCTGTGCAACCAAGTAAAGAAAAAGTTCAAAAACAACTAAATGAAAAATAGTAACAATCCCTCCCTCCCACACTCTTAATGCGCAGCACTCTAGCCATCCCTACCCCCCAAAAAAAAAAATAACTCAAAGCAAAAGTAATGGCAAGAAGAAAACTCAATTTGGGCACAAAAGAACAGCCCTCCTCCCGTCCCTCTCAGCTGTACAAGCAAAGAACAGTGACCTCAGACCTCCTTCAAGGAGGCTCAAAATGAGCCTGCACATGTTTCCACATCCAGGGACACCCCACCCTTCCCAGAGTGACAATAGGACGTGTGTATGAAAAGCAGCTCTTTTTCCACCAGCTGGAACACGGCAGCCGGTGGCAAAAACAATGCCTGGAAAAGAAAAAAACAGCGTGCATGCCATAAAAAGTACTTTGGAAGGGTAATAATAAACCTCCTGCAAGATTCCCCATACACTGCGGTGGGGGGGGGAGGCCCAATATGACCGCCTCATAAGACATGGACTGCCAACCCGGATCCCCCCCAACTTATTGCCAATAGGCCCCAGAATGCCCCTGCAAAGGGACATTCCAACAAAAAATGTGACACAGATTCCAAACTCTGGGCACACCCTTCCCTGGGACAGAATCATTCCAACATGCTGCTATGTTTGGCGTTAGCCTTCACACTCAGTCTACCATGACTGCTAAGCCAGAGCACATCCCACATCCTGGATGGGGTGAGGGAATCACTCAGGTTAGTATGTGAGAGAGCATACTGAACCTCCGTAATACCAGGGTACCCATGAGGTTTCAAAAAATAACCAGCCAAAATAGCCTGATACAGTAGCCGGGGAAGAATCAACCTAGGGAGGGTATATGCCCTCCTCCATCTCCGCAATTTCTCCAAAATCGTTCATACATGGAAGTCTGCTCCTCTAGACAATAGAGGAGAAAAATTGTTTAAACGGGTGTCCTGAAGAAGGACATCATAGTTCAAATCCCTAAGGGTCGTGAAAAGTATACCTCTCCTTGTCAGGGACTTAACGCTATTGGGATTCAAGGTGGCCAGACAAAGCAAAGTCGCCATACAAGACAGAGGAGGGAAAAAGACCAACAATCACTAGACAAACAAGACATGCATCATCAGATACAGTCCATATTCGGATCCATCTTCAGGTGAGTCCCCTTCTTATGTTTCTTCTGCACCTTGGCCTTGCCCAGCACCTTAGAGACTTCTTCCTCAGTATCAGTAGTGGCAGAAGGATGTTCCGATGTTCACTCGTATCAGGACAATCCCCCTGATTTCCAGCCCCTACGGGTGGAAGCTTCACTTGAGCCGTTGCATCAGGATTCTAAACCAAAGCCTCCTGCTGAGACGGGAGAGTCCGAGGTGCAAGGAGCATCTCCTCCAAGAGTATAGAGGCCATGGTCTGTGTCTCAGGGATCGCATCCTTCAGTTCCACTGCATGTGCCATGGACACAGCAAGCGCCCTCTGTCTCTGCTGTTGGTGTGCACGATGAGCCTGCTCCAAAATGCGATCCTGATTGTCCACCACATCTCTCTCTGGTTATGCATGACCCAAGGGCATGTGCGAAAGGAATGTCCAGTATCATCGCATAGATTACAACACAAAGCATTGGCATATTGTGCTTCCATGTGCCCCCTTTTCAGACACAAGTTGCAGCGCACTATGTCACAAGCATTACTAAGATTTGATTCAGAGCCACAGCGAAAGCACGTCTTGGGTTGTCCTAGATAGAAGCATTGTGCACTATCTCTTCCAAGATAAGACACTGGGCAAATGCTGAAGACTGGTGGCCGTGTGGTGCAATTTAATCCTGAAGTGCCAGTGCCCCATCCAGAATAGCTCAGTGTCCAAAACTGACTCTGGTTCCCCCAGCACTTCTCAACGTTGAGCCAACCAGTAGTGCACATCATGAACCTTAAACCCCTCATTCTAAGCAGGACAGTGAGCATCGTTACCGGAGGCTTGGTGATGGGAACCGCCTGAAAGGGAGTCCATAGTGGAGTGTCTATAAGTTTATCATATTTGGACCAGAATTTATCCAGATACAGTGGGGATCGGAAACTCTGATCAAAGTATCCATCCATAGGGGTATGCAATAAAGCATATAGTTTGTGAGGTGTCACAAGCAGGGAATCTCGCAACAGGCCTTCCCCACACAGGCCCTATCAGGCTTCTCTGCCCATCCCCCTTTATAAAAGAAACTGACTGCATTACGTCTTTGGGCAGGTGCAGGAGAGGACGTGAAAGAGTCCGATTTTCTGAATCGAGACCAATTACTGGCTGCTGACTGAGAAGCCTCCTCCGCCAACTGAGGATGGTAGGATGGAGCAGAAGACTAAGGAAACTCAAAGTCCACCCTGTCAGCCCAAGACAAATCATATGTCTACCTATTCCTGTTAGGGCCTTGTAGTCCCGGAGCCGTAGGAGACATACCAGGAGGTGGCAAATCTGGCAGTCAGGGCAGTCCTCCAGAAGCCCCTGTCCCCTCACTGTTGCTCAGAGAATCGGAGACTCCCATCGAAGGGAGCACCGTGGGGGAAACACACCCAGTAGGCATATCAGGGAAAACCATATTGGTAGCAGTACCAATGTGACAAGGGGGTCAGACAAGGGCAACACTCCTAAATCCACTGAAGAGACTGGCAGACCAGCGGCCAAAGAAAACACAACCCCAGTGCCCACCTTCCCCGCCTGAGCTATACCCCCAAGACTGGGCTCCATAGCATAACTGGTCCCCTAGGGTCCAAGGGGAGCTCAGTGTGCGTTTGTCCAATTGGATCCCACGTCCAGCAAAGCACGGACTGGGGACCACTGTTCAGGTGGGAAAAAGGTCAGTCTCTCCCCACCCCTCGTTCCCTCCCTCCATCGGGGAGGGAAAGGCCTGAAGTCCCAGAAGGGAAGGGGTCCCCCCTCCGTACAGGCCCCAAAGTCTTCAAGCGATCATCACAACACCCGACCCTTCCAGGATTCTTTGATCCTCCAATATCCTGCCCTCTATGCAACACAGTTACAAACTGACACGCCTCCTTCCCCTTCTGTGCTCCAGGCACCTGTATCCCTGAGTAAAGGAATATCTAAGGCAAAGCCTTCCATACTGAGTTGAAGCAGTCAAGTTGGAACCTGCCACCTTCATGCCACCGAATATCAGCCTCATCCAGTGAGTGTGTATGCTGCACCGGCCTGCGCGGTGACTCCTCACGGCACGGGAGTGCTCCGGACCACCTTCTCCCATCTACTACCAACCTGGAGCCCCCAGAGATCCAAGAGGGACCAGACACACCCTGAAAGAAACATCCTCCAGTACAGTGGATCCAGTCACTGTGCCAACCATGTCTTCCTGATTCGTCCCTGCGTACGACACACCAGAGGAGTCCTCGGCATGTCCAGGATTCCGCAGAGGTAGCTCCTGCAGCGCTGTACAGGTCTCAGTACAAAAGTCCATCTCAGGTAAAGTCCTTTGTAAATCCATAGCAATATCATTCATCCTATGCTCCAATACATTAGACACCACCTCCTCCACCGCTCCAGTTGTGCAACTGGCCATGAGTCAAGCTGCAGCAGCTCCCCCTCCAGGACGAGTAAGGGAATTTCCCCAGTGTCCTGGCCAAATTTCCCTTGCTCACCAAAAATACCTCCAACAGCTTAAATCTCGTTCAATTACAGTTGGCAACCATCTGTATCCCCCTCCCCCTAGTCCTCCTTCCCGGTCAACAAAAACTAAGTAGGTAAATACTGCAAAAAGCAGTGATGTAATCATAAAGAGATTGTCAAAACTGACTAAAAAGTTAGATTTTACGTATGCTTATGAATAACGGACCAAATACCTGGAGCTTGACAGACAGCAGAAAGGTAGAAAAGGTGTGAGGTAGCCTGGGCTGGGAACTATCAACTCGAGCCAAACTGGTATTTCACAGCGATGCAGGTTAATGTCCGGCTGAGCTCACCTTGGCTCAGAAACACCACCTTACACAGAGAGACGAATAGAAGGAGAGTAGTATAATCTGTAAGAGACAAAAAACGTATAATAGAGTACATTTTCAAATGGAATAAGCAAAATGACAATTGTTCCAGTTATATATGTAATACATATAGTTGAATATTATATAAATTGTGTATGAAAGAGGGGGCATTAGGGAAAAAATGTAATAGCATTATATTTTGAGGGACGTGGGGGGGAGGAGAAACCAGTTAGTATAGGATACAACCACCTCAGCAAATCCAACAGTGTGGATGCTATATAGCGTCTTTCTCTCTCTATATATATATATATATATATATATATATATATATATATATATATATATATATACATACACACACAACACACAATATATATATAATATATATATATATATATATATATATATATATATATATATATATATATATATATAAAAAATCAGAGGCTTGACAAATCCCTATAGCCTGACATCCTGGACAACTATTTTTTAACCAGGGACAAGCAGTCTGCTGTGCACTGCTTGTCCCACGGACTACCAAATCTTTATTTTTTTTTTTTTTTTTGATTTGTTTCATTTTTCCCAGCCACTAGGTGGCAGCAGCGCAGCGGCGACATTCTCAGCAGCACAACAAACCCCCCCTCAGAGGCTCAATCACCTGATAGCCACAACTGTAGTCATGTGGCACTCTGGTCTGGAATGCGCGCCCCTTTACAGGTGCTAGCGGGCACTCTCTGTCTATCTTGGGGGCGGGGAGCAGTGGAGCACTGGTGGAGCATGAAGACAGGTTGGGTGGGACTACAGAAGCGGCAGAGCTTGCCGTGACGTGACCATCCCTTGCTATTGGCGGAGACGCATCTTGAGGAGGAGCTGGGAGCGTTAGTAGCTGGCAGGGGATGGAAAATGCATTCGCTACCACGACACTTGCAGAGAGCAGAGGCATTTTGCTGCTAGCTTGTGGTGGGTGGTTGCGGTGGGGAGTGGGGACAGAGAAACGACTGCCTGAGGGGCCGATACCCACACTACAACTAAATGGAAAAATACGAGAGGCACTGAGGGCCTGAGGGGTAGCGGATCAGTTGAGAGACTGGGTGGGGGAGGGAAGACAAGCGTGGACTCTGTGGAGGGAGACTCAGGGAGTGCTGATTAAAACTTTAACTTGGAGAGGAGAAGATAAAAAATAAACGGGCAAGCAGGCAGCAGCACTGCTGTAGTGAATCAGAGGGCTGTATGTGTATGTGTTTGTCTGAGAGTCAACTAAATTTACTCTGCTGTTTGGGGGGGTGCGACTAATAATTAGTACACTTAAGTACCTAAATCTAACTAGTGTTTGTGTGTAGCTGGGGCTGTGAGACCTAATAACCTGCCCTCAGGCTGCGAAGTAGAGGAACTTGGGAACTTTTTTTGCTAGCTACAGTAAACCAACCCAACTGTCTGCTACTGCTGCTAGTCTGGCATCTGCTACCTACACCCCTTAACCCCTACTCCTACTTACTTTGGTGAAGGTGTAACCTGCTGCCCTGAGAGTCAGGGTAGAGGAGGGGCTTGGGGATTAACAGAAAATAAACTATAGGAACACAAAAAAAAAATAAACCCAATGTAGTTACCTACCTATATTATTATTATTATTACTTTGGTGAAGGTGTGCGAGACACTATGTGGCTGTGAGACCTAATACCCTGCGCTGGTGCGCCCCAGGCTGAGAGGTAGTGGAACTTGGGGATTGGGGAACAACTGTGCCTGCTTACATACTGAAGGGGAAAACATTTTTTGTGATGCACAGAAAACCTAAATAAACCACCTACCTAGTCCTATATATATTACTATTACTTTGGTGAAGGTGTGCAAGACACTGTGGCTGTGAGACCTAATACCCCCCCCCCAGGCTGAGGGTAGAGGAACTTGGGGAACTGCGCCCGCCTGCGGACTTATTAGATATAAACTATACTGAAGGGGAAAACATTTTTTGTGATACACAGAAAACCTAAATAAACCTAGCCTTAGCCTAGCTACCTATATATTACCTACTTTGCTGAAGGACGGTGTGAGAGACATTGTGTGGCTGTGTGTGTGAGACCTAACCAACCTGAGTGCTGCTGCCCTGGGAGGGTAGAGCCTCGAGGGACTTCAACAACTAACTGCAGACTTTTGGTCCATTTTGTGCTACACAGAAAAAACAAATAAACCACCTAGTGTTTACTTGTTCTATACAGTATATATTACTATTACATTGGTGAAGGTGTGCGAGACACTGTGGCTGTGAGACCTAATACCCTGCGCCCCCCCAGGCTGAGAGGTAGAGGAACTTGGGGAACTGCGCCTGCCTGCGGACTTATTAGATATAAACTATACTGAAGGGGAAAACATTTTTTGTGATACACAGAAAACCTAAATAAACCTAGCCTTAGCCTACCTACCTATATATTACCTACTTTGCTGAAGGACGGTGTGAGAGACATTGTGTGGCTGTGTGTGTGAGACCTAACCAACCTGAGTGAGGGACTTCAACAACTAATTGCAGACTTTTGGTCCATTTTGTGCTACACAGAAAAAACAAATAAACCACCTAGTGTAGCTACTTGCATATTACTGACTTTGGAGAAGGTGTGGACAAATAAAACCTGCTGCACTAGAGGGTAGAGGAAGGAACTTGGGGAACAACTGCAGACTTCATAGAAATAAGCAATTAATACAAACTAAGGGGAAAAACATTTGTTGGTAAACAAAAATAAACTCTTCTTTGGTGGAGGTGTGCGTAGTGGCTGTGAGACCTAACCTGCCCTGAAGGACCATATAGGAACTTGGGGTGAACAACTGCGGAAGAGTAGTACTTGGTGACCACCACCACCTCTACCTCCCTCTCACTCCTACTCCCACCTACTCTGTTGTCCTGCCCACAGGCCCTTTTGTACTAGTGTTCTAAGCATAAGCACTAACTTCTAAGCACAACGGCTTCAGGTAAAATATTACACAACACACACAAATATAAAATACAATTTTATTGTGTACAACAATATTTAAATATTTTTTAGAATTGCATTAGAAGGTAAAAAAATGCAAAAAAAATAAGCCAAAGCAAACTACTTTATTTTCCCTTTGGACTGGAAAGCAATCTTCCATCTCATCTTCTTCAGGAACAAAAAGTAAAGATGCAGACTCGGAGACTTCTTCACAGTCAAGCCAGTCCCAACCAGCCCCCTCCGAGTCCTTACCACCCTAGTCAGGAAAACGACCAAAACAATGATTCTCAGTCTGGGTCTGACTCTGTAGTATTTGTAGACATAACAGGTGATCAATCTGACTTGGTCATACCAATTTCTGAAATGAGTGAGAAAAATTATAACAGCAGCAGAAAGCGACCTTTGATTTTAGATGAGGAAAATGAAACAACAAACTTAAAGTCTGATGAGAAAATAAGTAAAAATAAAAAATATGATGTTGAAAAAAGGGCTCGAACATTTCAGCATCACTGGCTAAATCAGTTTACCTGGTTAAGGTATGATGACCAAAAATACGTCATGTACTGCTCTGCCTGTGAGAAATATCCCACTCTTGCGACTCCTGCTTATTCAAAAAAACCTAACGTGTTTGCCACTGGTTCAAATAATTTCAGAATTGAGTCCGTGAGAGCCCATGAGAAATCAAATCCACATATAATTTGTGCAAACCAGCATAGTCACGAAACTGGTGAACATGCAGTCAATTTTAACATATCTGAAACTGCAATATAATTAATGGGTTTCGCTTTTTTACATTGACAAAACCGTGTATTAAATACCGTAACACCTGAGTAGGTGTTACGGCATTCACGCGCCTGCTTCCAATCAAATCGAAAGTACAATGCGGCTCGAGACGTTCAAAAACATTCTGCCTCTCAAAAAATACACTTACCGATAAACACTCACTTCATCAGCCACTATAAAACGAAGCACATTTTCTTCTTTCCACTGACTACCTAGATTTCTCCCAAATCTTTCACCTCTCCCCCTCCCTCTGAAGATCACAAGACTCCACTGCCAGGCAACACGTAGCAACAGCCGTAGCAGCGTAAAAAAAAACAAAAAAACAGCCAGGCGGAAGATTCAAACGGACGTTTTTTCTTCTTTCTATTTGCAGTTAAAGCAAATGAAATTCCAGTTCTAACCGTTAATTTAATATTGCTACTCATTACAAAGTACTCTGCCTACCAAATAAAGAAAATCTATGACGCAAGGTACGACTGTCTGCATTTTACTTATATTCAGATCTCTTAATGAGAAGAAAAAGCAAAACCCCTTGAATTATATAAAGGAAATATGGGGTGTAGTGTGTTTAACTCGAATTTAACACACACCCTTGTTGTTGGATAGCTATCATAAACCTCGGGCTTGGCCTGGGGTTTATGATGCCATCAACAACTTCAGTGTGTGTAAATTCTTGACACACTGCACCCTATACTTTATCCTATATATCACGCATTTTCTCAGATGGAGAAGTCACCAAAAATAAAATGAGGCGTTTATTTAACACCGCATATTCCTTGGCTAAAATTTCGTCCTTTCTCAGATATGGAGTGGCTTTGCACATTGCAAGAAAAAATTGGGGTTAAACTCGGCAGCAATTACGCAAATGGTAAACGGGCCAGAGATTTCTGTAACGCAATATCAGCTGTCATGTCTAAAACACAGATCCAGACTGTCAAATACAAAATTCGTTACCGTTCTTGCAGATGGCAGTACAGATGCAAGCATTGTAGAGTGGGAAAATGTCTTCCTTCGTTTTGTTGATGGTGCAGAAGAAAAAGTTACAACTGTGTTAAAGTTGTACCTCTTAAACATTCTCACGCAGATGGAGTTTTTAAAGCAATAACCTCCGCACTTGAGTCTGTTGATCTTTCTTTTGCGGACCTTAACAATGTGAGCAGACCCCGACCAGTTCTCGTATGTGCCAACTTTGATGGTGCCACTGTGATGATGGGCCATACAGGTGGCACCATAGCAAAAATCCGAGAACATGTCCCCACTGTAATACCCATGCATTGTGTAGCCCACAAACTGGAGTTAGCAGTTCTTGACGTTATGAAAAAAAATCCCTTTGTTCAAAAAGTAGAAAACACCTTGAAAGGAATTTTTAAATTTTACCACTACAGCCCCAAGAAACTTAGGGAACTGCAGGAAATGGCAGATGTCATACACACTGAGTTGGCTCATTTCAGTGCAGTAAAGCAAGTGCGTTGGCTTGCAAGTAAGACGCGTTCAGTTCATGCTGTTCAAGTCAACCTGCCACAGTAATTCAACATCTTGAACATGTCTCAAACTCTGCTGGTGATGATGGGGCCAAAGCAAAGGCACTTCTAAGAGATGCGTACTACAGTACAGTTGTAAAATCACTGTTTATTCTTCAAGATTTTCTGCCAATATTGAAAAATGTATCACTTGAATTTCAGAAGGATGACCTACTAATATTAGAAGTCCCCCAACTCGTTGATACATGCTTACTTCAGTTGACTGAGCTAAAAACAAGACCAGGAAAGTTTGACATCATTTCTAAACCAATATAATCCTGCAGAGAAATGCATGAACTATCTCATTTCAAAACGTGGCAGTGAGGACAAGATTGTTCCTTTCACTTTCAGAGGGAACTGGCCAGAAGTAAATTTTACGACTGATACACAGCTGCACAGTTTAATAGATACAGCAGTATCTTACATTAATCAGCGTTTTCGGAATTTCTTGGAAGAACCTCTAAAATGGTTCAGTTGCTTAGATTTCAAAATTTCGATCTGTCACAGAAGAACTTGCACATTTGGCACAACTGATTTAAGTCATTTATTAGACTACTTTCATCAACTTTTTTTCTGAAGATCACATAACCAGTATAAAAGGAGTATTGTGCATTAAAAGCAATGCTTAAGTCTGCAGTTGATAAGCCATATCTGCAAGTGTATTCACGACTACTATAGAGAAACCGCCCAGCTTACTCACATCCTTGACCTAATAGAAATGTTACTGGCTATGAGTGTGTCTACAGCTAAATGTGAGAGAGTATTCTCCATTCAGAATCTTATAAAACAAAAATAAGAACAAGTTTGGCTGATGACACGCTCCGTCACTTCTGCATATAGCAGTTGAAGGCCCTGCATTAGACAGCTTTGATCCGGATCAAGCTATCAACCACTGGCTACTATCTGGTCCTGGCACACGCCACATTCATGGTCATCATGGTCATGCTAGTTCAACTACTAGTTCTGCTTATTCACACGAAAATGTCCCTGAGGCTGTCACTAGTCTTGATGATGACATGACTGAATATGATGCTCCGGCTGGAGCAAGCTCAGGCTTCCTGTAACTTTTCCTGACGCTGATGCTGTGTCTGCTACTCTGCTGTAATGATGTTCTCACTGTGCTGCTGGCTGGCACTCTGTGCTGCTGCTGCAACCACACTTGGCTGTCAGTCCCTCGCTGCTGATGCTAATTCTGTCTATGCTCACCATGCTGCTGACAAAATAAAATCATATTATTTATTCTCCTATTGTCTATTTCAACACTAAATAACATACTACAATAAATCCATTGAGTTTTCTGTAGTTTGATACTTTCCATTAAAAATATGCCATTTTATGCCGGGACTACCAATTCGAGCACTGGGACAACTACTTTTGGACAAGCCACTTGTCCGTGGACATGTACCTAATTTTAAAATTTGTCAAGCCTTATATATATATATATATATATATATATATGAGGGTGTGTGTGTGTGTGTATGTGTGTGTGTATGTATATGTGTGTGTGTGTATATATATATATATATATATATATATATGTGTGTGTGTATGTATATATATATATGTGTAGGTTGTGTGTGTGTATATATATATATATATATATATATATACACACACACACATACAGTGCCTTCAGAAAATATTCACCCCTTGGATTTTGTTGTTACTACCAGAATTTCTAATGCATTGAAATGATTTTTTCCCCCTTGATTCACACAGCATACACAACAATTTAAAGGGGCAAAAATATTTTCATTGTGTAACAAAAATATATGAAACATTAAAAACTGAAATATCTTGTTTACTTAAGTATTCACTCCCCCTGAGTCAATACTTTGTAGAAGCGCCTTTGGCAGCAATTACAGCTTTGAGTCTTCTTGGGTATGTCTGTATCAGCTTTGCACATCGGTTGGAGTTCGCCCATTCTTCCTTGCAGATTTGCACAAGCTCTGTCAAGTTGGATGGGGAGCATCAGTGAACTGCAATCTTTAAGTCTTTCCACAGATTCTCAATGGGATTCAAGTCTGGGCTTTGGCTGGGCCACTCAAAGACATTCACCTTCTTGTCCTGAAGCCACAACAGTGTTGCTTTGGCTGTATGCTTGGGGTCGTTGTCCTGTTGGAACGTAAATCTTCGCCCCAGTCCAAGGTCTATTGCAGACTGATGCAGGTTCTCCTCAGGATTGCCTGTATTTGGCTCCATTCATTGTTCCCTCTATAATGACAGCCCCAGTCCCTGCGCTGAAAAGCATCCCCATAACATGATGCTGCCACCACCATGCTTCATGGTAGGGATGGTGTTACATGGGTGATGAGCTTGTGTTGGGTTTGCCAGGCATAGCGCTTGCATTCAGGCCAAAGAGTTCAATTTTGTTTCATCAGACCAGAGAATCTTTTGCCACATGGTCTCAGAGTCTGCCACATGCCTTCTTGCAAACTCCAGGCATGCTATTATGTGGCCTTTTCTCAGGAGTGGCTTCCGCCTAACCACTCCCATAGAGGCTACATCTGTGAAGTGCTGCAGAGATTGTTGTCCTCTGGACAGGTTCTCCCATCTCAGCCATGGAACTCTGTAGTTCTGTCAGGGTGGTCATTGGGTTCTTGGTCACTTCCCTGACCAAGGTCCTTCTTGCCCGGTTGCTCAGTTTGGGAAGACGGCCTGCTCTATGAAGAGTCTGGGTGGTTCCATAATCTTTCCATTTCCTAATGATGGACTTGACTGTGCTCTCCTGGGAACTTTCAACACCCTAGAAATGTTTTTATACCCCTCCCCAGATCTATGCCTCCTCACAGTTCTATGGACAGCTCCTTGGTCTTCATGGTAGAGTTTCTGGTCTGACATGCACTGTCAACAGTGGGACCTTATATAGACCGGTGTATTTCCTCTGAAATCATGTCAACCATTTGAACTGACCATAGGTGGACTCCATTCAAGTTTTAGAGTGATCTCACAAGGAAATTGGATGCACCTGAGCTCAATTTGGAGTGTCATAGCAAAGGGGCGAATACTTATCAAATCAAGACATTTCAGGTTTTTTATTTTAAATTACATGTACAAACAATTCCAGAAGTTTCATTCCACTTTGACATTATAGAGTAATTTGTGTAGATGTGACAAAAAAAATCCCATATAAATGTATTTTGAGTTTGCAACATCACAATATGTGACAAAATCCAAGAAGGGGGGTGTATACTTTCTGAAGGCACTGTGTATCTATCTATCTATCTATCTATCTATCTATCTATCTATCTATCTATCTATCTATCTATCTATCTATCTATCTATTTTGTAGGTTTCAAATTCTCTATTGTGTTTAATCCATTCAGTTTAAGGCTACCCGTGGTAAAAATCCAGAAACTGTCCCTTTGGAGAAGTCTCTGGAGCCTGTTAGCTTGTCTTCTAGCATTTCTGACCATTTTGGTCCCCATGAAATGTAAAACCTTGGGGTATCATCATGGTAGTCAGCAAAGTGTTCCCCCAACAGGTGTCTCTCTACATTTCTTTATGTCCCTGACACGTTCCTGCAACCTTCTCCTTGGTGACCGGGAGTACTGGTGGGCCTCCGCCACCAGGATCTGGAATATCAGAAAGGTGGACTTGGTATGCTAGGCTCTGGAGCAGCTGCATGAGGCTGTAATGCAAGGTACATGTGGGATCTATTGCATAGGGTGCTCAAGTGCAGCAGCTGAGATCTGTCTCTGTAAGCAATAATTGGAAAAGGGGCCAAAAAATGTGACTCCCACCCTGGCTCAGCAAGGATATGAAGCAACAGATCTTAAGCAAAAAACAAGTCTTTGACCATTGGAAAGAGTCTGGTTGCCTCTAGCACAGAGATCACTACAGAATAGCGCTGAGGGACTGCAAAACTAGAATTGCAGACACCAGAGTCTTCTTCCACTATGTATGTGTAAGAAGAAGGTGAATATGAGATTGGGCTCCCGAAAACAGGAATTGGGGGGGGCCTGTGAGAGAGCCAGGGTTGGTGACTGAGACACTGAATGTTTTGCTTCAGTGTCCACCAAAGGGTCCCCAAGGGGCTTGCTCACTGAGAGGGCCCACGGCATCAGGGGTAGCCATGATGCAGCTGCTGGACATCACACCCACCCTGGTAGCCAGCTAGCTGGCAAAGATCAAGCCTGGCAAGTTCCAAGAGGTGGATGGGTATACACTTCAGGATCATAGTGGAGCTTAGGGAACAACTGACAGGACTGCGTGCAGTAAACTTTCATGAGTCTCTCTTCAGACAGGTGTGGTGCTGGAGAACACGAAAGTGGCCATTGTGTTCACCATCTTTAAGAAGAACGCATGGTCGAACTCTGGCAGCTACATGCTTGTCAGTGTGATGTCAGTGCTGGGCAGGGTCTTTGAAGCCATTATCAAGGGATAAATTATGGAGCCCCTGGTTTGAGGCCCTGGTTCTTACCACCACGCAGCATGACTTTACGAGGGGCAGATCATGGCAAACCAACCTGACCACTTTCTTTGAGGAGGTGACCCTTGAGGAGGACTGTGGCAGGGCTGTGGATGTAGTCCAACAGGACATTTTGTCACTGTGGTGCATGACCAGCTTTTGGGCAGAGTCCACCACTGTGGTATACACAAGGTAGATTGCTAACTGGCTTCGGGGCAGGAAGTGGGTTGTACTGGATGAGTACCGGTCTGAGTGGGAAGGGGGTACTCAGCGATGTCCCTTGGGGATTGGTGCTGGGGCCACTGCTGTTTAGCATTTTCATCAACGATATGGAACAGGGCTAGAAATTCGTTCTAAAAAGTGGTGTTCCACACGGAATGCCATTTCCTAAGATCTGGTATTCTATCTTGAAAACTGTATACAAACCCCTCTTTTGCATACTGCTGTTAAAATTGCAGAACCAAGATATATGTCACTGTTTCAGTAATAAAGGGCAAAATGCAACTAATATTGTCCTTCTTGGTATCTATTGCATCTTAATTTTTTTTTTGACCAATGTTAAAAGTTCCCACCACAATCAGTCTGGAGCATCATAGTTGTAGGGGTTGCTTTTGTGGGGTTGAGAGAGATTTTACATTTCAGCTAGGGACGTTGTTATAATTGGTGAGACATAAAGGACATATCTGTGACAAACATAGCAGCTGTCTTTTTACTGATCTCTTTTCTGTTGCTAGTGGTGCAACCTTGCTGTCAATGAATTGTATTTATAGAGGACTTGTTCATTGTAAGCATTGGAAGTCATGCTTACTATACAAGTAAACAGAATGTAACCAGTTTATTTCCCCTTCAAAGGAATAGTTATAAGTCAAGAATAGCTTTCAGCTATATAGCTTAAACATCTACTGCGCTAGGCTGTACATTTCGGGGACTGAAACATTCTGAGGTGCAAAATAAAATAAAAAATAAGACATTTAAAATATATCTGGTTGTGTTACTGTGGATAGCACCTAACTTAAGTAGCAAAAACCAACTTAAAAGGCACAGAAGAGCAGCCAGCGTTGAGTATTTACCACAAACCTCCGAATTTCTATTTTAGATGCTGACAATTTCAAAAACATACGGTACACCAACTCTGTCAGTTACTTCCCATCCCTTTCAATGGGGAGGGAGGTCACATCAGTAGATTACTACGTCCCATAAAATGTTTAAATAAAACCATTAAAACACACTCCAGTAAAGTACCATGCTGAGGACAAACTACAGTAGTGATTTATACATTAAGCTACCAAAAACACTCCGTGCACTCCCGAGGAAATTGTAAAGTAGAACTTGCTACCAAATGAAGGTGCTCAGCTCTGCTACGGAGCACTAAGCCATTCCAAATGAAACTGCAACAAGCTCGAGGTACAGTGTACCAAACAACTTTCTCACTTGCTTCACATTTATTTATTTTACACTTAATAAAAATTGTTTGGTGTACTGTACCTCGGGCTTGTTACTGTTTCGTTTGGAACAACTTAGCACTCCATAGCAGAACTGAGCACCTTCATTTGTAAGCAAGTTCTACTTTACATTTTCCAAGGGAGTGCACAGTGTGTTTCTAGTAGCTTCAGGTTGTTGGAGAGGTGGCCCTCTTTTACCCTGTGTACCCCTATTTGCCGTGACTTTGTGGAGTTTTCAATTGGACTCTGTACCGATTTATACCATACCAGGTTAGGGGATGAACTTACCAAAGCGCGGCTACACTGTATAGGTGCCAAAGACCACACAACTTGGTCTAAAGAGTACATTTATTCAGCATAGAAAATACATAGCAGCAGCAACAAATCCTCACACGTCAAACGTTTTCGTGTCAGCTGACGCGTTCCCAAGACGTCTTGAGAAAGCATCAGCCGACGCGAAAACCTTTGATGTGTGAGGATTTGTTGCTGCTGCTATGTATTTTCTATGGTGAATAAATGTATTCTTTTTATTTAGACCAAGTCGTGTGGTCTTTGGCACCTATACCATGTAGCCGCGATTTGGTAGTTTCATGTAGGTTGTAGTTCGCTCATGGCTCCGGTGTGCATCTCATTAGTCGTCTGTAGCTACATTTAGGGGATGAACTTCCATTTTCCTGCAGCGCAGTTCTCCAGTTGGTTATTTTACCAAAAACACCATAATCCTGCAGCTAAGTAATGAATCTATGTATATATTTCATTATTTCAGGGTATGTGTGGGGGTAGTGTGATCCCTGCTTCCTGGGCTACCCTATTGTCACCTATAAAGTTTAACTGGTTACTCTGACAATGATGAGCAGCGTCAGGTGGCTCAGTGGCAACACCAAAAAGTACAGAGAAAAACAAAACAATCTGTGACTGAAATGTTCCTGTCAGGATAAAAATGCAGTACATTTGTGCAGCGTGGTTGTTCCCACAGAACTAGAAAGAACGCGTTTTAAGTTCTGAAATGCTGCCTGCCAGGTCATAAAGCATAAGATGTACTGCACAAAATCAATGGCACAAAATTGCCTGCGGCACTCTAACTAATGGCCCTTAAAGTGGTATACACCTCGGATTACCAATAGGCAGAATTTGGTGTTCCGTGCATGATTTTGGTATGCGCGGAACACCAAATAGGGAATTTCAAGCCCTGTGGAAGATGGGGTCTCTGGCAGGCTGCTTAAGTTTTCTGATGGCACTGAACTGGTCGGGGTTGTGGACTCTCTCGAGGATTGGGACAGACTTCAGGGGGACTTGCACAAACTGAGCACTTGGTCCAACTCCTAGAGTCTTCGATTCAGTGTCGCCAAATGCAAGGTGCTACGCTTGGGAAGGAAAAACAGGCAGAAACTACACACTGTGTGGGACTTATTTTGCGGCAGTAGAGGAGAAGGTTTAGTGGTTCACAATAGACAAGGGGCTGAAGTAGGACAAGCAGTGCACAGCGCTGTCAAGAGGACCATCAAAATGCTGGGCTGCATTAAAAGGAGGTGATTAACTGGGTAGGGGGGTAATCCTGACACTTTACAAGGCCCTGGTCAGACCCTGCCTGGAGTACTGCATGAAGTTCTGGACCCGGCAGTACACATTGAGGTGGTTGAGAGGGTGGTTTGGGGGACAAGAGCTATGAGGAGAGGCTGGTGGCCCTTAGCATGTTCACCATGGAGAAAAGGAGGTTGAGAGGGGGGGAGGTGGTCTCAATCTTCTGCAAACTCAAGGATATCAACCAGATTGAACAGACAAGGATGTTTGATCTGGTGGCCTACAGCAGGACGCATGAAATTGCCCTGAAGCTCAGAAGTGATAAATTCCAGGGTACAGTTAAGAGGCACTGCTTCTCCCAGAGGCTAGTGAACTTATGAAATGGCCTACCAATGGAGATGGTGGGCATGAGACAGTACAGGTGTTAAAAGCAAGTCTGGACAGATTTCTGCTTACCAAGAGAGCTACAGGTTACCCTGTGTAGTAGAATGGGTATGGAAATTCCTGTAACGTAGTACATATTGCACAGCATGTGTACTCATCACTGCATACAAAACAGGGGTACATGATGGACCTAGAGTTCTTACTAACTTTAAATTACAGTATTACTTTGAAAATCGGTCTATCTAATCGCATAGCTGCAGTGGGTGACCCTGAGCAGAATTCCACAGTAGTATCAGTAACAGCTGAGGAGTGTCGTGGGTGCAGTAATGAGATCACACATATAAAGTAGAAATATGGTTGGACACACCAAAGGTATGTCTAGATTTATTATAAATAAAATTGTAAAATAAAAAAAAACTCGGACTTATACTTTTCTTGCAGTACAGTTCTTCAGTTCAGAACATGCAGAGATGCAGCAGTTTATAACAGTCCAACAATTCAGCTGTTTTTCAGGATACAATTTCAGCAAGATCAGTAATTCAGCATTTCAGCTCACTTACTTGCCATAACTAGAAAATAAAATAAAAGGGCACAGCACAGGGAGTTAAGGGAACTGACTCCCTGACATGGGTCTCTGCTTGATCTTAGACTCGGAGATCCAATTTCAAGGGAGACCTCACCAGGTTCAATCCCTAAGTTGATCTGACTACAGGGTCTCTAGGCAGCTCTTAAATATCCAGCTGACTCCTCCCTAAGAAGCTGGACGCACCTCTAATAATCAAAATATGAGGAATATTCTTTATATTCTGATTAAAACATTTGCTGGAATAACAGACTAGATATATTTATACAAATAATCAGCTAGCACCTGTTTTAACACACAGATATATTCTATCTAAAAATCCTTAAGGTAGAAGAGGATGTTAAATGAGGTGTAGCTCCTCCCTCACAAGGGTGATAGATAGGTATACTATAAAACAGGCAGCACAGGAGCCGCTGACTCCCTATAGGATACCCATAGCACCCAGCTAGAAGGCAGAAAGTGGTGGGTGAGTGCACAGGAGAGGGAGAAAAGAGAATTTGGCTAGCTACAGGTTTTTCTACATGTTTTTATATACAAAAACAAGCTTAAAACAGACTAGTGTACTTGAAATGCATTTGCAGCTTTGTACATTAATGTTTACACATTTAAACATTTTAAACATTATTCTGAGTGCTACACTGAGTAGCAGTAACATGCAGGCAGATGCAGCTTTCTTTGTACTGAGGTCTGCTACCCTTGTGCCTTCCTTTTCATGCCTGTAAGCACACCCTCTTTCTTGTCTGCATAACTGTTGGGGGGTGGGGTTACACAGAACCACACAGAGTCCTCGCTCTACCTGAACTATCCTCTGGGCTTTTCTTTCACACAGAGGGATTTAAATAAGGTCTGTTTTACAGATATGTGCTTTTTGCTTAAATTACAGCAGGTTTCAGCACATTTTACATTGCTCAGCGTGAGCGCACAGTCCACTTGACCCAAACTAAATTCAGGGTCATTTTAACAGATACGGGAGAGCGAATGCAGCTGAAAGACAACTCCTCTGTCTTTCACTAGCAGTGTCATGGGCTCTCTTAAACAGGGAAAAGCCAATCCACAATACTTTTGTAACCCCTAGATGGCGCTATCCCAGGGGCTACTACCCCTGCCTGATTTGCCACTAACAGGTTGAGGGGCCTGGATCCAATGGCGGGTGCCTCCACCCAGAGGTCAGGGTTTGCAATAGTTAAACTAACTTGGTCACAACCCTCTGGGACACTGCAACCCCTTTCTTCCACTAGTGGCCCACACAATATATCAGAATTATCTTCACAGTATACACTTACCCCCAGGTCTGGTTCCGCACTGGGACCTCCTGTGAAATGAGATACAGTGCAACAATCACAGTACAGTACTTTAACATAGACAAATACCTCAGGCAGTATAACTTTGCTGAAACAAGCAGCTCTGATTTATTTAGGGGATATAACAAGGACAGGGGAAATCAGGTTAATTAGCTTATCACTCTAATAATCTACCTATGCTCTGCTGCAGGCCTATCCCTATCAGTTACTGTCCCTGGGTACCCAAGCCCTAGTGGCTAGTCCAAACCGTGGCAGCTGGTAGGGCCCTTTCACACAGAGAAAAGGAGAATTAAACAGTCAGCAGTACAGTAATTCCATTTGGATTTAATGTGGCAATTCAACAGGGGCGACCCTGAATTAGTACTCACGACCTCCAAATAAGATAGGGTCCTTCAATGTCAGCAGGGCTCACTTGAGGTACACAAACCTCTTCACACATCCATATAAAAGAAAGCACTATACCAGGCAGGCTGCATCTGTATCCCGATCGCAATTACTGCACAATACCCGGGAGAACACACAGCAGATTCAGTTCCTGACAGACCGAGTGCAATTTTCAGCAATTCCTCCAGTCTTCTACAGGGTGAGCCTGGTTTCTACTCTTCAGAGATCCTTTGATTCTTTTCACAGGACGGATTCAGTCCTAACAAGCTGTTACACAAGCTGCAGACCGGAACTCTGGGCCCTACACACGCTTTTTGACTAAACTGCACACTGAAAAGCACAGGGCTCCTTCCTTCTTCACTGCCAAAGCTCAACTGAAACTCCAACCGACAAAACGGGCACTTCCTTTGAGTTCCTCCCAGTTCTTGACTGGATTGGCTGTCACTCACAATAGACTGCTGCTGTTGGTCCAAAAGGCACTGAAGTCTAAACTACATCTCCCAGAGTCACTGCCCATACAATCCTCTTGTGGCTGGCTCAGATTATGAGTCAAGTTCTGATTCGTCCAAGGCACCATTTAGAGCTAGCTTACCCCACTGATTGGTCCAGTTCAGCAGTTCAAAACTAGAATGGGGAACTAGCAGACACAGTTCTGACTGCAAAGAAAGCAGGTTAGACAAACTGTAATTTCATTATTACTCTAAATAATTTCTGGCAAACAGTTACATCTTTCAGATAGGTTCCTTTGCACTCCTGGTGACTGCAAAATGAAGTGAATTGGCAGCAGCTCGGTGGTACTCAGAGAAGCACACAGTCCCCCCATACAAACTAATTATGTCTGCAAGCAGACAGCTCTTAAAGAGACAGTACCAGAGGCTCTAAAAACACTCACTGATAAATGGCTTAAATGCCAAACACCATTCAGGCTTGGAGCATTCAAGCAAGCTCCTGGAAGTCTTTTGGGAACCCCCATTTGCAGGGGGGTTACACTTTTATTTGACACTATGTGGAAGTAATTATTTATTTCTTTAGCCTTACAGTACAACGTGCACAAACAAGTATGGGTAGGAAAACAGAAGACAGGAAGAGATTTTACAGCATAAGCATAGCGAGTGGCCAAACTGCTATGTCATGCCAGGGTTAGAGAGATGCTGTTGCGCAACAGTCTTTATAGAAATAGAATTTAGAAAAGAACCCACACTTATGTGCACTAACAGTACTATAGTGGCAGAGAAAAAGGGGCTTTTACCACAAGGAGTGAGTAGAGAAACCACAGAGGATGGATTTCAGAGCATGGATGGGAGGGGAGGAACTGAATGTCAGAATGGTGCACAGTTTCAGAATATTGAGACAAGCAGTCTCAGAATGTGATGGTTGCACATTCTTGAAATGTGGTGAGGACACTTGGTCTTGGTCTGTGACAGGGACACACATCTAGAAATCTGGCAGAGACTCATGGTTTCGGAATATAGTGGGCGTGCACAATGTCGGCCTATGACAGGATACACCATTTTATTCTGAAACTGCTTGTCCCTACCACATTCCAGAACAGTATTCACCCACCACATTTCAAATTACGCATCACATCCCTGGCACATATTGACATTGTGCGTTCCTGCCACATTTAAAAAGTGCATGTCCCCACCACATTCCAAAATTTTGCATCAGTGCTACGTTCTGAAATTGTCACCACCACATTCCACAATTGTGCATCCCTGTCACATTCCAGAAATGCTTACCCCCATCATGTTCCAAAATTATACAGCTCTGCCACATTGTGAAATTGCATTCCCCAGCCACGTTCCAAATCTGGACATCCCAACTACATTCTAACATTGTGTGTCCCAGTCACATTCTGAATTGTACCTTTCTTTCACATTCTGAAATTGTGTGTCACTGCTACATTCCAAAATTGGCCGTCTTGGTCACATTCCGAAAATGCCCATCCCCATTAAATTCCAAAATTGCGGATCCCCACCACCTTCTAAAAATGAGTGTCCCTGCCACATTCCAAAATTGCATTTCCATGCCTGTTCTAGAATTGCACATCCCTGCCACTTTCTGAAATTGGGTACCCCCCCCCCAATTTCCAAAAGTGTGTACGTACCTGTCACATTCTGAAAATCCATTTTCCTGCTGTGCTGTAAAGTTATGCATCCCATCACATTCCAAAAATGTGCATTCCTACCTGGTTCTGAAATTGCATGTGACCACCACATTCTGAAACTATACATGCTCACCACATTGAGATTGTGTCCACGCCACATTATGAAACTATATGTTGCCACCACAATCTGAATTTAAGCATCCCCACGACATTCTTATATTGTGCAGCAGAACCTCCACATGCCAAAAGTAGGCATTACCAGGCCGACGCATTACAAAATTGCACATACAGTACCTGGCACATTATGCAGCTGTGTGTCTCATGCATTTCAGGATTGGTATGGCTGGAGTTGCGATTGCGGGTGGAACATGGCACTGTCCGGTGTGGCCAAGATGGTGGCTGGAATTCTCTGCACATATGTATAACTCGCGCATGCGCACTGAATTCCAGTGGCGCAGTCCTCCATGTCCAAGTTGGTTTCTGGAGCCCAGTGCACATGCGTTGGTCACCGCACATGCACAGAGAACTCTGGCCATATCATGGAAATGGCTGACTGTGCTGCCGTGCCACCGGAGTTCAGTACGCATGCGCGAGTTGTGCATGTGCAGAGAACTCAAGTCACCATCTTGGACATGGCAGACAATGCCATGTTCAGCCGATACCAACGGGCAAAATAGTGTGGTGAAAGCACAGTAATTGCAGTCCCCGCCACTCTTTAACAAGTCCGTTTGGTATCCGGAAAGCTCCCTTTTCTCTACTGTGCTCACAAGACGTCTGCAGGGCTACGCCTACTACAGCTGTAAAAACTGCACATGACTTTAGAATTCTAAAAGCATGTTTGCCACTGCATTCCAACCTCCCCTCCACATTCTTAAGTACCTTGCATATACACATTGTGGAAATGCATGCCCTGTACCCAACCCAGTGTCAGTATTCCTTTTCAAATGTTTACTCGACTGCAGTTTTGCGTAATGTGGGAGAAATAAATCTGTAAGGTAGCTTGCAGGGGGACTAGGCTGTGAGTTCTGGCTAGGACATCATTAGTAGCTCTTCATTGAAACTGTTTATTTGGAACTGACAGTGAAATTAGGGTAACAAAATGACATAACGTTTAAACAAAGTAACTAGAGATCCCATTTTTGGCATGAGGCTGGGTGGGGATATGCTGATCAAAATTCTGAATTTATTGATTTTAGGAATTTTGACAAGACTTTCTCTTTAAAGCTTTCATTCCTATCTTCTGATATGCTTAGACTATTTTTATATATTTTACAGTAATTTTTTTGCTCTTTTTTTTTACAGCTCCTGTGCTTCTTACATTCACCCTCTTCACTGATTCCTGCTACTGTATTTCTGTTTCAGATTATTTTCTGTTTAATTAATAGTGCTAAAATGTTAGCAGTTTGAAGTGGGTCAGTGTATCCAGAACATTAAGATATGCTTTCATTAAACAGAATGGCTGAGTGGATAAAGAAACAAGCAGAACGGGAAGCAGAGAAGGAGCAAAGGCGGCTTGAAAGACTTAAACGCAAGCTTGCAGAACCCAAGCATTATTTCACCGACACAGAGTACCAACAGCAGTGTCACGAACTGTCAGAGCGTCTAGAGGACTCTGTACTTAAAGGTAAAGAACAAGTACCTTGTTTACTTTTTGTTTTTACATCTCCTTTATGGTGGTCTGGCTCTCCTTCAGCGGGTTAGTAGTCCTCTCCAATCCAGAAAAATATGTTTATTTTGGGGGGCGGTTCTCCCTTCCTGTAGTGTTCTGCAGCACTTCCCACTGCAGTTCCAACTGAGACTGTCCAGTAGAAACATAAATGGTAAAGGACAGAAAAAGACTACCATAGAAACGTAGAATTTGACGGCAGATAAGAACCGCTTGGCCCACCTAGTCTGCCCATTTCCCTACCTAACGGATAAGATGCAGATCCTAGTTAACCAACAGCCTACTTCTCCTACCCCCCACTAGAATTGCCTTATGTCTGTCCCATGCATTCTTGAATTCCTCCACTGTTTTGACTCTCGACCTCCTCAGGAAGGCTGTTCCATGTATCCACAACCTCTGTGAAGAAATACTTCTCACATTACCTCTGAGCCATCACCCTCTATCTTCAAATTGTGCCCCTTGTTTTTGCACATCTCTTTTCTGAAAGATGCTACCCTCTTGGACTTTGTTGATTCCTTGAGGTATTTGAAAGTTTCTATCATGTCCCCTCCCTCCTTTCCTCGAGGCTATACATCTTTAGTTCCTTTAGTCTTTCTTCATATATCTTCTGATGCAGACCCTGCATCATTTTGGTTGCCCTCCTCTGGACAGCCTCCACCCTGTCTGTCTTTGTGGAGATGGGGTCTCCAGAACTGTACACAGTACTCCAGATGTGGTCTTACCAACTGTCTGTACAGAAGGCCAACAACTTCCTGTTTTCTACTGGTGATGCCTCTCCCTGTGCATCCCAGTATCCCCCAGCCCTCCTTACTGCCTTCTCACACTGCTGGCCCACCTTTAGGTCATCTGATATGACTACCTCCAGGTCCCTTTCCATTTTTGTTGTCATTATCTCACCCCCATTGTGTACTCTTCCCTGGGTTTTGTTTCCCAAGTGCATTACTTTGCACTTCTTTGCATTGAATCTAAGCTGCCATACATTTGACCATTCCTCCAACCTTGCCAAGTCCCTTTTCATCCTTTCCACCCCACCTTGTGTATCAACCCTGTTGTAGATCTTTGTGTCATCTGCAAAGAGACATACTTTCCCTTCCAGTCCCTCTGCAATGTCACTTATAAAGACATTAAAAAGGACCGGCCCCAGTACCGAACCCTGCGGTACCCCACTAGTAACCCTCCTTTCTTCACTGTGTACTCCATTTACTATTACCTGCTGTGTCCTGTTGTCCAACCAGTGTGTTACCCAGGCTACCACCCTGGGACCCACTCCCAGGCTGGCTAATTTGTTTATTAATCTTTTGTGCGGGACTTTACCAAGCCCATCAATACTGCCCTACTGTTCTTACGTTGCTTTAATCTGCCCTTCAAGAGCTCCCCCCACCCCTGCCTCCCTTTTGTTCCTAATAACCCTATTGAAGATATCATATGTAAGCAATAAGACATGACAGGGTGTTGGTTGTATCAAGTTTATGCACACCGTGGCACCTAAGCACCTTATGCCTTCAGCACCTGGAAGTGCATTGACCCCAGACAACTAATGATCTGGCATGTTTTATAGTACTTCTATAATGGGCAAACTGAGAAACAATTAAAAAAAAAAAAAAAAAGTTGTTACAATAAACGGTATATTCTTTTGTTAAAGTAACTAGTAAGCCGTAGTCCCTCCCCACCTGTCAGTCATTTGTTTTTGTTCTTCTTTTTGCTCCCCACTCCCAGTCTGCCCTCATCTTTTGTCTTCCTCTTCCCAGCCTGGTCACCCATGTTCTTCCAGACTTACCCCTGCCTTCTTGTTCCTCCCTGACATTTAGTAGATTGAACATTTATGTATCATGGAATACAGGAATTCAGACATTTGCAGAATTCCTCTGGCTGACTCTGCCTGTCTCACACAATAGAAGGCCTCATATAGAGCCATGGACTCCATTTTATGTGTGGTAGGGTAAGGAGCCGAGATTGCCCTGGAAAGCTGGTAATGATGAAAAGGGAATTTTTCATGGTTTCCAAAGAAGTACCAGGAATTAAGACTGTTGATAGTACTTTGTTTTGTTAAAGAGCATTTTCATGCCCTGTTACAAAAGGCACCAAGGACCCTTACCTGCCCTGGAGGCCAAAGATGTTGATAAATATTTATTTTTAATTGCAGGGTTCTTAGGATGGAAGGGATCGTATTTATGCTCTGTGGAGCCGAGAGCCTGAGCCCTTCCACTTCCCAGTTTGGAGCCCCTCACCCCCAAAACAAACCTCTGTGCTTGCATATTTAGTAATGCAGGCATGTGGGGGGCTCCATAGGTTTTTGTAGGGCTCTTTTTTTTTTTTTTAAACACTTTAGAGGGCCGGTGCAAACAAATCAAGGCCACCGCTCGACTAAGAAGATCCTTTTTAGTTGGGTAGTGGCCTTGTTTTATTCGAATTGGCCCTCTAAATTATTAAAAATAGTAGTTAAATGGCCCCATAGAAGCCTATGGTGGTCACCCTCATATTCTCCAGACTTGCATCATGAAACATGCAGTCACAGGAGGCGAGGCTCTGAATTGGGAAATGGAAGGGATCTATTTCTTGGCTACTTTCAGAAAGAGATGTACAAGAACAAAGGGACACAATTTGAAGATAGAGGGGTGACTGCTCTGGCAATGTGAGGAAGTATTTTTTCACAGAGAGGGTGGTGGCCGCATGGGATGGCCTTGCTGAGGAGGTCATGGGGTCAGAAACAGTGGGGGAATTCAAGAATGCATGGGACAGACATAAGGCAATTCTGATGGGGGGTAGGAAGAAGTAGACTGTTGGTTAACTGGGATCTGCAGCTTATCCAATAGGTAGGGAAATGGGCAGACTAGGTGGGCCAAGCAGTCCTTATCTGCTATCAAAGTCTATGTTTCTACTCGGAGCCTAAATATGATCCCTTCCCACTCGAAAATCCTGTAATAAAAAAATTATTTTTTTAGCATCCTTGGACTCTGGACAGGTAAGGGTCTATGGTAACCCTAGAGACAGGGAATGGAACCACTGTTCGCACTGGCGTAATCTACAGACCTCAGACGGTGGGTGGGGGGGGCTGATAAGGTACTGATGGAAGTCATCCTAAAGATGGCGACCACAAGGAGAGGTGCTGCTAATGAGGGACTTCAGTCTGCTGGATGTGGATTGGAGCATCCCAGCTGCAGCTTCAGCTAGGAGCAGGGACATCCTGGACTCCCTGCAGGGAGCGTTCCTCAGGCAACTAGTAAGGGGAGCCCACTCGTGGGGGAGCAGTGTTGTACCTGGTACTTGCCAACAGGGACAGCATTGCAGACGTCACGGTAGGTGACAGCCTGGGGACCAGTGGTCATCGCATGATGTGGTTCAACATAACCACTGAGCCAGAATCAAACCACACTAAGGCGAGGGTCCTGGACTTCAGGATGGTCAACTTTACAAAGATGGAGGAATGCTTCAGGAATGCCCTGACAGGGAGGAGGACATGAGTGATGTGGAGGAACACTGGGCAAAACTAAAACTGGTTGTAGGGAAGGCAGCAAACCTCTGCGTCAGGTAATTAGGCAAAAGCAAGTGGGGGGAAAAAAGACCACTGTGTTTCTCAAAAGAGGTGGCTGGGAAGGTAAGGGCAAAGACGTTAGCATTCAGGAGGTATGAGGAGCCAGAAAGGGAGGACGATAGGGAGGTGTATCAAGAGATGCAGAGGGAGCCAGGGAAACCATTCAGGAGTGCAAAGGCGCAAACGGAGGAGAAAATAACACAGGAAGTAAAGAAAGGGGATGACATTTTTCAGATATGTAAGCGAAAGGAGAAAAAACATGGGAGGGAATGTAAGGCTATGGGGGGAAGGGGAGGTGTGTGTGGAGGGGGACCAGGAAAAAGCAGGCATCCTGAACAAATATTTTTGCTCAATGGTCATGGAGGAAGGGGAAGGTGAGGGACCACAGTTAAGTGACAGGAGCATCGAAGGAAGGGAGATGGACCCTAGTCCATTTACAGAGGAGAGTCCTAAAGGAACTCGTAAATCTGAAAGTGGACAGGGTAGTGGGGCCAGCCAGGATACATCCAAGGATATTGAAGGAGCTGAGAGGTGTGCTGCCTACACCTCTGAAAGTCCTGTTCAACCACTTGCTGGAGACGGGAGTGGTCCTGGAGGACTGGAGGAGAGCAGATGTAGTCCCACTTCACAAAAATGGTAGCAGGCAGGAAGCTGGAAATTACAGGTCAGTAATTTTGACCACTGTGGTGGGGAAATTAGTGGAGTCACTGCTGAAGGAAAGGATTGTGGAATATCTTGATACCAATAGCTTACAGGATCCGAGGCAGCATGGATTCACAAGGAGGAGATCATGTCAAACAAATCTGATAGATTTCTTTGACTGGGTGACCAGGGAAATAGATAAGGGTGGAGCTGTGGATGTAGCCTACATTGATTTCAGTAAGTCCTTCGACACTGTTCACATAGGAGACTAGTAAACAAGCTGGGCAGCCTGGGAGTGGGGCCAAACATGGTAAACTGGGTAAGGAATTGGTTGGGGGGATAGGCATCAGAGGGTGGTGGTAAATTGAGGTCACTGCAAGGAAGGAAGGGTGACCAGCGGGGTGCCACAAGGATCGGTACTGGGACTGGTCCTCTTTAATATTCCATTAGCTCATGTGTCCCTCAAGGGTCTGTCCTGAGTCCTATTCTCTTTTCAGTATTTCTGAACGACCTACCCTCTCTGTTCATCTGGGTCTGTCCATATGTGTGCTGATGACACCTTTCTTTTTGCATCTGGCTCCTGTCCCCATGACCTTACCTCCCAACTTCAGTTGGATTTTGACAACGTTCAGCGCTGGTTGAAGGATAACCAACTGTCTCTTAATGCCAAAAAAACAGTCTCAGTGACTTTTGGTACTCATCAGAGGCTTGCCAAAGTTACTTCTACCCCACTAGTTACTACCCTTGATGGTGCTAATATTGAAGCTGTCTCCTCCTCTAAGTACCTCAGGGTCTGCCTTGACCGGCAGCTTGATTTCTTTGTGCACATTGATGCAATTCACAAAAAGCATCACCCTGTGAATATACTGCTCCCTGCCCGCTGAGAAATTGTCCTAAAAATGATCCTTTCTATTTTTGACTACAGTGATGTAGTCTTCAATAGTGCCCCTAAATCTTCCCTTGCCAGACTGGACCCCCTTTTTCATTCTTTCTGCCACTTTGCTTTAGATTGCCCCTCTCATACTCACCACTACTCTCTTTACTCCGCTCTTTCTCTCCCCTCTCTTGATGCTAGGCGCCTTTCCCATTGTGTCTCTTTTTTTTATCCAAATTCTGGTTCGGCACTCTTCCCTCTTACCTCAAATCCATTCTTTCTCCTCTTCCTTCTATCGTCTACCCTCTCTGCAACAATACTTTCCATTCTCTCTGGCCAACAATAGATTTTCTAGAAGGAAAAGACAATCTGCTGTCTCTTACCGCTTTCCAAAACATTGGTCCTCCCTTCCCCTTCCTATTCATTCTGCCTCTTCTCCTTCCTCCCTGAAGCATCTTCTTTCTGACTTTTTTGTCATCCTACCTGCAACGGCTTGTGACACTTCCTCTTTTTCTCTATTCTTTAGTCTTGCCTTCTTCTTACTGTTCTGCTATTTTCCCTTAATAAAAAAATAAATAAAATATATATTAGTGTGTTATTTTCCAGATGCCTTAATTTACTATTCTGCCTATGATATTTATGATTTTGTATTTTACCTTTTTTTTTTTTTTTTTTAATTGGCCATCTCCTACTCCCCTCTCCCCCAGGGACATATCTGGAAATGAGCTGTTTTCAGCTCAGTATGTGCTTCCTGATTAAACTTTCATGTTTTTTTATTTAGTTTTTTGGTCCTCATCTCCTCCCTCCAACTGGCGATGGGGACACACATGTATTTTTCTGATTTTTTTCCCCTGACCCCCCTCCCCACCCCCAAGGCCTGGCACATGGCCGTGCAAGTGTGTGGAGGGAGGCACGCTTTACACCTCGTAGCGCCAGCACAGCCCCTTCCAACTTCCGATACTTTGCCTCCCCTCTCTGCCTATGCTACCCACCAGACCTCCACCGGTGGGAACAGAACTGTGGAAGTGCGTAATCAACGTGCCACCCTCAGGAGAGAGCTGCCCACTGGCATGCCTCAATCCTGCTCCGCCCCTACCGCACCCCCCCGATGACCCGTGGAGCTGCTCCCGAACCCGGGTCACCGGGTAATGCGGTAAGGCGTCCAGGCGCCTCACCCTCTGCGCCACCAGCCTGGCCCTGGTTAAACTTTTAAATAAATAAATGACTTTATTAGTGACATTACAGAGGGACTAGAAGGGAAGGTGTGACTTTTTGCAAATGACAATAAAATCTGCAGTAGAGTAGACAATCCAGGAGGGGTGGAAAAACTGAATAGGGATCTAAGAAGGCTTAAGGAGTGATCAAGAGTGGGGCAATTGTTTCAATGTGAAGTGCAAACTCATGCACGTAGGGCATAGAAACCCAGGGGCGGAGTACAAGATTGGGGGAGTGGTACTGACTACCCCCAGGTCTCTTTCCTATTGGATGGTCATCATACCTGATGACCTAAAGGTGGCCAAACAGTGCAACAAGATTGTGGGCAGAGCCAGTGAGATGCTAAGGTGTATAGGGAGGGGTATCAGCAGAAAGAGGGAGGTGGTGATACCACTGTATAAATCATTGGTGAGACCACACCTGGAGTACTGTGTCCAGTTCTGGAGACCACATCTCTGGAAGGACATAGACAGAGTAGAGGCTCTCCAGAAGAGGTCAACTAAAATGGTGCAGGGTCTACACCAGAGACCATTTGAGGAGAGGCTAAAGGGCCTCAGTATGTACACTCTGGAGGAAAGAAGGGAAAGAGGGGATATGATGGAGACTTTCAAATACCTCCCGGGTAAAATAAGGTACAAGAGGGAAGCATTTTTCAGAAAAAAAAGGATGCTTAAAAACAAGGGGGCATGCTGTGAAGCTGGAGGGGGTAGACTCAGGGGAAACGTAAGGAAGTAGTTCTTCACAGAGACAGTGGTGGGTGCCTGGAACAGCCTTCCAGTGGAGGTGGTGGGAACAAAATCTGTGGAGGGATTCAGGAATGCATGGCATAGGCATAAGGGAACCTTTGTGGTTAGGGAAGGGAGGGCTAAGCCAGATATCAAGTAGGGTCTACGGTATGACAGTACGTTGGGGAAATGGGCAGTCTAGGTGGGCCAAGTGGTCCTTATCTGCCATCAAATTCTGTGTTTCTATGTTGCGTATTTTCTGCCAGGGAAGGTGCTCATTAATATGTTTATATGTGTAAGGAGGGGATCATGAGAGGAACAAATATTTGTTTTTAAAAATCTAAAGAGACACCATCAACCCCCTTAGGCCTCAAAGCATCTGTTTAAAATAAATAAATAAAAACATTTTTTATCACATTCTGTAGAGATTGCTGATGTAGCTGATAGTTAGATTTTAATTCCTTCTTTTCTTCTTTAAAGTGAAAAACTGACTGCCTCCCCAAATACTGGTATTGCCACACAAAAACATGTTTGTTTACAGTTCTTGATCAGCTCCCACTGCAACTTTCCTGGACTTGAAACACCACCAGTGGAGAGGAGACTATTGTATCATGAAAGGTTGCAGTGTTTGGGGGTGTTCCTAATGCTCAGGAAGCATACAGTAAGAGAAGATCAAGTATTTGAAACAAAACAAGGATAGGTATAATTATAACATTAGCATGCATTTCAGTTCTACCAAGAAAGGAAGCAGATCAAATAACCAGCAGAATTAATTAATTTTATAGAAGGTAAACAATGGTATCTGAATCTGGGGACAGTTTACTTCGTCAGGAGTTTCTTAACATGCACCAGAGCTGGCAGTTGTCCGACTGTAACACATCACCGAAGTAGCTGGTAGACCTGCTGCTGAAGGATAACTTTGAGATGGGTGCTTATGTGGATTTTTCTGACATACAGCTGGAGCTTTCAAATGTCTATGGAGCAACATCACATCAAGAGACCTCTCCTTCTTGCAGTGCACAAATAAGGCCTGTACACTGAAAATGGTCCCTGGACTCCCCAAATGTTAAATGGTGCTTCCTAGATTACTGAGTAACCTGATAATCCCTTGTACTACTCTGTAGTACAGTGCAGTCCATGAGAACACCTCCTGTTGTAAGGACATTCTGATTGGGCTATGTTGAGCCTTGAGACACACCTCTTGTGTTCAAAAACTATATATATAAAAGGCTTGTCTCTTTTACCAGTTCCCTCTCCTCTCTCCTTAACTCTGCCATCCTCTCTTCCTATTCCCTTCATTCATTTGCTGCTCACTCCTTTCATGTTCCTCAAAGTAAATCTGTAGCAGGTCAGTCTGCTTTCTCTATCGACCTTGCTACACTTTGGAACAGCCTCCCTCTCTCCTTCCCTGCACTCTGAAACTACTCTTACCAACACACTTCACTAAAGAGAGCACCTGCAGCTAGGCTTCTTCGCCTTCTGTCCACACTACATTCACCCATGTCCTTTCCGTGCCCCTCTGCTATTTTACCATTGTGTTTTACTCATTTATGCTTACTCAGTTGTACAGCGTACAACTCGATGTACTTTGTAATCCGAGTTTTACACGTCATTGGTTCTGTACAAATGTCTTGCCCAACATTGTCAACATGTTCCCTTAACTCTCAATCTGACTACCCCATAACCAACATACACATGTGCACACTTTTTACATTGTTTTTGTCTTTCTCTGAAATGTATTAATTGTACTGTGATTTTATTTTACATGTTCATGCACCTGTTACTTTGTTACTGATGTTTCACTCCCTGTTGTATCCCCATCCCCGGGCCGCACCTGGGAACGAGCCCCAGCTTAATGTGCCTACCCCGGTCAACACATTTTTAAATACATAAAAATGTGGGTTTCCAGCTAGAAATAATATAGTGCAAAGAGGATTGACATTGTTCATTCAAGGGAGTGTTTTAGGACCCTGTTGAAGGTTTGCAGTGAGTCAAGGTGGCAGCCATATTTGTGATAGTAGTCAGGAATGAGTGCAGTGGGGCATGAATATTGCATGTGACGCGCCCAAATTCTGAATCTCTCTGAAAGTTGTTCCATTTAGGGTAATTAACATACGGGTCTTGGAACTTATTTAGCCAATCAGGAAACTGAAAATGTCTACCCATTTTATAATTAAGATATAAGACAGGGTATGGTAGTATATTATGGGATATTGCCATGCCTTGTGTGCAGTGTGTCACAAGGTTGCAGGCTGTGTGACTCATGTGCCCAAGAAGTGGCAACATCCCATGAAGTACCACATGATGTGATGTATTAGTGTAATGTTTTCCAGAGGTTTCTTAGTGCACATAAAATAATAAAAAAAAAATGGTAGATGATTATTTTACAGTTCAGGTGTACATTAGAAAAATAGTTCCCTTGCTGTGTTACCTAGTCGGCAGCTGGTGCTGTTGTACTTTTACACAGGACAAGTGAGCAGGAAACGGTGTGGTAGGGGTAGGACGAGGGATGGTTCTGAGTTTGCATGGTATTTGGCCAGCCCATTCTTGTTGTGCAGAGGGAGCATTGGAACAGATACACATGGACAAAATTGGCAGCACCATATGGTACTAGCAGCCACAGTCCCATGCGCTAGAGTGGAAGTGTAGGGGTGGGGACATAAGACCATTGACTTACCTTGAGACATTTAAAAGTAAACTCGAGACCCACCTCTTTCAACAAGCTTTTAATACTCCTTGAACACTCTTGTTTGTACCCTGACCTTGTAATTTTTGTTACTGTTGTTATAACGAGCATTGGTATCTGTTCAGTTGCATAAAGAGTTGTTAACTGGCTGTCCCAAAGCATTGTTGTAACCTGGAAATGTTGAAAAATAAAGTCACAGCACTATGTGGCAGAAGGGAGGTTTCTCAAACCCTGCAAAGCAGAAGGCAGAGACAGCCAGTGGCTTCAGAACTATGTTTGAGATTTGGTTTAAAGGTGGGTGAGGGGTCAGAATCTGATCACCAGATGGCATTAGGGTGCCCGAAGTGCAGCTGAAGGTCACCTCCTACCAGCCAGTCGTTAATCCCAGAAAAGTGACCAAATCTGAGTTTGTTACTGGCGGAAACAGTAGAAGCTGAATCAGATCATATTTTGGCCATAAAATCAAAGAGTAGGAAAGAAGTATTAATAGTCAGTGTTTATTTCCCACCTAAAGATTCCAGATACGTTGAAGCGAGAGCTATTGAGAATCTAATGGAGCTAATGGATAAATGCACAGAACATAATTCAAACTCAAGAATGATTTTAGTAGGGGACTTTAACGCTAGAGTAGGGAGAAGTGTGGGAGCGAATCAAGAAATAGCAACAATATTAGCAATTCAGGATAATGCTAGAATCGGGTTGAGAAGAGAAGCTAAGGATAACAGAATGACCAAGGTAAAAAGCTGTGTAATAAGCTTGGAGACAGATATTTTATTTTAGTTAATGGCAGATCAGATGGGAGACCCAGAGGGTGAATATACTTACCTGGGAAATAGGGGTGCATCAATGATCGATTTATGCTGGATAACACACTATATTCGGTCCCAATATTGAAAGATTTAGTAATTGGAGATAGGTCAGACAGTGAGCATAGCCCAGTAGAAATAATTATAGATATAGGTTATAACTTAACAGAAAAAAAACTTGCAATTTAATAAGAACTAAAAAAGGGGTAAACTGGAATGTGAGTGGTAATTATAGGTCAAAACAGCTTCTGGAGGAACGTGAAACTGATCAGGAAATAGGCATTGGATATAAGAAGGCAAGTGAGTCCAACCTGAGACAATTAATACAAACTCTTGCAAGAATAGCCTCCCTGCTAGTTAAAGTGACGGAAATCAAACAAAGAAAGGGTAGTAAATGGTTTGACAAGGAAAGTAGGATGCTAAAAAAAGAAAAAAAAGTGTAAATATCCTGACAAGGCTAGTTAAAGCCGATCCTTCTAGGGATAGTAAAAGAACATTGAATAGAGCTAGAAAGGAGTACAAAAAATTGTTGGGGCCAAAAAGGAGAGAAAGTAGAGTGTTACAGTGGAAAGAGTTTGAAAAAGCAGTGTGGAATAAGAACAATGAAACGCTCTGGCAATTTGTATCTTTTGGGTGGGATTTCCATTTGGAGGATATAGAAAATCACATAGCCACAGATTTGGGACTCGTAAAGAGCTGTTCCAAATAACTAAAGAAGGGGAGACCACAGATTACACCCAGAATAGGAAGTGTCATAAATTAGATCCTGAAATAACAGAACAAGAGATTATGGAAGTATTATTTTCTGCAAAAAGACACAAGGCTCCAGGTCCAGATGGTATCCTGTCGGACATTATATTGAATGATACTCAGCTGTGGGTTCCATGTTTACAAAAAGTATTTAAAACAGTTACAGAGACAGGCAAAATTATCTCTACATGGAATGAAAACTTCATAATCCCAATCTTCAAGAAGGGAGACAAGAAAAACCCGAAACACTGCGGACCTATCAGTCTGTTGGACACCTCACAAAAAATCTTCACTGAAGTTTTACATAAAAGGATACTAGACTGGATTTATGAATTCGACATCATAGATGAAACTCGGGCGAGCTTCATGTCTGACCATTCTACTTTGGATCAGTGTTTTGTATTAAGTCATTTGATGCATAAGTATGTTAATATAAAAAGATAAAAACTTTACTGTGTCTTTTTTGACTTGCGATCTGCTTTTGATTGTGTGAACAGAGCCAGGTTATGGAACACTCTAGAGGGGTATGGATTGCAGCCCGCCATTCTGGATGTCAGTATAGCTCTGCATACCAATAATAAAACATCTGTCAGATATAACAAGGGGGGGGATAGGACGGCTAAGTTTACAAGTAATATAGGGCTTAGGCAAGGATGTGCACTGTCGCCGATATTGTTCAACTTTTTTTTGAATAAAATCATGAAAAAATTGTACAGAGAAGAATTCCATATGCCAAAGATAGGTTTGAGAAGTTGCCCTTATCTGGTGTATGCCGATGATATAGCACTGATTTCCACTAGCTTTCTAGGTATCAAAAGGTTGATTCAAGAATTTCAGAAAGAATGTGAAGAAATGGAACTTGAAATAAAATATAATAAAACAAAATATATGATCTGCAACAAAAACCCAATGAAATCGGGAAAGACTTGGAACTAGTTAGTAATAAGCACAAGACAGAGAGAGTTAAGGAATTTTGCTATCTAGGGATTTATTTTGTCTATAACTTAAAGTGGAATAAACACAAAAAAATAATCCGACATAAAATAGAGGTTTACCCAGGTGGTGGAGGGTTTTGCCAATAAATTTGGGGGATACTCCATTATTGGGTACATCAGAGCCTTAAATGCAAAAACAAAAAGCCAGATTCTTTATGGCACTGAGATTTGGAGCTTGGAAGGTTCTGATGAACTGGAGTCCATTTTGAATACAGTTTACAGGAAGATAATAAATCTCCCTCCTGGGGCCTCTTCATGCATGACTAGGCTAGAACTTGGGCAGCTTCCTCTCAAATGTAGTATGGAACAAAGGCATGCACTTCATTAAAATTTATAATCAAGGGGAAACGAGACTCCCAAGAGCATGTATAGATGAGATGATTGAATATGTAAAGAGAGAGGGTTCTCTTTCCCATACTTTGAGATAGTTAACAAGATCTTAAAACCCTATGGTTTACTGGATTGTCCAACAGAATGTTATATAAACCCAATAGAGCTAGTTAAAACCAATGTTAAGACAAAAATTGAGGTCTCGATGCAAAGAGAACTGGAGCTTGGCAAAAATTGTAAGATAAGTAATTGGCTAGCAATGAATAAAATAGACTTTACAATGGCCCCATACTTATCTGTAATAAAAAATAGATCTAAAATAAGAATTGTGTCCAAATTCTGATTTGGCTGCTGTGCAAGCCAAAGATTGAATGCCTACTATGACAGAGACCCCTAAACTATGCAAATGTCCATATGGGAAGGATGACCAACTCCATTTATTAATATTATGTCCAATTTATAAGAAAGAAAGACTCTCTTGGGTCAGTTTCTAGAGCTTATGGATATGGAACCAAATTATCAGCTAAATGTGTTATTGAACTCTGCTTGTCTTGATGTACTGGAGGGAGTTATTCAGATGTGCAATATTTTTGAGAAAACAAAGAAGCATATTGTTTAGAGATATACAAAGGAAATAAGTATACAGGGGGGCCTTGGAATAGTGCAATATGTATTAGGTACGCTAGAGAAAGGTTGTGCAATATTGTAATAGACTGACATAGATTGTGTAAGAGTTGATTTTTAATGTATAAATTATTTGTCGGAAATGTGATTGTGAAATGTGCACTTTAGTCTGTATGACTGTGTTTTGTATTGTAATGACAATTTTAACTTGTCCACCAATAAAACTAAAACTGAGTTTGTTACTGTGGTTAAATCTAGTTGCAGTAACAACCTTTTTGGTGGGACTTTTTTGCCAAGCAGTGTAGCGTTGGGACGTAATGTGATGCTGGCAGCTGGATCAATCATTTCTTAAAGATTAATGACTAAGCCAGTAGGCAGTCAAAATCTGAAAGGCTCATGTATATTTAATTAGACTTTTAATACTCCTTAAGATGAAAAGACTACTGGGTTGAAGAAACTGGCAGTAAATACTTCCCAGTCATAAAAATTACTGCACTACTGGGCAGGAGCCCAGAGCCTGAGACTACACCAGCAGTAAGTAAGCTGTGTTAGAAACCTGGGACTTGGAGAGAAATGCAGCAGTGGTTGTACTGGCCGAATCAGGGCTTTAACACTGTGGTGAAGAATGGACACCAGGGCAGCCATATTATGTGTGGAGAACCAAACACCACACACACTCACGGACAAAGTGGGTGCTAACCCCCAAAAAAAACAGGCAGTGAAAAATGAAAACAATTGGAGCACTCAAACTGATAGTAAGGCAAAAAGTTACTCACATAGGCGTCACGCCCCCTGAGAAAGCGCCATGCCTATGACGCAAAGCACTGGGGCTTAATGCAGTGCATCTCTTAGTGAAATAAACTTTTGGTTTTGGCTGTATCTACATATTTTATGTGAATATTATTTTGTACTACTATTGGTTTGAGTGCTGCCCGTTGTTCATTTTCGTATATTTTTTTTTTTTTAACTCGCTTTATACTCCTACCCTCTGGCACTCTGACTCTCTCCAGAGGGACACCAGACTCTACGTTATCCTGCCCACCTGAAGTCCCCAATCTTACCAGTGATGGGGGAACTCCGCTCACCTTGGTCCACTGACCCCCTCGGATCTAAGCCCCCAGGACTGCCAACTCATCTTGGTGACCTTTCTGTAATTTAGTGGGTCGACCAGGCAGTGTCGGGAGCACCGGAGGCAGGCTGGAGGAGCTGACACTGGGTATGGGGGCTGGCCACTCGACCCACCTTTGCCTACCGAGGCCAGGGCATTTTCCTTGTTCTGTTCCGCCCCCTGAAGGCTCGAGCGTGCAATGCCTTCACTTGATACTGAGAATGTGGTATCACGGCTTATATATGAGGGGTTGTTGCTCGTTCTCTATCGCAACCCTTATCCTACTTGCTTATTCTGACACATACCTGCTCACGCAGTCTCCTTACATCAGAGAGGACAAAACCTCACATGCTTGCCCCGTGAGCTCTAGCTCCAGCATACAGTACTTATGCACCCATTATCTTCCTTCCCTCCAGCTCTCAACTCAAAACCCCCACTATGCAGGAACGCATACCGTGCTGCCTATACAGGGTATGTCTCCCTCTGCATATGATAACCTCTCCACTTTAATCTTTGCAGTTAGGGTGTTAAACGAAGCAGCTTTAGGGCAACAACGCCCATGTTGTGGCACTCCACCATCCGTGTCCATTAATCCCTGCAAATATGCAAGGAGCGGGAATTGTAAATTATCCTTTTGTGCCATCAGGAAACTGTTGCTCCTCTTGTTATTGTGCTCAGACAGTGTTGAACTTAACCCTGGCCCTCCTGCAGCCATCGCGTCTCCATCTGACCTGCTTAGCCTTAAAGGAGTGAGCTTTATGCATGTCAATGTTTGTAGCCTGCTAAAGAAGATATCTTCTATCCAGGCATGGATATGTCATACAACACCTGATGTTCTGGTAGTCTGAGTCATGGCTCAGAGCAGGCATGCCAGATAATGAAGTGAAGATTCCCAACTACTCTATATTTAGAACTGACAGAAAGGCCAGAGGCGGTGGTGTGGCCATCTATGTCAAGGGTAAATTCTCAGCCACTATCCTGGACTCGACATCTGTCCCAAACGAATTCGAATGCTTGACCCTAAAAGTCGGGATCTCTTCTTCCATCTCACTGTGTGTGGTTGGTTGTTATAGGACCCACTCTGCTGGACTTCAGCTTCTAAAGCACTTGAATAATATCCTAGGACCTGATCCCCCAGAAGTTACCATACTATGGGACCTTAACTTAGACTGGTTTTCCAATGCGGTTACACTACTAAAATCACTTTATGACTCCCTTGGATTGTCACAACTTATCAATGAAGCTACGCACCCTAATAAAAAGATTGTGAACAACAGTACATTGCTAGATGTCATTTTAGTAAATAGGCCCCATTTATTCTCACATGCTGCCACTTTTTTCCCTGATCTCAGTGATCACTGCTTTATTGCTTGTGTAAGATCAAATTCCATGACTATACCTTCATCTAAGTTTACCCTTAAGAGATGCAGACGTAACTTTGATCCTTTGGCCTTCATCACTGAGCTAAGAGATTCTTTGCGTTGGCAGGACTTTTACTTATCTAAGACAGTGAGTGGGGTTTTCGGCATTTTTCATGAAATAGTGACCAAGGCACTAAATAGACACGCACCACTGAAAAAAAGTAGGGTGAGGAATAAATCCTGCCGATGGTTGTCACCGGAGCTGAAGGATGCTATGTTGAAAAGGGACTCGCTCTGGAAAATTGCATGCAAAACTAAGCTTGAAAAGGACTGGTGTATGTTTAGGAGGGCATGGAACACTTGCACCAAGAGGATCAAAGAGGCTAAGGCTAGCTATTACTGTGCTGAACTTGAAATTGCCTCTAACAACTCTTCTAGATTTTGGAAGACAATCAAGGACTTATCAGGTCATACTGCCGAAAACTCTCTACCTACAAAACTTACGTCTGGCAATTCCCTATCTCTGATAGAACATCCATCTTTGTTGCTCTCAATGATCACTTCGTGACCGCAGGGCTTGCCTTTGACAACTCACCTGCTTGTTCCTTACGCTCACAACTTAGTGTGCAAGACCATGAATCCATCGACCCCAAACCATCCTTCATGTTTCAGCCTGCTACTCTGAAAGAGGTTGAAGACCTCATACTACAACTGGATCCCCCAAAAAGTGCTGGAGCAGATTTTATAGACCTGCACTTCATAAAGATTGGTTACCAAGTTTTAGTTGTGCCAATCACACATCTCTTTAACTTATCTCTACCCTTGGGCACCCTACCTCCCATTTGGAAAATAGCCCATGTCATCCCTATCTTCAAATCTGGTGACCCATGTGACCTAAACAACTACAGGCCAATTTCTCTTCTTCCAATACTGTCCAAATTACTGGAGAAAATTGTGAGTACCCAGCTAAAGAACCACTTAGAATCCAATAGCTTGCTAAACCCACTGCAGTCAGGCATCTGAGCTCAACACAGTACAATCACAGCCCTTGCCAAGGTGACTAATGACTGGCAATGGGACCTAGACGATAGGAACTTTGTCTGTGCAGTATTTCTGGACCTAAGTAAGGCCCTTGATACTGTGGACCATAGCTTACTTCTCTCTTCCCTTCTGAACATTGGCCTGGACCAGTTTTCCTTGAGCTAGTTTGCCGATTACCTTACAGGCCGGCTATAGCAAGTAAAGGCCAAAGATGATTTCTCACCTCTCAAACCTCTTCTGCAAGGAGTGTCACAGGGGTCCATCCTGGGACCTTTGTTGTTTGCAATCTACATCAGTAATATTGATACAAGCATAAAAGTGGCCAATGTACACCTATTTGCTGACAATATAGTGATGTACATAAGCAGACCAACACCTGAAGCTGCATACTGTGACCTCCAATCTGATTTCAACCAGCTGCAGATCGAGCTCATAAAACAAAAGCTGCTTTTAAATGCTAAAAAAACCGAAAGCAATGCTATTCTTGGCCTATATTCAGGCTCCAAACCCAACCAACTCTAGATCTTTTCCACGGATTACTACATTACTTGGCAAACCATTAGAATATGCAACAAACTTCAAATACCTGGGAGTCTGGATTGACAATTGGCTATCCTTCACCTACCATATCAAGGAACTGACCAAAAAACTAAGACAGAGACTTGGACTATTTTTTAGGATCAAACACCTTCTTTTTAAAGAAGCCAAGATGAGGTTGGTCCAAACTACCTTCCTTCCACTGATAGATTACGCTGACTTCCTCTATTGCCAGTGTCCTGCCGCAATGCTTACCAAGCTTGATATACTCTACCATAGAGCACTAAGGTTCATTACTGGCCTCCCCTTCTCAGCACACCACTGTTCCCTATATGTGGCTGTGGGGTGGACTTCACTACCCTGTAGACGCCAAAGAAATGCTGCACTTTGAACTTACAGAGCTATTACCAAAAAACTGCCCCAGTACATTTTTGACTGCCTTCCGCTAAGTTTGATAGGTACCTATGCACTAAGAAGTACCGCCTATATCTTGCTGAAAGTACCAAATGTAAAATGACGCTTTGGTAGGGCCGTCATAAGTTGTGTGCTGCCCGTTTTGTGGAACAAGTTGCAAAAAACATTGAAACTCATCATTCCTACCAGCCTGTCTATCTTCAAGACTCTATATGCTCGTTCATTTAAGGAATCCTGCGAATCTTTTCCTTGTCCCTAATCTTCCCATTTGCTATAGGTAGTGCACTTCTATATCCGATCTGGCTTCTCTGCTTCCACCCCTGCCCGCTTGTTCCCATCCATCTTCTCACCTTTAGCTCCTAAATAGCTTATTTGTGGTCATTGTGCTGATACCTAAATACTTTTGATTCCCATAGCCATGTGTCATTGCCCTACTTACCACTAATTAGGCAGGAACAGTAATCTATGGTTGCTGAAACTTATATACCGTTTCAGCACCTTGGCCCCTCCCCCCTTAATACTCCCCACCCTTACTGCCCTTATACCTTTTTTCGCCCTCCCCCTTCCCACCTTCCTTATTGCCCTCAAGGTACTTTGCCCCCTGTTCACCTGCTGTGCTCTCCTAGTCCTACTAGTTATTTTTTTTTTTTTTTGATTGCTGGAGATATGTTGTGGATGTCTGCTGTAATATACCTGTAATTATGCTTATGTTTCTTGTGCTGGCTCTTGTGTATATACTGTCATCATTTACCAAATGCGTTTTACTCTCTAATACTACTGCTGTCTAGTTGACACTCTTTCTGAATACTGTAACCATTGTGAACTTTGATGTCTTATTTGTATTGTACACTGATCTCAAAGCTATCCAGGTCCATCTTGAAAATAAGTTTTGCTCAATGATTAGGGATGTAAATTTGTCATGGCAGTCATACACATCTTGGATTCCCTGACATTTGGTCTTTATTCAGGACTTCCATGACTTTCACTGTTGTCATTAAAATGTGGCAATGATGACAGTGCCAGGAATTTTACTAATGATTCCATGAACAACCAAAGAGTTATTAAAACCTCATCCATGACAAACTTACATCCTTATCAATGATGATCGCCTGGTTAAATAAGGATTTGATTGATTGATTGAATGCATCCAGCATGTGCGTGTGTGCTCCCCACCCATGCATGCAGGATCACCACTACAGCCATCCCCTCAACACAGAAGTAACCCCACCCCCTCCCCCGCAAAAAAAGAACACACAAGACAATAAGAGAACCACAACATCTATTCTGAAAGTTTTGTTGCTTTATTTAAAAAAAAAAGAAGTGTACACTTTTAGGACTTGTTTCCACTTGTTGTAAATCAGCATGATCTGGTCGGAATCCAGTCCACTCATGGTGTTTCTCCGCAGTGAAGTCCCATCTTCAGTAGTTATCCTCTTGGTGATTTTCGTCTCTTTTTTTCACAGTTGTGCCACCCTTCCCTTTTTGGATTCGGTCATGGTGTTTCTCCGATGGCCCCGTCCCTCCCATCTTCAGTAGTTGATTACCCTCTTGGTGATTTTCGTCTCATTTTCTCATAGTTGTGCCACCCTTGCTTCCCGTTTTGGATTAGACAGGCAGGCCCAGGACTTTGAATTTGTACTTCATAAATTCTCCCTCCTGTGTAATAGTTGATGCTGTTCTGGCAGGCTAATTCTCATCAGGATCTCTGGTAAAGACTTTCCCAAATGTAGGTTAACAGACAATTCCTTGACTGAAAGGCAAATTAAAAAAATGGCCACCATATTTTATAGTATAGTGGACATAAAACAATTGGCCACCAGAATTTGTCGCATGGTGGCCAAACTGGCCACCAGGTCAAAAAGTGATTTGTCCCACCCTGCTCAGAATGACACCATCTTGCTAAGAGAACTAGAGCAGATTGGCCTCGACCAGGAGGCACAGTGCTAGTTTGATGGCTATCTGTTATCGAAGAGGCAGTTGTTGAGATTTCAGGTCAGTTTTACTACATCAAATTGGGTGTCCCTCAGGGATCAGTGTTAGGGCCGATCTTGTTCAGCTTGTGTAAGAATCATGTCGGATGTCTCTTAATGGAGGTCCAACACCATTTGTATGCTGATGACGCAGGTTTGAATGTAGAAGGCAAATCAATAGCAGAGATTCAGGCTAGATTACAAAGTGACTTTGAAAGACTGCAAGACTATTCTTAACGAGCACAGAATGGTACTAAATGACAAAGTCACAGGTTATGCTTTTGGTAATAAATCGATACTAAACCAGCATTAAAAATAACTATAAGATGATAGCAGACTGAAACAAGTAGACTTGTATAAATACCTGGGAGTCTGGCTGAACTCCCAGTGTAAACAGGAAGTGCACCTAGATTGCTTAAAGGAACACTGTCATAAACCCCATTTTCCCCCCAGTCTCTACTCACCTGCCAACTTGCAGTGAGAGAGTTTCATTTCTGTTGCAGGGCATGTCTTTTAGTTTAGTTTAAATTGTTAAAAAGTTGCAGCCTTGAGTTCGGGCATGCGCATTAGCGCTAGAACTCAAGGTTGCAACTTTCCATTAAAAAATGAAATAGGTTAGACTGCTCCGTTTTCTACGGGGTTTATTTCTGAAGACACCGCTCAAAGACTGCTACAAGGCACACTTTCTTTTTACCTCGTGACACTGTGCCCCGCTTGTCATGAACGAGCCTTCCGTCACACAGCAGGAACAGTACTAAGCTCTAACGGTCAAGCTCAGTCTTCCGGTGCGGTGGCACTTTCTAAATGTCGCTTCCAGGACAGCACACTGAACCACCATCAAGGTAAGAAACTGATCAAATTAAATAGCAAAGGTTAGCTGAAAACTTGAAATAAACATAAAGGTTGTGCTAATTGGGCATTTCTGCAGCCCTAGTAATTAGCAAAAGGGTTTATGACCAGGGTGGGACAAATCACTTTTTGACCTGGTGGCCAGTTTGGACACCATGTATCAAAATCTGGTGGCCAACAATGTTTTTAGGTGGCCAGTTATTTTATGTCCACTATACTATAAAATATGGTGGCCATTTTTTTTTTTTTAACTTGCCTTTCAGCCGAGGAATTGTCTGTTAACCTACATTTGGGAAAGTCTTTACCAGAGATCCTGATGAGAATTAGCCTGCCAGAACAGCATCAAGTATTACACAGAAGGGAGAATTTATGAAGTACAAATTCAAAGTCCTGGCCTGCCTGTCTAATCCAAAAAGGGAAGCAAGGGTGGCACAACTATGAGAAAATGAGACGAAAATCACCAAAAGGATAACTACTGAAGATGGGACTTCACTGCGGAGAAACACCATGAGTGGATTGGATTCCGACCAGATCATGTACACTTTTTTTTTTTTTTTTTAAGTAAAGCAGTAAAACTTTCAGAATAGATGTTGTGGTTCTCTTATTGTCTTGTGTGTTCTCTTTTTTCGGGGGGGGCGGTTACTTTTTTTGTGACTTATTTTGTTTTCATGACATGGCCGGGCCTGTACTGCTGCTGTGCTGTTACCACCACTGTAGGGTCACCAAAATTAAATTTTGTGAGGGCAAGGGTAGAAAATTCATTTTAAATGATTCCTAAAACTATGGCTGACAGATTGCTAATAGTATTTCTGTTGCTGTCTTCAAAATGGGTCCATCCATCTACCTCCCACTCCAATTACTGTCTCTGTCTCTACTTTCAAGTCATCTCTTCAGCAAAGAGTCAGACTCCTCATCTGTTTCCGCTTCCAAGTCCATTTCATCTGGATGTGTGACTTTATGCCCAGAAAGATGCCGATATCCAGGTGTTGATGAGTACCAGTGATCAATTGATGGGCCTGGATTAAAGTCCTCAATTGTGGGTCCATTTAAACTGATCATCAGCAGATCATCCATAGTGCTATCAATAAGATTGCTACGAGATATTGTTTTAATCCTGTTATGAGCACTAAATCGCCTTTCACAAGCAGCTGTACTCACTGGCATTACCTGAAAAATTGTGACCAACAACCGTAACAGACCAAATCTCTTTAGATTTTGGTGAACTTTTCTTAATGGATGCTCTGTATTTTGATTTTTTTTTTTTTAATAGCATTTTTGAAATCTTACCACTCTTCCAAAAGTTGTTGCATAATTTCTCAAGTTCGGCATCCAGCTCTGGATCAGATAATAGTTGCCCTGAACCGTATTGGGTTTTTTTTGGAATGGCATGTAACTCCGGCAAAGCCCCATGATGGATTCCTGAAAAAAAATTAGAAAGAGAGGGTCATCAGAAGAAGGCCAAACAGCTGTGTCAAATACTGAAAATCGGTTGCAGTCTTCTGACTGCCACATGGGCTCAAATCTGTCACGTAAGAATCCAACCACACTGTTGCATACTTTCTCCTTGATCAGTTTTTGGGCATTTTCACTGGAAACGATCTCCTCGGCTGCTTGGTCTGAAGCAGTGGCCTGCCTGGTTCTTTTTTGCTTTTTATTCATATTTTTATCTACAGGAGGAGCTACAGGACTAGGAGTGCTGCCATCCACACCACCAGTAAGGAGAGAGCCCTCCGAACTTGCATACTCTAAAAACTGTGCCTCAGCAGGGCCTGCACTGGTCTTCAGCTTGATGAGCTCTGAAATGCAGCTCTCCACGCGTGGCTGTACCCAAGTAAGAAGCAGACCCTCTTTCTGAAAATTTTGAGAAACCCTTCCAAGAATAGAAAATAATCTTGTTGAAAGGCCAAGAACCACATTTTTTTTTTTGTGTTTTACAAAGTTCAAGTGTCCTTTAGCACTGTCTGCATCAGGACTCCCACTGTGCTGTGGTGCAGTGTTCTCTCTGTGTGTAATTATTGCTGGCAGGTTGTGGAGAAGAGCTGACACAGCACTGTGATGCCAAGTAACTGGATCTAGCGCACTGTGAAAATGCTGACCAGTTTTTTCAGCTCAATGAAAAGGGTGTTAGCGGCCTCCTCCAAGGCTCTCATTCTTCGGTGAGAAGAATGATAAAATGAATATAGGGCCCGCAAGCCATTTTCGTTTTCTTGAACTTCTGGCATATGTTTTTGGGCATCCAGAATGGCAAGCTGTACAAGATGCACGATGCAGTGAGTTGCAATTAACCAAGGCAGGCCACTGCTTTGTAGCTTGGCTGTGACTCAGCCACGTTGTCCTCGCATGACTGATGCACCATCAGTGGCCATCCCAGAAATCCATGGAAGATTTTTCCACGAAGGGATGGTAAGTTTGTTAGAGTGAATCTAATGCTGCAATGTATCCATCGGCATCTGTTTTCCGTAATAACTCAGTACCAATGAAGGAAGTATTTGGAGTACCATCATCACCAATATAACTGATAAACACATTCACAAATTCCCTTACACTTCTGTCAGTGCTTCCGTCTAACAGCCCAACAGCTGGAGATTTTTTCATTGCTTCAGTTTTGTTTGTGTGTATTATTGTTGCAATGTGATGCACAAACTCGCAGCACCTTTTATGATTTGTGTATTGTTCAATCACTTTTGTAATACATTTGCATAACAGTGAGGTAAAGTAGGCAACATTAAAAAGACACCGCATGAATTCCCTCATTGCAGCATTCATCTTTTGAAAACAAAAGGTCATAGGTGTGGATTCAGGTGCCCTTTGAGTCCTTTCAGCCAGAATACATTTTACATGGGAACTGCTTGCATCATGGACTTTCATAGACTCCATTTTGAAAGTACTGCTACCAACAAAAAACACAGCTGTATGATCTGCCAGATGGGGTTGCTTCCTACACACCTTGCAACTCAGTGTTGCCTTGTTTCTCATACTGAAGCCAGTCAATTTCCCATGACCATTCAACCCTGAAGTTGCGTTTCACTGAATCTTTTTTCCTGTTGGTAGGATTTACTCTGGGCAGAGAGCTGGAGGAAGATGAAATACCTGCAACGGAAACACTGCTGGAAGTAGCGGAAACACTATGAACCTGAACGCCAGTAACCATTACTGATGGTCTGTCAGTGTCAATATGGTCATGAAAGTCACCCTGGCCCCCTCCCCCCCGATGAAGGAGGAGGAGGAGAAGAAGAAGAAATAATAATAATAATTAGCAGCAGGAGGATTTACATTTACATGTGCCTCATCAGCAACATCAACACTATCCGTGTCAGTGTGACTGCTGACTTGGATGGTTTTTACACGTAATTCATCCACAGCAGATAGACTGGGTTTAATAAAGCCAAAGGAAAACAAATTTGGTTGTCGTTTTTGTTTCTTTCCAGACATTTTCTATTACTCCAGTTACAACAGTATGAAGAAGAATGAGTGGCTGGTGATTGCAGCATAGCAGCAGACAGTTTTTGCGTGTACCCTCCACACCAAGAAAGCCTGACACAACCACAGGAGGACTGGATGAGACTGATTGATGTTTGTACACAACCAGACTAGAGAGAGACGCTGAGCCTGAGTGTCACTAGTATGCACACAGGTTATATAGTACTGTGGTCTGTTAGTTAATTGTGGCAAGCTTTATTTATGTTTTTTCGGTCCCCCACAAAAAAGCCTAAGCCTGGCACAACCACTAGAGGACTGGACGAGACAGGTGGACTGTCAAAAAACAAGAGACACAGACAATAATATGCATATAGGTAGTACTATGTGGACTTTTAATTACTGTAGCAAGCTTGTATTATTTTGGGGTTCTTGTCCCACCAAAAAAGTCTGACTTACACAACCACTAGAGGACTGGACGAGACAGGGGGACTGTCAAACAACAAGACGTTGTTGCCAATAATATGCACACACTAGGTAGTACTATGGACTAATTGATGCAGTGGCAAGCTTTATTTTTTGGGGTTGGGTCCCCACCAAAAAAAAAACCTTGGACAACCACAACAGGAATGGATCGAGACTGATGGACTGTCAAGACAATAGAGAATAGAGATGCTGTCAATTGTATGCACACAGACACATTACAGGACAGGTACTGGTAGCACTGTATGGTTGGACAGACTTTTATTAATTGTACCAAGCTGCTTTAAATTTTTTTATGTCTCTAGTGCTCTCCACAAAAAAAAGCTTGTCAGACAACCACAACAGGTCAGGAATGGACCTGGACGGAACTGTCAAAACTAAAAGACAATACAGATTAGACTGAGACACTGACTGTCAATAATATGCACACAGATCAGGTGGAAAAGGTGCTATTATATGGACTTTTACTGAATTGGGTTAGTCTTGTTGTTCTGATTTCTTTTAAGTTGTGTATTATTCATTATTAGCACAAAAAGTATAATGCTGCATCAGATGACGTAACGGGGATGCTGCTGCTGCTGCACAGAAGACAGTGACTGGACTCGGGCAGGACACTAGCTACTTGACTGACTCTACTTCTGTCCAAAAAACTCAGTCTCCTAACAGATGCAGCACAGCACTGTCTGCAGTAAGTGAGTTTTATTTTTCTGCAATTTTAATTAGTCCTCCTGATCACTGACCAACAGACCAAACAAGAACAGCGCAGACTGGAATTTAAATAAGTTTAGCTGCCACCCACTGCTGGTCTAACTTGTCCCAGCCCACACCAAACAGTGATCACTGATGTGGGGGAATAGGTAATTTACAGCAACTTCAAGACTCAGCAACTTTTTTTATGTTGGCGCGCTTGCGCAACCAACATCTTGCGGCAGTGGAGATTTGGAGGCGTAGTCGCTGTTTGGCGAATGCAGGGCACGCACCAGTAGGTGCTTCCCGCATTCCCCAATCAGCTAGCAGCAAGGGCCGACGCCCTGCCTGGCTAATGAGGTGACGACTTCTGAGAAAAGGTCGGCTGCAATGAGAGCAAAGCTCTCATACAGCGTGACCACAGCACGCCTCTCGCTACGTGCAGGCAACATGGTGGCAGTGACTGCCGCTGTTGCCTGTCAACCCCCCTTCCTTTATTGTGTGCTGAAGGGGGTGCCCAGTCCCCATCGGCGGCATGTAACCCCCCCCTTTTTTTGATTGCTGAGGCGGTGCCCAGTCCCCCTCGGCATCATGCGCCCCCCCACCAACATTTTCTTTTGCCGATGGGGTGCCCAATCCCTGTCGGCATGTATCACTCCCTCCCTCGAATTTTGCCGATGGGAGCCCACTCCGTCCGAATAATGTGCCCCCTTCCTTTTTGATTGCCGATGGGGTGCCCAACCCCATGGCTCTCTGGGCCCCTCTCCTTGCTTGCCGAATGGGGTACCCAATCCCCCGGCTCACAAAGCACTCCACCCATCCACACTCATACAGGTGGCACGCCTGGGAGCCCACCCCAGCGTGCCAAGCACCCATTAAAACTAAAACTGTCCCCCAATGTCTTTTATATTTTTTCCTCCTGTAAAGAAGGAAACGGTCCCTCTATGCCTCCTGCCCCCACAACCCGCACTCCACCCACTGTGCACCCTGCCTCCCCACATCCCTCACCCCATACTTACCTCTGGAGCATAGCACAACGACTGTGGACCGGGAACACGCCTGCACTCTTCAAAGCCGACCGCGAACTGAGGAAATGCCGGTAAGCTGTATAATGGAAAGAATAGGGTTTTTTCAACTTTGCTGCATATCTCGGGCATTTTTTGGAATTTTGGCACCAAGTTTTCAACATGGGAGGTTTTGGGACACCTTCTCCTGAATTCTATCACTGTCATGGCGTTAATCGGCCTTGAAAGGTGATTTCGCAGTTACTGCGCGGAATCACCTTTCAGGACCGATTAACGAAACAACAGTGCCAGTGTTCATGAGGTGGCCTCTCAAAAGCCTATGTTGCAAATTTGGTGGAAAAAATCCAAAAAATGACTTGTTTTACGAGCGTGCGTTGCGCAGTTGCTATGCAGGCTCGTAACTTCTTAAATTCACAATATTTTCATGCTAGATTTTCAACATTGTCATTTTTGTACACCTTGTTGTGAACAGTACAGCTGTCATTTTCCACATCCTGCCCGAAATGTGCTTCCGCACTTCCGGCGCACAAAAGCGCGGTCGCTGTGGGAAATCAGTGTTCGGGCCAGATTATGAAAATGACTGTGACACAGTTCATGAGCAAAGGTCCTAAAATGCCTATGTTAAAAATTTGCTAACGATACTCCATAAAATGACTGTGTTACTAGCGTGTGTTGGCAGATTGCACGCACGCTCGTAACGTCTTGCATTTGTAATATTTTCCCTCTGGATTTTCGCCATTGCCATTTTTCCACACCTCTTGATGAACAGTACAGCTGTCGTTTCACATATCCTGCCCAAAATGTGTTTTCACACTTCTGGCGCAGAATAGCATGGTCGCTGTGCGAAATCACTTTTTGAGACAGTTTGAGGAAATAACAGTGACACTGTACATGAGCAGAGGTGCTAAAATGCCTGTGTTGAAAATTTGGTGTCGAACATCCATAAAATTACTATGTTCCAAGCGTGCGTTGCACATTTCCCACGCACTCTTGTAACTTCGCAAAGTTGCTATATTTACATGCCACATTTTCAACACTGGCATTTTTTTTTACACCTCCTTATGAACTATACAGCTGTCATTTTTCACATCCTGCTCAAAATGTTTTCCTGCACTGCACTACCAAAGCCAATGCCAGCGCGACAACATTCGACATTGATAAATGCTTGTTTGTATATATAAATTATTTTCCCTAAACTTGCAGGTCTGTCCAACACAGCGGTAGTTTTTCTGCCCCAGGTACAACCCGCTCCTGACCTGGTCCCTTCCCCCCTCCGCCAGTAGTGCTGCACAAGGTGTCTCCCCCACTACATAGTAAAAAAAAAAGTATATATTTTTAGCAACTACTGTATTGTTGAATGATCACTCAGCCACCTTCAGAATATTTAGACTTGTTTGCCACTGCAGCCCTTAAAAGGGCTTTTTTTTTTATTTCAAATAAGCACTGAGTCTGTCTGACACACGCTTTGCTTTCACTCTCTCAACCGCTCTGATCGCTATGGCGCTTGGAGGGCTTTGGCACTAACACACTAACAGCACCCCCCACGTGGTCGCCTGGCATCTTACCTCATGGTGTGGCTCCCAGTAGTTTTTTTAATATTTGCTGCACATCCCATAACACTGGAGTCGCAGGTAGCTGGACTCTGGAGGGCAGGAGGCATGGCGGCTGTCGGTCACTGTTGAAGGAGGAGCGCGCTACCATTGACATGTGGGCTGTCTGAGTCTCTGCGACATATTATGAGTGCCACGCATGCGCATTGGCGAGGCTCACTGGTTAAAGGCAAAAATGCCTACACACTCTCGCGGACGGCTGAATCCAGCGCTACTACTCAGCAGAATGTTGAGTTTTAAAGGAAATCTGGTGGCCAGTGTGATTAGCCAGGTCACATCTGGCGACCTGGCAACCCTATTTGTCCCACCCTGTTTGACAGTTTTCCTTTAACAAGGAAACTAAGTACAAGACATTGAGTATTACATAGGCATAGGAAATGGATCCCTATGGAGGCTAGAAAAACACATTAACACGATGGTGGTCCTTCTCCTTGGAGACTTTAAATGGCTGCGGTGGTTCCAGGAAAGAACTGGGCAGACTTGATGCATTATACAACCGCTTTGCCCAGTTCATCCTAGAGCACCCCTTCCCCGGAATTCAACATGTTCCCTTTATAGATCCTTGGTTTGGATAGAATTATCTGAACATAGAAGTCTACATTTGATTCACCAAAGTCTCTCTCAGAAAACTCCACCTTATTTGCTAAACTTGTTTCAAACAAACTTAAAACGTGGTCTAAGGGCTGATACTAATATAGAGTTTGAAATTCCAGTTTTGAAAACTACTAGAGGAAGTTAAATACTCTGTTGCCAGGGCCCAAGAGTCTGGAATGCTTTGCCTTGATCTTTAAAAAGTGTTAGGTCATGGTTGATGCATGATGCACTTTGCCAAAGAGATGTTGTAATTCTATAGAAAATGTCTAAAAGGCCTAGAACTGTATATAGTTGTGTTTTATTTAAAATCCCAGTGATGTCCCTTGGAAGTGGTGACTAAGGAAATTGAAATCTGGAGTTACTATCAATCGAACAAAATTTTTATTATTATAGTTGTCACCCCAGTGTTTTAGTGTAATATGTATAATTTATACATGTCTGTTTTGTACTACACTTGACTGTAAGCTCCTAGATCTCAGTAGTTTATACCTTGTGTCGTCCTAGTAAAATTGTCTTTTTTTAAATCGTTTTGGATTACATATCTTAATTGTAGATGTTAATATTCTGTGTATTTTTCAATTTCACTATTTTATTCTGTAACTAAGTATATGAATGGTGGACCCCATTGTAAATGAGCCTTGGTCAGTGTTGGGTAAGTTAATTTTTCTATTACTTTGGGAAACTTGTTCCAGGAAGCTCTGTGCATTCACCAGCAAGGATGGAGAAGCACTAGAAAAAGTAATGCACCTTACAGTTACTTCTTTCTTTTTATACAAAAACAATACAAAAATAAGTAACTATATAACAGATTACATTTATTTGAAAGTAATAGTTTAGTTACTTTCAAATAAATGCAATCAGTTACAGCTATATATTACTTTTTTATAAAAAGAAAGTAACTGTAACTGTAAGGTGTATTACATTTTCTAGTACTTCTCCATCCTTGCTAGTGACTGCACAGCACTTCCTATAACAAGTTTCCAAAAGTAATAGAAAACTAACCTTACCCAACACTTGCCAAGGCTCAATTTGGCAATCCTATTCTTTTTTTTTTCCCAAAAAAATTTATTATTTTCATGTAAAACAAATACATGTCCTCATACAGGGCAGTAGTAATGTGACACAACAGAACAATCGTCATGTTATATAGGCCCTGTACACACTGGTAGTCCATTTTCTAAACCATTTTCAAACACTGTTTTAAACTCACCACACTTGTCCGTCCTCACTGTCCATACCCATGTTTGAACATGGTAAACCTGCATCCACATCAAAGGCCGGTAATCAAGGCCCCTGGAATTCTGCAATTCTGCGGTTGTGGAATTTTCCGCAGAATTTGCATCATGCCGCAGAATGTATATAGCGCCACAGAATTCACTGTTTTTGGTGATTTTTCATTCAAATATACTGTTTTTCCGTATTGTCAGGTATTCTTTCCCATCTTGTTTATCCTCAGCATATGATGTCTTTGATGACATCACATCATAGTTAACCAATGGCAGGACTGCGTTCTGCCAGAGAAATGAATAAATCAAGCCACAGAAATCAGAAAATGCTGCCGCAGAAACCAAGCAGCCCTGCTGCAGAAATCGGAAAATTCTGCCGCAGAACACTAGGGGCCCTGCCGGTAATGTTCCCAGATACGGTTCTGCTTCCAGCTCCCTGTGGAGCATGGTTCTGTGGTGCAGAGGCTGTGCAAGACGGAGAAGAATGGACTGATCGCCCACCTGCATCACAAGGTAAATGATTTTTAAGACTAGGTCCCTTGCAAGGTTTAAACATGGCTTTTAAACACTGTTTCAAACAGTGTTCAGTGCAGATGCAAACCATGTTTGGGCTTGTTAAAACGTTTTATGGGTCTTAAAACATTTTAACATGCCCAGTGTGTACAGGGCCACAGCCCAAAAAGAAAACTGATAATCAATCTGAAGACCTCATGTTCTTTAAAGGGATGTACACGGAAGGTGTAGTCCAAAAAGATATGAAACTTTGCTAGTTGCCTCTAAGGCTGTGGCAGTATCCATAAGGGAGAACAATAAAAGGAAGTTTTAGCTGTGATCCTAAGACTACTATTCACCTTTATATTATCAACAAGGTTGAGGTAGGTAATGGCGTCTGACCTGAGACCACCCGCTTAGTCACATAAAATCAATAGGCTCTTATCCGAGAAATGCAAGAACATTTCAAACTTCAGTACTGTGAGTATTAATTACAAAGGCAGTTCACAAACCTGAATATTGACTTGATTATTGCTGTGGACCCCTAGTGACTTAATGCTTCAGGACACTGCACAGGAGGGTCGAATTTGACCCAGTGGTGGTAAAATGTGGGTTTAAAGAGGAACCTCCTGGGTCAAAACATGATCAGTGGCAGATTTTGAACATTTCACACTCCTTTTAGATATTGTTATAATGTAGGTACATCAGTGTGAACCCCTCTGGCAGAGGGAGGCAGTATAGCATAGTGGTTAAGAGCACTGAGCCGCAAACCTGGAGAACTGGGAATCCCATAGCCACCACTTGTATACTGTGTGACCATGACCCCTTATAAATAAAAAGGGAGGAGGGGTCATTTCCGGGCAGGATGCAATGTTTACCTTTTTAATAATGCATGTTAGTGCTGTCCCTGCTAATAGGCCCATATAGATGGAACTATAGCAGAACTGGAACCGGGTGTTTGGTGACTTTCAGGTACATCACAGTTCTCCATTAAGTAACTCTGTGGAGTCCACCCTACTATATAGTCCTGGATGTGTTTTTCATATCCCCCCTTTCCCGCCTGTCCTCCAGAGAGTACCTGTTAAGACTTCCCGGTCCCTCCTCATAGGTCTTGCCCTGCTGCTACTGTATCATTTTCGTAGCCCCATGAATAGTCTCCAACCTCTCCTTGTCCTTTTCTAGGTGTGGGTTCCAAAATAGCACTCAGTACTCCAGGTGTAATCTAACCAGTAACCTGTACAGTGGCAGTACCACCTTCTTGTTGTGACTATTGAAACCCTGCCTGATGCATCCCGGCATCCTGTTAATGTTCCCACATGCTGTACTCCGTTGAGAGGAGGCGTTCAAACTGTTGTTAATTATCAACCCCATGTCCCTTTCCTCCTTTGAATTCTGAACTGTAACCCCATTAATTCAATATTCTTTATGCAGATCTTTGTTTCCAGTGTATCAATTTACATTTTGCTTTTTGGCATTGAATTTATATCGCCAAATTTTGGACCAGTGCTCCAGCTTGCATTTTATTTTTTTTTGGCTAAATCATTTTTTTATCATCATTTGTTTATGCATCCTTCTCAACAGTGGCCCCTATGGCTCCGAGCCTGGCCAACCTTAGCACCCACCATCCAGTGGACTTACCCGGCTCCAGAGATCCACCATGGATTGCCCCTTGTGGCAGGGCTAAGTAGGGAGTGCCATCCTTCCCACCCCAGATGCCCTAATCCAGAGTGGAGCCAGGGCCCGGTCAATGATGTTGGGCCTGCCGCAGGCATCATCCTGCCAGCAGGGTTTTACCTCGTTTCTCCCTTCCCTGATCCCACCCACCCACCTCTCCACAGTTAGGCTTTCCACGCTGAGCTTGCATGTTCTAGCGTGCTCCTGTGAAAGGTGCAGGCTCCCTGGTCTGCTGCCAGGGTTGATAGTGTGACAGGACCCAGTGCCTCCCCAGCCGGCTTCCCTAGTTCACCCCTGAACTTGGGTCTCCAGCGTGGAGCGCATAGCACTATCTACTTTGCCATCAGATAACCCTTTACTGCTCCAGCTTTTCTACATCCATTTTCATGCTGAGGGTCTCATCATTTTATGGTCTCTGCTGTGTTGTAAAAGTGGCAGTGAGGTAGGAGAAAGTAATCGGTCTTAAAGAAATCCATATCTTAACACAAGGATGGGGGGGGCGCTATAGATCCTGCCTACTCTGTATTAGCAAACATTTTAAAGACTAATGATATAGTTGAAGACGTAAATCCCCTTCTAAAAGATGATTAAAGGTAGTAGTGATTCTAATCGCATTTCTTCCTTGTGTACAGGCACCCTGTTGTTGCTTTCTTGGTCAAACCACTCCCTCCCCCCAAACTCTTAGAGCATATGTCATCAGCTGACTTTGTCTGTGAGGGGTACAGGTTCTGCTCTCCCCTGAGACTGTAATGAGTTCCTCTTGTAACTCAGCTGTGAGGGGCGTTGGAGTGGAAGGAAAGCCATGAACTTGACCTCTGCTGACACAGTGTGTGCCCCCTTCCATTTGAGGTGTTAACCAAACCCTGGTCCCAGTGTACTACTGGGCCATCCAGTTGGTTTTTTTCTTCCCTTGCCCTCATGGCATCTCCAGTCCTGGTCTATCTACCCACTGCCTACCCAACCCACCTTGCTGCCTCTGCTGGCCATCTCTTAGGTCCCCAGGACCTGCACTGCCTCAGGTTTGGTTTGTTCCATCATGGCGGGGGTCATGCTGCCACCTTTGTTTTCGGTAGTTTTTTATTCCCCATTTTTCTTCTGACCTGGACCAACACCTTCCATGGTGTGCAAGCATGATGCAGTCCTGCATATTCATTCTATTCAGGTGACTGCTCACCAGTACCAGAACTTGAGCAGACTTGCTACTCCATGCCATCATTTATGGCAACTTTCTCTGTTTATGCCCTCCTGAGTAGCAGAGCATTATCTGGTGAGCTTCATAGATGGGACCACCTCAGAGGGAGGTGGCCTCCTCCCCACCAGCTCCAGAAGGGGGTTAGGACACGCTGCTTCCCTAAGGACAAGAGGACCAATGGTTGAGCTGCTGTGGTCCAGGAGGTCATGTGAGAGATCAGAACAGTCTCTTTAAGCATGGTGAGAGTGACCACTTCATCTGCCTTGCTAAGCCTGTTTATTCTTCCCTCCTCCTTCCGGGTGCAGCGATAGGATGTCATGTGCTCATTTGATTGCCAGATGTGCTCTGTGCCTTTTGCCTGAAGTGACTCATGCATTGCCTCCATCTGATACTAGGAGACAGGCAAGCAGTGACCCCCAAATGCCATGGGAAGAGAGTGCCCAATCGTACCCTTGATCCGTCCCTGTCATCCTCTTTTTTTTTTGTGTGTTATGGGTAATCTGCTCTTCACAACTTATTCTCTTCTTAGCCTCTTGCTTTTGCCCTTTTATCTCTGAATATTAAGTCATCTCTGACCTTTTTTATACCCAACTTGCTCTTTCTTTCTTCTCTACCCCTTTTTTCTCCTTCAGGTGTGTACTTACTGTTTTGTTTTTTTGTTCATCCATTTTCCCTTGGCATCAGTCCTGGTCTCCCACCCCAGTCCACCACCTTTGCCTCTGGCATGGTATGATTGTAGTGACTCTCTGTCCCACCTTAGACACCCCTGTAGTATGGCCTCCCCAGAGGAAGAAATGGACACTGCACAAAACAAAAGCTGGCAGCTTCCTGGAGGAGCACCGGAAGCTGCCTCACTGGGCTTGTCACCTTTTCCTATGTTTGAAGAGATGAACACAGCTGGTAGTTAGTGAGATAACAGTGCTCTGCATTCACTGGGGAAAAGCCCTGCACTGACGTCACTGAAATGGCTGTCTAAAGGCCAACTCATAAGCCTAGGGGAAGGCACATCTCTATTCCACATGGTGGATCTGGGTTGTATTCCAAGCCCTGGATTTCATTTGGCTAGCAGTGAGGTTGAGTGCAGTCTTCGAGGGATGCACTCGCCTCCAGATTTGGATAGCAGTAGACTATCACTGCTGGGCTGCCCCTAGGGGAGGGAAGCTTAGCACAGAATCTCCATGCTGCTCCTGTGATGCACAATGAGGTGCCTAATTTCTAGTCCTGAACCTACTTCACTCACTGTGGGAGCATCTTTCTCAACCATCTATCGCTGGATCTTGCTTCACTTTGAGGCTGGGCATCCTGGAAGGACCTACTGCAGGGGGACATTTCTGAACCCCAAAAGGAGGTGCAACTGGTTGCATTGCTGGCGAGGTATCCAGAGGGAGCCATGTAAGGGGACTTCATTGTGATGAAGGTGAAATTGGGCGGATAAGAACAAAGTAAAAAGGCACATCATAAAAGAAAATGGCGGATGATAAATCCTATCTCTGAATCCACAGACTGGCTACCAGAACCTGCTGGTGGTGGCACTGTAATAAACCACACCTCCAGTTCCTCATTCCTGCTACAACAATTTTTTTTATTTATGTGCATTCTCTGTTGCCTGCTCCCTTGAACTTTTTAACTTCCAGTTTTTGTTTAGCACAGATCATAATTTCCTTTAGGTTTGGAACCACAGCTCTGTAGACCTTTTTGGCTGCACAATCAGATGTTGGTCACTGTTTTGAAGGAACACTGCTCTCTGATACTTGGTACATGTAGTAAAGTGCTTTTATTTTTCTTCCTTTTAAAAGGTATGCAGGCATCCTGCAGTACCATGGTGTCAGCAGAAGGGGGAGCAAGCCGGAAGCGCCCGAGTAAAGCTCTGAAGCAAAAGACCAAATCAGGAAAGAAGAAATGCCTCTGGCAAGTAGACTTAAAGGAATTCTGTGATTCTTTTTTTTTTTTTTTTTTGTGATGGAAAGTGATAAAACATTCTGCTTATATATTATTTGTTTTGTAAAATATTTAACTAGGAAGATCCACAGCCTGTTGAGATGCTGTGATCTCATTTAAAACAGTGTCTTGGTGATAGCATAATTACAAGCAGCATACCTGGTACCTCCTAGGTCACAGCTAAGTGGCTGTACTGCTGGACTACACTGCCTATCCACAGCATTGGTGAAGCAGTTTCTTCCAAATTACAACTTGATGAAAATCCAGTTACTCTCTTTGCACCTTACCATGGAGGCCTCTGCTTCACGTCTGTCTCCAGGTTACAGCCGACCCCCATTTCCTGTCTGAGGTAACCTGCCATCAGGCTGTCCTCTGATATGCTGCCATACTTGCTTTCCTGAAGCCTTTGCAGTGAGGCACTATTGGATGCCCATGTTTGCCAGGAGACCAAATTCAGCAAAAAAAGGAGTGGGGTGGGTCTGGGTTAGGCAGTGAGATGGTGCTGATGGAAAAGGGGGGGGCGGCAGCAGAGCCATCTGCTACTCAGAGCATTCGCCTTTTTCAACCCTGTTCTGCATTGGGGAATAGGAATGCCCAAGGATGGCACATCTGCCCAAACACCCCTTTCTTGGACCACACTGCCATGTTCTGACTTCAAACCCTTGGGCCCCTGGGGGTTATCAAGTGGTGGAATCAGGATCACTCCCTGTCTGGGAAAGTTGAGCACCTGAGAGGATGCTCTGCTGTCTCCTGGCTGGTTCACTCTTGATGTCCCAGGCTCACTGGTGTGTCAAGTGGTCCTCTATCACTCAACACTGTGGCGCCAGTTTGGAGATCAGTTTTAACGTCAGCACTCTGGGACCGCTCATCCACACTCCTCATGGCCAGTAGGTGGTGGTGTAAAACAGCCCCAGGAGTTCCTCACAGTTTGTATAACTTGGGTAGCAATTAAAAAGAGCAATAGTGAGAACCACCTGAAATTGCATAAACTTTAATAAGACCAAGAAACTAGTCACTTTGGCTAGGGAAGCAGTTCAGGACAAAAGGAAAACCATTAGATTCTAAAAGAGGAAACTGAGTGAGACTAGCAGGTCATATATAAAAGATAAGCTAGAGATGAGCAGGGATCTCATAAGGAGGGTGAAAGCAAACGCAGTACTAAGAGCTGAGAAATGGGTCAAAAATAGAAACCGATACTCCCACAGTGAAAGACCAACGGACCAGCCAGTCTGCCTCAATAGGTATCTCTACGTCACCCCATGACCTGCCGTACTGATGGGGTTTCTACCCCTGGCCATAATTAAAATGAGGAAGTTTTCTTTACATACATAAAGGAGAAATGTCAGACGAGGCATAGCATAGAAAGAAAAAGGAAGTGACAAAAACAGTTTAAAAAAAAAAAAATGCACATATATTCAACAAGTACAGTACTTTAATTCTCTGCTCGTAGTGGAAGCTTCAGGTCCAGTTCCTGAAAGCAGGAACAGATTGAGGGGTAACCACAGTGACCCTTTCCACTGGCGTCTGTCCACTGTGCCACCAGATGGCCGTGACGTAGTGGGACACAGTGCCCCCCCCCCCCGATGGAGGAGAGCTGTCTTTGGGATGTTCAGTTCTCCCTCCCAAACCTGGTAGCTGGCATAGCAAGTGGTTACGCTACCACTACACTACTAGGCTGGCTACTGAGTGCATGTCTGACTGTAATGTTATTATTGGAACTTGTCAGCTATATGAGGAGGACCCCATTGTAAATGAGCCTTTGCTCAAATATCTGTGCATTTTTTTACTCTTCCCAAATACTTGGAACGGCATTGACTCCCCAGAGCCACTCAATAGAAATAAATAAGAATTAGTATTACGGGGGCCAGAATTACATGTTGGTGGCGGAAGGGGGCAGTTTCAGGTAGGATGTAAGTACTTCTTCTTTCAACAGGTGGTGGACAGATGAAATGATTTGCCTAGCAGAGTGGTGAGTGCTAAATCTGTAGCCATGTTGAGGTCCGGATGGGACTGAGTCAGGGGCAGGTGGTGGTAGCATGAGAGGGGGGCATGGAGGAGGGATATGGTCCCACAACGTGGGCAACCACTGGATGTTCCATCTAGATTGGACATCCACTCCTATTAGCTAGGGTCTCCGGAAGGACTGGATGGACTGAAGGTCTTTTTCTTCCCGTAATTTCCCTTGTTTCCATGGTGGTCTAATAAAAGGTATCAAACAATTTGCTTCTAGATCTGTTCTTACAAGGACCAATACGGCAACTAATCTATTCCTGTTTCTATTAAAAATCCTTCATTTTATCTCTCTTCTGTTGGAAATTGTTTAATTTTCATCATAATAGCCAGTGCATTTCAGCTAGGTATATCATATCATTCTTGTTCAGAGAATTGAGTACATATATGTTTCAAGAGTTTTGGTGGGAGAGGGGTCCCCTTTGTTAAGACTTGGTCATTGGTTCCACAGGTATCATTGCTCTCCACAATTGTGGAACTTCATCTATTGATATAGATAATTGAGAACAATCTCAAACTGTTTATTTATATATATTTTTTTTTTATATATAAAAGGTTTGGTGTAGCAGGCCTGGAGGATTCTCTGAGTTCTGATGATGATGATGATGATGACGACGACGACGACGACGACAGCTCTTCGTCGAAGGCAAGTTCTGAAGAACTGTCAAGCACTACAGAGAGACCTGGTGGCGACTCGGCCAGTTGTAGTCACTCCGAAGAACAAGCAGGATCTATTCCAGACTGCCACACCTCTGAGGAAACCCCTGTACAGGATGAAGGTTGTGCTAAGGAGACCCCAGCATGGGATAAAGGTGGCTGTAAGGAGACCCCAACACAGAATGTAGATAGCGCTATGGAGACCTCAGGTCAAGATGAGGGTAGTGCTAAGGGGACCCTAGCTCAGGATGAAGGTGGTGCTGAGGAGACCCCAACGCAGGATGAATTTAGTTCTAAGGAAACCACAGCATGGGATGAAGGTAGTGCTAAGGAGACCCCAGGACAGGCTGAAGTTAACACTAAGGAGACCCCAGCTTGGGATGAAGGTGTTGCTAAGGAGGAGTCTCCACAAAATGCAGACTTGGAGAATAAGGCAGACGACTTTATGACTGACCATCATTTTGCTGGAGTAATGGAAACTAAGACTGTGTCGAAGGTTGAAGAGCAGGTGGAGAGGACTGTGGATTTGAAAACTGAGACTAGCCACTCATCCAGTTCCGTAAGTAGTATGTAATATATGTTGGGGTCTTGGGCGCTGGTTCCAGTGGGCTTTGAGTTTTCTATAGAGTACTGCAGTAAGTGAAAACAAAATGTGAAGTCTGACAACGCAGCTGTTGTGAACCTGCGTGCCATACTGTTGACCCAGGTTCACACCCTGGTCCTGAGTCATTGCTGTAGCCATCAGGAAGCTGTGGTGGCAACCACCTGGATGCTTCCTGACTCGGGGCTGCCTACTGTCCTTGTTCCTCCTGGTGTCCCCAGGAAAGCATTGTAAGTGTGATGCCTTGGAGTGCCCACTTAACCTCCGTTAGCCATAGGATGATAGACTAGGAACTCTTGAGTCCTTCACCATTCCTTTCTACATTGGATCCTGAATGAAAGGGGAGGGTTCCCCCAACACCCAGTCAGAGTGGACAGACTATGGTCGACTACTGGTCGGAGGTGCGTGGTTGTCAGGGCTTTTGGGGGGGTCATAAGTGGGGCCCCGAACAGGACAGCTTAGATAGGGAGGATAAAATCCTGTAGAAAATAAAAGAACCAGTGTGTTTCTGTTGTTGAACCCTAGAAAGATTCAGTAGGGATGGGTGGTCAGACTTGTGCTCGGACAAGGGTGTGGGGTAATGTTGCTATATTTTTTTTTTTTTTTTTTTATCTTTAGATATATAGCGGTGTCTGTGTGTGGGGGGGTGCTTTTTTATCTTCTAAGCTCTGCAGGGTTGTGGTTAGTGGTAGCTATAAAACAGAACAGAATTTGGTTTCCCAGATCCTCTTACATGCACATTGTATCTCACAGTAACATGGTCGTTTAAGGTTGGAAGGTATTCTAAGTCCAGCAGATCCTCCACCCTGCTTCGTAAGCAGGCATAAATAAGTATTCTGTGCCCCACTTCTGCATATGTAGAACTGTCAATTCTAGATGCCTGTCAGTGCCCTTTAAATGTCTGCCTGTCTGACAGAATTTGAGAATATGGGCTGTATTTCCAGGTACATTCCTGGGGTTCAAACAAGGCGAGCCCACTGCATTAGCTATATACTAGTACATGTTTGCTCCACATATTTACTCATCCCTGCTTATGAAGTGGAGGGAGCCAGACATGATGGACCTAGAGTCCCTTCTGACTTCGTTATTGTATTAGCTAATAAGAAAATCTATAATATATTAAAAATTAAGAACACCGTGTTTACGCCCATTCTTCAGTCTTTTTTTTATTTTTTTATATTGATTTTCATACCCTCCTCACTGCCGTCTGTTTCAGGGATATACCCTGTTCAGGCAATTGTACTCCATCATTCGGACATCCAGGGGTTTTACTTCCCATGTTGTTTTTAATTTTTTCCTCCCTTCCTCTTCCCTTGGCAGGGATGGTGCCTCCGTTGGCCTCAACAACCGCAGCTTCCCCTATGACAGGAGCAAGCTCCCTGGCCTAGCCACAGGTGTCACTGCTCACCAGCCCTCCCCAGCTGAGATGTGCTGTCAAGCGGCAGTTGTCCCAGCCATGGGTTGGCCCCTGATGCAGCTTCCTGGGCTCGCTTCTGAACCCGGTTTGTCAGCATGGTAGTGCAACGTGCTACTGCTAGGACACTGGTACAGCCCCCGTCTCAGTGAGGCATCCGTTCAACTTGCTGGCTACCCGGGTTCATGTCCCAAGCATGGGATGACAGGAATGAAAGATGTCGGGGACGGTTACAGGTCTTCTGAGGGAGGGAGAGTGCCACTTAAGAGGGGCTCCTGGGGGTGGTGCCTTGGTGGTGTATGTGACCATGCTTTGCCTGACCCCTGGACACTGACACATGCACACTCTCGTTAATGAAGAGGATGACTGAAACACAGGAAAAAATTGGGGCCCTTGTCAGGCATGCTGGGTAGTGGCCCTCTGTTTCCCCAGGACCCTTGGTGCTTTACTGTAGTCCCACCAGCTGACCTCTATCCAAACACAAATGCATCCTTCCCAGAGCCCCTGAAAAAAAACACAAAAGCGTACTTCAGACTTGAGGGAAAATGTTAAGAGGACCCAGGGAGTCTGGAGATCATGGCTGGCAGCAGGAAGCAAGTTTGACAGGCAGTGGGACTTAAGGGTCATAGGGTGCCCTGGTGGGACTAGGGAAATAGCAAACACAGAGGGTTGGAGGATGAGAGGAGCGGTTTCCCAGAGAACATGTTTGCCACTAGCAAGAAGGTATATGTCAGTGCAGGGCAGGCCTACATTTGGCTTACAAAGAAGTTGTAAAGCAGACCCTAGTTTCTATTTAGGTGAGTGATTTGAGAAACTGGGGCTCCATATACAGTAAGTTGGTTGTGGTGCAAATTCTGGCTGCATTTGCACCACCACCAAAAACGGACAAACCCCTGCAGCTAGGACGCAGTATAAATGTAGCCGTCAGATGTTAATGTGTACGAACTGGGTTTTTCTGCTCACTGACATGCTGATGTGTACCACCCATGGAGGTCAGGGTATGGTAAGTGCCAGTCGCAGGGTGCCCTGCCATAGTCAGAGTCTCTGGTTAGAGGCTTTATGACCTCAGTCAATCCCTCACTTGCCCAACCTGTACTCTGTAGGCCTGTATGTGAGCTAAGATTTTATGGAAGCATTGTGATCTAGTGGGTAGAGCACTGGTTCAGAAACCATTAGATTGCAGGTTCAAACCCCACTAGAGTTCAATACTTTCTGTGTGACCTTGTTCAAGTCACTTAACTTCTCAGTGCTCCAGTCCACCCAGGTGCAGAAATGAATAGGAAGAAGCAGGACCTCAGTAGAAATGAGATGTTGAACCTCAGCTAGGCTATCCTGGAAAAATCATGTATGTTACAACAAAACAAAAAAGGCTGTCCATTCCTAGTCTTCCTTGGTGGTCCAATAGCACTCCCTCCCATTCCCAGAGTGTTTTTTTTTTACCTTATCAGTGGCACGCCATGGAAATCCCCATCCTATGCACTGACTTTTAATTTTATTTATTTAACCTTTTAGAACCAAGAAGGTGCAGCAGGTTGAAAAATGGCTAATTTCCAGGTGCATCATGGGGGGAAAAACAGTGGAAGAAATGTGAAGGGGGATTCAGTAACATAAAGAAAATAATTCAGATCACAGTGGAAGAAGGATGCAAAAACTAAACGGAAAGCATTATCCAGAAGGTCATTCTAACCCCAGGAATCACTCACTTACTGTTTACACTTAATGCAGTCATCTCGGCTGAGAGTGATGCCCCGGAAATACAACCAATGCAGATTCTAGAATTTGGAATGTAGGTTAAAACTCTGCATCTGCACTTTACTCTGGCTGTTGCTCAGGTCTGTTTCTCCGCCTGAAGAGAGCAGTCTCCCCATAGTGAAATCCAGCAACGTCTGATTCTCCAGTTGGTTTTTATTTTGTAGTTGATATCAAAAAGTGTAATTGAGTCAGTTTTCTCTGTTATGCCGCGTTGTTGGTTTTTCTGTAAATTACAGTTCTCGTTCCCGTTTGATTCTCAGGAACTAGAAAATCCTACTTTGCTACCGTTACTTTTTTTTTTTTTTTTACTGTTTGTCTAGTAAACCTCATTAGTTTTTTCCTGTTATTAATGTTTTTACTATTTTCAGCTATCCAATTTACAGATAATGGAGTGTTTTCAATTTCCATTTTCTGTCTGTGCCCTTTCACCTTAATCGGTTCCTGTTACAGGAGCTGCAATTTGACCTTTGGCACAGTTTCTTCAGTAGAAGACCTTTTTATATATATATATATATACATATATACATATACATATATATATATATATATATATATACTAGTGAGTTGTACTGCATTGTTTTTAGGAATTGTTTTATTATTTCAAGGTTTTCTCAAATGTATATTTCTGGGAAACCTTGTGGACCATCAAAAAGTTGTACACATTTTTTCAACTTATGGCAAAGGCAGATTGTCATGAGCTTTGTTTGAAGTGTTTAAGGTCCACAACACGACTTTATGAATTTTCAGTTCTGTCATATTTTTTGCCCAAAGACCTCATTTAAAAGGGTATTTAAAAAAAAAAAAAATGCCTTCTCAGTTTGCCTCTGTCGCTTAAAAATATAGAAAAGGCTCTGAGGGTGGGTGCATCAATGGTGAAAAGCATGTATTAGAATGGTCCCTCTCCTCACATATAGCAGCAAATCTTGTAAAAGGTGGCAAGAAAAAGGAAAAAGTTGCTCAGCCATCAGAAAAGCTTGGTAAAGATGGCTCGGATACCAAGATGTCTGAAAGGGGGACCCCTGAATCCGGTGATGGCAAAAATAGAAGTGAAAGAGCCTTAGAGCTGGCACTGGAAACGGTGTCTGTCAAAAAGTAATTGAAAGAAAATCATGTCACTGTCACTCCTTTTGCACGGAGGAACGAGCAGGCAGGTGGCACAGAAAAATGCTCTCTTCAGAGGGCATATAAAAAATGTGGCAATTTTTCTAGGCGGTCCAGGCCTTGGGAAATTTGAACAAGATACCTGCCACCCCCCTACCCAGGCTCAGGCTTCAGCATTTATGCCTGCGGAGGAGGAGGAAGTGTGCATATGGAGGAAGGTGACCTCATGGAGTTAGAGGGCACACCTGAGCAAGAGTTTGAATCTCCTTCAAGGCAAACTCAGGATTACTCATCTTTTTGCTCATTTGTCAGACAAATGGTTGATATCTTCAGAATCCCCCCACTAGAGACAAAGGAAGATAAAGAGGATTCTGATTTTATGGCCATTTTGGGAGTAGCTCCACCAAGAAGAATGTTACTTCCTACACATAAAAAGGTCATAGCAAAAATCATGACTGTACACACTTCAGCTGTAGCCATTGACAAAAACATTTGAGAGGAAATAGGTAGACAAGCAGGGAGTGAAATATCTGTATGTCCATCCTGATCATTATGGGGTAGTCCTGGCTGTTGCTTACAAGAGAGCAAAAATCACTCTATCTGTGCAGGCCCCTCCGAAAGACTAAGAAACAAACAAACTTGATAATATGGCTAAAAAGGCTTATACAACAGCTTTCCTTCTTATCAGGCAGGCAGCTTGTTCAGTACATATAGCATAGTACCAGAAAGCACTTTGGAACACAATCCTGGCACTGGCAGAAAGAGCAGATGATGGTTTGGCACAGGACATGACTGTGTGAGATCTGCCTTGGATGCCACAAAATATCGTTTTCATGCTGCGGTGGACATTCATGATATTGCTGCCAGAGATTTGGCTCGTGCAGTGTTCTTAAGAAGGTTTTCCTGGCTGAGGCCTATCATCCTTTCCCAAGATACTCAAAACAAGGCCATGGAGTACTCCTTTAAAGGACATTCATTATTCTAGGGGCGTGGATATCATTCACTTATCCAAACACTTGCAGTTCCCCTGAATTGGTGTTACTGGCCAGAACGTCTTTAAGCTAAGCTCCTCCCACCACCCGGGCAGTATAACCCCCGACTCTGCCCTGTGATGCCAGATCTTTCTGCTGGAAGAACAGGTCACCTCCTTCATGCTTTGCTTTGGAGTTTTCTGCATAATAGGTGAACTTCTTCTTTTCAAAGTTTTTGAAGTAACAGTAACTTGCTTTTAGTTTTGAGGTTCTTTCGACTCTGTCTCCAGGCCAGTGAGGGAACACAAGAAACCAGAATTCAAATTTTGTATTTGGGGCTGGCAGAAGATGTCTGTCACGGATCCATACGATGCATGCTTGTGCTGCCTGGGCGGGCAACACGATGTGGCCAGGTGCAGCCTGTGCTTATCCATGCATCCTGAGTCCCTCAAGGACAGCAATCTCTGGCTCTCGCTGAATCGGCCTTCAGAAAGGGATCTGAAGAATCACCCTAAAAGGCCACAAAACGGCTTCGACTGCAGCTGTGTCTACTGTGCAGCTTGCTGCCCTTGAGGCAGAAGTGGTGGCCGCTGCGGTGGGTATCACCTCAGTCTTGGTGCTGTTCCCTGGGGCTAGTATCAGAGGGTCTTTCATGGTCCAGTTCTGTGACATGTGGCTATCCCTCCAGACCTTGGGGGAGAGCCTTGCCATCCATGGTTCTAAATCTAAGCACTGTCGGCAGTGGTAGTGGGACGGGGTGAGACAGAGGTTCTCCTAGTCCCTCGATTTGCCTGATGGACTGAGTGTCCCTTGGTCGAGGGGCAGGTCAGGTAGGCTGAGAGTTCGTCGGCTCCACCACCAAGCCTGTCTACCTCAGCCGTGGTTGACAAGGCCATCAAGATATTTTTCAAGCCAGTCAACTGGTTGTCTTATGAGGCTGAGGAGTTGGTCTTGCAGACCTCTGTGCTCTTCGGTCCTCACTCAGGGGGACATGGACCAATCTGTAACCACCACCCCCCCCCCGGGGTCGATCCTTCTAGGGACCAGCCGCTTCCTGGGGCTGGGTCTTCACTCCTGTTGCTCAGCATTGGTATGCGCGTCATCTATAGCCAGTCACAAGAAGACCCCTCTCACCATCGGCTGAGTGGTCAAGGCATATGCGCTCTCGGTTCCGCTTTAGCAGGAGGTGCCACTGTCAACATTCCTTGTCTTCCTCATTATCGGGTGAGGAGAGGCACTGGTGGTGTAAGGTACGTCGGTGCTACAAGGAATTCCTCTGGCATCAGTGGCCCTTCATAGGGCAGGGCTTTACCCCAAGGACCTTCTGGCTGCCGCCAGTGGTTGCCCCACGTGTCCAGGTTCCTCAAGTGCTCCCCACACCTGCTTCTCCACCGATTCAGGTGGTGCTATCACCCTGCCAGCCGCCAGTCAGCACTGTGACCAAGGAGGCTGGCTGTTCAGCCACTGGCTTGCTAGGCCAATTGTCAGTTAGGTTTACCCCATGTGAGGATTCCCAGGAAGTCTGTGGCAAACATTGGCAGAGGGCCATCTTTGAGAAGTCATCGGATGACTCAGATCGGGAGTTTATGGCCTCCACTGGGACTCCGTTCTTCAACAATAGCTTGGTGAAGGAGTCTTCCACTGACCATAGGCTGGTGTAGTTTGTTGGACTGCTTTGATTCATCTCTGAGTCAATGTTGATCCCACCAGAGCCAGTCAAGAAAAGGGCTGTGTACCCTCTCGTGGACATTTTGGACTGGGATGAATCCCCTAGGGGTTGCCTTCCGGGTGGCTGAGGCCATATTGAAACCAGCGCTGGAGCTTTGTTAGCATCCAGCACCCTACCTGGCATTCTCTGCCCTCATGGTATGAAAATACGCGTTTCCTACGGGCTCTCGTATGGGGTTTTTGGGCCACCTTTAGACGAAGGTCTGGTTATGGATTCAGTGTTACATGGAACAAGACACCTGGGAACTTTGAGAAGCCTCCAAACAAGGAGTCCTGTAAGATTGACCATGCTGCTAAAAAAGTGTACACTGCGGCCATTCTGGGTCTCCATCAAGCTAACTGTGCCATCATTAAGCAATAAGGCATGATGGAGTGTGCTTGGAACACATTTAACCACATGGTCAGGGGCGTAATAAGGCACAAGGCCAAAGGCTGAGTGACTTTAGTTGCTGGCCATGTGGTAAAACTGATGTAGAGCACAGGGTTTTGGCTTCATTGGGGACTGAGGTTCCACCTGGAGGGATACCCACCTATACTGGCATGATAGTCTGCATCTGTCCGGGAAAGAAACAAGTCTTCTCAGTGATTGGTTAAGTGCTTCATTGGCAAGCTTTTAAACTAGCCAAGCGGGGAGGCACTGATGAGCAGCAGGGAATTCTTAGCCTCCCCTTCCAAAACAGGGTACTAAATGAGGTAAAGACCAAGGTAGAAAGGTCAGTAGGGAGCAGGACTGGGTTAAATAGAGAAAGCAAAGTCAGTAAGGGCAGGGATGGGGCTACAAGAGGAAAAGCCATCAAAAAATGGAGAGTAAAGAGTACCAATGCCCATAGTCTGGTTAACAAGCTTCCTGAACTAGAGGCCTTGATAGACAAGGAACATCTGGGTATCGTGGCAGTCACAGAAACATGGTACACACAGAACCATGACTAGGAAGTAAACATACCAGGGTACACTATCTACGGGAGGGACAGAGAGGGTAAAAGAGGAGGAGGAGTAGCTCTCTACATAAGGGAAGGAATCAAAGCAACAGAACAGAAGGGTAAACAGTGAGGAGAGGAAGCACTGCGGGTCAATTTGGAGACAGGCATTGGCACCACAGTCCACACAGCAGTTGTATACAGACCCCCCCCTCTCAGGGGGAGGAAATGGACTAGGAAATGATAGAAAGTATACTTAGAATGGCAGAAAAAAGGGAGCTATTGCTGATGGGGGATCTGAATATGCCAGATGTTAACTGGAGTGCAGTTGCAGCAGCCACTTCTAAGAGTGGGGTTATTCTAGATGCCCTACAGGGGGCATGCCTTAGACAACTAGTATTGGAACCCACTCGGGAGGGAGGGAGGGAGCAATCTTAGACCTGGTACTCTCAAATGGAGATGGGGAGAGGATCATAGATGTAGAAGTGGGTAGCCATCTGGGAACTGGCGACCATCGAACAATATGGTTCACAATAAACACAGCAGTAGAGTCAAGCCATACAAAGGCAAAGGTCCTGGACTTCAGGAGGGCTGACTTTGCCAAATTGGGTGAGTGTCCAAGAAATGCACTAGCAAATGGGCAGGAAGGTGGGGTGGAAGAACAATGGGGAATAATCAAAACTGCCATCACTAAGGCAACAAGCCTTTGTGTGAAGCAAATAAAACAAAACGATGTAAAAAAAAAAAACTATGGTTTTCAAAGGAGGTGGCTGGGAAGGTTAGGGAGAAAAAGATAACATTCAGGAAGTACAAGGAATCACAGAAGGAGCAGGACAGAGAACTGTATCAGTAAAAGCAGAAGGAAGCAGGGAAGGCAGTCAGTGCAGCAAAGGCCCAAACCGAGGAAAAGATAGCCAACTCGGTTAAGAAGAAGAGGGATAAAATCTTTTATAGGTACATCAGGGAGCGAAGGAAGACCAAGGGAGGGATAGTGAGGCTTAATAAAGGGAAGGGGGGTTGGGCAGAGGGTGACTGTGAAAAGCCAGAGATACTAAACAAATATTTTTGCTCAGTATTCACAAGTGAAGAAAGGGTGGTACCTAAACCAAACAATAGAAACACTCTGGATAGGGGGGTAGATACCAGCCCATTCACAGAAGAAAGAGTTCTAAAAGAACTCTTAAAACTGAAGTTGGACAAAGCAGTGGGGCCTGATGGGATTCATCCCAGAATTCTAAAAGAACTAAGGGTAGAACTAGTGACACCGCTGACTACCCTCTTTAACAAATCATGGGATGATGGGTGGTACCTGAGGACTGGAGGACGGCAGATGTGATTCCACTTCACAAAAGTGGAAGCAGGGCAGAGGCAGGAAACTACAGACCTGTTAGTTTGACCTCAGTGATAGGGAAAATGATGGAATCACTTCTGAAGGAAAGAATTGTTGAGTACCTAGAGGCCAGAGGGCACAGGACCCAAGGCAGGAATGGATTCACAGCATGGTCTGTCAGACCGAATCTAATAGATTTCTTCGACTGGGTGACCAAAGTAGTAGATCGGGGAGGGGCTGTGGACATGGCCTACCTAGATTTTAGCAAGGCATTTGACACAGTCTCACACAAAAGATTAATATACAAGTTGGCCAGCCTGGGAGTGGGTCCCAATATGGTAGCCTGGGTAAAAAATTGGCTGGAGAACAGGACACAGAGGGTAATAGTAAACTGAGTCCACTCTGAAAAAAGGAGGGGGTTACTAGTGGGGTACCGCAGGGTTCAGTTCTAGGACCGGTCATCTTCAATGTCTTTATAAGTGACATTGCAGAGGGACTGGAAGGAAAAGTATGTATCTTTGCAGATGACACAAAGATCTGCAACAGGGTTGATGCACAAGGTGGGGTGGAAAGGATGAGAAGGGACTTGGCAAGGTTGGAGGAATGGTCAGATGTATGGCAGCTTAGATTCAATGCAAAGAAGTGCAAAGTAATGCACCTGGGAAACAAAGACCCAGGGGAAGAGTACGCTATGTGGGGGGTGAGATACCAACAACAACAACAATTGAAAGGGACCTAGGGGTAGTCATATCAGATGACCAAAAGGTGGGCAAGCAATGTGATAGGGCAGTAAGGAGAGCTGGGGTGATACTGGCATGTATAGGAAGAGGCATCACCAGTAGAAAACAGGAAGTTGTTATCCCTCTGTACAGACAGCTGGTGAGACCCCATATGGAGAATTGCGTGCAGTTCTGGAGACCCAATCTCCGCAAAGACACAGACAGGATAGAGGCAGTCCAGAGGAGGGCAACTAAAATGGTGCAGGGTCTGCACCAGAAGTCATATGAAGAGAGACTTAAGGAGTTTAATATGTATACCCTCGAGGAAAGGAGGGACACGGGGGACATGATAGAAACTTCCAAGTACCTCAAGGGAATCAGCAAAGTCCAAGAGGGTAGCATCTTTCAGAAAAAGAGATGTGCAAGAACAAGGGTCACAAGTTGAAGATAGAAGGGGGCGGCTTAGAGGTAATGTGAGGAAGTATTTTTCACGGAGAGGGTTGTGAATGCAAGGAACGGCCTTCCTGTGGAGGTTGTGGAGTCAAAACCGGGGGGGAATTCAAGAATGCATGGGACAGACATAAGGCAATTCTAGGGGTTGGGGGTAGGAGGAAGTAGGCTGTTGGTTAACTAGGATCTGCACCTTATTCATTAGGTAGGAAAATGGGCAGACTGGGTATGCCAAGCGGTCCTCATCTGCCATCAGTCTATGCTTCTGTGTTATGTTTCATGGCGGACACCCAATAGAAGTTGGCTGATGTCCCTTTCTGGGCACTGACCTCTTTGGCCCTGGGGTGGAAGGACATTTCACTCAGACTGAGCAGTCCATCTCCACCCTTGCCTCTGTGACCTTGTTCCAGAAGGACCAGAAGAAAAATCCTAAGAAACTGGCTTTTCAGTACCAGTCCTTTTAGTCACAGCCTCCCTGGCAGCAGCCCTAGCAGGGGCAGATTCAGGACTGGCACCCCAAGCCAAAGTCCAGAGCCCAAGGTCCAAAAAAAGGGGGGGCAGCAGTGATGCCCCTCTGGCAGCAGCTGCTGATGTTCCCGCAAAAGCAGCCTAGTGATGGGGTTGGGTGGTGTCATCCCTCCAGCTGTCCTGCCCCTGTCTGCTCTCCCAGTTGGAAGCCGGCTACATTACTTCTTGCCACATTGATCTGCTATCACAGTGGACAAATGGATGTTGTGGCAGAGGATTGTTTCTAAACTTTGAAGCTGTCCCACCCTGTTGCTTCCACATTCCTCAAGAGTCTGGGATGTAACAGGACATGCTATCCACCTTCAGGAAGTACATTGCTCAGCTCCTTGAAAAAGGGGTAAGAGACCATGTCCCAGATGCCTTGGCCTGTCTGGGTTACATGTCCAGGTACTTCCTGGTCCTGAAACAGAAGGGGGGGCTGGCACACCCCATACTGGATCTACACACTCTCAGCCAGTATGTGCAGAAGCACAAGTTCCAGATGATTACTCTGAGCCAGATTATACCATCCCTGGAGCAGAACATGTGGTTTTCCACATTCCTGTCTGCAGGTCCCATCACTGGTGCCTCTGTATGAATGGAAGGGTTCTGTACCAGTTCCAGGTTGTGGTTTCGGCCTCTATTCTGCACCCAGGGTCTTCACCAAATGCATGGCAGTGGTGGTGGCGCCCCACCTCTGGCACCTAGGGTCTGAGTATACTCCTTCTTGGAGAACTGGCTGGGGAAAGATACACAGACCTGCCGAGACTTGGCCTGTTGGCCAAGCTGGACAAGTCCAAACTGGTACCAAAGCAGGTGATCAAGTTCATCAAGGCAGAAGTAGACTCCTTGTGGGCCAAAGACTGCCTCCTAGCAGGCCAAGCACAGGATTTTAGCTCTTTTATTTGATCATTTCAAGTTGGGCTACTGCACCCTAACTGGCATTTTTTATGGCTGCTGGGGTGCATGACATCTTGCACCATCGTATTTCGCTGGGCCTTCCGGAAGATGCACCACCTTCAGTGGGAGCTGGGCCATCAGTGGTACCAGTGCCTAGGCCATGAGGACCAGCTTGTTATAGTGACCTTGCCAATCTGGGACGTCATCCAGTGGTGGCTTGTCCCAGAACATCTGGAGGAAGGAATCCCATTTGTCCACCCAGAGCTGACCATCACTCTCTAGACGGACACATCGCAAGTAGGGTGGGGAGCATGCTTGGACGACCACATGGCTCATGGGTTGTGGTCACCTAGGCAGTTCCGTCACCAAATACTCATGTTGGAGCTCCGTGCAATGTGCTTGGCTCTGACGGAATTTGTTCTGCTAGTCAGGTTGTTCAAGTCAGACAGTACCACAACCATGTTTTACCTGAACAGACAGGGTGGCACACATTCCATCCCTTTGTCTTGGGAGGAACTCTGCACCTGGACCCTCATGTGCAGCGTGGGCACTGATCTCCTGGCAATTCATGTCGAAGGGGAGAACAGTCAACTGGCAGACACAGTGACTCAGCCGGTTAGGAGAGACATCGCACGAGTGATCTCAGAATTGGGAGGTGATGACCCACCTCTTCTCTCTCTCTCTGTGGCGCTCACCCTCCGTGGACCTCTTTGCCTTCTGGGTGAATGCCAGACTGAGGCTATTTTGTGCTTACCCGCCACAGTCCAGGACATTGATGAGGATGCCTTTGAGAGGCCCTGGACCCCATGCCTCATGTACGCCTTTTATTCCTTCCCCCTGATCCGCAGAGTACTGGGCAAAGTCAGGAAGGACAAGGCGCAGATGATCCTGATAGCTCCAGACTGGCCAAGGCTGTTCTGGTACCCAGATCTGCTCAGCCTCAGCGGCAGGTCTCCACGGTGACTGCTTCTCTGCCCAGGCCTGCTGACCAGACTTCAGGGAACGGTCCTGTACGTTGGCCTTCAGTCCCTGCACCTCACAGCTTGGTTCCTGAGTGGCTAGTGTTCCAGGCCTTGTATCTCTCTGAGGATGTTCTGTGGAGGCCTCCAGGAAGGAGTCGACTCGGGTGCTTTGACTTTAAATGGAGTAGATTTTCCATTTGATGTCGAGGCAGTGATCTTGCTCACCTTGCCTGCCCCGTGGTTTGCATCTTGGACTATCTGTGGTCCCTTTCCTAGGTGGGACTGCAAGCGACGACCCTTGTAATGTGCATCTAGCAGTCATCTTTGCTTTCTGGACGTGGGCCGGCAAGGCATAAAATAAGCGGGTTTGCATCGCAGTTAGCGACCCGGGAAACATGAGTCAGTTGGCAGTTTGATTAGCAGTGATTGCTAATCATATAAGCTGGCCATTCCCCATGTTTTTTAAATTTTCCCTGGTGTCTAATGGTGCCCCCCACACTCCGATCGCTGTCCTTGTTCATTCCCTGGGAGTCTAGTGTTGTGCCACCACCCTCCAATCGCTGTCCCTTTTCATTCCCTGATGTCTAGTGGCATCCCCCCACCATCAGATCGCTGTCCTCAATTTGTCCATCAGTTATTTATTTTAAACCTGAAAAAAAAAGGTCCACCACCGATCACTTCTTGCACACCACACCCAACCACCCACTGTGCACCCACCTCCCCACACCCCCCAGTACACCCCCACAGACCGTCACTCAGCTGAACAGGTCTCAGGTTCGAGATCCGCTCTTCCGATCGAAGGCACATCTTGCTGCTGGAATCGGCGACTGCAGTATGAGAACTAAGGTAAATGTAGTCCTATGTATTTCAATGGGGATTTCAACTTTGTTGCATTACTCTGTCATTTTTTGAGATCTTGACCCCAAATTTTCAACATAGCCTTTTGGGGACCTCACCTCTTGAACAATATAATGGTCATTAAGCAACTCCTGCCCAAAAGGTGATTTCGCAGTCACTTGGCGAATTCACCTTTTGGGCAGGATTTGTGTAATGACAGTCATATTGTTCATGAGGTGGGCTCATAAAAAGGCTATGTTGAAAATTTGGGGTCAAAATATGAAAAATGATGACCATTCAGTGCAGTTTCGCTATGCATCCTCGTAACTTTGGAATTTTTAAATATTTTGACCCCAAATTTTCAACATAGCCTTCTTGTTGCCCCACCTCATGTATGTGTCAGCTGTCATTTTTCAAATCCTGGCCAAAATGTGTTTCTAGGAATGTGGATTTGTTCTTATCCACACGTTCTGGCATGTCCTTTCCCTTTAAATATCTTGCTGGAAGTCTTTAAGCTGGCTCCTCCCACTCGCCCATGTGCCATATCCCTCAGCTCCACCCTTTGACGCCAGATCTTCCTTTCCGCTTGGAAGAATCAGGTTCCCTCCTTACCTTTCCCCGTCCTGAGTAGGCCCTGGCGCTTAAATCTTTAGATTACTTACCAAAACTTAAACTCGTTAAGAGTTTCACCACTTTGATCTTCGATCACGACCGCGATGGAGGAGAAGTCCTCGCCTGGGTTCTGACGGTGTCCCTGCGGGCAGAATATGTCTCGCACTGACCCGCACACCACATGCGTCTGTTGCCTGGGTCATGATCACGATACCTAGACCTGCGATTTTTGTTGCTCTTTCCAGCCGAACGTGTTAGATGGTGGTCTCTCTCTCGCCTACGGCTCAGCCGACCGGAGAAACGGAACCCACGGTCAAATCTAAGGAGGCCCGCTGGTGGTCTCTGGCCGCGGATCTACCAACAACTCAAGCAAATGAAGGCTTTAGAGGAGGCGGCGGCTCGGGCCGGTGATCAGTCCTCTTCAGCTTTGGTCTTTGTCCTGTTCAAACGGGGCTCCACCTTTAAAGGCTCCTTCAGGGAGTTGTGCCAGTCTCTCCCGGCCAAGGGGGTGGGCCCGTCGGCTTTGCACAGCTCCCGTTCCCATTAAAAGGATTCCAAGGAGTCGATCGAGAGAGAGAGAGAGAGAGAAGTCATCTCAATGATGTTGTTCTTGGGATCGAGCGCGGTCTCGTTCCTGGCGTCATGGTGCCCCCCGTCAGGTCAGCTGGCTATGATGTGGGACGAAGACCCGGTCGAAATTATCAACCCCATTGACCAGTTGTCACTATGTGAAGCCAACAATTCTTTGTTCAGGACTCCAATCCTGACTGCACCTACTGAGGAGGAGGAGGAGACCCAGCCTGCTGGGAACCTCTTCTGTCTCTGACCTGGAAGAGCCGCAGGTCTCCCCGGCTCCTTCTGAGTGCCCCTGTCAGTCCCCCCGATGGTCGAGGGCTAGGTCTCTGTCATCTTCGACCGACTGGTCAAAGAGAACCAACAAAAGCCACTCTGAAGGTTGCAAAAAGCGGCGCCACCGCTATTCATCCTCGTCTTCCTCGGAAGAGGAGAGGCCTCGGCGCAAGTTACGTCGATGCTACAAGGATCTTAAATGTCAACAGTTGGTGTTGGCCAGTCCGAAGTTGAACCCGGCTTCCACGCTAGCCATCACATGGCTGTCGCCCTCTAGGCCAACGCCAACTCCTCCGGAGCTAGCCGACACCGTCCCTCCGCCTGCGGAGCTGGTGAAGGCCCTCCCGGCTCAGCCGAAACTGCCCTCTCCGCAGATTATGGTGGAGTCACCACCTAAACAACCTCCCTCGGGGGCTTCTGTCAAGGAGTCTCAGCCCGCTAAGGGCCTCCCACACAGGCTGTCGGTCACTCTTACACTCTACCACTTGTGGCAGGTCGAAGGTGACGTAGGTGGTCTGCCGATCTGTCCAGACTCCTCAGAGTCCGAGGACTCCTCTCTGCACTGTTGTCCGCTCGACGAGATTTTGCTTTGGGGTCTATCAATGGAGGAATGTCCCACGTTCTTCATGGGCATTCTCCATCTCATCTCCAAATCCACGGAGATGCCTTTGGAGCCTGTCCAGAAACAGGCTCGATAGCCCGACAGACATTTTGGATAAAGAGGATTCTCTGACAGAGGCCTTCCCAGTGGCCGAAGCCATTGATGGCCCGGCCCTGGAGCTTTGGCAACACCCTGCCTCCTGCTCTGTGCCATCAGCCTGGATGGCCTGCAAGTATGCAGTTCCCATCGACTCCCTTTCAGGGTTCATGGAGCACCCCTTGGCTGAGGGGTTGGTGACCGACTCTGGCAATTCAGTAGATGCTAATAGACCTCCGGATATAGAGTCCAAAAAACTGGACCACTCTGCCAGAAAAGTCTATGCTGCCTCTTTGCTTCTTGGCTGTCATCATGGCACACTTCTCCCATGCCCTTCTGAGCTCTCTAGATGAGGTGCTTCCTCATCTCCTCACAGACCTTCAGACTACAGTCAAACAGGTCCAGGACCAGGGTTGGACTGTGGCAAAACAGCAACTCCAGACGACTCTGGACATTGGGGATTCCTTTGCCCATTTGGTGACGGCCGCAGTAGCCATGCGTCGCAGGGCCTGGCTGAAGGTCTTGACCTTTACGGCAGACACCCAGCACAAGTTGGCGGACGTACCCTTTCTGGGCACAGACTTGTTCAGTCCAGGGGTTGGTGGTCACTTCAACGCATTGAGAAATCCATTGCCACCTTGGACTCCGTTGCAGCCACCCAGAAGGAATCTCAGGGTTCAAAGAAGCAGAAGCACAAGCCCTTTCAGCCTTCTGCCCCTGCAGCCAAGCAGGCCCAGTACCAATCTGGGCAGCAACAGCAGGCTCAATTTTGGCAACCTTGGCCCAAATCAGGAGCTTCAGTGGCCCCTAAGGCCAGAGGGACGGGTCCTGGCGGTTCCACAGCCAGTTCTTCCTCCTCCAAGCCTGCACAATGACGGGATGGGGGTGACCACCCCCATGCCTGTCACGCCCACTCTGGGTCCTCCCGTGTGGGGCCGACTCTGCCACTTCCTTTCTGCCTGGTCCACTGTTACAATGTATAGGTGGGTATTGAAAGTGGTCGACCAGGGGATGCCTCTGGATTTCGAGCAGTACCCACCAGACCAAGCCCCATGGGAGGAGAAGGTATCCGTGGACACTCAGTCGGCGCTCTGAGACGACATCACCCAACTCCTCCACAAGGAGGTAGTGGTCAGAGTCGCGGATCCCCCTGTCAACCCAGGGTTCATTTCCAGGTACTTCCTGGTCCCAAAACAGATGGGTGCTGGCACCCCATACTAGGTCTGCATGACCTGAACCAGTTTCTCGGGTCTTGCACCTTCAGGATGGTAACTCTGTCTCAGATCATACCATATCTCAAGCAGAACATGAGGTTTTGCTTTCTGGACCTGCAGGAAGCGTTCTTCCATGTCCCGATCCGTCTGTCACACCGAAAGTTACTCTGCTTCAGGGCAGAGGGAACCCTCTGAGTTCCAAGCCATGCAATTCGGCCTGTCATCAGCCCCCAGGGTCTTCACCAAATGCATTGCAGTGGTGGCGGCCCATCTTCAGTGTCGAACGGTCAGGGTGTACCCCTGTCTGGATGATTGGAGGTGGAGAGGTCCAGGGACCTGGGCCTCCAGACCTGCATCAACATTGGCCTCCTGGTCAACGAGGCCAAGTCTGAACTCAAGCCTTTACAGGTGATCTGCTTCATTGGGGCAGAGCTTGACTCTTGCCGAGCTAGAATCAGGCTCCTGGTGGACAGGGCAGAGGTCCTCTCTTTCTTTGCCCGATCATTTCTGGTTAGGCACTTGCGCCCTGCCCGGGACTTCCTGCGATTTTTGGGCTACATGGCAGTCTGCACCTCCATGGTTCGATGGGCCCAGTGGCATATGCGCCCCCTTCAATGGGAGCTGGCCAGTCAGTGGACTCAGAGACTAGGTAATTTCGACCAGCTGGTCACTGTGACCCAGAAGATGTGGGATGCTCGCCAGTGGTGGACCATCCTAGAGCATCTGCAGGAAGGGATCCCATTTGTCCGCCCCGAGCCAACTATCATCTTGACGACCGATGCCTCTCACAGGCTGGGGTGCCCACATGGGGGACCACAGAGTCCATGGGCTCTGGACCTCCGAGGAATCTCGATGCCACATCAACCTGCTGGAGCCCTGAGCACTCCGGTTGGCACTGACAGCGTTCGCCCCGTTCCTTCGGGGTAAAGTGGTTCAGGTCCAGTTGGACAATACCACAACCATGTACTGTCTCAACAAACAGGACGGCATGCACTCCCGGCCTTTGTGCAGGGAAGCTCTCCACATCTGGACCCTCGTGAGCCGACTGGAGGCAGATCTCCTAGCCATTCATGTGGCAGGAGCCTCAAATCAGCTGGTGGATGCTCTCAGCCGTGTGGGTAAGGCATCACAGGAGTGATCTCTCTATCCAGAGATGGTACTCAGCTTGTTCTCCCAGTGGGGCACCCCTCAGGTGGACCTGTTCACCTCCAGGGAGAACGCAAAGCTGAGGTTGTTTTGTGCCCACCCCCCACAGCAGGGCTCGCTGCATGGGGATGTCTTCTTGAGGCCATGGACCCCAGGCCTCTTTTATGCCTTCCCTTGGTCCACAAGGTGCTCCTCAAGGTCAGGAGGGCTAAGACTGTGGTGATCCTGGTGGCCCCAGACTGGCCCTGCCAGTTTTGGTACCCTGATCTCCTCAGCCTCAGGCTCCCGAGTCGTCTTCCAGCATCCCTGAACCTGCTCTGTCAATTAGGGGGAAGGTCTTCCACCCAGACGTTAAGTCCCTGCATCTGACAGCCTGGATCCTGAGTGACTAGAGTTCCAGGCTTTGGGTCTCTCTCAGGATGTACTCGCTGTAGTTGAGGCATCTAGGAAGGAGTCGACCAGGAAGTGCTATGCCTTCAAGTGGAAGAGATTCTCCATTTGGTGTCAGGACAAGGGGCTGGACCCTTTGTCCTGTCCAGTGGCTAGTATTCTAGACTACCTTTGGTCTCTCTCCAAAGGGGACTGTCAGTCAACGACCCTTAAGGTGCACCTGGGAGGCATGTCTGCTTACTGGGCGTGGGCCGGTCAGAAGATGGTGGCACAGGAGAAGGTGATATGGCATTTTTTCAAAGGTCTCGACCACATTTCCCCTCCGGTGCATGAACCACCACCACCGTGGGATCTACTGCTGGTACTGGCAAAGCTCATGGGCAAGCCATTCAAACCAATGCACAGGTGTGAGATGTCACACCTGTCCTGGAAGACTGCCTTCCTGGTGGCTGTTGCATCATCCAGAAGGATTGGGGGGCTCCAGGCGCTATACGTTGAGTCTCCTTACCTGGTCTTCCACAGGGACACGGTTGTCCTGCTCCCCAACCTGAAGTTCCTTCTGAAAGTTGTGTCTGAGTTCCACCTAAACCAGGTGATGACTCTACCGGTGTGCTCCCCCAGTCACACCTTGGATGTAGAATACAGGCGCCATACTTTGGGTCTGAGACTAGCCCTTGCTTATTACAAGGAGTACACGGCTGAAGTTCGGGGAGAGGTTTGCCAGCTGTTCGTCACCTACGCTGAAGCTGCACTTGGCAGACCTGCAGCCAAGCGGACGATTAGCAGAGGGATTACATCATGCATTGATCTCTGCTTTAGGTTGGTGGGTAGGAAGCCTCCTGGAAGGCTAAGGGCTCACTCCACCTACCACACTGCTGCATTGGTGGCTGCTTCTAGGGACGTCCCTATCCAGGAAATCCTGCAGGGCTGCTGCCTGAAAGTCAGCAGACACCTTCATTTCCCACTACCACGTCGACCTAGAGTCATGCCAGGATGCTGATTTTGGGGCCTCTGTTCTCCAAGCTCTTTTTCCAAAGTAGGGGGTGTGCACCTTGCCTCCCTCCTCCTGGAGAACTGCTAGGAGTCTGCCATAACATGTAGATAAGAACAACATATCCACATCCCTAGAAACACAGGTTACTCACTTGTAACAGTAGTTCTAGGAGTGGTATATGTTTTTTATCCACATGGACCCACCCGACCTCCCCGGCTTCGACATACAGCCACTGCTTCCAGCAGGCAAGATCTGGCATCAAGGGGCGGAGCCAAGGGATATACCACCCAGGTGGGTGAGAGGAGCCAGCTTAAAGACTTCCGGCAAGATATTTAAAGGGAAAGGACATGCCATAATGTGTGGACGAACAACATATACCACTCCTACAACTACTGTTACAGGTGAGTAACCTGTGTTTTCGCACCTGTGGCACACAATGGCATTGCAGTTGCACAGAATTATGCTTTGGCAGAGATTGGAAAACTTTCTGCACCGGGTACATGAGGTGGGGTAATAAGAAAGGCTATGCAGACAATTTAGTCAAAATGGCAAATTCAGTCTCAGAACTATGTATACAATGTCTATTTTATCAATATGTACAATAAGTAATTATATGGTTTAAAGTAAAAATACCCATTTCAGAAAACTGCTAATCAAAATCAGCTGGTTGCTAATCATTTTTCATTTTGATTAGCAAAGGCCATTAATCAGCTGTCCAACACTAATTTATGCCTTGGGCTGGTATGCCAGCAGTGGCCCAGGAGAAAGTGGTCAGGCGCTTTCAGTGTACTTGACCACTTGTCCCCTCCAATGCGTGAATCACCTCTGCCATGGGACTTACTGCTGGTCCTGGCTGTGCTCGTGGGCAAGCCTTTTGAGTCGATGCACAGGTGTGTGTTGTCACACCTGTCATGGAAGATGGCCTTCCTGGTGACAGTTACATCTGCCAGCAGGACTGTGGCGCCCCTACTCTCTGTGGACTCTCCTTAGCTGGTCCTTCACAGGGACAAAGCCATCCTTTGCCCCAGCCTGAAGTTCCTCCCAAAGGTAGTACTGAGTTTCACCTTAACCGGGTGATTAACTTACCGCTGCATTTTACCAGCCTGTCTTTGAAGACTGACCGAAGGTTCCATACCCTGGACCTGCAGAGAGTGTGCTTCTACTATGTGGAGTATACAGCTGGAGTTCTGGAACAGGTTCACCAGCCGTTTGTCACCTACGCTGAAGCTGCACCTGGTAGACTGGCAGCAAAGTGGACAGTTGCAAGGTGGAGAACATCTTGCATCAACCTCTGCTATACGTTGGCTTGTCGGGAGTCTTCCAAGGGGATTTGGGCTCATTCCACCAGACATACCGCTGCCTTAGTGGCTGCTTCCAGGGATGTCTCTATACAGGAGATCTGTAGGGCTGTTACCTGGAAGTCAACACACGCCTTCATTTCCCATTACTACATCGACCTTGAGTTACACTAGGATGCAAATGTTGAGACCTCGGCTCTCCAGTCTCTGTTTGCCAACTAGGGGTACATGCCTTCCCCTTCCACCCAGAGAACCACTAGGAGTGTATCAGAGTGTGGATAAGTGAGCCATACCCATGCTCCTAGGAGAATAGTTTACTCACTTGTGACCATATTTCTAGGAGTGTTGTATGGTTCACACCCACAGAACCCACCCAGCCTCTCTGGCAAGTGGCACCTGATCCTGCTTCCACCGTGACGTCATGGGGCAGAGTCAAGTGTTATACCACCAGGGTGGTGGGAGGAGCTTCACTTAAAGATGTTCCAGCCAATAACACTGTTCCACTGGAACTGCCGGAGTGTGGATGTAAACTGTATACCACTCCTAGAACTATGGGTACAGGTGAGTAACCTATTATTTGGTGACAAAACGGAGGCCTACATAAAAAAAAAAAAAAAAAAAGTGGATGAATACGAAGCCGTTTTCAAAAGTAAAAATGAGAAGAAGGCCTTTGCCTCTTACAGATCATATGGAATGGGAGGCAGAGGCAAGGGATACTTCCCAAGAGCCTGTCTTTCTTATGCCCATACGAGTACCGGTGACAGGTTACTGTAAGGGAAAAGGGCTTCCAGGCATAATGCTGCAGCTCCAGTGCCCAGTCTCTCACAGAAAAAAGCCTGCTGGAATTGGAAGCAAAACAAAACTGTTACCGTCAAAGGCTATAGAAAAAGTCCTTGCCTTTCTGTGGGGCAGGGGCCTATTCTCGATGCTTCCTGACCCACAAGAAAAATGGGGAGTGGCGACACATTTTAGACCTCCGATTTCAGAATGATCATTTGATAAAGGAGAAATTCAAGATGGCCACAGTAAGGACAGTGATACCATCTTTGTAGAAAGGTCATTGACTGGGATCCCTGGATCTGAAAGACGCCTAATTTCATACCCTAGTCAGACTGTCGCACAGAAAATACCTCACATTCAAGCTGGGGAACTGCCAGTACCAGTTTACAACTTTCCCATTTGATTTCATCTCAGCTCCAAGTGTTTTGATAAAGTGCCCGACTTGTGGCAGCACACCTGAGAAAATGAGGCATGGGGGTTTTCCCATACCTGGATGACTGGCTAGTCTCGGGGCTCAGCACAGTTGGTAAAAAGCACCTTGAAGAACCTGGGATTCTTGATTAAACCTGCAGAAGTCCCAGTTAAAGCCTGCTCAATTTCTGGACTTCATAGGAGCAGAACTAAACACCCTTCAGGGGAGTAAAGCTTTTATCCCACAGGACAGAGTTACAGCTTTGATAGCAACAGCAGAGTCTTTCACAGCAGGTCAGCCACAACCTGCAAGAGGCTTCCTACAATTACTAGAGCATATGGTTGCATCCACAGCTGTGGTTCCATGGGCCAGGTTCCAAATGAGAGATACCCAGTACAAGTCCTTATCTGCTGACAACTTCTATGTATCTGTGTAACTGTTCCCAAAGATTGGATCCACATTCAAAACTAGTGCTAGTGACAAAAGCACTAGTAGAATCATTAGAGTGGTAGAAAGAAGAAAACAACTGAGAGGGCATTCCCCTCCTTCAGCAATAACCACCAAGTATTCTTATTATGGATGTCTCACTCCTAGGGTGGGGCACCCACCTGCAGGACCCGACAGTGAGTGGCACTTGGAGCCCACAGGAGTCACTAGAACACATAATCCTTCTGGAGCTCAGAGCAATACTACTAGCAATGCAGTCTTTCTTCTCCAGGCTACAGGGTCGGACTGTCCAAATCGGTACAGATAACACCACAGCAATGTGCTACATAAACAAGCAGGGAGGAACAAGATCCCACAAGCCTTGTACAGAGGCAGTAAGGATCTGGTACCGGGCATATTCCTTAGAAGCAGATTTGCAGTGTGTCTGCTGGGCAAAGAAAATATCCTAGCAGATTCGTTAAGGGGAATCAGCCAGGGAAATCATGAATGGGCCATAAACCAGCAGGTTCTGGCCGCCACAGTGTTCAGAAGGTGAGGCACTCCCAATATAGATCTGTTTGCAGCTTGAGAGAACTGCCAGCTCCCATAATTTTGTTGCAGACCACCAGGCAGAGAAACGGTCCCAGAGGATGCCCTGGTACTGGACTGGACAGGGAAGTTTCTGTATGCCTCCCCATCATGTCCACTCATTCAGAAAGTACTCCTGAAACTCAAGAGGGAACCTGCAAAATTGATCGTGATGGCTCTAGAGAGGCCTGGTACTATGTGCTTCTGGTCCTGTCTGACAAGAATACAATCAGCCTGTCATTCACAGTCTGTTGAATTTGTCCCATGGCAGAATAACATTGCTGAACCATAGGACCCTACGTCTGAGGGCATGGTTCTTTGAGGAGTTAGAATTTTCAGGATTGGATCTCTCAGAAATCCTGAAGGTGTTTAAGGTTCTCACAGCCTCCACTTGCATACTGTGTGACTCTGAGCAAGTCACCTAACCACCCAGTGCTCCCAGGTTGCCCCTGAAAACAGGCAGTTGTGCCTAGTGGGCCTTACACTGTTACCAAAGACTAAAATAAAATAAAATTAAGGAAACGCACTACCAGGAATACTTATTCCTTTAAATGGAAAAGGTTTTCTTGCTGGTTTTCCCCCAGAAAAATAAACCCAGTAGAGGCAGGGTTGTCATTAATTCTGCAGTACCTACTACACTTAGTCATTAGGCCTGCCGCCTCCAACTTTAAAGGTGCACTTTGCAGCAATATCAGCACACATATTAGCTGGCAATGAAAAGTCTTTGGCCTCACAATCCATTTAAAAAATGTTAAAACCTTTCTAAGCCATTTGTACCCACCAGGGAGGGACTGACCCTGTCCCACCCTGGAATTTCAACGCATGCCTTGCCCAGCTTATGGAGGCTCCCTTTGAGCCGTGGAAACTGCTGGCCTGAAATATGTCACATGGAAAAACCACATTCCTGATTGCAATGACCTCTGCTTGGAGGGTAAGTGAATTGCAAGCCCTCTGGACAGAGCCAATTACATAATTCCACACAGGGATAAAGTAGTTCTTAGAACAAACAGAAAATTCCTTCCTAATGTGGTATCTGAATTCCATCTAAATCAGCCAGTGACCCTCCCTGTACTCTTTAAAGAGCATTCCAGTTCGGGTAAGGAAAAGGTGCATAGCCTGGACCTAAAGAGAGTCCTGACTATCTGTATGGACCAGGCAAGAAATGTCAGGTCCTACAGTACTGTACCCAACATTTTGTTACCAATGGTGAGGCTGGCAAAGGCAGACCAGCTACAGAGATCTGTCTCTCAGTGGATAGTCTCTTGTATTTAGTTCTGCCATGAAAAAGCTGGAAAACTTCCCCCAAGAGGCTTAAGGGCACAATCCACAAGGGGTACATCTGCCTCTGTGGCATCCTCAAGGGACATCCCATTGTTGACATTTGCAAAGCAGACACCTGGAAAACAGTACACACCTTCACAAATCACTGCTGTTTGGGCATACAGCCGAGTAGGGGGGCCAGCTTTGGAACTGCTGTCTCGTAGAACCTTTTTCTTAATTAGGTTCTGGATCCAGCTTCCCAAGGTGTACTACTAGCGAGTCTCCATAAAGTGTAAACATTAAGTGAGTGATTCTTGGGGTTAGAAGAAAACATTACTCGCAGTAGAAATGTTGTTTCGTCTTAAGGGATCAGTGGCTGTGTTTACACTCCCTAACCCTGCCTCCCGTTCCAGAACCTGAAATAGATTTGCATGACAATCGGTTCCTTTTTTCACTGAGGTTGCTTGAGCATTACTGTTGCAGTTTGCTGTTATTTATGTGGTAAAATTTCACAAGTCTGCTTAAATTTGTTTGGTGTTTTAAAAAGTCTTTAAACATTTTTTTATTAAAAACACTTTTTGGTAGCTTTTTAGTTAGTTTCACTAGCCACTACTCCACTCTGGCTTGGAAACAGATCTGAGCAATGGCTAGAGTGGAGCACGGTTGCAGAGTTGGAACCTACATTCCAAATTCAAAAATATACATAAGTTCTATCTCTGAGGTGTCACACTCGGCCAAGATACAACGGTGAGTAATTTTTTCTTTGTGCTTCTTGGAAATTTACAAGACAGTACAGGCTGGAACAGAACAACATGTCTTTAGAACAGTGTTTCCTCCAATGAGGCCACAGTGTCAACATGCGTCTACCAGCTCAATTTTCTGGGCCAGTGAGCAGGGCCCCGTGTTTACTGTGGCAAAGTGGACCTACATTCTGTGGCAGGACCTCATACTTTCTGCGGCAGAACTGCTGATTCTGTGGCTATTCTGCAGCACATAAATTGTGGCTAAACAGCATATCTTCAAAGGGATTAAGTCTTGGTTAACCCTTTGACTGCCTTCGTGCTACCACTCTGCTACACTGAAAGTGGAACAGCAGGTCATTTAACAGCATGTAGTCTTCTTATCACAAATATTGAACGGCAATAACCCAAACCTGGCACAGCCATAGGCATCAGTGTTGTCTTATAATGAATTTTCCCTCCCACCCTGAATTTGAAGGCTCATCTGTTCTTCTAGAAATTGGTGGCCTTTGCTGTTCTACTGGGTTTTAATTGGAGTAGGACATACACACTTGGCTAAAACTAAACAGAAGGCAAAACCTGCTTGGATTTCTTCTGGATTATATTTACAGTTAGCAGATATAAAGAGAGACTCCAACTTGAAGGCCATTTTGTTTCTGATTTTGATCAATGTTGTTTTAAATTTATTATTTTTGTAAACTAGGAATACTCCAACTGCCTTGCAGCAAACGTGCTGAGTGCAGTGTACAAATCTGTGTTTTTTTTTTTGGGGGGGGGGCTTATTATCTTCCTATAATACTATAATAGTGAAGGAGGATGTAACTTGCAGTGTCTATAGGATTTCTTGACTCTGATTTTTCATTTCCGGGACACTAAAAAAAAAAAAAAATGAAAGCAAGTCATTCTTATTAAAATTAATAAAAATAATAATAACTTTATTTATTTAGCTTTTCAAATACCAAGGCGCTGTACAGATAAATCATAAAATCAAAGTATACATATAAAATCAACAATTCAGAACAGCATCAGTCAATAAAAGCCTTATTCCATAAAAAAAGTCTTAAAATCCTGCTTAAAGGCTTCCACGGTCGCGCATTCTCAAAGCCAGGAGGCGGAGAGTTCCAGAGGGTAGGGGCCACGAACCCAAAGGCCCTCGCCCCAGAGACTTCAGTATAACCCTCGGAACTCTAGCAACCCTCATCGGTTGAACGGAGCTGTCGTGACAAGTGTAAGGGACTGTAGTTTTCAAGTAGTCAGGCCGAGTCCGTAGGGCTTTGAAGGTCAAAAGACCTACTTTAAAGGTGATCCGCCACTGTATAGGCAGCCAGTGCAGATCGCGCAGCACAGGGGTGATATGTGTCCTTCTAGTCACCCCCGTCATTAACCTTGCAGCAGCATTCTGCACTAGCTGCAAGCAGCGGATATCAACCCCAGGAAGCCCCAAGTAAAGGGAGTTGCAATAGTCAAGGCCCTTGACTATAAGATGGAGTAACCTTGGTTAGCATGTTCTCTTCTCCTCACAACTCAGGGGGTGGTGGTGTTCTTTAGTCAGACACCCTCATTTCACTTATGTATAGCAGCAATCAAACTCTCAATTCCGATTTTTTTCCATACCTGCTTGCTCCATTTCTAGTATACCCTGGTCCCCACCTGTGCTGCAGCTGGGCAACTTGACCCTCCTTAAGAATTGAGCTTGATGCTGCCACTTAGGCTGCAGGTTCAGATTTGCCAAGAAATTACTCTCTCACTTGCAGGTACAGAACTGCAGCCCACAAATCAAAACTGTGATAGATGTCCACCAGTGGGGGCAGAGTCCTCTGCTCAGTCTGCTGCCAGCCCTATGTTTCTGCAATCAGCTCCTCCTCCTCCTCCTCCGATACCTGTCTGCACACTGAGATCAGTTCCACCTCCACGGGCACCACTTAATCTCCTCACTTCTTGACTACAGCTTGCCTTCCAGTTCTTCCTTCTAAATTCATCTTCCAAGGATTCAGCAATGCACCATGAGCAACCTCATAATGAAACATTAACATGGCTGAGCTACCCACACCTACACAGCAGCAAATCATAACTGCCATGGACCTAATCAAGCTCTGCCACTATTGCATCAGTTGCCCCCCACATACACAATACTGGCTAGAAGGAGTTGTGTAACAAGAGCCAGCATGAGTCAAGATGCCATGCAGCCACTAACATTTTGGCTTTGTACCGGATGGCATCAGTTTGCTGCCCCTTCTAATGAGCATGTGTGCCATGGCATACGTAACACGTCAATTGCTATGCCTTTGCCTTGTGTGATTGCATAACATAGCTAGCATTTCTTCAGCTGTGTGGCTGGTTTTCCTGATTTCTGCAGCAAAGCACTGATTTCTGCGGCCACTGCTGCAACAGCAGAATCGCAGAAAACATAGGGCCCTGCCAGTGAGCACTTTAAAGCTCCAATTACAAAAGTATTTGTACTAATTCTTCCCTTTAAAGAAAGATAGGAGATACATTTCAAGTGACTATCCATCAGTGGCTTGGTTATGTCTATGCTGTGTTTATATATTAAAAAAAAAAAAAAAAAAGTTTATTGTATTTGGGGGGCTGGTTGGGGTAAAACAAGGGGTTTGGGGTGGTAAAAATGAGTGAGGTGACTAGCAAGGTCTGGTGGTTGCACTTTGAGGCCACCAGGATTTGGTTCTTGTTCAATTCGAGGGGGAAATCTTGCAGCAGGTAATACTATTAGGACTAAGCCGCCAGGCGTTAGGACCCCACGGAAAACTTCTAGCTAGCAGTCTGTGGCGTGGGGCCGCCCCCAATGTCAGACATCATATAAATGGGGTGGTCCCCTGGTATCACCTCCGTTTTCCCACTGTCGACCCACTTACATCGGCTCCATGGACGCCATTTTTGAAGTCAACCACCATTTTCTGCCTTGCACAGTTTATCGTTTTGTTGTTTTTTCAGTCACCTTTTCTCCATCAAGTGCATGTCTTCATCATCCTTCCAGCGGCAGAAGTCAAAATACGCATGCGATAAGCAGATCCCGGTGAGGGACGGCCAATCCGCCTGCCTGATCTGCCTAGGCCCAGACCACCGGCCTGACGACTGCCCGCACTGCCAAACATTCAGTGGCAAAACCCGCATCCGCCGCCTCAAGATACTCAAGGCCTGCCTTCTGGAGCAGCAAGTGGCCACCATGCAGAGGACCCAGTCGGGACAACGTTCTTCCTCCTCAGCCAGGGGGTCTCCCCACAAGGAGAAAAGATTGGGCAGGAAGCACTACCATAGAGAGAAGGATAAAGCCAGGACGGAATCCCACCCAAAGTCCCCTCACAGGACTCTGCTTCCTCCACCTCTGGCGGGAGATCGGAGTCAGTTCCCCAGGTACCACGTCCGTTTCGGGGGTTTCCTCCAAGAAGACTACCACCTCATCACACTTCAAAGGTGAGGAGTCATCATCTCAGGGGCGTTCGTCCACCCAAGTCCCCTTAGCGCACAGGCCTCCCACAACGGTGTATTGGTTCACGCAAGAGGGACAGCGCTGTTTGTGGCAAAACTTCAGAGCCCATCGCCCGAAGGCATTCTGGGTCATCTGACAGACACAAGGGGTCGGACGACTCCACTAGATGCTAGGAGGTCGTCGGGTACCGGACACCACCTCCACCTGAGGAAAGGGTGATGTCGGCTTCTGAAGGTAGGCAGACTACCGACCACTCCGACTCCGCGTTGGGAATGGACCAGGTGCCACCGGCCAAAGAGCGTCCATCTGCCCCGGAGGGCCGGACATCAACCCAGGTACACAAGGCCCCAAAGGACAAAACACCAGGGCCTGTGGATATCCAAACGTCTCCCCCGCCTCCTTCCAAGGAGCCCGGACAAAGCCCTGTCGAACCTGACACCTGAGGCAGCCATGGACAAGGTGCCTCGGGACCAGACGTTAGTAATCAGAGAGCCACAGGGTCCAATGCCAGGCCCCTGTAACGTACCAAACCCGACGCCTCCGTGCCCCCCCGCCCCGTTGTACCACTGGCGGAAGTGGGGGCCCTTTTCAATGCATGGTGGAACACTGTTAAAGGGGACTTACTTCCAAAGCCCAGGGACCCATTCCTGGTCCGGCCACCACCCAGGGAACAGTCGCCTCAGAGGCCCAGGCAACCTTCCCCACCGACAGAATGTCCGCCGTCCGATGAAGATGATCAGCGGCTACCAGGAAGAGGTATCCGTCCGTCCAGTCTACCAGCGGATGCCGGTCCTCTTCTTCAGGGGATGACGCCGGAGACTGTTCCTCAGTGTACTCCTCTGAGGATGAGCTTACCCCTAATTTCTCTGGATCCAAGAAGGGACTCGCCAGGGTCACTTCCGGATGAACCATCCTTCTTGGACATCCTGAGGCATATCCAGGCCCTGTATTAGTGGGATACAGAGGAGCTGGATCCCGAACGCCACCATCTGGCAAAATTCTTGGGGGCTACTGACCCAAAACCCTTGGTCATCCCCCCCACTGGTGGAACCCTTGCAGGATGTTACGAAATTGACCTGGAAGCATCCGGCTACCACAGTGGCAGTACCAAGGAAAGCAGATAGGTTCTATAAAACACCCAAAGGGGAGCCTTACTTAAGAGAATAACCAAAAGCCGACTCTATGCTGCTCACAGTTGCACGTGATAGAGTGCAGCAACCGAGACAAATGAGCACCCAGATCCAGAGTCCAAAAAGCTGGACCAGATGGGCCGCAAGGTCTATTCTTCAGCTACCTGCACGGTCAGGTCACTGAATTTCCTAGCTCATATGGTCACATACCAGAAGTCACTGTGGTCAAAAGCTATGGATCTGGTTAAAGCGCAGCCAGACTCCGAGGGCAAGGCAGAGCTCCTAGCTGTCACCCAGTGTGGCATGGATGTGGACAAACACGTGCTGAGGAGTTCTTCAAACAACATGAAGTCTTGCTGTATTCTGACATATGCAGTGAGGTCAAACCTTTGAACTGCCCCGGAGAGGAAAGAGTTAACTTTCCATGCAAGGCATGGAACGCTGAGCTCGAGTTCGGTTGAGACTCTGTCTGTTGTTGTTTGAACTCAAACCGCCAGATTCTTTACTCCGCCTCACTGAACAGTCGCTCCGGAGATTTCTCCCTTGCTCGGTTCAGTTTAGTCGGTTAAAGTGCCGTTTTTCCTCGGTTTCAACCGAATTTAATCCGTTTAACCTGTCTGTTCAGTCTCTGTCTGTGGTATCGTGAGTACTAGATAGGTTTATTATTGTTTCTTCTGTGTGGAACTTGTAAACGTTGGATCGGTTTGGTTTGAACCGATCAGGTTTGTTCAAAAAAGTTTGTTCTACTTTTAGAGTGTGGTAACCCGCCTTATCAGTTCTCAAAAAAGCGGATTTCATTATGTTTTTCCACGACCTATAACACGGTCAGGAACCGATATAAGGGTGTCTTGCCTGGCGGATTGCCGAAAAAGGGTAAGTTTGGTTAGGACTGGCCATGCCTGAGAAACCCAAGAGAAAAACCGGGCCCACTGGGTTTCGACACTGTAGTGTGTGTGGGGAAGCCTTTGATAAGGCTGACCCCCACACCACCTGTGTTTATTGTCTGGGGTTTGACCACCTCGATTCAGACTGCCTGATTTGCAGAAATTTTCCCTCAGCTACCCTGGAAAAGAGAGTCGGTAGGCTCAGGGAAAGGGAGGCCAAGAAGTCCGCTGACCCGGATGGCCAGCCCGGTTCGGTTCCAACCAAACCAGAAGGAGTGCCCTCTGACCAGGACGAAACTTCTTCGGGCAAAAGGAGAACCGACTCTGAGGCGTCGTTTCCGGTTAAAAGAAAAAGAAGGGATAAATCAGCCGGTGTGGATCCACAAGTTCTTTCTCCGACCGCTGATGAAATAGCCAAAGCGATAAGGATTGTTCAGTCGCTAACCCCGGTTCCGACTGAACCGGCACCATCGGTTAGGGGCTCGGTTCGGTTGGTTCCCCCAGTTCCAGATTATAATTTAGAAGATTTTTACGAACCAGAGGAGGAGGAAGGAGAGTATGAGGATAGTGATGGTGATTATGAAAGTCTGGATGTGCCCATTGACCCGGACATCTCCCCAGACAGACCTTCAGGGGTTTCTCCTCCTAGGCTTTCTGAGTCCCCTTCCCATTTTATGTTTTACAAAAAAGTGGCTGAAACTCTTCAGCTTCCTGTGGAGGAAGCATTAGAGAATCAGGAGGAGCCTGATTACGTTGAGATGATGGACATCCCAGAGTCCAGGAGGCTGTCTGTTCCCCTCCATAAGTCTTTTGGGAAACAGACAATGAAAATTTTAGACTCCTAATTCTATACCTCCTGTGGACAAGAGAATGGACAAGAGGTATACTCTCTCAGGCTCAGATACGGAGTTCCTTACCCAGCAATGCAGCCATGTTGGGGTAGTGCAGGCTGCTGCCTGTGATAAGGCAAATATACCCTTGGCTTCACACCCCCCAGGTAAGAACTCCAGGAGGATTGATGCCATGGCAAAGAAACAGTACATGGCAGCATCTTTGGGACTCAGGCAGGCTAATTATATGGCCTATACAGCTAGATATCAGAAGTCTAGATGGGACACTGTAATGGCTCTGACTAAACAGGTCCCTGGCCAGCTTGCCAAGGAGCTGGAGCAGGTGGCTGCAGATGGTATTGAGGCATCCAAGGTGCAATTTCATGCTGCAGTGGACTCCATTGATGTTTCATCTAGAGTCATGGCTACATCTGTGGCCCTTCATAGGATGGCTTGGCTCAGATGTACTAGCCTGTCTCAGGATACCCAGACTAAGGCCATGGATTTTCCTGTTGTGGGTAATTCTCTGTTTGGGGAGCAAACGGAGAACTACATGAAGAAAATGGATGAATACAGGACCACCTATAGGAGTGCTCAGGCCAAGGAAAGGCAAGCCACTCCCAGAGCCAGCATTCAGGGGCAGGCTTTCATAGGCCTTTCTACCAAGCCGAGCCTCCTCTTCCGCCTTTGCCCAGAGGGGTTCTTCAGAGGAGAGGCAGACTGGGTACAAGCAGGCCTGCTACCACCCTCAGCCTAAAGCCCCTGCCAAACAGGCACCCTGATGGGTTTGCCAGGGCCAATTCTCCACTACCTGTAGGGGGCAGGCTGGCTTACTTTGTCCAGGACTGGATGTCTTTAACATCAGACAAATGGGTCCTGGAAGTAGTGAGCCAGGGACTGGTTCTCAGCTTCAAAAAATTTCCCAAGATGAGAACCAGATCCTTTCCACCTGCAGATCCTTCAGAGGCACTTGCCCTAGAGGCAGAGGTCTCTTCCCTCTTGGCTGTGAGAGCCATAGAAAGGGTTCCACCCCTACACAAGGGAAAAGGATTGTACTCCAGGTACTTCCTAACCCCCAAAAAGACAGGAGAATGGCGGCCCATCCTGGATCTCAGATATTTAAACAAGCACCTTTTAAAGCCAAAGTTCAAAATGGTGACTCTGGGAATAATTCTACCCTCTCTAAGGCCAGGAGACTGGCTAGTTTCCCTGGACTTCAAGGATGCCTATTTCCACATTCTCATCAGAAGCTCCCACCGAAAGTACCTCAGGTTCGAGTTGCCCTCAGGCCACTATCAATTCAGAGCAATGCCCTTTGGCCTAACTTCAGCTCCAAGGGTGTTCACAAAATGCCTGGCAGTAGTGGTTGCTTTTCTAAGGAGAAACAAGATCTCCATCTTTCCGTACCTGGACAGCTGGCTCATAGGTCAGTCTCCAGACCAAGTCAAGTCACACCTACAGATAACTCAGCAACTTCTCACTGCTCTAGGATTCCTTCTGAATCTTTCAAAGTCAGTTCTAGAGCCTGTGCAGCTCCTGACCTTCATAGGGGCAGAGCTGGATACATTAAAGGCAAGAGCCTTCCTTCCCCTGGACAGGGCAAGAACCCTTGTTTCACTGGCCTCTTCATTCACCCTCCAGGTGTCTCGACCAGCAAGGCATTTTCTGCAGCTCTTGGGCCACATGGCTGCCTCTACAGCAGTGGTCCAAGGAGCAAGATTTCAGATGAGGGACATTCAGTTCCATTTAAGAGCCTTCTGGTCTCAGAGAAAGGATCCTCTGACCAAACTAATCCCAGTGACTCGAACCCTGATCCAGGCTTTGCAATGGTGGCAGGATCAGGACAACCTAAGACAAGGAGTTCCCTTTGTCACTCAATCTCATTCTCTAACCCTTACTACAGATGCCTCCCTCTTGGGATGGAGAGCCCACTTGGGGGACCTGACCACCCATGGGTTGTGGTCACCTCAAGAATCTCTGCTTCACATCAGTCTCTTAGAACTCAGAGCAGTGTTTCTAGCACTTCAAGCTTTTTCCAAGTCTGTTTAGAACAAAGTAGTTCAGATCAGGATAGACAATACCACCACAATGTGGTACATCAGCAAGCAAGGGGGCACTCTGTCTACGGCCTTGTGCACAGAGGCAAAGAAGTTGTGGTCTCTGGCCTATTCCCTGAATACCTCTCTCATAGCAGTGCACCTCCCAGGGAAGGACAATGTCCTGGCAGATGCTCTCAGCAGGATATCTCAAGGCCATCACGAATGGTCCCTAGATCCCCTGATTTTGAAGGTCATCTTCTCCAGATGGGGCACCCCACAGATAGATCTTTTTGCAGCCCCAGACAATCACCAGCTTCCCCTTTTTTGCTGCAGGCCCCCAGTGTTTGGCTCAGTCCCCCTGGATGCCCTAGTTCTCAATTGGGAAGGGAATTTCCTGTATGCTTTCCCCCCTTCCCTCTCCTGTTCAAGGTACTAGTCAAAATCAGGTCTCAACCCTGCAAAGTGATTCTGATTGCTCCAGACTGGGCCAGACAGCCCTGGTACCCCATCTTGCTGTCCTTAGCAGTCCACCTTCCTTGTCTCTTCCCAGGAATTACAACCTGTTAACATGTTCTCAGGGGAGGGTCTGGTATCCGAATCTCAAATCTCTCAATCTCAAGGCCTGGCTCTTGAAGAGTTAGAATTTGCGGATTTGCAACTCTCTCAAGGTGTTCTGGATATTTTAAAAGCTTCTCAAAAGCCTTCCACCAGAAAGACTTACAACTCCAAATGGAAAAGGTTTACTATTTGGTGCTCTGGGAAGCATATTTCTCCAGAGTCTGCTGGGTTGCCTGCAGTCCTTAACTATATAGCTCTCGCAAATGCAACTGCCGCTAGCCTAGTGTAAAAAAAAAAAATATATATATACTCTGTTTGACAATGCTCACTGAGCGGCCCCCGCCTTCCTTTCCCTACTAATTCCTCCTCCCCTATCTCCCTCCCTTCTACTCCCACCAGCTCTCCCCCGACCATAAGTTTTGCACCTTTTGCTTCGTTGGAGATTGTATTCTATTGTAACAAAATTGTAATTGAACTGTAACTTTTTTGTTTGTAAGTACTGTGTCCCTTGTACTACTGTTCTGATGTCCTCTTTGTGACGAGGTACCTTTGTAAATGAGCCTCTGGCTCAAAGGTTTCTAAACTGATGTTTAACTAAATAAATATGGTTCATCTCAATAGCTTTGGGACTCGGACCAGCTACACTTAGAGTGCATCTGGCAGCTGTCTCTGCTTTCTTGTCAGCAGGCAAGCACTCTTCCCTTTCAGCTCATCCTGTATTCTGTAAGTTCTTCAAGGGATTGCTGCATACCAATCCTCCCTTCAGGGACCCTGCCCTTGCTTGGGACCTTAATGTTTGCATTGCTCAGCTTATGCAACCCCCTTTTGAGCCTTTGTCCTCAGCAGAGCTTAAGTACTTGAATTGGAAAACTGTTTTCTTGGTAGCCATTACTTCTGCCAGATGCATAAGTGAGTTACAGGCCCTGTCAGTGGAGCCTGATTTTATCTCCTTCCATGGAGATAAGGTGGTCCTCAGGGCTAATAGGAAGTTTTTGCCTAAGGTGGTTTCAGATTTCCACCTTAACTAGTCTGTCTCTTCCTGTTTTCTTCACTGATCATTCCTCCTCTGGGGAGAGGAGGCTGCACAGCTTGGATGTGAAAAGGGCCCTTAGCTACTACATAGAGCGCACCAAGGGTCACAGGTTTGACTCCCTCCAACTGTTCCTCACTTATGGTGAGGTTGGTAAGGGAAAACCTGCCACTAAGAGATCTATTGCCAGGTGGATTGTCTCTTGCATACAATTTTGCTATGAAAAATTAGGTAGGATCCCACCCTCAGGCCTGAGGGTTCACTCTACCAGAGGTACAGCTGCTTCCCTGGCTGCTGCTAGGGATATTCCTATCTTAGAGATTTGTCAAGCGGCCACCTGGAAAACAGTACATACTTTAACCAAGCATTACTCTCTGGATATCCAGGCTAGGAGTGATGCTTGGTTTGGCACAGTAGTGCTTCAGAGCCTATTCCCAAAGTAGGTTCTGTCCCTCCTCCATGGAGGTACTGCTTTGTAGTCTGCATATGTCAGAATACAGCAAGACTTCTTGTTGTTTGAAGAAAAAATTACTCACCTTAGTAATGTTGTTTCTTCTAATGGAGTCTTGCTGTATTCTGACCTCCCCCCCGCCTCCCCTCTCAGAACCTGGGTTTTGGGATGTGGGTGGGCAGCAACAGTGTTGGCACTCTGGAGGTGCCCCCTTCTTCTCACCCTCTTAATTTGGGTGTGTGTGTTGTGTTTTGTTTTGTTTTTGGGTTTCCTGACTTGAGTCTTTGCCTTGTGACCAAAAAATCTTTTTATTATATTTAGTAGCCAGTTGGCTAGTGTAAGTTTACAGTTTCCACACAGGACACCCAGTGAGTATAGCTCGTAAAGATCTGGCTGTTTGAGTTCAAACAACAACAGACAGTGTCTCAACCGAGCTCGAGCTCAGCGTTCCATGCCTTGCATGGAAAGTTAACTCTTTCCTCTCCGGGGCAGTTCAAAGGTTGGACATCACTGCATATGTCAGAATACAGCAAGATTCCATTAGAAGAAACAACATTACTAAGGTGAGTAATTTTTTTCTTGTGACTCCCCAGACACTGCAGCAAGGACAGCAGCAGCCATAATCTGTATGAGGAGGCATGCCTGGTTGAGGGTTTCTGGTTTCCGCTAGGATTTGCAGGATGTCATCTTGGGTGCACCCTTTCAGGGACCCGTCCTCTTTGGCACGGAAACAGAAACGCTCATAACAGGACTACAAAATTCAGGCAAGGCGGTGTCTGACGTCCATTGCATGTACAGACCAGAACTGCAGGCAACCCGGTGCCGTCCCTTTTGTAAGAACCAGGGACAACAGGGAAGATGCCAACCGCAACACAAGGGAGGCTTTAAAAGAAGAGCCCCCCCCCTTTTCTTCAGGCACCCAGGGCCCCAAAATCCCAAGGTACCCAGACTCCCTGCCCACCCTCTGGTAGCTGCATGACTCCCTACCTGACCCCCCCTCCTCTGGAGGAAGCGAAGGGGGAGGTAGTAGGAGGGAGATTCTCCCTTTACCAATCAGGATGGTCCAATATCACTTCAGACCAATGGGTCCTCCAGATAGTAGAGAGGGGATACTCTCTGGAGTTTACCCAGATTCCGACGGACAATCCACCTGTCCCCTCCCACTGCTCCCCCTTGGCGCTCATGCGGGCGGAGATACAGGCCTTGTTAGAAAAGAGAGCTATCCAGGAGGTACCCCATGCCCAAAGAGGCAGAGTATTACTCCCACTTCTTCCTAGTCCCGAAGAAGACTGGAGACCTCCGTCCCATTCTGGATCTGAGCCTGCTGAACATTCTGAACCTTTTGTATTCGATGAAGGTGGTGACCTTGGCGAGCCTTTTGCCCATGCTGCATCATGGAGACTGGCTTGGCTTCCTGGATATGCAGGATGCTTATATGCATATAAAGATCCTGCCATCCCACAGGAAGTACCTTCGCTTCACCTTCCAAGAGAGCATTACCAGTTCAGGGCGGCTCCATTCGGCCTGTCATCGGCACCAAGGATTTCACCAAGTGCCTGGCAGTAGTGGTGGCAGCCCTCGAGAGAGGGGGGGTCACTTTAACTACATAGAAAGATGGATGAGAATTTCAGTCTGTTCTGGGCCTTGGGCATCACTCTAAATCTGTCCAAGTCGCACTCGTGGCCTGCTCAAAGGCTACAATACATAGGAACAGTCCTGGACACCGTCCAAGAGAAAGCCTTCCTTCCCACAGATCAGGCAGACAGGCTAAGGGAGGTCACTTACAAGGTGATGGACTCAGATCAGGTCCCAGTGAGGGTGGTTCTGCAACTTTTAGGCCACATGGCTGCAGCCATAGCCACAGATCCCCTCGCTCATTTTAATATGAGGATCCTGCAGTGGCACCTCAGAGTCCAGTGGGACCATAGCACGGACAAGCTCTAAGAATCCATCCGAGTCTCCAGTGTGGTCCATCAGTCCCTAGTTTGGTGGGTCACCCCAGCTCATCTAGACAAGAGGGTTCTCTTCCAGTGACCCAGCCCACAACAAATTCTGATAGATGCCTCAGGACTGGGATGGGGAGCACATCTTGCTTTTCACCAGATGAGGGGCTCCTGGAATTCCATGGAACGGTCTCTGCACATAAACATTCTAGAGATGAGAGCCGTACTGTATGCCCTACAGGCCTTTCAAGATGTACTCCTTCCTGGGTCCCTCCTGATCCAGTCGGACAATACCCCAGTAGTCTTCCATCTCAGCTTGCAAGGGGGCATGCATTCTTATCCCCTGTGCAGAGAGATGATGAGAGTATGGACCTGGGCGGTGGATCACAGCCTGGATCTCAAGCAGTCCATGTTCCAGGGATCCACAATGTCCTCACAGACAGCCTAAGCTGCTCTCGATCTCAGAGTCACGAATGGGAACTACAGCAAGAAATCATAGACAACCTCTTTGAAAAGGTGGTGTCGGCCAGAACTGAACCTCTATGCGTCCCCACACAATGCCAAACTGCCCACTATCTGCTCGCTAGATCCAGGGCCTGGTGTTTTTTTGGTGAGACGCATTGGCCCTCTGTTGGACAGGGAGGTTCCTGTATGCCTTCCCTCTTCTTCAGAGGATCCTGCTCAAGTTGCAGGCAGAAGGTGCCCGAATGTTCCTAATTGCGCCCTTCTGGCCTCGGCAGATTTGGTTCCCGCTGTTGCAACACTAGTATCTGAACCACCGGATCTGACTTTGAGGTGGAGCTCTTGCAGCAGATATTACACACAGAATTAATGCCGTCAGGCGTTAGGACCCCATGGAAAAATCTTCTAGCCAGCAGTCTGTGGCGGAGGACCATCCCTGACGTCGGCTCTGCCTGACATTCAGCGTGGTATAAAGAGGGCGGTCCCCTGGTGCCATCTGTTTTTTTCCCGCTGTCAGACCACTTAGTTCAGTTCCACGGATGCCTCGCCTATGCAGTCGACTGCCATTTTTTGCGCATAAACTATTTTTTTCTCTTCCTCCAAATATTTTGCATGTCTTGACCCCTCTCTACCATGGCGAAAGTCGAAGTGCAAGTGCGGGATGCAGATCCTGGCCAAGGACAGCCGTGAGCCTGCCTGATCTGTCTAGGCCAGGAGCAACTGCCCGACAACTGCCCGCTCTGCAAAAGATTTAATAATAAAACCAGGAACCGAAGAGCAAAAACACTCAAGGCCTACCTTTTGGAGCAGAAAATAGCGGCCATGCAGAAATTCACGTCAGGACCCAGCTCTTCGTCTCCCGTCAAGGAGTCACCCCAGAGAGAAGTCATCGGGAAACCCCATTCAAAGGAAAAAGATAGGGCCGGGTCAGAATCCCGCCCAAAGTCTCCGAAGAAAGCTTCCTCTTCCTCGGCCTCTGGCGGGAGGTCGGGATTGGTCCTTCCGACCTCCGCTGGGACCAGTACCAAGGAGACGCCCTCCTCCTCTGCTGAAAAGCCCAGAGAGTAGTCTTCATCTTCGGGGCGCTCGTATGCCCAGGTTCCCCTGGCTCACCGTCCCCACGAAATTTCATGGGTTGACCCAGAAGGGGAAGTCACCATCAGGTAGGCCTAAGGAAGCAGGCCATAAATCCAGTGGCTCATCAGACAGGCACAAGTCGTCAGATGACTCCACCAGGCGACAGGAGACAGTCCACCATCAGACGTCTCCTCCAGCTAAAGGGAGTTTGCACACCAGTGACAAACGTCCCTCAAGCTGGGCGGCCCTCGCCAGAAGGCAGGGCCCAAACGCCTGATAAGAGGTGGTAGTCGTCCAGTGACCAGACGCTCAACCTTCCACCGAAAGACCAGTCGTCTGAGGACATGCAACGCATGCCGGTCGCTGGGTCAGATGACTGTTCAGCTCCAGACACAGCCTGATCCGCAACCTGACACAGCAAGGGTGGCCTTTCCTGAACGGACACCCACACCCGATGCCCCAAAAGGCCAGACGCCCGGTCCCTCCGATCAGACGCCGCCGGTCATCCCCTTAGTGGACATAAGGGGCCCTATTCACCTCGTGGTGGAATACGGTCAAGGGTGACTTGCTGTATAGGCCACTGGATACCTTGCCCAAGGAAACACCAGCGGCTCCTCCGACCCTGGACGACAGGGTACCGGACGACTGCTCTCATCCGCCACCCAATTCTAAAGGGAAAAGGAGACTAAGACCATCCTCCGCCCCTTCCTCCAGCCGCCGTCCGCCTTCAACATCCGGGGAAGACTCGGGGGGATTCGTCCTCTGAATCTTCGGATCACAAGGACTATCCGCCTCTGTCCCCAGGACCGAGGGGCTCTCCTAGATCACCACCAGACGATTCCTCCTTCCTGGATATAACGAGGGACATTCAGGCCATATATGAATGGGATACAGAAGAGCTAGACCCAGAAAGGAAAAGACTAGCCAAATTTCTGGATGCTAAACATCCTAAACTGCTGGTTATCCCTCCTCTAGTCAAGCCCTTTCAAGATGTTGCAAGGCTCACCTGGAAGAGACCGTCATCCTCGTCTGCAGTACCTAGAAAGGCAGACAGGTTGTACAGGTCACCCAAAGAGGAACCCTTCCTAGGGGAGCACCCCAAAGCCGACTCGATGGTGCTTGCCACAGCCCACGGCCGAGTCACCTGAGCACCTCAGCTCCCAACCCCCGGACCCAGAATCGAAGAAATTGGATCACTGGGGCAGGAAGGTTTATGCCTCTGCCACCCAAACCATCCGTTTGTTGAACTTCTTGGCCCACATGGTCACATATCAGAAATCAGAATGGGGGAAAAAACGATGGAACTGGTCAAAGCACAACCAGATTCCGATGCAAAAACTGAACTCTTGGCCTATGTCCAATCTGGTATGGATGTGGATAAGCATGTCCTCCGATGCTCTTATGATTCTGCTGACATGGCAGCTAGAGCAGTGGCTTCGGGGGTCTTTCTACGAAGGCACGCCTAGTTAAGGGTAGCTGGATTCTGTCAGGACCTCCAAGATGCTATCCAGGGCCCAATCCTTTTCGGCCCAGAGGTCAAGAAAATCATCAAGGGTCTCCAAGACTCAGGAAAGGCAGTTGCTGACATGCACAAGATGTAGAAGTCGGAACTGCAGGTGGCCCGTCGACACCCTTTTCATAAGCCTCAGGGCCAACACAGAAACCGCCAGTGCCAAGACAAAGGCTTCAAGTGGCACAGCCAACCCATCCCTTCCGGCGCCCAGGATCCCAAGCAGCCCAAGGATCCAAGACCCCCACCAAAACATCCAACCCTCCTGGAACTGCATGACTCTCAGCCGTGCCCTCCCCCAGTCAGCAGTTCTTACAGGGAAAGAGGTAGGAGGGAAATTTTCCCTCTATCTACCAGAATGGAACATCACTTCAGATAAGTGGGTACTACAAATCATCCAGATCGGTTACGCTATAGAATTCCTCACTGTACTCCCAGACAACCCACCAGCCCCCTTCCACTGCTCTTTCAGCCATGTCCTTCTCCTGGAGCAAGAGATTCAGTCCCTCCTCCAGAAAAAGGTCATCCAGCCGGCTCAGTGGCGCTGAGGGTTGAGGCGCTGGACGCCACACCTCGCACCACACCAGCGGCCCAGAGGTTCAGGAGCGAGCCCGGGCCACTGGGGGTCGTCAGGGGAGGGAGAAGATTGAGCGTCCGATGGACAGCTCTGCTCTCCCGGGAGGGAGGGAGGGAGGTCGGCACTCGACACTTGACTGGCCTCTGGTGGAAGTTGGGGGCATGGCAAGCATAGAGCAGCTACTAGGGGATGGGGAGTGGCAACGTCGGCGGTGACACCATGACGTCAGGGTGGGTACCACTCCCCCAGAACAAGGGAAAAATTGGCGTCCGGTCTCCTAGATGACAGAGCACCATGCAGAGACCCTGATTGCCCGCACCTGCCTGGCGACCCATCTGAGTTTGACGAAAAGTTGATTGTCTCGGCACGTACCCACCCCGTAGCCACCTGGGGGTTATAGCCAAGTCTCCATGGGGACACGATGGTGAACCAGGCAGGCTGTGGAGCGGGGCTACTGCGATGCGTCTCCTGAAGGAGTGGAGATCGGACACAGGGTGAGGAGCAAAAATAGTAATTAACAAAAGGAAAAAAAAAAGAAAAGAAAAAGGCCATCAAGCCAGTCTCATCCGCCCAGCAAGGCAAAGGCTTCTACTCCCATTTTTTCTTGGTTCCCAAGAAAACAGGAGATGTTTGTCCCATTTTAGACCTCAGTCACCTCAACAAGTTTGTTCAGTACAAGAGGTTTCGGATGGTGACCCTAGCAAGCCTTTTCCCCCTCATTCATCAAGGGGAGTGGCTGTGCTCCCTGGACATTCAGGATGCCTACATGCATATAAGGGTTCTACCCTCTCACAGGAAGTTTCTCCGCTTCCTTTTCCAGGGCCAACATTACCAGTTCAGAGTGCTCCCCTTCGGCCTATCGTCGGCACCTAGAGTCTTCACCAAGTGCCTGGCAGTGGTAGCTGCAGCCTTACAGAGGAGGGGACACTTTTTTCTACCCATACCTCAGCGAGTGGTTGCTATCGGCCCAGCCGGAGACGTAGCTGGCCGACACATTGAAAGAGACAACAGAATTGTTCCTTTCTCTGGGCATCACTCTAAACTAGCTGAAATCACATCCCTGGCCCTCCCAACAGCTTCAATATATTGGAGCAGTCCTTGACACCCGTCAGGGCAAAGTCTTCTGGACAGAGCTGTTCTCCCGAGAGACCCGTCCCGCAGGGTTCAGGCATCAGACCGAGTCTCCGCCAGGGTAATCCTGCAGTTGCTAGGGCACATGGCAGCCACCATAGCCATGGTTCCCCTTTCTCAACTGAACATGAGGACCCTTCAGTGGCACCTCAGAGTTCAGTGGGACCAGGGCTTGGACCATCCTGTCCGAATCTCAGAAGCGGCCCGTCGATCCCTTCAGTGGTGGCAAAACCCAGCTCACTTAGAGCTAGGTGTCCCCTTTCAGAGGCAAAGCCCTTTGAAGGTTCTCACAACAGATGCATCAGAACTAGGCTGGGATGCTCACCTAGGTGAACACCACACAAGAGGATCTTGGTCTGCCATAGAATGGTCTCTACACATCACCATCTTGGAGATGAGAGCCGGTTTTATACACCCTCCAAGCCTTTCAGGATCAGCTCTCCCGGGGCACACTCCTAGTCCCATCAGACAATACCCTGGTAGTCTTTTACCTGAACAAGCAAGGGGGAACTCACTGGTACCCCCTCTGCAGAGAGGCCATGAGAGTTTGGGACTGAGCAGCAGAACACGATCTGCACCTCGTAGCGGTTCATGTGCCAGGAAGTTGGAACGTTCTCGCCAACAGTCTGTCACTCTCATTCTCTAAATCATGAGTGGGAATTGCTTCAGGAGGTGGCAAACGACCTCTTCGTCAGATGGGGTCATCCAGAGTTGGACCTCTTTAAGTCCCCGTGTAATGCCAAACTGCCAAATTTTTGCTCGCTCGATCCAGGGCCTGGTGCTTTCTGGCGAGATGCATTGTCCCTTTCCTGGACAGGGAGGTTTCTTTATGCCTTCCCTCTTCAGAGTACTGCTCAAGTTGCAGTCAGAGGGGGCCAGGATTATTCTGGCCTCCCCTCTCTGGCCTCGGCAGATCTGGTTCCCTCTGCTGCAGCAGTTGACCACAGAGCCCCCTGTGCAGCTGTCTCTCCCCACTTGCTTGCTCTCCCAAGAGCAGGGGATGCTCATCCATTCTGCTCAGTGGACTCTTCATTTGCATTCCTGGCTCCTGCAATCTTAGCAGAGGAGAGGCTGGGGGTGTCATCAAGAGTGGTGGAGATTCTTGTGGCAGCAAGGAAACCCTCCGCCAGGGCAACCTATGCCATGAAGTGGAAACGTTCCCGCCTGTGGCTGGCAGCTCGCTCCCTAGATCCTCTGGATTGCCCGGTCAAGTACGTGCTGTAGTATCTTCTCCATCTCTTAGATTTGGGTCTTAGCTACTCATCTATTAAGGTGCACCTCTGTGCCCTTTTGGCATATCATGGACCTGTGAAGGAGAGGACTCTGGCACAGCTAGATGTGTGCAAGACATTTCTTAGAGGTGTCCTGCATGTCAGACCACCGAGGAGGGACCCAACCTCCTTGGGATCTCCTTTTTGTTTTGGAAAAGCTCACCCTGTCCCCTTTTGAAGCAGCTGTGACATGCAAGCTACACTTCCTCTCTTGGAAGGCGTTATTTTTAGTTGCCATTACTTCAGCTGGGAGGATTTCCGAGCTTCAGGCTCTTGTGTGCAAAGAGCCTTACCTTGTGTTTCACAGGGACAGGGTAGAGTTACGTACAAATCCTAAGTTTCTTCCGAAAGTGATGTCAGAATTGACGCTGAACTAGGACCTTCAACTTCTGGTTTATTACCCAGAGTTCTCCAACAGGGGGGAGGCCCTGTCGCTTACTCTGGATGTTCATTGCGTTCCTCGTTATTACTTAGATAGAACCAGTTCTGTTTGCAAGACGGACCAGTTTGTCTCTTTTGCTCGGAGAAAGACGGGATCCTGTCACTAAGCATACCCTAACCAGATGGTTAGTTCACTGCATTACTTTTTCTTATCAGCACTACGGCAAGCTCTTACTGGGATCGGTTAAGGGTCATTCCACTAGAGCGATAGCCACCTTGTTCACTTCACTGAGGAATGTCTTGGTAGCAGATTTATGTGCTGTGGCCACTTGGAGTACTGTCCATACATTTATCAGACATTACAGGTTGGACATAGCCTCTCGGAGGAGAGCAGGTTTTTAATTTTTTTATTTATTTTGCTTTTTGCTCCCACTGCGGGCGACCCAGCACCTCAGCCTGGTCACAGACCCCAGCCTCCACTTTCACATTAGACCACGACCCCTCAGATACCCTTTGGCTTGCCCCCCCAGGGTGGGGTGCGGCACTGGTCCCCTTAACAGTGCCTCACGTCGGGACTAGGTCCAAGGGTCAGTCCTGAAGGCTGATGAAGGCCAGGGCAGGCTTCATCTAGGGTCATCCGCAGGAAGTGATTTTTGTATGCTGTGTGTGGGGGGCAGGAATGTGCAGTGACGTCCAGTGTCCATCCCGCCCCTCCGAGTCACTTCCTAATGTCTGTTGCTGCGGTGCCTCTGGCCTCTGCCAGGGGTCCGTCAAGCATCGGGTATTCACCCTGCCCTCCCTCCGGAGAAGGAGAGCAGTCCCTGGGATGCTCGTTCCTTCTCCTCCGGCTGGCTCTCCAACGACTCTGGTCCGTTCCCGAACCCAGGTTGCTGGCGTCGCAAGCAGAAATCCAACTACTGTGCTGACGGGCCAGCAGGAGAGCAGGTTTTGGAATAGCTGTCCTGCAGGGCCTCTTCCCCTGAGCTTGTCTACATTCTTTCAGTCACTCCTCCACCCAGCTGACCTGGGCCTATCTTGGGATACTGCTTGGGACTCAGTCCTATGTGTAATACCTGCTGCAGGAGCTCCACCTCGAACTCAGATAGTACAGTTACGTAAGAACTTAACGTAACAGTAGATCTTCGAGAGGGGCTCTTGCAGCAGGTGGCTTTCCCACCCACCATCCTCCAGGTTCTTTTGCTAAGAGTTTACACTTCTCTTGAGTAGGGGAGTTCCTTCTCAGTTCTCCAACACTTTCAGCCGTGTCTCCATCTGGGAACTGAGATGGCACCGGGGGACCGCCCCTTTATACCACGCTGGACATCGGGCAGAACCAACGTTGGGGGCGGTGGTTCCCCGCCACAGACTGCTGGCTAGAAGATTTTTCCTTGGGGTCCTAATGCCTGGCGGCATTAGTCCTATGTGTAATACCTGCTGCAAGAGCTCCTCTTGAAGATCTGCTGTTATGGTAAGTTCTTACGTAACTGTACTTTCTGTTGCCTCTGTCCACTCACTTGCTCTCCCAGGAGCAAGGGACCCTGGTCCATCTGGCCGTTCGGTCCCTGCACTTAGATGCATGGATCCTGCGGACTTAGCTAGGGATAGAATTGAAGTATCCCTCAGTGGCAGAGGTGCTCATGGCAGCGAGAAGGCCCTCTACCAGGGCAACATATGCCATGAAGTGGAAGCGCTTCTGTTTGTAGGAATTCCCCCATTCCCTGGATCCCCTCACCTGTCCGGTGGAATCTGTGCTGGAGTATCTTCTTTATCTCTCGGACTTGGGCCTTAGCTATGCATCCATTAAGGTGCATCTCTGTGCGCTGTCAGCTTATCATGCACCACTGAATGGGAAGACTCTGGCACAGTTGGACCTATGCAAGACCTTTTTAAGGGGCATCTTGCATATTAAACCTCCCAGGAGAGACTCCATGCTGCCTTGGGACCTCCTGTTTGTTTTAGAAAAGTTTACTGTAACCCCTTTTGAACTAGCCGCACGTTGTGAGCTATACCTTCTGTCTTGGAAGGCGTTATTTTTAGTTGCTATTACTTCCGATCGAAAGATCTCCAAGCTGCTGGTTCTGATGTGTAAAGAACCTTATCTTATTTTTCACAGAGACAAGGTAGCGCTGCGTACAAATCATACGTTTCTTCAGAAGGTAGTGTCTGAATTCACATTGAACCAAGACATACAACTACCAGTTTACTATCCAAAGTACTCAAACAGAGGGGAGGCCTTATTACATACTCTGGATGTACATAGGATTCTTCATTACTGCCTTGCCCGGACCAGTTCCTCCAGAAAGACAGACCAGTTGTTTGTCTCCTTTGCCCAAAGGAAACTTGGGGCACCAGTGACGAAACAGACGCTGACTAAGTGGCTTATGAATTGTATCACGTTCTGTTATCAGGAGTACAGTAAACCCTTACCGGGACAGGTTAAGGGTCACTCCACCAGAGGGATTGCGACATCTTTCACTTCACTCAGGAATGTTTCCTCAGCAGACCTTTGTGCGGCCACTACTTGTAGTTCAGTGTACACTTTCTTTAGGCTCTACAGTCTGGATATTGCTTCTAGAAGGAGAGCAAGTTTCGGCCTAGCAGTCCTTCAGGGACTCCTCTCCTAGTTGCCTACAGCTCTGCGCTACTGTCCTCCACCCTTCTGACCTGGGTCTTTTCTTGGATATTGCTTTGGATTCTTTCCTAATGGTATTACATGCTGCAAGAGCTCCCCCCTCGAAGTGAGATAGTACAGTTACATAAGAACTTACCGTAACAGTAGATCTTCGAGAGGCGCTCTTGCAGCAGGTGGCTTTCCCACCCACCTGCCCCTAGGGACTAATATTACAATTTTCTCTTTGGGGATAGGAGGTCCTCCTCAGTTCTCTATCTGTTTTTCAGCCGGGTCTCCAGCGGGAGAACGGAGGTGGTGCTGGAGGACTCCCTCTTTATACCACGTCTGACCAGGGATGACATCGGGGGCGGTCCCCTGCCATAGACTGCTAGTTAGAAGTTTTCCGTGGGGTTCTAACGTCTGGTAACGTAGTTCTAATGGTATTACCTGCTGCAAGAGCTCCTCTCGAAGATCTACTGTTATGGTAGGTTCTTGCGTAACTGTACTTTTTAGAACCAGGAGCTCATAACCATTTGAGTACTCTAGCTAGGCTGGTAAACAAAACACCCAGACAAGGAAGACATTGCACTGCTAGAATGGCTGACAGCTGTAGCTGTGGGCATAGTGGGATTTGAGCAGTTGCTTTATTTACCCAGCATATCCTAGTTGAGATGCAGCATCTTATGTCCTGTAGAGTCTTGCTTTTACCCATTTCCACAGCTGGGTGGACTGGAGCACTGGGAGGTTAAGTGACTTGCCAAAGGTCACATAGTGTGTATTTAGCTTGGGTCAGGTTTGAACCTGTGATGTCCCATTCCCAAGCTGGTGCTTTAACCACTAAGACTGCACTGCTTCCTAAAAGGAAGGCTCTTTAGCTCTTTAATGTGGAAGCTTGTTCCACAGGTTTGGGAGCTGGTAAGCAGAAGATGCCGAACATATAGATCTGGAACACCTAGGCATCTGCAGGCACCAGACTGTGTGCTGTCATGGAGTTGGTGGTGTTTTGGGAGTGCGATAGGTCTGATAGTTGCCTAGGAAGTTTACCAAACCAGGAACATACAGAGAAACATGGAAAGTGGAAGATGCAACAGGTTTCAAGGGCAGGCCAACCAAGCTGACTGTAGAGGTTGCAGTGGTGTATGTGAGATGTGCAATTGAGGATGAATTTGTTGGAGTGAAGTAACTGGTTCAGTCTGGCTAACTGAGTCATAGGAGCAGCCCCATAGGTAATGTCTCCGTATTCGAGTTTGGAAGGATCATCTTAGAAACTAGCTCCTTTCTTGTAAGTGGGGTGGGGTTGGCACACTCTTGCTTTCTGTAAAGAACACCAAGCTTGTGGTCAAGCTTGGACACAAGGTGGTCTGTATGGGCAGAGGAGCCAAGGTGAGGGGTCTGTAGACCAAGATACTTGAACTTGCTCACAACCTCTTGAGGGTGCCCTGACAGAGTACTGAGCCAGAGGCTAGGAGAGTCCTTGGGTAGTTTGCTTTAATCTAAAAAGCATGGCCACAGTCTGTTTTGGATTTGAGTGCAAACTGGTTATCCAAAAACACCTTGAGTATCTCTTCCAGGCCATTTTGCAGACCGGACTCCACTGCCCTGGAGCCAGCTTCAGTGGCGTAGAGTTCATAGCATATGCATACATGCGGATAGAGGCAGACTGGTAAGATAATTTTTAGGAACTCAGGATATACCCTGAGTGATCTTGTACTGAACTGGAGAGGTGGTGCCATCAGTGTTTACAATTTGAAGGTGATTCCATAGAATGATTGGAACCACTGGACTGCTAGGTTATTGTGGCCTGCGTCAGATAGTTTTGATTGTTTTTATATTAAAAGTTTAAGACATACATGATAGTGTAGGAAAGCATCACGACTAATATAACAGGTTACATACAAGCTGTAAATGATTATACCTGAAATACCTGTGTATGCACCTACTGACATAATAAAGTAGCTAGGCCTGCACATCTAAAAGGAAGTAGTACCCCTAAAGGGTACCCCCAGGGTGTTCTTTATGAGGTTAGTGTAGTCCCAGAAACATAAAACGGTTTCTCAGGTACCTATGTACGTGCTACAGAAGTTAAGGTACAAAGGTGCTGGAGGGGAAGGTGTATTTCTTTGCCGACGATGTGAAGATCTACAACAGGGTTGGCACTCCAGGAGGGGTAGAGAAAATGTGAAGGGACCTAAGCAAGCTTTAGGAGTGATTAATGGTGTGGCAGCTAAGATTCAGTGCAAAGAAGTGCAAGATCATGCACTTGGGCACAGAAATGTGGGGGAGGAGTACATGATTGGGGAGGGGGTACTGACTGCCACCAAACAGGAAAGGGACCTGTGAGTAATCATATCTGTTGATCTGAAGGTTACCAAACAATGTGAGAAGGCTGTGAGGAGAGCCAGTGGGATGCATATGGAGAGGTATCCCCAGCAGAAAGAAGGAAGTGGTGATGCCACTGTCTAGAACATCGGTGAAACCTCATCTAGAGTACTCTGTCCAGTTCTGGAGGCTACGTCTCTGGAAGGACATAGAGTAGAAGTGGTTCAGAGAAGGGCGACAAAAATGGTGCAGGGGCTGCATCAAATCATATGAGGGGAGACTGGAGGATCTCAATATGCATTCCTTGGAGGAGACGAGAGATGGGGAGGATATGATACAAACTTTCAAATACCTCAAGGGTATAAATAAGGTACAAGAGGGTAGCATCTTTCAAAAAAAAAAAAAGATATTCAAGAAGGGGCCATGATATGAAGATAGAGGTAGACTTAGGGGTAATGTGAGAAAGTATTTTTTCATGGAAAGGGTAGTGGATCCATGGAACAACGTCCTGGCAGAGGTTGTAGGGGCAAAAACGGTATGAGAATTCAAAAATGCATGGGACAGACATAAAGGAGCTCTAGGAATAGGAAAGAGAGGGTAAGCTGCAGATCATTTCGGATCTGCGGTATACGAAACAGGTAGGGAAAATGGGCAGACTAGGTGGGCCAAGTGGTCCTTAGCTGCCTTAAAATTTTGTTACTATGTGCTGTCAGTCCCCCATGTAGTATTGAATCCAAGCTTGCCACCTGCCACAATGGGACTCCTGGCGGTTGTGTAGAGCCACAGTAAGGTGTCCATGTGATAGATTTCCAGAACAATGGCACACCAGGACTCCACGGTGGGGGTGCTGCCTGCATCCATAGTCGAGTAATGGCTTTCTTGATGGCAAGAATATACAGATAAGCAGGTGAACATGTACTGAGGTGGCAACCGGGGGGGGGGACAGAAAGTATAACTGGTAGGGGAGACCAGACCCTGTGATGGAGAGACTGCTTGGAACTGCATGGTAATATCCCGCCATGGCAGTAAAGCCATGCAAGGTTTTGTTAGGAGCAGGTTGTTGTTGAGTCATTGAAAGCTGCTGCTGTCAGGTGCCCTTGCCTATACCACTGTGGATAGCATTGGTCACATTTTTTTTTTTTTTTTTGTACTTTTTTTTTATTGATTTTTTTTTTTTGTTCATGCTGAATGTTCTTAAATGTATTCGTCATTAAGAAAGCAAAACTCAGCCGTCCCAGTGGCGCTAAGGGCTTAGGCCCTGGTCATCTTGCCTGCATGCGCCCGGTGACCACAGTTCAGGAATGAGCTCGGGGGCCGGGGGTCGGCAGGGGGGGAGAGAGGATCGAGCATCTGGAGGACTGCTCTCCTCTTTCTGGAGAGGGATCCAGGGTTTACCCGGCGGTGTGTGGCCCCCAGTGGAAGTCAGAGGCACCACACAAGCTCAAGGCAGAAGTAGAAGGGAGGAGTGTGGCAGATGTCCGTGTTGCTCGCACGCTGACATCATTGCACAGCTGCACTCCAGGGGAGAACCTAATGGAAAAACCCCTGCCACAGCACAGCAGAGATGAAGGGGACTCCAGGGACAGGCCCACATCCTACTGCCGACCCATCACTTCGGAGGACTCCATGTAAGGTAAGGCCCAGGTAAGGCCTCTCTAATTGCAGATAGACCATCACAGGAGGACGGACCTGCCCCGGGGGGGTGATCCAGGGGCTAGGCCTGCCTGAGTGGTCAGAGGAGTCCATCTGAAGATGAAGGGTTCAGGCAGGGAGTAGAGGTCTCTTCGAGCGAGCACCCCGGAAGGATGCCCAGGCTGAGGAGGGAGCAAAAATAGACTATACAAAAAACCAAAAAAGAAAGCAAAACTCCTGAAATACAAAAAAGTCCAGTTGTTACAATTCCAATAAGTAGGAGGACCTGAATATACAAAGTATGACAATTATATTTCTAGGGACGTAGATATGTTGTTCAATCCACACTTTGTGGCAGGTTCCTTGCTGCTTTAAATGTTGCCGGAAGGTCTTCAAGCTGGCTCCTCCCACCCACCCGGGTGGTAAAACCCTCGGCTGCACCCCATTACGCCAGATCTTCCTTACCGCTTGGAAGCTCAGGTTCCCTCCTTTGCGCTCTGTGTTTTAGGCCTGGATCCACACTCTTTGGAATTTTCAAAACTAATTTTAAAATTTACAAGACTCTGGTCTTCATCATCCTCGCGGCTGCGATGGACAAATCGACTCCTGGCTTCCGTTGGTTCCCGTGTGAGCAGATGATGTCCCAGACCGATCCGCACTCCACATGTATCTACTACCTGGGGCTTGGCCACGATTAGCAGAGCTTCTTGGTGTGCAAATCGCACAAGCTTCGTCTTGGAGAACAGCTGCCAGACTTCTTCTTGGGCGCCCAGCGGTACCCGCCGGTCAAGTCTGAGGAGGCCCGTTGGGCGGTGTCCGGCGGCAGGCTCCGCGGAACAGTTGGAGCAGATGATTGCCCTCGAGGAGGAGGCTGCCCAGGCTGCTGCTTCTTGCTCCTTGGCCGCGGCATTTATCCCGCTCTCCTTGGGCTCCTCCTATACTGCTTATTTTAAGGAGCTCTGACAATCCCTCTCCACTAAGGGAGAAGGGCCATTGGGACCTTCCGGTCGGTCCAGAAAGAAGGACCCTAAAGGTAAGTCCCACCGTCGGTGTTCGTGGGAGCGGGAGAGATCCCCTTCACCAGACCGTCGACTCTTGACTTCTTCGGTCGAGGCTGCGGCCACTGACTTCATGGTGTCCCCGTCGGGTCAGCTGGTCAAGACATCCGTCGACACGGTCGAGATTTTTCTCGATCCGTCTGACGGTTTGCCGACTGGAGAAGCGGACAACCCTTCTTCACTGGTTCCCCTGGTGGTTACAGAGGATTTGCCTGCGCCTCCTATGCTGAAGTCCCCGGTTAAGGTCCCTGCACCGAAAGAGGGGCAGGTTAACCCCGTTCCCTCTTTGACCCACCCTCGGAATCCCGGAAAGTATCTGTCTCGGTACTCTTCCATGTCCAGCCGGTCCTGCCGACGTCGGCGGTCTCTGTCTCGGCACCATGGAAAGTGGCGTTGCTGCTCGTCCTAGTCATCCTCTTCGGAGGATAGGCTCTGGCGCAAGTTGCGTCAGCGCTACGAGGACTTAATGTGGCAGCAACTTTTACTGACTGGTAACAAGTCGACTCCGTCGCCTTCTCTGACCATTAAGTGGCTGTCACCGGAACGGCCTAAACAACCCCTCGTGGTAGTCGAGGACCCGCCTCTGGCGCCGTTTTCGGCCGAAACTGGCTGCTCAACCCATTGTAGTGGAATCTCCGCCCCCAACTTGAAGATTGGGGCCCCGACCAAGGAATCTCGGTCGGGTCAGGGCTAGCCCCTTAGTTTGTCAGTCACCCTCACTCCCGATCGACCTCGGCAGGTGGAGATGGCTCGGGCACCCGGCAGCTCTTCGCAGATTCCTCGGAGTTGACGACGACTCCTCCCTGTTCTCCAGGTCGCTGGACGTGGAGTCTGCAGGGAACCAGTCGGTGGACGAGAGCCCATCCTCGTTTTTGGGTATGCTTCGACTCATCTCAGTCTACTGGGATGTAGCTCGAACCCATTCAAAAGCAGGCCGTGTCCTGCGGAGATACTGGACCGAAGGGATTCCCCTACGGAGGCCTTTCCGGTGGCCGAAGCCATTGTTGGCCCGGCCCTGGAGCTGTGGCAGCGGCCAGCATCTTGTCCCGCGCCTTTGGCCAGGATGGCTTGAAAGTACACAGTCCCCACCGGTTCACTCTCCGGTTTCTCGGAGCACCCCTCTGCGGAGGGGTTGGTGACCGATAGCATTTTTCGGTGCCCTGGGAATGCTCGGGACATGGACAAACCGCCCGATAAGGAATCCAAAAAATTGGATTACTCAGGGCGGAAGGTTCACGCTGCTTCCTCCCTAGGCCTTCGGCGGGCTAGCTCGGCCGTCCTGATGTCACATTTCTCACATGCCCTTATGGGCTCCCTGGATGAGGTGATTCTTCATCTCCCGGCTGACCTTCAGATGACGGTCAAGCAGGTGTGGGATCAGGGAAGGACGGTGGCTAAACAGCAGCGTCAAACTTCTTTGGACTTTGCTGACTCTTGTGCCCGGTCAGTAGCAGCCACAGTAGCCATGCGCCGCAGAGCTTGGCTGCGGATCTCTACCTTCACGGCGGACACCCAGCACAAGCTGGCAGACGTTCCCTTCCTGGGCACCGACCTGTTCAGGCCCGGAGTGGAAGGCCACCTCCAGAGGTTCGAGAAGTCCAGTGCCACCTTGGACTCAGTCACGTCTGCCCAGAAGGACAAATGCTGCCCGCAGCAGCGTAAGCCCTTTCGCCCCTTCCACTCCTGCAGCACGTCCGGCCCAGCAACGCCAGCATCAGGGCCAGCAGGCTCACACTTGGCGTCCCAAGGCCAAGTCTGCCGCTTCCTCTAGTAGGAAGCCTGGAGGCAAGGGTCCAGGAGGTCCCTCAGCAGCCCCTTCCTCCAAGCCTGCCCAGTGACGGGTTGGGGTGTCGCCTCAACCTAGTCACTCCTCCCGGGTTCTCCCCATGGGGGCGGCTCGCCACTTCTTTTCTGCCTGGTCCACTATCACCACCGGACGCTGGGTGTTGGAAGTGGTCGGAGGGGTGTGTCTCTGGAATCGGGCAGTTTCCTCCTATCGAGCCCTTCGCCCCACAGGCGCTCAGAGGTTCAAAGCCTCTTGGTTGGCTCATCGAGGCCGACATTGCCTTGCTCCTCCAGAAGGAGGTGATCAGAAAGGTGGCGGACCCTCCTCCAGACCCAGGGCTTGTGTCCAGGTACTTCTTGGTCCCAAAACGGACGGGGGGGCTGGCGCCCCATTCTCGACCTGCATGACCTGAACACCTTCAGGATGGTCACTCTGGCTCAGATCATTCCATCCTTAGAACCAGGCGTGTGGTTCTGTTCTCTGGACCTTCAGGACACGTTCTTTCATGTCCCAATCCATCCATCTCATCAGCGATTCCTCCGTTTCTGAGCAGAGGGATCTCTCTACGAGTTCCGGGCCATGCCCTTCGGCCTCTCTCCAGCTCCCAGGGTCTTCACCAAATGCATGGCAGTGGTGACAGCATTCTTGTGGCGCCGAGGGGTCCGGGTGTACCCTTACCTGGATGACTGGCTGATTGCAGCCCCCTCCAGGTTGGAGGTGGAGTGGTCCAGGGATCTGGCCCTCCAGGTCTGCTCTTAGATTGGCCTCCTCATCAGCAGAGGCCAATTCGAATCATGCCATCACAGGTAATTCAGTTCAGCCAGACGGGGCACAAATCTCTGAGCCAGAGCCCGGCTCGGCGGTTCAAGGCGAGGTCCTTTCATCCTTTGCCCAATCATTTCTGGTTGGGCAATGGCACCCTGCCTGGGACTTCCTGCGCCTCCTGGGTCTCATGGCAGCCTGCACCAGCGTGGTCCGTTGGGCCCGCTGGCATATGCGTCCCTTGCAGTGGGGCTGGCCAGCCAGTGGTCACAGCGCTCCAGTCCTCCAGACCAGCCGGTGACAGTGACCCAGGAGATGTGGGATGGCCTGCAGTGGTGGCTCATCCCAACACACCTGCAGAAGGGTATCCTGTTCGTCCGCCCCGAGCCGACGGTCACACTAATGACCGATGCGCCTCTGGGTTGGGGTGCCCATCTGGGGGAGCTCAGAGCCCACGGCCTTTGGTCCCCTCAGGAGTCTCGATGCCACATCAACCTGCTGGAGCTTTGAGCGGTTCGACTAGCCCTCACCGCCTTCGCTCCGTTTTTATGGGGCCAGGTGGTTCAGGTCCAGACGGACACCACCACGACCATGTACTATCTCAACCGTCAGGTTGGACGCACTCCTTGCCGCTGTGCAAGGAGACTATCCACATCTGGTCTCTCATGGTCAGCCTGGAGGCGGATCTCCTAGCCATCCATGTGGCAGGAGCGTCCAACAGTCTGGCTGATGCCCTCAGCCGGATAGGCGCTACTTCTCACGAGTGCTCTCTCCTGCCTGAGGTAGTACAAGACCTGTTCTCCCATTGGGGCTACCCTCAGGTGGACCTGTTTGCCTCCAGAGAGAATGCGAAGCTGAGGCTGTTTCATGCCGGCCCCCCTCAGCAGGGCTCGCTGTAGGGGGATGCCTTCTTGAGGCCATGGACCCCGTGCCTCTTCTACGCCTTCCCTCCATTTCCCTTGATCCACAAGGTGCTTCTCAAGGTGAAGAGGGACAAGGTGCAGGTGATTCTGGTAGTCCCAGACTGGCCCGCCAGTTCTGGTACCAGATCTCCTCAGCCTCAGCTCCAGGCTCCCAAGGCGGCTTCTAGCCCGCCCGGACCTGCTCTCAGTCGACAAGGGGAAGGTTCTCCACCCGGACCTTCAATCCCTGCACCTGACGGCCTGGTTCCTGAGCAGCTTGAGTTCCAGGCCTTGGGTCTTTCCGATGAGGTCCTCAACGTCATTGAGGCGTCCCATAAGGAGTCTACCAGAAAATGCTATGCCTTCAAATGGAAGAGATTCTCCATTTGGTGTCAGGACAAGGGGTTGGACCCTTCTTCCTGTTCCTTGGCTTGCATTCTGGACTACCTGTGGTCCCTTTCACAGTTAGGGCTTCAGTCGACGACCCTTAAGGTGCACCTGGCAGCCACCTCTGCTTACCGGATGTGGGCCGGCAAGCAGTCTGTGGCGCAGGAGAAGGCGGTCGGGCACTTTTTCAAAGGCCTAGACCACATATCCCCTTCGGTGCGAGAACCTCCAACTCCGTGGGATCTACTGCTGGTATTGGCTAAGCTCATGGGCAAGCCATTCGAACCGATGCACAGGTGTGACATCTCTCACCTGTCGTGGAAGACCGCCTTCTTGGTGGCTATCACGTCAGCCAGAAGGATGGGAGAGCTCCAGGCGCTTTCCATCGAGTCTCCTTATGTGGTCTTCCACAGAGACAAGGTTGTCCTGTGCCCCCACCCAAAATTCCTTCCAAAGGTGGTGTTGGAGTTTCATCTTAACCAGGTGTTGACTCTGCCGAATATAGGTTCCATACTTTGGACCCTAGGAGAGTGCTCTCTTATTATAAGGAGCGAATGGCTAAAGTTCGGGGGGAGGTTCACCAGCTGTTTGTCACCTATGCTGAAGCCGCACCTGGCAGACCTGCAGCCAAGTGGATGATAGGCAGGTGGGTCACCTCCTGCATAGATCTCTGCTATAGGTTGGCGGGCATGAAGCCTCCCAAAGGGAGAAGAGCTTATTCTACCAGCCATACCGCTGCTTCGGTGGTTGCTTCTAGGGACGTCCCTATCTAGGAAATCTGCGGGCTGCTACCTGGAGTGCACACACCTTCATTCCCATTACCACATTGACCTAGAGTCACGCGGGATGCTGGTTTTGGGACCTCGGTTCTCCAGTCTTTATTCCCTAGTAGGGGTGCATGCCTTGCCTCCCTCCTCCCGGAGAACTGCTAGGAGTCTGCCACAAAGTGTGGATTGAACAACATATCCACGTCCCTAAGTACAGGTTACTCACCTGCAACAGGAGTTCTAGGGTGGTATATGTTGTTCATCCTACGACCCCGACCTCCCGGCCGACCGCCAGCCTGGCTTCCAGTGGGCTAGATCTGGCATCATGGGGTGGAGCCGAGGGTTTTACCATCCGGGTGGGTGGGAGGAGCCAGCTTGAAGACCTTCCGGCAAGATTTAAAGCGGCAAGGAACCTGCCACAAAGTGTGGATGAACAACATATACCACTCCTAGAACTCCTGTTACAGATGAGTAACCTGTATTTCTTTTGCACTGCAAGGTTATTTTCATGGGTATTTTCCTGGGTATAAGAAATAACACTTCAGTCACAGTACTGCATCATAGACAGTTTAGTGCTGTCTCGGGACTGCTCTTGCCAGGTAGGAGATGTGTTGGTGCCGTGGCCTTTCACTTATCACCTACTCTGCCTCTTGACTCCACGAGCTTCGCCCCTTTACCGACCTCCCAGTTTCTGGTATCGCAGCAAGGCACTGCAGGGAGGTTGATATTACTGGGAGGCATTTGGTTCGTCAAGTGCCGAGGGCAGCTCAGGAGGGGGTAGTGAACAGCATTGAGGTTGTCCGGTGCAGATGTCCTGGGTGTAAACGGAGTCTAGGAAGAGACCTGACGTGTTTGGTCTTTGTACCCAGGGTTCCCATCAGACCAAGAGGGCTGGTAGCTAGAGGACCGGCTGTGTCCTCAAATCCTCTTCAGGCAGTGCTTTGCAATGCCAGGTTGATGAGGAACAAGACTGCTATTTTTGCGGAATGTTTTTTTCTGTCTACCTGGCTTGCATCACGGAGACCTAACTGGGTGACGGTGCAGGCCCTGTTTTTGAGGTAACCACCACTCCGCTGGGTATACCGTGGTGCACTGTCCGAGAAAGGATCGCAGGGGTGGGGGAGTAGCCATCGTTTTTTGATCCAGTCTGGGCTTCTCGGTGCACCCAGTTGGTAGTACCCAATCTTTCAAGTGTGTCACCGTGCGTGGGGGTGCAGGTTGCAGGATTCTCCTTGTTTACCACCCTCCAGGGGCTGGAGGGGAATTCCAGCAGGAGGTAGCGGACTTCGTCGTCGACCAGGTGTTGGAGTACCCCAGGTGTCTAATCCTGGAGAGCTTCAGTGCCTGGGTCGACAACGAATCCTGACGTTGCAGTTACAGCCTCCTCCAGTTGATGCAATCACTGGGCCTGTCACAAGCGGTTGCTGCTGCTACCCATCAATACGGCCACACACTTTATCTGTTGTTCCAGCTGGGTCTTGAGATTGACAGCCTCAAGATTGATCAGGTCATTTGGTCTGACCACTGCACCATGGAGTTCAGCTTTGGGGCCCTCCTTGAAAGTTCTTCCCCTGTGGAAATGGTCAGCTATTGCCTATTAAAGGATGTTGACCCAGAGGGACTATTGGCGTTAGCTGACCTATCTAGAGTTGATGCAGCATGTGCAATTGGCACTGGAGAGGCAGTGGCCACCTATAATAGGGTGGTTACTGAAGCTCTAGATGCCATTGCACCAGTCCGTATACAACCCAGATCCTCTCACTTGAGATCCTCTTGGTTTGATGGGGCTCTCAAGGTGATGAAGATCGGGGTGGAAGTTGGGGCGCTGCTGGCGGAAGACCCAGCTGGAGGCCAACAGACTGGCCCTGCGTTCTCACTGTATTGAGTACCAGGGGGCAATTTCCCATAAGAAGGCGGCAGCATTTCTGTCCAGGGAAATTGCTGTGGGGAGAAACAGACCTTCTCAGCTCTTTCGGACCGTGGACAGGCTTTTACATCCTGCCTGTCTCCAGCTGAAAAAAGCTTTTTCAACCACTTTATGCGAAGAGTTTGCTCTGTTTTTCTCTGACAGAGTGTTGGCCATCCGGTCGGGGATTCTGCCAAGGAGGCTGGTGCCTCGCAGTGGTCGAATTGGGAGTTTCAGAGGCACTCAGTCTGCCTGGGAAGACTTTAGGCCAGTGGGGGGTCTGAAGTGACTAAGGTGATGTTGGAGTTGAAGCGCACCTTTTGTGAACTGGACCCAGCACCAACACGTTTCTTAATGGGATGTGCCGATGCTATCGGCCCGTTGTTCGCCAGGATTGTCAGGTGCTCGATGGCGGAGGGGGTCTTCCCAGTTGCCTTGAAAGAAGCACTGGTGAAGCCCCTCCTAAAGAAATCTTCCCTCAACCCAAACGTCCTGGTGAATTACCGTCCAATCTCCAACCTGCCATTTTTGAGCAAGGTTGTTGAGAAATTGGTGGCACAGCAGCTTGAGGATCGCCTGCTGTCCTCTATCTGTGAGCCATTCCAATCATGTTTTCGGGCCAGACATAGCACTGAAACTGCTCTAGTGAGAGTGCGTAATGACCTGCTTAGGGCTAGAGATAGAGGGACAGGTCAGTTCTTGTGCGTCTCAGTCGCTCCTCAGCTTTTGACACTGTGGATCACATCATGCTTCTCAATCGACTGAGTTTTGTGGACTCACCGGCACTGTCATCAAATGGTTTGAGTCCTATCTCTCGGACAGGGTGCAGCAGGTGGTGATGGTGAATTTCTCCTCCTCCCCAATGCCTGTGTCTTGTGGAGTACCTCAGGGTTTGATCTTGTCGCCGATGTTGTTCGCAGTGTATATGCTGCCCCTGGGCGAGATCATTCAACAATACAGTTTGAAGTTTCACTGCTATGCAGATACCCAACTGTATTTGTCTTTTGCACCCGGAACGTCGGTAGCAGTTGATGTGCTTAATAGCTATCTAACTAAAATCAATGGCTGAATATCTTCCAGCTGGCTGAGACTCAACCCAGCTAAGACTGAGGTGCTGGTGATCAAGTCTGGTCGCGGGCGTGATGGATTGCCACTGGGGGTTGACTCTGGACTGGTTCTGGGGTCTACACCATTGGTGGTTTCTCAGAGGGTGCGAAATCTGGGTGTGATCCTTGATGGCAGACTGATCTTTGAAGATCAGGTGTCAGCTGTAGTCAGTAGTGGCTTCTACCACTTGTGAAACATTGCCTGGATTAAGCCCCTCGTTCCTCCCGAGGACCTGCCGACACTAGTACATGCCTTGGTGACCTCTAGGCTCGACTGCTGTAACGCTCTGTACTTCGGGGTCATCGGATGGACCCTCTGCAGTTTGCAGCTAGTGCAGAATGCAGTGGCCCGGTTACTGGCGGGTCTTTCGTGGTCCAGTCATGTGACTCAGGTCTTGCGTGCTCTGCAGTGGCTGTCAGTCGGGTGGAGGGTCCTTTTCAAGGTGTGTCTTCTCACCTTTAAGGCCCTATACGGACTGGGTCCTGGTTACCTGTCTGAGCTCCTGACACTGGTGTCCCCTGCTTCCTCCCTCCACTCCTCCTCGAAGGGCCTCCTGGACGTTCCCAGGGTTCGGCTCAGGACCTCCAGAGATCTTGCTTTTAGTGTCTCCAGGCCAACCCTGTGGAACTCCTTTCCACCTGCTGCCCAGGAGGCTCCCTTGATTGCGGTTTTTAAGGGGAGGCTAAAGGCCCACCACTTCAGCCTGGCTTTTGACTGTTGATATCATCTTTAAGTTGTGGCGAGTCCTGTGAAGATTGACTATTGGAAACCTCTATACTGCTGAATTTTAATCTTGTCATATTTTAATAAGGTTTTACTATGCTTTTATTTACTGCTGTATGTCCTTGTTTATGTTCAGTGCCCAAAGCCTCCGGGATTGGGCACCTTATAAATAAAATTAACTTGCCTTGCATCAGAAGTAGCAACCCCTCAAAAAAAAAAAAAAATCTTGGGTTCCAGTTTCAAGCTTATACCAGATTTATCTCAGGAGAGAAATATATGTATCTCATCACAGAAAATTACAGCATTACGTACATAGCATTGGTCAGTCTGACAAGGGATATGGGTGTAGAGTGATTTTACAGAGATAAAAAAAAATCTGAGCTGCTGAGGAACTTAGTGACTTGCCCCTTGACTTGATGCTAAGGGATCTTTGACTGAGCCAGTATGAGGGAGACGGGGACAGTTGTTTTCTGCCTTGAGGGAGTCTCTCGCCTTTTGAAGGAGGACTCCTCTGGCCAGCCTCCAGGTAGATGGTACCTGACCAGTGGATAGGGATCACTTGAAGATGGTGGAAACTGGCTAGGGCATGGCAGGGGCAGCCATGATGAGTAGTCTGGCATGTAACTAACTCATCAGAACTGTAGCTTTTGCTGGGCTTGTGGTTTAGAGTCTATAACACCTTTTCCACCACTGTATGGGACAGTGGAGAGAACCTAAAGGATTGGGGCTGTACCGATTTTGGGGGGCATGGATACAGGAAGAGGAGTCTGGTGGGGCAGGATGTGTGATATTCCCGGAACAGTTTGCAAAGAAATTGTTGAATGTAGATGACATCTCGCATTTATGAGAATGGTGGTGCTGTACATGAAGGTAGGGACTGTGTGGTTGGTTAGCTGGCGGGTCAAACTGCTTGTGAACCACCTCCAGAATTTGTCTGGGTTAGAGGTATTTTTCCTGAACTGACACTTTTATAGGTTGCTTTGATCTGTTTTGTAGCCTTTATGCATTGGTTTCTAAGCTGTTTGTATCATGGGAAAAGCACAGGGTCAGGAGAGACATTATGCAGGCACCATAAGGCAGCCCACTGGTCAAAAAATGGCAGCACTACTGACCTGGAAGTGATCCTTGGAAGATATACCTCTTGTATCGTGTTTCTCCTTGAGGGGGGGGCTTGCTTGTCACATAACAGCCTTTGTAAGAGGAGTGCAGGTACTATTAGTCAGTATCGCTAATAGCTGCAAAATCCAGAGGGGACCAGTCATTTACAGAAAGGTCTGTACGGATTTATTTATTTCAAAAGTTTCACCAGGAGAGACATACTAAGCCATAAGCAACTCGTTTCCAGAAGCGTCCTGGGGGAGAGGGGGAAATACATATCCATACAGCGTAAAAATATTTACAGAGAATGTACACTCGTATTAAGGCAGTTTTATACAATATATCAGAAATTAAACATTGAGTAATATACGTTGAATGTATTAGAGCATATACATAGGAATTATTTACAGAAAATGCAGCAACAGCAGTAAGTAACATTTGCCTACAAGAATATGGGATGAACCAGGTCAGTGCAAGTGGCTAAGGGTAGTCTAGCAAAGGCCGAAGAGTAGAGAGGGGGAGAAAAGAGAAGGTAGATCATAGGAAGGAGATGAGGATGTCAAGAATTAGGGTGGGTAGGTAGAGGAATGGGGAGGAGATATGTAGTATGAGAGTGGGGGTGGCAGGTAGCGAAGGGTGGAGAGCCAGGAAGAGGAAGGTATGGGGCAATAGCAGGGGGTAGGGGCAGGTACGGGAGGGTCAGAGTAATCGCATATAGTTTAAACAGTATAGCAGGAGACATTATAGGGAGGCAGTATAGCGCAGTGGTTTAAGGCTCTGAGCTGCAAATCTGGAGACCTGGGTTTGAATCCTAGCCCCACTTGCATATACTGTGTGACCCTGAACAAGTCACTTAACTTCCCTGTGCTCCCAGGTTGCACCTGTAAAAAAGCTTTCAGCTTAGTGTGTGTCACCTGGTTAAACAATTTGGGGGGGGACTAAAAAGGAAAAAAAGACTGGAAAAGGAGTGGATGGAGGTAGCAGAACGAATAGGGCCGGGAAGGGAGGGAGTTCCAGAATGTGGGAAGACGGAAAGAGAAAGCAGCTTGCCCAGCTGAGGTTTGCCTGGATGGGACAGTTGGAGAGCAGAGATTAGAGCTACAGAGAGAGTAGGAGGGGTTTGAAGGGGAGGAGAGAAGACATAAGGTAGGATGGGAGGGAGCCCAGCCAGTACATAGCAATAAGGGGGGAGCAATGAAAACCCGTCTTTCTTCAAGGGACGGAAAGGAGAGAGAGAGGTGCAGAGGTGATAGTGGTGTGTCCATGGGGAAGGGGGGACAATCCAGGGCAAACCTACAGAAGGAGTGGAAGAGTGGTTCCCGTCTGGCCAGGGTAGACTTGGGAGCACTAGCATAGATAGTGTCACAATAGTCAAAGAGGGGAAGACTCATTCTCTGCACAATGGTTCTGTGGGCTGGCAGAAGGATGCACCCTCGGTTCCTATACAGCACACCAAGTTTAGGGTGAAGCGTTTTGTGTACGTAGTCCACATGAGCAAAGAAAGTCTGGGTGACTGTCGAGCCAAACTCCTAGGTACTTGAAGGTTGTGACATTTTTAAGGCTAGTCCCATCCAGAGTGTGGAAGGAGGGCAGAGCTGGCAGTTTAGAGTTTTTGTCTGGTACCAAAAGTCATAGAGACGTGTGTTTTTTTCCTTCTCATGTAAGGAAAGCTGATTTGACCGGAACCAGTACTGGATATTGGTGAAAGCCAGTTGGAGTCTGCTTGTCAGGGCTTGTATGGAGGAGCCTGAGGCAAATACGACTGTGTCATCAGCATACATGTATGTGTATGGATGCAGATGTACATGCAGAGGGAAGGGAATTTAGAAAGATGGAGAAGAGGATGGGTCTGAGCACAGAGCCTTGGGGGACGCCTGTGTGGATTTTGGGGGCAGGGAGTTGAATTCTACATGTCTTTCACGGATGGCCTCAGCAGCCCTCGGAGGATCCATCCCAGCCGGACATCAGCCCGTCACTTGGGCTTGCTCCCATGCGGTGCAGCTCTCCTAGCCTGCCCGCCCAGACCGCCACCTCAGCAGCCCTCGGAGGATCCATCCCAGCTGGACCTCAGCCCCTGACTCTGGCTTGCTCCCATGCAGCGCGGCTCTCCTAGCCTGACCGCCACCTCAGCAGCCCTTGGAGGATCCATCCCAGCCGGACCCCAGCCACTGACTCGGGCTTGCTCCCGTATGGTGCTGCTCTCCTAGCCTGCCCGCTCAGACCACCGCCTCAGCAGCCCTCGGAGGATCCATCCCAGCTGGGTAAGCGCACAGCACAGACCGGGGAAGCCGAGAGCAGCCGTGATTGGTTGCTTGCTCTGAGCTGGAACCCCTGATTGGACTACTGCCTTGTGCCTCAGCTCCTGATGGATCTTACCTCCTCTGTGTCTCTCAGGGCTTAGCGCCCATTCATTTCAGTGGGAAAAAGCCGAAAATTTTCGCCTGCCCCCCCTCCCCCTGCCTTTATTAAATAGACCCTAACTCCGCCCCCTCCTCTCTCTGATCCCTCCCTGCCCCTATCCCATTGGTCCCTCCTAGGTGGCAGTTGTCCTGACTCTGCCCTCTCTCCTCCTCTGCACCTCCCCCTCCACTGTCTCTTCAACTCTTTTCTCTCACATTCTGGGCTTTGCACAGGCTTACTTGAAATCTCTCTCTAGTCATGCATATCTTCATTGATACGATGTTTGTTTGCTTTTACTATCCTCGCCTTACTACCTCACCTCTCCTACCTCCCTGGAGCCTACCACCCCTCTCAACCCCCCCGACCTACCAGCTAGACGCCCAATATCGCCACCTAGGCACCTCGCACTATGAGCACCACTCTCCCTCAAGGACATCTGACATCTTTAACTGGCTGCTCTGCAACTCCCACAGACTCAGGCAATGGTCACTCCCATATCCCTCATCTCACATGGTGTTGCTCTGGGGCAAGCACCAGCAACGCTAGACTAGTAACAACAAACCACTAATACAGAATCTCACCTGCAAGAAACTCCGTCTGTGCACCCTGAAGATCCTTCTCCTCCTCCTTCTAATATCAGGAGGTGTGCACCCCAACCCAGGCCCCTCTACTACCACCAATGCCAGCAGCACAAAATCGACTGTCGGCCTAATCATCGCCACTATTAACATCTGTAGCCTGATCCCTAAGCTCGACGCCATCCAAGTCTTTGTAAACCAGCACAGACCTGATATTCTAGCAGTTGAAACATGGCTGTCGCCAAAAATCCTGTACTCCGCAATTGCACTGCCAGGATATAACGTCTACAGACTGGACCATGTTTACAAAAGAGGTGGTGGTTGCGCAATCTACACTAAAGACTGTCTCATTGGTTGCCCCATCTCTACTCCTCTCCATGACTCCACTGCTCAGATCTTACCTATTAAACTACTTTTAGGTGCACACAACAAAACCCTCAATAATCACAGTCTACATCCCCCCCTAAAGATCAAGGGAAGAGCCTCAAAACTGTTCTGGACTTCATCAGTTCCCAACCAGTAGGTGCAGAGACTATTACATTAGGTGATTTCAATATCAATTGGCTCTCACCAGATGTTGCTTTATCTCAGGATGCCATATCATCAGCAAACCTCTCACAAATGGTTCTCTCCACCACCAGAAAGAACTATAAAACAGGCACTGCCACCTTACTGGACTGGGTCCTTACCAGTCATCCGTCTCATATTGCCAGCACCTCTGTCCCTCCTGACTCACTAAGCGACCACTCACCCATTATATGTGAATGGTCAAATAAATTCCATAAGCCCCCATCTAAAGTCATCACTAGCAGAGTGCTCCCACGTGGCCAGCTAAGACACCTTAAATCCTACCTCAGACGGATTGATTGGTCTCCCATTTTCCTCTCAACAGATGTTAATACAGCTCTTGACCTCTTTATCTCCTCCTTCAATGCAGCTTGTGACACCTACACCCCGCTTAAAAAAAAAAACGAAAAGTCAAAGCGCTCTGCAACCCATGGCTAACTGGAGAGCTACTTGCCCAGATAAAGGCTCGGGACCACCTTTGGGCCCTAGCTAGAGAATCTGGCGCTCAGCATGACATACAGAACTACAAATGTGCCCGCAATAACTTCACTAAATCCATACAACTAGTGAAAAGTGCATACTACAAAGAAGCTCTCCAACTCCTGGGAAAAGGGGTCAGACTTCTGGAAGAATATCAGAGAAGTTACAGGGAAACCAACTAAATCCTCCCATACAATGCTAAAGGTTGATGAGGTCATTACCCTTGATCCTCTGATCATCGCAAACACCTTCAATGATGCGTTTACCGATCTCAGCAGTGTTCTCCCCCCTGGATTTCTTCCTTGACACTACCCACGCAATCCCCGATGATTCTCCTACAACTCTCCCGCCCTTCCAATTCAAAGAAATTAACCTCCGTGATGCCCAAACACACATCACCAAAGCAATTTCTAAGTCAAGATCTAGTGGGGACTGGCTTGATCTAAAACTCCTAAACCTCACTATGGATGAGGTTCTAGTCCCACTCACACATTTTAAATCTCTCCCTTAGCACTGGTCAGTTCCGTGACAAATGGAAGGCGGCTACTGTTACTCCAGTCCACAAAAGTGGGGACAAGACCTGCCATGCGAACTATCGACCGATTTCTATACTTCCACCACTCTCCAAGGCACTGGAATGCATAGTATCCAGCCAACTCACTGACTGCCTTGACGATCACAATCTCTTACGCCCACAACAACACGGCTTCAGAAAAGGTCATAGCAACTCCTCTGCACTACTGGAGTTCACTGGAGCACTGCACGTCACATTGGACATGGGTCACTTAACCGGGGCAGTATTTGTAGATCTGACCAAGGCCTTTGATACAGTCCACCACCAGCTGCTGATCCAGCAACTCCAGCTTTTAGGTCTCTGTCCTGACACTGTCTCATGGTTCAACAGTTATCTGCAAAACAGATCCCAATGAGTCAAAATTGCTGGAACACTCTCAGACTTCAGACCGGTCCAATCTGGTGTCCCTCGGGGGTCCATCCTGGGCCCGTTACTCTTCAGCCTATTTCTCAACACGCTCCCGAAATACTGCACTGAACAGATTATTCTCTATGCTAATGACGCTGTTATCTTCTCCTCCCAGAAGGACCCTGTGCTCCTGCAGACCAGTCTTCAGCAAGGTTTTGCTGCTGTGGAAAACTGGTTCATTCATCATAGACGTGTCCTCAATCATAAAAAAACCAAAGTTATGCTCTTTCACAGCTCTCAAAACAGGCATAGATCTCACCCCGTCTATCTCTACCAGCAATGGCAACACCCTTGAGCAAGTACATTGTTCAAATACCTAGGGTTATCCCTGGACTCAAATCTCTCCTATGGGGCACACATAGGCAATGTTGTCAAATCAGCTAATATGCACCTAGGCCTACTTTTCCGGCACAGACAACATCTTACTGCAGAAGCACTGAAGATTGCCATCCAAAGCTCGGTGGTCTCCATCATTGACTATGGTCTTCTAATATATGGCTCTGCCTCTGCCACTGCCCTGAAACGAATCTCAACTTCACTTAAAGCCTGCAGGCTCATCACTGGTGCTCATAGTCTCACTCATACATGCAACCTGTGTGCCCGATCTGGCTGGCTTCAACTTTCAAATCGCATAAAATACCAAACGTGCATTATGGCAAAGAAAGTAACCATGAGCCTCGCTCCGCCGGGAGTCCAAGTACTACTTAGTTCTAGGCTAAAGCCACGTAACACTAGGGGCTCCGATTACCAGCTCCTACAGGTTCCCCGACGTCGCACCTCACAGGGTCATAGATCCTTTGCTTTCAGAGCACCTAGCTGGTTAAATGCGCTCGATCCTGACATCTCCTCCACTACCATCATTGGCTCCTTCAAACATAAACTCCACTCCCACCTTACCAACTGTAGCACCTGTGAGTGCCACATATAACCTCCTTAGCCCCCCTCGTTTTGCCACCTCCTTCTATTACCTACTACATCACCCCCCTTCCTTTTCCTCTGTTGTTACTCTTTTAATTCTTCTTTCTTCTCAACACTTCTGACTCTCCTCCTTCACCCCCGCCTCCTCCCTGATCCCTCTGTGATCGTTTCCCTTCTGTTAACTAATTTCAGCCTACTCCCAATTTGATGACAATGCCCTTTGCTGCTATTTCTGCCTCCCTACTTCATTCCTCATTCTTAACTTCACCTTCCACCCTCACCTCACTTATCCCTCTGTTACTTGGTGTTTCACAAGTATACATTCAATTATCCTAGCAATTTATTGAACTGTCCATTGTAACCTATTCATTGCCTTTTTTTTGTTTGTGTTCTTGTAACTTTTATTGTGTTTGTTCTCTGACGCGGAACCTTTGTAAAAGAGCCTGGCTCAAAGGTATTTGTAATCCTAGCTGTAATTAATAAATAAATAAAATTTAGGTTTGCAGTGTCCGTGAGTAAGTTAACCAGAGGGCTGATTTGGGGCACATTGCTTGTTTTACACAGTAGATTCATATGGTGGTCACTGAAAATGTCAGGACACCAGTATTAATGATCATGTTGGGGGTGTGAGGCATGAACCCAGTCAACAATGAGTTAGTGGTTCCAAGAGGATGTTAGTTTGGGTAGGGTCACTGATTTGCTGGTTAAGATCTAGAGCATGTACCCTGGGTTTCATTTTCTTTCCAGCGGCTTCAAGCCAGTTACTGCTGGTGTTACCTATGATTAAGTCTCCTTTTGCCTATGAGGCGGTGCTGCTTGCTGCACTAAGGATGTCCAGTATGGAGTTTAGAAGGATAGATGGGCAGCAGTACAGACTACAGATGAAAATGGGAAGGGATTTTAGGAAGATGAGCTCTCCTATGATGAACTCATGAGTCCGGGACAGTGGCACTGGTTATTTCAAAATTAATGTTCTAGGATCGTGGCTATGTTGTTTATCCACACTCTTTGGAATGTCCCTTTCCCCTTTAAATCTTGCTAGAAGTCTTCAAGCTGGCTCCTCCTACCCGGGTGGTATATACCTCGGCTCCGCCCCATGACGCCAGATCTTCCTTTCCGCTGGAAGATGCAGGTTGCCTCCCTCGTGCTTACGCATTTCGTAGGCCCTGGCTTTCAAAACTTTGGTTTTACCGAAATTAAAACTCATTCGAGTTAGCGATTGCTCTTTTGCGTCCTCGATCATGGAAGAGAAAGCTTCTCCAGGATTTCGCCGGTGTCCTTGCGGCCAGAAGATGTCGCACACCGATCCCCATCTCACGTGCATCTACTGCCTAGGTGTCGGCCTTGACACCTTGCCCTGCAGTTATTGCTTGGCCTTCCATCCCAGTGTCCTGGACGGCCGCCTGGCACGTTTGAAGTTGGGGAGACCGGGGAAAAGAAATCCTCTGGTGAAGTCTAAGGAGGCTAGGTGGGCGGTTTCTGCGGCCGTGGGTTCCGCCAAGCAGCTGGAACGCATGAAGGTGTTCGAAGAAGAAGCCGCCCGTGCTTCGGCGTATCAAAACTTTTTCGTTCCACTCATCCTGGGCTCCACCTTCACAGGTTCTTTTAAGGAGTTGCGCCCAGTCCTCCCACTTTAGAAAGAGGGACAAAAACCCAGCTGGGCGTCTTCGTCTCAGCGAAGGCGCGCTTGGGACAGAGAGAGGTCTCAGTCCAAGGAGCATGCGGTCTCAACCTCGGTCGAGATCGCTTCCTCGGCTGCAGGCTTAATGGACCTTCCGCCTGGCCAGACCGAGGAAGTGGCTGATGAGGTCGAGATTGTTCTCGACCCAATTGACCCTCTGTCACCGGCCATGGCCGACGACTCCTTGGAGAGGACTCTGGTCTTTGTGTTTCCCAGTGAGGAGACCCAGTCTGCTGGTGTCCCCATCGAGGACCCGGTTCCAGACCCCCGGTTTCACCGGACTCCGGTTCACCGATCCCTCCAGAGTCTCCGGCGACGGTTGGCCTGCCCGATCTCAGTCAAGGTCTAGAACCCCCTCGGCCAGACGGCCAAGGAAGAGCCATAAGCGCTCCAAAAAGAGGGAATGCCACAGGTCGTCCTCGTCCTCCTCTGATGAGGAAAGGCTCCAGTAGAAACTCCGGTGCTACGAGGACATTATGTGGCAACAACTGATTTTGACCGGGCAGAAGCCGGCTCCGCCACCTACCACAGCCATTACTTGGCTCTCACCTCCCAGACCGAAGCCAACCCCCTCGGAACCGAAGCCTTTAGTTCCGCCACCCACACAGAGCTGGCGTCATCGATTCGGCCTTTTCCGGTCTCTCCACGATAGTGGTGGAGCCGCCGCTAAGCAGCCTGTGGGAGGGGCTCCTTCCAAAGAGGACCAGCCAGATACCGGGCTTCCCCGACATCGGTGTCAGTCACGGTCACTGCAGACCACTCTTGACGGGTCCAGGGTGATTTGGGCGGCAGGCCACTGTACCCCGACTCCTCGGACTCTGATGTCACGGGGCTGCACTCTCATCCCAGGGATGATGAGTCGTCCATTGGCACAGGGATGGAGGAAGGTCCATCCTCCGTCTCATCTCTGATTCTACAGGGATCCCCTGGAACCCATCCAGAAAAAGGCGGTGTACCCTCTCACGGACATCCTCGAGAGGGGATACCCTGATGGAGGCCTTTCCTGTGGCCAAGGCCATTGTTGGTTGCTTTTTCGGACTATGTGGCGCCCTGCCTCATGTCCGCACTGTCTGCCTGCATGGCCTGCAAGTACACGGTGCCCATGGGGTCCCTCAGGGGTTCACAGAGCACCCTTCAGCCGAGAGCCTGGTGACCGCCTCTGTGTTCAGGCGATTGCAGAATCTTACTTTGAGAAACAGCTCTTGCAGCAGGTTACACCATTAGGACTGAAGCCGGCAGGCGCCAGGACCCCCGGAAATTTTCTAGCTAGCAGTATCAGCAGAGGGACCACCCTGAGCGTCGGTCCTGCCCCGAGCGTCGGTCCCGCCTGACGTCAGGCATCATATAAAGGGTGGTCCCCAGAATCCCCAGTTCTTTTCCCGCCGTCGACTCGCCAGCATAGGCCTCACGGTCCCACTCTAGCATACGACGACTAGAACTTTAACAGTTTACCACTAAATGTCGGCATCTCCAACTCCTCCTTCAGAAGGACATCCTTTCAAGTGTGCTTGCGGCAAACAGATCCCTTTCAAGGATCCTCATTCATCCTGCCTGCGGTGCTTAGGCCCGGAACACGACACCAAGGCCTGCTCCTTCTGTCAGGGGTTCAATAGTCGTACCAGGATCCACTGCCAGAAGGCACTTCAGGGGTTCCTCTTGGAAGAAAAGTTAAAAAATAAGGACAAAGACCCTGCCTCCAGAGGTGAGTCTACCTCTAAGTCCCATAAACACGGGACAAGCATCGGGGAGAAGGCCAGGTCCAGATCCCCTAACCGGGCCTCGGACTTGCGCACCAGCTCTAGCTCCACGCGCTCTGACCGCTCCTCCCTCCAAGGCTCGCTCTTAGCCCCCTCCAGTAAAAGTTAAGTCTTCAGGCAGCAGTTCGGCTTCTCTGCACCCCATCAAGACTTCCAGGCCTTCGGCTTCGTCAGCACCTTCCCAGGCCTCATCGAAGTCTTCAGACCGTCACCAGTCCAAGTCTTCTTCAGAGAGACACCGGGACCCCAACACCAGATCGGTCTCCCAGCCTCCCAGGGGTCCAGATCCCCCTCTCAGGAAGCCTAAGGAACTGACACCCCTAAAACGGACGACGGACCCGAAGCAGGCTTCTGACCCTTCATTGGACAGACGCCCGTCGGACCAGACGTCGGTTAAGCACTCTACGTCGGCTAAGCACCTGATGTCGGTGAGACGTTTTCCAGAGCCAAAGACTGCCTCCCCATCACCGGTGGACACCAGTCGCCAGGATTCTACAGGGGAAGACCTGACGTTGCCTGATGACCAGGCAAGTGACAATGAGGACGTTGGGCTTCCGCAGCAGCCTTTGCCAATACCGGAGATGCCCTCAGACCCGATGCCCGATACCAGCGACAGACCACCGGGTCCATCGTTGGGTATGAATATTCAAGAGGTCAAAGATCTCTCTACCTTTTGGTGGGACACAATAAAGAAGGATGTGATCCCAGTCAAACCTCCTACTCCCCCTCCTCCACTGCAGGGGCCAGCAGGAAGACCACCGACCCCCAAGGAGCACACTCCACCTCCTAGGGGAAGAGCCAAAGAACGGAGAAGACCCCCTTCAAGATCTCCCTCAGGGTCTCCCAGTCCTAAGTGACCCAGACGTAGACGGTCCACTCCACCAGGGGAATATTCTAGACCTGACACTTCTGATACCTCCAGGTCTCCTTCTCCAATCAGCATCCCATCACCTGACCCACAGGACCTGCCCAGGTCACCTCCGGATGATCCCTCCTTTTCCGAGATCATGAGGCACATCCAGGAGAACATGGGATGGGATTCGGAAGATCTCGACCCCGAGAGACAGCACATAGCCCATTACCTTCGGCAGAAGGACCCTAAGCCTGTGGTGGTGCCACCCTTGGTGGACACCTTCGTGGACATCACCAAGGCTGCATGGAAGCATCCGCACTCCACCCCCGCGGTGCCGAAGAAAGCTGACCGCCTGTACAGGGCCCGACAGAGGACCAGTACTTGGCGCAACAACCTCTGGCTGATTCCCTGGTCATTATGGCCTCTCATGACAGGTCCCAACGACCACAGCATCTGAGCACACAGCCACTGGACCAGGAATCCAAGTAGTTGGATGCCCTGGGGAGACGCATGTATGCAGCTGCTACATGCTCCATCAGGTCCCTGAACTATCTGTCTCATATGGTTCACTTTCAGAATGCCCTGTGGGAACAGGGTGAGGACCTAGTTGATAAACTACCAGATGGCGAGCAGAAGGTGGAGCTCTTGAACCTCCTCTGCACAGGGTCAGATGTGGGGACTCAAGTGTTACGAGCGTCAGGCGTCTGTCTCCGGAGACACTCCTGGCTCCGTGTCTCTGGTTTTACCCCGGACGTACAGAAGAGTATTCTCGACATCCCTTACAATGGAGAGGTCCTGTTTGGTGAACCCTCTGAAAAGGTCATCACCAAGCTTCAGGACGCCAGGAAGGCAGTAAGGTCTGTACAGGCCATGTACAGATCCAAATCTGGTTCCTTTCATAGGAACCAGAACCGTTTTCGCGGCTGGGAACAACGACAGCAGCCACGTTCCGGCCAGCAACAAAGGGGCACCTTCCACCGTAAGGCCCTACCTAAATCTTCCCCAGGCAGAGGTCAGCAGTATACCAAACTGGCCCAGCCTGTGGGAACAAACGCTGCCACAGCATGACTCCTTCCGGGCCCCCGCCCCTCCTCTGGATCAAGGGGCAGAAAAGGTCGGGGGTCACATCGCTCGCCACTTTTCAGGGTGGCAGTCGATTACCACCGACCGGTGGGTACTTCAAATGGTCAAGAGAGGTCACTTTATTGAATTCCTCGACCATCCACCGTCAAGACCTCCCCTGCTTTCCCATTATTCGGGTCAGCATGCACTGCTCATACAGCAGGATGTGCTCACGCTTCTAGGAAAGGAAGCTATAGAGCACGTACCAAGGAACCAGAGAGGTGCAGGTTACTATTCCCACTTCTTTCTGGTTCCCAAAAAGACAGGGGACCTCCGTCCGATACTGGATCTCAGGAGTCTCAATGCTTCGGTCCTCTACAAACGCTTCTGCATGGTGACCCTTCCCAGTCTAATACCCATGCTCAAGCAGGGCGCCTTCCTAGCGTCATTGGACATGCAGGATGCCTACCTGCACATACCCATTGCTCGAGCGCACAGGAAGTTCTTGCGCTTCGGATTTCTAGGTCACCATTATCAGTTCCGAGCCCTCCCTTTCAGACTGTCATCGGCACCGCGGGAGTTTATGAAGTGCATGGCAGTCGTAGCAGCGGCTCTAAGGAGACAAGGCCACTACGTGTTCCCCTACCTGGACGACGGGCTCCTCATGGCACCCTCTCGGGAGGCTCTGATGTCAACAATTCATTGTACTCAGTCCCTGTTCGGGACGTTGGGCATCTTTATCAATCAGGAGAAGTCACGCCTGGTTCCGTCACAGAATCTGCAGTTCATAGGCGCAGTTCTGGACACCGTCCAGGGGAGAGCTTTTCTGCCTCCGGACCGAGCGGAACACATCAGATTCCTCATCAGTGACATCTTGTCCTTTGCCTGCTCGGACACATGGCTGCGGCCATTGCAACAGTCCCGCTAGCCCGGCTCCACATGCGGGTGACCCAGTGGATGTTACGGGTTCAGTGGGATCAGAAGCAAGACCCATTTGCAGCTTCCAATTCGGATCACGAATGCCGTAATCGAGATTGGCAATGGTGGCTAGATTCAAAGAACCTTACATGGGGGTCCCTTTGCACAGTTGCCTCCGATTGTGACGCCTCCACGGACGCATCAGGTTTCGTTGGAGACACACCAACGGGGTCAGGTCTCATGGCTCGTGGACACCCCTGGAAGCTCATCTCCACATAAATATTTTGGAAATGAGTAGTCCTTTATGCCCTGCAGGCCTTCCAGTCTGAGATCCCACCGGGCAGTCTGCTGTTACAAACAGACAATACCGCGGTGATGTATTACCTCAACAAACAAGGAGGCACCCATTCCTGCCCGCTTTGCAGGGAGGCCATGAGGGTGTGGGATTGGGTTCTACAACACAGCGCAAACCTCATTGCTGTTCCTGTTCCAGGAGTGGACAACGTCATCGCAGACAGCCTGAGCTGCTCTCAGGCCAGAGTCCACGAGTGGGAACTACTCCAGGAGGTAGTAGAGGATCTGTTTCACAGATGGGGCACACCAGAGCTAGACCTTTTCGTGTCCCCATCCAACGCAAAACTACCCAATTTGTGCTCGCTAGATCCAGGGCCTGGTGTTTTCTGGCAAGACGCGTTGTCCCTCTCCTGGACGGGCCGATTCCTCTACGCATTTCCTCCCTTCCCGTTGATCCAGAGGGTCCTATGGAAACTCTGTAGAGAGCAGGCGACGCTGATACTTATCGCCCTTTTTGGCCCAGACAGATTTGGTTCCCTCTGCTGCACCAGCTGTCCCAGGAACCTCCGGTGCCTCTGCCAATCAGCTCTCACTTATTGTCCCAGGAGACAGGTTCTTTGGTCCATCCGGACCTATGCTCTCTGAACCTGCACGCCTGGCTCCTAGAGACATACTTTAGCTATCATGCAGTACGGGGTCTCACAAGAGGTAGCAGATGTTCTAGCGCCTGCTAGAAAACCGGCCACTCACACCACATACGCCATGAAATGGCGCAGATTTTGCCTCTAGGCTCAAGCACGAGGATTTTCCCCGATGGATTGTCCAGAAAGGTCGGTCCTTGACTACCTCCTGTCTCTCTTCCAGGCAGGCTTGGCCTACTTCTCTATTAAAGTACACCTTTGTGCCATCTCAGCCTATCATACACCTATAGGCCTATGTCCCATAACTCAGTTGGACACAGCACGAGCCTTCCTGAGAGGTGTTCTCCACCTTAGACCTCCGATTAAGGATCCTATTCCTCCATGGGATTTACCCTTTGTCCTGGAGCAGCTCACACTGCCGCCTTTTGAACCAGCCGCGGATTGCGAGCTAAGTCTCCTAACATGGAAGACATTATTTTTAGTTGCCGTTACTTCGGCCAGAAGGATATCTGAACTTCACGCACTGATGTGCAAAGAACCTTATTTGGTTTTTCACCAGGACAGGGTGTCCCTAAGAACAAATCCAAAGTTTCTACCTAAGGTGGTCTCAACCCTCACCCTCAATCAGGACATCGATTTACCAGTGTACTTTACAAAATACTCTAATAGAGGAGAGACCCTGTTGCACACTCTAGATGTGCATAGGTGTCTAAGATACTACCTGACCAGAACCAGGCACCACCGTAAATTTTATCAGCTTTTCGTCTCCTTCGCCCATAGGATGATGGGAGCTCCGGTTTCTAAACAATCGCTGTCCAGGTGGCTCATCTATTGTATCACGTTCTGTTACCAGAAACGTAACAAACCTTTACCGGCACGGGTTAAGGGTCATTCCACAAGGGGGGTGGCTACCTCCTTTGCGGCCATGAAGAACATGTCCACTTCAGCCATCTGCGCAGCAGCTACTTGGAGCACCGTGCACACCTTTATCAGGCATTATAGCCTGGATGTTGCATCACGGCGAAGAGCTGGTTTTGGTCTAGCAGTCCTTCAGGGACTCCTATCCTAGGCTTCAGTCCAACTCGCGATCTCTACCTAGCCTCCTCCCACCTGCGAGGGATTTCCAGTATTGCTTGGGAATCAGTCCTAATGGTGTAACCTGCTGCAAGAGCTGTTTCTAAAGTAAGATAGTACAGTTATGTAAGAACTTACCGTAACAGTAGATCTTCGAGAACAGCTCTTGTAGCAGGTAGTTTCCCACCCACCATCCCCTCTGGAGGTAAGAGTTGTTCCAATATCTCTTTTCTAGGATTAGGGGTTTCTAACACCATTTTGAATACCTTTTGATGGCAGATCCTCAGTCTCCACTTCTGATGTCATCTAACGGTCGGGAGTCTCCGGCGGGAGAACTGGGGATTCTGGGGGACCACCCCCTTTTATATGATGCCTGACGTCTGGGGCGGGACCGACGTCGGGTGCGGTCCTCGCTGGATACTGCTAGCTAGAAAATTTCTGTGTGGTCCTGGCGCCTGCCAGCTTCAGTCCTAATGGTGTAACCTGCTGCAAGAGCTGTTCTCGAAGATCTACTGTTACGGCAAGTTCTTGCGTAACTACTTTCTGCGGACACTGACCATCCCCCCGATAAGGAGTCCAAGCTTTTGGACCAATTGGCACGGAAAGTCTATGCGGCTTCCTCCTTGGGCCTTCATCAGGCTAGTTCGGCCATCATCATGGCACACTTCTCTCATGCCCTTTTCGGGTCATTAGATGAAGTCCTCCCACATCTCCCCGCGGACATGCAAACCACGGTTAAGCAGGTCTGGGACCAGGGCCATGTTGTTGCCAAACAGCAGCTCCAGACGGCCCTGGACATTGGGGATTCTTGTGCCCGCTCGATGGCCACCAGAGTGCCTCTCGGCCGAGGGCTTGGCTGAGGCCTCCTTCCCGGCGGATACTCAGAATAAGTTAGCTGATGTGCCTTTCCTTGGCACCGACTTGTTTGGCCCAGGAGTGGCCGGTCACCTACAGCGCATTGAGCAGTCCAGTGCCACCTTGGATGCCACTTCTGCCAAGAGTTCTGCGGGCAAGAACCAGCAGAAGAAAAAGAAGCCTTTTCAGCACTCTTCCCCTGCTGTTCAGCATTCCTCCTACCAAGAACAGCAGCATCAGCAGCAGGCTCAAGCTTGGTACCCTCGGCCCAAGCCTGGACCCCAACAGGCCCACAAAGGAGGCCGAGGCTCAGTTCCTGGAGCGTCGTCCTCCTCTAAGCCTGCCCAGTGACGGGGCTGGGGTTGCCACCCCTATCTCAGTCACGCCAGCTCTGGGTCTTCCCGTGGGGGGCCGGCTCCGCCACTTCCTTTCCGCCTGGTCCGCTATCACTACGGACAGGTGGGTTCTCGAAGTGTTCGGTCAGGGACTGCCTCTAGAATTTGAGCAGTACACACTCAGCCGAGCCCGCGCCCCTAGGGAAGAATGGATTTCCGCATGCACCCAGTTGACTCTTCGAGACAACATTGCTCAGCTCCTCCTCAAGAAGGCAGTGGTTATCGTGGCGGATCCATCTGCAGACCCAGGCTTTGTCTCCAGGTACTTCCTGGTGCCCAAGCGGATGGGGGGCTGGCGCCCCATTCTAGATCTCCACGACCTGAATCAGTTTCTCGGGTCACGCACCTTTCAGATGGTCACTCTGTCCCAGATCATACCATCCTTGGAGCGAAACATGTGGTTCTGTTCACTGGATCTGCAGGACGTGTTCTTTCACGTCCCAATCCTTCCCTCCCATCAGTGGTTCCTCCACTTCAGGGTCGAAGGGACCCTGTACGAGTTTCGAGCCATGCCATTTGGCCTGTCACGGGTCTTCACCAAATGCATTGTAGTGGTGGCGGCCCATCTCCGGCGTCAGGGAGTCGGAATTTACCTCTACCTTGGCGATCGGCTCCTTGCAGATTCCACCCAACAGGAGATGGAGAGGTCCAGGGATCTGGCCCTCCAGACCTGCTCCCAACTCGGCCTCCTGATCAACGAGGCCAAGTCGGAACTCATGCCTTACCAGGTGATGGGCTTCATCGGGGCAGAGCTCAGCTCTTGTGAAGCCAGAGCTCAGCTCCCGGCGGACAGGGCAGAGGTTCTCTCCTCCTTTGCCCAGTCATTTCTGGTTGGGCATTTGCGCCCTGCCCAGGACTTTTTGCGCCTTCTGGGTTACATGTCAGCATGCACCTCAGTGGTCCATTGGGCCCGGTTGCACATGCGCCCCCTTCAGTGGGAGCTGGCCGCCCAGTGGACTCAGTGCCACGGTCATTTTGACCAGCTGATCACTGTAACCCAGAAGATGTGGGACGCTCTCCAATGGTGGACCACCCCAGACCAGTTGCAGGAAGGGATCCTGCTTGTCTCGCCTCTCGACGACGGTCGTCCCCACGACCGATGCCTCTCTCATGGGCTGGGGAGCCCACATGGGGACAACAGGGCTCATGGGTTCTGGACCCCGAGGAGTCCCGATGCCACATCAACCTGTTGGAGCTCAGAGCAGTCAGACTGGCACTGTCAGCTTTCTCCTCAGTTCTGGGTCAAGTGGTTCAAGTCCAGATGGACAATACCACAACCATGTACTACCTCAACAAACAGGGTGGCACGCACTCCTGTCTGCTGTGCAAGGAGGTGCTCTGCATCTGGACCCTCGTAGGCTGGTTGGAGGTGGATCTCCTAGCCATCCATGTGGCAGGAGCCTCAAACCAGCTGGCGGATGCTCTCAGCCGCATAGGCCAGACATCCCACGAGTGGTCTCTCCATCCAGAGGTAGCTTACAGCCTGTTCTCCTGTTGGGGCAGACCAATGGTGGACCTGTTTGCCTCCAGGGAAAACACCAAGCTGAGGCTGTTCATGCCCCCCTCAGCAGGGCTCGCTGCAGGGGATGCCTTCTCGAGGCTCGTGACCCCAGGCCTCTCACGCCTTCCTCCATTTCCCTTGATCCACAAGGTGTTACTCAAGGTGAGGAGGACAAGGCAAAGGTGATTCTGTAGCCCCAGACTGGCCACGCCAGGTCTGGTATCCAGATCTCCTCAGCCTCGGCTGCAGGCCCCCGGAGCGGCTTTGTACGCACCTGGACCTGATATCTCTGAACCAGGGGAAGGTTTTCCATCCGGACCTTCAATCCCTGCACCTCACAGCCTAGTACCTGAGCGGCTAGAGTTCCAGGCTTTGGGTCTTTCCGAAGATGTCTGCACCGTGGTGGGGGCATCTCGAAAGGAATCGACCAGGAAATGTTATGCCTTCAGATGGAAAAGGATTTCCATTTGGTGTCAGGGTATGGGTCTGGACCCCTTATGTTCTGTGGCTAACATTCTCGACTACCTTTGGTCTCTCTCCAAAGGGGGTCTACAGTCATCGACCCTTAGGGTGCACCTGGCAGCCATTTCTGCTTACCGGGCGCAGGCCGGTCAGCCGACATTGGCACAGGAGACTGTGGTCAGGCGCTTTTTCAAAGGCCTGGATCACATATTCCCTCCGGTGCGTGAACCTCCACCTCTGTGGGATCTACTGCTGGTATTGGCAAAGCTAATAGGGCAAGCCATTCGAACCAATTCACAAGTGTGAGCTGCCACTTGTCGTGGAAGACTGCCTTCCTGGTGGCTATCACGTCTACCAGAAGGACAGGGGAGCTCCAGCTGCTTTCAGTGGACTCCCCTTATCTGGTTTTCCACAGCGACAAAGTTGTCCTGTGCCCCCACCCGAAACTCCTTCCGAAGGTGGTGTCAGAGTTTCACCTTAACCAGGTGTTGACTCTGCTGGTATACTACCCTAATTACACCTCGGAGGCAGAGTACAGGCTCCATACTTTGGACCTGAGACGTGCTTCTCCTATTATAAGGAGAGAACGGCAGAAATTGTGGAGAGGTTTGCCAGCTGTTTGTCACCACGCTGAAGCAGCTTCTGGCAGACCTGCAGCCAAAGGGACCATAGCAAGATGGATTACATCATGCATAGATCTTACTTCGAGAAACGGCTCTTGCAGCAGGTTACACCATTAGGACTGAAGCCTGCAGGCGCCAGGACCCCATGGAATTTTCTAGCTAGCGGTATCCAGTGGGGACCACTTCAACGTCGCCCACTCCCAGCGTCAGGCATCACATAAAAGGGGGCGGTCCCCCAGAATCCCCAGTTCTTTTCCTGCCGTCAACTCGCCAGCATTGGCCTCACGGTCCCACTCTAGCGAACGACACCTAGAACTTTGAAAGTTTTACCTCTAAATGTCGGCATCTCCAACTCCTTCCTCAGAAGGATGTCCCTCCAAGTGTGCCTGCGGCAAACAGATCCCTTTCAAGGATCTACATTCATCCTGTCTGCGGTGCTTAAGCCCGGAACACGACACCAAGGCCTGCTCCTTTTGCCAGAGGTTCAGTAGTCACATCCGGATCCACCGCCAGAAGGCACTTCAGGGGTTCCTCTTTGAAGAAAAGTTAAAAAGCATGGACAAAGACCCTGCCTCCAGAGGTGAGTCTACCTCTAAGTCCCATAAGCACCGGGACAAACATCGGGAGAAGGCCAGGTCCAGATCCCCTAACCAGGCCTTGGACTCGCGCCCCAGCTCAGGCTCCACACGCTCAGACCGCTCTCCCTCCAGGGCTCGCTCTCAGCCCCCTCCAGTAAAGGTTAAGTCTTCAGGCAGCACTTCGGCTTCTCTGCATCCCATCAAGACTTCCAGGCCTTCGTCTTCCTCAACACCCTCCCGGGCCTCCTCCGAAGTCTTCAGACCGTCACCGGTCTAAGTCCTTTTCAAAACTACCTCAAGCTTCCTCAGAGACACTGGGACTCCGACACCAGATCGGCCTCCCAGCCTCCTAGGTGTCCGGATCCCTCTCCCAGGAAGACTAAGGACCTGTCATCCCTAAAACGGACGATGGACCCAAAGCGGGCTACCGACCTTTCATCGTTTAAACGCCCGTCAGACCAGACTTCGGCTAAGCACCCGATGTCAGTGAGACATTCACCAGAGCCAAAGACTGCCTGCACGTCACCAGTGGACACCGGTCGCCGGGACTCTGCAGAGGAGGACCTGACGTTGCCTGATGACCAGGCAGGCGACAATGAGGACGCCAGGTTTCCACAGGGGCCTTCGCCAAACCCGGCAACGCCCTTGGACCAGACGCCCGATACCGGTGACAGACCACCGACGCCAGGTCAGACGTCTGGTATGAATATTCAGGAGGTCAAAGATCTCTTCACTTTTTGGTGGGACACAATAAAGAAGGACGTGATCCCAGTAAATCCTCCTACTCCCCCTCCTCCACCGCAGGGGCCAGCAGGAAGACCACCGACTCCCAAGGACCTTACTCCACCTCCTAGGGAAAGATCCAAAGAACAGAGAAGGCCCCCTTCAAGATCTCCTTCAAGGTCTCCCAGTCCTAAGCGACCCAGACGTCGATGGTCCACTCCGCAGGGGGATGATTCTAGACCTGACACCTCAGATACCTCCAGGTCTCCTTCTCCAATCAGCATCCCATCACCTGACCCATGAGACCTGCCCAGGTCACCTCCGGATGATCCCTCTTTTTCCGAAATCATGAGGCACATCCAGGAGAACATGGGATGGGATTCGGAAGATCTCAACCCCGAGAGACGGCGCCTAGCTCGTTACCTTCGGCAGAAGGACCCTAAGCCTGTGGTGGTGCCACCCTTGGTGGACACCTTCGCGGACGTCACCAAGGCTGCATGGAAGCGTCCGCACTCCACCCCCACGGTGCTGAAGAAAGTTGACCGCCTGTACAGGGCCCCTGCAGAGGACCTGTACTTGGCACAACAACCTCTGGCTGATTCCCTGGTCATTACGGCCTCCCATGATAGGTCTCAATGACCACAGCATCTGAGTACACAGCCACTGCACCAGGAATCCAAGCAGTTGGATGCCCTGGGGAGGCGCATGTATGCGACTGCTACATGCTCCATCAGGTCACTGAACTATCTGACTCACATGGTTCAGTTTCAGAATGCCCTATGGGAGCAGGGTCAGGACCTGGTTGACAAACTACCAGATGGCGAGCAGAAGGCAGAGCTCTTGAACCTCCTCCGCACAGAGTCAGACGTGGGGACCCAAGTGTTGAGAGCCGCATGTGATTCTGCCGTCTTGTCTGCCAGGGGCGCAGCTTCAGGCGTCTGTCTCCGGAGACACTCCTGGCTCCATGTCTCCGGATTTACCCCGGACGTACAGAAGAGTATCCTGGACGTCCCTTATAACGGAGAGGTCCTGTTTGTTGAACCCTCTGAAAAGGTCATCACCAAGCTTCAGGACGCCGGAAGGCAGTAAGGACTGTACAGGCCATGTACAGACCCAAATCTGGTTCCTTTCGTAGGAACCAGAACCGTTTTCACAGCCGACAACAACGACAGCAGCCACGTTCCGGTCAGCAGCAAAGGGGCACCTTCCACCGTTGAAGGCCCAAACCCAGTCTTCCCCAGGCAGAGGTCAGCGGTATACCAAACCGGCCCAGCCTCATGGGGGTAATGCCGCCAGCATGACTCCTTCCCGGCCCCCGCCTCCTCTGGATCAACGGGCAGAAAAGGTCGGGGGTCACATCGCTCACCACTTTTCAGGGTGGCAGTCGATTACTGCCGACCGTCGGGTCCTTCACCTGATCAAGAGAGGTCACTTTATAGAATTCCTCGACCACCCACCGTCAAGACCTCCCCTACTTTCCTGTTATTCGGGTCAGCATGCACTGCTCATACAGCAGGAGGTGCTTGCACTTCTGGGAAAGGAAGTTATAGAGCACGTACCAAGGAACCAGAGAAGTTCAGGTTACTATTCCCACTTCTTTCTGGTTCCCAAAACGATAGGGGACCTCCGTCCGATACTGGATCTCAGCGATCTCAACGCTTCGGTCCTCTGCAAACGCTTCCACATGGGTATCAAACCGGGAAGGGTCACCATGCTCAAGCAGGGTGCCTTCCTAACATCTTTGGACATGCAGGATGCCTACCTGCACATACCCATTGCTCGAGCGCACAGGAAGTTCTTGCGCTCCGAATTTCTAGGTCGCTATCATCAGTTCCGAGCCCCCCCTTTCGGACTGTCATCGGCACCTCGGGTGTTTACGAAGTGCATAGCAGTCATAGCGGCGGCTCTAAGGAGACAAGGCCACTACGTGTTCCCCTACCTGGATGACTGGCTCCTCATGGCACCCTCTCAGGAGCCTCTGATATCTGCAATTCATTGTACTCAGTCACTGTTCGGGACATTGGGCATCATATTACCTCAACAAACAAGGAGGCACCCATTCCTACCCGCTTTGCAGGGAGGCCATGTGAGTGTGGGATTGGGTTCTACAACACAGTGCAAACCTCATTGCTGTTCATGTCCCAGGAGTGGACAGCGTCATCGCAGACAGCCTGAGCCGCTCTCAGGCCAGAGTCCATGAGTGGGAACTGCTCCAGGAGGTAGCAGAGGATCTGTTTCACAGATGGGGCACACCAGAGTTAGACCTTTTCGTGTCCCCATCCAATGCAAATTTGCCCAATTTGTGCTCACTAGATCCAGGGCCTGGTGTTTTCTGGTGAGACACGTTGTCCCTCTCCTGGACGGGCAGATTCCTCTACGCGTTTCTTCCCTTCCTGTTGATCCAGAGGGTCCTTTTGGAACTCCGCAGAGAGCAGGAGACGCTGATATTTATCACGCCTTTTTGGCCCAGACAGATTTGGTTTCCTCTGCTACACCAGCTGTCCCCGGAACCTCCGGTGCTTCTGCCAATCAGCTCTCACTTATTGTCCCAGGAGGCAGGTTCTTTGGTCCACCTGGACCTTCGCTCTCTGAACCTGCACGCCTGGCTCCTAGAGACATTGCTATCATGCAGTACGGGGTCTCGCAAGAGGTAGCAGATGTTCTAGTGGCTGCTAGAAAACCGGCCACTCACACCACATACGCCATGAAATGGCACAGATTTTGCCTCTGGGCTCAAGCACGAGGACTTTCCCCGATGGATTGTCCGGAAAGGTCGGTCCTAGACTACCTCCTGTCTCTCTTCCAGGCAGGCTTGGCCTACTCCTCTATTAAAGTACACCTTTGTGCTATCTCAGCCTATCATACACCTATAGGCCGACGTCCCATAACTCAGTTGGACACAGCACAAGCCTTCCTGAGAGGTATTCTCCACCTTAGATCTCCGATTAGGGATCCTGTTCCTCCATGGGATTTACCCTTTGTCCTGGAGCAGCTCACGCTGCCACCTTTTGAACCAGCCGCGGATTGCAAGCTAAGTCTCCTAACATGGAAGACGTTATTTTTAGTTGCCGCTACTTCAGCCAGAAGGATTTCTGAACTTCACACACTGATATGCAAAGAACCTTATTTAGTTTTTCACCAGGACAGGGTGTCCCTAAGGACAAATCCAAAGTTTCTACCTAAGGTGGTCTCAGCTCTCACCCTCAATTAGGACATTGACTTACCAGTGTATTTTCCTAAATACTATAATAGAGGAGAGGTCCTGTTGCACACTCTAGATGTGTATAGGTGTCTAAGATACTACCTGACCAGAACCAGGCACCACCACAAATCTGATCAGCTTTTCGTCTCCTTCGCCCATAGGATGATGGGAGCTCCGGTTTCTAAACAATCGCTGTCCAGGTGGCTCATCCATTGTATCATGTTCTGTTACCAGAAATGTAACAAACCTCTACCGGGCGCGGTTAAGGGTCATTCCACAAGGGGGGTGGCTACCTCCTTTGTGGCTATGAAGAACGTGTCCACTTCAGCCATCTGCACAGCAGCTACTTGGAGCACAGTGCACACCTTTATCAGGCATTATAGCCTGGACGTTGCATCATGGCGAAGAGCTGGTTTTGGTCTAGCAGTCCTTCAGTCCTGTCCTAGGCTTCGGTCCAACTCGCGATCTCTACCTAGCCTCCTCCCACCTGCGAGGGATTTCCAGTATTGCTTGGGAATCAGTACTAATGGTGTAACCTGCTGCAAGAGCTGTTTCTCAAAGTAAGTTAGTACAGTTACGTAAGAACGTACCGTAACAGTAGGTCTTCGAGAACAGCTCTTGCAGCAGGTAGTTTCCCTCCCACCATCCCCTCTGGAGGTAGAGTTGTTCCGATATCTCTTTTCTGGGATTAGTTGTTTCTAACACTGCTCTGAATACCTTTTGATGGCGGATTCTCAGTCTCCACTTCTGATGTCATCTAGCGGCCGGGAGTCTCCGGCGGGAGAACTGGGGATTCTGGGGGACCGCCCCCTATATGTGATATCTGACATCGGGGGCGGTCCCCGCTGGATACTGCTAGCTAGAAAATTTCCGTGGGGTCCTGGCGCCTGCTGGCTTCAGTCCTAATGGTGTAACCTGCTGCAAGAGCTCTTCTCGAAGATCTACTGTTATGGTAAGTTCTTGCGTAACTGTACTGTCTGTGCTATGAGTTGGTGGGCAAGGAGCCTCCCAGAGGGATAAGAGCTCATTCTGTCCGCCATACTGCTGCATCGGTGGCTGCTTCCAGGGACATCCCTATCCAGGAAATCTGTCGGGCTGCTGCTTGGAAGTCAGCAAACACCTTCATCACCCACTTCCACATCGACCTTGAGTGACACCGGGATGCTGGTTTTGAGACCTCAGTTCTTCAATCTCTGTTCCCTAATTAGGGAGTGTGCGCCTTGCCCCCCTCCTCCTGGAGAACTGCCAGGAATCTGCCAAAGAGTGTGGATGAACAACATATCCACGATCCTAGAAGAACAGATTACTCACCTGTAACAGTAGTTCTAGGAGTGGTATATGTTCATCCACACGGACCCACACAACCTCCCCAGCTGCGGATGCACACAACCTGGCTTCCAGCAGGCTAAGATCTGGTGTCACGAGGTGGAGCCAAAGTATATACCACCCGGGTGGGTGGGAGGAGCCAGCTTGAAGACTTCCAGCAAGGTTTAAAGGGGAAAGGGACATGCCAAGAAGTGTGGATAAACAACATATACTACTCCTAGAACTACTGTTACAGGTGAGTAAACTGTTCTTCTCTGAGATGTACTTGACTATATCTTTATCTCGTTTAACACTGTCCCAGTGGAACTGTTGGTGCCAGTTCGTCATCAGTCTCCCCCCCCCACCTACTCTCCCCAGCTGTCATGCAACTGTGTTAGCTTATAGAAAATGTTATAAATGTTTTAACAGTTCTATATGCTGGGTGGTACTCTGGTGTGCCACAGTATATGCAGGGGCTGGTGAGCAGCTGTGTAAGGCAGAGCGCACCATTTACATGCCAGTTCCTGCATTAGAATGTTGGCCTCCACGTCTTTCTACGAGTTTTTGCAGTGCCATTCCAGTAGTGCAGAGAAGGACTTGCAACATTGTCGTGTATAGCACAGTGAGGTGCAAAGTGGCTGTTGTCACCACTGTACCACTACCTTGCATCAGTGTGTCAGAGCATGACGTTTCTCTGAAAATCTAAGAATGTACGAGGGTTTTGCTTACATTGATGTTGACACATTCCTTCTCTTTGCAGGATTCTGGACCCTTCGATCTGATGCTTTTCAGCTCAGCTGCAGAACTGGAAGTCCTGGGTTTGGAAAGACTCAAGGCTGAGCTAATGGCCCTGGGGTTGAAATGTGGGGGCACATTACAGGAGCGCACAGCAAGGCTTTTCTCTGTCAGAGGACTGTCAAGAGACCAGATAGACCCAGGACTCTTTGCCAAACCTGCAAAAGGGAAAAAGAAATAGATATATATATTTTTGTTTAATATTATACTGATTTTTTTAAAAAAGATTTCTACAAAAAACATTTCTGTAAATTTCACATTAAAGAAATTTGTTTAAAATATGTTGAAGCAAAATGTTTTAAACCAGGTCTTTTTTTAGCTAGCTATGTATAGAATGAGTCTTCAGCTGAATTTGTAAGGAACAGAGTAACCTGAAGCCAGGGCTCGAATTTTACATTAATTTGATATTCTCAGCCCACCAAAGAGTGGACAGAGTACAAGGTGTTCTTCAGTAATAGCTCTTTCATATTTATCTCCACCATAAATATTTTGAAGAAGGGGCACGAAGGGCTTGAACCTTGGCCCACCGACTTATGCACCAAAAAGGCCCAGGAGAGTATACAACAACTTAGAGATCCTCTGACCAAGCGGTTAACACACAAACTGCATGACAGCCAGGCTGTCCTCAGGAATTTCTATCGGCAGCTATATAAGGCTGACCCCTCCTCTCTATGGGAACGCATTCAAGCGTTCTTAACCTCACGATAGCTCCCTAAGTTGTCTCAGCCCAGGCCACAAATTTGATTTGTCCCATAAGTAATGAGGTGGAAACCATATTAAAGCATTGTAAAACGGGTAAATGCCCAGGGCCTGATTATCGTGTGGAATTTTATTTAAAAATACCGGGAACAACTCCTGCCTCTCTCCCTCCCATAGGCATTTCATTCACTTCAACAAGTAGCAGAAGGAATCCCAGTAGGGGGAAGAGAATATAAGTTGGCAATTTTTGCTGATGTTATTTTTACCATTCTATCCCCAGAGACTTCCCTTCCTAAAGTATGAGAATTTTTAGCCCAGTACGAAATTCCTGGCAGGATTCAGCTAAATGCTTCCAAAAACTGAGGTGCTGGCATTTCATTTTTCACCGTCTCTGTCCTTGAAGGTCCAGTTCCTTTTCCAATGGATGAGAAATGTCATTAAATACTTGGGAATTCACTTAACAAAATATTTTAACACATTTAGAACTCCTCAACCTTGTACCCATTACTAATGTTATTGAACCTATTCAGAACATATTCAGAAGAGACAAAGCAGGCAGGAAGGGAGGAGGAGTGGCACTGTATGTGAAAAATGACATAAGGGCCACAGAGATCCAGGAGGAACAAAATGGGGGAGAGATACTGTGGGTTAAGCTGGAAAGGAAAATGGGGACAGCCATCCGCACAGGTGTGGTCTATAGACCACCAGCCCAGGAGGAAGAAACAGATAGGGAGCTGATGCTAGCCATCCAAAGGATGGCAGACAAGGGTGAGGTAGTACTGGTTGAGACTTCAATATTCCAGACGTGGACTGGAGCATCTCAGCAGCAGTATCAACTAGGAGCAGATTTATCCTGGACTCCTTCAGGTGCCTTCCTCAAGCAACTGGTCATGGAACCAACTCGGCAGAAGGCAATACTGGACCTTGTGCTCACAAACAGGGACAGTGTGATGGGGGTAACAGTGGGGAGCACCTGGGTAACAGTGACCACCAGTCATTGTGGTTTGAAATCACAGAAAGAGCAGAACCAAACCACACAAAAACACGTATCCTGGATTTTAGGGGGCAAACTTGGGAAAATGGGGAGATACTTGAAAGAGGCATTAAGGGAATGGGACAGGAATCAGGGGTTGAGGAACAGTGGGCAGTATTTAAATGGGATTATAAGAACAACAGAATTATGCATTAAGCAGGTTAGCAAGAGGAAAAGGAAGAGGAGACCATTATGGTTTTCCAAAGAGGTAGCAAAGAAAGTGAAAGCCAAAAAGATTGCATTCAGACAATACAAAAAGACATAGGCAGAAGGGGATAGGGAGAAGTACCAGGAGAAGCAAAGGGAGGCAGGGAAGTCAGTAAGGGAAGCCAAAGCTCAGACAGAAGAACACATTGCAAAATCAGTGGGTAAAGGGGACAAAACCTTTACAGGTACATAAGTGAAAAAGAAAGACAAAGGAGGGTTAGTGAGACTGAAGGGAGGATGGGAGCCGGTGGAGGATGACAAACAGTAAAGCTGACATATTGAACAGGTATTTCTGCTCAGTCTTTACTGAGGAAGATGGGGTAATGGGTCTGAAGGGAGTACAAGGGGTGAGAATGGTGCAGAAATGGACACAAGTCCCTTTACACGAGAAAGGGTCCTGAAGGAACTGGAAGTAATAAGAGTTGATAAAGCAATGGGGCCAGACGGGTGCACCCTAGGTCCTTGAAGAACTAAGAGAGTGGTGGCTGAACTCTGGCTATCCTGTTTAGCCGATCACTGGAAACAGGGAGGTACCCAAAGACTGGAGGACAGCAGATGTAGTCCCCTTATACAAAAGTGGGAACAAAGAGGAAGCAGGGAACTACAGACCAATCAGCCTCACCTCGGTAGTGGGGAAGATCATGGAAGCACTACTGAAGGAGAGATTGGTGGAACATCTGGTTGTCAATGGACTACAGGACCCAAGGCAGCATGGTTTCACCAGGGGGAGGTCATGTCAGACCAACCTCGTTGAATTTTTGACTGGGTGACTAGGAGGTGGATCAGGGAGGGCAGTGGACATGGCCTATCTGGACTTCAGCAAGGCCTTTGACACTGTGCCACATAGAAGACTACTACACAAACTGGGGAATATGGGTGTGAGCAGGACAGTGGTGTGGTGGGTAGGTAACTGGCTGGGTGGCAGGACAAGAGGGTGGTGGTAAATGGCTGTCACTCCACAGAGGGAAGAGTGACCAGTGGGGTACCACAGGGATCAGTGCTGGGACCGGTCCTATTCAACATCTTCATCAGTGACATTGCGCAGGACCTAGAAGGCAGAATTTCACTGTTCGCTGATGACACAAAGCTCTGTAACAGAGTAGACACACCAGAGGGTGTAGACAGAATGAGAAGCGACCTGCAGAAACTTGAAGAATGGTCAGGGGTTTGGCAGTTGAAATTCAATGCAAAGAAGTGCAAGATATAATGCATATGGGGCACAAAAACCCTGGCACAATATATCAGTTGGGGGGTGAGGATATAGCATGCACCAAGCAGGAAAGGGATCTTGGGGTTATCATCTCTGATGACCTCAAGGTAGGGAAACAGTGTGACAAGGCAGCAGGTAAAGCAAATAGGATGCTGGGATGTATAGGCAGGGCATCACCAGCAGGAAAAGAGCGGTCATAATTCTGCTATACAAGACACCAGTGAGGCCCCACCTGGAGTACAGTGTACAGTTCTGGAGACCATACCACGTAAGGACATAGACAGGGTAGAGAAGGTTCAGAGGAGGGCAACAAAGATGGTGCATGGATTGCATCACAAGTCCTATGAAGACAGGTTGAAGGAACTGAACATGTACTCCCTGGAGGAGAGGAGGGAGAGAGGGGATATGATAGAGACATACAAGTATCTTTCAGGGAGGAACTGGGTGCAGGAAAACACTATTTGTAAACGAAAAAGATGTTCCAGGACTAGAGGACATGGGATGAAGTTGGAGGGAGGACGATTCAGAGGAAACATGAGAAAGAATTTCTTCACAGAACGGGTGGTGGACAAGTGGAACACCCTGCCAGAGGAAGTGGTGGGGGCTGAAACAATCACGGGATTTAAGAATGCATGGGATAGACATAAAGGAATTCTAGAGGTCAGGGGTAAGGGGAAACAGACTTCTAGGAAAACAAACTGAACTTACAAGGTCAAATGGGCAGACTGGGTGGGCCATAGGCCCTTATCTGCCGACACTGTCTATGTATCTATGTATCTATGAACAAGACCTACACTCATGGTCCCAGACATCCTTTGTTTTTTCTAAATCGGGTGAATATTATTAGACAAAATGGTATTACCTCCAGACTTTACCCGTTATGCCTGACAATGTGTTTTTTTTAGTCCTGGAACAAGCATATTTCAGGGTTTATTTGGAGTGGGGAGGCCCTCTGGTTAAATATGCTATCTTAATGTTGACTAGGGAAGGGGGGAGGGTAATCTTCCCAGTTTACGTAACTATGCTAAATTGGCTCACCTCAAAACAGTCAGCCTCTGGAGTACTTTTGCTTATACCTCACACTAGAAAAATCTTGAACTAACATTTAATGATTTGTATTTCATTGAAAAATACCTGTACTCCTCACCCCAGGAGTATCTTCCATTTGCAGATGTTTTGGAATTTACAGTCCCAGCCCTGAAAGTCTGGCATAGAACCTTAAGGGACTGGGAATTTAACTCTTTACAAGTATGGACCTATGCTCTCCCATAACTAAAGATAATGTCCCTTATATCAGCTGGACAACACCTTACATAGGTGGTCCCGCCTGGGTTTGCCATATCTCCACCAGATGGTTGATTAAAAATGTCGTGTTACCTTTCGAGATGTTGCAGCGTCTCTTTTTCCCTACTGGCAAGGGAGCATTTTTCAGATATTTGCAACTCCAGTCCTATATGGTTCATACCTTTGGGGATGCCTTCTGATTTCCAGATGACACATTTTGTAAAAAGAGGTTTTAGCTGTATTGGTCCTTGCAAAACAGGAGAAGATGGAAGGTTTGATACCTTTTATTGGACCAACAAGTGTCTTGTACAAAGAAGGAATTATACACAAGCTTTCGGTGCCACACGGGTCCCTTCTTCAGGTGAACAGCAAAACTGAGCAACAAGCAGTATTTGTATCCACTGTGGAGCAATTAAAAATCAGGAAGTGAAGTAAGAAGGTGATAAAGAGGACTAGAGATGAAAGTCTTAAGATGCAAAAAAATAAAAACATGAGAAGAAATGGGAAGGGGGCATAGTAGGAACAGGTCAGTAGGAGATGAAAGGAAGCTAAAGGGAACACAAAAGCATGCAGATAGGATCTGAGATCAGAGGCTGGCTGAAAGAGTAGAATGGACAGGAGATGCCTAATAGATGCAAGGAAATCAAGAAATTAGGAGAAACAAAAGAACAAAGGCCTAGATAAACAGAGGTGTGAAAACAAGAGGGAGTAGGTGGGATTGAGCTCAATAGGAGAGGCAGGGAGGATGTAAGGTATAGGTTAAAGATCATGTGCAAAGCCCTTTCGAATCAAATCACTGAAATTCACAATAAAGATGAATTCCTTACCTCAGGGAAAAGTGTCTTTCTTTAGAATGTGTGTGTGATATGCATATTTTCGTATAAAATTAATGATTTATAAAGTGAATGCCCGACCCTTAAGTTCGGGATCTCCTAATCCCGCTAGTCACTCCGCCTACCACCTTGACATCATTGACGAGTGGCGTGGAATTTAATCTGTTTAGCTGCAGCTGCTGCTTCATGTCATCTTGTCCATGGTTGCACTTTGCAGTTTTACCCTGTCCAGCATGTCTTCCGAGTCTGATTCAGATACTGAGAGCCTCCATTACCAGCATACAGTCATCCTGCCATACTCATTTGAGCTGCTGGTAAGCCACGTACTGTACCGGAGGAGGAACAGCTGGACAGCAGTGAGAGCAGTGAAGAGGAGCCAGGAACTGCTATGGAGCTCGACGTATGGCAGTTGTTTTTCCCATTCACTTTGTGGGTGGTTAAAAATATGATCACTGCCAGGCATATTGCTAAAACCTCCACTGCACACCTAGCAGCATTCCACATGAGACTGCCCTGCTAAGCTCCACAGTCGTGGTTGCGCCCCCAAAACCAGACCCATCAGAGACAACCAAACGCTTGTTCCTTTGTCCATCTGTGCAGCCTAACATATCTGTTATAACTACTTCTGCCCATTCATTTTCACTCATTGGTTACCAGCAAGGTGCCCTTCCCAAAATCATTCCTATGGATGACCCTTTTCAAAACATGTCTTCCGATCATTCTGGACCAATACCAAGTTCCCCTCCGGTGAATTGGTTTAGACACAGTGCATCCATCTGCAGTTGTCCTCGGTGAATTCCATGCCCGTTGTCACACAAAAGTAACATAGCACCTATCTTTGGTGGCTATTCATTGCAATGTTTTACTTCCTGCCTCTTAGTGCCATCAGCAGCCTCCTTACTATGCGTTCCCATTTATCCTTTCACAGACAGCCTGCCAGGCCACCATCACCTGTCAGAGAGCCTTGTGTTCCTTTTTTTTTGGGGTGGGGTTGTTTAAAATGTTATCTGCATGAGCCCAGGAATGGAGCCAGTGTGTCCCGGGGCAAGCAGTCTGTAGAACCTGGCTATTGGGGGGATAGCTACACATGTATAACAGCCGCATACAGGCCATGCCAATCTAACTGGCTCTGCTGCTGATAGATGCTGTAACTCCAGGTAATATTTTATACTCCTAATTTACACATACAACATATTATGGTTGTCCTGCCAAGAGTTATGTGCTTATGTTCCCAGGCAGCTATTATCCCTGTCGAACCCACTTTCCACCTCTGCTATCTCACTAGCATACTGCATCAGAGGGCATTCAGTGTGCCTCCCACTTTCTCTGAGTCCGGTGCTGTGTGGTATCTGGTTCAGTGCTGAAGTTTTGTCTGTGGGCTTGCTTGATGCCATCAATAGCACTGTACAAGTTTACAGTGCCAGACCTGGTGGTACCCCATGGAAGGAACAGACTGTGGACATACGGTCGTCCAGATGCAATCACTTGTCACGGTCACAATCCCATTCCTATCATTTGCAAGCCTAATCATATTTGGACTCTGACACTGTGACCTCCTCAAACTACTATGCCATATCAAAAATACATGGCTTTCCTCTGCTGTGCACCGGTTCTGTCTGTCCTGACAACCTTCATCTCACTACATCCCGGCTTTCACCAGCACTATATATTCTACATGACACGGTGTGTGTCTGACCCGTGGGAATAAACTTTGCACAGTCCGGTGGTAAAACTGGTTCAGCATGTGCCTGCTAACAGACCCTGGTCATGCAGACTCTACCTTGTGGATGTCGCCCTTGACCTCACAGCGAATGGGCTGGTTGTCAGGTCACAATATGCCACTTTATGGCATATGCCACTCCAGTTTGTTCTGTGTGTGCCAGTCAGCGTCATTTGCAGATTACAGGCAAGGCAGCTATCAGTCAAGGATGCCATAATTTCTGGACCCATCAATGGTTGTACTGGTGAGATTCCCTAGGGCATCTGTGATGGCACAAGATGCACTGCGATGGCACTTCTATGTGTGCCAACCATTTTATAGGTTCAACTTTCCAACCGATTTTGCATGCTGTGCTAGCTATAGTTGTGATAAATTACATATAATTCCATTACTAATGCCCACCCACCCCAACACCCCAAAGCACCACACTAAACATCTCTAAAGATAGTCACGCTCTGTGGGCTTTCTGCTGATGCACAGAGGAACATTATTTACTATCTGTACTATATTCCTGTCTGTTTCCCATTGTTATCCCCACAGAACCGGTGTAGTAGGTCTCTTTTCTCCTTCCTTACTGACTCATCTGACCTGGTCCTTATTCCCAGTTGTGCACTCTCTCTCTCTCACCAACTCGGATACCAACCCCCTGTATAGGACACCTCGGGTGCCTGTCAAGCATTTAGTTTTGACAGTTGTGTTTCTTCTTGTTAGACTCATTCTTGCAGTCTCTGTTGACCCTTATAGTGCCAGATGAGTTTGCCGCACTGCATTCAGGCACCCCTCTTACACTGGTGTCATTTCTGTAATTCTCACCTGATTATGCTTTGTTTGAAAAATCCAACCCCCGTCCCCACGCCAGAATAACTGGTTGTACATCTAGACAACCGTTGAAAAAATAAAACTGCACAGACCACACATTATGCAATTATTTAATTTCTAGCGGTCCGCCCAGCAACGTACTTCATTTGTGCCCCATTTCGTTGTTGGCCTGGTCCGTATCACTGCGTCTGTGGGTGTAGCTCACGTCTATTGTTCATTGCACCCCATGCTGGTCCACTCATTCTATGCTTGTGCTACCTTTCTTGTTAGTTTCCTTTATTTATTTTCCACTGTGTACTGCAAAGCCCCGGTTTCGTACACATCTACCAATTTTTAATTATTTTTTTATTAGTTTCTTTAGTCTGTTGCCACCTGGTTTTGGTGGTGTTGCGGCTGGTGCTATTTGCTGCATCATATAGATTCTGCAGCATTTTATATATACTCACTTAGGCAACTGCTGGGTGACTCTCCCAAGAACCAGAAAAAAAATGGCAATGTGGCATTCGCTGCCGGATGTTCATCGACTCATTCCCTTTGCAACTGAATACAGAATGCAATGCAAGGGCGGTTATTGGAGAATCTTACTGTTGGTCTATTTTTCTCATCCCTTGATGCCACCCTTGCATTTGTCCAGGCAGATTGCTTTTGTGTTTTTGTATCATCATTACCATTTATTTCTGTCTGCGGGTGGTGTGGGGTGATGGCAGTTGCACTGGATGGGACCGTCCAATAAGCAGTTTTTACATATACTGCTACAATGCCTGCCTTGCGGTCTTCATAGCCGTAGTGGTCACCATGCCTCCTACTTTGCCTGCTTGACTTGGCACACAGTTTCCCCTTTCCTAATCACTGGATGTATATATTTCCCTGAGCTTACTACTGTGAGTTCACCTGAACCATATCATGCTGCTTTGCACCAAAGCCCTTGAATATAGGTGGGTGCAGGAATGGTCTGGAGAGATCCAAAAACCTTATTTTGCACTGGGCAGGGATGCCCTAACAAGAATGAATGGGGAACGCGTGGTCATGCTGTTGTCTCCCTGGGACATGCCATGCTACTTTTAGTAAGAACAGGTGATTGTCCCAGTGATGCTGTTTATTTGAAAGGCAGCCATGTGTCCATGAATGGTCAAATAGCCACTTTTGCTCCATGGACAAGAACCCTCTTTATAATGGCTATTTTTAGATTGTTGGGGTTGAGCGGTAGCCGCACAAGCATAAAGGTTGAACGCCACAACAGAAACAGAAGAGCTAACTCAGTGTATGCAGGCAATGTGTTGAGAGCTCAGAAAACCTTATGTTCCATAGTGCAGTGGTGTCCTGACACCGATAAACCAAGCACGCTTGCTCGACACCTCCGGGTTTTCAGGCTGGTAGCGGGGGGGAGGGGGTTCTCCTTATCTGCCGTATGCTTGTGCTCGGATTGCTGTCTACCTGGCACATGCCATGCCAATTTCAGTAAGAACAGGCAATTCTACCAGTGCTCTGGTGAACATTTTGCATCAATGGAACAGGCTATAGTGCACATCTTCTGATCTTGGTATATACTAAACGTACGACTTTAAAATCTGTTTTTATCACATCTTCACTAGCTTGTCACTACACTCAAGTGGCAGTTCTCATTTACATGATCTGTCTTGAAACTGCCTTTTTAGAACAGTGATGCTGTTTAGTTGGAAGGAAGCAACGTGTGAGGCATAATGTTTACTCATGAATGGTAACACAGGGCACATCACGCTTCCTGCACTAGTCAGACTCTAAAGTGATGTCATCGCTAGACCCGCCCACTTGCAGGGACAGTCTCTGCGTGCGGGCTTTGGGGATCAAACAGAGGGTAGCAAAAAGGAAAAAATTGTAAAAAATACAAGCACTAATAATGTGTGACTTAAATAAATTGACAGACATTTTGGTTTACATACAACAGTTTATTAATGGAAAAAAATCCTTTGCATATGATCTTTAAAAAAAAAAAAAAACAGGCAGAACTCAGAGGAAAAAAATATGAGAGATACAGAACCAAAGTGTGATTAATAGAGACATGATTTAGTACACAATAAAAAAGAATTAGTTTACCATAGTGGGTCATGAAACCGATGTCCCGATTCAGTCCAGAAATGTTAGCTTTAAATTGTTTTATATATTTCAATTCCCATGTCCTTTTGCCCTGTGTGTTTCTGAAGTTGTCTCTTAGTATCAAGACAGATAAATCCAAGAGAGAGTGATCTGTTTGGGAAAAATGTTTCCTACTGGAGTGCTGATAATCTGGTTTACTATAGTGTGATGGTGGTGATTCATCCTGGTTTTCAGTGGTTTGCTAGTTTCCCCAGTATAGCAACCATTTGTGCACTTCTTGCACTGAATTAGGTAAACCACATTGCTGGATTGACATGTGAAGGATCCATTAATTTGGATTACGTTGTTCTGGCTTGTCTTAATGGTGGCCTGTGGCATATGTGGGTGCAGGTTTTACATCTTGCCATGTTGCATGGTGTCCCTCTTGTTTTCTGGTTATTTTGATCTGCTGGGACTTTATGAATCATGTTCGAGATAAGACAGACCAACTTTTTGCTGTCTTTCAAGGAGGGCAGAGGGGGGAGCTCTGACAGCACCTCATTGGGAATATATATCTCAAGGGATAACAGCAGCAGTCCAGGTATCCACTTTTCCTGTTCTTACCAAATGGAATGCAGAACTAGGTACTGCACATTCACAGGACATATGGTTGTGCTGCGCTCTCCCAGCATATAAAATCAGTTCTAGGGACATGGATATGTTGTTCATCCACACTGTCTGGCAGGTTCCTTGCCGCTTTAAATCTTGCTGGAAGGTCTTCTAGCTAGCTCCTCCCACCCACCCGGGTGGTAAAACTCCGCTCCGCCCCATGACGCCAGATCTTCCTTACCGCTGAAGCTCAGGTTCCTCCTTAGCGCTTCCGCGCCTGACTGATCCAAACTCTTGGTTCACCGAAAATAATTTAAAGTTTTCCAGACTTTGGTCTACTTTCTTCCTCGCTGCGATGGACAAATCAACTCCGGGTTTTCGGTGGTGCCCATGCGGGCAGAAGATGTCCAGGACGGATCCGCACTCCACGTGCATCCACTGCCTCGGGCTTGACCACGACCCGCAGACCTGAGAGTTGTGCAGATCTTTTTCGGCTAACGTCCTTGAAGACCGTGCTGCCCGGCTCCAACTTGGGTGCCCCGAGAAACGTTATCCGCCGGTGAAGTCCAAGGAGGCCCATTGGGCGTTTTTCGCGACGGCTGGCTCGGCTGAGCAACTCGAGCAGATGATCACCCTCGAGGAGGAGGCGGCCCAGGCCGCATCTTCATCTTCCTCGGTCCCGGCATTTATTCCGCTCTCTTTGGGATCCTCCTACACAGCTTCTTTTAAGGAGCTTTGCCAATCCCTCTCCACGAAGGGTGAGGGGCCATCGGGACACTCTTCTCAGTCAAAAAAGGACTCGAAGGGTAAGTCCCACAGTCAACGTTCGTGGGAGCGGGAGAGGTCCCCTTCTCTGGACAGTCAACACTCGACTTCGGTCGAGGTTGCGGCTAAGGCCGCTGGCTTCACGGCGTCCCTGTCAGGTCAGTCGGCCGAGACACTCGTTGACGTGGTCGAGATTTTTCTCAATCCGTCGGATGGGCTGTCGACTGGTGAAACCTACAACACTTCATCACCGGTTCCCCCGGTGGAAACAGAGGACTTGCCTGCACCTCCTGTGCCGGAGTCCCCGGTCAAGGCTCCCGCGCCGAGGAAGGAGCGGGTTTCCCCCGCTCCCTCCCAGACCCACCCTCAAACACCGAAGGTCTTGGTCTCAGACCTCGTCTCGGTCCAGCCGATCCAGCCGACACCGGCGGTCTTGGTCTTGGCACCGAGGAAAAGTGGCGCCGCCGCTCATCCTCGTCTTCCTTCTCGGAAGAGGAGAGGCTTCGGCACAAATTGCGTCAACGCCATGAAGACTTAATGTGGCAGCAGCTCCTTCTGTCCAGGAACAAGCTGACGCCTTCCCCGGCCATTAAGTGGCTGTCCCCCAAAAGGCCGAAACAACCCCTCGCAGTGGTCGAGGTGCCCAAGCCTGGGCTGGTTGTTTGGCCGAAACCAGCTGCCCCACTGATTGTGGTGGAACCTCTGCCTCCACAACCGAAATCGGGGGCTCCGACCAAGGATTCTCAGTTGGGTCATGATCTGCCCCACCGGTTGTCTGTCACCCTCACTCCCAACCATCCTCTGCAGTTGAAGGGTGGCTCAGGCCCTAGGCAGCTCTTCGCAGACTCCTCAGAGTCTGACGACGACTCCTCCCTGTTTTTCAGGCCCCTTGACCTGGAGTCCTCCGGGGGGCAGTCGATGGACGAGAGCCCATCATCGTTCATGGGTCTGCTTTGGCTCATCTCGGAGTCCACTGGGATACAGCTCGAGCCCGTATCCAAGTGGGCCAAGTATCCCCTCACGGAGATACTGGACCAAGGGGATTCTGCCACGGAGGCCTTTCCAGTGGCTGAAGTCATTGTTGGCCCAGCCTTGGAGCTATGGCAGCGGCCGGCTTCCTGTCCTGCGCCTTCGGCCAGGATGGCCAGGAAGTATGCGGTCCCTACCGCCTCTTTGTCCGGTTTCTCGGAACACCCCTCTGCGGAGGGGTTGGTCACCGACAGCGTTTTCTGGCGTTCCGGGGATGTGGACAAACCCCCCGACAAGAGTCCAAAAAGCTGGACTATGCCGTGCGCAAAGTATACGCTGCGTCCTCCCTCTGCCTCCATCAGGCCAGTTCGGCCGTACTGATGGCGCACTTCTCCCACGCTCTCATGGGCTCCCGGGATTGAGGTGATCCCTTATCTCCCTGCTGATCTGCAGACTACGGTCAGGCAGGTGCGGGATCAGGGAAGGGCAGTGGCGAAACAGCAGCTCCAAACGGCTCTTGATATCAGAAACTCCTGTGCCCGGTCAGTAGCGGCCGCAGTGGCCATGCGCCGCAGAGCCTGGCTGAGGATATCCACCTTTACGGCAGATACCCAGCACAAGTTGGCAGACTTCCCCTTCCTGGGGACCGACCTGTTCGGCCCTGGAGTGGAAGGCCACCTCCAGAGGATCAAAAAGTCCAACGCCATCTTGGTCTCAGTCACGTCTGCTCAGAAGGACAAAGGCCGTTGACAGCAACATAAGTCCTTTCACCCTTCTGTCCCTGCAGGACATCCGGCCCAGCAACACCAGCATCAGGGCCAGCAGGCTCGCACTTGGCACCCCAAAGCCAAGCCTGCAGCTTCCTCTAACAGGAAGCCGGGAGGAAAAGGTCCAGGAGGTCCCTCGGCCGGTCCTTCCTCCAAGCCTGCCCAGTGACGGGTTGAGGGGTGTCGCCCCCAACCTCGTCACTTCCCCCTGGGTTCCCCCGTGGGGGGATGGCAACGCCATTTTCTTTCTGCCTGGTCCGCTATCACGACAGACCGTTGGGTGTTGGAGGTGGTAGGAAAGGGTCTGCCTCTGGAGTTTGAGCAGGCCCCGCCCTTCTGAGTCATCGCCCCATGGGGGGGTTACGGGGTCCGCAGCCTCTATCTCTGCCTGCCGAGCCGACATTGCCCTGCTCCTCGAAAAGGTGGTGATCAGGAAGATGGCGGGCCCTCCACCACACCCAGGGTTTGTGTCCAGGTACTTCCTGGTCCCGAAAGGGACGGGTGGCTGGCGCCCCATTCTAGACCTGCACAACCTGAACAGGTTCCTAAGGTCTCGAACCTTCGGGATGGTCACTGTGGCTCAGATCATTCCATCCTTGGAACGAGGGGTGTGGTTCTGTTCTCAGGACCTCCAGGACGCGTTCTTTCACGTCCCAATCCATCCATCCATCCCACCAGCGATTCCTCCGCTTCAGAGCAGAGGGTCCCTCTACGAGTTCCGGGCCTTGCCCTTCGGCCTTTCTCTAGCTCCCAGGGTCTTCACCAAATGCATGGCAGTGGTGACAGCATTCCTGTGGCACCGAAGGGTCTGGGTGTACCCCTACCTGGACGACTGGCTGATTGCGGCATCCTCCAGAATGGAGGTGGAGCGGTCCAGGGATCCGGCCATCCAGGTTTGCTCTGAAGTTGGCCTCCTTATCAACGAGGCCAAGTCGGAACTCGTGCCAAAGCAGGTGATCCAATTCATCGGGGCAGAGCTCGACTCTCTGCGAGCCAGAGCATGGCTCCCGGCGGACAGGGCCGAGGTTCTTTCCTCCTTTGCCCAATCATTTCAGGTTGGGCAGTTGCGCCCTGCCCGAGACTTACTGCGCCTCCTGGGCCTCATGGCGGCCTGCACCAGCATGGTCCATTGGGCCCATTGGCACATGCGTCCCCTACAATGGGGACTGGCCAGCCAGTGGTCACAGCACTCCGGTCCTTTGGATCAGCCAGTGACAGTGACACAGGAGATGTGGAACGCACTCCACTGGTGGATCGTTCCAGCTCATCTGCAGGAGGGCATCCCGTTTGTCCACCCTGAGCCGACGGTCTATCGACCGATGCCTCTGTGATGGGTTGGGGTGCCCATCTGGGGGAGCACAGAGCACACGGCCTCTGGTCCCCTCGGGAGTCCCAATGCCACATCAACCTGCTGAAGCTTCGAGCGGTTCATCTAGCCCTCACCGCCTTTGCTCCGTTTGTACGGGGTCAAGTCCAGGTCCAGACGGACAATACCACGACCACGTACTACCTAAACCACCAGGGCGGGACACGTTCCAGGCCTCTGTGCAGGGAAGCTCTCTGCTCTTGGTCCCTTGTGCGCAGCCTGGAGGCAGATCTCCTTGCCATCCATGTGGCAGGAGCCTCCAACATTCTGGCCAATGCCCTAAGCCGGATAGGAGCTGCGTCCCACGAGTGGTCTCTCCTGCCAGAGGTAGTACAAGATCTGTTCTCCCACTGGGGCATGCCTCAGGTGGACCTGTTTGCCTCCAGGGAGAATGCGAAGCTGAGGCTGTTCCATGCCCGCCCTCCTCAGCAGGGCTCGCTGCAGGGGGATGCCTTCTCGAGGCCGTGGACCCCGGGCCTCTTCTGCGCCTTTCCCCCATTTCCCTTGATCCACAAGGTGCTTCTCAAGGCGAGGAGGGACAAGGTACAGGTGATTCTGGTAGCCCTAGACTGGCCCTGCCAGTTCTGGTATCCAGATCTCCTCAGCCTCAGCTCCAGGCTCCCGAGGCGGCTCCCAGCCCGCCCAGACCTGATCTCAGTCAGTCAGGGGAAGGTATTCCATCCGGACCTTCAATCCCTGCATCTGACTGCCTGTTTCCTGAGCGGCTAGAGTTCCAGGCCTTGGGTCTTTCAGACAAGGTCCTCAACGTTGTTGAGGCTTCCCGTAAGGAGTCGACCAGGAAATGCTAGGCCTTTAAATGGAAGAGATTCTCCATTTGGTGTAAGGGCAAGGGCCTGGACCTTTCCTCCTGTTCCTTGGCAAGCATTCTGGACTACCTGTGGTCCCTTTCTCAGCCAGGGCTTCAGTCGACGACCCTTAAGGTGAACCTGGCAGCCATCTCTGCTTACCAGGCGCGGTCTGGGAAGCAGTCGGTGGTGCAGGAGAAGGTGGTCGAGCGCTTTTTCAAAGGCCTTGATCACATATCCCCTTGAGTGCGAGAACCTCCACCCCCGTGGGAGCTACTGCTGGTATTGGCTAAGCTCATGGGCAAGCCATTCAAATGGATGCACAGGTGTGACATCTCCCACCTGTCGTGGAAGACCGCCTTCTTGGTGGCTATCAGGTCAGCCAGAAGGATGGGAGAACTCCAGGCGCTTTCCATCGAGTCTTCTTCTCTGGTCTTCCATAGGGACAAGGTTGTCCTGCGCCCCCACCCGAAATTCCTTCCGAAGGTGGTGTCGGAGTTTCACCTTAACCAGGTGTTGACTCTGCCGGTGTTCTACCCCAATCACACCTCGGAGGCCGAATATAGGCTCCATACTTTGGACCCTAGAAGAGCACTCGCTTATTATAAGGAGCGGACGGCTGAAGTTCGGGAGGAGGTTCGCCAGCTGTTTGTCACCTACGCTGAAGCTGCACCTGGCAGACCTGCAGCCAAGCGGACGATAGGCAGGTGGGTCACCTCCTGCATAGATCTCTGCTATAGGTTGGCGGGCATGGAGCCTCCCAGAGGGATAAGAGCTCATTCTACCCGCCATACCGCTGCATCGGTGGCTGCTTCTAGGGACGTCCCTATCCAGGAAGTCTACAGGGCTGCTACTTGGAAGTCAGCACACACCTTCATTACCCATTACCACATCGACCTTGAGTCACACTGGGATGCTGGTTTTGGGGCCTCTGTTCTCCAGTCATTATTCCCTAAGTAGGGGGCGTGCACCTTGCCTTCCCCCTCCCAGAGAACTGCTAGGAGTCTGCCAGACAGTGTGGATAAACAACATATCCATGTCCCTAGAAACAGGTTACCACCTGTAAAAGGAGTTCTAGGAATGGTATATGCTGTTCATCCACACGACCCACCCGCCTCCCCGGCTTCGACGCACAACCTGGCTTCCAGCGGGCTAGATCTGGCGTCATGGGGCGGAGCGAAGAGTTTTACCACCGGGGTGGGTGGGATGAGCCAGCTTGATGACCTTCCGGCAAGATTTAAAGCGGCAAGGAACCTGCCAGTCAGTGTGGATGAATGACATATACCATTCCTAGAACTCCTGTTACAGGTGAGTAACCTGTATTTCAGCCCCATATTTAAGGGAATTCTCATGGAAGTGCAGGTCTTGGTATTTTAGAACCCCTGTGATGTTGGAACATTATCTTGGCCCAGCACAGGGATTTTGCTGGAGAGTGTGGGGTGTGCAACATGCAGACCATGTGCATATCTTTTGGAGTTGTCCAGTCCTGTCTCAGTACTAATGTGATATTCAGCAGACCTTAGGAACTTGCAGAAACTAGTCACACCTTCTTTGATCTTGCTGAATATCCCAACTGTTGAACATACATTAAAATTGTTACGCTTACTTCAAGATTCGCACTTGTAGCAGGTAGCATCTTTAGGACTGACGCTGGCAGGTGCCAGGACCCCACGGAAACTTTCTAGCTAGCAATACCAGGCGGGGACCGCCCCCTGTGTCTGCCCGCCCCTTACATCACGTATAGTATAAAAGGGGCGGCCCATCAGCCCATCGCCAGTTCTTTTCCTGCCATCGACTGCACATGTTGGACCTCCGCGGATGCCTTCAGCTAGTTTACCACCATTTTGATAGCCCAATTTTATTCTTTATTTTTTTCAACGATTGCATATCGTCCTGGTCTCCAACATCTTCCTTCCATCAAGAGGCACCCTTACAAGTGCGCATGCAGCAAGCAGATCTTGCATAAAGACTACCATTTGGCCTGCCTGTTCTGCCAAGACCCAGACCGCAACATCGAGGCCTGCCAGCTTTGCCGCGACTTCATCCAGCACACGAGACTCCGGTGCCAGAAGACTCTTGAAGCCTTCCTGCTAAAGCAACAGATATCTGCTATGGAGAAGGAACTTCACTGCAAAAGCTCATACTTTTCTCCCTCATCCTCTTCTTCCCACAAGGAGAAGAAATCAAGCGGCAAACACAAGCACCAGGACAAGGAGAAATCCCGGGCAGAAGGACGCTCTCTGTCCCCGATGCAGAAGTCAAGCAACCTCGTTATCCTCCGGGCTTGTGCTAATGAAGCCACCCTCCCTCATCTCTATCTTAGGAGAAGACTCTTCAGGGTGTGGGAAGTCTTTCCACAGCTCTCAGCTGCTCAAATTTAAGCCCATCACCCCTGGGGTCTCCAAGTTTGGCAGCTCGGCCAGTGGTTCCTCGGGTGGCAGACCACCATCTGTTACCCTCCTGTCCAGGGTGACTCCTGAATCTGCCTGTCATCAGGGGCTGATGCTGAGAAGCTACACCAGGGAAAGTGGCCCTCTCTTTCCGGGAGTCATGGACGCATGTCCTGCTCAGGAGCGACGACGACTCCTCAGGCGACGGTTGGACGTCTGATCAGGTTCCCCCAGTGCCTGAGGGTGCTCCTTCAGCCCTGACGTCTGAAGTCCAGGGCTAGACTCCCTCGACTCCAGATGGCCTGGATCAGACTACCCCAACATCAGGGTTACCTCAGCCAGACGACGACTAGACTCCGGGTCCTTCAGCATCAGCTGACTTGACGCCATACAGACCTGATCCCCTGCAGGGACTAAATTAGTTATTTGTGGCCTGATGGTCCTTCAAGTGCAAGGAAAAAGAAGGTCCCCAGGCTCCTGACAAACCGGCTCCCCAAGGACCAATTCCTGCTAAGCCCGTGGGCTTCCTGGCTCTTCTACCTCCCAACAGACCAACGCCAGACAAGGTCCTGCCGTCACTATGACCATGCAGGCCCTGGAAATCGCCTTCACCTTCCCTGGATTTGGAGGACTCTGAATCAGACTCCTATTCCTCCATTTATGAGGACTCTGACCCTCCGTCTGACCCTGACATCAGGAGGGACACTCCACGTTCCACCTGACGATCCTTCCTTCATGGATGTGATGCATCACCTTCAGCAGTTGAATGGCTGAGTTTCGGGGGACCTCAACCCGGAGCAAAAAAGGTTGGCCGCCTTCCTAAGGAAAAAGGATGCCTTCCCTATGGTAGTCTCCCCATTGGTAGACTCGTATAAGGACGCCAACATGCTTACCTGGAAGTGTCCCTTCTCTACCCCTGGCGTCGCCAAAAAGTTGGACCAATTGTATACCATCCCCCAGGACAACCCCTACTATGGAGAACAACATAGGCAGGGTCGACAGCCATTGCAAGGTCTGCAACAGCAGCAGCTGAGGGCTGGCTTCAAGCGCAAGGCCTCTACTCCTGCCACCAGAGGTTTTGCCCCACGGGCCCCTCGAACCTCTCAGCTGGCTCTTCCAAATGACTCACTGCCCGACCCTCCTCCTTCAGCAGAGTCATCGAGGGAAATGGGGGGGGGGGGTCAGTTTTCCTTGCACACCACAGGGTGGCATCGGATCACCTCAGACTGCTGGGTCCTGCAGCTCATCAAGAGAGGTCACACTCTCGAATTCAGAGTTCCCTCCAGACAACCCTCCAGTACAGTCCCAGTACTCTCAGGCCCACAGTGCTCTTATAGTGGAGGAAATTGAGACTCTCCTTCGGAAGAGGGCCATCGAACCAGTACCTCCAGAGCAAAGAGGGACAGGGTTTTACTCCTATTTTTTTCCTCATGCCAAAGAAAACGGGGGATCTCCATCCCATCTTGGATTTAAGACATCTGAACCAGTACATAGAGAACAAAAAGTTCAGAATGGTGACCTTGTTAGGTCTTCTTCCCTTACTTCACCATGGTGACTGGTTATGCTCATTGGATATGCAGGATGCATACCTTCACATTCTGATTTTCCACTCAGGAGGTTCCTGCGCTTCAGTTTTCAGGGCCGTCACCATCAGTTCAGGGCCTTGCCCTTTGGTCTGTCATCAGCACCAAGGGTCTTCACGTGCTTGGCCGTAGTAGCAGCAAGTCTCAGGAGGCAGGGACACTGTCTTACCCTACCTTGATGATTGGCGTCTCACCGCTCCCTCTTGGGACCAGCTTGTGGGAAGCCTTCAAGACAAGTTCACCCTATTTCAAGACCTGGGTATCACTTTGAACCTCCCCAAATTCTCCCTCTGGTCAAGTCAGCGGCTTCAATACATAGGAGCAATCCTGGACATGGCTCAAGGTAAAGCCTTCCTTCCTGAGAATAGAGTAGAGCTCCTTCAGTCTCAGGCTTAGCAGCTGCTTTCAGCTCGCCAAATTCCAGCAAGGACAGTCCTAAGACTATTGGGACATATGGCAGTGGCCATTGCCATGGTCCCTATGGCCCACCTGTACATGAGGGTGATCCAATGGAACCTTCTGTCAGACTACGTGGACCACCCGGTCCTGGTATCCAACCCAGTCAAGCAGTCCCTGGCATGGTGGCTGGATACCCCCAATCTTTACGAAAAGGTTCTCTTCAGGAAGGAGTCTCCCACCCAGATCCTGATCATGGATTCCTTGGGCCAGGGTTGGGGAACTCTTCTGGGTACTCACCAGACTCTAGGATCCTGGGCCCAGCAAGAGCTTCATCTCCACATGAATATTCTGGAGATGAGGGCAGTTCTTTACGCTCTCCAAGCCTTCCAGACAGTCCTTCTGACTGGTCCCCTGCTAATACAAACCGACAACACGTCAGTGGTATTTTACATCAACAAACAGGGGAAGGGGAGACATTCATCCTGTTTGCAGAGAAGCCATGTGAGTGTGGACTTGGGTGGTGGAACGCCAACTGGAACTTTCGGCAGTCCACATTCCAGGCATTCACAACTTTCTGGCTGACAGTCTCAGCCGGACTTGGTCCAGAGCCCACGAATGGGAGCTGCTTCCTGCAGTGGCAGAACATCTTTGTCCAATGGGGTCGACCGGAAATGGATCTATTTACCTCCCCATCCAGTGCAAAACTGCCCAGTTTTTGCTAGTTTGATCCAGGGCCTGGTATTTTTGGCAAGACGCATCGGTCTCTCTTGGATAGGGAGATTTCTTTTTGCATTCCTCCCTTCCCCCTTCTGCTGTTGGCAAAAAAAAAGTTACTACACAAACAGGGATGGACTCCTAAGACACCCAGTAGACATTCATGGTTTGGAATGACAAACAGCCATATATACTAATACGCCAGAATCGTTTGACATATAGTGTAGATGGGTATTTTATATGGAAATTGAGCCAAGCTTTGTTCACTAAAGTCCAGAGACAGAGATTAACCTTACAACACAGGAACCCTTGCCTCCTTATCGGAATAGTCCGCCAGTAAAGGGTCTTTTGAGAATAAATTGTTTTCAAACCTAGCGACTTTCACTATGAATGTACCTGGCTGTATACTTAATAAAATATTCAATTACAGGAAAAAAAAGAATATCTCTTTCATACTCTTTCATAGAGCCGCACACGTTGGACTGTAGTAAGCCATCGGTATCCGGATCCAGCAAGAGATGTTTTACTGCTGGAGCTGCTCACATTTGTTATACAGCCAGCACACAACTTCATATGTCAGTGCTGTCTATAAAACTTGAGCAGGCTCGATCTACCTTGGTTCTTTTTTTTTTTTACACACAGTGTAAGTAAATATTAGATCCTGTAGGAAGGTACTCAGTGTTTTGCATCCTTGTTTTCTGTCATAGTGGTTTTGTTGTCTGATTCCAGAACCTTCCACTGGACACATATACAGTACCCCCTTAAAGGAGAACTGCGCTGAACCTATAAATCTTACTTCAAGAGGGTTCCTGCAGTAGGTCATTACATGTAGGACTGCACCACCTGGCGTCAGGACTGCACGGCAAACTTTTCCAGCAACGCCTTCCAGTTCTTTCCCGCCGTCGTCCTGCGCATGGTACCTCGCAGCAAACTGCCCAGTAGATCGCTGTTAATTTTGTTCTTCCAAACCGAGTCTTACCATGTTTCCTCTGTTTTGTTCTTAATCTATGTCTTCTCCAACACCGAAGAATTGTGAAGACAGTGGGGCTCAAATTCCTCACAAAGATGGCCACCGAAAGTGCCTTCTTTGCCTAGGCCCAGACCATACCACTGCGACTTGCCCAGACTGCCAGCCCTTTAACCAGGCCACCCGCAAGAGAAGGCAGCAGGCTCTGGAGGCCCATCTCTTAAAGTCACGGATGGCCTCGCCCGAGAAGGAGATGGAGCGCCTTAGGGAGTCCGCCTCTTCACCTTCCCCCGAAAAGGAGACGCACCGGGAGTGGGAGCACCATGAGGTTCCTCCCCCACCGCCTCCAGTAGTGGTAGTCCAGGCTGTGTCCGCGGGTACTTCAGGACCATCCACTGCTCTGCTCCCGATTTCGGCTGGTAAGTCGACCGCTGGGTCCTCCGGTGGTCGCCCAGTAGCTGCCGGTAAGTCGGTCCCTGGCCCCTCCGGAGACCACCTGGCTACTAAGTCGACTCCCTGGCCCTCTGGGTCACGCCTGGTTTCGGCCGATAAGATGGAAGGAGGTTCTTCCCTCTCCCACCCGGCTCCGTCATATGATAAAGACGGTCACCTCTGGCGCCCGCCCGGATGCTGCTTGCCCATCAGTGGCCTCTGCCGATTTACCCAATGTCCGGTTGAGCCCAGTGAAGACTGCCACTCTTCCCTCTTCCCCTTCATCCCCAGTGGCTCCGGCTTCACTCCAGGTCACCCCAGGGCAGGAAGAGAGCAGTGAACAGCTGGATGTCTCCAACACTCCGGCTTCCTTTCATCATTCCCCGGAAAGGGTCACATGGGTTGGAGGTTCCTGCACCGACATCTGTCCCTACAACGGAGGCTCTTCAAGGTTCCCAGGAGCGGTTTCCTCTGGCTCCAGACCCAACTCCTTCGGAGCCCGCGGGGTGCACCCCAACGCCGGCACCCCTGACGTCTGGATCTATCCTCACACCAGAGTCCCCACATCTGATCCAGACGCCTGTCTCCAGATCAGACCTGGTTCTGCTGTCAGAGCCCCTTCGTCCAGCCCCAGCCGGACCCGTTTCAGATGCCATGCTTGGCGGTGCCAGTTCCAATGGTGGTTCCAATGACTTTTACTCTGACGCCTGCCCTGCTTGCTATTTATAAGATTTTGGGGCTTATGCCGGTTCCCCCGACATCAGGTTCCCTGACGTTCGGGCATTTTCCAAGACCCTTTAATGTCCCGGGCTACCCCTCGGGGGGGGGGGGTTCCTTTGGACCTTCCCCCGGCAGGTTCCCAGCAGGATTGGAGTTCTTCCCACCCCTCGGGACATCATTATCAGGGTTATTCCCTGTATCAAGGGTACCCTTCTCACCCTGACCCAGGAATTCATGGGTATCACTACCCTCCTACCCATGTTCCTTCCCTTCCTTCCCCCACCTCTTCCTCCTCGGGCTCTGCCTCAGGATTTCAAGACTACTATTCAGTCTTGGTGGAAAGAGGCTAGGATGGAGCTGGTCACAGACCTGGAGAGCTGTCTCCCAGCACATTGCCCTCCCAGGTCTTCATCCCCCACGAGCTCGGACTGTTCCACTGTTCATGTTCTGGGGATCACTGCCCACGAAGTTCGCCTTCTGGATTTCAAAACTCCAGATGACCAGGACAATCCGGATTCGGGGGAGGATACCTCGGAGAACTCTTTTGACCATAAGTCTCCGGTCCCTAAGGGGAAAGGCCTCTTCTCCCTCCTTCCCCCCGGAGGACCCTTCCTTTTCGGACCTGTTGAGGTCCATCTAGGAGTTTTATAGTTGGGAGACTGAGGAACAGGATCCCATGCAGAAGAGACTCGCCGAGCACCTTGAGTCCTTCTCCCCGATCCCAGTTCCTCCCTGTATAGGACCACATGAAGACCTCACCATGATGATTTGGCAACTGCCCCATTCCATCCCTGTGGTCCCTAAAAAGGCAGACCGGATCTACCAGCACCTGAGAGTGCCACCTTTTTGGACTCTCTCCCCAAGGCAGATTCCGTTGTCATTACTGTGGCTCATGATCGCTCAGTGGCCCAGAAGCACATGAGCACCTCTCCTCTGGACAAGGAGTCCAGGCAGCTTGACCAATACAGGGAAAAAGGTTTATTCCTCAGCTACGTGTGCACTGTGCTCCCTTAACTATGTAGCCCATTTGGTGTCTCTTCAGAAAGCGACCTTAGCCAAGCTGGAGGCCAGCATCCAGTCCATGGAGTCTTCGGACCTCAAGAAGGAGCTCGCCAAGGACCTTCGCCTATCCAAAATTTCTTGCAGGCATGCCTTACGTGCCACCTACAACTCTGTTGACTCGGTGGCTCGTACCTCGACAACCGCTGTCTCCCTGCGGCGGCACGCTTAGCTTCACATTTCTGGGCTCGCTAACTATGTCCAGACTGCGATTCAGGATGCCCCTTTTTGGGGCTCTGTGCTTTTTGGGGGGACACCAAAGACATTATCATGGGCCTTCAGGACAGAGGTCAGGTGCTCAGGCCCGTCAAGTCCATGTACTGATCGGGTACGCAGAGACCGCAGCCCTTTCAGAAACAGACCAGAAGGCAGGGTAGATAAGCCCAAAATCGTCGCCAGGGCAAAAGAAAGGCCATGGGCACTTCCTTCTCTTCCCCTCCTGCCTCCAAGACTCTGAGACGATCAGGGGGCCCTGCTTGTCCGGCCAACTCCTGACTCCCAACCCCCTCCTCAGCCTTGAAGCGAGGAGCCTGGGGGGGGGGAGGTTTGCCCTCCATGTGCAGAGATGGCTGGGCATAACCTCCGATGCTTGGGTCCTGTAACTCGTGTCCCACGAACACACCCTGGAGTTTGTGGAAACCCCTCCAGAGTCTCCACTGGGCCGCTCATCTTACTCCCCCAACCAGATTCTGCTTGTAAGGGAGGGAGTTTAGGCTCTGTTGCAAAAAGTGGCCATAGAGCCGGTCCCTCTTCATCAGAGGGCAGGAGTTTTACTCCCACTTCTTTTTGGTTCCAGAAAAGATGGGCGACCTCAGACCCATACTCGACCTCAGCAGACTTGACCTGTTCGTTGAGCACGAGAGATTCAGAATGTTGACTCTCCAGGGCCTCCTGGCTCTTTTTCAGGAGACTCAGTGGTTAAGTGCACTGGATATGCAGGATGCTTACCTGCATATCCCAGTGTTTCCCAGTTACCGCCGCTTCCTGCATTTTGTTTTCCAGGAGGAGCACTTCCAGTTTTCGGCCCTCCCCTTTTCTCTTTCCTCGGCACCTAGGGTTTTTACCAAGTGCCTTGAGGCGTTGAGGCATTGCAGTTTTCCCCTACCTGGACGACTGGCTGATTGCAGCCTCATCCAGGGACAACCTTCTGGAGGCGCTCTCACTCACCTTGGACTTGTTTTCTCATTTGAGGATAACCATCAATATCCCCAAATCCACTCTTGATTCCCTCACAGAGGCTCCAGTTTATTGGAGCAGTGCTGGATACGGTCCAGGGCAAGGCCTTCCTCCCTCTGGACAGGGGGGGAGCCCTTCTCAAGCAGGCTACCTTAGTAGCCTCCTCCAGTTTCTCCCAGCCAGAGCTGTACTCTGTCTGCTGGGGTTGATGGCAACCTCCATCTCCATGGTTCCCCTGGCAAGGCTACACATGAGGATTGCTCCGTGGACCTTGCAAGTCCAGTGGGATCAGTTCAGGGACGATCTGGACCAACTGTTCCTGATCTCCACTGCTCTCAAGAGGGATCTGCAGTGGTGGAGGGATCCCCTGAATTTATCTTGGGGCCTCCCGTTTCGGAGGCCAGTTCCCCTCTGCATGCTGACCACAGATGCTTCCAGTCTGGGGTTGGGGGGCCCATGTAGGGGACCACCAGGTTCAGGGATTATGGTCCCACACCAAGATGTCTCTGCACATCAGTGTTCTGGAGATGAGGGCAGTCCTGTACCCCCTTCAGGACTTTCAGTCCATCCTTCCCAGGGGTTTACTGCTAGTCCAGATGGACAATATGTTGGTCGTCTGGTACATCAACAAACAGGGAGGCACTCGATTGTACCCTCTTTGCAGGGAGGCGATGAGAGTGTGGAACTGGGCAGTCCAACATGGTCTGTCTCTCACAGCCATTCACGTTCCAGAAGCTCAAAATGTCCTGGCGGACAGCCGCAGCAGAACTTACACCCTCGCTCACAAGTGGGAATTAAATCAGGAAGTGGCAGATTATCTGTTCTAGAGATGGGGGTGACCGGAACTCGACCTGTTCACCTCCCCATCCAATGCAAAACTTCCACATTTTTGCTCGCTCATTCCAGGGCATGGTGCTTTCTGGCATGACGCGTCATCGCTCTCTTGGACAGGGAAATTCTTATATGCTTTCCCTCCTCTTCCCGTTCTTCAGAGGGTGCTCCTCAAACTTCAGGCAGAGAGGGCTCGAATTATCTTGATTGCTCCCCTCTGGCCGAGGCAAATATGGTTCCCGCTCTTACAGCAGCTAGCGAGGGAATCCCCAGTTCCGCTTCCTTTGCACAACCTCCTCACTCAGAACCAGGGCCGGCTTGTGCATCCGGGGCTCAGGACCCTGCATCTTCATGAATGGCTCCTTCAGACATAATCAAGTCTCAATTCGGGATCTCTGCCCGAGTAGCCCAGATCTTGGTGGAGGTGAGGAAGCCCTCTACCAGGCCACTTAATTATAAAGTGGAAACGTTTTTCTATCTGGGCGGCTTCTAAGGAGTTGGGACCCTTTCACTTGTTCAGCCCCATACATTATGGAATGCCTGCTCCATCTTTTAGATTCTGGGTTATCCTACTTTTCCCTCAGAGTTCACCTTTCCGCCGTTTCGGCTTATCATGTGCTTGTGGATGGTAAGTCCGTGGCTCAGCTGGAGATCTCGAAAACATTTTTGAAAGGCATTCTCCACCTGAAACCCCCCATCTGCAACCCTCCACCACCTTGGGATTTGAATTTTGTGTGAGAGAAGCTCACGCTTTCCTCCATTTGAACCAGCGATGAGCTGTGATCTGCGCTATCTTTCTTGGAAAGCACTGTTTTTGGTTGCTATTACTTCCTCTCGAAGGATTTCTGAACTTCAGGCACTAGTGTTTAAGGAGCATTATTTGATTTTCCACAAGGACCAAGTGGTCCTCAGAACAAATACTAAGTTCCTGTGCAAGGTGGTTTCGGAGTTCACACTAAATCAGTCGGTGGAACCTCCAGTGTACTATCCGGTTCCTGCAAACAAAGGCGCTTCTGCACACTCTTGATGTGCACTGAATCCTGAGATGCTATGTCCATCGGACCAAGGATTCCCGTAAGGCTGACCAACTGTTTGCATCCTTCACTCCCAAATCCTTGGGGATGGCCGTTTCCAAAAAGTGCCTCTCGAAATGGTTAGCTAACTGTATTCGCTTCTGTTATCAAAAGTACAACAAACCTCTGTGGGGGGAATCTGAGGTCATCACGAGAGGGATGGCTGCATCTGTGGCCTATCTTCGTAATGTTTCTGCAGCAGAGATTTGTGCGGCAGCAGCCTGGATTTCAATCCATACCTTCACCAAGCATTACAGTCTGGACATTGCTTCTATGCATAGTGCTGGGTTTGGTCTCGCCGTTCTGCAGGGCCTACTGTCTTAGGCTGTCCTGTCCTTTCAGTTGCTCCTCCTCCCGTGTTTCTCTCAGTCTCTCTTGTGGGGGACTGCTTGGGATTCAGTCCAACATGTAATGACCTACTGCAGGAACCCTCTCGAAGTAAGTACAGTTACGTAAGAACTTGCTGTAACAGTAGATCTTCGAGAGAAGTTCCTGCAGTAGGTCATATTTTTCCCATCCCTCCTTCCCCAAAATTTCTTTTGGGACTCCAGAACCTATTTCCTTTTTCCTGTCTTTCCTTCAGGATCTCTGGCAGGAGAACTGGAAGGTGGGCGTGGGGACCTCCCACTATATAGGGTCATGCTAATGTCAGTCACATTATGGGTGAGTGATCCCCTGCCAGGCATTGCTGGAAAAGTTTGGCGTGCAGTCCTGATGCCAGATGGCGCAGTCCTACATGCAGTGACCTACTGCAGGAACCTCTCTCGAAGTTCTCACGTAACTGTACTGTCCTTTTTCCTAGAAGATGCTTTTCTTCATATGTTTGATCCCTTTCTGTTATTGTTCCATCTTTACTGGCCTTTTAGTAAACACAGTGGGTGTTCCTGACTAACACACTGCTGGTACATGCCATTTTAGAACTGTTATGATGTGGTTTATGTCCTTTTTGGGCCACAGAGTTTCAGAGTAGAACATGAATGCATTGTGAAAACAATGTAAGTTCTTTAACAAGGACATCAAGTATATCATACGGTTCTAAAATGGTACTGCCCACTGGAGTGTAAAGCAGAAACACCCAGTGAATTTACTGAAAGGCCAGTATAAATGGAACAATAACAGAATGTGAACCAGTATTAGAAACACAGCTTCTACAGAAAACAGGCATGCAGATTCAAGGCAGTTCTTTAAGTGAAAGGCATTTGATATCTGTTGTTAATGTTAAGTCCTCTAACCCACTTCACTGTCCATTCCTGGAATACCTTCTCCACCTTTCCCAATCAGGATTGCAGTATTCCTTTACTGTGGTGCATTGTCAGCCTTCCTGTCTTTTCTAACATCCATTGATGGGAAGACTGTTGCTTAGCTGTAGATCTCCTGCAGATACTAAAAAGGGCATCATTCACATAAACCCCGGTTTGCAAACTGATGTTGGCCTGGGACCTTAACCTAGTCCTTGGTCCTCTGACTACAGCTTTTGTTGAGCCAGTGGCTTCCTGTCACCTTAAATTTCTTGCATGGACAACTGTGTGTCTGATGGCTCTTGCCTCTGCTCGCAAGGTTTCAGAATTACAAATTTTGGGGGTGGATCTAACTTACCTGACATTCTGTAAGGACCAAGTTGTGTTTAGGACCCATCCTAGGCTTCTGCTAAAGGTTTATCTGAGTTTACTTTAAACTCGTCCATCAGCGTTATGGTGTTCTTTCTGAACCCTGTGAACCCAGGGGAAGTGCTCCTGTACTTTGTGGATGTTCGCAGGATGCTCTGTTCCTACCTAGATTGTACCAAGAATATCCATCAGCCCTCCCAGCTGTTTGTTTTTCCAGTCATTAGGGAAATCTGTTTCCTAGCAATTCCATTTCCAGATGGATCTCTTCCTGGATTGGATTCTGGTACAAAAAAATCCAGCATGTAACTGCAAGGTAGAGTGACTGGATATGCCACTCTGAGCATGTCTGCTTCTGTGGCATGTTTTTGGTTGGTCTCTGCGGCTGGGATTTAAAATGCTGCTACCTGGAATAAGATCCATACATTTACGAAGCATTACAGTCTGGATATTATCTCCTGTGAGGAGCTGGGTTTGGTTTGGCTATGTTGCAGGGGCTGCTTACAAAGAGAGCATGCTCCTCCTCTCTTCATACCACCCACTTGGTATGGTATTGTTTTGTACTTGTCCAGTTTGTGTGTGGCTGTATGGAGGTGATATATGGGCAGACTAGGTGGGCCTAGCAGCCCTCTGCCGTCAGCTATGTTACTTTGTTGCTGTATCATCGAAAAATATGGTTTTGTTATTAGTAACTAAATCTTCAGGAGACTCTTCTCCGTAAAACAACACAACACCCTCTCTCCATCCGCCTGTATAGAGCAGTGCTGAAGTTTCCTTTCAAAATTACTGCATGGTCTGCCTTCTGTTTTTCGCTGTTATTGGTCAACCTGCTTGTTTCTGTTTTACCCCTGCCTCTCCTGTTATGATTGGCCTTGAGAGGATTCTTGGCGCATCATGGTATGATGCTTTGACCTGTAGTCAGTAAATATTTTTGAACTTCGTTTATCGCCAGTGGGAGCCAAGATGGCTGGGATCTGCCCACATTATAAAGGTTACACAGACGTGCAATTTCATATATGCTGGCTGCACGTCATCATGGGTGGCTTCAGCTGTGAAAAGTCTCCTGCAGGATCTTGAGGCTGATGGCTTATAGTCCCAAGTGTCTGGCATTCACTAAAAAAATACCAACAACAACTTAATCTGGTTCTGTAAGTCAGTCTGCGTCTGTACACATACTTCCCTTCCCTTGCACCTGGGTCGCATCTGGAAACAAGCCTCGGTTTAGTGTTCCTCTCCCGATCACAAACTTTCAAATAAAAAAAAAAGGGGGGGGTTTTAAATAACTGCAAAATCGATTGCCACTTTCATGAGTAAAATTTCTAATCAGTTGGGATGATGCATAGCTCGTGTTCAATTTGATCTTACTTCGAGTGGGAGCTCTTGCAGCAGGCTACACCATAAGGACTATGCCACCAGGCACTAGGACCCCACAGAAAAATTCTTAGCTAGCAGTACCCCACAGGGACCGCCCCTGACGTTGGACCACCTCCGACATCCGCCAGTGGTATAAATGGGGCAGTCCCTGGCCACACCCCAGTTCTTTTCCCGCCGTCGACCCGTTCACATCGGCTCCACAGACGCCTACTGCTAACAGGTAGAACACAGAGAAAGGATTTTTTCTTCCTATTCTTTCTCTCTGTTTTGTGGGGTCCCTCAGGGCTCTGTGTTGTCCACCATGTTGTTTGCAGTGTATATGCTACCTCTTGGAGACATTGTAAGATGGATATGAGCTGAGGTTTCATTGCTATGCTGATGATACCCAGCTCTACCTGTCTTTTGCCCCGACCAGGTTAGTACTCTCTCAGTATTTCATAGCTGATTTGCTGAAAATCCAAGACTGGATGAATTCGAGCGGGTTAAAGTTGAACACGGGTAAGACCGAGGTTCAAACAACATGAAGTCTTGCTGTATTCTGACAATCTGCAGTTAGCTCCAGTCTTTAAACTGCCCTGGAGAGTAGAGGGTTAATTTTCTGTGCAGTGCATAGAACGTTGAGCTCGAGCTCGGTTGAGGTCTCTGTCTGCGGCACTTTGAAACCCAACCGTCAGATTCTTTATTCCGCCTCACTGAACAGTGGCTCCGGAGATTTCTCCTTCTACTCGGTTCAAAGTCTGTTAAAGCTGACGGTTTCATTCTGAATTTTATTCCACATTGTCGATTCAGGCTCTGTCTGTGGTACCGTGAGTACTTAGATAGTTTCTCTGATTATTGTGGAAATTGTAAACTGGTATTTCGATCGGTTCAGCTGAACCGATCCTTTATATTGAATTTTTGTGTTCTTTCTTAGTGTGTGGTTACTGGTCCTTATCGGTTTTAAAAAAAGTGTTTCAACATTTTTTTTCCAATACCTGTAACATGGTTAGAAACTGATAAGGGACTCTTGCCTGGCGGTTGCCCAAAAAAAGGGTACGTTTGGTTAGGTTGGCCATGTCTGAGAAACCCCCCCCCAAAAAAATGGGCCCACTGGGTTTCAACACTGCAGTGAGTGTAGGGAGAGCTTTGCTAAGGCCGATCCCCATACCACCTGTGTGTATTGTCTGGGGTTTGACCACCTCGATACAGACTGCCAAATATGTAAAAACTTTCCTAAGTCTACCCTGGAAAAAAGATTAGGCAGACCTGGGGAAAAGGAAGCAGAGAAGTCCGCTGACCCGGATGGCCAGCCTGGTTCAGTTCCGACCGAACCAGGAGTGCCCTCTGACCAGGACGATACTTCTTCGGGCAAGAGGACAGCCGATCCTGAGGGATCGGTTCCTACAAAAAGAAAACGCAAAGAGAAATCGACTGGTTAGGATCCAGAGGTTCATGTTCCGACCGCCGTGGAAATAGCCAGAGCGATTCGGATTGTTGAATCTCTTCGCCCGGTTCTGACCAATCTGGCGCCTTTTGGCAGGGGATTGGTTCGGTTGGTTCTCCCGGTTCAAGATTATACCCCTGAAGAATTTTATGAACCGGAATTTGAGGAGGAGGGGATTTTGAAGATGATGGTGATGATGGTGAAAGTCTGGATGTGCCTGTGGAACCGGACATCTCCCCAGACAGACCTTCTGGTGTTTCCTTCCTAGGCTCTCTGAGTCCCTCCCACTATCTGTTTTACAGAAAAGTGGCTGAAACCTCCAGCTTCCTATGGAAGAGGCTGTGGAGGATCAGGAGGAGCCTGATTTTGTTGAAATGATGGACATCCAGAGTCCAGGAGACTGTCTATTCCCTTCATAAGTCCTTTGGAAGCGGACACAAAAATCCTAAAGTCTCCTAATTCTGTACCTCCTGTTGACAGAAGGATGGATAAGAGGTACACCTTATCAGGCTTGGATACAGAGTTTTTATACCAGCAATGCAGCCATGTTGGGGTAGTGCAGGCTGCAGCCTGTGACAAGGCAAATATTCCCTTGGCTTCCCCGCCCGACAAAGACTCCAGGAAGATGGATGCCATGGCTAAGAAACAGTACATGGCATCCTCCTTGGGACTCAGGCAGGCTAACTATATGGCCTATACAGCCAGGTACCAGAAGTCCAGGTGGGACACTGTACTGGTACTGGCTAAACAGGCCTCCCCCCAGCTGGCCAAGGAGCTGGAGGAGGTGGCTACTGATGGGATTGAGGCATCAAAGGTACAGTTTCATGCTGCTGTAGACTCCAGTGATGTGTCATCAAGAGTCATGGCTACATCTGTGGCTCTTCGGAGGATGGCTTGACTCAGACATACTAGCCTCTCACAGGACACCCAGGCTAAGGCCATGGATTTCCCTGTGGTGGGTAATTCTCTGTTCTAGGGACATGGATATGTTGTTCATCCACACTCATTGGCAGGTATCCTTGCCGCTTTAAATCTTGCCGGAAGGTCTTCAAGCTTGCTCCTCCCACCCACCCGGGTGGTATAACTCTCGGCTCCGCCCCATGATGCCAGATCTTCCTTACCGCTTGGAAGCTCAGGTTCCCTCCTTAACGCTCTGCGTTTGTGACTGGTTCCTATTTCTCCGTTTGCGGATTTAAAAATAAATTTTGCAAAAAGACTTCAGTCTTCTATCCCTCGCGCCTGCGATGGACAAATCGACTCCCGGATTTCGGAGATGCCCATGCGGGCAGAAGATGTCTCGGACGGATCCACACTCCACGTGTGTCTACTGCTTAGGCCTTGAGCACGACCCGCAGGCTTGCGACCTGTGCTCATCTTTCTCGGCCTACATCCTCGAAGACCGTGCTGCCCGATTGCAACTGGGCCGTCCCGGGAAGCGTTTCCCTCCGGTGAAGTCCAAGGAGGCCCGGTTGGCGGTGTCCGCGGCGGGGGGCTCGGCGGATCAGCTCGGCGGATGGTGCCCTCGAAGAGGAAGGCGGCTGAGCCGTACTCCTCGGCGCGCCATTTATCCCGCTCTCTGGGTTCTTCCTACACGGCTTCTTTTAAGGAGCTTTGTCTGTCCTCTCCACTAAAGGAGAAGGCTCTGTCTGCTGGACCTTATTCTCGGTCCAAAAGAGGGACAGGGGTAGAGTCCCTCCGTCGGACGCTCTTGGGAGCGGAAAGGTCCCTCTCCCGGGCCGTCGACCGTCCGCATCGACCGCCTCGGCTTCGCCACTGGCCTCACATGTCCCTGGCCAGGTCAGTTGACCGAGACTCCCCACCGGATGAAGTCGAGATTTTCTCGACCCATTGGACGGGCTGTCGCCTTTAGCAGCCGAGATTCCCCTCTCCCCGGTTCCCCCGGGAGGAGTTGAGGATCCCGTGGGCTCGCCTGTGCCTCCGGTTCCGGAGCCCTCGGATGGACCATCCGAGCCGAAGGGAGTGCCGGTTCCGGCCGACACCTCCCCGCACCGACCTCGGAAATTCCGGGACTCTCGGTCTCGGACCTCTTCGCGGTCCAGCCGATCCCACGGTCATAGGCGGTCTCGGTCTCGGCACCGCGTCAGCCGCACGCCGCTCGCCCTCGTCCTCCTCCTCGGATGAGGGAGGCTTCGTAAATTACGTCGGCACGGTACGAGGACCTTATGTTGCAACAGCTCCTCCTGGCCGGAATAAGCCACCCCGCTTTCCCGGCCATTAAGTGGTTGTCACCGAACGGCCGACACAACCCCCGACTTATCCGAGGAGCCTATACCCAGGCCGGTTGTTCGGCCAAAACCAGCTGCTCCACCGATTCGGTGGAACCTCGACCTCCCACCAGCCACCAGCTGGGGCTCCGACCAAGGATTCTCGGTCTGCCAAGGGTCTACCCCCATCGGCTGTCAGTTACCCTCACTCCGACCGACCTCGCAGGTGAAGGTGGCTCAGGCCAGAGGCAGTTTCTTCTTCGAGACCCTTCCCGAGTCCGAAGATGATTCCTCCTTTTCTCCAGGCGACTGGACTTGGAGTCTTCCAGGAGGTCAGTCAATGGACGAGAGCCCGTCGTCCTTCCTAGGACTGCTTCGGCTCATCTCCGAGGTCTACCGGGATGGAGCTCGAACCACGTTTCAAACGGGCCAGGTATCCCCTCACGGAGATTCTGGACCGAGGGATTCTCCGACGGAGGCTCTTCCGTGGCCGAGGCCATAGTGGGTCCGCACTGGAGCTTTGGCAGCGCCCTGCTTCCTGCCCTGCGCCTCGGCCAGGATGGCCAGGAAGTATGTCCCCACCGTTCCCTTGTCCGGCTGAACACCCTCTGCTGAGGGGTTGGTTACCGACAGCGTTTTCGTAGCGCCCGTACGCCAGGATGTGGACAAACCTCCTGACAAGGAGTCCAAGAAATTGGACTATGTCGGGCTAAAAGCTCACGCCGTCCTCTCTCTGCTCGTCCAGGCCAGTTCGGCCGTCCTCATGGCACATTTTTCTCATGCCCTGTTGGGCTCCCTGGATGAGGTCATCCTCATCTTCCCGCCGATCTGCAGACTACGGTTAAGCAGGTCGGGACCAGGGCAGGTAGTGGCCAAACAGCAGCTCCAGACTGCTTTGGATATAGGGGACTCATGTGCCAGATCGGTGGCGGCCGCAGTGGCTATGTTGTCGGCGGGGCTTGGCTGAGGATATCCACCTTTACTGGATACCCAGCACAAGTTGGCGGATGTTCCCTTTTTGGGACTGACTCTTCGGCCCTGGGGTGGAAGGTCACCTGCAGAGATCGAGAAGTCCAATGCCACCTTGACTCGGTCTCTTCCGCTCAGAAGGACAAAGGCCGCAAACCACAGCCTAAGCCCTTTCGTCCTCTGTGCCTCCCCGCGCGCCGGCCCAGCAACGTTGGGCCAGCAGGCTCGGCCTGGCATCCCAAACCCAAGCCGCTTCCCTAACAGGAGGCAGGGAGGAAGGCCAGGAGGTCCCTCGGCCGGTCCCTCCTCCAAGCCTGCCCAGTGACGGGCTGAGGGGTGTCGGCCCATCCCGTCCACCTTACCCTGGGTCCCCTCGTGGAGAGGCGGCTCCGGCACTCTGCTCAGCCCGCCTGGTCCGCTGTTACCACGGACAGGTGGGTCTTGGAGGTGGTGGGAAGAGGCCTGCCTCTGGAATTCGAGCAGGCACCACCCTTTCCAGAGCCGTACCTCGGGGGCTCGGGATCCCAGCCTCACTGGCTCGTCGAGCCGACATCGCCTCCTCCTCCAGAAGGAGGTGGTAAGAGAGGTGGTGGACCCTCCCAGACCCAGGGTTTGTGTCCAGGTACTTCCTGGTCCGAACGGACGGGGTTGGCGCCCCATTCTGACCTACACGACTTAAACAAGTTCCTAAGGTCTCGAACCTTCAGGATGGTCACTCTGGCTCAGATAATACCATCCTTGGAACGCGCGTGGTTCTGCTCTCTGGACTTGCAGGACGCATTTTTTCACGTCCCTATCCGTCCGTCTCACCAGAGATTCCTTCGCTTCCGAGCGGAAGGATCCCTCTTCGAGTTCCAAGCCATGCCCTTCGGCTTGTCTCCAGCTCCCAGGGTCTTCACCAAATGCATGGCTGTGTGACAGCATTCTCTGCGGCGCCGAGGGTCCGTGTACCTTACCTGGACGACTGGCTGATAGCAGCTCCTCCAGGAAGGAGGCTGAGTGGTCCAGAATCTGGCCTCCAGGTCTGCTCTCAACTGGGCCTCCTTATCAACGAGGCCAAGTCGGAACTCGAGCCGAAGCAGGTGATTCTATTCATCGGGCGCAGCTCGACTCTCTTGAGCCAGGCGTGCGCTCCCGGCGGACAGGGCGAGGTTCTTTCCTCCTTTGCCCGATCATTTCTGGTTGGGCATTCGCGCCCGCCCGGGACTTCCTGCGCTCCTGGGTCTCATGGCGGCCTGCACCAGCGTGGTCCGTTGGGCCCGCTGGAACATGCGCCTTCAGTGGGGACTGGCCAGCCAGTGGTCACAGCGCTGCGATCCCTTGACCAGCTTGCGTCGTGACAGGGATGTGAACGCTCTCCAGTGGTGGACCGTTCCAGATCATTTGCAGGAGGGCATCCTGCTCGTCCCGCCCGAGCCGACGGTCTCTCTGTCGACCGATGCCTCTCTGATGGGTTGGGGTGCCCATCTGGGGGAACACCGGGCTCATGGCCTCTGGTCCCCACGGGAGTCCCGATGCCACATCAACCTGCTGGAGCTCCGAGCGGTCCGCCTAGCTCTCACCGCCTTTGCTCCGTTCCTCCGGGGTCAAGTGGTTCGAGTCCAGACGGACAATACCACGACCATGTACTATCTAAACCGCCAGGGCGGGACGCGCTCCATGCTTCTATGCAAGGAAGCTCTTCGCATTTGGTCACTCGTGCGCAGCCTGGAGGCGGATCTCCTAGCCATTCATGTGGCAGGAGCCTCCAACACCCTGGCCGATGCCCTGAGCCGGATAGGGGCTGCATCCCACGAGTGGTCTCTCCTGCCGGAGGTAGTACAGCATCTGTTCTCCCTTTGGGGCACACCTCAGGTGGACCTGTTTGCCTCCAGGAGAACGCGAAGCTGAGTCTGTTCCATGCCCGCCCCCCTCAGCAGGGCTCGCTGCAGGGGGATGCCTTCTCGAGGCAATGGACCCCGGGCCTCTTTTACGCTTTCCCCATTTCCCTTGATCCACAAGGTGCTTCTCAAGGCGAGGAGGACAAGGCGCAGGTGATTCTGATAGCCCCAGACTGGCCTCGCCAGTTCTGGTACCAGATCTCCTCAGTCTCAGCTCCAGGACTCCGCTGCAGCTTCCAGCTCGCCCGGACCTGCTCTCAGTCAATCAGGGAAGGTGTTCCATCCGGACCTTCAATCCCTGCACCTGACGGCCTGGTTCCTGAGCTGCTAGAGTTCCAGGCCTTGGGTCTTTCCGACGAGGTCCTCAATGTAGTTGAGGCCCCGCATGAGTCGACCAGAAAATGTTATGCCTTCAAATGGAAAAGGTTTTCCATTTGGTGTCAGGGCAAGGGCTTGGACCCTTCCTCCTGTTCCTTGGCAAGCATCTTGGACTATTTATGGTCCCTTTCTAGTCAAGGCTTAGGTCGACTGACCCTAAGGTGCACCTGGCAGCCATCTCTGCTTACAGGGCGGGCCGGAAGCAGCTCGTGGCGCAGGAGAAGGTGGTCTGGGCTTTTTCAAGGCCTTGATCACATTTCCTCCAGTCGGGAACCCCCACCTCCGTGGGATCTACTGCTGTGCTGACCAAGCTCATGGGCAAGCCATTCGAACCTATGCACAGGTGTGCTCTCTCTCACCTGTCGTGGAAGACCGCCTTCTTGGTGGCTATCCCGTCAGCCAGAAGGATGGGAGAGCTCCAGGCGCTTTCAATTGAGTCTCCTTACCTGGTCTTCCACAGGGACAAGGTTGTCCTGCGCCCCCACCCGAAATTCCTTCCGAAGGTGGTGTCGGAGTTTCACCTTAACCAGGTGTTGACTCTGCCGGTGTTCTACCCCAATCACACCTCGGAGGCCGAATATAGGCTCCATACTCTGGACCCTAGAAGGCGCTCGCTTATTATAAGGGCCCTGCGCTGAAATTGGGGAGAGGTTACGCCAGCTGTTTGTCACCTCACGCTGAAGCCGCATCTAGCAGACCTGCAATGCCAGACGATAAGCAGGTGGGTAACCTCCTGCATAGATCTCTGCTATAAGTTGGCGGGCATGGAGCCTCCCAGAGGATAGAGCTCATTCTACCCGCCATACTGCTGCAACGGTGGCTGCTTCAGGGACGTCCCTATCCAGGAAATCTGCAGGGCTGCTACCTGGAAGTCAGCAAACACCTTCATTACCCACTACCACATCGACCTTGAGTCACCTGGATGCTGGTTTTGGGGCCTCGGTTCTCCAGTCTCTTTCCCAAGTAAGTATTGGGGTGTGTCTTGCCTCCCTCCTCCGGAGAACTGCTAGGAGTCTCCAATGAGTGTGGATGAACAACATATCCATGTCCCTAGAAATACAGGTTACTCACCTGTAACAGGAGTTCTAGGAATGGTATATGTTGTTCATCCACCGACCCACCCGACCTCCGGCTTCGCGACTTGACAACCTGAGCTTCCAGCGGGCCAGATCTGGCGTCATGGGGCGGAGCCGAGAGTTATACCACCTGGGTGGGTGGGAGGAGCAAGCTTGAAGACCTTCCGGCAAGATTTAAAGCGGCAAGGATACCTGCCAATGAGTGTGGATGAACAACATATACCATTCCTAGAACTCCTGTTACAGGTGAGTAACCTGTATTTTGGGGAGCAGACAGAGAATTACATGAAGAAAATGGATGAGTACAGGACCACTCAGGCCAAGGAGAGGCAGGCAACTCCTCAAAGGCAGCAATCTAGGGGCAGGGGCAGGCCTTTTCATAGGCCTTTCTACCAAGCACAGGCCTCTTCTCCCTTTTCACAGAGGGGGTAGAGGGGGTTCTTCAGAGGGAGAGGCAGAAGGGGGATGAGCAGGGCTACATCCACTCCTCAGCCTAAGACCCCTGCCAAGCAGACACCCTGATGGGTCTGCCCGGGTCGACTCTTCTATCCCTGTAGGGGGCAGGCTGACTTACTTTGTCCAGGGCTGGATGTCTGTTACTTCAGACAAGTGGGTCCTGGAAGTAGTAAGCCAGGGACTGGTTCTCAGCTTCAAAAAATTTCCGGAGATGAGAGCCAGATCTTTTCCACCTGCAGGTCTCTCCGAAACCCTTGCCCTAGAGGCAGAGGTTTCATCTCTTCTGGCCTTAAGAGCCATAGAGAGAGTTCCTACCCTACACCGGGGCAAAGGTCTGTACTCCAGGTACTTCCTTACCCCAAAAAAGACAGGGGAGTGGCGACCTATCCTAGATCTAAGATACCTGAACAAACATCTTTTAAAACCAAAATTCAAGATGGTGACTCGGGGAATAATTCTTCCCTCTCTAAGGCCAGGGGACTGGCTAGCCTCCTGAACCTCAAAGATGCCTACTTTCACATCCCTATAAGGTGGTCCCACAGAATGTACCTCACGTTCAAGTTTCCCTCAGGCCATTATCAGTTCAAAGCAGTGCCCTTTGGTCTAACATCAGCTCCAAGAGTTTTCACAAAGTGCCTGGCAGTAGTAGTTGCCTTTTTAAGAAAGCAAAATATTTCAATTTTTCCATATCTGGACGACTGGCTCCTAGTGGGCCAGTCTCCAGACCAAGTCAAGTCAGACCTGCAAGTAACCCAACAAGTGCTCACTTCCCTAGGATTTCTTCTCAGCCTACCCAAGTCAGTTCTCGAACCGGTGCAGCTTCTTACCTTTATAGGGGCAGAGCTAGATACTGTCAAAGCAAGAGCCTTTCTTCCCCTGGAAAGGGCAAGAGTTCTTTTAGAACTGGCTTCTTCCTTCAGCCTTCAGGTATCCCGACCAGCAAGGCATTTCCTTCAACTCTTGGGCCACATGGCAGCTTCTACAGCAGTGGTCCAAGGGGCAAGATTCCAGATGAGGGACATTCAGTTCTATCTGAGGGCCTTTTGGTCCCAAAGGAAGGATCCTCTTACCAAACTGATTCCAGTGACTCGGACACTGATCCAAGCTCTTCAAAGGTGGCAGGATTAGGACAGTTTAAGGCAAGAGGTCCCATTTGTTACTCAGTCTCATTTGGTGGTCCTTACCACGGATGCTTTCCTTTTGGGGTGGGGAGCCTATCTGGGGGCTCTCACAGCCCAGGGACTGTGGTCCCCTCAGGAATCCCTTCTTCATGTCAATCTCCTGGAACTCGGGGCAGTTTTTCTGGCCCTGCAAACTTTCTCTCAGTCAGTGCAGAGCAAGGTGGTTCAGGTCAGAACAGACACCACCACCACGTGGTACATCAACAAGCAGGGAGACACTCGGTCCACCGCCTTGTGCACAGAAGCCATGAAATTGTGGTCCCTGGCTTACTCTCTGCAGACCTCTCTGATAGCAGTCCACCTTCCAGGGAAGGACAATGTGCTAGCAGATGCATTGAGCAGGATCTCCCAGGGCCATCAAGAATGGGCCCTGGACCCTCTGGTGTTAAAAGTGATTTTTTCAAGGTGGGGCACTCCAGAGATAGATCTCTTTCCAGCCCCAGGCAATCACCAACTTCCCCTGTTTTGCTGCAGACCCATGGTCTTGGGCTCAGTCCCTCTGGATGCTCTGATGTTGAACTGGGAAGGGAAATTTCTCTATGCCTTCCCTCCCTTTCCTCTACTGTTCAAGGTCCTGGTCAAAGTGAGGTCACAACCCTGCAAAGTGATTCTGATTGCTCCAGATTGGGCCAGGCAGCCCTGGTACCCCCTCTTACTGGCAGTCCATCTTCCCCTGTCTCTTCCCAGGAATTACAACCTGTTAACCTCCTCTCGGGAGGATTTGGTACCCCAGTCTTCGGTCCCTCAATCTCAAGGCATGGCTCTTGAAGAGCTAGAGTATGCAGATTTGCATCTGTCCCAAGGGGTTCTGGATATTCTCAAAGCCTCTCAAAAGCCTGCCACCAGAAAGACTTATGACTCCAAATGGAAAAGATTCAGCATTTGGTGTTCCAAGAAGCATATATCCCCAGACACTGCTGAATTGCCTACAGTTCTGGATTATATGGTCCATCTTAATGGTCTAGGCCTCAGACCAGCTACCCTCAAGGTACACTTGTCAGCTGTTTCTCCTTTTCTGTCAGTGGGAAAGCCTTCCTCACTGTCATCTCAGCCTGTATTCTATAAGTTTTTCAAGGGATTGCTGCATACCAATCCTCCCTTTAGGGATCCTGCCCCTACCTGGGACTTAAATGTTTGCATTGCTCAATTTATGCAATCCCCATTTGAGCCTATGTCTTCAGCAGAGCTTAAGTACTTGACTTGGAAAACTGTGTTTTTGGTAGCCATTACCTCGGCCAGACGTATCAGTGAATTGCAAGCCCTTTCAGTGGAACCTGATTTTATCTCATTTCATAGAGATAAAGTGGTCCTTAGAACCAATAGGAGGTTCTTGCCCAAAGTGGTTTCAGACTTCCATTTGAATCAGTCCATGTCTCTCCCTGTTTTCTTCACTGGTCGTTCTTCCTCAGGGGAGAGGAGGCTACACAGCTTAGATGTTAAAATAACCCTTAGCTACTACATAGAGCGTACCAGGGGTCACAGGTTTGATTCCCTCCAGTTGTTCCTCACTTATGGGGAAGTAGGAAAGGGCAAACCTGCCACCAAGAGATCCATTGCCAGGTGGATTGTTTCTTGTATACAATTCTGCTATGAGAAACTGGGAAAAATTCCACCCTCAGGCCTGAGGGCTCATTCCTCAAGAGGTACAGCTGCTTCCCTGGCTGCTGCCAGGGATATCCCTCTGTTAGAAATTTGTCAAGCAGCCACCTGAAAAACAGTCCATACCCTTTACCAAGCATTACTCTCTGGATATCCAGGCTAGGAGTGATGCTCGGTTTGGCACAGCAGTACTTAAGAGCCTATTCCCAAAGTAGGTTCTGTCCCTCCTCCATTCAGGTACTGCTCAGTAGTCTGCAGATTGTCAGAATACAGCAAGACTTCATGTTGTTTGAAGAAAAAATTACTCACCTTAGTAATTGTGTCTCTTCTAATGGAGTCGCTGTATTCTGACCTCCCTCCCTGCCTCCCCTCTCAGAACCTGTTTTTGGGAAGTGGGTGGGCAGGTGCAGTGTTGCACCCCAGGGGTGTCTTCAGCACACCCTCCTTTTTACTTGGGTGCTTATATTATAATCTTTATTTTGGATAGGTTTTTGGTTTTGGGTTTCCTGACTTGAGTCTTCCTTTGGGAATCCAAAACTTTTTGTTGCCAGTTTTTTCCACAGTTAGTGAGTGTTTGCTCGTAAGAATCTGATGGTTGGGTTTCAAAGTGCTGCAGACAGAGACCTCAACCAAGCTCGAGCTCAACGTTCTATGCACTGCATAGAAAATTAACCCTCTACTCTCCGGTGCAGTTTAAAGGCTGGGGCTAACTGCAGATTGTCAGAATACAGCAAGACTCCATTAGAAGAAACACAATTACTAAGGTGAGTAATTTTTTCTTATGGTTGTGGACCCGTGGCATAGGATAGAGGGGTCAAGGACTGATTTGCACTCCGGTTTATACCTGGGGGGCACTCAGATCCTTGTCTCAGAATGGGTGCGCGACCTGGAAGTGGTGCTTGACGACTGGCTGACCCTTGGTTATCAGGTGTCGGAGGTCGTGAAGTTAGCCTTTTATCATCTTACGAACATTGCCAGGATCAAACACCTTGTTCCATCCAGTGATCTGCCTGTGTTGGTCCACGCCTTTGTGACCTCATGCCTTGCTTACTGCAACTCCCTTTACTTGGGGCTTCCTGGGGTTGATATCTGCCGCTTGCAGCTAGTGCAGAATGCAACTGTGCGATTATTGACAAGGGCATGTAGGAGATTGCATATTGCCCCAGTTCTGCGCGATCTGCACTGGCTGCCGATTCAATGGCGGATCACCTTTAAGGTAGGTTTACTAACCTACAAAGCCTTACACAGACTTGGTCCCAACTACTTGAAAGAGCTTCTGATGCCTTACACCCCTGTGTGACAGCTTCGCTCGACTGATGAGGGGTTGCTGGAGATTCTGAGGGTTACTTTTAAATTTTTTGGGGCCCATTCCTTTATGTTTGTGGCCCCAACCCTCTGGAATTCTCTGCCCCATCAGCTTCGGGAGTGCATGACCGTGGGGAGCTTTAAGCAGGCACTAAAAACGTTTTTGTGGCGTAAGACTTTTTCATGATCTGTTATGTTTTTGACACCGCTGTTTTAAGAATCATGTTTTAAATGCTGTAAAGCACCTTGATATTTGAAAGGCACTTAATAAATAAAGCTATTATTAACAGTCCACCGTCATTTTTGAAGATTTTTTTCTAAAAAGTTTCGTTATCATTTAGCTAACGATTATATGGTGCATGTCTCCTCCGTCGTCCTCCAGTCAGTGACCGAAATCTAAGTGCACGTGCGGGAAGCAAATCCCAGCACAAGATGGTCACCCAGCCTGCCTCATCTTCTTGGGACCCGACCACGATGCCAACTCCTACCCGCACTGTAAAAGTTTCAACCGCCAGACTCGCATCTGTCAACTAAAGAAGCTGAAGACCTACCTTCTAGAACAGCAGCTGGCCACCATGCAAAAGACCCCGTCAGGCCCAGGATCCCCTTCTGTTTTCGGGGTCTAGAACTTCTGTCAAATTGAAGGAGAAAAAGTCCAGTGGAAAACACCATCACGAGAAGGACACCCATTTGGACTCCCAGTCCAGGTCTCCACACAGAAAATCGGCCAGCTTCAGTCCTCTTTCCCACGGGAGGTCGGACTCTGCTCTCCACCAGCCCAAGTTTCCTCTGGGTTGCCAGCCTTGAAACCCCCAGTGTTGGTGAGTACGTCAGGTGGTGTTTCTTCAGAGCAAGGGCCTTCTGCCCCCTCCCTTAGACTTAGAACCTACAGCCATAAGTCTGGGTCTAAGTCCAGGGATTCCACCCTTAAATGGGTGGGTGACAGCCATCATGCCACCCCTTATCAGGCGAAGGCTTCCTCCTCTTTGTTGGATCGTCCACCTGGACCCGACAGTAGGAAGCGACATTTGGAACCGGAGTCTCATCCTGACGCTATCTCTCCAAAGCATCGGGCGTCAGACTCCTGGTGCTCCACCCAGACGTCTTCAATGTTCTCGCCTTCAGGGTCTTCCCTGCCATCTGCACCCCCTAAGCTTCCGCCAGAAGGGGCGCAGCCGCCAACCAAGGAGATGCCTCTCCCAGCGCCTGACCCGTTGATGGGCGGTCGGACGTCAGGTCAGTCAATCAACCTGCCGTCCGCTCCAAAGCCACCCTAAGACCAGACACCGGAGAAACCGATATCACCAGAGCATAAGCCGGCTCCCAACAAGCCGTCAAGTCCACCACCCGAAAAGCTTGACGACAGGTCTGAGACGCCAGGTGCATCGGCACCGGCCATGATCTCTCTGTCCGAAGTCAAGGACCTTTTCAGTTCCTGGTGGGACACAATTAAAAAGGACATCTCCAAGGAACCCCAGGTTCCAATGCCACTGTCTCTTCTTGTAGACTCCTCTCAGTGGCCCCTGCAGTCGTCACCCCTGGGGACAGGTCTCCTACTCAGTCAGACAACAGGTCTTCCAAACGGCGCAATTATCATTCCAGATCGTCCTCCACGCATTATAGGAGGAGGCACCGGCATTCCCGCTCCAGATCTTCCTCTGGGTCATCTGACTCGAATTGTTCTGTCTCCTCCAGATCCTCATGGGAGTTTTCCTATCCTCCTCACCACCCTGACCCTCCGGGGGATTTGTCCCACTGGCCCCCAGATGATCCCACCTTCTTGGACGTGATGTGTCGCATCCAATCTTTGAATCAGTGGGAAACTGAGGGTCTTGATCCAGAAAGAAAGAGGCTGGCTCATTTCTTGGATATGGATGAGCCCAAACCGTTGGTTATTCCACCCTTGGTAGCTCCCTTTCAGGACACTACTAAGCTGGCCCAGAGGCACCCTTCGACAGCCTCCACTATACCTAAGAAAGCGAACAGGCTGTATTGTACCCTAATGAACGAGACATTCCTTGGTGAACAGCCCGAGGAGGACTCAGTCATGCTGACAGCTGCCCACGGAGGACCGAACAGCTCCAGCACATGAGCTCCCAGTCGCCGGACAAGGAATCCAAATGTTTGGACCAGGTCAGCAGGTAGGTCTACCCATCAGCCACCTGCACCGTTTGTTCGCTTAGTTTTCTGGTGCACATGGTGCAGTACCAGAAATTCCTCTGAAACAAGGCAATCAAGCTTGCAAGAAAACAGCCTGATTCTGATCACAAAACGGAGCTCTTTGACGTGCTCCAGTCCAGTCTGGACATGGAGAAGCACATCTTGAGGTCATTCTACGATTCGGTGGACATGGCAGCCAGGGCAGCAGCCACAGGGGTTTGCATGCGGAGATGCTCTTGGCTCCGGGTTTCTAGATTTAGGCAGGACCTGCAGGATGCCATCATTGATGCCCCGCTCCATGGGTCCATGCTTTTCGGTCCACACATTGAGAAAATGATCTCGGACCTTCAGGACTCTGGTAAGGCCATCCAGTCTGTGCATCAGTTGTACAGATCTGGTTAGACCCCTGTCAAGCATCGACAGTTTCATCACAAGGGAGGGCAGAAGCCTAAAGGACAGCAACAGAGAGGCAACTTTCACCATAAAGCTTCCTCTCAACCCGGTAGAACACAGGGGCTGTGGAACCACCAAACCCTCCCAGGTCTTCCTGCCCACCCCAGGCTCTTATGCCTGACTTCTTGCCCGACCCCACACCCCTTGCCGAGTCCAGGGCAGAGGTAGTAGGGGGTCAGTTCTCGCTTTACCTCGACGGGTGGGCCTCCATCGCCACCAATGCATGGGTCCTTCAGTCTATACAGTAGGGTCACGTGCTGGAATTTCTGCAGATGCCCCTGTACAATCACCGGTCCAAACGACCTACTCCCCCTCCCATGCCAACCTCATTTGGGAGGAGGTACTGTCCCTACTAGACAAGAAGGCAATAGAACCTGTTCCAGTCCCACAGTGGGGGAAAGGGTTCTACTCCTGGGATCTGTGCCTGATTCTGGACCTGAGCCTCTTGAACAATTACATAGAGTACAAGAGGTTCAGGATGGTCACCTTGCCGGGCATTCTTCCCATGTTGCATCAAGGGGACTGGCTCTGCATCTTGGACATGCAAGATGCCTACCTCCATATTCTGGTGCTTCCAGCTTACAGGAGGTTCCTGAGGTTCTTCTTTCAGGGAAGGCACTTCCAGTTTTGGGCCTTGCCCTTCAGCCTTTCCTCAGCACCGTGCATGTTCACAAAGTGCCTAGCGGTGGTGGCAGCAGCCCTAAGGAGGAAGGGACACTTTGTTTATCCCTACCTTGGGGATCGGCTTCTGGCGGCTTTACAGGACACCTTCAGCCTGTTCAGCTCCTTGGTGATCACCCTAAACATGGCCAAATCATTCCTGAAACCATGTCAGAGGTTACAATATGTAGGGGCAATCCTAGACACGGAGCAAGGGAAGGCCTTCCTCCAACGAGACAGGGCAGTACACCTTCGTTCTTTGACCCACAGAGTTTCAGCTGCTCGCCAGGTCCCAGCTCAGACCATGCTCCAGCTCCTAGGCCATATGGCCACAGCCATAGTGACCGTTCCATCAGCATACCTGTTTATGAAGGTCCTTCAGTGGACTCTCTGAGTGCAATGGGATCAGAGGGAGGATGATCTCGACCAGCTGGTCTTGATCTCCAAAGCAATGGTACAGACTCTCTCAGTGGCTCTCTTCCCCAGAATCTGGAGTCCGGAGTCGCTTTTCAGAGAGAATCCCCTTCACAGGTTTTTACAACTGATGCCTTGGGCCCAGGTTGGGGAGCTCATTTTGAGAATCATCTGACTCAAGGTGCATGGTTTTCTCTGGAACTGACCCTCCACATCAATATTCTAGAGATGAGGACTGTTCTGTACGCTCTACAGGCATTTCTTCAGGATCTCTGCCCAGGCCTCCTGTTGGTGCAGACAGACAAAATGTCATTGTTTACTACATCAACAAGCAGGGGGGAACTCACTCCTAGCCTCTTTGTCAGGAAGCTGTGAGAATGTGGTTCTGGGATGTTGACCATGGCCTGTTGCTCACTGCAGTGCATGTTCCAGGGGGTCCAAAATGCCTTGGCTGACTCCTTAAGCTGGTCTCGGTCGAGGACTTATGAATGGGAACTCCTGCAGTCTGTAGTGGACGACCTTTTCCAAAGATGGGGTCAACCAGAACGGGACCTCTTTGCATCCCCATGCAATGCAAAACTGCCCAGTTTCTGCTTGCTCGATCACGGGCCTAGTGTTTTCTGGCGAGATGCGTTGTACCTCTGTTGGACAGGGAGTTTTTTGTATGCATTCTCTCCCTTTCCTCTTCTGCAAAGAGTTCTACTCAAACTTCAAGCGGAAGGAGCAGAGATGATTCTCATAGCTCTGCTTTGGCCTCGCCAGATATGGTTCCCACTACTGCAGCAGCTGACAGTGGAACCCCCAATCCCCCTGCCCTTGTGCTCTCCCTTACTGTCGCAAGAGAAGGGCAGGCTGGTTCACCCAGACCTCTGATCCCAACATCTGCATGCCTGGCACCTGCAGACGTAGCCACTGTGCATTTTGGAGCATCTCCCAGAGTAGCAGAGGTCTTGGTTGCAGCCAGGAAAACTTTCACTTGGGCTACCTATGCCATGAAGTGGAAGCGCTTTTGCTTGTGGTCCTCCAGTTGGGGTCTGGACCTTTTCCTGTGCCCTCTGAATGCTGTCCTCGAGTATCTCCTCTCCCTGTCAGACTCAGGCATCCGGTATTCCTCCATCAAGGTACACCATTCTGCAGTCTCTGCCTATCATGTACCAGTGGATGGCAAATATGTTGCCCAGACAGATCTGACTTGAACATTTTTAAGGGGAATGCATCATCTTAAACCTCCCATTAGGGACCCCATCCCTCCTTGGGATCTTTTGTTAGAAAAACTTACGTTGCCTCCCTTCGAGCCAGCCGCGGATTACGAGCTACATTTTCTGTCGTGGAAAGCATTGTTTTTAGTTGCCGTTACCTTTGCTCGGAGGATTTCTGAGCTTCAGGCTCTGATGGCTAAAAAGCCATATTTGATTTTCTACAAGGACAGGGTGTCCTTGAGGACCAGTCCTAAGTTCCTTCCTAAGGTGGTGTCCCAGTTTACCCTTAACCTGGACATCAGCCTTCCGATTTATTATCTGGAGTATACTAATCGAGGGGAGGCTCTCCTTCACACTCCGGATGTACATAGAGTGCTTAGATACTACACTAACCACATTCGAACTTTCAGAAGATCTGACCAACTTTTTGTTTCCTTTGCCCCGAGAAATCTGGGGGCACCTGTGGCAAAGCAGACTCTGTCCAGATGGCTCATCCATTGTATCACCTTCTGCTACAATAAGTACAACAAACCCTTACCGGGCTTGATTAAGGGTCATTCCACCAGGGGTGTTTCTGCCTCTTTTGCGGCACTTCAGAACATTTCTGTGGCAGACATCTGCACAGCAGCTACTTGGGGCTCAGTGCATACCTTTGTGAAGCACTACAGTGTGGACGTTGCTTCCCATCGGAGGTCTGGGTTTGGATTAGCAGTACTTCGGGGACTGATTTCGTGAAGCCCACCGCTTCTAAGGTTTCCACCTCCCAGTCTGTCTTGGATCCTTTTAGTACTGCTTGGTACTCGGTCCTTATGGTGTAGCCTGCTGCAAGAGCTCCCACTCGAAGTAAGATAGTAGTTACGTAAGAACTTACCATAACAGTAGATCTTCGAGAGGAACTCTTGCAGCTGGTGATCTTATCTGTGTCAGTCTTCACCATTCATCACCTTTGGGTATAGTGGCCAGAGGTCACGACCCCGCGGGATCTTTTGGTTTTTTTTTTTGGATGGGCAGAGTCGACACACCATCAGCGCCGCTATCGAGGCTGACTTGGTACTCGCGGGTCGGCCGATATATGTGGTCGACCCTGCCCACCCTCCAGTTCTTCGTCTCCTGCCATAGAAGTCGCACCTCGTGGAAGCTCTGCTGCAAGAGGCCTGTTCCTGCTCTGAAGCCTTCAACTCCGTGTTATCTCGATGCAGAGTTTGTCGACACCGCTTCCAAATTCCTGCCAGTACCGTGTCAGCCACCACTCGACGTCGCCTGGTAAGACTGTTCCTTTAGTCTTGCAACGTCGAGTCTTGTTTTTGGTTGTTTTTTCCATAGGTCATGTCTCGGTCAGGGAAGGGGCAAGAAAACTTTGAAGATGGGATGGCCCCCTATGTGTCTGTGCCCGTGCGGACGCAAGTACTCAGTCACCGACTAGCATGACCGTTGCCTCGCATGTCTTGGCCCGCTACACGACATGGATTCGTGCGACACCTTCTCCATGGACCGTCGTGTCATCGAACAATGCATGTGGAAAGTGGGAAGAGCTCCGCCGACATTCAGGGGATGGGCGTGCACCCATCGGGCCAAGCCACAGGGTCTCAGCCTTTCCTCCAGGTCCCCTCCCCGTTCTGTACAGACCACAGAGGAGGGGGCTTCTGCTTCTTGTAGCCTAGCCGTTGCAGAAGCCCCTTCCATGGTGCAGGAGGCCCAGTTTGTCCCTCCTGAGGGTTGGGGGGCAGGAGGCATCACCTTGGCAATCGCCCCTTTGGGGGTGAAGGCTCCCCCGCTGTCGTCTCCCTGGGCTGGAAAGCCTGAGTTGGTGCCATGGGCCCTGATGGCGCCGTTGTCTGCATCGTGTGGTGCTCTATGGTGCCATCCTTGTCTGTTTCTCACCTCGGTGCCATTCGTGGCGCCGTGGTTGAACACGGCACCGTGTCCAGCTCTGGTGCTGCTTGCGATGCCAAGCAATGACACGGCACTGTGGGGAGTTTCTGACCTCGCCACCATCCACAGCGCCGAGAATGCAATCGGGGCAATCATTGGTGCCGTCTCTGGTCTTGGAGCTGCTTGCGGCGCCGTGGATTGGGACAGTGCCATGACAGGTCCCGGCTCCGATACTGCCGCCATCCTTGGCGCCGTGTCTTCTTCATGCACCGCTCGCAGTGCACTTGAGGGCTTCGGCACCGACTGTGGTGCAGTCCCTCATTCTGGTGCCTCTTTCAGTTGGGATGGCAGCGAGCGTCCACATACCGTCTTGCACAGGACTTCAGTCTCCACCTCCTCGGAGGCAGAATCTGACTCTGAGTCAACTAGACAGTCTGACTTTTTGGAGTTGGCTGCTCACGTGGACACCTTGGTAGTGTCCTCGACAGGCTGGAGCCAGCCCCCCTGTGAGGAGCGGACAGTGGCCCCCGGGTCCAGGGTTAGGGGTTCTGACCAGCAGGCGGTGGTGCAGGCCACCATTGCCCTGCATCCTGGCCTCGGAGGGTTTTCTGACCCCTCAGTGGTGGTACCCCCTCAGGTGGTGTGCCTAGATCGCCCAACTTTGGGGTCGATCGGAGCACCCACAGGACGGGATGGTGCTGCTCCCTGGATAGTCCCTTCAGGGACTGACCAGGGCTGCCTAGGCTTGCTTTTTTGAGGAGAAGGGCTCTTTCGGACTCCGAGGGGTCAAGGGGTAGGGGTTCGACATGGCAAACCTTTTCTGGGACCCACCCGGGTTCCAGAAGGAGTCATAGTGCGGATCTCTGCCCTTTCTTTTCGGTTTCCTTGACAGGACCCTGTTCTTTGGAGTTAGGGGACCGTCCTTTTGGACTCTTACGGCCCCAGTCACCTCACAGTGAGGATTCTTCAGGCTAGCCTCAGCAGTTCCAGTATGGTTGACCAGCTGTCAGCTGTTGAGTTTTCTCCGAGCCACTCTTCCCTTAAACTCGGTATGCCTCTGGCCTGGTAAGAGGACAGCCGATTCCTGTTTTTGGCTCTGTCCCCTCTCCTATGCCACCTTCTCCTGCTGTCCCAGGTATTCTTGGTCCTAGCAGACCTCTCTCCTGGGAGCAGTTCAGAGCTGTGGCAGCTCAATTTCCCTCTTACATCAGGGCTATGGACAGACAGGTTTTTCAACCTCCCCCTGAGCAGCCAGCTTCTGAACTCTTGAGGTCCTCTGACTCTTCATCCCCCTCTTCTGGAGGAGAGGAACAGTCTGTCCACATCTCCCCAGCTGCTGACCTCGCAGAGTATCATCGATTCCTCATGAGGATGTTGGAGGACCTGCACATCACCCCACCCACGCAGCACAATCCAGAACACTCAGCACACACCTTTTTAGGTGATTTAAGTGCAGACACCCTTGTGGTGCCCCCTGGCCTGCTCCCTTTCGGGAGGTATCATAGCGTTTCTGGCAGAGACCCTTTTCCGGAGTCCCAGCCGCTAGGGATCTCTGCCAGAGGTATTGTGCCCCCCCCCCGGAGTCTCCAGGTTCTATGTCTCATCCTCAGTCAGGATTGACGCAGCTGGACACTCCTGATGGGCTTCGCACCCTTCACCATGACTGGCCCACAGATCAAGATTCTATGGATTTTGACTTCTGGGGGCGGAGGACTTTTTACTCGGCACAGTTGCTGCTCTCTGTTTCAGCACATCAGGCCCACTGTGCTACCTATGATAGGTTCCTGTGGTCCAGGTTAAGATCAACTCCTAGCCGATATGCCTGACAGAGGTAACCAGATAAACCATTGCGCACTCTGCACATGGCCTGGAGCTAGCAAGGCACCAAGCGAAGGCATCTTACGATGCCAACGAGGTAGCTTCCATGGTCGTAGGGACAGCGATCTGCACTAGGCAGATGACATGGCTGCGTCTTTCCCAGTTGTCACCCTTGGCCCGGCGTAGGGTGATTTCTTCCCCCTACCAGAGAACCCATCATTTCTCCCGTAGGGTGAGACAGCGTCTGTCGGGGAAAATTCCTACTCCTTCCGAGGAGTCCCAGTCTCTCTTCCCCGCTCCCGGGCCTCTCCAGACCTGTGAAGGTTCTCTCTCTTGGTGTGCCACCCACTGAGAGCTAGGGGACTTAGTCCTTTACGTTTAAGCCCCCTTCGGGGGGGGCTTGGTACTCACCCAATGGTGATGAATGATGAAAATTGACACAGATAAAATAAAAAAATCACGTACTTACACAGAAATATCAGAATTATGGTATCTTCACCATTCATCACAATCCCACCCTCAGTCTCTTGGTCCCCCCTCTGTCTTTGTGCCCTCTCTTCACCCCTCACTCTGTTGGTCAGGAGTGGGGTGACGTTAATAATAGGGGGATATTTTCTTTAGAGGGAGGTGGCTGGGATGGGGGCACCTTCAGCACCTCGGCTCCACTTCCGTGGGGTGGGTTAGCTGTCTTTCCTGCTCTTTCCCTTCTTCCCATCAGCTTTTCCTTAATTCCCTTTGATTTTCTTGTCCTTTGGACAAAACCTCAATTTAATTTAAGAAACTAGTTTTCTTATGCCAAAAATTAGATGTTTTTTTTTGGGGGGGGGGGAGTATTCCCTGTATCCTGACTTTTCTTCCAGAATAGCAGATTCTGCTTATGTTGGGGTTATTGCCAGTGATTCTGTGCCTTGAATTCTGGCAGTTTAGCCTTCTGGCTACTCCTTCATGGTTCTTATACAATCTGGAGACAGGTCAAGGTTCCAGGGTATGTTCCCTCTCTCCCCCAACCACATCCTACTTCTAAAATTCCCTACCCTCCTCCTTCTTTTCTGCTTCCAGAGATTGGGGCCCCTCCCAATCCCCTTAGTTTTCCAGCTTTATTCTGTCCTCTCAGTCGTTTATTTCTCCTTTTAGTTTGTATATCCTTTCCTTTATCTGTCCTTGGACTCTTGTCCCTCCCTCCCAACCTTCCTTACTCTATTGCAACTCAGAACTGGTGGGAGGGTGGATTGACCACACAACGGCCAACCCGTGAGCGCCATGCAGTGTGATGGCCTCGAGGGTGGCGCCGATGGTGTGTCGACTCCACCCATCCAAAAAAAAGCTCCCGCAAAACTGTACTTTTAGCAACCTAAACTGCTAGAAAATGCATATACGTACTTTTTCGCAATTGATTACAGTGAAGGTACTAATCAATTTTGCAGTTATTTAAAACCCTGGAAAGTATAGAGTACATTCTCTCAAAGATCATCTGTCACTGGTAAGTAACAAAACAGTTTTCAGATGCTGATTCCACTTTGAATCTGTGTAAAAGCACTGTAAAACTGTAGTTAGCCTGAAGTGGTATACCAGACTTTTTGACAGGCTACCAAAACTATAATTTTTGTGTTCTAGGGACATGGATATGTTGTTCAATCCACACTGTCTGGCAGGTTTCTTGCCGCTTTAAATCTTGCCGGAAGGTCCTCAAGCTGGCTCCTCCCACCCACTCGGGTGGTAAAACCCTCTGCTCTGCCCCATGACGCCAGATCTTCCTTACCGCTTGGAAGCTCAGGTTCCCTCCTTAGCACTCTGCGTTTTAGGCCTGGATCCACACTCTTCAGAATTTCCAAAACTTATTTTAAAATTTACAAGACCGGTCTTCATCTTCCCTCAGACTCACGATGGACAAATCGACTCGGCTTGCCTCGCCGGTGCCCATGTGGGCAGAAGATGTCCCAGACCGATCCGCGACTCCACGGCGCCCACCGGCCTGGGGCTTGGCCACGACTCGCAGGCTTGCGAATTATGCAAGTCCTTTCCGGCTTCGATCTTGGAGGACCACCTGCCAGATTTCTTCTCGGGCAACCTGAAAAACAGTATCCGCCAGTCAAGTCTAAGGAGGCCCATTGGGCGGAACAGTTGGAGCAATTGATTGCCCTCGAGGAGGAGGTAGCCCAGGCTGCTGCTTCTTCCTCCTCGTCCGCGGCATTTATCCCGCTCTCTTTGGGCTCCTCCTACACGGCTTCATTTAAGGAGCTTTGCCAGTCCCTCTCCACCAAGGGAGAAGGGCCATCGGGACATTCCAGTCGGTCCAAGAAGGACTCTAAGGGTAAGTCCCACTGTTAACGTTCGTGGGAGTGGGAGAGATCCCTATCACCGGACCGTCGACTCTCGACTTCGGTTGAGGATGCGGCTGCGGCCACTGACTTCATGGTGCCCCCATCAGATCATCCGGCTGAGACATCCGTCGATGTGGTCGAGATTTTTCCTGACCTGTCGGATGGTTTGTCGATTGGAGAAGCCGACAACCCCACTTCACCGGTTCCCCCAGTGGAAACCGAGGACTTGCCTGTGCCGGAGTCCCCAGTTAAGGTCCCTGCACCGAGGGAGGAGCGGGTTTCCCCTGTCCCCTCTCTGATCCACCCTCGGAACCCCCAAGGTCTTGGTCCTCTTCCAGGTCCAGCAGGTTCCGCCAGTGTCGGCGGTCTCGGCACCATGGAAACCGGCGTTGCCACTCATCCTCGTTGTCCTCTTCGGAGGATAGGCTCCAGCGCAAGTTGCGTCTGCGCTATGAGGATTTAATGTGGCAGCAGCTCTTATTGTCCAGAAACAAGCAGACTCCATTGCCTTCTCCGGCCATTAAGTGGCTGTCACTGGAGTGGCTGAAACAACCCCTCATAGTGGTAGAGGAGCCGATCCCGGCACTGGTTTTTCGGCCGAAGCCGGCTGCTCCACCCATTGTGGTGGAATCTCTGTCTTCACAACCGAAGACTGAGGCCCCGACCAAGGATTCTCGGTCGGGTCAGGACTTGCCCCACAGGTTGTCGGTCCCCCTCACTCCCGATCGACCTGGGCAGGTGGAAGGTGGCTCAGGCACCCGGCAGCTGTTTGCAGACTCCTTGGAGTCTGCCGACGAATCCTCCCTGTTCTCCAGGCCGCTTGACCTGGAGTCTGCAGAGGGCCAGTCAGTGGACGAGAGCCCATTCTCATTTTTAGGTTTGCTTCGGCTCATCTCGGAGTGCATTGGGATGCAGCTCGAACCCGTTTCAAAATGGGCCAAGTATCCCCTCACGGAGATACTGGACTGAGGGGATTCCCATACAGAGGCCTTTTCACGGTGGCCAAAGCCATTGTTGGCCCAGCCCTGGAGTTGTGGCAGCGGCCAGCATCTTGTCCTGCACCTTCAGCCAGGATGGCTCGAAGAAAGTACGCAGTCCCCACCAGCTCACTCTCTGGTTTCTCGGAGCACCCCTCTGCCGAGGGGTTAGTGACCGATAGCATTTTCCGGCGCTCCATGAACACTCGGGACATGGACAAACCGCCCGATAAGGAATCCAAAAAGCTGGATTATGCGGGGTGGAAGGTTTACGCTGCTTCCTCTGTAGGTCTTCGTCAGGCTAGCTCGACCATTCTGATGGCACATTTCTCATACGCCCCTTATGGGTTCCCTGGATGAGGTGATTCCTCATCTCCTGGATGACCTTCAGACGATGGTCAAGTAGGTACGGGATCAGGGAAGGGCGGTGGCAAAACAGCAGCTCCAAACTTCGTTGGACATTGATGATTCTTGTGCCCAATCAGTAGCAGCTGCAGTGGCCATGTGCCACAGAGCTTGGCTGCAGATCTCCACCTTCACGGTGGACACCCAGCACAAGCTGGCAGATGTTCCCTTCCTGGGAACCGACTTGTTCGGGCTGGGGGTGGAAGGCCATCTCCAAAGGATCGAGAAGTCCAATGCCACCTTGGACTCGGTCACGTCTGCCCAGAAGGACAAAGGCCACCAGCAGCAGCGTAAACCCTTTCTCCCTTCCGCCCCGCGGAACGTCCGGCCCAGCAGCACCAGCACCAGGCACACGTTTGGCGCCCTAAGGCCAAGTATGCCACTTCCTCCAGTAGGAGGCCTGGAGGCAAGGGTCCAGGAGATCCCTCAGTGGGCCCTTCCTCCAAGCCTGCCCAGTGACGGGTTGAGGGGTGTCACCCCCAACCTCGTCACTCCTCCCCAGGTTCTCCCCGTGGGGGATGGCTCCGCCACTTCTTTTCTGCCTGGTCCGCTAACACCACGGACCACTGGGTGCTAGAAGTGGTAGGCAGGGGTCTGCCTCTAGAATTTGAGCAGTTCCCTCCCTATCGAGCCGTCGCCCCATGGGGGGGCAATGGGTTACGCAGCCTCTCTGTCGGCTCATCGAGCAGACATTGCCCTGCTCCTCCAGAAGGAGGTGATCAGCGAGGTGGTGGATCCTCCTCCAGACCCAGAGTTTGTGTCCAGGTACTTCCTGGTCCCAAAACGGACAGGGAGCTGGTGCTCCATTCTCGACCTGCACAACCTGAACAAGTTCCTAAGGCCGCGCACCTTCAGGTTGGTCACTCTGGCTCAGATCATTCCATCCTTGGAACTAGGCATGTGGTTTTGTTATCTGGACCTTCAGGATGCATTCTTTCATGTCCCAATCAGTCCGTCTCATCAGCGATTCCTCCACTTCTGAGCAGAGGGATCTCTTTACGAGTTCCAGGCCATGCCCTTTGGCCTCTCTCCAGCTCCCAGGGTCTTCACCAAATGCATGGCAGTGATGACAGCATTGCTGTGGTGCTGAGGGGTCCGGGTGTACCCTTACCTGGATGACTGGCTAATTGCAGCCCCCTCCAGGTTGGAGGTGGAGTGGTCCAGGGATCTGGCCCTCCAGGTCTGCTCTCAGATCGGCCTCCTCATCAACGAGGCCAGGTCAGAACTCGTGCCATCGCAGGTGATTCAGTTCATCGGGGCAGAGCTCGACTCTCTTCGAGCCAGAGCCCGGCTCCCGGCGGACAGGGCTTAGGTCCTTTCCTCCTTTGCCCAATCATTTCTGGTTGGACAATTGCGCCCTGCCCGGGACTTCCTGCACCTTCTGGGCCTCATGGTGGCCTGCACCAGTATGGTCCATTGGGCCCGCTGGTATATGCGTCCCCTGCAATGGGGGCTGGCCTGCCAGTGGTCACAGTGTTCCGGTCCTCTGGACCAGCCAGTGACGGTGACCCAGGAGATGTGGGACGGCATACAGTGGTGGCTCATTCCAGCTCATTTGCAGGAGGGTATCCCGTTTGTCCACCCCGAGCTGACGGTCACTCTGATGACTGACGCCTCTCTGATGGGTTGGGGTGCCCATCTGGGGGAACTCATGGCCTCTGGTCCCCTCAGGAGTCTCGATGCCGCATCAACCTTGTGGAGCTCCAAGCGGTGCATCTAGCCCCCACTGCCCTCGCTCAGTTTGTACGGGGTCAAGTGGTTCAGGTCCAGACAGACAACACCTCGACCATGTACTACCTCAACCGACAGGGCGGGACGCACTCCTTGCCTCTATGGAAGGAGGTTCTCTGATGGCCTGGCTCCTGAGGGGCTAGAGTTCTAGGCCTTGGGTCTTTCCGAAGAGGTCCTCAACCTCGTTGAGGCGTCCCGTAAGGAGTCGACCAGAAAATGCAATGCATTTAAATGGAAGAGAGTCTCCATTTGGTGTCAGGACAAGGGGTTGGACCCTTCTTCTTGTCCATTGGCTAGCATTTTGGGCTACCTGTGGTCCCTTTCTCAGCTAGGGCTTCGGTCGTCGACCCTTAAGGTGCACCTGGCAGCCATCTCTGCTTACCAGGCGTGGGCCGGAAGCAGTCAGTGGCACAGGAGAAGGTGGTCGGGCGCTTTTTCAAAGGCCTTGATCACATATCCCCTCCGGTGCGAGAACCTCCACCTCCGTGGGATCTACTGCTGGTATTGGCTAAGCTCATGGGCAAGCAATTCGAACCAATGCACAGGTGCGATATCTCCCACCTGTCATGGAAGACCACCTTCTTGGTGGCTATAACGTCAGCCAGAAGGATGGGAGAGCTCCAGATGCTTTCCATCGAGTATCCTTATCTGGTCTTTCACAGGGACAAGGTTGTCCTGCGCCCCCACCTGAAATTCCTTCCGAAGGTGGTGTCGGAGTTTCACCTTAACCAGGTGTTGACTCTGCCGGTGTTCTACCCCAGACACACCTCGGAGGCCGAATATAGGCTGCATACTCTGGACCCTAGAAGAGCGCTCGCTTATTATAAGGAGTGGATGGCTGAAATTCGGGGAAAGGTTTGCCAGCTGTTTGTTACCTATGCTGAAGCTGCACCTGGCAGACCTGCAGCCAAGCAGATGATAAGCAGGTGGGTCACCTCTTGCATAGATCTCTGCTATAGGTTGGCGGGCATGGAGCCTCCCAAAGGGATAAGAGCTCATCTACCCGCCATACCGCTGCTTCGGTGGCTGCTTCTAGGGACGTCCCTATCCAGGAAATCTGCAGGGCTGCTACCTGGAAGTCAGCACACACCTTGATTTCCCATTACCACATTGACCTTGAGTCACACCGGGATGCTGGTTTTGGGACCTCGGTTCTCCAGTCCTTATTCCCTAAGTAGGGGGTGCACGCCTTGCCTCCCTCCTCCTGGAGAACTGCTAGGAGTCTGCCAGACAGTGTGGATTGAACAACATATCCACGTCCCTAGAAATACAGGTTACTCACCTGTAACAGGAGTTCTATGAGTGGTATATGTTGTTCATCCCCACGACGCACCTGACCTCACTGGCTTCGACGCGCAACCTGGCTTCCAGCGGGCTAGATCTGGCGTCATGGAGCGGATGCTAAGTGAAAGCAGCATGCTTAGCTGTGCGTGGAGACCTGGGGCTGCGCTGCAAGAATTTATGTTACAAAAGTACATTACTTGTTAAATAACTAAGAATCAGTTGATTTATGCTATTCATGCTATTGAGGCATTATTTTTTGTAGGCGATGTGTACTGTTTTGCAGTGAAGAAACTACAATAACAGATAAAAACAAAATGGGGGGACTCGCTTCTGCCATTGTGATAGGAAGCTTATGTTTACAAAAAAGGGGGCATCTTTTATGTTTTTAATTTCTTTCGATTTGGTTAATATGCTATCTGCCCAGCATTTATTTGTTTATTACGGGGTATTATCACCCCCGGGTGGCCCAGAAGTGTAGCATGACCGGATTTCCCACTGTGCTTCCACAGAGTATGGAAACACAAGGGAAAAAATCTCTGATCTCCTCTGCCTTGAAAGTGTTTAATAGTGTACCTAGTTCTAGAGAAGAGAACCAGTGTGCGTTTAACCTGGAACTCTTTTGGGTAGAAAAGTTGACCTGGTTAAAGTTTATTAGTTTAAAAAATTTAATTTTTAATAACTTTCCAGTATCAGTTACAGCAGCAGCAGAGCTCTGCATTACAACCTAAAGATGCAGTGTTTGATCAGCAGGATATTTTAGAGAACCAGAAGAGATTGATTTATAGAATAAGTTTACAGTTGACTCAGAATGTTAAACAGAGAAGAAATAAGAGAGACACAGTATGGGGAGGGGATAATATAAATCGAAAAGTTTGGGAGATGACTAATCTGATGGCGATACAAACTGTGAGGGCTCTTTTCTAATATTAATGGATTAAATAATCCTGTTAAGAGATCCCGCCTATTTCAGTATATTAAAAAACATCCTAGTGATATCATATATCTCCACGAAATGCACCTAAATGTCAAAGAACATGCAAAATTAGCTTTTTGGGGTGTTATTTATCAGGGTTTTGCCTCATCCTACCTGAAGGGGAAAAGTGGAGGGGTAGCAATATTAATCCCTAGAACTTCACTTTTTTCAATTAGACTCAGTTTGTAGACCCTCAGGGTTGCTTTATTATATTAAAAAGAACATTGCTGGGAAAACCAGTGACTTTAACAAATGTATACTTGCTGCCCTTGTCTACTTCCCTATACGTCCACAGATTTTTTGCAAAACTGCTTGATAATATGCATGGGTGCTTAATTATGGGCGGGGATATTAATTTAATGCTGACCCCCCCCATCTATATTCATCAACCCCTATGTGACACCGTAATTCCCTGGCACGAAAAGCATTTAGCTCTCAACTGGCCTCTTTGGGGTTGACTGATATTTGGAGACACTTTTTCTCCTCCGCCAGAGGACATATGTACCACTTACCCAGACATGATGCATATTCAAGATTAGATTATTTTTTTCATCTCAAAAGAACACACAGATTATTTACAGGACTTATCAGTAGGCCCTAGATTTCTCTCAGACCACTCGCCCTTATTTTTAAAGTTGGACTTCAAAATTCCTAGGAAGTCCACTGGGTGGCGCTTGAACACCTCCTTTCTGAAAGATAAGTCCTTTATAGAGACTTTTAAGAATAACATCTCCCAGGTTTTGACAGAAAACTCTACCCCAGAGGTCTCCGAAACTATAATATGGGACACCTTGAAAGCGGTTACGGGGCCAAATAATTGCCTATGCTGCGCACAAGAAAAAATTATGGGAGAGGCAATATAAACAAATATACGATGAACTAAAAGAATTACAGTAGAATCTTACCCAATCTGATACAGCAATCAAAACCCGGATTAATCATAAAACAGTTGAGTTGCAAAAAATACTAAATGAGAAGACACAACAGGCCCTGTTCTATCTTAGGATTTATAGATACGAGAGGGGTCCGAAGGGGGCAAGGAATTTGGCTCGGAGACTCAGAGGGCACAGGATAGTTACATATGTCACCCATCTTCTGGACACTACACAGAATTTTAGAGTCACTAACACTATGCAAGTGACGGAGGCATTCAAGAATAATTATTCTCATCTATACAGTGCAACCCTCCTTCCTAGATCGACTGATTTGAAAGAGTTTTTGCATCCCTTGTTGTTGCCGAAACACTCTCAGGATATGATAGAGAGATTACAGGTGCTGATTAGAATGGCAGAGGTTGTCTGGGTGATGAAAAGAAGCAAGACATTAAAAACTCCATGTCCTGATGGGTTGCCCTCTGAGTGGTACAAAGCCTTTCATAAACAATTGACCCCTATACTGTCAAAAGTATTTAGAGAGATACAGGAGGGAGGGACCCCTCCACCCTCTTGGGTATATACTAATATTTTCCCCATGCTAAAGCCCGGAAAATCCCCAGATCTAACTAATTCATATAGACCGATATCCATTTTAAATGGGGATTATACATTTTTTATGTCCATCTGGGCCCATAGGATGGAGGATATGATGCCTCAGATAGTAGACCCTAATCAGTCTGGGTTCATTAGAGATAGGCAGACTACTGGCAACATTTGAAGAACCATTCACTTACTGGATCATGTTAACCAGAGACAAATACCAGCAGTCTTTGTCAGCCTTAATGCTGACAAAGCTTTTGACCGGGTTGATTGGTCATTCTTGTGGGCTACACTAGCCACATTGGGATTTCCTCAGGAATTGATTGAAGTCTTTCAGAGACTATGCTACTCCTAAGGCATATATAAAAGCACTAGCGGCAGCTGTAAGACAGCATCCAGATGTTCGGGGAATTCCCCTTGTGGGGAAGGAATTTATTATCCCATTGTATGTAGATGATATTTTATTAACATTATTAGACCCAGAAACAAGTCCCCTATGGTATTGAAAATAATAGATTTTTCTGCAATAGCAGGATATAAAATAAATATACAAAAAAAAGAAACCCTCCTGCTAAATTACCTCCCCACTCAATCTTTAAGGGACTAGCTCCCATTAAAGTGGAGAAAAAATAAAATAAGGTACTTAGGAGTCCATTATTCCCCAAAAGATAGATCACCTGGAACCCCTTACATTAGACATTGAAAGACTATTAGGGTCATGGACGCATCTTTTTCTTTGTGAATACAAACAATACGAATGACCATTTTTCCAAAAATATTATATTTTTTTCAGACTTTACCGTTCACGCCATCTAGATTTTATTTTTGTTCCTGGGATAGAGTGTTATCTAGGTTTGTTTGGGCGGGAAAAGGGCCAAGAATTAGATGGTCAATACTTCAGTTGCCAAAGGAGGGTTACACCTTCCAAATTTAAGAGAATACCATAGAGCAGTGAGCTGTAAGATTGTACTGACCTGGCTTAAAAAATTGGTAGCTACTACATGGAAATTTATAGAATTTGTATTGAATGATTTACATGATTCTCTTCCCATTATCTTCGCCCATTACATTCTTTACCAAACCTTGGGGACTATGCATATGGGACCAGTAACACTTTAAAAGCCTGGCATGAAATTCGGACACTCCCAGGAATGGAGGGCATATTAGCTTATTTTAAGCTCTTAGCACTAGAACAGGAAGCTAAGGCAGCCAAACTTGATTATATATTTAGGGAGTGGAGGAGGTGGGGACTGGCACTGACCTACCAATTTTTAGACTCTCATGGAATTCTGCCTTTTGCTGTTTTTCAGGCTAGGTTCTGACTCCCTTCCACTCACTACTACAGATATTTGCAGGTAAAAACATATTGGAGGCCGATTGGATAGCATTCCGTACTGCTAGAAATGCCTGTACTAAATTAATTAGATCTGAAAAATCTAAATACTTCCAAGCTGCATTGGAAGACAACAAAACAATGCTTCCAAATTTTGGAGCACCTCAAAGAAGTCAAAGGACATATTACTGATGCCTCCCTTCCTCACAAAATAATGTCCAATGGCTCTACCCTTACTGACAGATCTGTCATATTAGACCATTTCAACGAACACTTTGCATCAGCTGGGTTAGCCTTCGATGCCTCACCTATCAACAAGATCAGCCCATCAGGGAACCCCACTGCTGTCCCTAATGCTAACGTCAACCTTAACCAATTTCGTCCCTCCTCCTTCAGCTTCCATACAGTTACATTTAAACAAGTAGACGGCCTCCTATTGTCTTTGGATACAAAAAAGAGTACCGGGGCCGACACTATTGATCCCTACTTCCTAAAATTGGACCATTGTTACCTAACGGCTCCTATTGCCCATCTAGTCAACATCTCCCTATCACAGGGCATTATACCTGTGCTTTGGAAAACTGCACATATTATACCTTTGTTCAAATCGGGGGATAAGAGTGACCTGAACAATTACAGGCCTATTTCCTTATTGCCTACCCTATCAAAGCTTTTGGAAAAAGTTGTCAACACCCAAATTAGAGAATACCTGGAGTCACAAATCCTGCACAGTCCGGCTTTAGAGCTAAACATAGCACAGTATCTGCCCTTGATGGTGTCAAATGCTTTAGTGAGATCTATGAAGACCGCACCAGTGATATCACCTCTATCCAAGGCGGAGTGGATGTGTGCTGTTAACTCCAGAAGAGCAGTAGTAGTACTATGACCTTTCCGAAAGCCTTGCTATTGCTGGCAGAGTAGATTGTATTTGTTAAGGTGGTCTGTGAGCTGATCGGAGACAATCCGCTCAAGGGCCTTGGACAGGAGAGGGAGAATGGAGATAAGGTGGTAGTTATTGGTGATGGTACGGTCCCCACTTTTGAAAATAGGGGTGATGGAGGCAGATTTCCACCTAAAGAGGAATTTTCCTAGACATAAGAAACAGTTAAGAATATGGGTGAGGGGGTTGAGTACCTCATGGAGGGTGAGCCTGAGAAGTTTCACATCTAAGGTGTCACTACTGAAACATGAATGGCTAAGAGCTTTTTTAAAATATGGTTCAGCTGCCTTAGGCGCAGTGCAACGTAGGCGAAAGGGGGGGGAGAGGAGGAGCTGGCTCGAGGTGAGTCAAAGAAATTAGAAGGGAGAATGTCCCTGAGGTTAGTGAAGGTGTCGTTGAAGGCTGTGGCTATACTGGATGGATCTGAGGACAGGCAACCATCTATAGTAATTTGATTCGGGACAGGGTTAGGGACTTTGCCACAGATATCCTTGATGTTGTTCCAGAATTTGCGTAAAGAGCCCCAGGATGCTGTTAAGGAAGATTTATAGTACACTGTTTTAGCCTTGTGCAAGTCCCATGTACATTTGTTCCTGGCCTCTCTGTATTTTTGTCTATCAGAAGGGAGGCCAGATTCATTAGAAAGGTGCCATAATGAATCTCTGGACCTTAACAGGGCCAGGAGGTGGTCGGTGATCCAAGGCAACGGATTGCCTTTGACCACCCTTTTAGTAATAGGGGCAAATTTGTCACATATGGTATTGAAGGAGAGGATGAAGAGGTTGAGGGCTCTGTCAGGGTCAGGGGTGTTTGATATGAAGGACCAATCCATGGCGGTGAGATGTGATTTAAGTTGGGCAAGTTTGTCAGGGCCAAGTTTGCGTTGTAGGATTATTTGGGGGGAGTGATTTGAGTGCCTTGCCTGACCAATAGCAGAGACTGTGGAGTGATCACTAAAGGCATTCGGGAGAACCAGTGCGCTTTTGATTTTGTGGGAGCGATTGGTGAAAATGAGGTCAAGCAATGAGGATGACCCTGTGTGCTGGTTCATATGGGTGATTAATTCTTAAGTAGACCACGCTCTGTCGTGGGTTAATTTACTTGTAACATGGGGAAGAGAAAGGGTTCAGCACTCTTTTTTTTACATTTTTCTCTTCCTCATGTTACAATTGTGTTAAAGTAAATTTAAAGCAGCAGTACTACCGAATCAGGAAGTGATCTATCAAAATTCTGCTTTTTGGCTCTAAGCATGCGGCCAAAGTTCCAATTTCCATACCTGTAAATGTTTTTTTCCAGTCATCTTTAGTTTTTTAGATATTTGCAATTTATTTGAATTGTTGTAGCGCTACAACAAATAAGGCGGCTGACTAATTTTCAGCTGCGCTTTTTCTACAGGTCACATCACATCTTTTGACAATAGCAGAGGGACACTCCATGGCCCTGGCAGACTTGCCCAACTTAAATCCCATCTCACCGCCATGGATTGGTCCTCTCTCTTAAACCCTCACCAATCCGGCTTTCACCCAAACCACAGCACCACTACAGCTCTGGCCAAGGTTACTAATGACTGGGTCTCTGCAATGGACTCTAAGAAAACCACTGGTGTAGTATTCTTAGACCTTAGTAAAGCTTTTGACACCGTAGACCACAATTTATTAGTGAACAGCCTTACTAACCTAGGCTTTACACCATCCACAACTCAGTGGTTCAACAGTTACCTAACGGGAAGGACTCAGAAAGTTAAAACAGGAGATTTGTTTTCATCCTTCTTACCTACTGCTAGGGGAGTCCCACAGGGATCTATCTTAGGCCCCGTCCTTTTTTCCCTATATATAAACAATCTTGACCACCAGATTACCAAGTCTCACTTGCATTTTTTTGCAGACGACACTGTCCTATACACATCTGGTCCCTCACTGGAAGGAGTTGGGGACACTCGCCAAGCTGACTTTGCACAACTAGAAAATAATCTAATTAATGCAAAGTTGCTTCTTAATGCCAAGAAAATGAAAGCCATGATTCTCCACCCATGTACTTCCCCCTCTGCTATTCCTGTCTTACCTAACAACTTTATAAATACTTCCCTAGATGAACAATTGGAAATCATTTCAAAGGTCAAATATCTCCGTTTCTGGCTCGACAACAAGCTCTCCTTCAATGATCATCTTGATGACTTGTCTAAGAGACTAAAAGCCAGGTTAGGCTTTTTCTTCCGTAACAGGTCCTTCTTTCCCACAGAGATTAGAACCAGATTGGTTCAGGCCACATTCCTCCCCCTTCTTGATTACGGTGACATAATCTACAACTCCTCAGCACTTACCTGTCTTCATAAGCTAGATGTTCTCTACCACCGCTCCCTTCGTTTCAGTACAAACTCCCTACCCCAAACCCATAACTGTGATCTATATGCCACAGCTGGCTGACCTTCGCTGACCATTAGACAGTCACTCCATGCGGGTATCTGGACTCTAAAACTTCTTCTGAATAAACTCGCACAATACCTAACCTCCTTAGTACACATATCACACAGTGTTTACTCCCTCAGGAAGTCTGATTTTCTCCTCCTCGATGTACCTAGGACCCATACTTCCTTTGGCAAACACGCTATCTCATGTTCCCTGCCAGCTATTTGGAATCGGTTACAATCCTCTCTGAAATTATCCAGTATTGTCCCTGTTAACTTTTTTAAAAGGCTAGCCATGGTCAAATTAAAAGATACCTGTAATTGTCATTAAACTGAATGTCGCTTGTGGGGCCTTCATTTAGCTATCACACGGTATCATAGGCTCCTTCTCTCTATGTAACTAGTTCTACTTCTCACCATCAACAGCATATCCATTGGAACTCTTTTTGCATGCTAGGTACAGCTATGTAATTACTGTTACTTTTTATCAGGAACATTTTTTTTTCTCTGGTGAAATCCTTATGTATGCCATGTATTGTCTTATAATTAGTGTCACCTCCCATCATGAACTTTGTGTATCCGGAGAGCTCTTTATGTATATTATGTAATGTTATGTAATTTTCTTAATGTATTGTACAATTGACTGTATGCCCGTCTCAGAACCTCCTTGTGAATAAGCTTGCTCAACAGAGTTTTCCTGCAATAAACTTGAACTTGAACTCTGCTGACCATTCCCGATGTCCCTGCAAGTCATACATGTGTGCAGTTGGCAGCATAGGGGGGTTCCAGTGCATCATGCTTAGTGGCAGAAATGTAAACAAAAGCAGAGAATAACTGAACAAATTACTCGGCGATAGTACAATGCCGGCGAGAAAGAGTACCAGGTATATCATTAGTAAGGCTCAGGGAATAAACTGTCAAAAAAGCACAATTTTTTTTCGTAGTACTGCTGCTTTAAAGTGCAAAATTACAAAGGTTCCAGGAGGATATTAAGGTTCCTAGTATGGGGAAGAGAAAGGGGGTTCCACCTGGCTGGAGAAATTACTGTTTAACTTTTTCATATTGTGATGACTGCAACAGTGAACAATTACTGATTACATGCATGTGTGAACAAAATATCAGAATATGTGCTCATTTTGACTTAGTTTTGTAAACTGTGGAATCATCTCCATTTTTCTGCTATGTTTGATGTTTAGGATTTTGCTGCAGTGCATTATGGGAAATGCCTATATTTAAATGCAGAGGAAATTTGAGATCTGGTAGTTTGGGCTGCAATTCCTTGGCCAGCCTACAGATGGTAATACACTAAGGCTTACATCTTTTTTATCTGTGCATTTTGCAAGCAACATTGTGCATTATTTATAAAATGGTAGGCTAAACTAGCCAATCAGAAATCAAGCTCACCATGCATGGAATATGTTCCATGCATGGTTAAAAAAAAAAGGACGGCAGTAAAAAGGCCAAAATCACTAAGCCTTAGAATGTTGGCATTTAAAAATGTCGCCATTGTTGTTTCCCCACTAAAAGCACTCTCTCCTGCTTATAGTACAAAACAGTCAGTTTCTTTCTTGCGCTCCATTCTGAAATCGCCCACAAAATCTTTTCCTCCACACATTACAAGGATTTACCCTAGTGCTTCCTGGTACAACCTCAACTCACACCAATTCATGCTGCGCTTCCCAAATGAACGAGACAAACGGAGCAACTTCAATTTCTTTTTAATGTTTAATAAAACAACTCCAAAGCGTCGATATGCTGTGAACACGCACAGAACTGGTACACCTCTAGTGGTGTGGTGCAATGGGTTTATGGTTGTCTTGTCTATTGCAGCGGTGGTGTGAGTGCCTGTGAAGGGATGGCACAATCTGGTCTGATTCAACCAGAGCTGCACTGCTGAAGTAATTGGGCCAGTGCAGGTCCCGATGACGTGGCCCTTCCCCAGTCCCGCTTTGGTTTAGCAGCGTGCAGTTCAGCTGCTATCCCGGATCTTATCAGCACTTTTTATTCTTTTGGCCCGCGTCGGAGTGCCGGATGTGTGAAAGCATGTCACGATTGGAGTGCTGTGTTCACATCACACTCAGCTCTCTGGCTCTGCTGGTACAGACAGCAACCCTGGTCTCAATGTAACCCTACCCCAGTTCTCCCTTCCCTGCCTCATGTCTTCTCTGAGAGGGTTATCAGCACCATTAACAAAAGAGGAACAAGAACCCGAGTTCTGTTGTTCAGTGCTCACCTCAACTCTCCCATTCACTACATGCTGCCCTGCTCAGGGCCTCTCTCAGTGCCTCCATTTTCCACAGACTAGAGACAGCAGTATTATGTCATTTTGTACTAGGCGGAAGGATTATTTTATCTTAAATCAGCATAAGCAAATACTATTTACCACGTATAAAAATAAATTTTCTAAGTGTAAAACTTTTTTTTTAAAGTAGACCATTTTATAAGCACAATAAGACACTCCAGGTGTGTGCATGGAACAGATTTTACCACACGCCAGGGGCTAACGGCACTCTGCCAAGGCCTCGTGCCTTATTACGCCCCTGGCCATGCGATAAAATCTGTTCCATGCACACCCTGTTGTGTCTTATTGCTTACATAACTTTGCCCCTTTTCAACTCATTTACATGACATTTAGAAAGGTGCAGCCTTTGGGTGAGGACCTGTTGATCCTGTAAATTCTATGTAGATTGATTTAGGGGAGGCAAAGTTACAGAGGTGCAAATAAATGCAGCAGTTTCAGTTTTTGAAAATGTTAAGCCTTTTTTTGCCACCTGATGATTAAAAATATAGGAGACTTTGAAACCTGAAACGTTCAGATTTGATAGACATTGGTCTACGAAGTGTGCTCTTTTGGTCCCACTGTTTAAGTAGTTTTTAAATAGAAAATAATGGATGGGGAAGTGTGTGATATGAGAATTTAATGCACCCTGAGGTGTGGGATGCTACATAAACCCTGAGGGCAAAGAAGGTGTGCATTCAATTCGAGTTTAGCTACTTCCCCATCTTTTATTTTATATAATTGCTTGTCAAGCAACTTTTTCCAGCCTGATTTCGTGTCTGTCTGTGTCACACAGACACTCAGACAGAGAGTTATTGTAGGCAGAGTGTCTCACTCAGAGAGACACACACACACACACACACACACACACATATACTCACACACTTTCCCCTCCCTCAGTTTCCAGAGTTCGAATTTTTTATTTATTTTTTTCTGCTGCATTTTGAAGTTGCGATCACGCCTACCTTGAACAGCAGCCCATCAGCCACGGACCCCTTCCCGCTCAGATTCTGCATCCCATTTGGCTGGTGAACAGGAGGATCAACCAGATATTGCTTTTTTTATATATGTATATATATATATATATAGATATAGATATACAGATATACAGATATATATAGATAGATAACTGGCCAGCAATTTGTTCCATAGGCTGAGCCAGTTATAATTTGCCATTATAACCCGTGGGTTATAATGGCAAACACGTGCCACCTCAATCAAGAATAGACACTCCATGATTGGCTGTTGAGGTCCTGCTGGGCGGGCTAATCAGTTTGAGAAACATGGCAGCTCCATATCCTCCATAGTGAGGAGCCGCCACACCAGGAGTGCTCATCTGCACCAAGAGGGAAAAAAAGCTGCATTTGTGCCAATAGTCCTCATTTTTTTCTTTCCTGCCCGCTTAAAGATAGAAACAAAAAAGCTATCAGGTTTCTTGTGCTGTTCGGATATCACGCTGGACTACAACTGCCAACAGGAAGGGCTCCAACCCGACGTGCCTCGCTAAGGTAATCCCAAATCATAATTTACAAATCGCCAACAAACTAAATGAAAAATTAAAAACTAAAACAAGCTAAAAGAGAGTGTGTATGTATATATATATATATATATGTGTGTGTCTGTCTCTGCGTGTCTGTGTGTCTGCCTGCATGACTGAAACAGCACCACAAAAATCAACGTGGCAAAAAATTGCTAACCAACAATTATAATAATAAAGATGAGGAAGTGTGTTTAACTAGAATTTAATGAGTTGTCCTCGGTGTGGATGCTTAAAAATCCCGGCTTCGCTCGGGTTTATGTAGCATCCCACACCGCGCAACCATTAAATTTCATTACACACTTCCCCATCCATTATTATATATATATTTTACAGGTAGGCTCAACCAGGCATATAAAAATTATGAGGACAGCATAAAAAATTAGGAGGTGAGGACTATTGTTGTGGCAGCTCCTCGCTAATGGAGATTGGGAGTCGCCATGTTTAACAAAGTGTTCAGCCTGCCCACACATATCTGTACTACAACAGCCAATGAGAGAAGCATTCAGTATTGATATACATAGCGCATGTTCACCGTAATAGCCCACAGGTTGTTACGATGAATATCAACTGGCAGAGCCCATAGAAGAAATTGCTCGCCAGAAATTATATTATTTTAAAAAAACACATGGAGCCAATCTGGAAAATCATATGTGGCATACATTACTGTGTAGTTACCAAAAGGGTATGTGTTTCTGAGCCAATAGACCAAGTAAAAAAAAAATAATAATTACATAGTCATATAGATGTTTTCAAACTACTTCTGATGTCACAGAACTACACATCCATCATTTAAATGCAGAGGAGATTGAGATCTGGTAGTTTGGGCAGCAATTCCTTGGCAGACCTACAGATGGTAGTACACTGAGGCTTACATCTTTAGCTGTGCATTTTACAGCCAGCATTGCACATTAATAACTTTACCCCTTTACAACTGATTTACATGAAATTTAGAAAGCGCAGCCTTTGGGTGAGAACCTCTTGATCCTGTAAATTTTGTGTGGATTGGGTTAGGGGAGGCAAAGCTACAGAGGCACAGAAAAAATGCAACAGTTTCAGTTTTTGAAAATGTTAAGCCTTCTTTTGCCACCCAATAACAAAAAATATAGGAGACTTTGAAACCTGAAATGTTCAGATTTGATAGACATTGGTCCATTGTGTGTGCTCTTTAGGTACCTCTGTTTAAGTAGTTTCTTAAAATATTTAAAAAAAAAATGGAGCCAGTCTGGAAAAACATATGTGGCATACGTTGAAATTTCACTCAAAAATTGGGGGGGCAGGGCGGCGGAATAGGGACCTACATGATTAACTTTTATTATTTTGTGACTGCAACAGTGAACAATTACTGATTACAGTATAGGCAGATGTGAACAACATTTCAGAATATGTGCTCATTTTGACTGGCTTAGTTTTGTAAACTGGAACTCTGGCAATATTACTGGACAGTGCACATGTGCATCAATGGTTCATCTGCACCTCAAAGGGCACAGACCTCTGGCATTACTATAGACATTGTTCCAAGGTGTGCGTTTTTAGGTTCTACTGTTAAAGTAGTTGTTTTAAAATATTTAATAAAAGATATGGAGGAAAATCATATGTGGCATACATTACTGTGTAGTTACTGAAACGGTATGTGTTTCCGTGCCAATAGACCAAGTAAAAAAAAAAAAAAATACATAGTCATATGGATATTTTCAAACTACTTATGACGGAACTACACAGCCATCAGTGATTCATCCTTAACTCAGAGGGCACAGAACTCGGGTATTATTAGTGGACAGTGCACACAACTCGGGTATTATTAGTGGACAATGCACACAACTCAGGCATTATTAGTGGACAGTGCACACAACTCGGGCATTATTAGCGGACAGTGCAGACATCCATCAGTGGTTCAGATTGTTGCTGCAATTCCCTTGCTGACCTACGGATGGTAGTACACTGAGGCTTACATCTTTTTATGTTGATTGCGCGCATACGCAAGAAACATGTTGCGGCAGCTTTCTCCACAGGCAGGTTGTAGAGGCGCGGCACTGTTGTGCCCAATGCCCCCACAGCCTGCAAAGGCTTGTCCCCCGTCCCCAATGTCGTGGCACACTGCTGCTGACAGTAGTTCGGCCAGTGTGCCACAACCTTCTAAAAAATCAGCCGCTGCAATCGGGCCGTCTCATCATTGCAGCGTCAGCCATCCGCTGCAATGAGGGAGCTACCAGTCATTGCAGGGCGGGATGTAGGATCCCTGATATTGTTTGTGAACATGGCGGCAGCTTGCTGCCGTATTCACAAACAATATTTACCCCCCCACCATGTTTATTTGCCGACTGGGGAGCCCACCCCTTGGCATAATGTAACCCCCCGTTTTATTGTCTGCCGACGGGGTGCCCAATCCCGCCGGCAGAAAGGAATTCCCCACCCTTTGTTGTTTGCTGATGGGTGTGCCCAATCCCCGTTGGCTTCAGCTGCCCCCAAAGCAAGACTCCGGTGGCATGCTGGGAGCCCACCCCAGCGTGCCACATGGACGCTTTGTTGTTTGTCCGACGGTGCCTAATCCCCGTCTGCTACAACTGCCTCCCCAAAGAAGACTCCGTGGCACACTGGGAGCCCACCCAGTGTGCCACATGTCCTGTGAAGTTAAAATGGTCCCGCAACTTTTTTTTATTTATCTGAAAAAAGAAACGGTCCCTTGTAGTCTCCCCTGCCCCTCCCACAACCCGCACCCACCCACCCACTGCGCACCCTGCTCCCCACACCCCTCCTCACCCCATACTTACCCGAGTCTGGCGCGATGATCTTCGGTGGACTGGGAACACATCTGCACTCTTCAAAGCTGACCGTGAACTGAGGAAATGCCAGTAAGCTGTATAATGTAATAAATAGGGTTTTTCAACTTTGGTGCATATCTCAGGCATTTTGGGAATTTTTCACCAAATTTTCAACATGGGGTTTTAGGATCCCTCCTCCTGAATTCTTGAACTGTCATTGCGTTAATCGGTGAAAGGTGGTTTCGTGGTCATCGTGGAATCACCCTCGGGCGATTAACAAAACACCAGTGCCAGTGTTCATGAGGTGGGTTCTCAAAAGCCTATGTTACAAAATTTGGTGGTAAAATCCAAAATGACTGTTTTACGAAGGCGTAAGGCTATGTTGCTACACATGCTCGTAATCACGAAATGTGTAATATTTTCATGCCAGATTTTCAACATTGGCATTTGTCACACCTCCTTGTGAGCAGTACAGATGTCATTGCTCACATCCTGGCCGGAATTGTTTCGCGACTTCGTTGCAGAATAGCGCAGTTGCTGTGGAAATCAGTGTTCAGGACAGATTAAGAAAATGACAGTGACACTGTTCATGGTGGAGGTCCTAAAATGCCTATGTTGAACATTTGATAACGATACCCATAAAAATGACTGTATTACGGTCGCGCTATGAGTTGCACGCACGTCAGTAACTCGCCGAATGTATAATATTTTCACTATAGATTTTCAACATTGCCATTTTCCAAGACCTACTTATGAACGTACAGCTGTCATTTTCCCATCCTGGCTGAAATGCGCTTTCACACTTCCGCACAGAATAGAGTGGTCGCTGTGGAAATCACTGTCCGGACGGATTAAGAAAATCCAATGATACTGTCCATGAGCAGAGGTCCTAAAATGCCTGTATTGAAAATTTGGTGATGATAGCCCATCAATTGACAGTGTTACAAGTGTGCGTTACGCACTTTCCACGCACCCTTGTAACTTCGCAGATTTGTAATATTATCACACCGGATTTTCAACAGTGGCATTTTTTCACACCTCCTCATAAGCAGTACAGCTGTCATTTTTCACATCCTGACCGAAATGTGTTTTCACAGTTCCGGCGCAGAATAACGTGGTCACTGTGGAAAATCTGTGGGGACAGATTAAGAAAATGACAGTGGCACTGTTCATGAACAGAGGTCTTAAATTCCCTATGTTGAAAATTTGGTGACGAAACTCCATAACATAGAACATAAAATCTGGCAGCAGATAAGGACAGCTTGGCCCACTCAGTCTGCCCATTTCCCTACCTACTGGATAAGCTGCAGATCCTAGTTAACCAGCAGCCTACTTCTTCCTACCCCAACCCCCTAGAATTGCCTTATGACTGTCCCATGCATGTTTGAATTCCACCGCTGTTTTTGACTCCACAACCTCCTCCAGAAGGCCGTTCCATGCATCCACAACCCTCTCTGTGAAAAAATACTTCCTTAAATTACCTCTGAGCCGCCCCCCCTCTATCTTCAAATTGTGCCCCCTTGTTCTTGCACACCTCTTTTTTTGAAAGATGCTACCGTCTTAGACTTTGTTGATTCCCTTGAGGTACTTGAAAGTTCCAAGCGTGCGTTGAACTGTTTCCACGCACCCTTGTAACTTTCCAAATTTGTAATATTGTCACGCCACATTTTCAACGGTGCCATTTTTTCACACCTCCTTATGAACACTACAGCTGTCATTTTTCACATCCTGGCTAAAATATGTTTTTGCACTCCTGCTGGAGAATAGCACAGTCACTCTGGGAAATCAGTGTTTGGAACAGGTTAAGATCGACTGAGTGAGAGGGGGGAGTGACCAAGCTCAACTGAGCTCTGTTGGGACTGCTGCAGATTTGTTTGCGGGCAGACAAAGGCCCCAACACATGAGCCCAGTACAAAAGGGCAGCCTGCAGCACTGGGAGAAACAGAACAAAAGAGCGACTGAGTGAGAGGGAGTGAGCGAACTCACCAAAGCGCTGTCAGGACTGCTGCGGATTTCTTTGTGGGCAGAAAAAGGCATCAATGCAGGCAAGGGCCCAGTACAAAAGACCAGCCTGCAGTGGTGGGAGAAACAGTACGAGCGAGTGAGACAGGGGGACTTAGTGAGCTCAATGGAACTCTATCAGGACTGCTGCAGATTTCTTTGTGGGCAGAAAAAGGCGCCAATGCAGGCAGGAGCCCGGTACAAATGGGCAGCTTGCAGCACCAGGACAAACAGAATGAGTGCATGAGAGAGGGAGACTGAGCGACCTCAACAGAGCTCTGTCGGGACAGCTGCGGATTTCTTTGTGGACAGACAAAGGTGCCAAAGCAGCCAGGAGCCCCATACATAAGCGCAGTCTGCAGTGCCAAGAGAAACAGAACGAGCGAGTGACAGAGCGGTAGTGAGCGAGCTCAACAGAGTTCTATTGTGACTGCTGCAGATTTCTTTGTGGGCAGAAAATGCGACAACGCAGGCAGAAGCCCAGTACAAAAGGCCAGCTTGCAGCGCCAGGAGAAACAGAATGAGCGAGTGAGAGAGGGGGGAGTGAGCCACCTCAATGGAGCTCTGTCGGGACAGCTGCGGATTTCTTCCTCGGCAGAACAAAGTGCCAATGCAGGCAGCAGCCCAGTACAAAAGAGCAGTCTGCAGCACCGGGACAGACAGACAGCCAGTGACAGAGACCAACTGAGCGAGCTCAACAGACCAACGCAATTAACATTCGGCATTGACAAATGCTTGTTTTATCTGAGTTTTACACCCACCATTGCACATTAATAACTTTGCCCCGTTTCAACTGATTTACATGAAATTTAGAAAGCACAGCCGCTGTGTCAGGAACTCTTGATCCTGTAAATTCCATGTAGATCGGTTCTGGGAATGCAGAGGTGCTAAAAAATGCAAAAGTCTCAGTTTTTTAAAATGTTAAGCCTTTTTTTGGCCAACCTTAACTAAAAAAATAGGAGACTTTGAACCAGAAACTTTCTGATTTGATAGACATTTGGTCCAAGGTGTGTGCTTTTGTTACCTTTAGGTTCCACTGCTAAAGCAGTTTTTTAAATGTTTAATAAAAGACATTGAGGCAATGTGGGAAATCATATCTGGCATACATTACTGTGTAGCTACTGAAAGGGTATGTGTTTCTGAGCCAATAGACCAAGTGAAAAAAAACCAAAAAAATGTATTATATAGTAATATAGATGTTTTCAAGCTACTTATGATGGAACTACAAGAAATTTCACTTAAGCATATATATTCTTGTTTGATAGCCATCTATTGGTCAGCTGTGAATTACAGGCTGAGACTGCTTTGGGACAGGAAACTAATATGGGGAACACAATGTGGGTGCACATTACCCTTGAATATTTCTCAAGCAACCATGGATTACTTGAGAATTAATCAGTGGTCACCTGATGCTGTTTGGCCAATCCTGCACAACCCTTTCTCTTCCCCATGTTACAAGAGGAATTATTTAGCAGGAACACTAGTTCCAACAACATGAGGGCACGACTGGAAGCTGGCATGAGGAAGGCTCAGAAGGGATTTGAGGAAATATTTTAGTGAAAGGGTGGTGGAACCATGGAACTGCCTGACTGCCAAGGTGGTTGGAACTAAAACTGGGGGGCTTCAGACAAGCTTGGAACGGAGTGAAAGCATTAGTGCTCACTTATAGCGAGAAAAACAGGGAAAGGAATAAAAAGACTGATGGAAAGGATTAAAACCTGTATTGATTTCAGGTTGCGGGGTTATATAGGGACCCATGGGCAGACTTGATGAACATTTGGTCTTTTTTTCTGCTGTCAATGTCTGTTTCTGTGTTTCCTGTGGACGGGTCTTGGCTATCGCTGTTGGCCACAAACTGTGTTTTAATTTTTTTTTTGTTCTTGTTTTTTTGTGTGTGCCTGGACCATGATTTTGAAAACTGTGACCTCTGCAGAGATTTTGTCCTTAAAGAGCTAGTGTGCTGCCTGGAATTAATAGTAACTTTCAGATGTGGTCAGCTATCACTTCTCATATCTGAAGTATTTTTTTCTTTTCTGTTTGCTAATTAGAAGATTTTCCACCTGGCGGCACTTTGTCTGGAGGTTTAACAAAGTCAGTTTTGTTCCCCCCACTACGTCATTAATACTGAGACCACACTAACTGTGACATCACTGGTAACCAAGAAGAACCATTTCTCACTGCCAGATTGTACTCTTTCATATGAAGCAGCAGGGATTTCCTCTTCTTGGTTACTAGTGAAATCACACATTTCCTGCATTTTGATTGGTAACTTGTGAAAGTCACTGCTCAGGCTGCAAGGGTTGTGGAGCCTTAGTGTGTTTGGTCACATTTCTGATGATGTAGTGGGAGGAACAGAACTGACTTTTAGCCTCCAGACAGAGTGCTGCTCCACACATTAGCCCAGTACTGCCAGGTGGAAAATATAATTAGCAAACAAAAAAGAAAAAATACTTCAGAAATAAGAAATGATAGCTGACTGCATCTGAAAATTACTATTAATTCCAGGCAGTACATTAAACAAAGAAAAAATGGGCAGCTAAACTTGAGTCGCTGTCTGCCCCGGTGTCTACATCAATGTCGCAGCAGTGTTCTCTTTTGTTTCAGAGGAGTGTTCCAATGATCGTGGAAAGCATGCATCCGACAGTTCACTGTCCTCGCAGTGGCCTCCAAATTCAAAGGGGCTGAAAAATGCTGCAAGTAGTTATCCCTGCCAAAAAAGGAGACTGATAAGACTGCCAAGCCACCTTCGAATCCCAGTTAAGAGCATGGGGTGTCCAGTTAGGGGAGCCCTGATTCAGGTGATGGTAAACGAATATCAAAGGACTTCTGACCAGCTGTTGCCCTCATCAAACAAAAAAGAAACAAGAGGAGAGACATAGCATAATTCCTTTGCTTGACTGTGGGTCAGAGCAACCAGTACAGTAACCTTTGGTTCCCTTGCAAATCCATGCAGAGCAGCCTGGTTCAGAAATGAGAGTGCCTCCTGTGGATGACATCTGGAGAATGTGGCTGTTTATCCAAGCCATGCAAGCTATGGGAGTCCCTACTGCAGAACTGGGTTATGGAGAGGAAGAGGAACCGATTAAGCCTGTGTCCCCAGAACATGACATAAGTTTCCCTCCCAGGGTCAGTGAGAATTTTAACCTCATACTTTGTATTTGTTGGTCAAATGGCTAGTAGGCTGAACCTGCCATCCACAGAACCAGACGATATAGAGGAATCAGAATTTTTGAGCATGTTGGGATAGGCTTCCTTGAAAAGAATGTCTGTTCCCTCGTATAAATTACATAAATCACTCCAAAAGGTTACTGCTAGGGTGCTAGCCACACCTTTTTCAGCACTGGCGATCAGCAAAAAAGTTGAGGTGAACATGGAGTGCTCTGAATTCCTATATGCCCACTCTGATCACGAGGGAGTGGTCCAGGCTGCTGCATGCGAGAAAGCAAAACCCCCACTAGTATCTAATCCCCCTAATAAGAATTCAAGAAAACTGGACCACATGGCTTGTAAGGTTTACGTCATCTCAGTTTTGCTTTTGAGGCAGTCGGCCTACCTTAGCTGTGCAGCACACTATCAGCAGACCTTGTGGAACACAATTCTGCCTCGGGAAGGGCAAACTGAGCCGAAACTTGTTTCCAGGTGCAACCCGGGGTAGGGGTAACATGTGAGTACAACAGTGATAAAGAACAATGAAGGGTACACAGTATACAATTCCAGTTATGGTAAGGTGATTCATAAACAGGAAAAAATAATACAGATATAGCTACAATAATAATTCAGGAGTAGGTCAGACAAGAAAACTCTGATTAAACATTTTAGCAGGAATCTGAGAACTCTGCCCTGCACCAGGGCATAGGGGAGTAGGGAGGGGTAAACTTCAAAACTCAGACTTCTAAGGGGAGGCTGCAGCTCAGATAGTGGGGGGGGGGGGGAGTTGAGAACACTGTGAACCAGGGGCATAGCTAGAATGGTGCAGGGCGTGCAGTCACACCCGGGCCCAGTGTGTTTAGGGGGCCCTCTGCGTCACAATTTAAATGTGCTACTGTGACTTTTTTTTTCTTTTCCTGCCTTTTTTTTCTTGTCTCGAGGATCCTTCGGCTTCCTTCGGGGGGGGGGGGGGAGATTGCGGTGCTAGACAACGTAAAAAGTAGTACGTAGGTACTGTACCACATGACTGTAGCACAACGAGACAGTTGTGTGGTACACAAGAAGCAACCAGTGGAAGTGCACATGCTTGAGAAATTGCATGTGGTACTGCATAGTGTAAGCGAGTGGTGTGACCGATCACTGGACGGTGTGAGGGAGAAGAAAATCAGAACTGAAAAAAAAAAAAAACTCACAGAGACTGTACTGTTGCCAACTTGCCAGGAGGGAGAGTCAACTGGAGTGGAGAGTAAGTAGCAGTAGATAGGAGCTAAGAGGTAGTAACAGCTTGAGGAGCCTGGAGCTAGGATGGAGCTTAGGAGACTGACACTCTGGTCGGAGAGGAGAGACAAGTAGCAGCCCCCTGGCTGAAGACAGTGTGCGAGAGCAGAGTGAGAGAGACAAGGAAGGTGGTCGGGTTGTAGGCAGCACTGCAACAGGGCAGCGACAACTAGGTAGGGTACAACTACTACTACACTGGGTAATAATCAAAATAAATAATAAAAAAATAAAAATTCAATCCTTCGCTCCTCCTGTCTGACGACTCTGACATAGTCTGGTGACTTGACTTGGACTGAGCCTGTAGGGTGAGTCAGACTGTCTGAGACACAGTGTGATGATGAACAGGGCTGCTGAGGCCGGGAGTGGGACTCAGGAGGACAGAGTATGGTCGAGTCTCGAGATTGAGAAGAATAAGAATCAATATGAATGAGACTGAGTTAGAATCTAATAAAATGAGGATAAAATATATGATGATGATTTTAGGGGCCGGGCAGCACACAGCACCAGTGAAGTCACTGTACTGCTTGCTGCCTGGCACAATGTTGTGTATAACTTTTTTTTTTTTATTGTGGATTGGTTTAGATGCTGTGATGATGATGATGATCAGTCTGTGTGATGTGAGACAGCAGATCAATCATGCACATCATGTCTTGAGAAGAGAAGCCCCTGGCAGTTTTGAGTTTGCCACTTTAATTTGCCTGCTTGGCGATCGTTAAAATCATGAGTGTCTCAGCCCAGCCTGGGTGGGTTTTTTTTGGGGGCACAACTGTGTGGATGATGCCCGCTGTGCCTCATTTTCTTTTGGTTTCTAAGGCTTGGGGGGTCACTAAAGGGGGGGGGTCTTGGTATTGTGACAGCTCTCTCCATCCCTGCAGCTAACCATACATCTGTACTTTGGAAAGTCTTTGAAAGGCGCAGCACAGGCCATGACAGGTTTAAATAGAGTCTATGGGGGCTCAAATCTCGGCCCTCTTTTCAGTTACTAAAGCCTCAGGCTCTATGGCTCACTAATCATCCTCTTCCGGGTTAATTGTGGCAGCCGGGAGGGGGGGACAACTCTGTGGATGATATCCTGTGCCTGCCTTGTTTTTCTTTTGGTTTCTAAGGTATGAGGGCTCATTTATGATTTGTCCAAACTGGTTAACACAAGCTTAGCAAGCTCTTAGATCTCAAAGTGGGGAAAGGGGGCCCAGGGGGCAGGGGCCCTATAACATACCCTTGAACCCAGGCCCTATGGGAATTTGCTACACTACTGCTGTGAGCATTGTGGGGATGGGAGAAGTCTGAGGAGCCTTTTGAAAGAGAAGGATAAGTGAAGATCAGAGGGAAATTTGTTCGAGTAGTGGGAAATGATAGGAGATGGCAGATTGGCCAGCAGCAGAATAAGGGTGAGGGATAAAGAAGGTGCAAGGGTCTCTGTGTCATAGGGAGTATGTAGATGAGCTGGGAGGAGAGGTGGGGGGGGGTGAGAGTCCCAAACCAAAACTTAGCAACAAGAGAGGTGCAGTGAACTACCCTTCAAACAACATGAAGTCTTGCTGTATTCTGACATATGCAGTTAGCCCCAGCACTTGAACTCCCCCGGAGAGGAAAGAGTTAACTCTATGCATAAGCATAGAACGTTGAGCTTGAGCTCAGTTCAAACCTCTGTCTGCAGCACTTCAAAGTGTAACCGTCAGATTCTTTACTCCGCCTAAGTGAACAGACGCTCCGGAGACTGCTCCTTCACTTGCTCGGTTCGGTAAAAACAGTCTGTTTAAAAAAACGTTTTTTGCTTTATTATTTTTGGCTTCAAATCCCTGTCTGCAGTACAGTAAGTGTTGTAGGTAGTAGACTTTAGTTTATTGTGGTAATTCTGTGGAAATTGTAAAAAGTTGTCGATCGGTCCAGTTTTGGAACTGATTGTGTAAGGGTTATTTTATTTTCTAATTTTCTAGTGTGAGGTATCGGTTTCAAAAAACAAGAATTTTAGCAGTTTTTTTCCACGACCCGTAACACAGTTGATGACAGATAAGGGAGTCTTGCCTGGCTTTTAAGCTATAAAGAGTAAGTTGTTAGCCTAGCCATGTCTGAGAAACCCAAGAAAAAATCCGGGCCCACTGGGCTTCAACACTGTAGTGAGTGTGGGGATGCCTTTGCTAAGGCAGACCCTCACACCACCTGTGTTTATTGTCTGGGGTTTGACCACCTCGATTCAGACTGTCAAATCTGCAAGAATTTTCTGAAGGTGTGGTGATATCTATATTTTATAGGGGCAACCTTTCCTTTTTCTGTAAACCCCACCCCCCTTCCACTTTCTTTTTTTTATTTTGTTGTTGTTTGTTGTTTTACTCTCTCCTTCTCCTTTATAATGTGTGGTTCAGTCTGTTGCAACAGCATGTCTTCTGTCTTGTATTTTATCTCTTTGTTAGGAATATATACTGTATATTGATGTGCATAACCCCTTTAAGATATACAGTATGTGTGGACTGGCCATCTATACATATAGTGGTGAAGCACATTCAAATACATATATTCCTTATCTCTGTGTTACCCTCGGTAAAATATAGCTCTTTCACCTTTTATTTCCTCCTATTTTTAAGATGAGAGCTGTTTAAAATAAATATTGAGGCAGTTCTCGTTTGGTTATGTAACCCCCCCCCCATTTCGGCTTCTCCTCCATGCTGCTGCTCCTTACTACACAGAGGAGCATCGAGGTCACTGAAAAACGTGCCCTTTAACAGGCTTTCTACTCCCAAGGCTGCTACTAGCAGAAATTAGGAGTGTTTTTCGTTGAGAAGCATGGGAAGCGCTTCTGGAGGAGAATCTTCCGCCAGTGCGCGACGCTCTCATGAAGAGTGGCGAAAGAAGGATTTCTTCGGCTTTTCAGTTGTTGCTGAAGCGAGCAGCTGGTAATGTTGTAGAAAGCTCATTTTTTTTTGCAGGAAAACCCCAAAACATGATGTTCCTTCTGTCACATTGTTCACAAAAGGAGGCTGTAACCTCTCTAAAGGAATGAGGGTTCTGTAAAAGAACTATGAATGTATTATAAAATTAGGCATTACAATTCTGAGACATAAAGCCAGTATAAATAGTGTTTAAAAGGAAATGTATATAAAAGGAAATTCTAAGACTATAAAATATGTATTTTTGTTTTCTCTGTACAGTGATTCCTAAATAGCAGGGGTAACTTTGATAAACCAAAAGGAGAGAAATGTAAGTATATAAATGGCTTACCAAAGATAGGGTGTAGAGCAGGGAAAAGCCATGTTTGTTTTGCCTTTTCTCTATAGGGCCAGCCGGCCTTTCTGTTACATTATTTATAGTTTATAAATAAGGGGGTCGGGATTAGATAGTCATTTAATGTTTCTATATATCTTTAAGCAGGATTTTATTTTGTGTCATTACCACTATGTTATTTTTAATTAAGTTTAGAAGGGGATTTTGGTTGTGAAAACAAATAAAATGTCTATTTAGCTGAGTTTAAGATTTAGCTTCTAAAAAGGGGTGGAGCTTCCTAAAACCACATGACCTGTATGTATAAAAGGAATCTTTTCTCATTCTGTAATCAGATCTCAAAGGGACTAGCTCTCTGCTATTCCATTGCTGGAATAACACTAGCTGTTTTCTAGTGTGCTGTCTGTTATTTTATTATTTGGAATTATTTTTATTATTTTATTTTGCTTTATTTGGTTGTTCAGTTCGCCTTTTATTTTGTAAATAAACACTTGTTATTGGACTTATCTGGTGTCTTCCTTATACCCACACCTTCACAGAAGGCCACCCTGGATAAGAAATTGGGTAGGCTGAGGGAAAAGGAGGCCGAGAAGTCCGCTAATCCGGATGGCCAGCCCAGTTCGGTTCCGACCAAACCTGAGGGAGTGCCCACTGACCTGGAGCGATACTCCCTCGGGCAAAAGGAGAGCCGATCCTGAGGAGTCAGTTCCGTCAAAGAAAAAGAGGAAATCGGCCGGTTCGGATCCAGAACCACAATGTCCAACCGCCGAAAAGATAGCCAGAGCGATAAGCACTGTAGAATCACTCCATCTGGTTCTGTCCGATCCGATGCCTCTTTGTAGGCGTTCTGTTCAGTCGGTTCCCCTGGTCCCAGAATATTGTCCGGATGAGTTTTATGAACCAGAATGGGAAGACGATGACGATGATGATGATGGTGTGGAAGGTCCTGATGAGCCCATTGAACCGGAAATATCCTCAGACATGCCTTCTAATGTTTCCCCTCCCAGCTTTCTGAGTCCCCATCCCACTATTTGTTTTACAAAAAAGTGGCAGAGACCCTCCAGCTCCCTCTGGTCGAAGCTGTTGAGGAACAAGAGGAGCCTGATTTTATTGAAATGATGGACATCCTAGAGTCCAAAAGGCTGTCTATTCCCCTCCATAAATCTTTTGGGAAACAGACACAAAAAATTCTCCAAACACCAAATTCTTTACCTCCTGTGGATAAAAGAATGGACAGGAGGTATATGCTTTTAGGCTCAGGTACAGAGTTCTTGTTCCACCAATGCAGCCATGTTGGGGGTAATGCAGGCTGCAGCCTGTGACAAGGCTAATACACCTTTGGCTTCACACACCCCAGATAAAGACTCTAGGAAGGTGGATGCTGTGGCCAAAAAACAGTACTTGGCATCCTCCTTGGGACTCAGGCAGGCAAATTATATAGCCTAAACAGCCAGATACCAGACGTCCAGATGGGATACTGTTCTGGAACTGGCTAAACAGGCTTCCCCCCAGCTAGCCCTGGACTCCTTCATATTGAAATTAATTTTCTCAAGGTGGGGCACTCCAGAGATAGATCTCTTTGCAGCCCCAGACAATCGACAACTTCCTCTCTTCTGTTGCAGACCCCCAGTGATGGGCTCAGTTCCCCTGGATGCTCTGATTCTGTATTGGGAGGGGAAATTCCTGTATGCCTTTCCTCCCTTTCCTCTGTTGTTCAAGGTTCTGGTCAAGATAAGGTCACAACTTTGTGACAAGGTACCTTTGGAAATGAGCCTCTGGCTCAAAGGTTGTAAACTGATGTACAAATAAATAAATAATCATGCAAGGTGATCCTGATTGCACCAGACTGGGCCAGACAGCCTTGGTATCCTCTATTGATGTCCCTAGCAGTCCATCTTCCCTTATCTCTTCCTAAGAAGCACAATCTGTTAACCTCCTCTCAGGGAAGGATATGGTACCCCAACCTTTGGTCTCTCAACCTCAAAGCTTGGCTCTTGAAGAGTTAGAGTATGCAAGTCTGCATCTGTCTCAGGGGTTTCTGGATATTCTTAAACCCTTTCAAAAACCTGCCGCCAGAAAAACTTATAGTTCCAAATGCAAAAGATTCAGCATTTGGTGTTCCAATAGGGATGTCCTATGAAATACTGCTGATTTGGCTACAGTTCTGGATTATATGGTTCATCTTAATGGCTTAGACCTTAGGCCAGCCACTCTGACGTGCATCTAGCAGCTGTCTCTGCATTATTGTCAGTGGGGAAGGTTCCTTCCCTGGCATCTTATCCTGTCTTCTGTAAGTTTTTTAAGGGTTTAGTCCATACCAACCCTCCCTTTAGGGACCCAACTCCTGCCTGGGATCTTAATATTTGCATTGCTCAGCTCATGCAACCTCCCTTCGAGCCTTTGACTTCAGCAGAACTCAAGTACTTGACTTGGAAAACTGTGTTCCTGGTAGCTATCACTTCTGCCAGGCGTATTAGTGAATTACAAGCTCTGTCAGTGGAGCAGGATTTTATCTTTTCACAGAGATAAGGTGGTCCTCCGAACCAATAGGAGGTTCTTACCCAAAGTGGTCTCAGATTTTCATCTGAACCAGTCCATGTCTCTTCCTGTGTTTTTCACTGATCATTCGTCTTCAGGAGAAACAAGATTACATCATTTGGATGTTAAGAGGGCACTTAGCTACTGCATAGAACATACTAAGGCACTGAGGGTTGACTGTCCTCAATTGTTTCTTACTTATAGTGAAGTAGGAAAGGGTAAACCTGCTACTAAGAGAACTATTAGCAGGTGGATTGTCTCTTGTATACAATTCTGCTATGAAAAGCTAGGCAAAACACCTCCCTCAGGCCTGAGGGCTCATTCGACTAGGGATACAGCTGCTGCCAGGGATATACCTTTATTAGAGATATGCAAAGCAGCCACCTGGAAAACTGTCCATACCTTCACCAAGCATTGCTCTCTGGATATCCAGGCAAGGAGTGATGCTAGGTTTGGAACAGCAGTACTGCAGAGCCTATTCCCAAAATAGGTTTGGTACCCCCCTGCATGGCAGTACTGCTTGGTAGTATGCATATGTCAGAATACAGCAAGACTTCATGTTTGAAGAAAAAATTACTCACCTTAGTAATTGTGTTTCTTCTAATGGAGTCTTGCTGTATTCACCTCTTCCCCGCCTCCCTCTCAGAACCTGTTTTTGGGAAGTGGACTGCATGGTACAGTGTTGCACCTCCGGTGTGCTTGGCACCCCTTTTAAAAAGGGGAGTGGGTTCATTGTTATGTTGTGTTTTGGTAGCTATTTGTGTTGATTCACTACCTGGTTATTATTTTGGGTTCTCGACTTCAGTCTTTTAGGGGACCCAAAACATTTATTGCCTTTTTTGGCTATTTTCTTTACAATTTTCACTTAAGTAGAATAGTTAGTATTGCTCGTAAGAATCTGACAGTTACACTTTGAAATGCTGCAGACAGAGGTTTGAAACGGAGCTCGAGCTCAACGTTCTATGCTTCCTGCATAGAGTTAACTCTTTCCTGTCCGGAGCAGTTCAAGTGCTGGGGCTAACTGCATATGTCAGAATACAGCAAGGCTCCATTAGAAGAAACACAATTATTAAGGTGAGTAATTTTTTCTTCTGTGAGGCAGTGGTGCTAGAAGACAGCAGAGTAGAGGAAACAGTGGTGAGTGAAGGGAGGGGTAGCAGAGGTGAAACAGCAGAATTAATTTAGGAGTGTGCCCAGTTTGGTGAGGGATGTGGCTGGTGCAGTGCCATAGATCACATTAGCATAGTCCAGTGACAGGTAATATCATTTTAGATGCTAGTTCCCGGTGGGTGGGGAGAGACTATCCTTGTGGTGATAGAGGACCGAAGCTTAGATCGGAGTTTGGTGCAGATAGCGTCTGTGTGGGTTGTCAAATCTAAGTGGTTATCCAGCCAGACCCTTAGGTAGTGTAAGCTGGTTCCATCTCTAAAGGGAACCATCCAGAGTAGAAAACCGGGGTAGACTGAGGTAGCCAATTTCTGTCTTTTTCAATTTGGGAGAGCTTGCATTTGGGGGGGGACACCTAGCATATGCTGCGAAGGATGATTTAGAAGCTGAAAAATACCAATATCCAGATTCCAGTTGACATAAATGATGTTGCTTCTGGAACTCTAGCAAATGCAGTATCAATTAGAAGTTTTGCATGGCTTGTGTTATCTTCCATCCAAGACATGCAGAATAAGTCCACAGGTTTCCCCTTTAAAGGTGGTCCTCTTTTTGGAGACAAAACGGAGGCCTGTATAAAAAAAGAGCTTGATAAGCAAAAAGCTACTTTGGGAAACCCTCACAGACCAGGAAAAAGCCTTTCAAACAACATGAAGTTTTGCTGTATTCTGACTAATGCAGTTTGACCGACCGCTTCAGCTGCCCCAGAGAACAGAGTTAACCTCTATGCAAATGCATAGAACGTTGAGCTTGAGCTCGGCTTTCATACCACCATCCTCGGTACGTTCTAGTAACTGATCAGATTCTTTACTCCGCCTGCCAGTGAAGACGCCTCAGAGATTATTCCTCCTCCTCTTCTTCTTAGTTAAATAGAGTAAAAATCGTCGGTTTTACCATCCGCTATTATTTTTCAGTGTTCCTCAAACCTCTGTCCTCGGTATAGCGATAGTGTTACTGGTTGGGTAAGTGATTCAGTTTCTGATCAGTTCCGCGACCGTGAGGAAACTGAACAGCATTTTTTCTTTTAAAAGTTTAGTTTTTTCTCTGATTTAAGGGCACTGATGTGAGTTCTTGATTAAACAGAGTTTTTTCTCTGTTTCTTCTACTGGCGCTAAACCGCTGGTCGTCAGGTCTCGTTCTTCTCTTTACCCGGCTTGTCTAAGTCACCAGGGGTAAATAAATCCTTGTTTTACCTGGGCCTGACTAAGCCACTTCGGATAATTAAATTGTGTTTGGGCATAGCTTAACCGGCCTAACTAAGCCTCTGGGTTAAGCGTTAAATTAAAGGGTATGTCACTGAAACCCAAGAGAAAAAATGGTCCCACTGGGTTTCAACGTTGCGCTGAGTGTGGTGAACAATTTGCTAAGGCCGACCCACACTTAATTTGTCTGTACTGCTTGGGTTTTGATCACCAGCAAGCAGATTGTGACATTTGCAAAAACTTTCCTCAATCTATCCTCACAGGAGACTGGGTAAGTTAAAGGAAAGGATGGAAAAATCGGCACTGGGTGTCATAGATACATAGATACATAGTTAGTGTCGGCAGATAAGGGCCTATGGCCCACCCAGTCTGCCCATTTGAGCTTGTAAGTTCAGTTTATATTTTCCTAGAAGTCTATTGCCCCTTACCCCTGACCTCCAGAATTCCTTTATGTCTATCCCATGCATTCTTAAATCCCGTGATTGTCTCAGCCCCCACCACTTCCTCTGGCAGGGTGTTCCACTTGTCCACCCGTTCTGTGAGGAAATTCTTCCTCATGTTTCCTCTGAATCATCCTCTCTCCAACTTCATCCCATGCCCTCTAGTCCTGGAACGTCTTTTTCACTTAAAAATAGTGTATTCCTGCACCCTGTTCCTCCCTGTAAGATACTTGTATGTCTCTATCATATCCCCTCTCTCCCTGCTCTCCTCCAGGGAGTGCATGTTCAGTTCCTTCAACCTGTCTTCATAGGACTTGTGATGCAATCTATGGGCCATCTTTGTTGCCCTCCTCTGAACCTTCTCTACCCTGTCTATGTTGTTACGTAGGTAAGGTCTCCAGAACTGTACACTGTACTCCAGGTGGGGCCTCACTAGTGTCTTGTATAGTGGAATTATGACCTCCCTTTTCCTGCTGGTGATGCCCCTGCCTATGCATCCCAGCATCCTATTTGCTTTACCTGCTGCCTTGTCACATTGTTTCCCTACCTTGAGGTCATCAGAGATGATAACCCCAAGATCCCTTTCCTGCTTGGTGCATGCTATATCCTCACCCCCCAACTGATATATTGTGCCAGGGTTTTTGTGCCCCATATGCATTATCTTGCACTTCTTTGCATTGAATTTCAACTGCCAAACCCTGACCATTCTTCAAGTTTCTGCAGGTCCCTTCTCATTCTGTCTACACCCTCTGGTGTGTCTACTCTGTTACAGAGCTTTGTGTCATCAGCAAACAGTGAAATTCTGCCTTCTAGGTCCTGTGCAATGTCACTGATGAAGATGTTGAATAGGACCAGTCCCAGCACTGATCCCTGTGGTACCCCACTGGTCACTCTTCCCTCTGTGGAGTGACAGCCATTTACCACCACCCTCTGTGTCCTGCCACCCAGCCAGTTACCTACCCACCACACTACTGTCCTGCCCACACCCATATTCCCCAGTTTGTGTAGTAGTCTTCTATGTGGCACAGTGTCAAAGGCCTTGCTGAAGTCCAGATAGGCCATGTCCACTGCCCTCCCCTGATCCACCTCTCTAGTCACCCAGTCAAAAGTTCAATGAGGTTGGTCGGACATGACCTCCCCCTGGTGAAACCATGCTGCCTTGGTTCCTGTAGTCCATTGACAACCAGATGTTCCACCAATCTCTCCTTCAGTAGTGCTTCCATGATCTTCCCCACAAACGAGGTGAGGCTGACTGGTCTGTAGTTCCCTGCTTCCTCTTTGTTCCCACTTTTGTATAAGGGGACTACATCTGCTGTCCTCCAGTCTTTGGGTACCTCCCCTGTTTCCAGTGATCGGCTAAACAGGATAGCCAGAGGTTCAGCTACCACCTCTCTTAGTTCTTTAAGGACCCTGGGGTGCACCCCATCTGGCCCCATTGCTTATCAACTCTTATTACTTCCAGTTCCTTCAGGACCCTTTCTTGTGTAAAGGGACTTGTGTCCATTCTGCACCATTCTCACCCCTTGTACTACTTCAGACCCATTACCCTCCTCTTCCTCAGTAAAGACTGAGCAGAAATACCTGTTCAATATGTCAGCTTTACTGTTGTCATCCTCCATAGCCCCCATCCTCCCTTCAGTCTCACTATCCTCCCGTTGCCTTTCTTTTTCCTTATGTACCTGTAAAGGTTTTGTCCCTCTACCCACTGATTTTGCAATGTGTTTCTGTCTGAGCTTTGGCTTCCCTTACTGACCTCCCTGCCACCCTTTGCTTCTCCTGGTACTTCTCCCTATCCCTTTCTGGCTGTGTCTTTTTGTATTGCCTGAATGCAATCTTTTTGGCTTTCACTTTCTTTGCTACCTCTTTGGAAAACCATAATGGTCTCCTCTTCCTTTTCCTCTTGCTAACCTGCTTAATGCATAATTCTGTTGCTCTTGTAATCCCCATTTTAAATACTGCCCACTGTTCCTCAACCCCCAATTCCTGCCCCATTCCCCTTAATGCCTCTTTCAAGTATCTCCCCATTTTCCCAAAGTCTGCCCCCCTAAAATCCAGGATACATGTTTTTGTGTGGTTTGGTTCTGCTCTTTCTGTGATTTCAAACCACAATGACTGGTGGTCACTGTTCTCCAGGTGCTACCCCACTGTTACCCACATCACACTGTCCCTGTTTGTGAGCACAATATCCAGTATTGCCTTCTGCTGAGTTGGTTCCATGACCAGTTGCTTGAGGAAAGCACCCTGAAGGGAGTCCAGGATAAATCTGCTCCTAGTTGATGCTGCTGCTGGGATGCTCCAGTCCACATCTGGAATACTGAAGTCTCCAACCAGTACTACCTCACCCTTGTCTGCCATCCTTTGGATGACTAGCATCAGCTCCCTATCTGTTTCTTCCTCCTGGGCTAGTGGTCTATAGACCACACCTGTGCGGATGGCTGGCCCCATTTTCCTTTCCAAAGGATCTGAGACCGGCTAATCCGGTCTCAGATCCTTTGGATCAGGGCGAACATTCATCCTCCGAAAGACGGTCGGATTCAACCCCGGATACCGCTCCATCTACGAAATCCAAAAAATCCAGTTCAGAACCACGCAAACAGCTGGTTTCGGTTCCAACCGCGGATGAGATTGCTAAGGTTATAAGAACTGTTCAGTCCCTGCAGGCTGGTTTCGGTGAACTGGCTCAGAGCCCGGTTGGGCAGTCACTGGTTCAGGTCACTGCCAGTTCAGCTCCTTCTGGTCCCTTAGACCCTGAGGAGTATTATGAATCAGAGTATGAGTATGAGGAAGATGAGGATGAAGGGGAACCAATTGAACCTGAGGTTTCCCCTGAGCATCCTCAGTATGAGTGTCCTCCTAGGGCCCCCTCTGAAGCCACCTCCCATTTTGCCTTCATGAGGCAGGTGGCAGAGACCCTACAACTCCCTGTCCAGGAAACTAGACAGGATGAGGATGAGGAGGACGACTATAGAGAGATGATGGACCTCCCTGCTTCTTCTCAGGGTTTCTCCATCCCCATACACAAGTCTTTAAAAATACAAACCCTTAAGGTCCTGCAGACCCCCCTTCTAGATGGACAGGAAGTATGCCCTGGCTGGCAGTGGCACTGAGTTTTTATCTTCCCATTGCAGCCATGTGGGGTTTGTACAGACTGCAGCCTGTGAGAAGGCTGGTGTTCCCCTGGCTTCCCATCCTCCGGACAAGGAATCCAGGAGAATTGACTCACTAGCCAAAAATACATATTTGGCTTCCTCCCTGGGTATAAGGCAGGCCTCTCACATGGTCTATGCCTCCAAATACCAGGAGACACTCTGGGAATCTGTGCAGCAGTTAGCCCAGAAAGCTTCTCCTGAGTTGGCAACTGACCTTCAGGAGACTAACAAGGGCATTCAGGCATCTAAGGCACAGTTCCATATGGCTGTGGACTCGAATGATGCAGCCTCCAGGGCTATGGCTTCTGCCATTTCCCTCAGGCGGTTCTCCTAGTTAAGATGTACCAGCCTCTCCCAGGATACCCAGAACAATGCTCTGGACTTTCCCCTGACACAGAACTCACTGTTTGGGGAACAGACAGAAGCATACATGAAAAACATGAATGATTATAGGGTGGCACACAAGAGTGCTTCTCCTAAAGAGAGAGCAGCCACCCCACAGAAACAGGCCAGAGGGGGCAGGGGCAGACCTTACCCTAGGCCCTTCCATCAGGCTATGGCTTTCCCTTCATCTCAGCAACCCAGAGGGTTCTTCAGGGGTCAAGGAAGGAGAGGTGCTGGCCGTGCAGCTCCCATCCCACTTCTCTCCACTCCTGCCAAGCAGACACCCTGAGAAGTCTGCTCGGGCCGGCTCCCCTACTCCTGTAGGGGGAAGGCTGACCCACTATCTTCAGGCTTGGCAAGCCATCACCTCAGACAGGTGGGACCTGGAGATAGTGGGTCAGGGTCTTGCCCTCAATTTCAAATCCTTCCCCAGATTGGGGGCAAGACCCTTCAGGCCTTGCCTTCCCTCAGAAAGAGCTCTGCTAGAGGCAGAGGTCTCCATTCTCCTGCTCTCAAGGGCAGTGGAACCAGTGCCACTACTACATAGGGGAAAGGGGTTGTACTCAAGGTACTTTCTTGCCTTAAAGAAAAATGGGTAGTGGCTGCCCATTCTGGATCTCAGATGCCTAAACAGGCATCTGGCAAAGCCAAAGTTCAGAATGACAACTCTGGCTACAGTCTTACCCATTCTGTGAAACAGAGACTGGTTGGCATCCCTGGACCTCAAGGATGCCTATTTCCACATACCTATCAGAAAATCTCACAGAAGGTACCTTAGGTTCAGGTTACCTTCAGGCCACTACCAGTTCAGGGCCATGCCTTTTGGGTTGACCTCTGCCCCAAGGGTGTTTACAAAATGCCTAGCAGTGGTGGTGGCATTTCTCGGAAGGCAAGGGGTTTTGGTTTACCCCTATCTGGACGACTGGCTCCTAGTAGGCTAGTCCTGTCTGCAGGTTCAATAGTTGTTGGAACTCACTTGAGGGACCCTTCAATCTCTGGGGTTCCTAATAAACCCCAAAAAGTCAGTGCTGACCCCTGTTCAAGTCTTAAACTTCATAGGGGCAGAGCTGGACACAGTCAGGGCAAGGGCCTTCCTGCCCCTAGGAAGGGCTCAGGCACTCATACAGTTGGCAGATTCCTTTCAATTCAGAGTTCCTCGGCCAGCAAGGCATTTTCTGCAACTCCTGGGCCACATGGCATCCAATGCTGCTGCTGTGGTCCCAGAGGCAAGGTTTCAGATGAGGGACATTCAGTTCCACCTCAGGTCCTTCTGGTCCCAGAGAAGGGACTCACTGTCCAAACTCATTCCAGTATCATCCACTCTCCTGCAAGCCCTCCAGTGGTGGCAGGAGCTGGACAATCTCAGTGAGAGTTTCCTTCCTTCCAGAAGTACCCTCCCTAGTACTGACCACAGATGCCTCCCTCTTGGGGTGGGGGGCACATCTGGGGGAGCACACAGCTCATGGAACTTGGCTGCCTCAGGAGTCCCTGTCACACATCAACCTCCTGGAGCTCAGAGCAGTGTTCCTAGCTATTCAGGCATTTACCATTTATCTCAAGGGACGGGTGGTTCAGGTCAGGACCGACACCACCACCACAATGTACTATACCAACAAGCTAGGGGGAACAAGATCCTCCCTCCTCTGCACAGAGTCAATGTAAATTTGGCCTTTGGCCTACTCCCTGGGGATTTCCCTGTCAATAGTTCACCTACCAGGGAAGGACAATGTCTTTGTAGATGCTCTCAGCAGAATAAGTCAGGGCCATCACAAATGGACCCTCAACAGACCAGTCCTCCTGATAGTGTTTAGGAGGTGGGGGGTTCCAGAGATAGAACTCTGCAGCCCCAGACAACCATCAGTTGCCTCTATATTGCTGCAGACCTCCTGTTCGGGGATCAGTGCCTCTGGAGGCCCTGCTGCTGGACTGGACAAACAGGTTTCTGTATGCCTTTCCTCTCTTCCCCCTGATTCTCAGGGTACTAGTCAAGTTCAGGTCTCAGCCTGCAACCATGATTCTCAGCCCCAGATTGGGCCAGGCAACCATGGTATCCAGTGCTTCTGTCTCTGTCAGTGGCTAGTCCCATTCCTCTTCTCAGGAGACACAACCTGCTGACAACTCAGGGGAAAATCCTCTACCCCAGTCTATAGTCCCTTCTCCTCAAGGCTTGGCTGTTGAAGAATTACAGTACGCAGGCCTGCATCTCTCTGAGAGTGTCCTGGACATCTTGAGAGTGTCTAGGAAGCCTTCCACTAGGAAGACGTATTCTTCTAAGTGGAGGAGGTTGCCCATTTGTTGTTGTCACAGGAGTTAGATCCCCAACAGGCTGAACTTCCAGTTCTTCTGGATTACCTGGTGCATTTGCAATCCCTCCATTTGCAACCTTCTACCCTAAAGGTGCATTTGGGAGCGGTCTCTGCATACTTGTCAGTAGGGAAGGGCCCTTCCCTTGCTGCTCACCCTATATTCATGAAATTATTTAAGGGGTTCTTTCATCTTCACCCTCCTCACAGAGAGTCCACCCCAGCTTGGGACCTCAATATCTGCATAGGCCAGCTTATGCAGCCCCCTTTGAACCCATGTCTTCAGCAGAGCTTAAATTCCTGACTTGGAAGACGGTGTTTTTGGTAGCTATCACTTCTGCCAGAAGGATTATTGAGCTCCAAGCTTTGTCTGTGGAGCCCAATTACATTACCCCTCATAGGGATAAGATTGTCCTTCGAACTAACAGGAAGTTTCTCCCTAATGTAGTCTCTGACATCCATCTTAATCAGTCCATTACCCTTCCTCTTTTCTTCACAGACCATTACAGTTCAGGTGGACGCAGGCTACATAGCCTGGATGTAAAAAGGGCTATTAGCTACTATATGGATAGGACAAAGGAACACGGGCAGCACTCCAACCAGTTGTTCCTTACCTATGGGGAAGTGGGTAAAGGTAAGTCAGCCCCAAAAAGGACCATAACCAGATGGATTGTGGCTTGCATACAGTTCTGCTATGGCAAGTTGGGAAAGGATGCCCCTCCAGGTTTGAGGGCCCATTCCACTAGGGGTACTGCAGCCTCAGTGGCAGCAACCAGGGATATTCTCCTGCTAGAAATCTGTAAAGCAGCCACCTAGAAAACTTTTCACACATTCACTAAGCACTGCTGCCTCGATACTCAGGCAAGGAGTGATGCCATGTTTGGCACAGCAGTGTTGCAGAGCCTATTTCCTAAGTAGGTTCTGTGCCCACCTCCCAAGGGGCACTGCTTGGTAGTCTGCATTAGTCAGAATACAGCAAGACTTCATGTTGTTTGAAGAAAACAATTACCATAATACTGTTTCTTCTAATGGAGTCTTGCTGTATTCTGGCATGCTTCCCCTACAGAACCTAGGGGATCTTTAGGCTTGCTCTGACTTCAGACTTGGTTTACCCACCTGTGGGTAAGGTATTGTTCTCTGGCATCAGTGGCTTGAGCCTTTCTTGTTTTGCCCTTTTTGTGTTGTGTTGCCCCTAGTGGATTTATAGGGTTAGAAAATAGTTTTTTCCTATTGCTATATGTTAGCTTCATAAGAATCTGATCAGTTACTAGAACATACTGAGGATGGTGATTTGAAAACCTAGCTCGAGCTCAATGTTCTATGCATTTGCATAAAAGTTAACTCTTTGTTCTCTGGGGCAGCTGAACCAGTTGGTCAAACTGCATTAGTCAGAATACAGCAAGACTCCATTGGAAGAAACAGCATTACTATGGTAAGTAATTTTTTCTCACCTCCTGTAGGCCTTAAAGAAGGGGAGGTCTAAGAAGTGCTTATTACAGCAGTCCCTATGTGCACCATGACTACCAAGTTTAGAGGGGCACGGGGAGAGGCAGCGATAGAAAAAGAGCAAGTTGTCAAATGTCTGCCTCTGCTCCTCCAGCCCAGGCAAAGCCCAACTCCTGACAATTTTGCCCATGTTACCATTTGTGCACTGCTAATAGGAAGGCCCCTTTTTTATTATCTCCAGGAATGGAATAAAATTACCACAGACAAGTGAGTACAGAAGGTAGTATGATGGAACTTAACCTTTCAATTTGTAACATTTCCAGGCTTCAGTCAAATTAGAGCATTTCAGCTCAAACTGCTGAGCAGAAAATCCTATTGGAACTGGAGGTGAAAAAGCTACTGCAGCTAATTGCAATGGAAAGAGTACCTGTTTCTCAGCTGGGAAAATGACTACTTTACGGGCACTTTCTCACCCCCAAGAAAAATAGTGAATGGTGACCCATTTTGGACCTGAGGTTACTGAACAGGCACTTGAAAAGGGAAAAGTTTAAAAGGGTAACACTGCAGTCAGTCATCCTGTCCTTTCAGAAAGTGGGTTGGCTGGGGTCCCTGGACCTGAAAGATGCCTACTTTCTTATGCCAGTTAGGTCAATCCACAGAAAATATTTGAGGTTCAGGGTAGATTTCTCACAGTACCAATTTTTCATCCGTGCCTTTTGGTTTAACCTCGGCTCTAAGAGTGTTCACAAAATGCCTGTCAGTGGTGGCAGCACACCTGCATATGTAGGGTACTGTGGTGTTCTATCTCGATGACTAGCTAATATGCAGGAAAACAAAGGAGGAAGTAGTGCACTCAATTCAAACTGTAATGAGCACATTGCACAAATTGGGTTTGCTTCTGAACTTTAAAAACAAATCCCACTTAGACTGCAATCAGACACTAGCGTTCATAGGCACAGAGCCGAGCACAGTACAAGAAAAGGCGTATCTGCCACTTCAAAGGACAGAAGCCTTTATTCAGTGTGCAGATTCATTTCAGGCAGGCCACTAAAAGTCTGCCCAGGAATTTCTACAGTTGCTAGGTCACATGGTATCAACCACAGCAGTGGTACTATTGGGCAAGCGCCACCAAAGAAGGTACTGGCACCAAAGAACTGCTCCTCTGGAGCAGCTAGTACCAGCCACTCAGTGTCTGGTATAAGCACTAGATTGATGGAAGAAGATAAACAACCTCAGAGAGGATATTCCCTTCTTTTAGCCATCACCAACAAGGATCCCAACAAGAAATGCCTCCCTTTTGGGACAGGTCTGACATCTGGGGGATCATACAGCAAATGGATTTAGGGACTCAGGAATGATAGGAGAACATAAACCTGTCGGAACTCAGGGTAGTACTCCTATCCATGAAGTCGTTCTTCTCCCTGCTGCGAACCAAACCGTTCTGATAAAGACAGACAATACAACCGCAGTGCATTACATAAACAAGGTGGAGGGTACCAGATCCTCAAAATTTTTTACAGAGGCTATGAAGATACAGAATATATAGCATAGTCTCTGAATGCAGGTATTTCTGCAGTAAATTTAGCAGGTAAGGGCAACGTATTAGCGGACTTACTGAGCATAATAGATCTGGTGACCCACAAATGATCTCTGAACCAGCAAGTATTTGACTCAGTGTTTTAGTGACGGGGAATTATGGTGGTGGACCTGTTTGCCTCTTGGGAAGAACAGAAAGCGCCCCCACTTTTGACTTTTGTTGCAGAGTCTCTCCCCCCCCTCCCCCACCAACAGGGGCAGTCCCATGGGATGCTCTATCCTGTACCTTTAGGGGCAAATTTATCTATGCTTTTCCTCCATTCCCACTGATCCAAAGGGTCCTCTTGAAATTGTCAGAGGAGTTTGTAGAAGTGATCTTGATACTACCTGACTGGGCCAGGTAGACTTGGTACTCCCTGCTGTTGACAGTGTCACAGAGAACTCCTATAGTTCTACCTCTGAGGGAGGATCTCATTACCCTGTTCCAGGGCACAGTGCCTCACCCAGACCTCAGACTGCTTCCTTTGAGAGCATGGCCCTTGAAGAGCTAGAGTATTCTAGCCTTAATCTCTCAAATCAGGTGTTCGAAGTTTTAAAGGTTACTAGGAAGCCTGCAACCAGAAAAACATATGTCAAAGTGGAAAATATTCCATGTCCGATGTACTTCTCACTAAATATCAGCTATGACTGCAGACTTGTCAGTGATTCTGGATTTTCTGTAGCGCTCCGCATTGTCAATGGGTATTCAGAACAACTGGGTATAATGCACCCCTACCAGGGGATGGCACAGCCCAAGCTTTTAGAATGTTGAGCATATGAGGATTCCAAGCAGCAGCAACTCCCCAGTTCAGCTGTGTCATTGAAAGGGGACAGAGCTACCTTTAACTTCTCTCAAGATTTCAACATTTCTGTTGGGGCTGCAATTCTGCATAGCAGGTTGGGCTGCCTGGTTCCAGGGAGCACCCCTAAACTAAAATTGTGCCTGTTAAAGGGACACTGCCAACCCCCTTAGGTCTCACATTATCCCTAGTTTTAAAAACATATTTTATGATTGCCAACATTCTGTAAAGATTGCTGATGTGGCTAGTATTTTGATTCTGACTCTTTTTTTTTTTTTTTTTAAAAAGTGAAAAACAGACTGCCCACCATACTGGTGTTACCACACAAAAACAATTTTGCTTACATTCCTTGATCAACTCCCACTGTATCCCTCCTGGACTTGGGAACACCTCCAGCAGAGCCTAGCCACTCATGATGCAGTGGGGTTCAGGTGGCTACTGCCTCATGAGTGACTGCACTGTTTGGGGGCGCTCGTAATGCTCAGGAAGTGTGCAGTAAGAACAGATCCAGGAGTGTAAACTAAACAAGGTTGTTTTTAAGCATACATTAGCATGCATTTCAGTTCTACAAAACAAACAGCAACATCAATGAATTTTAGAGAAGGTAAGCAATCACAAAATGTAGGTTTTTAACTAGAAATAATATGATGAAAAACAGGTTGACAGTGTCCCTTTAAGCTGAAGCTTTCAAATTGGCTAACCTGCTTTACCTATTTCCATTCATGGACTAGGAGCCACTTCTGCCATGCTAGGGTGTTCTAGTGGTCTCCGTTTAAAAAAAAAAAGAAAAAAGTGTGCCACAGGTAGGTACATTCTGTTTTATTTCTGGGGCAGTATAGGCCTCCAGGAGGGTTTCCTCTGCGTTTGCGTCGCCCCACCCCCATTTTCAGGTGATATTGATGCTACTTAAAAAGAAAAAAATTTTTTTTTTTTTTTTAATGTGAGGACATTGTATTGTCATTGTACCACTAACAGTGACTGTACGCTGTCTCAGGCAACGTTTTCTTCAGTGAGCTGCTGGGGACTCGGACACTCTCTGTTAAACATCACTGCTTGTTTTTCATCTTTGTATTGTATTTGCGTTCAGAGGGTTTTGAGTGCTTTCCTTTCACCTCAGCCTTCTGAGCATTCCCACTACTACCATAAAGCTATTTTCAGCGGTTGGATGCATGCTGCTTCTTCAGTTGGTTTTCGCGCGCTTGCCTTTCACACACCAGTGGGAGCACGCAAAGTGTATAATATTTGACACAACTGCATGAGAGTGCACGCAAGTTGCATGGTGAATGCATCAAGTGCACTTTTTGTGCACACTCCTATTCTTTGGATTGCATAGTCTTTGACACAACTGCGTGACAATGCACGCAGGCTGTGTTGTGAACGGACACAAATGTGCATTTTGCACACACACACTCCTATTCTTCATATACACAATTGCGTTCCTGTGCACACAAGTTTGCATGCATGGGCATTTAGCGTGCCAACATCGCATAGGATCTCTCAGCACAAGCAAGCTATTTATTTTCTCTAGTTCTGTCACTGTATTATAACAGTTTTAATTATAAACAATACTGTCATATTGGCACCATGACTTATTGTAGACCATTAAGTATGAAAAGTTATAAGACCTGCAAAGGGTGGTAAGGGCCTCCCCTGTGGGTTCCTGTTGCCCTCTTTGTGCTGCCCAGCACAATATTTCTCTAACAGTTCCCTCCAGCTGGTCCTTCAAACTGGGCAGGGAGGCACCTGGTTCTTCAGTTGGCAGTGGCAAAGCAGAATTGTGAAAAACATCACTTTTGTTGCTCCTTGGCGAGCTTTTGAGCCCTGATGTCCCACAGGTTATTCCAGCAGACACATCTGACCCCATACTGGGCCCCTCAGGTTAGGGGGGCCCACACAGGCATGTCCAGGTGTGTCGCAGTGATAAGAGGCGGCGGAGACAGATGTGCAGGCAGATCCTGACCCTGACTACTTGAATGTCAGGATGAGAATTTAAGGGATCTTGGGGAAGCTCCTGACCTTTATATAACAACAACAAAAAAAGAGTTGCTTTCTGAAGACGAGGACGTCCCCTCTGAGGAGGAAGAACAAGAAGGGGAGTGGACGGAGCCCAGGTGAAGGATTCCAGTTCCTCCCTGGTTTGACAAGTCCTTGACTTTTTGATAGCTGAGGAGCTAGATCCTTTCAGGTCAAGGAGGAACAGTCTGTGGAGGCGGTAGACAGCAGTCCAATTCTGTCTGTGTCCTCCTCTGCTCCAAAGTGTTTGCAGAGTTTTCTTCACTGTGACCAAATTATTGAGCAAGAATGGGCTGGTGTGGATCAGAGAAAGTTTCTTCCAAAACTGAAGGCGTGGCCTTCTCCATTTTTAGAGACGAAGATGTCTGTTATAATTCAGTATAATATAGTCTTTTATTGTCATATAATAATAATATACTTTATTTATTGTGCGCCTTTCAAATTTCAAGGCGCAGTACAATAAGATATAAATACAAAAATCAGCATCATAAAACCAGACAAAATCAAATCAGAAAACAGTACAACCATAGGCTTTTTTACATAGTCATGTAGACTGTAGTTAATATGTATGATGAAAAATCGATAAAGTTTATTCAATAAAAAAAAAATATTTGCAGGTGTGAAGCCTGTCCGTTGGTGGACAAGGCTGTCTGTAGTTCATCAAACACACCGCCCTGCCTATCGAAGGCTATCTGACCTTAAGACCAGTAAGTAAACCAGTGAGCTTGAAAAAGATGAAAACATGGGCAACAGAGTAAGGGAAGAAACCACTACCATGCTGTCCTGGCTATGATAAGGGTTAACCATTTATTACTACTAAGTAGTCCTTCTTTAGATTTAAAATTATCAGGATATAATAGTGTGGTCATTTTCTTAAGATTTTATATTAGATTGATGAGTACAGCACTTTGAATAAATGAGATTTGTATTTGTTACATATTTGTGTTATGAAAAGGTGTTATTAATGATTGATACATATTAATGCTGTTTGATATTTAGATGACTTTGTAACCATTCTGTATTAAGGACCCCACTGAAAATTAGCTCTGCTGCCGGCCCGGTGGCACTGAGGGTTGAGGCGCTGGACGCCACAACTCACACCACGCCGGGAACCCGGGTGCTGAAGCTGACTCGGGTCGTTGGTTGGGTCGGCCGGGGGGAGAGCATGGCTTGAACGTCCCACGACAGCTCGCCATCTCCGGGGAGGGTAAGGGGATGGCCTATGCCCATGCTCCTTGTACGTGACCTTGAGCATGAGCCTGGGGGCACCCAAGCCCCGCTTGGTGGGTACGGGCGGCCAAGTAGCGCAGTGGACGTCGGTGCTCAGCGTCATGACGTTGGGGGATTTCACTGCGTCGGGGAAGAAAACTGGAAATACACCTGCCAGTTCTGGGATGATTGACTTCTTGGGGCATGCCACCAATTTGCCCCTGCTCGCCGACCACCTCCGAGGCCTGACGAAATGTAGGATTACGGGGGTCAGAGTCCCACCTTGTCCCCGCTCGGGGGGGGGGACCGAAGCTCCATGGAGGACTGGGAGGTTGGTTCAACAGGGCAGTCGGCAGGAGGATGACCCCTTAGATGTCCTGAAGGAATCGGAGCTGGCAGGCAGTAGGGGAGTATAAAGTATAATTACAAAAAAAAAAGAAAATGAGCTCTGCTCAGTTGGGCAATCCGTATTCATATGTAAAATTATGAATAAAATATACTACTACTACCTGAAGATAAGGACTACCCATTATTGGATCATAGCATTAACCAGGATCATCATAGGAGGAACCAGGTGATGGGTCTGGCTTGGATGCTAGGTTCTGGAAAGTTTTGGGATAGGTGAGTTGGGTGTTTGAAGGTGGGGTTTGGGATATAGCACTGTATGGCAGCAGTAGAAACATAGAATTTGTTATAGAAACTTGTTTGTTGGCAGATAAGGATCATTTGGTCCACCTAGTCTTTCCAATTTTTCCTTGCATATACTGTCACTGTAGACACTACCTGATCTCTGGCTACCCACCCCTTAGGTAAAGGAGGAAGGACTTGGGAGAATCCAGAACAAAAATCTGGAAGAATAAATAATGAAAGAATAGGAATAATGGTGAGAAGAAGAGAAAGAAAATTCAAATATGGAAGGCAGTATGCTCTAGTGGTTAGAGTGCAGGCTTGGAAACCAGAATCCCACCATGGTAGCTTACTGTGGGACCCTGAGCAAGTCATTTAACCTCCCAGTAGCCCCAATCTACCCAGCTGTAAAATCATGGCTAGAAGCAGCATGACCCCCACAGAAAACAAGATGTTGCATCTCACCTGGGTCATCCTGGGTAAATGAATTGTGACATAAAGAGATGAAAGAAAATGTGTGATATGCATGTTGCTGATGTGCTTTCTAAAATATTAGGTCTGTAGGTTCCTCAGTGTTGGGATGGCATTTTACGTTAACACTTTAGATTCTCACACACAGGAAGGATTAATTCAAGGGACTTTCATCTGTGGACCATTCTGTCATCCAACAGCACTAGATTACCCCCTTCAAGGAGGTGTCAAAGATCAAAGCTTTGATGACTCTCAGCAGTTGTTGCCAAATTCTAATACAGCCAGCTCAGGTCCACAAAATCAACCAATCCATAAATTTAAATCCCTCTTTAAGACTCACCTTGTTTCTGCTGCTTTTGAAAATGAATCTTCCTCCACCTCACCATCACCCAGTTCCTCTTGTTACACTGTCTGTACATCTGGATCTCTGTATTTTTGTAGGTAATTTATTACAAACTGCCATTCCTATGTTCTCATCCTCCCTTCCTAATTTTCTCACAAGTTCAGCGTTGCTCTGGTCACTTTCTATTAGCACACCTCTCCACAGTCCCCAGCCTGTCTTCCAGATTCCACTTGTGGTGGACACAGGCTAGTGCAAACAAGTCCAGAGCCACAGTAATAGCCATCAACTGCAGCTACTGCACTTCCCTCTACTTCTGACAGCATGCCCAAGATGTTAAATACTGCCCTAAGCTTTTCTGGTTTAAGATCATGTTTAGAGCAATATTGAACCATCCCCCAAGAGGGGTGTTACATTCGGGGCGATACATTCAGGGGGCCACAGGGATCTGCAGCATTGTCATTGGACCAATCAACTGGATCAATACTGACATATGAGATGCATGGCCCCTGAGAGAAGACAAAATCCAAGGTACAACCAAGATCATGGGTCACAGAGGTTACTACTACCTGTGTGAGGTCTAGTGAGTTCATCAGCTTGTTGAATTGCTAAGCAGATTTTGACTGTTCATCGTCAACCAATGCGTTGAAGTCCTAATGTACAATTAGGGGGACTCCATTACCAGATTGATGATGATGTTGTCAAATTCCTGCAGGAACTCCTGTTCCCACCCCGATGGATGGTACAGCAGAAGTATCCTGTATCCTCAACATTCAGGCAACCTTGTGTCACTCACTTAGTGGGTCATGGTTGCTCATCTCCTCTCCCATTACATTACCTTTTCACAAAAACTAATGAATTGTGGGCCCAAATCCAAAGGGGTGATCTCTCTTCTCCAGTAACTGCTGATCTATTTCTCTCCTTCCCACTGTGGCTAAGTTCCACTTTTCCTGACTGTACCTCTTTTTTCACTTCTTTTCAGTCTGGTTTTAAAAAGTCTCATTTCACTTCTACCTCTCTTCTTAGGCTCACTGATGCTATCATCTCTGGCATGGATCAGGGCCTTGTTACCGCTGCTGTTTTTGTCCACTTAGTCAAAGCTTTCAGTGCTGTAGTTCATTCCATTCTGATGGATAAGCTTAAGGCAGCTGGACTCCGTATCTTCTGTTGAGTGGTTCTGCTCCTACCTTGAGGGCAGGTTGTAGAACTCTCCAGCAGTCAATGGAAAAAGATGACAGAGGAGGTGGAACTGAGTTCCTGTGGGCTCCTGCCCAGTTGAACCTCTGCTGACCTGTAGTTGCTAGCCTCCTCCCTGCTGCTGTTGTGGAGAGGGACTACATCAGCTCTTCTCCAGTCCTCTGGAACCATGCCCGTTTCCAGTGAGCTGTTAAATAAGGCTGTCAGTGGACCAACTAGCACCTTCCTGTGTTCTTATAGAACTTTTGGGTGTATTCTGTCTGGTCCCGTAACTTTGTTCACCTTCAGAGCAGCAAGTCTATGCCAGACTCTTTCCTCTGAAAATGGACTTGTGTCCACCTCCTCCCTGTTCCTGCCGTTCCATATTGGTCCATGTCCCCCTCCCCTGTGAAAAAGTACTTGTTTAGGATGTCTGTTTTTTCTTGATCCTCTTCTGAGCAGTCCTCCCCCTTTGCCTTTCTAATCATCACTGTCATTCCCCTTGCTTTTCTCTTCTCATAATTTATCTGAAGAATGTTTTATCCCTGTTAGCGACCCCTTTGGTGATCCTCTCTTCTGTGTGCCCTTTGCTTTCCTTACCTGATTCCCTCTACTTTACTAGTATACCTCCCTGTCCTCCTCCCTCCGAGTTTCTTTATACCATCTGAAAGCCACCCTTTTTCCTTGACCATCTTTGCCACTTCCTTCTATCCTTACTTGCTTCCTTCACACAGAGGTCGGTTACTTTAATTATGTCTTCCCTTATTTTTCCCCACTGTGCCTCTACCCCACCCCTTCCCTCCAAGGCAGTTTCTCTGAGGCAGTCCTTATTTCTTAAAAATCCATCCTCCTGAAGTCCAAGGCCTTCATCCTCACGTGGTTAGGCTCTGTTCCTGTCTTTAATGTTAAATCACACTTTACAGTGATCACTGGTACCCAGGAGACCACCCACTGTGACATTAGCAACACTGTCCCTGTTTGTAAGCATGAGGTCCAGCACTGCCCCATCCTTAGTGGGTTCTCTGACTAGCTGCCTGAGAAATGCCCCCTTTAGGGAGTCGAGCATGACCCTGCTCATTGTTGAAGCTGCAGTTGGAAGCTCCACTCCACGTCTTGTAGATTGAAGTCACCATCTAGCAGCTCCTCCCTCTTAATTGCCATACTGATGATGGTTTCCCCAAATGCCTTATCCAACTCCCCTCCCTGTGCTGGAGGTCTGTGTACTATGCCAGTATAGATAGCGGCCTCTAAGCCTGTCTCCAGAGTGACCCACAGAACCTCCAGTCCCTCCTTTTCCACATGGTGCCCCTGCACCTCTGTGACCTTGATTCCCTTCCTCACATACAAAACAACCCCTACACCCTGCCCTGTCTTTCCTGAAAATAGAGTAGCCCTGTATGGCCATGTCCTAGTCATAGTGTTCGGTGCACCATAACTCAGTTATGGCCACGAAATCTAGGTCTGCCTCCATCATGATGGCTTTCAGGTAAAAAAAGTTCTTTCCAAGACTTCTTGCATTGGTGCACGTGGCTCTCCATGCCTTCCTCCCCCCCCCCATGCCATGCTTCCCCCTTCCATTCCTGCCTGTTTTTCACTGAAGCTTCCTTGACTCGCCTCTTCCTTTTTACCTTCCTCATTCCTTGTCTCCTTCAATCCTCTATCCTCCCTTACCTGGACAGAGAGTGTACAGTACTGAGTGCCAGGTATAAATAACTGGGAGCAAGGAAGGATTGCTATCAACTACAATGGGAGCCAGCCATGCCACTAGTGGATCCAGCTATATAGCTGAATAGCACCTGCTACCCTCTTGGGCCTGCAAACAGTAGTTTAGCTTAATCTGGGCTTTAAAAGGGAACATCTTATATTTTTCAGGGAAAGTCCTACCCCCCCCCTTGACAAAACTGCTGTCCCTTAAAAAAATTTTACATATGCCCCTGAGCTATGCGGCTGGCAGAACTTAAGGTTAAAGGTCAGGAATGGAATGTTGTGTTCATGTGAAGAGTTGCAATTCCCATAATGTACTGTGTACAAACCTATGAACTGTCATTTGAGGGTTAGGAGGAGGTATAGAAGGGACCTTGGGATTATTATATCTGATGACCTCAAGGTGGCAAGGCAATGCGACAAGGTGGTTCCACCAAGCTGTATCAGCAACAAAGTTGTCTAAATGCGGGACAGTGACAGCCACAATGTCGACAGTTGAAATTTCGCCTGTCAGACATTGGCTGTTTTTTTTAGGGGGGCATTTCTCCCTGCACCCCCCAATCTCTAGAGATCCAACTCCAAGTCAGATGTCACTCAGAAGGGGGCATATCATGGGGAAACAGCAACATTTTGCCAGTGGGACCATTACAGTGACAATTTCGAATTTAATTAAAATTGTCACTGTAATGACTTTCGCTGTCAAAATGTCGCTGTTGCTACATGATATGTGACAAGGCAGTGGGTAGGGCCAGCAGAATGCTGGGGTGCATAGAGAAGAAAATCACCAGCAGAAGAAGAGAGGTGGTGATACCATGGTAATGATCATTGGTTAGTGCCCCCACTCTCCAACAGTACTGTATCCAGTTCTGGAGACTGCATCTCAAGAAGGACACAGACAGAGTGGAGGCTGCCCAGAGGAGGGCAACTAAAATGGTGCAGGGGCTGTGTCACAAGCCCTGTAAGAAGAGAATGAGGGATCTCAATATGTACACCCTGAAAGAGGAAGGGGGCAACATGATGGAGACCCATAAGTTCCTCAAGAGGGGAGACTTTTTCAGAAGCGAAGGGTCATAAGACCAAGGGGGCATGCTAAGCAGCTGGAAACAGAGGAATTTAGGAGGGATGTAAGGAAGTACTTCTTCACTGAAAGAGTGGTGGACACCTGGAACAGTCTTCCAGCAGAAGTGGTGGGGTTCAAGCATGCACAGGATAGGTACAAAGGAATCTTGGTAGGAAAGCAGGGGGAGTGGAGAAGTAGCCAGAGATCAGGTAGAGTCTGCGGTAACAGTATAGTCAGGGAAAAATGGGCAGACTGGTTGGCCAATGGGTCCTTATTTGTTGACACATTCTATGTTTCTGTGTTCCACTATGCTAGTAGCTTTGGGTGTTTTCACTTTTACATGCACTTGGGACACTGTAGCATATTTTTTTTTTTAAACTGTGTATAATTTAGCCTGTATGTAACTATTCCTACTGGACTTTGTTCACCTGTTCACTGCTGCTATCCTCCATGGGACCCCCATGAAAATGAGATACTGCATCTCATGGGGTTATCCAGGTTTGAGTCATTTCAAATAAATGATTGGGGACTGGGGTTCCACCTGGAGGGACACCAGCCTATACTGGCAGGATGGTCTGCATCTGTCCAGGAAGGGAACAAGTCTTTTGAGCAATCGGTTTAAATGCTTCATTGGCAAGCTTTTAAACTAGTCAATGGGGGAGGCACTGACAAGCAGCAGAAAAATCCCAGCCTCTCCCTACAAAACAGGGTACCAAATGAGAAAAAGACCAAGGTAGAACGGTCAATGGGGATGCTGCAACAGAAGGTAAGGCCATCAAAAAATGGAGAGCAATGAGTACCAATGCCCGTAGTCTAGGTAACAAGCTTCCTGAATTAGTGGCCTTGATGGTGGAGGAACATCTGGATATCGTGGCAGTCACAGAAACATTGTACACACAAACCATGACTGGGACGTAAACATACCAGGATACACTATCTACAGGAGGACAGGGAGGGTAAAGAGGGAGGAGTAGTTCTTTACATAAGGGAAGGAATAAAAGCAACAGAACAAAAGGGTAAACAGGGAGAGAGAAGAAGCACTGTGGGTAAATTGGAGACAGGCAATGGCACCACAATCCACACAGGGTTATGACACGACCTCTTCTCAGGGGAGGAAATGGACAAGGAAATGATAGAAAGTATACTTAGAATGGCAGAAAAGGGGAGATATTGCTGATGGGTGATCTGAATATGCCAGATGTTAACTGGAGTGCAGTTGCAGCTGCCACTCTCAAGAGTGCAGTTATTCTAGATGCCCTACAGGGGCATGCCTTGAGACAACTAGTACTGGAGCCCACTGAGAGGAGCAATATTAGACTTGATACTCTCAAATGGAGATGGAGAGAGGATCACAGATGTAGAAGTGGGTAGCCATCTGGGAACTAGTGACCATCGAACAGTATGGTTCACAATAAACACAGCAATAGAGTCAAGCCATACAAAGACAAAAGTACTGGACTTTAGGAAGGCTGACTTTGCCAAAATGGGTGAGTGCCTAAGGAATGCACTAGCAAACAGGGGAAGGAGGTGGAAGAACAATGGGAATAATAAAAACTGCCATCACAGAGGTAACGAGCCTTTGTGTGAAGCAAATAAACAAAACAAAATGATGTAAGAAACCACTATGGTTCTCAAAGGAAGTGGCAGTGAAGGTTCAAGAGAAAAAGAAAGCATTCAGGAAGTACAAGGAATCGCAGAAGGAGCAGGACAGAGAACTGTATCAGTTAAAATAAAAGGAGGCTGGGAAGGCAGTCAGAACAGCAAAGGCCCAAACCGAGGAAAAGATAGCCAACTCAGTTAAGAAGGGGGATAAAACCTTTTATAGGTACATCAGGGAGCGAAGGAAGACCAAGGGAGCGATAGTGAGGCTTAATAAAGCGGAGGAGGGTGGGCAGAGGAGACTGTGAAAAGGCAGAGATACTAAACAAATATTTTGCTCAGTATTTACAAAGGAAGAGGGAGGTACATAAAACAAACAGTAGTAACACGCTGGATACAGAAGTTGATACCAGCCCATTTACAGAAGAAAGGGTTCTGAAAGAACTCTTAAAACTGAAGGTGGACAAAGCAATGGGGCCTGATGGGATTCATCCCAGAATTCTAAAAGAACTAAGGGTAGAACTAGTGACACCACTGACTACCCTCTTTAACAAATCATGGGAGGATGGGTGGTACCCGAGGACTGGAGGAGGGCAGATGTGATTCTCCTTCACAAAAGTGGGAGCAAGGCAGAAGCAGGAAACTATAGACCTGTTAGTTTAACCTCAGTGATAGGGAAAATGATGGAATCACTTCTAAAGGAAAGAATTGTCGAGTATCTAGAGGCCAGAGGGGCACATGACCCTAGGCAGCATGGATTCACAGCGGGAAGGTCATGCCAGACAAATCTGATAGATTTCTTTGACTGGGTGACCAAAGTAGTAGATCAGGGAGGGGCTGTGGACATGGCCTACCTAGACTTTAGCAAGACATTTGACACAGTCCCACACAAAAGATTAATATATAAGTTAGCCAGCCTGGGAGTGGGTCCCAAGATGACAGCCTGGGTAAAGAATTGGCTGGAGAATAGGACACAGAGAGTAATAGTAAATGGAGTCCACTCAGAAGAAAGGAGGGTTACTAGCGAGGGGTACCGCAGAGGTTCAAGTTAGGACCAGTCCTCTTCAATGTCTTTATAAGCGACATTGCAGAAGGACTGGAAGGAAAAGTATGTCTCTTTGCAGATGACACTAAGATCTGCAACAGAGTTGATGCACAGGGTGGGGTGGAAAGGATGAGAAGGGACTTGGCAAGGTTAGAGGAATGGTCAAATGTGGCAGCTTGATTCAATGCTAAGAAGTGCAAGGTAATGCACCTAGAAACAAAAACCAGGGAAGAGTACACAGTGGGGGTGAGATACTAACAACAACAAAAATGGAAAGGGACCTGGGGTAGTCATATCAGATGACCTAAAGGTGGGCAAGCTATGTGAGAAGGCAGCAAGGAGGGCTGGGGGGATACTAGGATGCATAGGAGAGGCATCACCAGTAGAAAACAGGAAGTTATTATCCCTCTGTACAGACAGCTGGTGAGACCCCATCTGGAGTACTGTGTGCAGTTCTGGAGACCCAATCTCCATAAAGACATAGACAGGATGGAAGCTGTCCAGAGGAGGGCAACTAAAATGGTGCAGGGTCTGCACCGGAGGACATATAGAGAGACTTAAGGAGCTTAATATGTATAGCCTCGAGGAAAGAGAGAGAGGGGGACATGATAGAAACTTTCAAGTACCTCAAGGGAATCAACAAAGTCCAAGAGGGTAGCATCTTTCAAAAAGAGGTGTGCAAGAACAAGAGGCTACAATTTGAAGATAGAGGGGCTCAGAGGGTAATTTAAGAAGTATTTTTCACAGAGAGGGCTGTGGATGCATGGAATGGCCTTCCGAGGAGAAGTTGTGAGTCAAAATCAGTGGTGGAATTCAAGCATGCATGGGATAGTCATAAGGCAATTCTGGGGAGTGGGGGTAGGAAGAAGTAGGCTGCTGGTTAACTGGGATCTGCAGCTTATCCAGTAGGTAGGGAAATGGGCAGACTGGGTGGGCCAAGCGGTCCTTATCTGCCGTCAAATTCTATGTTTCTATGTTTCTAAATACAGGATGTTCTTTCACTGGATGTCACATATGTAATGTGTTTCGGATGTCTTGCACTTTCTACTGTAAACAGTGGCCATCTGGAGCTGGGTTGTATATATCAACACTGTAATGGTCAATAAAATTAGTATAAAAAAAGTTGGTCACTTTTGGGAAACCATTTAAAACATTATGTTTACATACAATACCATTTGTATGCTATATATTTTCTGTATTTCTGTTCCTTTTACTCTTCATTATTGGGTTCATTTACATGGAAACAGGATTTTTGTCCTCAGCTGATTTATTCCTGCTCTTTGATCCTTTGAAGAAGCCACAGAATCCTCTGCTTGTGACATCATATCCATTCCCACAGCAACAAACTGTGATGTCATAAGCAGAGCATTATGACTGCAACAAAGGAGTAAGCAGCAGAAGCAGGTGAAGTCTAGGGGACAAAGGTCCTGTTTCCATTCAGATTAACCTAATAATTTAGAACAAATGGATGAAAAATGCAGACACTATATATAAAATAAGCTTTATTATGTCTAAATATTATGGGCTGGATTTTCAAAGAGTTACATCACGTTTATAGTGCAGGTGCACTAACTGCTGCATAACACAAATGACGAATGCATCAAAATAATGATACATGGGCCATTTTCTTGCAGTAAAGTGCCGAAATTGTTACACATAGGTCAAAACATTTGGAAATTGCCCCCAAACATATTTGCACATTTGACATGACACAGGCTGTGCCTGTAATCAGGGAAGGTGCCTGCGTCATCTGTTCTGAAAATACAGCCCTAGGTCTTTAATGCAGCTGCATTTGATAGTCGGCAAAAAATGTCATCATATAGTTTTTAGAATTGCGGTAATATATTTCTGACATAGTCATCATCAGTATATTTATATTTCTCTCATTAGTTTTAAAACAGCTGCATTACTAATTTAATAATTGACAACTCAAGTCATTAGAGATAGCCCAACCCATATTTAGAAATCCATACACTTGAGGTTACTTTTTGACTTTACATCTGGGTGCAGCGAGGGACATAGCAAGATGGGTAAGAAATAGGCACAAGAGGAGGCAGCAGAGGATTGCAATTAATGGTGTCAAATCAGATGAAGGGGAGGTCATGAGTAGAATGCCACAAGGATCCATCCTGGGTCCAGTCCTCTTCAATATGTTCATCAGCGACATTGGAGAAGGAATCCGGGACAGGTTGTGTCTCTTTGCAGATGACACTAAGCTCTGTGTGAGGATAAGGGTAGATGGCAGTAAGGGAACTAAGGAGCTGCAGAGTGACCTGCAAAGACTATAGAGAGGTAGTTTAAGATTTAGCAGTTTAAATTCAATGCCAAAAAGTGTAAGGTGATGCACCTAGGGAACAAGAACCTCAGGACAGAGTACTGGGTGGGAAGGGTAAAGCCGAGCACTACAGCTAAAGAAAGGGACCGAGGAGTCATCATTAGTGACTCCCTTAACTCATTTTATCCTATTGTCACTTAGAATGTTCAGGTAGCCTCTGCCTGCTGCTAGAACACCTGTGTGCCTGAAGGGGTTTTAGATCTGCAGCATTCATACAAACACACTGTGCTTAAACCTACACATCTTAAAAACCATACATCCAATTTTAAAACTGTAAAAAGAAAAGTTTTTCAGGACAAAAAGTTTTTGAAAATGAGTGAGGTTTGGTAATGTCTGTTTTACTGGATTTAATGTTGTGTAAGGTTATTTTCATATTTTAATAAATTCTGATGATTTTATCTAAATATAATTATGCTCTGTTTACTTAGTCATGCAAAAATATTACATTTCTGTAAAATTGTTGATTAAAATAGTTAAAAATATACAATAAACATCTGCCATTGTCTAAATATAAATTTTGCAAGTTTTTACTATTTTTTAGTTAGAAATCAATATCTGAATCTCTTGTTATTACAGTTTGAGTTTTTTGTTCCACTCCACTGGTTGGAATTTTTGCAGTGTTCAATTCTTCCTACCCACTGATTTTAGTTTATGAATCTGATTATCAATTTTTTTTGTTTTTCTCCTAGTTTAGTAAGAACATATTTACACATTACCTTAGAAGGACATATCAGGAAGTGATGCAGGAAGGAAGTGCTTTGTGAGGTCAAGTGATATAAACAGGAAGAACACTTCCAGTGTAGGTCAGTGAGCTGACACAGGAAATGGAGACATTTGTTAGTGCTGGAGGGCTCTCTATGATTAATTGCATATGTGCTGTAGTTAAAATGTATAATTTCATTGAAATAAACTATTTTATTTTATTTTTTGCAATAAAATCCCATTATAAGTATAGGAAACTGTATTTTATTTGTGCTGTTTGCTTTATCATACTGTAAATGAAGCATGATGTTGTTCATGTAAAGGTTCACAGTCTTTCAGTAAACATCACGTTACATAAATCTGTGTATTATTTAATTTCTTGGCATAATTTATTTTTTGGGGTTGTATTATGGGATGGTTTAAGGTGAGGGAATGACTGTATGAGGAAGCACTGTGTGTTAGTGGTGGTGGTGGTGGGGGGGTCCTGCATTCATAATACAGGCTCAGATGCACTTCATATGTTCTGGGGGGAAATGAGAGGGGCTGTATGCATCTAATAATGGTGCTAACAGACACTGTAGATACATTATGGGTATACGTATAGGATGATGAAATTGCTGAAAAGGCACTGGTAATTTGGGGTATACTGTGTCATGGGAAAGGGGGTGGGTGTGCCTGTACCAAGGAATGATGCTCATAGGCACTGCAGTCATTTTGTGTCATGAATTGGCACCCGTCCTTGAGGGTATACTCAGTTGTAGGGAAGCAGGTGGGGCTGCCTGCACCTGGTAATGGTGTTCATATGCCATGCAGAAACATTTGTGGGTACACATACAGGGTGATGACATGTACACCTGTCAAGGTTGTGTACTATGCGCTGTGTCACATGGTTTGCCTGCATACACATGTAATATGTTGCAACATTCAGTATGGCGCACTGTGTGGGTGGGAAGGAGTGTGGGTGTGCCTGCACCATGGAGTGATGCTCATTGGTGCACATGTGTACTGTGTGCTATGTTTCATTTGAATGGACTGTATCGTCATACACTGGCACTGATCACATCACGTGCATCAGAGGTAAGGGATGGTCTGAAGCATTATGAGCACAAGGACTAAAGTGGTTGTGGAGGCGATTCAAACTTGAATAGAACATTACAGTGCATCTGAGGGTAGTGTTGGAATGAATCCTGACGTGTACAATGGACTACACCATGGTGACTGAGGAGGGATCCATATCAATGTACGCATCACAGAGTGTCAGGAGATAAGGTTGGACTGAAGACTGATGAACAGATGGACTAAATCAGTGACTCTGGTGGGATTTGAACCTGAACAGCACTTTACAGTGCAGTAGAGGTTAGGGCTGGACTGACACCAGATCAGTCAATGGACAACACCATTGGCTGTGGAGGGATCTGAACCTGAAATGCACTTCACTGTTCACTACAGTTTGGAGCTCGAGGCATGCATGATAAGGGGATAGATTTTACAAGTGGCTGTAGAGGGATTTGAGCCTGAAGAATACTTTACAGTGCATCAGAGATTGGGGCTGAACTGATGTCATATGAATTGATGGGCTACACCAGTGGATGTACAGGGTTTTGAACATCAAGTGCACTTCACAGTGCATTATGGGATTGGTCTGGACTGCTACATGGTAAGTCGATGGACAACACCATCAGCTATGGAGGGATCTGATCCTGAAATGCACTTCAATGTTTACTACAGTTTGGGGCTCGAATGACACATGATAAGGAGACAGATCTTACAAGTGGCTGTGGAGGGATTTGAACCTGATGAATACTTTACAGTGCATCACAGATTGGGGCTGAACTGATGGACTACACCAGTGGATGTGGAGGGTTTTGAACATGAAATGCACTTCACAGTGCATTATGGGATTGGTCTGGACTGATGCATGGTAAGTCGATGGACAACACCATCAGTTCAGGAGGGATCTGAACCTGAAATGCACTTCACTGTCCACTACAGTTTGGGGCTCGACTGATGCATGGTAAGGAGCTAGATCTTACAAGTGGCTGTGGAGGGATTTTAACCTGAAGAACACTTTACAGTGCATCAGAGGTTGAGTCTGGACTGACGTCATACGAGTCGAGAGACAACACCAGTGACTGTGGAGGGATTCAAAACTGATTTGGCCTTTACAATGCATCAGAGATTGGGGCTGGACTGATGCTAGATAAGTTGAAAGACAACACCATTATTTTTCATTTTAAACAATCAGCAACTGCGTATTGAGGGAGAAAAACTCAAGTGCAGAGCATGAGACAAACATGCTACTGAGGCGGTATAGCGCAGTGGTTTAAGGCTCTAAGCTGCAAATCTGGTGACATCCAACAGACCAGACCTGGGTTTGAATCCCACAGCTTCCACTCGCATACTGTATGACCTGAGCAAATCACTTAACTTCCTGTGCTCCCAGGTTGCACTGTAAAAAGCTTTCAGCTTAGTGTGTCTCACCTGGTTAAATAATTAAAATTAATGCTACTGACCCTAACCCACTTATCATCCATACAGAGGAGCAACATGCCACATAGATTTTAATATATCCATAATCCGAACATAAACTCTTTAAAAGTAACAAAAGGTGCTGAATTCATGGGACCTCATCTAGTACATGCACAAGAAACACTCTCTCCCATCAGGAATGCTAGCGGATCCATAAGATGTGATCACACAGGATGACCAGAAATTATCTCAAAATGAACAAAGTAACAACTATGAAAACTTTTATCATAAATAAAAATAAAACAAATAAAGTAAATACAGATTACAAATCGAGGTTTTGGCACGAAATTGAGTGAGTATTTTAGGATAAGAGCAGCACCTCCATCTTGAAACTAAGTTTCTAGTCACCATGCTCTTCCTGCCCCAGTGTGTGCTCTGACTGGTTAATGGAAATAGTGATGTGTACAATAAGCATAGAGCAAGCATGGCAACAGTGAGGATCAATATGACCAAATAGTGACACACTACAGAGCTAGGGCGGGTGCAGGAGAGGGCTGTCACCCGTAACTGAAACATCAAAAAAAATAAATCACTGTACACTCCAGAGCCCAGAGAGCCACTTTCCCTCCAGTGACGGTTGTAAAAAAATACGAGTCCTTGCTTGAATGCTAAATAAGGATTTAGTCTAACGTTTCAGGCACACACATTGAATAGAATAGTGGAAGACACAGCAAAGATCTATGTGCAGGTTCCTTGCCGCCTGGCTAAACCAAGGTTTCGCTCAGTGGATGGTGCTGCATCTAAGACAATCCTTTATACCAGTTAAATTCAGAATTGATAATGTCAGAAAATCCACCAATCACAGAGCTCGATTTTAAATACAGAAATATTCAGCTCATTTAGTGGTATAAATGGACTAATAGTTATAACAATCATGATATCAGTGACAACATGTTACTGTAGAAAAATACCCCAAAAGACAAAAAAATACACCAAAGTGGTGACAGCCAATCGGATTGCTCGAATAAAAAAAAAAATTATAAAATTAAATATAGTGTAAACCTGATCAGCTTAGCATGTTACACTAAAACAAGATCATTTGTTGTTACGATACAAACTAATGGCAGAATGAACATAATACATTTTTCCCAGCACATGCAAAAAACAGTAAATTTATTTATTTATGTATTAAGGCTTGTTTTCTCAAAAATAGCCAATGGGAAACACATATTATATTAGGTAAAATCAGTAAGGTACGGTGTCCTTATTAGCTGGTACAACTCAATTCATCAAATGTAAACAAATGCTTGAGCTGCACCAAGAGAAAGATATGGACGTCAATTGGCGTCATCAGGCATTACAGCAAATGATTTAGGACGCCATATGGCGTCATCAGGAAAAAGAGGAATTTTTTTTTATGACACCATATGGCGTCATCAGGAAGGAATGAGTTAATCAAGCCAGTGCAACAAGGCCTATAGAAAGGCAAAAAGGATGCTTGGGTGTATCGGAAAGGGTATTATGACACGTACTTGGAATACTGTGCCCAGTTCTGAAGTCCTCACCTCAGGAAAAATGAGGACAGGCTAGAGACTGTGCAGTGAAGGGTGATGAGGATGATTCAGGGCCTGTGGGGCAGATCTTATGAGGATCAGCTCAAGGCACTTAACATGTTCCTGCTGGAGGGCAGGTGAGAGAGGGGAGATGTGATGGAGACCTTCAAGTTCCTGAAAGGAATAAACAAGGTGAACTGTGAGGAACTATTTAAGAGTCCAGCACAAGGCCACCAAGAAAGTCTGTGCAGTACGGGAACTTAATCATAAAATGTGTCTAAAAACTCTGGGGCTCTATTCTATGGATTATCGAAGACTCCGAGGTGACCTATGTTTAACATATAAAGCCTTTAAAAATAACTCTATACTAGAAACAATTAGTTTAACCCGAAATCTGTTAAAAATTAGTACCAGATCACACTTACTGAAATTAAGAGGAACCCAAAAAATACAAATAAGAGAAACCAGTGGTTTTCACAGAGAATAATTAATTTGTGGAATACTTTACCAAACAATATAGTAACAAGCACTTCCTTGACTGCATTTAAGACAAATCTGGATTTATATATGGGAGATGCAAAATTCAGTTTCCACCACTAGTGTTGGTGGCGGGTTCATAAAGGGCAGTTTTGCTCACCAAACTTGTAAACAAGCTATGAACCTACAAGTTCAAGGACACGGGCATGAGTAGAAATGGATGGGAGGGAGGTTCAAGAGGGATATGAAAAAAAAATGTTATTTTACAGAAAGGGTGGTGGAACCATGGAACAGTCTGCCTGCTGAGGCGGTGGGCACCAAAACCATACATGGTTTCAAGCACAGCTGGGACACTGTGAAGGGTATAGTGGTTACTCAGGGCAGTAGTAGAAGGGAGGCCGGGGGGGTAGCGAGGGCTAGTACCCTGTATGGACAGTAGATCCCAAGGCGTGATGGAGAATTACAGGCAGACTGGATGGGCCATTGGTCTTTTTCTGCCATCATTGTCTATGTTTCATACTGTGGCTGTATTAGGAGGGTGCTAGCAGATATTTCAGATGATAAATAGTACAGCACCACACCAAAATGTTTAATCTATTCAGAGTGGACAGGATCAGAGAGCAGAGACTTTTGAAGCTTTGAAACCTCATATCTCAGTCCTGGAGTGAAATGCAATGAAAAGAAAAAAATGAATATATTGATGTTACTGCCAGAAATACATTATTACTAATAAAGTACATAAAGAAACATTTTCAGCTAACAAATACTGCTGCTTTACTGTTTTCTGAAAAGTATCCAATTTTAACTTTAATTATATGAGAGGCATCTGCACTCAGCCAATCAGAAATAAGAACTGCTGTCCATTTTTGTCCAACAAACCACACTGGAGAATCACCAGAGTCGCTTATTCAATTAAACCCTCCCAGAGTCAGTTAATCAGCCTATAGCTACACCCATAGTTGGTTATTCACACTTCAAACCAAAAACAAACAGTGAAAAAAAAAAATGGAGTTGCAGAGACTGGCCATCTTGGTTGCTTTTGTGCAAATAACTACCAGCGTTACATCCCTCACTGAAGGAAAAAAAGGCATGTATTGTGTCTGAAAAGGATGAAGTACAACAAAAAACAGAGTGGGCCTCAAAGATATTTAAAAGTATTTAGTATCTAATTTCCAACTCATGTACAGAGAAACATGCAGTGGCAGCTGGCTGGACATCAAACAGTGTAGTCAGACAAGTACCGAAACCCAATGCATCTCTGACACAATACATAAATTCATTATTAACATTACATATGCATTTTACTGCTTTTCCAACATTTCTCTCGCAGAAAATAACTGTATTCTTGACTGTGCTATCTTGCTGAACTGCTTCAGTTTCGGTGTCTCCTTCCCTCAGCATGCCACCTGATTTAACAAAAAAACAAACAAAAACATTTCTCATCCCTCTAAAACATTTCAATAAAAAATACAGCAAAACTTCCAAATCACCACTCAGAATACATTCTACTACCCCAAAACAGCACTTGATTATCTTTATATTTCTGTTTCACTTCTAACGTTAGCCCAGACATGCTTTACCTTCTTTCGCCATAGGGTAGCAGTGCAGTTTCTGGAAAGCTGTCACACTATTTGAATAGCTGTTTTATTGTGAAAGACTGTAGCAAATTAGTATTTCTTCCCCAGATCCGTTCACCAAAGTCAGGCTCCTCAATAGTTTTCACTCCTCACTACCAGCTCCAACTTACAAACATGGAAACATAGAAACATGTTGGCAGAAAAGGACCGCCTGGCCCACCAAGTCTGCCCAAGGTGCCTAGCAGAAGGCTAGGACTTCCTCTCACAACCTCCCGGTACCACACCCATGTGGTCATTCCAAGCTCTCTTAAAGCCCCTTACGGTGACCTCCCCTATCACCTTCTCTGGGAGCTCATTCCTTTTTTTCACCACCCTTTCAGTGAAAAAAGTTATTTCTGGTGTTTCCTCTAAACCTGCCTCCATCTATCTGTAGCGTATGCCCCTTGGTTCTGTTGTGCCCCTTTAGTTTAAACAGTCCCTCTTCTGGTTCTGTGTTTATTCCCTTCATGTACTTAAAAGTCTCAATCATATCCCCCCATCCCTTCTGTGATTCAGGGAGTACATTCCCAGTTCACTCAATCTGTCTTCGTATATCAGGTGACTAAGTCCAGCCACCATCTTAGTCGCTCTTCTGTGCACCCTCTCCAGTCTTTCCTCGTCTTTTTTCACGAACGGTCTTTAGAATTACACCCCATATTCCAACTGTGGTCTGACCAGCTATTGATATAAGTGGATGATTACTTTATTTATTTATTTATTTATTTATTTATTAAGCATCAGTTTACAACCTTTGAGCCAGAGGCTCGTTTACAAAGGTACCTCGTCACAGAGAAGACAATACAGTGATAACAACTTAGTACAGAGAAACAGTGTACAGTTTTTGGTTTTTTTTTTTGAGGATACAGGAGGACAAATGAGATCAACATTTTACCACATACAGGGTTGGTGAGGTTAACATTGTTCAGGGGAAATAACTAGAACATCAGAAAAACATAGGGTATCAATACAGTGTGTTTTAGCGGAGTCAACAGGGAGGTAACAGGAACCAAGGGTAGAGAAGGTAGAGGATTTGAGCAGCCAACAGGGGGCTTTGTCAGAGAGTGAGCAAGATAGCTTAGAAACAGCAACAGCTGCAAGTGGTGAAAAGATGGTTCCAGGGGGTAGTTTTAAAGCAAGAGATTGTGGGGGTGTCTGAGATACTGGCAGGGAGGGAATTGTTCCTGCTAGTGAATCCCCTCCCGATGCAGCCCAGCATCCTGTGAGCCTTGGCTACCGCGTGCCCACATTGTTTAGCTACCCTTAAGTCCCTGAAAACAATAATTCCCAGGTCCTTCTCCTCCTCTGTCTCTTCCAGTGCCAGACCCCCCAGGTAGTAAGTCTCATTCTGGTTTCTCCTCCCCAAGTGCATGATTTTGCACTTTTTTACGTTAAAGGCCAATTTCCATATTTTGAACCAGTCCTCCAATAATCCTAGGTCCCTGTGCATATTTTCTCTCCCCATTACAGATCTTCATGTCATCTGCGAAGAGACACACCCTACCCCTTAGACCCTTAGTTGTATCTGCCACAAATATGTTAAACAGCAGTGGACCCAACACGGACCCCTGGGGAACCCTGCTTGTGACCCTTCCCTCCCCTGAGGCAACACCCTTTACTATTACCTTCTGACTCCTATCTGTTAGCCAGTTTTGCACCCATCTAATTACCAGTCCCCCCTGCGGAATGGAATCAAACGCCTTCCTAAAGTCAAGATATGCACTATGCACTGATCCCCCTTGGTCCACTTCCCTAGTGACCCCATCGAAGAACTCGATAAAAGTTCATTTGACAGGACCTTCCCTTGGTGAATCCTTGCTGATGCCTATCAGTAAGTTTATTGTCCTCCAAATACTGCTGAATCCTGCCCTTCAGTAACTTTTCCATAATTTTGCTTACTATAGATGTTAAGCTCACAGGCCTATAGTTATCCACCTCTTCTCTATCACCCCCCTTATGAAGAAGGATGACGTTTGCCATCCTCCAGTCTTCTGGGACCTCCCCCATCTCTAGGAACCTGATAAAAAGAGCTGCTAAGGGAGCCGCCAGAATATCTCTAAGTTCCCTCAGCACCCTAGGATGCACCCCATCCGGCCCCATTGCCTTGTCCACTCGCAGCTGCTCCAACTCTCTCTCAAGACTGCCTCTTCCTCGAACAGGCTCATATCAACCCCCATCTTTGCCTTAACTCATGTACTAACGTCTGCAAAATTGCCCATCCCCCTCTACTCCAAATACTGAGCAAAAGAATTTGTTTAATAACTACACCTTATCCCCGTCATCCTCGATCTAAACCCCTTCCTTATTTCTAAGTCTGTTTATCCCCCTACCAGTTTTCCTCCTCTCACTGATATAACTTAAAAAAGCTTGGTCTTCGGTCTTGACTGACCTGGCAATTTCCTCTTCTGTTTTGGCCTTCGCTCTCTGCACCTCTCTGCATGCCTCCTTTTGCCTCCTCTGGTAACTTGTATAATAGTAATAACATCCAATGAGTTGGAGTACACTCGCATTAACTGGCTGGTGTGGGTTGCATTAAATGCCATGGCCATAATGACTCACAGCAGTCGATTATTGCCTCTTATGATCCAATTCACTGAATGTTATAACTTATGTAATACATTCCAGTTATTCGAACAGCAGAACAATATGGCCCTTTTCTACAAATCCCAGGACCCATCTACACTAAGAGAGGGTGTGCTGGGGTTAAAGGGAAAGTCCCCATAACCTATTTTCTGTATACCTGTGTAGTTTATAGTCATAAACAATGATTCCTTCTCTTATACCCACCTAATTTCATCATAATTTAAACTTAAATGATGTTGCTTCACTGTGTTCTGCCTTGGCTTGAAAATCTGTTTAACTCCATTGTAAAGGTCATGAACCCACTTATGCAAAACACCATAGGAGTTGCTGATGCATACATGCACAAACCATCAGAAGTGCTACTGTTAGTCAGTTCTGTTGTATGTCTTCTGAAATTCCTGTATCCTTGTCTTGCGCTGGCCATCAAACTTTTCAGTGTAAGTTCCCCGATGCTTTCTGTTGCTTAATGTGTGTCTGAGTTGGAAGGATGCTGATGATTGTGACATTTGTTATTCAATTGATTAGTTATTTTTGCACAGTCCCTTTGATGTGCAAATACACATTATCAGCTCCCATGTTTCCTTTTATGAGTGGGGTCATGACCTTTGAAATGGAATGAAACAGGTTTTAACACCTAGGCGGAACAGAGTGAAGCAACTTTATTTAAATTTAAATCAGGATAAAAGTTGGTAGATGCAAGAGAGGGAATCATTGTATGTCTACAAATGACACAGGCAAACAGAAAAAAGCTTGGGGAACTTTCCCTGTAAGGCTTTAAAATGTCTGCATCTAGTTGGGAGAGAGACACACTGAAATCAAATGTACATAATAATGAAAAAATAGTCATAAGTTACTATACATAGTACAGCATTCTGAGCCAATTAGAATTGCTAATTGCTAAACGTTCCAGGTACGCTTATACAGTAACCATCACAGATCAAGGAAGTGCATCTGACCAATGGGAGTGCCTCCCCCCTTACATAAGAAACTTTTGGTCCATAGACTGTCTCGTGCACAGGTGTCCTGTAAATGGGCTTCTTATTCTGATATTTACATTTTCAATATACTATTGATTGGGGGGACATGATGGCTTAGTGGATTGGCAGTGGGTTAAGGAACCTTTCCTGTCTAGGTCACTGCTTCAAATCCAGCTCAGGTCACTAGTGGCTTAAAGCCATTATCACCTGAGTGCTGTTCGGTGGCCTAAGTGAAATGAGTTGTGGTATTCTCAGTCCAGTTCCCAGTGGCAGGTGTCGACATCCATGTCACAAAACCACCAACAGAATTGCCACTAACTGGAACCCTTGTTGGCAAGCTCACATGAGAGGCCAAGGATTGAACAGACATAGAGTCTGAACTATCCTCTCACCTTCTAGGTGGTCCCTCCATGACAGGGTTGAGCTATATTGGCAGGGGAGTTTGCACTGTGTTCGCCTGTGCTGTATCTGTTTTGTGGATAAACAGAGGGCTTCAATTTCCAGTCCTGTCAATCCAGCACCTTTCACAAGCACTAAATTCACACACACAAAAAAACATAAATAAAAAAATATATATGCTATTAATTGACCTTGAGCAATAATATATTTATTTTATTGAAACTTCGGAGAGCATCTTTTTTTGAGCACAGGTGCTCATTTACAAAGGTTCCACATCAAATACATAGTCACAAAAAACATTACAACTACAATGAACAGTTCAAGAGGAAATGTAGTTGAGTCAGGCTCAAAGCACTTAAGGTAGAACAATTACATACAGTTTTGAGAAAAATACATAGAGATCATTGTATAAAAAGTCACAGGTTATGTACAGTGAGAAACCAAATAAAACTGTTTAATGGTTACAGTTGCACTAGACTGAAAAGGCAGACCGCAAAGATCTTTTAAGCTGATTAAACTTGTAGAGATTCAGCAGTGTATCAGACACTTTAACCAGTTAGTGGCCCTGACAGCAAATGACCGCTTGCCCAGCTGAGTATGCAGGATAGGAGGCTTAAGGGCATTCCCAGCCATGTTCCTGGTGTTGAATTGGTTGTAGATGGTGCGGAAGCAGTTTGTTAAAGCAAGGGGTGTTAGACACAAGAGCGCCTTTTTGGCTAGCAAACCGGTCTGGAACTTTATTCCGCTAGGAAAAGGTAGCCAGTTAGTGAGTGTGTAAAGGGCATAACTGTGAATGTGGTTATCTGCACCAAGTACAATGCAGCATGCCTTATTACAGGTCAGCTTTACTCTGTGTCACAGGCAGTTGCATAGACAGGGAGCCCATAATCTATAAGTGATAGAATGCAGCTGGCCACAATAAGGCATCTAGCATCCCCAGTGAGATTGTTCCAGTTATGGTACAGGGCACCCAGTCTTCTGTTAACTATGGCCACCAGATTGTCAAGATGGGTACAAAAATAAGGCGTCATCCAGAGTTGCTCCAAGGTAGTTGAAAATCTCCACTTGTGCAAGGTTTTGTCCTTGGCCATTTCAGATGACAAAGAGTGGAATTTTCCTCTTCTGTGGGTTGGGGGGCTAGAGAAGATCATGGTCTTTGTTTTTTTGTAATTGAGAACCAGTCTGTGGTTAGAGAACCAGCTATCAAGTGACCTAAAGTTACTTTGGAGAGTGGTGGTAAGGCTGTCAAGGGCTGGGTTTTTGGAATAGATGACCGCATCATCAGTACAGAGGAGTATGTCGACTGTCTGACAAGCATCAGGCAGTTGATTTATAAAGAGGCCAAATAGGAATGCATCCAAGATGGAGCTCTGGGGGACACCAATAGATAGTTCCCTAATGTCAGACAAAGATTTATTGATTTTCACTCGCTGAGAGCGATTGGTGAGATAGCTGTGGAACCAGTCAACTGTGTTCTGTGACAAACCCAGGCCAAGGAGTTTAAGTAGGAGCTTATGGTTGACCAGGTCGAAGGCTTTACTAAGGTCAGTATAGATATACATAGCTCCAATTAGGTCACCATTGTCAAGGGCCTCATGAACATAGTTGGTATAGTCAGACAGCGCCGTGTTGGTGCTTTGGACCTTCTGGAAGCCATGCTGCTGTACACACCAGACACTATTGTTTGAGGTATGTGACAAGTTGGTCAGAGAGTATTCTGTCCAGGGCCTTGGACGGGGGTGGGTGGAGAGAATAGAAATGGATCTGTAATTGGCAAAGACTAGTGCAGTCTCCTCTTTAGAAAACTGGTGTAACCAGTGCAGATTACCACTTCTCTGGGAACTGTGAGTAGCATAGGGAAAAGTTAAAAATTCTAGAGATGGGATGGAAAAGTTCCTCTACTGCCAGGGCAAGAAGTTTCATAGCAACTGAATCACTCCAACACCTAGTTTTGCCAAGTATCCTGCTGATGTATTTCGAGGTGTCTGACTGAAACAGACTTCGAGTAAAAATTGGTTCAGAGCCCACCATCTGGAAGGCTTCAAGACCTGGTTCCCTGCAGGGGATCTGGGCAGGCTCAGTGGGGATGATGGAACTGAGGTCAGTAAAAGCTGGGTTGAAGTAATTGGCAATTGTGGTGGGATCAAGGACCTCTTGACCCTCCACCATAAGCACTTGAGGAGTGGTTAACTCCCTTGCCAAAGAACTCTGAGACGCCTCAGAATCTTTTGCCATTGCTCCAGTTCTGGGTTTGCTGGTTCTTATAGAAGTCAGGTTTGGCCTTTCTAATCATACTGGTCCACTTATTGTGGGCTTCCCTCTACGTTTGCAGGTGGACAGGGGACCCTGTTTCCCTTGGCAGTGCCCACAGATTCACCCTCTCCCTCAAGCAGGCAAGGAGTTCGAAGGTGATCCATCTGGACAGTGTTCATCTTGCCTTGTGTTTTTTAAAGGGTGCAAATTTATCACAAGCAGCTTTTCAATAGAATGCAAAGCATGAGGTTGGGATTATGTGTTTCTAAAGTACTGCCAGGAACAACCGGGGTTGGTATTGGGGCCCCTTGTTATTTTTACTATTTGTAAATGATCGTCTAAAATCCTGTTCTGAAGATACAAAAATCCTTTTGTATGCTGATGACACCATATTATACACACAGCATAGAGATAATAAACTGTCCTTAGACATCTTACAAAGAGATTTCCATGCAGTGCAGAGGTCTCTACAGGGATTAAGACTTTCATTGCATGAATCAAAAACACTATGGTTACTTTTGGAAAAAAAGGATTATAGAATAGATTTGAAAGAATATAATGTTCACACTATTTCAGGGGCAATAATAGAAAGGGTATATATATCACTATAAATATTTGGGTCTAATATTAGATAGCAGACTCTCTTGAACTGCATTTGAATTACATTTCAAACAAAATGAGGCAGTTGTTAGGTTTGTTTTATAGAAATCAGGCTATATTCAATATTAAATTGAGAAAGTTGTTGGTTGCATCATTATTTTTGCCAATTCTCGATTATGGAGATTTTATCTACAATAGTGCTTCAGGTACATTATTGAACACTTTGGATTCGTTATTCAATAGTACAGTGAGATTTGTTACAAAATTGCCCTATAGAACACACAGTTGCAATTTATACGAGGAGATAGGTTGGACCTCCCTCCCAGAATGAAGGGAAACTCATTTATATATTTTTGTTTATAAGTTTATATTAGGTTTACTGCTCTCCTTTTTATTGTGTAAATTATAGCCTAAAACTTGTCGAAATATATTCTGCGATCTTCATCCACTAATAAATACCAAATTCCAAAAACAAGATCTAAACAAGGGGATAAATCTATAGCTGTATTGGTACCAAAATTTGGAAATTGATTAAACACAAGATTAATGCTTGTAAATTGCCATAACTGGCTTATTTCAGAGCACTACTACTGAATTCCTTCAGCAGGCACTGTAATTGCTATGGTTAAAACATCTTGAATAATCCAAAAACTGATATAACTAAATTAATTCTTTAATCCTAAGATTGTAACTTTGTTTATGTAATTTGTCATTTCTGTACTGTTTTTATATGTTTGGACACATTTGTAAAAGAGAATGTATGTTCTCAATTATGCTATCCAATAAACAAATATGAAAATACGAAGTGTGAACTCGGAGACCAAGAATTCTAGCGCCAAGTCAATATCGGAAATAACATCTAAGAAGCTCCAGTCAATTTGGGTCAAAAAAGATTTGAATTCAGGCACCTTCATTTTGTTTAGGACTCATCTGACTGTGATACGGGGGGGGGGCCTTGTCTGTTTAACTGCCATAGACATTACACCAGGGAGCAGCTGTGTAGGGTATCTGGCATAACTTTGACAACTTTAACCCTTTCAGGGTGTGTAATTGGTACCTGGTCGAGTTACGTCATGGTGCCTGTTTTATAATGGGTCCTGGTGTGCTCAGTGACCATTTATGTGAGAAATAGGCCAGACATCTTAACCCTGTGACCTGTGCTGGACTTAGCATTCCAATTAAAGTCACCATGAACAACATATTCCCAATTCAGATTGAGTTGCATGAAGTAAAGATTAAGTGACTCTTTGCCCAGATTCTGTTTACCTAGTGGAATATACTGTATATAGACAGGATGACAAGAGATTTGTGCCCTCACCCTTTCAGAAGTTTTATTGCTAGGCATTCACAGTCCTTGGTTAGGTCTTTGATCATGATTTTAGAGGCTTGCAGGTCTGTCTGATCTGAAGTAGCTAAGGCAGTCCTCACTTCACTTGCTTATTCTATCCTCCCTGAAGATATTGAAGCCTGGCAATAAGATACTGGCATCATGTATGTAGGGACTGAGCCAAGTTTCAGTTTGGCAAATAATGTCTGGCTGCACTAACTCAATCCAGGCTTTGAATTGGGCAAATTTAGGTAGGAGACTGCCGATATTTAGTGATACTGTGTTCATTAATCCTTGGCTGCGATGCCAGACCCTGAGCTACCAGCAGGGCCTTGGTTGCGGTCAACATTGCCAGAGAGTAGGAGTAACATTATTGTAAGCCTATCATAGCAGTCACAGAAACATGGTACACAGAGAACCATGACTGGGATGTTAACATACCAGGGTACACAACCTGCAGGAGAGATAGGGAGGGTAGAAAAGGGGGAGGAGTAGCTCTCTATGTACGGGAAGGGATAAAAGCAACAGAACAAAAGAGTAAACGGAGGAGAGGAGGCACTGTGGGTCAACTTAGAGACTGGAAATGGCACCACGATCTGTACAGGGCTTGTATACAGACCCCCATGTCAGGGAGAGGGAATGGACAAGAATATGATAGAAGGCATCCTTAGGATAGCAGAGAAAGGGGAGATACTGTTGATGGAGGACCTGAATATGCCAGATGTTAAATGGAGCACCTTTGTTGCAGCCACATCCAAGAGCAGGGCCATTCTCGATGCCCTACAGGTGGCATGCCTCAGACAGCTAGTTTTGGAACCCACTCATGAGGGAGCAATCTCAGGCCTCGTACTCTCAAATGGGGACAGTGAGAGGATCTCAGATCTAGAAGTAGGTAGCCATCTGGGAACAAGTGACCACCAAACAGTGTGGTTCACGATAAACTCAGCTACAGAGTCAAGCCATACAAAAGTGAGGGTACTTGACTTCAGGAGGCTGACTTTGGTAAGATGGGAGAGTGCCTTAGAAAAGCACTAGCAAACAGGCTAGAAGGAGGGGTGGAGCAACAATGGGGAATCATCAAAATTGCCATCACAGAGGCAACAAACCTTTGTGTGAAGCAAATAAACAAATCAAAATGAAAGAAAAAGCCACTATGGTTCTCAAAAGAGGTGGCGGGGAAGGTTAGGGAAAAAAAGACGACATTTAGGAAGTAGGAAGGAAACACAGAAGGAGCAGGACAGAGAACTGTACCAGTTAAGGCAGAAGGAAGCAGGGAGGGAATTCAGAATAGCAAAGGCCCAAACTGAGGAAAAGATAGCCAACTCGGTTAAGAAGGGGGATAAAACCTTTTATAGATACATCAGGAGCATAGAAAGACAAAGGGAGGGATAGTGAGGCTGAATAGAAAGGACGGTGGGTGGGCAGAGAGGGACATGAAAAAGCAGGGATACTGAATGAATACTTCTGCTTGGTATTCACAAAAAAGGAGGAGGGGGAGGTACCCAATCCAATTAACAGAAGCACTGTGGATAGGGGGGTCAATCCCAGTCCTTTCACAGAAGAAAGGATTCTGAAAGAACTCCTAAAACTGAAGGTGGACAAAGCAATGGGGCCTGACGGAATGCACACCAGAATTCTAAAAGAATTAAGGGGAGAACTAGTGACATCACTGACTACCCTTTTTAACAAATCGTGGGAGGATGGTGTGGTACCTGAGGACTGGAGGAAGGCAGATGTGATTCCACTTCTCAAACGTAGGTGCAAGACAGAGGCAGGAAACTACAGACCTGTCAGTTTGACCTCTGTGGTAGGAAAAGTGATGGAGTCACTTCTGAAGGAAAGAATTGTTGAGTACCTAGAGGCCAGTGGGGCAGACCCAAGGCAGCATGGGTTCACAGCAGGAAGGTCATGTCAAATGAATCTAATTGATTTCTTTGACTGGGTGACGAAAGTAGCAGACCAGAGAGGGGCTGTGGTCATGGCCTACCTAGACTTTAGCAAGGCATTTGACACAGTCCCACACAAAAGATTAATGATCAAATTAACCAGCCTGGGAGTGAGTCCCTGGGTAAAACATTGGCTGAACAACAGGACACAGAAGGTAATTGTAAATGTAGTCCACTCTGAAGAAAGAGGGGTTACTAGTGGGGTACCACAGGGTTCAGTACTGGGTCCAGTTCTTTTTAATGTCTTTATAAGTGACATTGCAGAGGGACTGGAAGGAAAAGTATACCTCTTTGCAGATGACACAAAGATCTGCAACGGGGTTGATACACAAGGAGGCATGGAAAGGATGAAAAGGGACTTGGCAAGGTTGGAGGAATGGTCAGAAATATGGCAGCTTGGATTCAGTGCAAAGAAGTGCAAAATAATGCACCTGGGAAACAAAAACCCTGGGGAAGATTACACGGGGGGGGGGGTAGTAACAACAACGAAAATGGAAAGGGACCTGGGGGTAATCATATCAGATGACCTTAAAGTTAGCAAGCAATGTAAGAAGGCAGTAGGGAGGGTTGAGGGGATACTGGGATGTATAGGGATAGGCATCACCAGCAGAAAACAGGAAGTTGTTATGCCTCTGCACAAAGAGTTGGTGAGACCCCATCTGGAGTACTGCATCCCTTTCTGGAGACCCCATCTCTGCAAGGACATAGACAGGATGGAGGCAGTTCAGAGGAGGGCAACTAAAGTGGTGCAGGGTCTGCAAGAGAAGCCATATGAGGAGAGACTAAAGAAGCTTACTATGTATACCCTTGAGGAAAGTGGGGGGGGGGGAGACATGATAGAAACTTTTAAGTACCTCAGTGGAACCAACAAAGTCCAAGAGGGTAGCATCTTTCAGAAAAAGAGATGTGCAAGAGCAAGGGGACACAATTTAAAGGTAGAGGGAGGACAGCTCAGGGGCAATGTGAGGAAGTATTTTTTCACAGAGAGGATGGTGGACACATGGAATGGCCTTCCTGAGGAGGTTGTGGGGTCTAAAACTGTGGGAGAATTCAAGAATGCATGGGACAGACATAAAGCAATTCTTGTGGAGGATAGGAAGAAATAGACTGTTGGTTAACTAGGCTCTGCAGCATATCCTGTAGGTAGGGAAATGGGCAGACTAGGTGGGCCAAGCGGTCCTTATCTGCTGTCAAAGTCTATGTTTCTATGTAAGACCTCTGGTGGCTCTGAGGTAGTGCTTCAGTCACCAGGTTTAACTCCTAGAAAGGCGGGTCAGGCATGTGGTCCTGGAGACATGGCCCTGCCGGGCAAATACAAAGTATGCCCCATGTGCTGCCAGGGTTATGTGTCCAATTTGGGGGGCTTATGGCTGGGAAGCTCGGGTACTGTAGGGTTGTTTGGGGGTCAATACTTTTTGGTAACAGTGTGGGACCAAGGGAGATAATTTCCTTTATCTCTGAGGGTTCTATACGTTCAGGTAGTAATACTGCCATGGAGATCAGTCTTACAGTTAGTTGTAAGAGTGGTCCCATTTACATTCTAAAGATATTATAGCCCATATGCTAAGAATGTGCATGAGACTACTCTTACACTTGGAAAGAGTGGTCTCTGCAGCAGTATTAACATACATAAGAGGTTGTCTGATACTAACAGTTATAACATTTGGAAGGTCTAAGTTCAGTTGGGAGAGTCCATTTTCCACACGGGATTCTCTAATTTCCTACAAAGTAAAACCTTTTGTGACCCATTATGGTACATTTTCACTGTACCGAACAAAATATTAGCATTAAGCACCAATTGGCATGGTGCCCTATGGGAACTACATAGCAACATAAATTGTGCAAATTTCAAGTGCACAATTAATGCACCAATATGCTCCCTTAAGTACAGCACAATGCAAGATAACAGGTGCCTTTGCACAGACTGCATCCCCCTGTTGGCCACAGATGGTATGTGGCTAGACTCCTGAATATAGTAGTGTAGGAGCAAAATTGACAAGCAGTGTGTCCCAAACAGGTTAGTGTCTTTGCTCCACACTGCCATATTCAAATGATTCTGCGTAAATTACCCCAAATGCATGCAAGCTGCTAAAAGGACATTTTCATGTAATTATGGTCTATTAACATGTCTGCACTTTGCCTCTGGACCTTGGAGTGTATGGACCTATGGCACAGTCTGTTAACCCCCTAGAGCTTCTACCCCATCCTGTACATGTAAATGATAACCCCATCCTGCACCCAGTCCCAGTGCCAATTGTAAAAAAATAGATATCCACGGTATTGGTGGTCTCTCTTCCTCATCTGATCCCAAAATAAGAATGCAATAGTGTCCCTGGTATGCTAGTGGTCCCCTTTCCTCTCCTGGTCTCAGAATAATAACACAATAGTATGGGACCAGCTCGGCTGCTTTGCGGTAGCACTACCACTCATTACGCTGGCAACCCAGGTTCAAGAACTGCCTCAGGTCACTCAGGGGCTGACTGGGAGAGGGAGAATTGAGTATTCCTTGAGGAGATAGAAACATAGAAACATAGAAGTTGTCGGCAGATAGGGACTGTATGATACATCAAGTCTGCCCTTGGCTTCCTACCCCCATACTTAGCTGGCTGCTTGAGTATCCCACAGTGTGTGTCCCATGCCTTCTTGAATTCCCCCACTGTCTTGGCTCCCACCACCCCCTCCGCCAGGCTATTCCATGGTTCCACAACACACTCTGTGAAGAAGAATTTTCCTCGTATTGCTTCTGAACTTTCCTCCCTTAAGTCAAAGGTTGTGCCCTCTAGTTCTGCTTTAGTGTAGTCCTTTCCCTGAAAGAGGCTCTGCACTTGCACCCTGTTGTTGCCTTTAAGGTATCTGAATGTTTCTATCATGTCCCCACGATTCCTGCATTGTTCTAGGGAGTATAATATGAGGTCATCCAGTCTTTCCTCATACGGTTTCTGATGCAAGCCCTGCACCATCTTTGTTGTTCTTCTCTGTACTGTCTCCAGCCTATCTATGTCCTTTCTGAGGTGTGGCCTCCAGAACTGGACACAGTACTCCAGGTGAGGCCTGACCAGGGACCGATACAGGGGCATGATTACTTCATGCCTTCTGCTTGTGATGCCCCTCCATATGCATCCTAGGATACCGCTAGCCTTTAGTGCTGCCTTTTCACATTGCCTACTGACCTTGAGGTCATCTGTTATGATCACCTCTAGGTGTTGCTTCTGCCTGGTAGCCACCAGGTGCTCCCCTCCCATTGAGTACAGTTTCTCTGGGTTATGCTTTCCCAGGTGCAAGACCTTGCATTTTTTGGCATTGAATTTCAATTGCCAGGTCTTGGACCACTCGTCCAGTTTTCAGAGATCAGCTTCCGTGTTTTGCTGTCCCTCTGTTGTGTCTACCCTGTTGCCGATTTTGGTGTCATCTGCAAACAGGTACACCTTCCCTCTAGTTCATCCACAATGTCGCCGAGGAATATGGTGAAGAGTATCGGCCCCAGAACTGAGCCCTGTGGGAACCCCACTAGTCACCCTCCCCTCCACAGACAGAGTGCCATTTACTAATACTCTCTGAGTTCTCTCATGTTTCTGACCCAGTTTGTAACCTCGGGCCCAATTCCCATGTTCTCCAGTTTTTTGACTAGCCTCCTGTGCGGTACAGAGTCAAAAGCTCTGCTGAAGTCCAGGTAAACCACATCCACTGCTCCACCCTGATCCACTGTTTTGATGACCCAATTGAAAAAATCAACCAGGTTTGTCTGGCAGGACCTCCCTGCCATGAAACCGTGTTGATTTTTGTTGAGCTGACCAGTTAGCTCCAAAAAATCTATGATTCTTTCCTTCAGCAGGGACTCCCATCAGTTTTTACCACAATTGACGTTAGACTAACTGGACAGTAGTTACCTGGCTGTTCTTGCTTCCACTCTTGTGGAGTGGTACTATCTGGCACCTCCCCACTCCTTAATGATTTGTTGAAGAGCACTGCTAAGGTGGCTGCCAGTTCCCTCCCTAGTTCTTTCAGCATTCTTGGGTGTATCCCATCTGGCCCCATAGCTTTATCTACCCTTAACTTGTCTATTTCCTCCAGGACCTTTCCTCTGTGAAGGGACCTGTGTCTCTTCCTTCAATTGGACACTTCTTTATGCCTATTGTTGGTCTGTTCCCATCTGCTTCCTGTATGAAGACTGAGCAGAAGTACTCATTGAGTGCCTTTGCCTTCTGCCTTCTCCCTGTGTGGTTTGTCCGTCTTTTTTTGTGATTCTAACAATGCCCCCTTTGGTCTTCCTTTTTTCGCGTATGTACCTGTAGAAGGTGTTGTTGCCCTTTTTTACTTCCTGAGCTATCCTAACCTCTGTTTGAATCTTTGCATTTCTTATCACTTTCCTTGTCTTTTAGTTTCTGTTTATATTGTTTTGTCAGCCTCGTTCCCTGATTCCTTTTACTTTCTGAAGGCTATGTGCTTTTCTCTCACCATGGTTGCCACCTCCTTGGAAAACCACAGTGGATTTTTCCTCCTTTTGTTCTTGCTAACCTTACTGGCACATTGTGATGTGACCATGGTTATTGCATCCTTCATAGTTGTCCAATATTCCTCAATGGTCCCTTCTGTGAAGTTATTAAGATTGTCTCTTAGGCAGGTCTTCATGTTTGTGAAGTCTGCCCTCCTGAAGTCAAGGACCTTCAGTTTGGAGTGTGTGGAGTCTACAGTCCTTTTTACCCTGAACCATACCGTGTTATGATCACTGTTGCCCAGGTGGTTCCCTACTTCGACACCCATAACCCTATCGCTGTTTGTGAATATCAGATCTAGAACTGCATTACCCCTTGTGGGTGATGTCACTAGTTGACTTAGGCCTGATTCCTGTAGTGTGACTAGGAATTCCCTGCTCTTCTGTGATGATGCTGTGTGGGTATTCCAGTCTATGTCCAGCAGATTGAAATCCCCCACCAGCACCGTGTCCCCTTTGCCTGACATCTGGAGGATGGTTTCCAGGATTTCCTTAACCCTGGCTTCCTCTTAACATAGAAACATAGAAACATAGAATTTGCTGGCAGATAAGGACCGCTTGGCCCACCTAGTCTGCCCATTTTCCTACCTAACAGATAAGCTGCAGATCCTAGTTAACCAACAGCTTACTTCCTTCTACCCCCCACTAGGACTGCCTTATGCCTGTCCCATGCATGCTTGAATTCCCCCACTGTTTTTGACTCCATGACCTCCTCAGGGAGGCTGTTCCATGCATCCACAACCCTCTCTGTGAAAAAATACTTCCTCACATTACCTCTGAGCCGTCCCCCCTCTATCTTCAAATTGTGGCCCCTTGTTCTTGCACATCTCTTTTTCTGGAAGATGCTACCCTCTTGGACTTTGTTGATTCCCTTGAGGTACTTGAAAGTTTCTATCATGTACCCTCTCTCCTTCTTTCCTCAAGGGTATACATATTAAGCTCCTTTAGTCTTTCTCCATATGTCTTCTGGTGCAGACCCTGCACCATTTTGGTTGCCCTCTTCTGGACAGCCTCCACTCTGTCTATGTCTTTGCGGAGATGGGGTCTCCAGAACTGCACACAGTACTCAGATGGGGTCTCACCAACTGTCTGTACAGAGGGATAACAACTTCCTGTTTTCTACTATTGATGCCTCTTCCTATGCATCCCAGTATCCCCAGCCTTCCTTACTGCCGGTCTCACATTGCTTGCCCACCTTTGGGTCATCTGATATAATTACCCCAGGTCCCTTTCTATTTTACTGTTGTCAGTATCTCACCCCCACTGTACGCTTCCCTGGGTTTTGTTTCCCATGTGCATTACCTTGCACTTCTTTGCATTGAATCTGAGCTGCCATACGTTTGACCATTCCTCCAACCTTGCCAAGTCCCTTCTCATCCTTTCCACTCCATCTTGTGTATCAACCCTGTTGCAGATCTTTGTGTCATCTGCAAAGAGACATACTTTTCCTTCCAGTTCCTCTGCAATGTCACTTATAAAGACATTAAAAAGGACCGGTCCCAGTACTGAACCCTGCGGTACCCCACTAGTAACCCTCCTTTCTTCACTGTGTACTCCATTTACTACTACCCTTTGCGTCCTGTTGTCTAGCCAATTTTTATCCAGGCTACCTCCTTGGGACCCTCCAAGGCTGGCTATCTTGTGTATTAATCTTTTGTGGTGGGACTGTATCAAATGCCTTGCTAAAATCTAGGTAGGCCATGTCCACAGCCCCTCCTGGTCTACTACTTTGGTCACCCAGTCAAAGAAATCTATTAGATTCGTCTGACATGACCTTCCGTCATGAATCCATGCTGCCTTGGGTCCTGTGCCCCACTGGCCTCTAGGTACTCAACAATTCTTTCCTTCAGAAGTGATTCCATCATTTTCCCTACCACTGAGGTCAAACTAACTGGTCTGTAGTTTCCTGCCTCTGTTCTGCTCCCACTTTTGTGAAGGAATCACATCTGCCCTCCTCCAGTCCTCGGGTACCACCCCATCCTCCCATGATTTGTTAAAGAGAGTAGTGAGCGGTGTCACTAGTTCTACCCTTAGTTCTTTTAGAATTCTTGGGTGAATCCCGTCAGGCCCCATTGCTTTGTCCACCTTCAATTTTATTAGTTCTTTCAGAACCCTTTCTTCTGTAAATGGACTGGTATTGACCCCCCTCTTCAGAGTGTTTCTCTTGTTTGGTTTAGGTAACTCCTCCTCCTCTTCCTTTTGTGAATACTGAGCAGAAATATTCGTTCAGTATCCCTGCTTTTTCACTGTCACCCTCTACCCACATTCCCTCCCCTTTATTAAGCTTCAGTATCCCTCCTTTGGTCTTTCTTTGCTCCCTAATGTACCTATAAAGGTCTTATCCCCCTTCTTAACAGAATTGGCTATCCTTTCCTCGGTTTGGGCCTTTGCTATTCTGACTGCCTTCCCAGCCTCTTTCTGCTTTAACTGATAAAGTTCTCTGTCCTGCTCCTTCTGTGTTTCCTTATATTTCCTGAATGCTGTCCTTTTTCCTTAACCTTCCCTGCCACCTCTTTTTGAGAACCATAGCGTTTTTACTTAGTTGTGTTTTATTGATTTGCTTTACACAAAGGCTTGTTGCCTCTGTGATGGCTGTTTTGATCACTCCCCATTGTTCCTCCACCCCTCCTTCTTGCCTGTTTGCTAGTGCTTTTCTGTGGCACTCTCTCATTTTCCTAAAGTCTAGTACTCTTGCTTTTGTATGGCTTGATTGTATGGCTGTGTTTATTGTGAACCGCACTGTTTGGTGGTCGCTTGTTCCCAGATGGCTACCCACTTCTAAATCTGAGATTCTTTCTCCGTCCCCATTTGAGAGTACCAGGTCTAAGATTGCTCCCTCCGTGGGTTCCAATACTAGCTGTCTGAGGCATGCCCCCTGTGGGGCATCAAGAATGACCCTGCTCTTGGATGTGCCTGCAGCAAAGGTGCTCCAGTTAACATCTGGCATATTCAGGTCCCCATCAACAATGTCTCCCTTTTTCTGCCATTCTAAGAAAGCCTTCTATCATTTCCTTGTCCATTCCTCCCCTGAGATGGGGGTCTGTATACAACCCCATGCGGATTGTGTGCCATTTCCTGTCTCCAGGGTGACCCAAAGTGCCTCATCTGCTCCTTGTTTACTCTTTAGTTCTGTTGCTTTTGATCCCTTCCTTTACATGAGAGCTACTCCTCCTCCTCCTCTTTTACCCTCCCTGTCCCTCCTGTAGATTGTGTATCCTGGTATGTTGACATCTCAGTCATGGTTCTCTGTGTACCATGTTTCTGTGACTGCCACAATATCCAGGCAACCCTCTTCCATCAAGGCCACTAGTTCAGGGAGCGTGTTACAGAGACTATGGGCATTGCTACTCATCACCCTCCACTTTTTGATAGCCTTACCCCTTTTAGCCCCATTTCTGTCCTTACTGCCTTTGCCTTTTTTTACATTTAAATCTGTTCTGCTCTCTAATAACTTCTGTACCTTGGTGTTTACCTCACTAATCACCATGTTTTGTTGGGGAAGGCTGGGATTTCCCTGCTCCTTTTCAGTGCCTCCCCTTGGCTAGTTTAAATGCTTGCCAATGAAGCATTTAAACCTCTCACCTAGGATCCAGGCTCCCCGGACAGATGCAGACCATCACACCAGTATAGGTCTGCATCCCTCAAGTGCTCCCAGTCCCCAATGATGCCAAAACCCTGAGCTCCACACCAGTTTTCAACCACTCATTGAATTCCTTGGTGAGGTGCCCTAGCATCTCCTTGCCATAGACAGGCAGCACCTCGAGGGTTGCCGTATCGCTACTTGTCTAAGGCCCCTTCCCAACTCTACAAACTCCTCTTGCACTGCTCTGATCTAATTCCTAGCCAGGTCATTTGTCCCTAGGTGGACAATGACATCCAGCTCCCTCCCTTGTGCAGCTCCTCCCACGATCCTGAGGATTCGCTTCCTGTCCCTCAAAGCCCGTGGGCCAGGAAGGCCCTACCTCCCTCTCCCTTCCTCCCCATTTCCACCCCTAATAGTTGAGTCCCCACAGGAGTTGTTTCCTTCCCCTGTGGGGTCCCATGCCACCCTCCTGTGGGTCTCCTTTGTGAAGGTTCCCAGCATCCTCCTTGGTCTCCACTGCAGGTGCCTCCATAGAGGAACCACTATCCACCAGAAGAGTGAATGAATTGTGGAGAGGTGCAGCTGGAGGGATGCAACTCTGTTCCACCACCCTGTCTCTCCCTGAGCCCACCCTGGTCCAGCCTCTCCTCTTTCTTGGCAACCTCTGAGGTAGTGGCATTGGCCCTGGTGGTCCCTGGGTGGGGGAGGAGGTTTCACGAATCCTAGCCGGGTCAGCCTGGAGACAGGCAACCTCCTCTCTCAGACCAGAGAGGTGCCTGCAAATAGGGCAGCATCGCAGCCTCCAGAATGTCTCCCGGAACACTGCCGCCCCACAGCCATTGCACTGCACCACTCCTATCATTTCTTATTTTGTGTCCCCTCTACTGTTTCTCTGGATGATTACTCTCTCCTCTCCTTACAGATCTCACCCTTCCTGTTCTGGGACAGCAACTTCCTATCTTCTTCAGTAGCCTCCTTCTTCCTTGCTCAATATCAGACCACCAGCAGCTGGGGGGGGGGAGAGTGAGCTACTTTTTTCCTTTAGGGTTGACAAGACCAATGTTTCTCTATGATCCTTCCCTTCCTACTGCCAAACAGGAAGTTCCTGTTGACAGTCAAATCCAGTGGCTATAAAAGTAGAACTGGCTTTGGGTGGGTGGGATGGAGAGCAATTAGTAAGAAAAAAGGCTAGCAACAGGAAGTTGTAATTTGACTCACCTGCTTTTATAGTGTCTAAGCCACACCCCCAATTAAACTCTCTTTCCTCCTACTGGTTTAGCAAAGTCAGCTGCTACAGTACCCTTCCCAGCACAGAACACACACTGACTTACTTTCTTTCTTTTCTTTCTTTTTTTTTAACCCTAAATAAGACCTTCTGATCAAGTTATCTGTCTACTTAATCTTAACAGACACTGACTCCTGCTGAGATATAAGTTTTAAATTAACAAGCAAATGTAGCTTCTTTTAGTTAGCTGCTTTCTGCTCTACAAGCAAGGCTAGCAACTTGATTTGGGAGTCTGTAGATTATTCCTACCCGAATGGGTTTCCAGCTTCCGGTCCCTATTGTGATCCATAGATTCTCTGTTTCCCCTAGTACCTGCTGCATTTCTGTAGCATTGATGGTATCCTCAACATAAATAGCTACCCCTTCCCCCTTTTCCAGTCTTATCTCTCCTAAACAAGTTGTACCCCGGGATAGTCACCTCCCAACCATGATTATTTGTGAACCATGTTTTGGTCATGGCCACCCAGTCTAGTCCTGCTTCAGTTATTGTGGCAGTGAGGTCAGTCATCCTGTTAGCCAGACTGTGTGCATTGAGGAACAGATCTCCCCCTTTGGGAAGGGGGGATAATGTCTTCCACTGGCTGGCTGCCATGTAGAGGAATCTCGGTGGTAGTGTAGTGGGGGACAATAGAGAGGGACTGAGGTAGGGGGTACCAATTCCCAGAGATGCCAGGTGAGCGGGGCTGGGTGGGACTGGTCCAGTGGCAGTAAGGAGGGAAAATAATATACTGAAAAAAAGAATACAATAGTATCCTTATTAGTCTAGTGACCCCCCCTCCCTCTCCCTAAATAAGCATAAAATAGTATCTTCATTGAGGACATCTCCATTAGGCCACACCTTTGGAACTGTAAGCCGTCGGCATCAGAACCACTCGGAAACCTATGCTGTACAATGTCACCACTTATAAACAAGCCTTTGTCAATGCTGAACATTGGCTGCTTGTTAAAGAAGATGTTTTTTACAGTTCTGACCCCAGATTTTGAAGATACTTGGAAGAGCATGTGGTCTTTTAATGTCTAGTAGGGAAGCAGCAATGCTTGTCTACAGCCTTGTACTCAGTTATGCAACAGTGACGGTGGGGGGAAGGGGTATCCAGTGAAAAATAAAAATCTTGGACATTTAAACTGTCAAAGTCTAGAGAGTGGTGGTGCCATAGCACTGAGAGACTTGGTGCTGTGAGAAGCTGAAGGAGCAGAGTTGGAAATGGAAAAAAAAGTCACAGGGGTAAAACGCACCACCTTTTGCTGTAGGAGCAAACACACCTGACAGGGCTCTGGGGACACATTTTCTCTGTATATGTTGCATTACATGTTGCATTTTTACACTTCATTTAGTCTGTTTTATTTACAGCACAATAATCCTTCCCCATTTCCCTCCTGAAACAGAGTTCCCCTTGAGTCTCCCCACCATTTCCACCACTGTGCAGGAAGTAGGTAGGCAGGCAGGCAGGTACCTCCCAACAGTCCCAGAAACAACCCCCCTAGAATTCAGTGTTTTCACCAATAATTACTTTTTATTTAGTAACCACCCACCCCTCTTTTAGTTTACGGCCTCCCCTGCCTTGGATTTGCCTAAAATATCTCTTTGGCACCTCCTAAAATCAGACATTTCTGTCACCACCCTCAACATGCTTACCTCCTGCTGGGGGTACTGACGTCCTGGGGCCAAGCTCTGAACCTCGCTCTCTGGCACTCCCTCCCTCTATGGTGGGTCACTGATGCACTGGCCGACACACAAAATGGGGGAGGGGGTAGGACTGTCAAACCGAGCTGCGAGGGGTAGGACTGTTGAACCGAGCTGTGGGGTAATAACCAAAGAACGATGGCGGGGAGACGGAGACTCAAGTCAGGATGAAGGGAGAGAGGCAGGCTCGAACCTATGGACATTCAGTAATTTACTTCAGGAAATCATACTGAGGGAGACTGGGTCAGAGGCCTGTTTTAAGCTACAGCGGGTAATAAACAAAACCGACTCCCTCATTCTCAAAAAATGGCAAAGTTATGTCACTAAGTTCAAAACCCCATTGAAATACATTAATGAAGCAAAACAAGGGCATAAGAGGCACTCACTAGGCTCAGAAATGTGCATAATACCTCCGAGTGTAAATCAACTAGAGCAAAATACACAGTTCCAATGGCATGACTTGCTATCTCTGCTATTTATGGTTTTGCAATTGTATTTTGTTATGCTGCTGTCTCAGACAATCTTACTTTGAGATTCCGCTCTTGCAGCAGGTAACACAATTAGGACTGTAGCCAGCAGGTGACAGGACCCCACGGCAAATTTCTAGCCAGCAGTCTATGGCAGGGACCGCCCCCGATGTCATATATGGTATAAAGGGCGAGCGGTCCCCGGAGTGCCCCAATTCTTTTCCCGCCATCGACTTGCGTTCATCAGCTCCACGGCTTGCCTCTGCCAGTACGACCGCCATTTTGAACAACTTCTAAAAGTGCTTTTTATTTTCTTCATTCATAGTCCATTTGTATTGACTTCACTTCTGTATGTCTTCTTCCCTGACACAGTCTTCTAGGCACATTAATAAGTGTGCCTGCGGGAAGCAGATCCCATCAAAAGATGGCCATTCAGCCTGCCTGCTGTGCCTGGGCCCCACTCATGACACGCAGAACTGCCAGCACTGTCTGAAATTTAACAGCTGGACACGGATCCATCATCAGAAAGCCTTGCAGGCCTACCTTACTGAACAGCAATTGGCCACCATGTAGCGGGATTCCTCTTCAGAGAGAGTCTTCCCACCACTCCCACAAAAAATTGGGGAAACATAAGGAAAAAGGGAGAGAAAAGAAGAGATCCCATTCATGATTGAGATCCTCTGGAGTGCACTTTGCTTCCAGGGGCAGCTCCAACTCAGCTAGCCATGACACTAGACTCACTGTCGTCAAGGCCCCGGCTATAGCCCGAATTTTGGGTATCAAAGATAGAGGATCTAGGTCTTCGGGCTCATCTCTCCGGTCGATAAAGATCAGGCCTCTGGTTCCACTAGCAGGCCATTCTTTGGATTCGGGTAAGGGATGCCACTTCTGACACCACTTGTTGTAGAGGGTGGGATAACAATGAATGTCCCCATGAATACAAGTCACAGCAGTCCCTTTGCCCTGTCTTCTTGTAGGTCCCACCAAGTCTGTCCTGACCAATGTCTGGCGACTTCCTCAATCAATCAACCCCATTACTTGTTGTGACCCCACCTCCACTGTAACAACAAAAGGTCCCCAATTGGTTAAAGCCAAATATCCCGGCTTTCTTAATGCTAGGGCAATTTCTAATTAAATGTCCTTTTTCTTACAGCCATGGCAAATGATTTCCAAAAGGTCCAACCATCCCTTTCTTTCCAGTCTCCAGTCATTTTTATTATCTATATTAGTAGAAAGAGGGTTTCTTGACAGAGGTGTGGAGGTGGTGGTGGTCATTCCTCCTTGGTTGTTCCTGGGCCTCGATAGTCTGGCTGCCCAAAAAATCTTCAGCTAACGTGATGGTGTTTTCAGCCCACTCTGGTTTATGCTCCTTCACCCACAGTTGCACATCTTGAGGTAGAGTCTTGATAAACTGCTCAATAATAATAATAATAATAATTCCCAAGAGCTGATGTACAGTTTTTGCGCCTGGTTCCCGCCATTTGTTACATAGGTCCTTCAAGCATGCATATATTTCTCTAGGGGCATCGGTGGCTAACATCTTTAGGAAACTAAACCATTGACAGTAAGTCTCTGTACTTGTATCATAATGTTTCAAGATTTCTCTTTTAATGTTCTCATAGTCCTCCGTCTCACGCATGTCCATCTGGCTATAGACTATCTGGGCCCTTCCGGTAAGCTGAGGGGCCAGTCGAACCACCCACTAGTTCCGAGGCCACCCACATGTGAGTGCCACCTGCTCAAACATGGTGAGGTAGGGCTCAGTGTCATCCGTATCTTGCAGTTTCAATAATTTAATGTCTCTTGGGTTGTTTTTCCATTTGGCTGCTCCCGATAGTATAGCTTGGAGCACCCGCATAGTGTCTGCCCACATGGCATTCTGGTACTGTCTCTTGATCTCCCATTCTTTGTCCAGCTGGACTTCTCAGATGCACAGCCACTTTAGGAGCTCTCCAACATCCTCTGGGGCCTAATCCTCCAACTCTGGGCAAACAGTGTCTTCCTCTTCTTCTCCTGGTAATCCATCGACAATGTCCTCCTCCTCCTTCTTCTGTTTTATCTTTGGCCGAGCACCAAGGCCTGTTAACAGCTCTGCTCCCGTCTGTTCTGCCATCTTCCTGGTCAGGATCCGTGAACTTTCTGCACGTCTGTTTCTTGGTCATGTGTTTGCCCACCCGACGGTATCCGCTGTATCAGTGTCTTCCTGCCTGGCAAGACACCGACGGCAGTTATCCCACTTCTAAAACCACTTGTTGTAGAGGGTGGGATAACAGATGGACACCACACTGCGGACAAGGTACAACCCACTTGACTTCGTGAGATGTTTATTAAAAGGAACAAATAAATCAAAAGAAATACTGTAATAACTTTTTACACAGAAAATAAAAGGTTCAAAATTAGTAACTAAACTGAAAGACTGAGTGGCAAACTAGCACCGTTTCCACTTTAACCAGTGTAGCAAGAGGCTCCCCTAGCCTTCGCCTACACAGTCCGCTCCTACTGACTCCCTATCTATCTTGCACTCTAACAAGAGGGCTTTATATACACACACACCCCTTCGATCAGGTGATCACAGCATCATACTTTCTATGTTTGCTTGTGTGCATGCTCAAGAAACATATTGCGGCAGCTTGCTGTAGTAGCAAGTTGTGGAGGTGCGGCAGTGTTGTGGCAAATACCAGCAGTCCATTTTGGGGCTGGTCTCTGTGGTGTCAATAGAGGAGCATGCTGTCGATGACAGCAGTTTTGTAGAGTACACCAACTTGAAAGGAAACTCGCTGCTGCAATCAGGGAGCGCCCCGTCATTAACAATCAGCTGTTTTTGCTCCAGGGCTGGTCCCTGATTACAGCAGGGAATTAAAGCTTGCCTTGTCTGGTGTCCCATTTCAATAAACATGGTGGTGGCCATTGCCATCCGCCTCTCACAGTCCCCATGAAAGCCGACGGGGGTGTCCAATCCCCCTGTTGGCATGCCCCTTCCCCAGTCCATTTGCCAATGGGGTAGCCCAGTCCCCACCGGCAAAATGTCCCTGCATTGTTTTATTTACATGGTGGCGACTATGTGCGTCCACCTCTACGAGTCCCCATGAAAGCCGATGGGGGTGCCCAATCCCTGTCGGCGTACCCTCAAGTTCATTTGCCGATGGGGAACCCAATCTCCATCAGCATAATGTCCCCATTTGTTGTGTGCCGAGGGGGGTGCCCAATCCCCCTCGGCTCATGTGCCCCCCCAAAACACTCTGTATTGTGCCAACGAGGGGCCCAATCCCAGTCGGCTACAGGCCCCCACAACAAATACTCAGGTTGCACACTGGGAGCCCACCCCAGCATACCAAACCACCTGTGAAAAAAGAAAACCTTCCCGCATTGTTTTGTTTTTTTGTTACCTGTAAAAGAAAAAACTGTACCTCGTTGTGTCCGGTGCCCCTTCCCCTAACCTGCACCCACCCTTTACACACCCCACCTCCCCACACCCCCCACCCCATATTTACCTCCGTAGCCAGGCGCGATGATCTTTGGTGCACAGGGAACACGTCTGCACTCTTCAAAGCCAACCGCGAACTGAAGAAATGCCGGTAAGCTGTATAATGGCATAAATGTTTTTTTTTTCAACATATGTGGATATCGCGACCATTTTTGTGAATTTTGGCACCAAATTTTCAACATGGGGTTCTTGGAACCCCATCTCATGAGTTCAGTGACTATCATCTGGTTATTCGATCCTGAAAGGTGATTTCGCGGTCACTGCGCGGAATCACCTTTCCAGACTGATTAACGAAACGACAGTGTCACTGTTCATGAGGTGGGCTACCAGAAGGCCTATGTTGCAAATTTGGTGAAAAAATTCCAAAAAATGACTGTCATGAGCGTGCATTGCGCAGTTTACATGCACACTTGTAACTTCACGAATTTGTGATATTTTCACTCCAGATTTTCAACATTGTTATTTTCTTCACACCTCCCTATGAATGGTAGTGCTGTAATTTTTCACATCCTGCCCAAACTGTGTTTTCGCACATCTAGTACAGAATGGCGCAGTCGCTGTGAGAAATCAACGTTCAGAACAGATTAAGAAAATCACAGTGACACTGTTCATGAGCGGAGGTCCAAAAATGCCTATGTTGGAAAATTTGGTGACAAAAGTCCATAAAATGACTGTTACGAGCGTACATTGTGCAGTTTCCACACACACTTGTAACTTCGAGAATTTGTAATATTTTCACTCAAGATTTTCAACATTGTCAATTTTGCACACCTCCTTATGAACAGTACAGCTGTCATTTTTCACATCCTTCCCAAAATGTGTTTTCGCACATCTGGCGCACAGCGGCGCGGTCACTGTGGGAAATCAATATTTGAGACAGATTAAGAAAATCATAGTGACAATGTCCATGCACAGAGGTCACAGAATGCCTGTGTTGAAAATTTGGTGAAATAATTCCACTAAATGACTGTGTTATGAGTGTGCATTGCACAGTTTCCATGTACGCTCATACATTCAAGCATTTTTAGTATTTTCACTCCAGATTTTAACACTGCCATCTCTTCACACCTCCCTATGAATGGTACTGCTGTAATTTTTCACATCCTGCCCAAACTGTGTTTTCGCACGTCTGGTACAGAATGGCGCAGTCACTGTGAGAAATCAACGTTCGGGACAGATTAACAAAATCACAGTGCCACTGTTCATGAGCAGAGGTCCCAAATGCTTTCATGAGGTGGGGGTCACAAAAAGGCCATGTTGAAAATTTGTAGTACAAATACCAACAAACGTCCAGGGCATTAGAGCTTCTGACATCCAGTGCTGATATCAGCAAGCAAACATTCGGCATTGACAAATGCTTGTTAAAAGTCTCTTTTTCAACCCTCTTTTTAATTTCTGTAACATCTGAGGGCTTGCTAACAAATATATAAAACAAACAGAAGGTCACCCTGCATGAAATATATGCTAAAACACAAAATTACAGCAAAGGGAAATGGGGAAACTTTCCATTCCCTTTTGATTGACATGCTTAGGCTTATAAAATGAGGCCACTAGGGGCCGCTGCTTCCCTAAGGAAAGCGCTCATCATTTCTCTGTAGCCTGAACACAGGTAAGCACAGGTAGGATAGATTTATTAGGCCTCCAGTATTATTATGCCCAAAATTACCTAATGAATGGTTTGTGGATTTGTATTAATTTATAAAGACAACAAAATAATGCTGGGCTTTATTGTGGGACACAGAATCCTTTGTGACCCTGCAAAATACATATAAATGTGTTTTTGTTTATACCTTTTGTTGCTACAATTCACTAAAATACCACCAACAGTTTAATCTGGTTCAAAGTCAGTTGATATTCATCTGTATCCCCCTCCCCCGGGTCGTGCCTGAAAATAGGCAGAATTTGTCTGGTGCACTTACCCAGTCAACAAAAACTAAATAAATAAATGCTAGTGTGGGTAATTTGCAGGGGTAGAATTCCCTTGGGAAGAGCATTGCAATATGTTTTTAGAAGCAATAAGAGCAGCTACCAGCTGATTCTTCAGTACTAATTTTGAGAAAGCTTTTTACAATGTATGTCAACGGCTGTAAAGCTCAATCGTTGGCTAAACTTTTCATTTTGGCTCTTGGCTCAGTGCTGTTTTGTATTACACATATGGAGACACAGGTACCCTCACAGGAACTCATTAACGAGGGATACGTGTCTAAGGTTCAGAAATCATTTAATAAATAAAGGCAACCTGGCTTCTTAACTTCTTTTCTTTTGCCAGGCTGCAGAAGTACTGCAGGAGCCTAGGGACTTGGAGAGAGAGAGAGAGAGAGAGAGAGAGAGAGTTGCACTTCCAGAGACGAGTGCTTAGACTCATCTCCTACCCTATCTTGCAGGGCAAGGTTTCTGTGGGTGGCCAATGCCCCAATCAAAGGAGCTAGCCACATGCTGCACATTAAAACCAAGCTGCTTCTTGCGTGCGCGGCTCAGCCCTCAGTCTAGCGGTTCCTCTCGCAGTAATTGCTGCAGTGTGTGACTCGGGAGCAGCATGGGAGAGCGAGAGGGAGCACTTTTTCTTAGCACTACGGACCTCTCCTAACTCTTGTGCTCCATTCTACTGTCAGGGCACCTTTGCAGGAAGGGGGGTGGATGCCTTGTATACAAGTACTCCATCTATATGGGTGATACAGCGCCTTTTCGTCTAACACTGCAACCCATGCAGCAGAAAGCTGCTAAACAACAGGGGAGCTACCAAAAACATAATGAAACAGTCATAATTAATAATGAGTGATTGTACTAGTAGCATCCCTTATTTCTATATTGTTTTAAATGACAGAGCAGCAGGGGAAAAGGAAACAAAAAGGAAATGGGTTGCTGCTCCTGTCTTGCTTTCTGTATTTGCATACATTTCACATAAATTACCTTACATGTCTTGTCACCATATCAGGAAAAGTATATTCGTAGTGAAATAAAATAAACCATTTTACCAACCACTTGCTGTGTACAAGCTTCCCAGTTTTCTTAACAATATCTTTTGTACCGCTGTACCGTATGTATCTTCCCATTCTAAGGGAAAAGACATTTCTGTATTTCTGCTATGGAGGCCAATGAGCATTTGACCTTCCCCATACCAATGGACCCAAGAGGATATAAGAAATAAAAGAGACAGGGATAGCATAAGTAAGAGGAAAGGTGCGCCCGAAGGTGGCCTACCTTCTGGACTAGAAAAAAAGAGAGATAGAAATAGTAAAGAAAGGTTGCAACCAAAGTGTTTTAAAATAAAAAAGGGTCCTACATCCATGGCAGGGGTTGTCCTCTGTCACAGAGACCATTTTGTAAGTCTTGTTTTCATGGCTGAGGGGGGCAATAACCACAGCAACTCCATTTCCAGCACCAACAGCCTCATCAGGGAGGCTATGCCAGAGAGGTGCTCATAGAGGCTCTGCAGAACCCGCATCTCACCCAGCCAAACCAACCCAGGCCGCTTTTCAACCTCCAACTACTGCCTGACTCTCCATTGGACCCCCCATTTCCCAGAACTTCATCAAGGGAGGTGGTCAGAGGACGCTTTACGCTTTATGCCACAGCATGGTGGAAGGTGACCAACCAGTGGGTCCACCAACTCATAGAGAACAGACACTCAGTAGAGTTTGTCCAGCTCCCACTGGACAGACCCCCCCCCTTTCCCATTACTTCGCAAAACATGTAGGTCTGAGTCACACAGGAATTCAAGCCCTGCTATCCAAAAAGGCCATAGAACCTGTTCCCCCAGCTCAGAGAGGAACAGGATTCTACTCGCACTTCTTCCTAGTGCCAAAGAAGACGGGTGACTTGAGACCCATGTTAGATCTCAGCGAACTCAACCATTTTGTGGTGTACAAAAGGTTCAGGATGGTCACTCTCCAGGGCCTGCTCCCCATGTTACATCAGGGGGACTGGCTGACAGCACTGGACATGCAGGATGCTTACCTCTACATCCTTGTGACAAAGGCTCACAGGAGGTTACTCAGGTTCACCTTTAAGAGCAAACATTTTAAATTCAGGGCACTACCCTTCGGCCTCTCATTGGCACCGAGGGTCTTCATAAAGTGCCTCTCAGTCATAGCCATGGCACTCCGAAGGATGGGTCACTACGTATTCCCTTACTTGGACAACTGGCTTCTAACAGCACCATGCAAGGAACAACTACAAAGATTCATTCGGGACACCTGTTCTGTCTTCGAGGAACTAGACATCACAGTCAATGCCCCAAAATCCTTCTTAACTCCATCCCAGCACCTCAATGTCATTGGGGCCCGTCTCGACACTATTCAAGGGAGAGCCTTCCTGCCACAAGACAGAGCTTGCCCGGCTTCAGCTCCTAGCTAAACACATCTTTACAGCCTCATGGTACCAGCCAGAACTCTGTTACGGCTTCTAGGCCACATGGCAGCATCCATCATTACAGTCCCCTTTGTGGGACTTCATATGAGGATGATTCAGTGGACCCTTCGCGTCCAATGGGACCAGACATAGGACGACTTGGACCTTCCAGTCTCCGTTACGAGGATGATACGCCAAGAACTCCAGTGGTGGATGACATCCCCTTCTTGCAAGAAGGGATGCCATTTCAAAGGGAAGTGCCAGACCAGATCCTAACATCCGATGCTTCAGGCAGAGGATGGGGAGCACACCTAGGTGTTCACAGGACCCAGGTCTCCTGGTTCGTGAGCAAGGAATCTCCTCACATCAATATTTTGGAGATGAGGGCTGTTCTTTACACCCTGCAGGCTTTAAGCTCTGTTCTCTGACCAGAACACCGCCTTGTACAGACAGACAACATGTCAGTGGTGGTCTACCTCAACAAACAGGGAGGCACACACTCCTACCCACTCTGCAAGGAAGCAATGAGAGTGTGGGATTGGGCCACATGCCATCAACTAGTGATCTCAGCGGTCCATGTCCCTGGGATCCAGAATACCCTGGCCGACGCTCTCAGATGAACCCAGTTGAGAGCTCACGAGTGATCCCTTCTCCAGTCCGTAGCTGGCGATCTATTCTTTAAATGGGGAACACCCGAGCTGGACCTCTTCTCCTCCCCTAACCAATGAAAAACTGCCCAGTTTCTGCTCGCTAGATCTCGAGCCTGGTGCTTTCTGGCGAGATGCATTGTCCCTTTCCTGGAAGGGGAGATTTCTCTACACCTTCCCCTGTTTCTGCTCCTTCAGAGGGTCCTCCTCAAGGTGCACACAGAGGGGGCAACAAGCTACGTTCTTTCTCTTGGAAAATGTTATTTTTAGTTGCTGTTACTTCTGTTTGTAAGAGATCTGAGCTTCAGGCCCTCATGTGCAAAGAGCCTTATTTGATTTTTCACAAGGACCGGGTGACCTTGAGAACCAATCCTAAGTTTCTACCCAAGGTGGTGTCTGTGATGACCTTAAATCAGGACATTCAGCTTCCAGTTTATTACCCTAATCATACGAATAGGGGAGAGGCTCTTCTGCACACTCTAGATGTGCACCGTATCTTGCTATTTTATTTGTCCAAAACCAAGGGCTGCAGGCGTTCTGACCAATTGTTTGTCTCCTTTGCACCCAGAATCCTAGGGGCTCCAGTGACCAGACACTGTCCAAGTGGCTAGTACATTGTATTTCCTTCTGCTACCAGAAATACAACAAACCCCTGCTGGTGCCTGTAAGGGGCCATTCCACAAGGGGTGTGGTGGCTTCCTTCGCCGCACTGAGGGACGTGTCTGCATCACACCTTCATTCGGCACTACAGTCTGGACATTGCCTCGAGACACAGAGCAGGCTTTGGCCTTGCAGTTCTGCAGGGTCTCCTCTTGTAAGGGAATTCCTTCCTTCTCTCCTTGTTCACCGACCACCCAGAAAATGTTTTTTGTTTGCACTGCTTCGGAATCAGTCCTAATTGTGTTACCTGCTGCAAGAGCTGACTCTCGAAGTAAGATAGTACAGTTATGTAAGAACTTACCGTAACAGTAGATCTTCATGAGAAGCTACTGCAGCAGGTATATTTCCCACCCTCTTTCCCCCTGGAGGTTTCCTGCTGCGAGCGACCTATGTCACCTTATATTTCTTAGCTCTGTAACATATTGCCCTTGGTTCCCTGTTCATGTCACATTTTATCCAGATGCTGGAGTCTGTGCAGAAGAAGAACTGGGGCATGCCAAGGACTGCCCACCCTTTATACCATATGTGATGGAGTGCAGGCCGAAGTCGGGGAGGCAGTCCCTGCCATAGACTGCTGGCTAGAAGTTTGCCATGGGGTCCTGTCATCTGCCGGCTACAATCCTAATTGTGTTACCTGCTGCAAGAGCTTCTCTCGAAGATCTACTGTTACGGTAAGTTCTTGCATAACTGTACTGTCTTACAGCAGCCCATATGTTTTTTGTTCTTTGTCTAATTTACCCTTCAATATTATGAATTACTATGATATGTTGTTCCTGCATTTGTTTGTAAGTCTTTTGTTCATTTGTTTTAGTCTATAAGAATATCCATTTCACTGTTTCAGGTGCTGCACTGAGTGTATAGCTTTAAGAGCATCCTTTTTTGCCAGCCTGCTGGCACAGCAGACCGTTGCGACGCCAGTGACCCTCGTTTGGGAACGGACTCTGGCATCGGAGGGCCGGCCGGGGAGAGAAGGCTTGAGCATCCGTTGACTGCTCGCCTTCTCTCGGGGGAAAGGGTGGGGTAGAAAGCCCGGCATCTGCTGACTCCTGGGGGAGGCCGGGAGAGCAGCAGTGCATCAGGGCTCCACTGCCTAAGGGGGGGCGTGCCAGACTCCACGTCTCCCTTAATAATATGATAATAATAATACATTTAATTTATAAGGTGCCTTATCCATAATCAAGGCACCTAACAATTTTAAAATCAAATCAAACATCAATACATTAACATTAAAATAGCAGCATACCATGACGTCCGGCATGGCACACGTCCGAGGGAGAAAAAACAGACGATAATGGTGCCCTGGTTGATTGGATGACGGCCTCCTGGACCCGCAAAACCAGAGCTCTCGACCACCAATGACCACTCCAGCAGCACTCAGGTCCACTGGAAGTCCGCTAAGGTAACTTCCCTTTGTAGGAAGGGGACACGCCTGATCAAGGATTACATTGGGGTATCATGAAGGTGGCTGCGATGTGGGGTGGTAGGTGGGGGGAGGTAGTCTGGGGTGAGCAGAGGTTCTTGTGGGGACCCAAAGGAGTGACTGGCCAGGGTGTGGGGGAGCAGAAAAAAAAAATAATCCTTTTAAATACCCCATTAGTTATACACACCCACACTCTGATGAAGACTCTGTAAGTCAATATGTAAGCGCGTTCTCCTCTACACCAGTCTAGCATGCTTGCTAGTGCGTTTGGGCCACCGGTTGTTTACTTTCTGGCATTTTGTGTGTGGAATACTTCTTACAAGGCAGGATCCTTGATGCAATTTTAAGTCCGCTGGTCTTCCAGTTTTTCTAGGCCTTGCATTGTTACACGATTTGGACTTATTTGCGCTTTTGAACTCTCAACCAGGAACCACCCAGTTACACTACTTCAAATGCTAGCCCCTGCCTCTGGACATCAAAATAGTTGTTGTGGGTGAGCTGTTCCATTTTGTACTGTCTTTTTCACTTTAATAAATACAGTTTGCTGAATTCAGGCTAGTGTCTTTTCAGTAATTATGTTTTGGTGCTGACCTCCTACACAGCCCAGTGAGACAGTGTTTTTTGCTCTACACCATTGAAGTACATTGAATCGCATACCTGTTTCTTCAGTTCACGGTTCAGCTGTGAAGGGTGAAGACGTCTCTGTAGTCCAGAGAAAATTATGGTGTCAGACCCGGTGGAGCAAGTAAGGGTGTGGGAGGGTTGGGTGGGGAGGGGGACAACAGCACGTTAGATTTAGGTGGTGAGGGTAGGAAGAAGGGATGGGGTAGGAAGAAGTAGGCTGCTGATTAACTAGGATCTGCAGCTTATCCATTAGGTAGGGAAATGGGCAGACTGGGTGGGCCAAGCGGTCCTTATCTGCCGTCAAATTCTATGTTTCTATGTTAGACAACGATGGACAGTTTTCTGTTTTACAGGGTCACCAAAAAAAAAAAAGACAAAACGATGAGGGACAGTTTTCCATATTTCAGGTGATGACACTGGGGGAGTGGGCACCCCCAGTGTCCGTGTGACTTTGGGGTGTGTGGGGCGGTGAGTGCTGAGAGGGAGGGTTGGGTGGGGGGTTACAGTTACAGGGCAGCAACAGATGTCGATGGACAGTTTTCTTTTTTATAGACTAACAGGCTGCGGAAGTTGAAAGCCACTCAGTGGTTTGCTGACTGACTTCATGCAGAACAAAGGAATGAAGCCCTCTCTGATTGCAGTGGCTTCGGTCCTTTGAAGTACATAAAGTTTCAGTCCACCAGGCAGAGAGTGATGTCAGGACCACAGCGTGTGGTCATTGGTGTAGACTGCTGATCCCGTTCTTTTGTGAACTGCAATGGGCATGGCAGTGACACACCCTTGAAATCCACTATAATTGTTACAAAACATTGGGCGCACAAGTGCAGCCAACGTAAAATTGGTCAGCTCCCTTGCTCCTCAGTTCTTTCTTCTGCTGTCGACCACTTGTTGGACCTACAAAGAAATGACGCAGTCATCTTCTTCTATATTTTGTACTTTCTAACTTTAACCTTATTGACATTGTCCTTGTATGTCACCGTTAAAAGAACCATTATTTAGGTTTTGTACCTGTGGATACAAACTCTACAAGGACAGTGCTCACGAAGGGTGTGATTGCTGTTTGGGCTTGTCCTACAATGTGAGGCCTGTACAATCTGCCAAGGATTTAACCAGGCCATAAGGAGATGTTAAGTAAAGGCACTGGAAATCTTATCACCACCAGGGTCATGGAAACCAAGCTTAAGGCCGTAGGCTGCAAACTGGCTTCTCCATCGCACCCAACTGGTACAGGTAAAGAAATACCCAGGCAGTTGGTGACACTTTCGCTGCCAAGGTTGGCTAGGATGATGGTGAAATACAAAGAGAAAGAAAAATCATCATTGAAACCCTCCTCCTTCAGCCACCATAAGCACAGAGAGAAACATGCTTTACCAGTAAGGTCGAGGTCCTCATTGAAGGCAGCATTGACTACACATACCACGGACCATTGCTGAGATACCAATGTTGGGGACTGGCTCTGATGCTGCCAGACCTGCTGTGGATGGTATACAGCCTCCATTATCAGGTTCTGTGCCAGCAACAACAGCAGTCACTAACCCACAAACAGGCATTGTCGACTCCCAGGCTATGCTGGCATAATTTTCAGAAATGTTAACTCACCTGTTCCCATTGCTGACTGTGTTGGTGCCAGCAGTCCTGTCAACAGGCCTCCCCTGTCAGCACCATCATTGTTGATGGGACTTAAAAGTATGCCTGTAGCTCGTGCAGTGCAGCAGCCACCTCTGTTGCCAGCTTCATTGATTGCTCCCATTGTCATTCAGGATGACAAGGTACACTACAATCCTGACCTCCTGTACATGGAGGAGAATTTGGAGGGTAAGTGGGGGGGGGAGACCCAATGGGAAGGGGCTTTTACTTCCAGCTGTACCCTCTCCTCTTACACTGAAGACTTGGTGGTTTATAACCCCAGATCTCTTCCTGAAGACCCCTCATTTCAGGCTTTGTTCATGCAAATTCAGGATGTCATTGGGTTTGAAGAGGAAAATTCCAGAAAAAGGAATTTAATGGAGTTCTTAGAAGTTACAGCTGCACTACTATTGTAGTGCCTCCTGTATACCCTACATTGGAGGATGCAACCTTTGCTGTCTGCCACAAGCCTAACTCGTTGCCTGCAGAACCGAGAAAGACTGACAAGCAATATCCTGCTCTGTCTGTAAAACCATATGATAGAAACAGAATTTGTCATCAGATAAGGACCATTTGGTCCATCTAGTCTGCCCCTTTTATGCTACTTATGCTATCACCATAGACCCTACCTGATCTCCAGCCACCCCCTGCTTCTGTACTAAGATTCCCTTGTGCTTATTCCATGCATGCTTGAAGCCCAAACCTTTTTGTGCCCCCACTTCCTCCACTGGAAGACTGTTCCAGGCATCCACCACTCTTTCAGTGAAGAGGTGCTTACTCACATCCCACCTAAATGCCCCCCTCCAGCTTCACTGCATACCCTCTAGTTCTAGTGCATCTTCTCGTCTGTAAAATACTCCCTTCCTGTACCTTATTCACCCCTGTGAGGTATTGATAGGTCTCTATTATGGCCCCCCTTCCAGGGTGTATATATTAAGATTCATTGAGACTTGCTTCTCATGGAACCTATCCCGTATTTTTTGCAACTTATAAATAAATAAAATATAAAAATCCTTCAGCTTCTCTTCATAGGGCTTCTGGTGCAGACCCTGTGCCATTTTAGTTGCCCTCCTCTGGACAATCTCCATCTGTCTATGTCTTTGTCCTTCCTGAGATGCGGTCTCCAGAATTGGACACTGTACTCCTGGTGAGGTCTTACCAATGATCAATACAGTGGTAAAACTATCTCCCTTCTTCTGCTGGTGATACCCTTGCCTGTGCACCTCAGCTTTCCACTGGGCCTACCCACTGCCTTGTTGCACTGCTTCACCACTTTGAGGTATTCTGATATGATTACTCCAAAGTCCCTTTCCTATTTGGTGACCAACAAAACCTGTTCTCTCATTTTATACTTTGCCTCTGGGTTTCTGTGCTTTAGATGCATGATTCTGCCCTTTTTGCATTGAACCACAGCTGCCATACTTTTGACCGCTTCTCGAGTTTTCTCAGGTCTCTGCTCATTCTTTCCACCCCCTTTGGAGTGTTTACCCTGTTGCAGATTTTGGTGTCCTCTGCAGAAGCATAACTTCCCTTCCAGCTCTTCTGCAGCATCACTTACAAAGACATTGAAGAGGACTGTTCCCAGTACCGAGCCTTGAAGTACCCTGCTAGTCACTGTCCCCTCCTCGAGTGACTGCCATTTATCACTACCCTCTGTCTCCTATCCATCAACCCATTCCACACCAAGTTTACCATCTTTGGACCCACCCCCAAATTACCTGGTTTACTTATGAGCCTCCTATGTGGTACGGTGTCAAGGGCCTTGCAGAAGTCTTAAGTAGGTTGTGCCCACCATCCCACCATGATCTATTTTCCTGGTCACTCAGTCAAAGAAATCAGACAGGCTTGTCTGACATGACCTCCTCCCATGAATCTCTGCTGCCTTGGGTCTTGTAACCCACTGGAGTAAAGCTACTCTACAAGCCTTTCCTTTAATAGCATCTCCATTAACTACTCCACATGATGCTGCACAGCCAGAACTGATTCTGTGATAATCATGGCTGCTCATGAACACTCTGGGGCCCCCTAGAGTGATGGAGCAATCTACCTCCTGACAAAGAATTCAGGATATTGGATGTAAGGGGCAAATGTACTTATGCCTCTGCCACTTTGGGGCTAAGAATTGGGAATTACCAGGTTTACATTATTAAGAATTAGAATAGTCTGTGGAAATCTGCTCTGATTACTATCCAGGCTCTTCCGGATAGCCCTGAAAAGGCAGAACTTACTAAAGCTACATTGGCTGGAATTGTTGCAGGTAAGTATCTATTGCAGTTAGCGTATGATGTGTCTGATGTTTCTGCCAGGGCTGCTGCCTCTGGTATTTGCCTAAGGAGATATTCATGGCTCAGAGTGGCAGGCTTTGCTGCCGATGTACAGCAAGCCATACCGAATGCCCCTTATAGGGGCTGCAAGTTATTTGGGTCTGATGTAGATAATGCACTAAAAAACCTTCAATCATCCAAAATAACTTTGAGGTTTGTGAAGTCTTTGACCCCACAGAATGCAAGAGGATGTGGTGGGGGTGCATTTTATAGGTCTACAGGCCATGGCAGCCATGGCTACTGTCCATAGTAGTGTGATCTCGCTCCAGGTCCTTCTGCCACTGGTGGCCATCCCAAGGTGACCAAAGGTTCTAGTTCAAGCAGCCTCACCATTCCCGACACCTTCTGACTCCTCAGTTCCTCCCTCTCTACTGCTGCCTCTGGAGGTACAAGTGGGGGAATGGATCTCCTTTCACCTGCCAAAATGGAAGGAGAACACCATGGACAAGTGGATTCTAGAAATAGTAGAGAAAGGCCATGCCTTGGAGTTGCTGTCCAAACCTCCAGTGCACCTAGAAACATAAAAACATACAATTTGACAGCAGGTAAGGGTCACTTGGCCCCTTCCCCAGTCTGCCCATTGTTCCCTACCAACATCCTCATCGTCGACTCTACTTGATTTATAGCTCTTTCTACCTTCCATCGTGATTCCCCTGTGCCTGTTTCATTAATTCTTGAACCCCACCAGTGTGTTTTCCCCCACCACCTCAGCTGGAAGGCCATTCCAGGAATCTACCACTCTTTCTGTGAAGAAGTACTTCCTCTCGTCTGTTCTAAATCTACCCACCTTCCAGCTTCATAGCAAATCCCCTTGTTTCTGTGCACCATCTATTCTAAAAAATATCCCCCACCTGTACCTTATTTATCCCCTCAAAGTATTTAAAGGTCTTTATTATATCCCCCAGGATGTACATATTGAGGTCCTGTAGTCTCTCCTTGTAGGGTTTTTGATGCAGACCCTGCACCATTTTAGTTATCCTACTCTGGACTACCTCCATTCTATGTCCTTCCAGAGATGATGTCTCCAGAACTGGACACAGTACTCAAGGTGGGGTCTTACCAGAGATCTATACAGAGGCAACACCACTTCTCTCTTTCTGCTGGTGATACCCCTTCCTATGTACCCCAGCATCCCACTTGCCCTCCCTACTGCTATGTCGCACTGCCTAGCCACCTTCAGGTCATCCGGTATGATTACCCTCAGGTGTTTTTCCTGCTTGGTAATCATCAGTACCACCCCACCCATTTTGGACTCTGCCTCTGGGTTTCCATGCCTCATGTGCATTATTTTGCATTTGTTTGCATTGAAACCCAGCTGCCATACCCTTGACCAGTCCTTGAGTTTTCTCAAGTCCCTACTCATCCCCCCCGCCCGAGTGCCCACCCCGTTGCAGATCTTGGTGCCATCTTCGAAGAGGCAGACCTTCCTTTCTAGCTCCTTTGCAGTGTCTCTTATAAAGACATTAAAGAGGACTGGTCCCAACAATGATCTCTGAAGTACCCCACTGGTCACCCTCCTTTCCTTGTAGTGAACCCCGTTTACCACCACCCTCTGTCACCTATCCCCTAAGCAATTTCTTACCTATGTTACCACCTTTTTACCCAACCCTAAGCAACCTAGATTGCTTACTAGTCTCTTGTGTGGAACAGTGTTGGAAGCCTTACTAAAATCTAGGTAGACCATGCCCACCTCCTTCACATTATCCTCTGGGTCACTTGTCCCTGCTGAGAGAAGATGTGCAGTCCCTACCTCTACATATAGCAATAAAACCCATCCTTCCCAAAGAAATGAACTGGGTGTTCTAGTCCAGATACTTTCTGGTTCTCAACCTGCATCCTGTATTGGACCTTAGAGATTTTAGCAAATTAATTGAATACAAAATGTTTTGAATGGTATCTCTTCAGGCTTTCATCCCCTTACTACAAAAAGGGGACTGGCTTTGTGCTCTGGACATGAAGGATGCTTATCTCCATAATAAAATCTGACATTGCCACAGCAGTACCTCCACTTTATTCTGGAAGACGGCAATCACCAGTTCAGAGTCTTGCCCTTTGGCTTATAGAAACACAGACAATGATGGCAGAAAAAGACCAGAGGTCCACCCAGTCTGCCCAAGTTCTCTGTAATCCCCGAAGCCTACTGATTCTCCAGGGTACTAACCCTCCCCGTCCTCTCTCTATTTTCCTCCTTGGTCCTATCACCTCCGGTAACCACTATTCCCTTCATTTTGTCCTATTTATTTATCAGCTTTTGTTGACCAGGTAGGTGCATTAAACAAAACCCTGCCTAGTTCCAAGCATGACCCAGGAGAGTACAATATACAGTTTACAAAAACCAAAAACAAGACAGTGGTGAAGTACAAAGCAGCCAAAATACAAAACCAGTAGCTATCCACCAGTAGAGATATCCTAGCCCTGCTTGAATCCTCTGTTTTTGTACCCACCAATTCACCTGACAGACTGTTTCAAGATTCCACCACCCTTTCCGTACAATAGTACTTCCTCACATCTCTCCTGAACCTACCTCCTGTTAATTTCCATTCGTGTCCACGTGACCGTGAATTGGTATTCAGGCTAAATAGTTCCCCGCAGTTCACTTTAATTCCTTTAAGGAACTTGAAGGTCTCTATCATGTCTCCCCTCTCCCTTCTGGTCTCCAGTGAGTACATATTTAGTGCCTTGAGGCGTTCCTCATAGGATCTGCCTTTCTGGCACCGAATCATTTTTGATATTCAGCACTGCACTGTCTCCAACCTATCCTTATGTTTTCTGAGGTGAGGACTCCAGAACTGGGCACAGTACTCTAGGTAAGGCTCACCAGGGATCTGTAGAAGGGAAGTGTTACCTTCTTTCTTCTGCTATCAGTACCCCTACCGATACATCCCAGCATCCTGTTAGCCTTGCTATAGGCCTTGTTGCACTGACTCAATTGCTTAAATGATTTGCTAATGATAACTCCCAGATCCTGTTCCTCAGCTGTAGTGCTAATTCTCCCTCCTCCCCATCCAGTACTCTGTGTTGGGTTCTTTTTTCCTAGGTGCATTACCTTGCACTTTCTAGCATTGAATTTTAACTGTCAGACTTTTGACCACCCTTCTAGCTTCTGTAGGTCTCTCTGCATTTCCTTTATTCCCTCATCACTATCCACCCTCCCACATAGTTTTGTGTCATCTGCAAAGAGACACAACCAACCCTGGATTTCTTCTCCAATGTCACTAATGAATATGTTGAAGAGGACCCAGGACCAATCCCTGTGGAACCCCACTCATAACCTCCCTCTCCTCTGATTTAACCCCACTGACCACCACCCTCTTCAGAATCATGGATATTTACCCGATATTTTGCAGTTGTGGCAGCAGCCCTTGAGAAGGAAGGGCCTGTCTTCCCATAGCCAGATGACTGGCTCTTGTAGGGCCCATCCAGGGAAGTAGTTCAGTATCCAGAACTGAGCAATTATTCGAAAACCTGGGTGTTGCAGTCAATATACTGAACTCCATATTTTTTCTTTGCCAGTGGCTCTAGTTCATTGGTGCATGTGACAGAGTTGGGTAAGATCCTGTCCAATTTGCTTTGCAGAGAGAGTTGAAAGCAAGGATCTGTTTTGTCCTCTCCTGTTCTGCAAATTGTCTGTCTCTTGCCTGTCTGATTGCACAGCCCAGTTTTCTTGTGGCACCTTGAAACAGGCCACTCAGATGGTCCCACCATTTCCCCTCATTAACTCCCTTTTTTCTCTTGTTGTTTCTACTATTTTCTCCCCTTGCTTTTCTGTGGTTAAGAAAATATATGTGAATATTTATGTGAAACTGGGATCCCTTGGTTTGCAGATGTATATAATTATATTGTTGAAATGATTGCAGAAAGCTGTTTGGGTTTATTAGAAAAGATAATCTGGAACACAGGGGGTTGACCATGAGATGCATTTTGACCCCCACAAGCTTGTTTACAGAATTGTCCACAGGAAACCAGCTCTGGGACAAAATGTATTATTGTGTTGCACCTGTTAAGGCTAGATGTGCTCTTCAGATTGGCCTCAGGAAGGAAAATGATAAAGTTTGATACTTTTTTGTGAAACAACAGAAGTTGTAACTTATAACAAGATGCAAAGTTTGAAATGTCAGGCAAAATATATGATATAAAGAGAGCAATTCTTTTTCAGGAGAGACTCAAAGGTAGGATTTTTGTTTGTACTGGCTTTATGAAGAGCTATAATGTACAATTTTATTTTTTCTATGTTATTGTTATTGATAATAAAATGCTACTTGCACATTTTATAACTCCTCCTGGTCTTGCTGGCTTGTCTCTCTATATAACAGTGCAGCATTGGACACAGTAGTAGACAGTGCTTTTGTGCTTGCAGACAGGGCTGAGGCCCTGGTGGCTAAGCCCATCTGGTATACAGGAGTCATTATGTGTCCACCAGGACAGTGCTCCATCTCCTGGGACTTATGGCAGCTGCTACTGTGACAGTCCCATTAGCTCGCCTCCATATGAGAATACCGCGAAGGCTACTTCGGGTACAACGGGACCAATTAACAGACGAACTGGAACAGATGGTTCTTGTCACATCTCCTCTTCCAAAGTCACTGCTGTGGGGGATGGAACCCCTACATGTTTTGCAGGGGTCCCATTTTTCTCTCCAACACTGGGGCAGATCCTCACAATGGAGGCCTCAGGGTTAGGATGGGGTGCCCTCTGGGCTAGTTCTAGACTCAGGGGTTGTGAACCGACCTAGGTTCGGATCACAGCATGAATGTTCTGGAGATGGTGACTGTTCTTCTTGGTCTTCAGGTCTTTGATGAACACCTCAGTCCAGGCCCCCTGTTGATGAGGACAGAAGATGTCAGTGTGATGAACTATATCAATAAGCATGGGAGTACTCACTCTTACCCCTATACAGGGAAGCAATGAGAGTATGGCACTGGGCACTGTCTTATGGCCTTCTGTTGACTGCTGCATTTCTCCAAGGAGTCCAGAACATCTTAGCAGACAGGTCTAGTGGTCATGCAGTCTAGTGGTCCCTCCTCCCTCTCCCAGGGCTGGTAGAATTAAGCAAAATATATCTGTGGTGGTCTAGTAGTCAACCTTCTAGTCCTGGTATCTGTGTTTCCCATCCCAACAGTAAACTCTATTATGCCCGATGGCACCCCCGGTACTACCAACACCCCACCTTGGTCATTCTCTCTCTGACAGTGGCCACCACAGACCCAACAGTTTCGTCCATGGCTGTCTGCCATCCACAAGTACTGTAGTACTATACAACTCTATATAACAATACAGTACTTGCAGGACATTTATTCAAATCATGAACTCAAACTTTTAAACTGAGCTGTGCCTCTCCTGCCCTCACTTGCCACAGAACTGGAGCTTTGAGCTGTAATGGGTGCCAGCCACAGGGTCGAAAGGGATGCCATGCATCTAACTGACACCCTCCCCAACCAGACAGCTGATCTCTTCCAGTTCCACACCAGCACCACTGGCAGCTCTGATCTTCCTGGCTGACATGGGAGCCAATTGGGTGACTTGCTAGGAGACCAGTGGGCGGACTAGCAAAAGCCCACAAACTTGAACTTTTAAACTGAGCTGTGCCTCTCCTACCCTCACTCACCACAACAGCCACAGGATAAGTGGGACACCATGCTGCTAATTGACTCTCTCCCCAGCCAGACAACCGATCACTGCCAGTTCCATGCCACCACCACTGGGAGCCCTAAACTGTGGGGCCACTTACAGTTCTGGCCACGGGGAAACCAGGTGGGGTTTTGTGATTTGGCCTAAAAAAAAAAGGACTGCTATGATGATGGGGAAGAGACCACACATCACTAAAGCAGGTATCTTTGGGAGGGTGGTTGGGTGCACAGGGTGTGGTGCGGCCATGAGACTCACCTGGGCATGGAAGTTTGGGGGATGCCCAGTGTGCTACCAGTTGGCACAGCTTAAGGAGGAGATCAGAAGGCACCTGGGGGTGCTGGGGGGGCAGGGGAGAATTGGAAAGGTAGGAGGCAAGTGGTTGCCTACGTGGAAGCATCAGGTGCTGGGGCCTCCCATGCTGAGGGAGGTGTAATGGGGGGTTCTCACACTAGGAGAGGAGTGAAGGGGGTACACAGGGGGTTCTAGGGGACCCTGGCAGACGGGGCCCAAAAGGTGGACATTTTCACAGCAGTAGGCAAGAGACTGAGGGTGTCCAGAGGGAACCAAGAGGGGCGGTAAGGATGGAGGGGGCATTGGGAGATGGGCTAAGGCTCACAAATCATTTTAACCCCCATACCCGTTGGTAGAAGAGGGGAGTGGGGAAGGGAAGGGTGTTGATGACAATGATGCTGGTGAAGCTGAGGAAGGGACAGATAGGAAGAGTCAAGGGGCAAGAGACAGGGATTGAAAATGGGAAATAATAAGGGGGATCCGGACAGGATGGGGGAAGAGGAGTATAGGGGGAGAAGAAAAAGGAGGATCAGGTGAACGAGGAAACTGAGGGTATGGAACAGGAGGGCACGACAGACAGGAAGACGCAGGATGTAAATGGGATGATAGCGAGCAGGTAGCTAAGTAAGCAAACGGATAGGGTGGATGTATTAGTCAGGAGTGGGGATACAGATACAGAGAAGGATATGGGGGGGGCTGAAGTGGGCCAGGACACAAGTAGAGGAGGGACCAGGGACAGTAGGGAAGGGGATACCTTCGACACCCAGATTGTGGGAGGTGCGAGGAGCCGGTTGGGGGGAGGGATGGATGAAGGAATGAGGAAGGGCATATAAGGAGGGGGAACCCAAGGGGGGGACATGCAGGCAAAGGAGAGACTACAGTACTGCTATTAGGGGACTCCATGGTCAGAGGCATCCAGTGGGAGGGGCAGGGGGAGGGTAAACCCTGTCTGATCAGAACAAAATGCCACCCAGGCCTGACAGTGCACAAGGCCAAGCATGAGTTGTATTCACTGGCAAGAGAATGCAGGGGAACCACGAACATACCAGTGCACTTGGGGACAAATTACATAAATGGAAATAGCGAATTAGAAATTCAGGCAAGATTCCTGGAGTTGGCCAGGGTAAGCCTTTCCATTGGCTGCAAGAACTCCTTTTCGGATATCCTGCCAGTACCAAGGGTTAGTGAGGAAAACAAGAGTAAGATTAGGGAGACAAATCAGTGGCTTAGGCAGTGGTGTGGGTAAATGGGGTATGGCCTGGTGGGGGACTGGGGGGAGACCTGGGAGGATAAGGGGCTGTACACTAGGGACAGGCTCCACCTTAAATTGGAGAGGAAGGAAATCCTAAAGCTCAAACTAGCTGGGTTCATCAGTGAAAGGTGGGGTTTAAACTTGTGAAGGGGAGGGATCAAAAAAGGGGCAGTGCCAACAGGTATGATAAAAAAGGGACAAGGTCTCCACTCTTCTAGGGGGCTAGGGAGAAATGGAAATAGATCACCAAGTAGGGTGCTGGAGCTGATAAATGGGAGCTCAAGGGGGCTAAAGGAGAGGGGAGAGAAAAAGGGTGGAGGTGGTCCTGATGAATGCCAGGAGCTTAGGAAATAAGATGCCTGGGCTCCAGGCAATGCTAGTTGGGGGGGAGGGTGGATGTGGCAGCAGTCACTGAGACCTGGGCCACCCAAGGGCATGAGTGGGACATAAATCTGGAGGGCTACACTATGTTCAGAAAAGATAGGGGGAAGGGGGTGGTATAGCATTGTTAGTTAGAAATGGCATTAGTATTGGAAGGGTAGAGGAGGTGGGGGGGAATGTGGAGGCTATTTGGGTCACCCTGCTAATGCAGGCAGGTAAGTGTGTAAAGGTTGGAGTGGTATACAGACCACCTGCACTGGCGGAGGCTCTGTAAGAAAGTTTGGTGGCAAATCTCGAGGGACACTATAATTTAGGAAAGGGAAGGGTAGTGGTAAAGGGGGACCTCAACATGCTGGAAACAGACTGGGGGTGCTATGTCATCACCAGTGGCCAGGGAGCAGAGGCTGCTGGATGTCTTCCAGGATGCATTCCTGACCCAGCAGGTGGGTGAGCCAACTAGGAGGCCTGGACACTGGACGTGGCCCTAGCGGACAGTGATCAGATTAGGGGCCTAGAAGTGAGGGACCTGTTGGCGAGGAGTGAACACGCCACAGTCTGGTTCTTCCTCAACCTGGGGGGGGAGGAAAGCTGCACAAGGATGGTAGTAACCGACTTTAGTGGTGCAGACTTCAGGGAGATGGGAAGGATCCTTCAAGATCGTTTGGTCAGGATAAGGCCAGATATGGATGCCGCTAACAGGTGGGAGATCATCAGAAGGGGAATACAGGAGGTTGCCAGATCTTGCAAAAGGGAAAGGCGTAAGTTCGGTAGGGCCAGAAAACCCTGCTGGTGGACCCAGGAGGTTCAAGAGGTGGTGAGGGACAAGAAGGTGGTCTGTAGGCACTTCAAGCACTCAAGGAGTGAAAGGGATCAGGGGAGTATGAGCTGACAGCCAAGAGAGTCACCAGGGTGGTGAGAGCAGGTAAGGCAAAAAAGGAGCAGTCCTTGGCCAGGGGGATCTGGAGGGGGGACAAGGGGTTCTTTAGATATGTAGGGGAAAAAAGGAAAGTAAGGCAGCAGATCAGCAGGATGAGGATGGGGAGGACTGGGAACAGGAGGTGAGGGAACAGGCAGAGGTCCTAAATGAGTACTTTGCATCAGTTTTTACTAGGGGGATGGAGGGGCTATGTCTTGCAGGGGTGCGGGGGCAAGCCAGAGGAAGGGATAGAACTGGTAGAGATCAGGGGCCCTGACAGGTCTGGGGAAAGGGAGTGGCCACCGCAGACAGGTGGGGGACCAGCAGTACAGGGTGCAAAGCAGAGGAAGTGGAGGCTGAAATCCTGGTAGAGAGAGTAAAGGAAGCCCTCAGGTCCCTTCGGATGGAGAAAGCACCTGGGCCAGATGAGATACATCCCAGGGTGCTGAGGGAACTGGCAAATGTCCTGCCAGTCCCCCTGGTGGAGCTCTTCATCATCTCTCTCAGGACTGGATGGGTGCCCCAAGACTGGAGGGTGGCCCATGTCACGCCGATCCACAAGGAAGGGTCAAGGGAGGAGGGGGGAAATTACAGGTCCGTTAGCCTGACATCGGTGGTCGGAAAGGTGATGGAGGGTATCTTCAAGGAAAGGCTAGGGGGGCTACTGAAGCAAACTGGATATTTGGATGATAGGCAGCATGGCTTTGCCCAGGCAGATCATGTCAGATGAACCTTGTGGAGTTCTATGACAGGGTGACAAGATCCTTGGACCAGGGTTGTCCGGTGGACGTCCTCTTTCTGGACTTCAGCAAGGTGTTTGATTCGGTACCCCACAGTGGCCTGCTGGCTAAACTGAAGGAAATGGTGGTAGGGAGACAATTGTTAAGATGGATAGGTAATTGGCTCTCTGAGCATATCCAGAGGGTGGTGGTTGGGGGGCTAGCCTCATCCCCAAGGTGGGTTACTAGTGGGGTGCCCCAGGGGTCAGTGCTGGGGCCACTCCTGTTTAACACCTATGCCTCAAACATAAGGAAGGGATCAGGAGTGAAATGAGTCTCTTTGCAAATGACTCAAAGTTGGGCACAGTGGTGGATGAGGTGGAGGGAAGGGTGGCCTTGCAGGAGGATCTGGAGGGTCTGGAAAGTTGGTCAGGACAATGGAAACTAAAATTCAATGTGGGGAAGTGCAAAGTTCTGCATCTGGGAGTCACAAATACAGGCCAGGGGTATACCCTGGCAGGAGACTAAATTCAGGTCAAGGAGGGTGAGATGGACCTGGGGGTAGTGGTAAATGTCAAAATGAACAACTTGGAGATCTGTAGGTGGGCAGCGGCAAGGACAAATAGGATGCTGGGATACATTGCCAGAGGGATTACCTCTAGAAAGGTGGAAGTGATCCTTCCCCTGTACAACTGCTTGGTTAGGCCACATCTCGAGTATTGTGTGCAGTTATGGAGACCACATTTATAGAGGGACATCACACTCCTAGACAGGGTCCAAAGGAGGGCAATCAAAATGATCTGAGGCCTGGGGGAGCGGACCTATGAGGAGAGGAGGGACAGGGGGACATGATAGAGGTCTTTAAGTACATAAAAGGGATCAGTAAGGGGGGCTCAGTCAGGGTGATCCAAAGGAAGGAGGATGGGGCAACGAGAGGTCATGGTTGTAAGCTGGAAGGGGGCAGGCTCAGAGGGGAGAGGAGGAGGTGTTATTTCACTGAAAGGGTGGTGGAGCCATGGAATGCACTGCCCAGGGAGCTGGTAGAGGTGGAGACTGTGGACGGGTTTAAGAGGGGATGGGACAGGTAAAGGGGGAGGGTAAATCTGATCAGGTCCAGTGCAGGTGGAACATCTGGGACTGGGGACAATATAACCCAAGGGGGAGGGGGGGGACACAAAAATCAGCCCTCAGTGCAGGTGCTGAAATTCGAGCAGACTTGAAAGACCATTATGCCTATTCTACTGGCATTTTAGCATGTTAGTATGTTAGTCCTGATCTTCCGGCTGACACTGGAGCCTATTGGGTGACTCGCTCTGTGGGTGGGCTAGCAAAGTCCTTGAACTTGAACTTTTAAAGTAAGCCATGCCTCTTCTGCCCTCACTTGCCACAACGCTGGAGAGCCGAACCAGAACAGGAGCCTGCCACAGAGTTGAGTGGGATGCTATGCTGCTAATTGACCCTCTCCACAAACAGACAGCTGATCATTGCCAGGTCCACACCATCTCCATGGGGAGCCTGAACTTCCGGCTGACAGGGGAGCCAATCAGGTGATTTACCAGAAGACCTGTAGGCGAGACGTGCCACTTCAAATTCCAGTACACCTAGAAGTCCTACCATGGCGATCTTCATGTGACAGGATGTGGGACAAAGGAGGCAACACTGTGCTTGCCAGCTGTGGGAGTCGGCCATTGGCCAGCCACACTGCTCCCTTGCTGTGCACCTCCTTGTTTTTGTCTGTCATCTCCTCCTCCTCCTCCTATCACCTTTCCACAGGGTGCACAAACAGCAGCCTCCTCTATCTTGTACCTAGTTTTTGCCCATTCACTTTGCTGACTGTTTGCCTTTAAACTGGTATAGGCAGTAAAGTCAAAGTGACTGCTGCTCACAAAACACTTCAAGTTCCTTCATCTTATATACAAGACTGCATTCCACTTTTTTGCTGATTGTGTGCAGCTACTGCCTCAGTTTATTTGTTAACTGCGGATGAAGCTGTTTTCGCCATAGTCCTCCCTGTGTGTCTAAACATTGCATTTCTGTGTGCTGCTACTGTTTGCAACAATTTTAGTTATCTGCTGCACAAGATGTAATTCTGCATATTAGTCAGGGTTGCACACAGGTAAAGATTTTAGCACTGTTGCAGCCTATATTGCTGGTGCCAATTAGTTTTGCTTTCTTGTCCATAGTCTAGTCAAACGTCTCCTCAGCTTACCTTTTTGCCTTGTTAATCTACCTTCTTTCCCTCTCTCCGTGATTATCCCCTTTCCCCTCTATTTTACCTTTTTTTCTCTCTCTCTCCTATCCTTGACCCCCTCCTCCTCCTTCTGGCCTGCTCACATACCTCCCTTTCCCTCTCTCACCTCTCCACTTCCTCCCCAACCACACCTCTCTCCCCACTCCATCCCTAACCTTCCAATCTCCTCTCCCCAACTTCCACCTCCTCTATTCCGTCAATCCACCCTGGGTTTCTTTGTTCTCCTTCCCTTAATCTAGAATTTCTAGATTGAGCCTGCTGTCACCTCTCTACTCTCACACACACACACACACACACACACACACACACACACGCTTGAAAGGGCAAAAGTCTCATGCCATTCTTGTTTTCCTTTTCCTCCTTCTAGCTGGCGATGTTAAACCCAGCTCTGGTTCCGATTCCTCCTAACCTACCCAAAGGCCTCCATTTCTTCCTCCTCAATGCTAGGAGTCTCCTCCCCAAATTCAGTTCCCTCGAAGTCTGGGTCTCCCAGTACTCTCTTGACCTCTTGTGCCTCACTGAAACCTGGCTGTCCTCCAGGGTTCCTGACTCCTCTTTTTAGCGCTCCCTGACTTCCACCTGTACCATCAGGACTGAGACTTGTGTAGAGTTGGTGTTGCCCTCTATGTCCGACAAACCCTTTCATGCATCATCTCCCTCAGTGAGATTACCTCCTCTCATGAACTTCTGCGAGTAAAACCATCCCTCCACTCCTCCCTTCCTATTTTTGTCAGCGTTGTCTATGCCTCTCCTAAGATCTCCCCCTCTTCCCTTGTAGACCCCCTCTTATCTCTTGTCTCCCATGGCTCTTCTGGTGAGCTTAGCCTCCTCGTGGACTTTAACTTAAATTGGGTCTCCCCTGCCTCTAATCCTACTGTACACAAGATTCAGTCCCTGAACCTTACACAACCCACCTGACTCAATCTGCAATCCCATAACCACACCCTCCTGGACTGGGTTCTGTCCTCTCACCCCCCACCACATCACTGATGCAGGCATTCTCCTAAATGCCATCAGCAACCACTGCCTAACCTACTGTGTTAGAAAAGTGTGTCTCCCTCAGTCCTTCCCTAAATACCTTTGGCACAGGCCCCTCAGATCTCTTGACACAGATGCCCTTTTAAAGAACCTTGGTGCCTCAGATTGGTCACCTGTCTACTCGGCCACAGATATTAACCTAGTCCTCTTCCTATTCACTGTCATCTTTAACAAAGCCTGGAATGCCCATGCCTCCCCTTTAAAAAGGAAAGGATAAAATGCTCTCACCACCCCTGGATTACAGCTGACCTTACTGAGCTGTGCAAGTCCAGGGACCTCGCATGGTCTTGTTTCATGTCCTCTCAAGCCTTGTCTGACCTTCAACAGTACAGGTCCGACAGGAACACCTGTACAAAGTCTACTCTGCTAAGACCCAGTATTTTGAGGCTAATCTCCAATCCAATCTAAACTCCCCCTTAAAATTTTTGGAAGGTAAGTGACTCCTATTTGATTCCTCCCCAGTCCAGTTCACCACCCCCTGGTTCTTCTGGTGGATGGCTCACTAGTCTCCGACCCATCCTCTGTTGCTGCCCACTTTAACACATTTTTTACAACCTGTGCTCTTCCCTGCCACATATCCCCAGATCCCAGTGTCTCACCCACATCCCATTCGTCAGAAGACTTCCACTTCCCTCCTGTCTCCCCCCAAGAAGTTCTCTTCACCCTATTGTCACTTAACTCTTCCAAGTCTAGCACTGATGGTTTGGACTCCTAACTCCTTTAAATCTCTAAACCGGCTGTTGCCCTTCCTCTCTCTCACGTCTTAAACCTCTCCTTTTCTCTCATTTCTGTCCCTCAGGCCTGGAAAATTGTCAAGGTTATTCTCCTGCACAAAGGGGGTGACCCCCACTCTTCGGATGACTACCAGCTGATTTCACTCCTCCCCTTTCTTGCTTAGCTTCAAGAATCCATTTTCTACTCTAGGCTTGCTGACTTTCTTTCCTCTTCAAACTTTCTCTCACCGTCCCAGTCTGGTTTTAGGAACAAGTACTCCACTCTCTTATTCCTGTTGCATGTTATCGATTCTATCCTCACTGGGATGGATCAGTGACACATCACTACATCCATCTTTGTTGACCTAGCCAAAGCTAGATTCAGTGTCCCACCCTCTCCTACTGGACAAGCTGTACTCTGCTAGCCTTTCAACATCCACTGTGGGTTGGTTCTCTTCATACCTCACTGACCATCAGCAAGCAGTTCAGGTGGGTGGTGTTCTGTTCCCCCCCCCCAACCAAGCAGGGATCCGTCTTGGGTCCTGTCCTATTCTTGATCTTCCTAAATGACCTCCCCTGCCTGTTTCTCTTCTCACATCCACAGGTACGTGGATGACACGGTCACTTTCACCTCTGGCCCATCCACCCCGGCCATTCAGATCCCACTCCAGCATGACCTCAATAACGTGTTGCACTGGTTCCAGGCAAACCAGCTCAGGATAAAAACAAGAAAACAGTGACCATGACCTTCAACTCTAGGCAGAAACTGGCAAGGCTATCGCCATCGCCTGTCTTCTCCACCTTGGATGGCACCTTCCTTGAGTGTGCCCCTGCCTTCAAGTGCCTAAGGGTTTGACTTGATAGTAGACTTGACTTTTCTGCCCATATTGATGTCATCCATGCCAAACTTTGCCCTAAACTTGGTGCTTTATACCAAAGCAAGGACTGCCTACCTCTTTAGGTCCACCGGAAGCTGGTAACCAAAATGATCCTCCCAATTTTCATCCATGCGGATGTAGTCTATGGCACCACTCCCTCCTCCTCCACACTCATTACGCTGGACACGCTCTGCAATGCCTTTTGTCGCTTTTCCTCCAACTCTCCTCGCGGCACTTATCACTTCTCTCTATTCCTCCCTGTTCATCCTTCCCTTCACTTTACGTCACCAGGCCCACTGCACCTCCATCATTGCCAAATACTGGTTTAACTCTCTTCCCTCCCATCTCTCCTCACTCTTCTCCCCTGGTCTGCCTTCTTTCTCCCTGCACTCCAGGGACTCCAGCACCTTTGCCATTCCCCAGCCTCACTCGAGTGCTGGGCAAGCTGCCTTCTACTGTCTCCCCTCCCTCTGGAACCTTCTTCCCTCTTCCCTTGGGCTCTCTCCCTCTCTCCAGGCCATTAGATGTCAGGTAAGGCTTGCTCCTGCTCCCTCCTCTACTTGCATCACCCCTGGCCTTCTGTTTCTCTCCCTCCAGCCCTTCCCCCCAGTTGAGTCACCTATGTCCATGGCCTTATTTCTAGCTCCATAGTGCTATTAACCTACTGTTGCCATGTAAGGTCCCATGGTCTGCCTTTTTCACAGGCCTGATCATATTCTGTGCTAGATCATCCCCACCTATTGTAATTTGGTTTGTCTGCCATTGTATTATTGTATATGAGCTTTAATGTTTGAAATGTTCTTCTTGTCTACACTCCATCTCCTACCCCAGCCCTGGTTCACACCTGGAAACAAGCCACGGCTCAGTGTACCTTTCCCGGTTACCACATTTTAAAATAAATAAATAATATTGAATAGAAACATAGAATGTGATGGCAGATAAGGACCGCTTGGCCCACCTAGTCTGCCCATTTTCCTACCTAACAGATAGAAACATAGACTTTGACGGCAGATAAGGACCGCTTGGCCCACCCAGTCTGCCCATTTCCTTACTTGATGGATAAGCTGCAGATCCTAGTTAACCCGCAGCCTACTTCTTCCTACCCCCACCCCCTAGAATTGCCTTATGACTGTCCCATGCATGCTTGAATTCCACCACTGTTTTTGACTACACAACCTCCTCTGAAAGGCCGTTCCATACATCCACAACCTTCTCTGTGAAAAAATACTTCCTTAAATTACCTCTGAGCCGCCTCTTCTATCTTCAAATTGTGCCCCTTGTTCTTGCACACCTCTTTTTTTGAAAGATGCTACCCTCTTGGACTTTGTTGATTCCCTTGAGGTACTTGAAAGTTTCTATCATGTCCCCCCTCTCCCTCCTTTCCTCGAGGCTATACATATTAAGCTCCTTAAAGTCTCTCTTCATATGTCTTCCAGTGCAGACCCTGCACCATTTTAGTTGCCCTCCTCTGGACAGCTTCCATCCTGTCTATGTCTTTGCGGAGATTGGGTCTCCAGAACTGCACGCAGTACTCCAGATGGGGTCTCACCAGCTGTCTGTACAGAGGGATAATAACTTCTTGTTTTCTACTGGTGATGCCTCTCCCTATGCATCCCAGTATCACCCCAGCCCTCCTTGCTGCCCTCTCACATTGCTTGCCCACCTTTAGGTCATCTGATATGACTATCCCCAGGTCCCTTTCCATTTTTGTTGTTGTTAGTATCTCAGCCCCCATTGTGTACTCTTCCCCTGGGTTTTTGTTTCCCAGGTGCATTACCTTGCACTTCTTAGCATTGAATCCAAGCTGCCATACATTTGACCATTCCTCTAACCTTGCCAAGTCCCTTCTCATCCTTTCCACCCCACCTTGTGCATCAACTCTGTTGCAGATCTTTGTGTCATCTGTAAAGAGACATACTTTTCCTTCCAGTCCCTCTGCAATGTCGCTTATAAAGACATTGAAGAGGACCGTCCTAATACTGAACCCCGCGGTAACCCCACTACTAACCCCCTCCTTTTTCAGAGTGGACTCCATTTACTATTACTCTCTGTGTCCTATTCTCCAGCCAATTCTTTACCCAGGCTGTCATCTTGGGACCCACTACCAGGCTGGCTAACTTGTATATTAATCTTTGTGGGACTGTGTCAAATGCCTTGCTAAAGTCTAGGTAGGCCATGTCCACAGCCCTCCCTGATCAACTACTTTGGTCACCCAGTCAAAGAAATCGATCAGATTTGTCTGGCATGACCTTCCCACTGTGAATCCATGCTGCCTTGGGTCCTGTGCCCTCTGGCCTCTAGATACTCAACAATTTTTCCTTCAGAAGTGATTCCATCATTTTCCCTACCACTGAGGTTAAACTAACAGGTCTGTAGTTTCCTGCTTCTGCCTTGCTCCCACTTTTGTGAAGGAGAATCACATCTGCCCTCCTCCAGTCCTCGGGTACCACCCCATCCTCCCATGATTTGTTAAAGAGGGTAGTCAATGGTGTCACTAGTTCTACCCTTAGTTCTTTTAGAATTCTGGGATGAATCCCATCAGGCCCCATTGCTTTGTCCACCTTCAGTTTTAAGAGTTCTTTCAGAACCCTTTCTTCTGTAAATGGGCTGGTATCAACTTCTGTATCCAGAGTGTTTCTACTGTTTGTTTTAGGTACCTCCCCCTCTTCCTTTGTAAATATTGAGCAAAAATATTTGTTTAGTATCCTCCCTCCCCTTTATTAAGCCTCACTATCCCTCCCTTGGTCTTCCTTCGCTCCCTGATGTACCTATAAAAGGTTTTATCCCCCTTCTTAACTGAGTTGGCAATCTTTTCCTCGGTTTGGGCCTTTGCTGTTCTGACTGCCTTCCAGCTTCCTTTTGCTTTAACTGATACAGTTCTCTGTCCTGTTCCTTCTGTGATTCCTTGTACTTCCTGAATGCTTTCTTTTCTCTTGAACCTTCACTGCCACTTCCTTTGAGAACCATAGTGGTTTCTACCTCGCTTCGCTTTTGTTTATTTGCTTTACACAAAGGCTTGTTACCCTGTGATGGCAGTTTTATTATTCCCCATTGTTCTTCCACCCTCCTTCCTGCCCATTTGCTAGTGCATTCCTTAGGCACTCACCCATTTTGCAAAGTCAGCCTCCTAAAATCCAGTACCTTTGTCTTTGTATGCTTGACTCTATTGCTGTGTTTATTGTGAACCATACTGTTCGATGGTCACTAGTTCCCAGATGGCTACCCACTTCACATCTGTGATCCTCTCTCATCTCCATTTGAGAGAACCAGGTCTAAGATTGCTCCTCTGAGTGGGCTCCAATACTAGTTGTTCAAGGCATGCCCTGTAGGGCATCTAGAATAACCCTACTCTAGAAGTGGCTGCTGCAACTGCACTCCAGTTAACATCTGGCATATTCAGATCACCCATCAGCAGTATCTCCTTTTTCTGCCATTCTAAGTATACTTTCTATCATTTCCTTGTCCATTTCCTCCCTGAGAAGGGGGTTCTATACAACCCTGTGCGGATTGTGGTGCCATTGCCGGTCTCCAAATTTACCCACAGTGCTTCTTCTCCTCCCTGTTTACCCTTTTGTTCTGTTGCTTTGATTCCTTCCTTGTGTAAAGAGCTCTCCTCCTCCTCTTTACCTCCCTGTCCCTCCTGTAGATAGTGTATCCTGGTATGTTTACGTCCCAGTCATGGTTTTTGTGTACCATGTTTCTGTGACTGCCATGATATCCAGATGTTCCTCCTCCATCAAGGCCACTAATTCAGGAAGCTTGTTACTCAGACTATGGGCATTGGTACTCATTGCTCTCCATTTTTTGATGGCTTTACCTTCTGTTGCAGCATCCCTCACTGACCTTTCTACATCGGTCTTTTTCTCATTTAGTACCCTGTTTTGTAGGGAGAGGCTGGGATTTTCCTGTTGCTTATCAGTGCCTCCCCCCTTGACTAGTTTAAACGCTTGCCAATGAAGCATTTAAACCGATAAGCTGCAGATCCTAATTAACCAACAGCTTACTTCCTCCTACCCCCCACTAGGACTGCCTTATGTCTGTCCCATGCATTCTTGAATTCCACCACTGTTCTTGACTCCATGACCTCCTCAGGGAGGCTGTTCCATGCATCCACAACTCTCTCTGTGAAAAAATACTTCCTCACATTACCTCTGAGCCGTTCCCCATCTATCTTCAAATTGTGCCCCCTTGTTCTTGCACATCTTTTTTCTGAAAGATGCCACCCTCTTGGACTTTGTTGATTCCCTTGAGGTACTTGAAAGTTTCTATCATGTCCTCTCTCTCCCTTCTTTCCTCAAGAGTATACATATTAAGCTCCTTTAGTCTTTCTTTAGACATTTCACAAGTACTGTATTGCTATACCAACTTGTATAGTGCTATAGTACTTGTGTCAGATGGCCACCAGCCATGGAGGTGGGTCTGTGCCAGCTGCCATCACTGGGCTGGGTGGGCGGGTACCAGGGGTTGCCACTGGATATAAGGGATTGCCAGAAGTGACATGGGATACCATGACCAGGAGGGGGACCACTAGACCACCATGGATATATTTGTTTTAATTCTACTGGGACTCTGAGAGGATGGGAAAACCACTAGACTAGCAGGGATATTCTTACTTATTTCAGGGCCAGGAGTGGGGAGCACTAGACTCCAGGATACTATTTTATTCTTATTTTGGGACCAGGCACGGGCAGGGAGACTATAAGACTTACAACGATACTATTTGAGTCTTATTTTGGGACTAACAAAAAGGGAGGGAGACCCCCAGACTACTAGGGATGCTGTTGTATTCTTCTTTTGGAATTGGGTGAGATGGAATACCACTAGTACCAGGGATGACTTCTCAAAGGATGGGGAGGCAGGGGGTTTACCAAGCACCACTGTGCACCTTGTTAAAAGTAGAGTTTTAAGGCCAGCCCACCAGTGCACTAGTAGCATTACCACTTGTGGTGCTGATAACCTGGCTTCAGAAGTGAAGTCTGGCCATTGGAAGGTCAGCCATGGGGAGGAGGACTGTACCTCCAAGGGACTGCTCTTGTGCTCTGGGGGTGGGGGAACTCTGAGCCCACCATATAACAGGACTCTAGAAAGAAGCTAGGGGAAAGGCAGTCCAGGGATGCCAGAAGTACAGGGAGATGTGGCAGCCTAGCATGCATCATAACAGCATTGCAGGTCTGCACCTCCTCAAGGAGAACACAAGGAAACTCCTGTCCTGCAGGATGACACTGGTTACCCACAGGCCCCACACACGGCTATCTAGGCCCTGCCCAGTGAAACCAGAACCTGTTCAGCCAGGGTTGGGGACCTCCGCCAGCTCCGACAGGGGGAGCAAGCTCTGGGGACAGATGCAGGCAGATAAGTCCTGGAGGACACCAAGGTGTTGGAGCTGGGGTGACTGGTAGAAGGGGCTGGTCATACAGCGAGGGAAATGAGATTAACTAAAAAAATATTTAAAATAGGGTTTTGGCAGAATTAACTAGCACTGTGAAGACAGCTTCTTGAGTCTCATCTTGTGTTCCACCTGGGGACTAACGACCTGGCAGATAAGTCTCATGGAGGTGCAAGCAAGATTTAGGGCCCTAGCTAGATTCTGCAGAAGACTGAACTTCAGATCTCTAATCTTCTCTATGGGAGCTTAACAGCTGGCTAGTGGAATGGTGTGTGCAGATGGGGTATGGGATGATAGGGGACTGGGGGGTAACATGGGAGGATGAAAGCCTCTTTTCTGCAGACAGGTTACACCTCAACAGAGAAGGGGCAGCCGTTCTGAAGTGTCGGCTGGGGGAGTTTTTCAAAAAATAATTTAAGTATAAACTGAGTGGGGGGTGAGGCTGAACATAAATCCACACTGTACCAAGAATGAGTTCGGTGACCCTAGGTCTCCCCTGGGGAAAGATTGATGCACAAGGTGCATCCATACAGGGGGGGAAGAAGGGTAAGTTGGTGGAAGGGGTTGGTAGTGAATGCCAGGAGCCTGGCGTATAAGATGGAGGAACTGACGGCCATCATCGAGCATGACAAGTTAGACATCATAGCAGTAACTGAGACTTGGTGGACGGACCACCATATGTAGGAGACAGTTATACCAGGCTTCAGGCTGTTTAGGAGAGCTGGGGGGGGGTAGCCGTTTATGTCAAAGAGGATATACAGGCATCAGTGGGACAACAGGGCGATGGGAATACGAAACTTCTATGGGTGAAGCTATGCCGACGGGTAAGGGAATACCAGAGACTGGGAGACGTAGATAGACCACCATTGCAGGAAGAAGATCAGGACAGGGTGATGCTGCAGGATATTGAAAGAATGGCTCTCAAGGGGGATACACTACTGGTAGGTGACCTCAACTTACCAGATGTGGACTGGGCGATCCCGAGGCAGCTTCAGTAAGAAGTAGGGAGATAGTGGACAGGCTAAATGGGGTGTTCCTGAAACAGCTGGTTGTGGAGCCTGCGGTGGGGGGGACAACCTGCTAGATGTGATCTTGACGAATGGGGAGAATGTGGAGGAGGTGGTGGTAGGGGAAAAGCTAGGGAAAAGTGACCACAGGACTGTCTGGTTCAAGGTGAGGGTGGATACCCGAACTAGCACAATGGTGCTGGGCTTTAGGCAGGCAGACTTTGAAAAATTAAGAAGGCTGGTGAGGGAGGCATTGAGAGAATTAGGGGATATAAGGGACACAGACTAACTATGGGTAGCTATCAGGGACCAGATCTGGGAGGCCACACAGGCATCCATCAAAAGTGTCAGGAAAGGGTCTAGAAGAAGGAAGCCGCTTTGGTTCAGTAGAGATGTAGCAAGGGCGGTAGAGGATAGGCAGAGGGTGTTCAGAAGATACAAGAGTACTCGGGGGAGGGGAGGCGGCTATCGGATCAAATCATTAGAAGGGCTAAGGCAGAAACAGAGGAAAGAATAGTGAAAAGGCCAGGGGAGGGAAGAAGACATTTTTCAGATACGTTGGGGAGAGGAGGAAGGCCCAGCAAGGGATTGAAAGGCTGAGGGGGAAGGAGGGGAGCACTTGGTGGGGGACAGGGAGAAGGCAGAAGACCTGAACAGGTATTTCTGCTCTGTATTTACGGAAGAAGTGAGGGGGGTAGAGGGTCAGAGTTGGAAGAGAAAGGAGGGGCACAGGGATTGTATCAGATCCCTTCACCATGGAGAGAGTCAAGGAGGAACTAGCCAGGGTGAAAGCAAACAAGGCCATGGGGCTGGATGGCCTGCATCCAAGGGTGATTTGGGAACTAAGAGAGAAGTTGGCTGCCCCACTAGCGAGGCTGTTCAACCTGTCTCTGGACACCAGTAGAGTGTTGGAGGACTGGAAAAAGATGACTGTGGTTCCAATCCACAAGGGAGGGAAAACTACCAACCCGTCAGCCTAACTGCAGTGGTGGGGAAGGTCATGGAGGCACTCACTGGTGGAAGGGTAACACAGTACCTGGAGGTGAACGGTCTGCTGGATGACAGACAGCATGGTTTCACTAGGGGCAAGTCATGCCAGTACAATTTGATCAAATTTTTGACTGGGTGATGCAGGTAGTGAACCCGTTGGGGGGGGGGCTGCGGTGGATGTGGCCTATCTGGATTTCAGTAAGGCCTTCGACACTGTACCCCATAGGAGGCTGGTCAACAAAGTGGATAGCTTGGGGATAGGGGCCAAAATAACAAGATGGGTGGAGAACTGTTTGGCAGATTGGAGTCAGAGAGGGTGGTGGTGGTGAATGGGGTGCATTCAGGGATCGGGCAGGTGAGGAGTGGCATTTCCCAGGGATCAGTGCTGAAACCCCTCCTGTTCAATATCTATTTTCAGGACATCACAGAAGGCCTGAAAGGGAGGGTGGCCCCCTTTGCAGATGACACAAAAGTCTGTAATAGAGCTGACTCCTCTGGGGGGGGGGGGGTGGAAGACATGAGAAGGGATCTGAAAGTACTGGAGGAGTGGGTGGAGACCTGGCAGCTAAAATTGAACATCAAGAAGTATGCTGTTATGCACCTGTGACACAGGAATCAGAGGGCCAAGTACATGCTGGGAGGGGAGAGAGTCAGGGTAACAGAGGATGAGCGGGATCTGGGGGTAACAGTCTCCAGTAACTCAAGGTAAAGATGCAATGCTCAAAGGTGGTGAGGAGGGTGTATGGGATGCTGGCAGGCATCGGCAGGGGGATCACCAGCAGGTGTAGGGAGGTCCTGGTGCCACTGTATCGAGCCCTGGTGAGGCCACTCCTCGAGTACATGATTCAGTTTTGAAGGCCTTACCTGCACAAGGATATAGACTCAATCGAAAGGGTACAGTAAAGGGTGTCCAAGATGGTGCAGGGGATGAAGGGCAAACCGTACGAACAGAGATGCAGGGAGGTGGGGCTGTATACACTGGAGACCAGGAGGGTGAGGGGTGACATGACTGAGACCTTTAAATACATCAGAGGGATAAACAAGGGAAGCACAGTGAAGTTATTCAAGAGGAGGGAAGGAAACATAACAAGGGGGCACAGACTGAGACTCCTGGGGGGGCACTTCAGGGGCAATGTGAGAGGTCAGTTTTTCAGAGAGAGGGTGGTGGAGAACTGGAATGAGCTTCCAGAGGAGGTGGGGAACTCGGAGGCCGTAGAGGGATTTAAGACCACTTGGGACAGACACATGGGGCTAAGGGGAAGAGGGGGTGCCTTAAGTTGTGGTAGGTTGGGACAGTGGGGTAAGAGGCAGACTAGATGGGCTGTGAGGTCTTTTTCTGCTGTCGCCTTCTATGAAAACATACCAGTAGGCCCTGTATGCATGCTGGTACCCCTCATGGCACTATGCATGCTGACTGCCTCTTGGGTGCACAAAGCACAGTTAGTACAGCACCATAACAATATCCTGGATGATTTTAAATTTAAGTTCTAGTTTGAAAAACATAAATGTAGCCGACCTGCCAGCGCAACAGTAGAGCTACCGCTTGTGACGCCGACAACCTGGGTTCGAAAGTGAGCCTGGACTGTCAGAGGGTCAGCCGAGTGTAGGAGGATAGAGCAGTCCAAGGACTGCTCTCCTCCTCCAGGGGAGGAGGGTGGGACAGTGTACAACACTTGACTGGCCCCTTGTGGAGGCAAGGGGTCTGGTAGCAAGGAGCTTGGTACTATGGGGAGGCATGGCATACATTGGCAGTCATGCCGCAACATCATTGCACATCATGCCTCCCAGGGGAGAAAAACTGGAAAAATCCACAACCCTGCAGGATGCAGCCCACTGCTCTGTCGCAGATCCTGCACCACCTTCTGGACTACCTCTCTCTGACCAACACTCTGAGGTAATGGGGGTTGCCTCCTGGGTGGCCCTTCCCATAGTGGGTCATCCATGGTGGAGCATGGGAGCAGATACATTCCTGGGACAGATGACTGGGCTGGATGGTAGTGGCAGGGCCGAAGGGGGCCGGTTGGCATTGGAGCAAAAAAAAACCATAAATATTCAACATGATTTATAACACATTAATATGCACTGTAGTTACACGGTTTGCATACACACTGCAGCATGCTTAAAACCATGCTGCAGCCGTGTTCTAAAACCCTGATAAAACCCTGCTAAGGAGTTAGTCTTTAGCGGGGTTTTAAACAAACACTGTTGCCTTAACCCATGTTAACAGCAGTGTGGACATGATCCATGCTATAACATGGGTTAAGACAACCGTGTTTAAACATAAGTTAAGATTTTAGCCTGCACTGTACAAAAAAAAAATATACAACAGTCATGGCTGGGCTCCCACTGCGGTCCTGACTGTAAAAATATAAGTTCCCTCTGATCCGTTAGGGCACCCGATTGTGAGTATCCCATTGTGCATTGCAGCACCCACAGTGCTTTGGGCTGGTGCTGCAGTCATGCCTGGGAACTCACTCGGGCAAGCACAGTTGTTGGAGTGCAGTGTGGATGCTATGACAACCATACTAGGGACCGGTTTCTAAAACGTTATTAAAAACATTTTAAAATCAGTCTCTAACGTGGATAGGGCCTTATACTCAGTAGTGTATTTTATTGCTAGCTGTTGTTTCTTGCCCATTGATTTACTATCTTTATTGGTTGTCCTAAAAATCAGCATATTTCATATCTTTATTCATGTATTCCCAAGACATTTTTGCTTGTACTTTACCCTTATACTACTATCCGGGTTGAGCTGTACTCTGTACCTCAGATATTGTATATATCAAAGCATGTTTGTAATGCTGCTGTCAGTTATGGCACTGTTCCCCCTTTTGTAACCTCCCAGGTCATGCCTGAAAATAGGCAGATGTTTATCTAGTACACTCACCTGATAAATAAAAACAAAATAAATAAACTAAAAGTATAGTTCATGAGTCTCTTATGGTTATAAGAGGCTTTTTTTCTCAAGTTGTTTGTGCGTCAGAACTGCTCAGCTTTGCTTCACAGTCCTCTCACCTGAAGAACTAAAGAATGTACTCTTTAATTCCCCAAGTAACACAGCAAGTGTAAGTACTCAGCAGAGCTGTGTTTTAGTACTAAGTGCTGTTGCTTGCCCACTGTTTCAGCTTCTTTTTTTATTTTTATTCTTTAGTAATTGGGTAAGGCCACTAGGCACAATGCCTGTTTTCAGCGGCAAACTGGGAGCACTGGGGAGGTTAAGTGACTTGCTCAGGGTCACACAAGATGCACTGGAGGTTGTAAGCCTGAAGCCCAGGTCTGCTGGATGTGCCAAGCTCATTCACAGCTCATTAATCTAACCTCTAGGCAATACTGCCAGCCCAACCAATTCTTTATTGGTCTTCCTGACAGTCAACATATGTTATACCTTTATTCATGTATTATCACGGCATTATTGTTCTGTAAAGTGTTTTGTGATACTTTGTATTAAAATAAATTGGTATTACAACAGCTTATAGAAATTGCCTGGAAGCTAGCGCTTTTTCAGAGAAGCATTTGTTAAAAATAAGTCTCAGGCTCTGGACTTGTCACATCATGATTCATGACTGCTAATTGCTTTCCCCGAGATGTGGATTGGGGTTTTCTTAGTCCAGCTGTTTGTTGAAAAAGGAGTAGATACCTTATTAATGGCTGCCTTTCTAGGGATGTGGATTCCGGGTTTGTCTTTCCTATTAAACTGGCAATTAGGATGGGAGACTGAACAGCTAGGTGTCAGACACTATTTACAAGGCCCTGCTAAATCCCAAGGAAAGGCCACTGAAGACTTCCATTTAACAGACAGACAGTAACCTCACAGAGCCCTGTCGTCTTGAGGTAACTCTGAAAAAACATTTCTAGACACAATTCGGCTTTGAGTTGACATATGTTTGTGTTAGATCTCCATTTTCTTATAATTATAAACCCTGACATGACAACAGTAGCCTTTCCCAGACTTGATCTGTTCTGGCTGTTGCTCTACACTTGACATTATAATGCTCAGAGTGTGTCATCGTAACCATTTCTGCACCAACAGATTATGATGTCCCAAGCAGAGGGCTGTAATATCAGGTGTAGCCAAACAGTCAGAGTAGATGGCATCTGGAGGACAGGGATTCTAGTTACCAGTTAATGCACATAATTAAAAAGAAACAAGGAGGTGCTCAATATTGAAAATATCTGGCATATGTCGACTAAATGCCTAAATGCATGTTTTTTTTTCAGCTTTTCCCCCTGAGATGCCTGGGGTTCTTTAAAAGCATAGTTTTGCTAATTATAAAATGGATATGAGAAAACAGGTCCTGTGATTGGTCAGGTGTGATCACATGACCATGAGTTATTCTTTTTTATCACTACTTTATTTTTCGCCTCTGCAGCATGACCTGCGGTACCCCCAGCCACCATCTTCCACTGCCTGGGAGTCAGCAAGCTCACTCACATGTCAGGCCTGGTGTGGCCGCTCCTGTACCTGCTGAGGGGCCCTCCTATGCTCCCCCGGGCTGGGTCAGGACCAGACCCCCAGCTCGATTCCATGACAGACCTCCCGGGTGGTGCCAAGTGCAGCTGTCAAGCTGCTCGGTCGCGCCCAGCTTTTTCCTCCATGTAGTGCCCCTTATTGGAGTGTGGGTGTGCAATGACGTCAGAGGCACTGCATGCCGATGTCTGCCGCACTCCACCCTTAAGTGCACCACCCTTCCAGTGCACCCAAACTCCATCGGGGGCCGCTGCAGAGCTATGAAAACCCCAATTCCCTCCCCAGGGATAGGAGAGTAGTCCTCCAGATGCTCAATCCTATCCCTCTCCTGCTGACCCCTGATGGCCCAGGTATGTTCCTGAACCTGGGTTACCAGCATGGTGCGAGGTGTGGCGTCCAGTACTTCAACCCTCAGCGCCACTGGACCGGCCCAACCATGAGTTATTCTAGCACAACAGCAGAGGTCAGAAATGCTTTTCTTTCTGAATCTCATTACACAGTTTCTAAAATAAAAATCAGAGGAACCATTTTATAATCATAATAAGGCACTCCAGGGTGTGCATAATAGTGGGCTGACGGCACTTCTTGGTGAGTAAGGTACTTGGCATTGCCTTGTGCCTCACTTCCAGAGATGTGCCAGTATCCCACAATAACTCACACCCTGACCTGCTTTATTGCTTCAGTAAACACAACATTAAATACCAAATGTATTGCAGAAATAAGAATCTGCTATGCAATGTATAAAAATAAAATAATGCAGTCATATTGTTTCAGTCAAAAATACAGGGACGAAACATCAGCAAATACATTACTGATTATACCATTTGATGGACTAACACTTTTTTAAAGACTAGCTTTTGAAACACTTTGCAGCTAGTCAAAATTAAATGTTAGTCCAGTAAAAGATATCACCTACAATGTATTTTATATTTTTCCCGTCACTTAAAAAAATGGGATGCATTCTCCATCAGATGACTGACCACATGAAAATGGTGAAATATAATCTGATCTTTGCATTTAAAGCTCACTATTTCCCATTTTTCTGTGTTTTATTTCTGCATTATTTAGGTTTGATTTCAATATGCAAATACCCACCCAAAACATCCTACTAGTTCATCTTCAACTAGAACGCCAAAAAGATACAAAACAGAACCACATTTTGAGGTAGGATTAAATGTTAAGGGTTATGCTCCACTTGTAGCAGCTTTGGTTTATTAAAGTGAGTTTCCACCTTCTGAGAAGCTTTGAAAAAACTATTTAGATGCAGTTCAGTCTATATTTAAAATATTGTGTGCTTTTCTGTTCCCCTTATTCTTAAGTGCTGGATTTATTTGCGTGGAAACGAGACCCTTGCCCCCTAGAGTACATCTGTGTGTCTGCTGCATAGTTCATCGCTGAAGTCACATGATCCTTTGTTTGGAACATCAGTTTGTTGCTGTGGAAGTTATTATGTGTCAAACAGAGGGTTGTGACTTCAGCAAAGGGTTAAACAGCGGGACCAGACCGACTCTAGGGGCGTGGATCCTGCTTCCTTGTGAACACGGCTCAGCCTAACATGGGGCTGATTGTGCCTAAATATTGGGTTTCACCGTTTTCTTAGAATTGGAGAACCCACTTTAAAAGAGCCTTTTGGCTATCCCAAAAAAAAATACTACACTTATCAGGTTAAATCCAGCCACATTTTGTGTTCAATAAGCCTGCTCTGTTTGACAAAGAAGGGCTCCAGTCACCAGCTAAAATACCCCATTTGGCATCAGCCAGGCTCTCTTTTACAACATTCCCACAAAACTGGATTTTTGAGCCAGTCTCTTCGGCATTATTAAGGAAAGGGACATGAAATCGGGATCCCCCCCCCAACAATTCACTTACAGCTGAGGCATGTTCAGGAGCTGAAGCCATAACCCTCAACTTGTGACATCACAGTCTGTTGCCATGGGAATTACTATGTGATGTCACAACACAGAAGCACAGGCAGTGTCCGCAGAAAAGATCCTGTGATTCACCCAGCTTGCCTATTCCCCTGCCTACCTCCATGCTCAGCTTAACACCGAGCTAGATCCAGTAACCCTAGTAGGTAACTATCACCCCCTTCCCTGGGTATCCCTTCCTCTCTTCTGCCTGTGGGTCCTGGTATTCCTTTATATCTGTCCTGCTCAAGTTTAATTTCTGTCACATTCTTGGCTTATACCACCTCTCTAGGCAGTTGACTCTCATTTATGGAAGGTGTTCTACCGCCAGCAAAAACAGAAAATGCAACTGACATCAGCAGAACTCATGAGAAATGAGAGCACAGTGACTGGAGGCACAGGTACAGATTGTTGAGGGGGGAAGATTCAAGAGGGGACACAAGAAAGTTCTTTTTCACAGAGTGGGTGGTGAACAAATGGAGTTTTTTTCCAGAATGTGCTTACATTTTCTAGTAGCCCCCCCCATATCTTGTTTAAACCAACTGAGGTACCACCAAATATTCAGGATTTTCAAAGACTTGCGCCACCTTTTTTGTGCATTTTCGCCACTTGTGGCAAAACAGACCACATAAATCATGGCCTAACGTTGTCACAAATGCCACATCTTGCACACAAAAAATGACCCGTGCGTAAAAAGAATGACATGTCATTTATATACCATAAAGAGCGGTAATTGTTGCAGGTGTGCCCGGATGTTTTAAAATTGCACGGAAACATTTGGGAACATTGTGAGTGATACAGGAGTGGCTGACAGTTAGTTGTGAGAACCTGTGCTGCAACCTTTGAAAATCCATTTTCATTCAGATCCACTGACTTGACATAACTGTGTGGTAAAGCGCCAGTATCAGACCTGTACTTCTTGTGATTGCTCTCTTCTCAGGACAATATATAATGCACCATGGGTAATCATTTAGCTTTGAATTGCACCAAAAGAAAAAATAATAAAAGCATTTTTTAAACAATTTTATTAGTAATCATATTTGTTTAGGGATATCTGCAAATATATACAAGTTAAGAAAAGAAATCTCTGCACTGGCAATAATATACAGCTAAAAAATAAATCTATTAATTCACTGGTCTTGTGAAAAACTGTTTTTCACATGTAGCACAGAAGAGACGCACTAATGAAAAAATAATATACACTTTTAATTTAGAATATTTACATAAGTGCTTCTCAAAGTGTGTCTTGTTTGGTGGCAGTGTTGAAATCATGGCTGCAAGTACAAAACGGGTCCCCAAGTGTTCGCTTATAAGTATAATGGCCAGCTGGGCTTGCAACCCAAACTTTTGGCCAATCTGCACAGTCCCAGTTCTGCGCACCCCATTTTTACTGGACGGGGATCCATATAATAAAGTCTTTGACCCTCTGAGTCTCCTTTGCCATTTCAGCCATCAGTCTGTTATACAATGGAGATATTGTCCATAGTACAGCCACATTTCTCAATAATCATATTGGGGAACTCTGCAACTTCTATTTCTGTGTAGTCGCCCTTTTTTACCAGATACATCATAGGCAGTGGGGCACTTTCCACCACAGCACAGGTCCTCTCCCCATAACCGTAGTGGCGCAAGAGGTTCTTGGGCTGCTTGCAGCCCCCTACGCAGCGAAAGGCCTGGTAACCAGCAGGCTCGATGATCCAGTACTGAGTCCAGGTCAGCTCCCTGAAGTTAATGAAGTACTCTTGTCTGCAGCACATCTTGCTTTCCTTTGCTGTGTTCTCATCACAGTCTCCCCGGCTCCTATAAAAATACCAAAAATAAAAGCCAACTTAATCTCACTGAACAAAAACAGGAAATCCGCTATGAATGAAGGCACTGTATAAGTTTAGAAACAGACTACTGGGAGGCCATTATTATGTTCACTTACCCATACTCCTCAAGGTTCAAAGTGTATAACACCAGTTCTGGTTTGCCCAATGCTTTATCCAAAGGATTCTGTGAAGTGAAACTCACGGATTTGGCCATTTCAGCTGCATAGCTGCCTGGTCTTTCCCCTTCAATCCAGATCTCCAAGTGCATGGAGGCATATCTCCTATTTGCGAGCCAGTAATGCACGGCTTGGGTAACATCGAAGCTCCTCCACCCAGACTCCTGGAGTGGCACTAGCCTGTAAATAAAAAAAACAATAACAAGCTCTTAGCCCCCATCCAGCATTCACTGTAAACATCAATTTGTAACTCCCAGTCAGACGCTTCGCGTATAAATTTACTCTTGCCTCACAGCCAGATGCTGTTTGTATAAATGTGCTAAATCCCCATGGTATAACTTAACTACTAACCAAATATTCATAGTATATATTTACTCTTAACTACCAGTCAGACATGCATGATATACATTTACTAAACTCTGAGCAAAACAAAGCAGTCTAAATTAATTCCAGACAAGTATTCATTGTATAACTGAACCAACAGGGACAAGTAGATTGTGGGAAGAAGTCCTAGCCTTCTGCTAGGCGCCTTGAGCAGACTTGGTGGACCTGGCGGTCCTTTTCTGCTGTCATGTTTCTATGTTTCTATTAACTCCCAGCTAAATAAGCACAATATAACAACTCGCAGTCAAATAATCATGTTTTTTTTTTTACTCCCAGCTAAATAATCGAGGCATCACTTTACTCCCAACCAAATGATCAAGTTAAAAATCAGCCAACACCTCAAGAAGAACTTTGAAAAACATATTTGGACACAGTTCAATTTATACTGTATATTAGTTCTGTGTTTCTTCTCATTATTTATTAATGAGGTCATATGCATCACTGAGGTGATATATCCTTCAGAATTCATCAGCCCCCCCCTTTTTTTTTTTGCTTATTCCTCATGTGATGTCATAATATTCTGCTTGTGACATCACAGTTATTCCCTTGGCAACAGACTGTGATATCACAACAGGTGTCATCACAACAAAAGATTATGAATTTAAGTAGGGAATAAACTGTAGGAGCAGATGAAAGCCATGTGATAAAGGCCCTCTTGTCATGCACCCTTCCTCAATAATAAATAAGGTAGAGGAGAACGCTTTAGAAGATATATGAAATGCAAGCTGATGTATGTCTAAATATAAAATGGGTAAGGAAATCCCTGTGTCCTGATTGGCTGAGACTTTGTTCTAGCCATGGCAAAAAAGAGTACCACCAATGGCTAAAAGCTAGTCACTGCCAACCAGGGCTACCCGCAGAATTCATAAACCACTTAATTCCTAATTTCCATCACAAACATGGCTGCAGACTTTACTCATATATAAAAAAAACCTAAACTAGTCCCTAAAAATAAAAGTCTATTAAATTAAATAAAGTAAGTAAATAATTTAATGTTATTTATACTCATGAGTCCCTCTTACACACACACACACACACACACACACACACACACACACACACACACACACACACACACACACATTTTAAAAATCTAGTACAATTCAGAGTTTCCATTGCTGGTGTTTCTTTAATAACCATGGAGAATCCCCCTCCCATCCCCACCACTTTGCCAGGGCAGTCCCTGCTCCTTGCCTGGCAACACATAAAATTGAGGTTCTGGCTCCACTTGAGGCCTGTGTATGTGTCTTTGTGAGTATGCCAGTGGAACTCTGAAGAATTTTGAAATGGTGTATTCCATGATGTAACCATTCTGTGTGTACGGGGGGGGGGGTGGAATTCTACTACTGGAATAATGCAGAGCTTGTATTGAGTTTGAAGAAAGACAGATGACTGACAGGTGGAAACATCTGTGGAGGGACTATTTTACATTACTCAGCAACATTTTAGTAGATTTTTGGGGGCTTTGAAAATGTTTAGAATGTTCTCTTTAAAAATTGTCTGGGCCTATTTTATATAAGCAATAAAACACGGCTGGGTGTTGGTAGTACAGAGATACCAGCACACCCAGAGTCTGAAGGCACTTGGCCTGTGGCCTTGTGCCTCACTATGCCTCTATGTGTGTGGATATCTCAGTACTACCAACACTCAGCCATGTCTTATTGCTTACATATGTTGTTTTCCAAAATTTTTCCAGAGGTATCAGCAGCTGTTTTACTTCCAGTTATATCATAATACTTAGCATAAATTAACACAACTGCTAGTCAGTGGTTCATGGTATGAAAATTACTTCCATGCCAGACATGCATGGTATAAATTAACTCAAATGTTGATTAAATATTTATTTGTAAAAGAAGCCATGAAAATCTTATAACCTAATTGATCAAAACAAGTCACATGAGCTGGCCCGGTGGCATGGAGGGCTGAGGCGCTGGACACCTTACCTCTTGCCATGCTGGTGACCTGGGGTCAGGAAAGGACTCAGGTTGCTCGGGGGCTGGCAGGGAGAGGAAGGATTGAGCATCCCCAGGACAGCTCTCCTTCCTCGGAGAGTGGGGTTAGTGTGATGCATTGCTTGCCTGACATCCAGCGGCAGCTGGGTGCCAAAACATGCAACGCCACCACATGAGGGAAGGAGATCCCATGTTCAGGATGCCTGGCTGTCTCCATGGAGATTGAGCTTGGACATCATATCCATTGCATATCCATGAACCCCAGGGGAGGAAAAACAGTGGAAAATATGGAGGCTGGGCTACATGAAACCCACCCCGAGAGAGCACTAATGGCTTGCCTGGTCCTGGAATTGGTGAGGGGGATCGGGACAGCTGGTGATCACGGGACAGAAAAATCTCTAAGGAAAAAAAAAAAAGTCTCATGACCATTGAATATTTTCTGATAACTGTACACCTCACCTGAACTATATATATGTTTTTAACAAATAGAAGATAAGTTTGTAAGTGGAATAACACATTCCACGGGGTGTGACCATAAAGGAATAAGGCACTTCTCAGGCAGCCGTGGCACTCGGCTATGCATCATGTCTAACAAGCACCCAAAGCGTAAGTTATTCCTTTATAACCACATGCCCTGTCATGTGTTAGCCCTTATTCACTGATTCATTCATTGATTGACTGATTGGAAATTTGTAAAAACTGATGGTAGGATGGCCTCATTAAAAATAATACCTTGTTGTTACACACGGGTCCCTTGGTACAGCAGGGTACCCACAGTGCTTAGTTTATTATGTAGTACAACAGGTGCAATGGGGCAGTACAACATATATTGACGGTGTAGCTTCTCAGTCACACACCATACTATAAGTAGTGTATGTCATTGTGGCAGTATGTAAACAGGTTTATCTTTGTTCTCCAACAGATTCAGTGGTCTAACTGGCATGTACTCTGTTTTAGTTTTAAAGATGTCATTACCAGTGTCTAGCACAAGGCAAGTGCATAAAAACAAATGCTGTTCTCAGTTACCTGGAGTCAATCAGGGATGTCCTGTTGGTGCCGTCATCCAGAATCTCCACCCAGTAGACACTGACTCTGGCATTGTTCACTGGTCTTTGGTGTCTCCTGTCTGTCAGGGAGGGTTTGAGAGAGGGTTTCTTAAAAAGCTTCAGCTCAGCCATGGTTACCTCACTGTTTTCGGGTATTCTGCCTTCCATGTCGAAAACCAGTTTTTGTCTAGTGGCGTCTGAATAAATAACTTCTCCCGAAATATCTGAAAATGTAAAAATGCAATTGGTTAATCTGGCGCCCTTTGCTCATCATTCTAAAATACAGGAGATAGTGAATCTTATTTCTTAGCCTGCAAACATTTTCATCCCTTAATTGCTCCTGGCAAGCATGTATTTCTGACCTACTTAACGTCATGGTCAGCATCTTTTTTTAATTTCGTCAGATAGTCAGTAAACAGCTTTAATAATGATTTTTATATGAATTAATGACTCAAGTCATTAAAAATAGCCAGCACTCACAGCATTGAAACAACTCTTCTGTTGAGGGTACCTTTTGAATGAAAATAGTGGACTTATGCTGTGGTTTAAATGGTGGATTTATGCAATGAATGTATTGTGGTACCAATACAAGTCTCCAATGTCAAATATTACCACACCACACCAAGATGCCCAATTATTTTCTTGTTGGGGGCAGCAGAGGAACAAGAACTTCAAAGTTATGTATCTCAGTTCAGGAATGAAAGAAAATAGAAATTAAAATGGGTATAGTGATGGTTTTGCCAGAGATACATTCTTACTAAAATAAATGGCACAATGACCAACAAATCCTGCTGCCTTAAGTGAGAGTTGTGTTTGCCATCAATACAGACTGGGAGAAACTCCTTTGAGAATTGGGGCTGAAAGTCATTAAACCTGTCTGTCACTGAACTGTGTTCCCCTCTATTAGTCTATCAATGGCCTGATCTAATGGGTGGAAGATATCCTGCCCTAAAATGCATCCTTTATAATGCACAGCAGCACAAAAGATGTGTAAATCTCAGGATCAGCGTTCTTTGTGATGGGTGGCTGCTACCTGATAGACTGTGACTGGCAAGTCTTAACTGCTTCATTTCCTTGCAGTCAAGTATCAAGTGCCCTTGACTTTGTAATAACCAATCAGTCAATTCATTTGACACCGGGCTGAATTGCTCATGCCTTAATGACTCCAAACATTCATTTTAATGTGAACCTGTAAAAAAAAATATCTGAGCAAAATGCACTCTTTTTAAGTGTGTGCAAACTAGTAATTTTTTTTCTGTATTGTCACTGCCTAATTCTATGTAACTGTTCATTCTAATGCTACTATGACTGAATGTTTGATGTAATGCTGTTGCTGCCGCTGCCACAGCTTTTTTTTTTTTGGTTCACTTTCAGTACATCTGCAATAAAACCATATTGTACAGGATGGAACCTACTAGTAGCCAAGCACTAAAATTTAAACTACCCTTAAAATACATATTTTTTTAATTTTATGTAGTTTATGTATGTGCCATGAAATCAACATTTAGGTGTAGCACCTAGTTTTCAAGTGGTGCCTGGGGGACAAATTAAAGTCACAAGGTATCTCTAACACTTAGAGACAAGTTACAGTATAAATATATATATTTGTTATATTATGTGTATGTGTGTCTGTGTGTGTATGTATATACATATATATGTGTGTGTGTGTGTGTGTGTATATATATATATATATATATATGTGTGTGTGTGTGTGTGTGTGTGTATATACGTGTATATATATATATGTGTGTGTGTGTGTGTGTGTGTGTGCAGTAGGATGCTATCAGCATCACAAAGTAACTACTTGTATTTGTTTTATCAAATGACATCAGCAGTGTGGGCCCCATATAAAACACAAAACACAAACTACAACTTACAAAATAAGTCTGATTCAGATGCATACAGATGAACACGTGTGAAACATAAGTGGTGGTGACATAAGTCACTGTCCCTTAGGGCCCCAGTACATGAACTGTTACACATTAAGAGACTTATGATGGTGAGCTAACATCAATTAATAAATCAAACTGGAGGAAAACATGCAACATCCACAAACTGTGTTAACTGTGCACTGACATTCTGACTTATGCTTCCAAATCTTAAACAGTCTGGTGTATATTTACAAAACAAAATGCAACAAGAAGTGAGAACTAAAAGCAACCTTGTACCTGCATTTCCAGGAATTCCTCTTAATATTCCAGCCAGGCTTGGAAGTGACCGCCTTTTCCTCTCTTTGTGGAGCTTCAGCATGGACAAGTACTTGTTCCTGATGTGGGCTGGAATGGCCAAGTTCTCCAAGTCCCTCTTCTGGATGTTAGGCACTTCAGGAAGCTGCAGCTTCTTGAGTATGGCCTCCCTGATGTCCTCCTGGTTAAATCCACTCGCCAGGGCTATGCAGAGGACACAGAGGATCCATGCAAGCCTCGCCACACTGCTGCCAGCCATCATTATCATCAGTAAGTCAGATTGAATCCCAAGGCTTGACTAGAGCTGTTCTGTACACGTTGCTGTCTGCTGCATGCAATGCAGCCCCTGTAGCTCACCTTGGCTTTATACAGAAGGCCTGCCCCAATAGATCAAGCTGATTACACAAAGAGAGGGTAAGGCAGCAACATCAGAGAAGGAGGTGGACTTAAAAGGTCACTCCTCCAGTGGCAGAAGAAAGGCTTTTTGACACCTAGTCAGTCCTGTGAAAGTTATGTGATCTGATCCAGTGGAGACCTATCAAAGGCATATATAGTCTTTAATTCCTTTGTCAGGATTATTATTGTTACCAGTTATTCATCTGAGAGGGGTTTCTACTTTGAACATGCTGCACTTGGAACAAATAAGTGCAGGGCAATGGATATTCATTTAACACATCTTTTGACTGATCTGAAAAACGTGCCATTCTGCATGTTTTTTTTTTGTTGTTGTTTAAGAGATCCTCACTGTGTATAGTGTGGCTTTCCACTGTGCTTGCAGTTCTAAAATTCTGTATAACTGTGGACTTCAAATGCATTAATTGAACGGGTCCACTCCTTTATCAGGTTCTAATGTACTCAGCCTGCACCATAATTTACCTGCATGGCAGAATATTACTGTGCATCTGACCTGCATTCTGAATGAGTCTTAGTTTGAAATAGTGTCATCTGGTTCCGTAAGTAGGTATTTTATATTAGTAAGTGGTAGCCATTAATTATCACTGACTCTGAAGAACAAAGTTAACCATTTCTGATAGTATGGAATATTTGCCTGAAAATAAAAATGTTTTATCTTTTGAGTAAGATAGCATTTCTTTTATCCAGAGAATATTAAACATGAGGATTTTGCTAACGCACAGTGGTCTATATTAATGAATCACCTTTCTAGGGCATTGAGAGTTTTATTTTACTGCTGTAGTTTTCTGGTTTTATTTACACTTTTTTTTGTGTGGTTTTACTTTATGCTCCTTGGTTTCTCGATCCCAGCAGCTCCTCTCAGCCCTGATATTGACCCATTCAGTTGCCTTACTGGTCTCTTTGTTGAACTGGGTTGCTGGTGTGACAGGCGGCGAGGCAACCAATGCTTAAGCCACCACACCAGAGGACCGGCCGTCACAGCCATCTTTTAAAGGGTTTTGAGTTTTTGTGTCAGTTTCTTCCTGCTGCTAGCTTTTGGAAGACAGAAATTTTGCTTTTAGAGCAGAAAGCGTCTGACTAAAAAAGCTACCATTTTTCTTACTAATTGCCCTCCATCCCACCCTAAGCCAGTTCTACTTTTATAGCCGCTGGATTTGACTGACAACAGGGACTTCCTGTTTGGCAGTAGGAAGGGAAGGATCATAGAGAAACGTTAGTTTTGTCAACTCTGAAGGAAAAAGTAGTTCTTTCTTCCCCCCAGCTGCTGGAGGTCTGACTCTGAGCAAGGAAGAAGGAGACTACTGAAGAATACAGGAAGTTGCTGTCCCAGAACAGGAAGGGTGAGAGTTGTAAGGAGAAGAGAGAGAGAGTAAACATACAGAGCAACAGGAGAGGGGACACAAAATAAGACATGATGGGAGTGGTGCAGTGCAATGGCTGTGGGCCGGCGGTGTTCCGGGAGACATTCTGGAGGCTGCGATGCTGCCCTATTTTCAGGCACCTCCCTAGTCTGAGGGAGGAGGTTGCCCGTCTCCAGGCTGACCTGGCTAGGATTCATGAAACCTCCTCCCCCACCCAGGGACCACCAGGGCCACCCCCGCTACCTCACAGGTTGCCAAGAAAGAGGAGCAGCTGGACCGAGGTGGACTCAGGGAGGGAGAGGGTGGTGGAACAGAGGTACATCCCTCCAGCTGTACCTCTCCACAATTCATATGCTGTTCTGGCGGATAGTGGTTCCTCTATGGAGCCTTGAAGTGGGTCCAAAGGTGGTAGCCTGGATAAAAAAATTGGCTGGACAACAGGATGCAAAGGGTAGTATTAAACGGAGTCCACAGTGAAGAAAGGAGGGTTACTAGTGGGGTACTGCAGGGTTCAGTACTGGGACTAGTCCTTTTTAATGTATTTATAAGTGACATTGCAGAGGAACTGGAAGGAAAAGTATGTCTCTTTGCAGACGACACAAAGATCTACAACAGGGCTGATACACAAGATGGAGTGGAAAGGATGAGAAGGGACTTGGCAAGGTTGGAGGAATGGTCAAAAATATAGCAGCTTAGATTCAACACAAAGAAGTGCAAGGTAATGCACCTGGGAAACAAAAACCCAGAGGAAGAGTACACAATGAGGGGTGAGATACTGACAACAACAACAATGGAAAGGGACCTGGGGGTAATTATATCAGATTACCTAAAGGTGGGCAAGCAATGTGAGAAGGCAGTAAGGAAGGCTGGGGGGATACTGGGATGCATAGGGAGAGGCATCAACAGTAGAAAACAGGAAGTTGTTATCCCTCTGTACAGACAGTTGGTGAGACCCCATCTGGAGTACTGTGTGCAGTTCTGGAGACCCCATCTCCACAAAGACATAGACAGAATGGAGGCTGTCCATAGGAGGGCAACCAAAATGGTGCAGGGTCTGCACCAAAAGACATACAAAGAGAAACTAATGGAGCTTAATATGTATACCCTTGAGGAAAGAAAGGAGAGGGAGGACATGATAGAAACTTTAAGTACCTCAAGGGAATCAACAATGTCCAAGAGGGTAGTATCTTTCAGAAAAAGAGATGTGCAAGAACAAGGGGGCACAATTTGAAGATGGGGGGCGGCTCAGAGGTAATGTGAGGAAGTATTTTTTCACAGAGAAGGCTGTGGATGCATGGAATAGCCTTCCTGAGGAGGTTGTGGAGTCAAGAACAGTGGGGAAATTCAAGAATGCATAGGACAGACATAAGGCAATTCTAGTAGGGGGGTTGGAGGAAGTAAGCTGTTGGTTAACTAGGATGTGCAGCTTATCCATCAGGTAGGGAAATGGGCAGACTAGGAGAGCCAAGCAGTCCTTATCTGCCATCAAATTCTATGTTTCCATGATTTGCTGCATCTGGCATAAAAAAAAAAATATTCATTCTTTTGTTAACCGTGTCGACACACTGAGCCTACAGCCCATTTTCAAGAATGACCCAGTGGTGAAAGCAACAAAGATGTTACACAAAAATAACATGCAGCTGTGTAGGTAAAAAAACAAACAAACAAACACAATATACAAATAGAAGTGGCAATATAATAAAAAAAATACATGTAGATATTGCAATAGGATAATTTTTGAGACTTTCTTTAAAAAAAGAACTATATCCATATAAATGGCACATGCATCACAAAAAGAAAGCATGCATCAAAAACAGAGCATGCATCACTGTTGAAAGCAGGCTCCGTGTTTGGTATAAATACTGCTAGAGTATCTAGTAGATGGCCTAACAGTGTGGATGGAAGTCCACTTTGAAAATACAGGCGGATGGATGTGTTTGGAAAATTCTGACCCAGGTGTCTACTTAAGTAGGAATGTTTTAAAACACCGGCAATGGGTGTCGTACGTACATAGAACCTTCGTCGTTTCTAGTGTTTAGACTTTGTTTCATAATTGTTCACATTACCAATTACCTTTTCCACTGTCTGGTCTCCAAATATAAGGCTGCCCCAACTGACCTCATAGTTGTATTTGTGATGTCGCAGTCTGATGTCATGGAAAGCACTATCAAGTCATAAGAAGTGAAAAAACTTCCTCCAAAAGAAAAGTGACCTGTTAATAAAGGCAGTCCCTGCTAAATGATAGTTGCAGAATAGAATATGTTTTGGAAATTATGTACCGAGGGGGATACCTGCACTTTGTTCTATTTTTTCACAATTTATCTTTATGCCCCTTCACTCTGCTATAGCCCTGATTCCCAGGTCTGGCCCAGCTCCACCTCCATGTCTCCAGTATTTACCATCTTTCATACCACTCCCCCCCCCCAGCCAACCCCCAATGTGGGGCCTGGTAATAGGCAAGCAATATCACCTGCCCCCTCCTGAGTCTGGGGCTGGACAATCCATGATGGAGGAGTGGGTGATGGTGAGAAGTGGGGCCTGAGCTTGTTACAGGTCATCTTGCTTAAATCAGGGATTTTCTAGTTTCTTCTTCTCCTCCTCCCTCAGGATGCCTGGCACACATGGGACTCTAACCATGCACACACACAGATATGTGATCAGGGCTTAAAGTGGGACGGGTCTGGCAGGGTCTCAAACACGGCAAAACATTTTGAGGGGGGGAATCTCACAAGGTCTTAAAGCAGAGCCCTTGCACCATGTTTGTTTCCCCTTACCATGACTTCAGGAGGGCAGAATGACCCTTAATTCCTCTGCCCCTCAGTTTCCTACAGTATCTCTATGTTTTGCGCCTGCGTTTTGACATATTCAAAAACTAGGAAATAATGAAAAGGCAAATTCCACACTATGACGGGAAAAAAGGACTTCCATTGTAGTAGTCCATCCATCTTTCTATAATTCTGACCCTTATAGACTCGGCAGTTTTTTCTGCACACTTCATGCACTGTATGTGCTGATGCGGAAATCGAATGGTGACCGTCCTCCCTTGCAGTACCTCCGCTTCCCTCCCCCCCTTGGTCAGCCAGGTGGCCGTCTTGTAGCAGAAGCAACAACCATCCCTCCATGGAGGAGAACCTCCTGTAGGAGGCTCAATCCCCGGCCCCCCCCCAAAGTCTGGCCACTGACAATCCTGGCTAGGTCCTGAATCCAGATCGCTTGCATCACTAACAGGAGCACTACTGCAGTGCCAACAGGCCAGTGCCTACTCTTTAAACTAGAAGACGATTTTGTACCAATATTTTATCCGAATTTCAAGGTGTATTATCCAAACCTAACTGAGTATATACCTCCTTCTTGTCCCGCTGAGAACCCTTTTGAGAACTGTCAGTAAATGTCAGAGACTGTTCTTCTCATTAGAGAACCCACAGTTTACCATTCAGTGTGTATTTCATTTCTTTCAGAATTACTGCCAGTTGTTCTTTATTGACTGTTAACTCACCATAACTTTGTTCCAGTACTACATGTCTAAAAACTGTCCCCTGAATCTCTGTTGTTTAGATTGCCCGTCCTTTGCCTCCTGTATTCCATTTTTTTTAAGCTAAGAACCCCAAAATGTGAGTTGATTTGCTGTTGAAAGTGCTTTTGCCTCTTTAGCAGTTGGGACCAGCATGGTAAAGTGTTGTCAACTGCGTTTGTACACTGTGACTACTATAATTTGTCTACACACCATATGGAATAATCTCTGCTACTTTGTACAATTTCCTTGCACTCCCTCAGACATGGAAGGACTCACCCAACCCAGTTTCTGGTAAAACAATAAAATAAACTAAATACATTTAACAAAATATTAATATAATGCATAATAATATTATGATGACTTATTTAAACTATTTGGGCAGGAGTGTCACTGAGCAGTAGATAATTTATTTCTAGGTGTGTCCTGCAGCCTGGGGGGCAGGGAAATGGGGTAAACAAAATGAACAAAGTATGATGAAAGATGAATACAAAATAAGACTAGTAAATCTAGATGGTTCATATACACAAATTAAACACATTGCTTATATAAATGCGGGCACCATACTGTTTGGTAATCCACCCTAAAGTTACAAAGCTTGACTTAATTAAATATATAGAGTATTTGCTTAATGTGTATCATATTGTATCATAATATTATGATCTGGAATTTGATATTTTCTTCTCAACTGATTTTACTTGGGAAGAAGAAAGTAGACTCAAATTACATGTTTTTATTAATTGCAAAATCACACTGATGAACAACAACATTACGAGCCTATAAAAGTATCCCTATATCTTTAACAAAATGTAAATAAATCCACAGTTTCTCATAAAAATACTTTGGGCTTCTTAGCTGGGATTTTCACTAGCAGTTTGAAAATAAAAAATAAATCCCACTAGTTCTGTTGCATAAACAAAGGAATTATACTACACGTATACAATCCTTTATTAACAGATTAAAATACAATTAATAACATTGTTGCCTGTTTAATAGAAGTGAATGTCTGCTCTTTAAGTTCTGATTATTTTAAAACCTTATGCAAGATGTTGGTGTGTGTGTATGTATATGTATATATTAAGCACATTTTGTATGTGGTTTTTGTGAAGCTGTATGTGACATGTGCTGCTGCTGTTCTTGCCATGAAACCTTCTTGTAAATTAGGTGTTGAACCTCAATGAGGCTATCCCAGCACAGAAAAAAAGAATTAACTAAATAAATAAATTAAACATTTTCTTTTTCTAATTCCATGGTGCGCACAAAATTTTTTTTACATAAGTCTTCGAGCCCCCCTGCTTTGTTTGCTTTCACTGAATGCTGAAAAGTCAAGTTGCCTCTGTTGGCGTTTGTTAACATGAACATGCCTGTTTGGGGGGTCCTATCTCTTGTTTTTCAGTCTTCCCACCAAACATTTAACGCCCCCTCCCCCTGTCCTCTCCTAAATGTGTATTCCAACTGCATCCACTAAGCCTGCATGTAAAATAAAATTATTGTGCAAACAGACAGCTAATCCTGGCAGAGAGCAAGATGTGGATTGGAGGGATTTCACAAGGTGGTGATTATCTGTTTCAATTGCAGGATTTGCCATTCCCTCTTTATCACACAAACAAGAGAAGTCAGGGAGTCACTGGGAGCCCCCTTGGGGGATGTGGATTGGGCAGTGCAGGCTGCCTCTGGGATGTGAGACAGACTGGGCAGTGTAAGCTGGACAGTTCACAGAACCCAGCAGCAACACCACACAAACACTTTCTGCTCTAGGTTTGTATGTACCCACTGCCATCCAGTCCACAGACAGACAGGCAGGCAGTTCAGTGCAGGCTGGAAGATGCACACAACACAGTAGCTAAAGCACTAAAGATCTGTAGCTGTATGGTTACATGTATGTACTGCCCAATCCACCGACTGTCAGGCATACCTTTCAATTGCCCCACGTTAGGAGGGACATCTCTCAGCTGACCTTTCTGAAGGCTAATATACCAGACAGGGAGGAAACTGCTCTACATTATACACACTGAGATTTTACATGTGACATTTACATAACTCTTTGCTGCTGCATTAACAGTTAATATACCGAACATGAGAACACTTTTTTTCCACAATGTTCTGAGCTTCTATGCCCATAATATAGAAGCACAAAAGCATGGACAATCATAAAATCATAGAAGGTGATGGCAGAAAAGGCATCCTGGCCCATCCAGTCTGCCACTTAACCCCTAGTCAAACCTACCATATTTTGACACATACACACCCTTACTCTTAGCCCCATGTGTCTCTCCTAAGCGGTCTTGAATCCCTCTGCAGTCTCTGGATTCATGATGGCAGAAAAAGACCAGTGGTCCATCCAGTCTGCCCAAGTTCCCTATTGCCCCGGGACCTACTGTCCCTTCAGGGTCTTAGCCCTCTCCATCCTTCCCCTCATTCCCTTCCCAGCTTCTGCCATACCAAACAACCACTGTCCACTTCATTCTGTCCTAACCATGCTTGAACCCACCAACAGTTTTAGCACCTACCACTTCAGCAGGCAGACTGTTCAGTGGCTCCGCCACCCTTTCTGTAAAATAATACTTTTCATGTCCCTTCTGAGTCTCCCTCCTGTTAGGCTGCCTTCATGCCCACATGACCGTGAACTAGTATTCAAGCTGAATACTTCCCTGAAGTTCATCTTATTAATTACTTTTAGGAACATGAAGGTCTCAATCATATCTCCCCTTTCCCTTCTGGTCTCCAGTGAGTACATTTTCAGTGCCTTCAGGCACTCTAATATGACCTGTATTGTTGGCTCTGAATAATTTTTGTTACTCTGCACTGCACCGTCTCCAACCTGTTTCTATCCTTCCTGAGGTGAGGACTCCAGAACTGGGTGCAGTACTCCAGGTGTGGCCTCAGTAAAGATCTATATAGAAGTATTACCTCTTCCCTTCTGCACTTGGTACCCCTCCCAATACATCCCAGCATCCTACTTGCTGTGCTATAATATAGCCTTGTTGCACTGACTCGATTGTTTGAGGGAGTCACTGATGATAACTCCAAGGTCCCATTCCTTAGCTGTAGTATTAAGTCTCACCCCACCCATCCAGTACTCTGTCCTGGGGTTCTTGTTCCCTAGGTACATTACCTTGCATCTTTTGGCATTGAATTTCAAGTGCCATACCTTAGATCACCCCTTTAGCTTTCATACGCCACTCTGCATTTCCCCAGTCCCCTTCCATGAGCTTAGTGACATCTGCGAAGAGATGCAGCCTGTCCAGATCAATCAATCAATCAATCAAAATCTTTATTTATTCAGGCGAACATCATTGAGCAAAGCTCATTTACAAGATGGACCTGATTGGTCTTAACAATATAAGGTTACAGTTTTACACAAAAAACAAGGTACTGATTGAATACAAATACAAAGATTTATAAATGAAACAGGTATACAAATATTTACATATGTACAAGGCAATGTGACATTGGATCTTGCTAATACTAAAAATGAAAGAAACAAACAGTACTGGAGGGATAAAGCTAGGGTGATGGGACTTTGGGGGATCATTTTTGTACGAAGTAGGTTGGAGAAAAACTAGAAAACAAAAATAGGGGGGCAGTGCAAAAAAGGGGTAGGGGAAAAGAGGGGTTGTGAGAGGACTAGGCCTTATGGAAGCAATTGCATGATTCTGGGAAGAGACTAGTGTACAGCTTTTTGAAGGATGTTAATGGAATGAGGGTATCCAATTTCAAGGTCTTTTGAAGAGAATTCCAGATAAGTGCTAGGGAATAGCTGATTGCAGCCCTTCCATACCGGGTGCAGGTAATAGGAATCTTCAGCATGATGAGTTTATTGATCCTTAGGGCGTGAGGCCTGGATATGATCTGGTTGAAACAATCTGAAATGTAGGATGGGAGTTTGTTTGTCAGAGCTTTGTAGATCCAGACAGCAGCATTTTTATTTCTTCTATGGTGTAGGGATGTCCAACTGACTGCATTGTAGAGAGAGCAATGATGGGTGCTGAAGGGAAGATCTGTAATGAATCTAAGAGCTCTATGATACAAGGTGTCCAATTTATTTAAATGGGAGAGGGAACAGTGACCATAAAGGAAGTCAGCGTAATCAATGAGGGATAGGAATGATGCCAGGATTAATCTTTGTTTGGAGTCTCTGGTCAGGTAGTGTTTGATCCTATAAAATAGGATACCCTCACCAATGTCACTAATGGACATATTGAAGAGGACTGAGCCCAGAAGAGATCCCTGTGGTACCCCACATGAGATGATAATATGAACCACAGTTTGTCTCCTTTTTTTCACATATTGTCCCACATTTAAGTGAGGAAAGGCTAAGAGATACACACACACAGGGCAGTACACTGCAGGCTAGAAGGTGTACAGAATGCAGGTGTAGCATAGAAAACATCATCTGTGGTCACATGAACACAGAAACATAGACAGCAATGGTAGGAAAAGACCAAAAATGGCTGGCCCACCAGCTCAGTGGTTAGATTTCCGCTTTCGATGCCAATGACCCAGGTTCAGGATTGGACCCGGAGTCAGAGGGCCAGTGGGGGGAGAGGATTAAGCATTCTTGGGACTGCTCTCTTCTCCGGGGCAGGGAGGGAAGAGTGTCCGGTGCTTGATGAACCCCTGGCGGCAGCTGGGGCCACCATTGCAACCAGCACCAGTATGTTGGGGTGGGGTGGGGCGGACGCTGTTCATCGTGGCGTGTCCCCACCCCCGGGCAGAAAATCATCAAAATAGCTGGCCCCCCAGCATGATGGCCTATTCTGCTGCCTACTGCCTCTGATGCCCATGGGAGGGTCCCGCTCTCATGGCCCCGACGTGGGGGGTAATCCCGGGCTTGCCCATGAAGTCCACTGGGAGTGGAAAACCCCCTCAGTGGCCACACCCAGAGGGTAAGCCTGGGCATGGGGGTGGTGGGTGGACAGGTCCAAAGAGAGGGGGGTCAGACCCCCCAAAAAAAGAAAGATCCATCTAGCACCATCCAAGCCAGAGATCGACAGACAGATTGGGCAATGTAGAGAGGAAGGTATACAGGACATAGTTATAACACACACAGCAAGACAAAAAAACTCCACACAGAGATTTAGTGAAGCTACCCCTTACGTCCTGTATCACTATAGACTTGATGAGCGCAACTAGGTATATAGATAAACCAGACTACAACTGGACAGCAGGGAAACAGATTATGATTTTTTATAACAGTACGGGATCAGGTGTGGAAGGGGAACCACTAAACTACCAGGTATGTGTATTATTTTAGTGATGGCATGTCAGAGATAGGGTGGGAGCCATTAGACAACCAGGTATGTGTATTTATTTTAATAATGGCATGACAGGGATTAGTTGGGAGGTGCACGTGACTACTAGGTATGTGTACATTTTTGTAATAATGGCACAACAGGGATCAAGTGAGGGAGGGGGCCACTAGATTGACATATACGCATATTTGCACCATTAAACTACCAGGTATGTTTATTTTATTTAATAGTGGCATGCCAGGGATTAGGTGAATGAGAGGGGTCACTGAATTGCCCCATTTAGTATGTGTATTTATTTTAACTAGACTACCAAGCATATGTATTGATTTTAATGCTGGTACTATGGGAATTGGATGAGGTAGGGGACAACTAGATGGGAGTACATCCACCTCTGGGCTAGAAGGTTGTGGGTAGAGATGCAGTGAAGTTTTACTTCACCCGCAAAGTTGTAAAATTCGCCTCTGCTGATCAATTTGTGAAGTTGTCACCTTGAATGCCAATTCCCCATTTGTAAAATTGTCTTGCATTTGTTTTTTTAAGTGCAAATTGCACTTAAAAAATGTAAAGCAAGGAGAAGTTGCAAGTTGCAACTCCCCCAAGTCCCTGGTGTCTAGTGCCCCCCCATCCCGCCAATCGGCAGCCCCAATGTAAAATAATATTTATTGAATCCCTGGTGTCCGGTTGTCTCCCACCAATCACACTGGCCCCAATATAAAATAATATTAAATCCCTGGTGTCTAGTGGTCCACCCCTCCTGCCAATCACCGGACCCAATACAGGTTTGCTCTGTCTCAGAAATATGAAGACATACTTTCTAATGCATAGTCTTTGTTGGTAGTTTTCATTGTGGTCTCCCCCTCTGCTGCCGATTGCCGGCCCCAATATAATTAAAAAAAATATATATTTAAATCCCTGGTGTCTAGTGGATCCCCCCACCCCATCAGGTAGTGCCCCCTGCTCCCCCACCCAGAACCTGAAGGGGTGACCAGTACAGCCCTCCACTCTCCATCACAGCTTGCCACCCAACTGACAAAGAATTAATGAGTGTGTGCGTGAGGTCTTAGGACAGGCCTTGGGAGTGTTCCTGGCGGGAGCTTATCTCAAGTCCAGGATGCGTTGGCAGGGATGTAGCCCAAAGGCTGGGACCAATCTCAAATGGTCATCTGGGAGCTCAGTGACGTGTATGGGCACCATCTGTGGAGGACTGGGTTGCTCAGGGGGCCTGAGCAGTGGCAGGGCTCAGGGCTCTCCAGTGATGGGGCAGCCCAAATGTAGGTAGCTTAGGTACTGGAGCAGGGCTGGGTTTGAGGGCTGCTGCACCAGTAGAAGAGAGGCGTAAGTACGTGGCCATGGGGGACCAGTGCCGTGAGGCTGGGTGCACTGGCAGGTTCAAGTTCCATGTGGGAGGAGAGAGAACTGGTTACAGGGCCTGGGTCAGAGTGGAAAAAATCCTGGTACCCCTTGAGATTTGGGCCAAGGTCAAGGGGCCAGTTGGGGGAAGCAACCTGCTTCTCCACGCCGGAAACACGGCAGCCAACCAGTGCCAGACTGGGACAGAGATTGAGGAAAAGGGTAACCAAGAATAGGAGAAGTAGAGAGAGAGAGATTTGGCTTACCAGCACCAGTGAGCCAGGAGCCTGTAGGTTCTACAAGGGAGGAGGTTGCTTGGGTAAATCATCCAAGAATTCAGAGTTGAAGATAACCTGCTTGTACTGCCTGTATACCAGTTATGCTGCTTGAAAAGTCCAGCTTGGTGAATTGTACAAAGTTAATATAGCCCCATGGAGCTGCTTTATTTTTTGATGAAAGATGAGACCCCTGTGCTCCTGAAATCATTTTGTAAAGTTAAAAATAAAGAAGCTGGTTGGGAAGAAATGCAGGATTTTCTTTATTTACGTTAGCAGGGGAAGTATGAAATGGACCCACCTAAGCCCCCTTGTGTCTAATTTATTTCATAAATTGTAATTCCAGAAGGTGTCCATCATGCTGCACTGGGATTGAGGGGCTCAGGAGTTCAGAAGAGATGGAAGGCTACAGGTTGGAGGTCCTACGTCTAGTGGCTAGAGGTTTGGGGTGAAGCCAGGTTTTGCAGGTGAGATCGAGAGTGCACATTGTGGTGGAGCCATCGAGAGGTAGGATAGCTATTTTTCCTATCTTTATTTGTGATGCACTAGCTTGGAGTGTTTACGCATTGTGGTAATTCCTCTCAGCCCCCTGGACAATCTGCGATGAAAAGTTATACTCCTAGATGAGGGGAAGAGGGGGTTACACATGGGGGCTCGCCCAGGATGTATCTTGTACCCCAAAACCCTGCTGGGCCACACGTCCTTGGGTCTAAAGTGTTGGCAGGCTTCCCAGCCTAGTTAGGCCCTGTTGTGCAGAAAGAAATAGTTGTGGTGCAGGTCTGAATCAGAAGTAGGCCTCAGCATGCCTGGTGTGGTGTGCACACGTGACCAGCTGGTCACGTGATCCTCAGGCAGACTCCAATCAGTGGATGGTGGAAGAGAAGCTACAGCAGCTGCAGAAGGAGCGCCATCTTTGGGAAGGTAATCGGAGGGAGCAGAGCCGAGAAGGAAAGAGAGAGCCAGTGAATAGAACACTGAGAGCAAGTTATTGTACACTCACACTAAAAGCAGGAAAACGGACAGTACCGCCCAAAAAGTAAGTGGGTTCTTTGTTGTGGGCACTGGAAGGCATAGCAGAGAGACTTGAGGAGACAGCCCCATGGATTGGTGCTGGATAGTGTCTGGCAAGGATGAAGGTGGAGCAGAGGTGACCCCCCAGGAGGAACCACTTGCCATGGTTCCTGCTTCACTGCTCTCCTGGCTTTGGAAGGCTGGGGGAAAAGGACAAGCTACTGCTCAATGCGTGAGGTGTGGGTATTGGGGGAGGGTGTTGCCTGTGTGCAGAAACTGCACAGGTATGCCGCCTGGTCCAAATTTGGGGTTCCCTCCCAGTACCACCTCAAGCTCCTATGTATTGTGGTCATTGGCTATTGGGGATTCAGGAGCCATCGATAGACTCTTCTTGGGGGGAAGTGCTTGCGCTCATGTGGTCGAGACCAGGAGCGTTTCCTCAGATGTTATCGTAGAAGTAGTAGAAGAGGAGGGTGCAGGAGAAGAATCAGGGCAAGGAGGTAACGGGGAGCACAGTCATCTGCTTTGCTCCCAGCCACCGGCTACCATCTATCCCAGTGGTAGAGGGAGGGGCAGGAGTCTCAGGAAACCAGCAGGAGATACTCCAGGGCCCGGGGGGGGTCCCTGTCATGGCCCTTGTCGGGCGGTAGCCCACTTGCTCTGTCCACGGAGTATGAGCTTGCGAGTGGAGCCAAGATTAGAATAAAGCCCAGCAGATTTGGCTCCAAGTCTGTTGCTGTACCAACAGTACCCAGGGAGAGTGCTGGCAATCAAAGGGAGCTGGAGGAGCTGGATGGGGAGAAGTTCATTGGTAGAAAATTCCAGTTCCAGGGTTATCTAGTGAGTAGAGCAATCCCCAGGCCTTACCATCACCCAGTGATCACCTTGGCAGACTGTACCCCACAGCTCCCGGTCCGGGCCAAGACCCTCTGGTCTCATATGGATGGGATGAATCCCAGTGATGCACTGAACATCAAATACCGAAGGGGGATGTAGTTATAAGTTGGGCAAGCTAGGAGGACCAGTGTAAGAGATTTGCCAGAATGGAGCCAGGTGGGAGAGATGGATCCGTAGGAGGCTATGTGCGGAGTATTCCCATATGAACTATCCATATGTGCCCGAGAGGTTATGGGACATTACTGAGGAGATGAGGGAGGAGTGGATCTTCAAAGAACAAATGGAGCATTTGAAGAATCACCCCGGAGGAGGAGGTGCCCCATCTCAACAGTTGATACAGCAGGCGTGGTCAATGTGCCGCACAGGGACTTGGTCTGGTCTGACCCTATTTAAACATTTTGCTTTGGTCCAGGACTTGGCTGGGACATGGACCAAGTGTTACACTTTAGATCAAGACTCTTTTGGAGATATAACCACCAAGCCAGACCCAGAGTATTATTTCCCTCCAGTTGGGGAGGGGGCGGCTGCAACTTAGGCCTCCTGGAACACAGGCTTATGAACTGCACCAGAACAGTTGCTCTATGCAGCAGGACATGGTGACTGCATATAGTTTTCTTACTAAGGAAAAAATGAAACTTAAAATTATGATTATTATTAAAAAAAATTTAACATCATGAACAAATGCTGGTGTGGAACTTGGTGGAGACTGGTGAGTGAGTGAGTAAATGAATGATTTTGGGAATTGTACACAGAGTAACCTGTTTCTGTTCGGTGATAAGTATACTGGGGTTTTGCTATAGGTTTTAGAAGCTACCTCATTACTGTCTGAAACGTTTAAAGTTTAATCACTAAGGAAGCAATGATTAACTGTTGATAAATTTTTGTTAGTACCTGCAATCACCACTGTATGTAAATCTGACTCACTCACTATATGTATATGCTCTATCTTAACTCTCCCGAGCCATCTGTAACCCTCCATGGGTGGGTGCCTTTTTACTGGTTGCCTTTTTTTCACTATATGACATGTAATACTCTTTGTGTTCAAGTTCTATCTGTCACTGTACCTGTTATCCAAGCTTGTAACCCTCCCGGGTCGCACCTGAAAATAGGCACTTGGCTGTCTAGTGTGACTTACCCAGTCAATAAAAACAAATAAATAATAAAGATATAATGAAGGTTGTTCTAATGGTTTAAAAAAATGATCTCCTGGTGCAGGTAGGTTTTAGTTATTAGGGTGTGCTTGGGTTTAGAGAGGCAGGTTGGGTGGTGCCTGTGGCATAGTGTGTTTACTCTCAGAAGGCTGGGGAGTGCACATACCCAGCTTGATAGGAGGAGACCATCACTGGACCCTTGCCATCATTCCCAGGAGGGAATGATTTTCTGGGTGGGGGAAGAGTGTAAGCCCTCCCCCTTGCAGGAGGGGGCTTATGCTCCCACAGGAATCCCTTTCCCCTTTCTACTCACCCCCCCATCCCCAGAGCAGGAGGTTTATTAGTGCTCTGGGGGGTTAAAACCTGCTGGATGCCTCAAGGTGGCAGCAGAGGGCAGGTTAGGAAAGGTATATAAGGTTGGAGACAGGATGTTTCAGGGTCTTTCCAGCCCGGGCGCTAGGCCTGAGGCTGGGGGGGGGGGGGCAGCTGGAGGAGCAGAGTAGGCAGGCAGAGAGGGAGTGCAATAGTCCGGGTTGGGACTGTGGGGGGATCCCTCCCCCCCTAAAGTGGCAGACAGGGACAGCCTCTGCAGTGACGTAGTGTCGAGGAGCCAGGAAGGGAGCTCCGAGGGGAGGATGGTCAGCCAGATACCTGTGTCATCGGGAACAGGGAAGTCTAGGTGGTAGGAGAAAGCTGGGATAGGCAGGAGCCCATGTGATCCTGTGAAAGAGTGGCTTGGGCTGTGGGACTGTGGCAGGATTCCCAGGGCCGGGCGGGTCGCAGGTCTTAGGACAGACCTTGAGGGTGTCCCTGGTGGGAGCTTATCTCAAGCCCAGGATGTGTTGGCAGGGATATAGGCCAAAGGCTGGGACTAATTTCAGATGGTCATCTGGGAGCTCAGTGAGGAGTATGGGTGCCATCTGTGGAGGACTGGGTTGCTCGGGGGGGCCTGAGCAGTGGCAGAGCTCAGGGCTCTCCAGTGGCAGGGGAACCCAAATGTAGGTAGCTCAGGTACTGGAGCAGGGCTGGGTTTGTGGGACACTGTGCCAGTAGAAGAGAGAGCAAGTACATGGCCATGTGGGACCAGTGCTGTGAGTCTGGGTGCACTGGCAGGTTCAAGTTCCATGTGGGAGGAGAGAGAGAACCAGTTACAGGGCCTGGGTCAGAGAGGAAAAAATCCTGGTACCCCTTGAGATTTGGGCCGAGGTCCAAGGCCAGTTGGGGGAAGCAACCTGCTTCTCCATGCTGGAGACAGGGCAGCCGACCAGTGCCAGACCAGGACAGAGACTGAGTAAAAGGGTAACCAAGAATAGGAGAAGTAGAGAGAGATTTGGCTTACCAGTGCCAGTGAGCTAGGAGCCTGTAGGTTCTTCAAGGGAGGATGTTGCTTGGGTAAATCATCCAAGAATTCAGAATTGAAGATGAGCTGCTTGTACTGCTTCTGTACCAGTTATGCTGCCGGGATCGAGGGGCTTGGGAGCTCAGAAGAGACAGAAGGCTACAGTTTGGAGGTCCTGCGTCCAGTGGCCAGAGGTTTGGAGTGAAGTCAGGTTTTGCAGGTGAGATCGAGAGTGCACGTTATGATGGAGCCATCGAGAGGTAGGATAGCTATTTTTCCTATCTTTATTTGTGGTGCACTAGCTTGGAGTGTTTACGCATTGTGGTAATTCCTCTCACCTCCCGGACCATCTGTGGTGAAAAGTTATGCCCCTAGATGGGGGGGGGGGGTTGCACATAAATAAAATATTGTATGCCACAACACTCTACGATCCAGGAGATGGAGACTAGAAAATTAACACATCAAATCCTTGTCATATATAAAAACATTAACATCACAAGACCAGCCTGGTTTCCACAAGCCAAATCTTTTTCTTTTTGCCAGATAGAATTTTTTTAGTTTTCCACCTATAGAAACATAGCATCTGATGGCAGATAAGGACCACTTAGCCCACCCTGTTTGCCCATTTTCTCCTACCTATGTTATGCCTCAGGGCTCTGTGCTGTCCCCCATGTTGTTTGCGGTGTACATGCTTCTCCTCGGAGACATTGTAAGACGATATGGGCTGAAGTTTCATTGTTATGCCGATGATACCTAGCTCTATCTGTCTTTTGCGCCTGACCAGAATAGAGCACTCTCAGTGTTTAACAACTGTCTCAGCGAGATCCAGGGTTGGATGAGATCCAGCTGGTTGAAGTTGAACTCTGGGAAAACGGAGGTGATGGTCGTGGATCCTGGCCGCCAGATTGAGGGGTCGGGGCCAAATCAAACCTCAGGTTCATTTCTGGGGGATGTGGAGCTCCTTACCTCTGAATGGGTGCAAGACCTGGGAGTGATCCTTGATGATCAGCTGACATTACGTGTGCAAGTGTCGGTGGTTGTTAAGGTATCCTTTTACCATCTTAGGAACATCGCTAGGATCAAGCACCTTGTTCCATCTGGCGACCTGCCTACATTGATCCACGCCTTTGTGACCTCTCGTTTGGACTACTGCAACTCCCTCTACTTTGGGCTTCCTGGGGTTGATATCTGCCGCATGCAGCTAGTGCAGAACTCAGCTGCCCAGTTGTTAATGGGGAACTCACATTCTTCCCATATTACACCGGTGCTGCGGGATCTGCACTGGCTGCCGGTTCAGTGGCGGATCACCTTTAAAGTCGGATTACTGACATATAAAGCCCTACATGGTTTGGGCCCTGATTACCTGAAAGATCTTCTGGTGCCTTACCTTCCGATGCGATCTCTCCGCTCAGCCAATGAGGGGTTGCTAAAGAATCCGAGGGTAGTTTTAAAATCTTCTGGCGCCTGTGCTTTTAATTTTGTGGCGCCAACCCTCTGGAATTCTCTACCACGTTGGATTAGAGAGTGCATGACAGTGGAGGGTTTTAAAAAAGGCCTAAAATCCTTTTTATGGAAAAAGGCATTTGGTGAGGATATAAATTTTAACTAAACACTGTATATTTTAGCTTGGATTTTAATTTATTTATGATGTTTTATGATTGTTATTCTGTAATGTGCCCTGATTTAAGAAAGGCGCAAAAGAGATAAAGTTTATTATTATTATTATTACCACAGCCTATATGTGATCTACAACTCTTTCTCCCTGCCCCCTTCCTACCTGATAGTATTAGATGTCATGTGAGGAGCAGTACTTCACCTGGAGGCTGAGATCTGGTTCCAGTCCCCTTCATACCTCACTGGCACTGTGATCTTGCTTAATGTAACATCACAAGTGACCAGTCTGGCAGCAGGTAAGTGACTCGTCCTGGGCAGTTATGATGTCATAGTTATTGAGGTCACAATGCAAATAAAGTATAAAGGGAAACAGAACTAGATATGTCAGCTACCAGAGAGAATGTGGTTCCTTGCAAAGCAAAGCAGAAGGATGGACAACAGGCAGTCATGAGGTTCAGCTGGCTGGCTGGCATCCAGCCACCCAACATTTAGCGGCAGAAGAAGACAGAACACACACAAAGCTGTTAAGTGAAACATTTTAATTGTGTATAGTTGAACATTGTTCTATATAGAAATCCATCCTTTTCAAAATGCTGTTGTGCTACAGTTCAAAGGTCATGGAATGTGATTGTACCCTTCTGTGATATAACAGCATTCTAAAACCTCTAGAGACTGTACAAGTTAGTTTCATTCTGAAAGAGAAAGAACCACAATGCACACATTTCACATAATACTATACACAATAAAAAATACAGTATGAGCAACTTTATGCATAACCAATGTGTTTTGACACCTAATGGTTCTGATTCCCAAGGACCTCTTGAGCTTCACTCTCGAGGTCAGAGGGAATCAGAACCCCTCTGTGGCAGTGGCTCAGTAGGTAGCACACTCGCCTCTGAGGCCAGGAGATCAGAGGGCTGTGGGTTCAGTTCCCACATCTGGCACTTGGGTTAATATCCCAGTACTGACACTGTAATGCAGCATGAGAGGGGTGCTGCACTTCTGAGGTGCTGTCTTTCAGATGAGACATTAAACTGAGGTCCCATCTGACTGGATTGGTGGTAGTTCAGGTGGATGTTAAAGATCCCATGGCACTTATCGAAAAAGAGTAGAGGAATTTCCTCGGTATCCTGGCCAAATTTCCATCATTCACTAAAAATGCCACCAACAGCTTAATCTGGTTCAAGGTCAGTTGGCATTCATCTGTATCCCCCTCCCCCGGGCCGTGCCTGAAAATAGGCAGGATTTGTCTAGTGCACTTACCCGGTCAACAAAAACTAAATAAAAATAAATAGAAGAACACACTGGTTTTGCATAGTTGCACATCCAGTATTCTCTATTTGTTGGTATGAACACTAAAAACTGCAAACAGTGCAGATGGAGCAGAAAAGGGACTCTGGAATTCATTGAAGCTGACACCCTACACATCACACCTAGTATTGTTAGGTAAACCTCTCCTAAGTAGCAAAAAGGACAAAGGAAAAGGATTTTACATATAAAACCTAGCAACTGACTATGATTAAAAGTGAATATTAATGTTAGGCAGTGTACTAGCTCTTCATGTCGCAACAGAAAAACACAGAATTTTGTTGGCAGAAATGGACCAGTAGGCCCATCCAGTCTGCTGTATTTTTTTGCTGCCTATTCTGATACCTTGGACCCTGTTTTGTTATAGGTTTCCCTCTCGCCTCCCTTTTATCTACTTATAATGCTTGAAACTCCCCACCGTTTTTGCTCCATCACTTCTTCTGGAAGGCTGTTCCAGGTGTCCACCACCCTTTCTGGGAAGAAGTATTTTCTTACATCCCTCTTAACCCCCCCCCCCAGCTTTATTGCATGCCCCCATGTTCTGATGCTTTTCCTCCTCTGAAAGAGATTCCCCACCTGCACCGTGTTCACCCCTGTGAGGTACTTATGGGTCTCAGTCATGTCCCCTCTTGTTCTCCTGTCCTCCTTGGAAAACATGTTGAGGTCTTGCAGCCTCTCCTGGTATGGCTTCCCATGCACCATTTTGGTACCCCTTCCTTGGACTGCTTCAACCCTGTTAATGTCCTTGTGGAGGGGCAGCCTCCAGAACTGGACGGTGTACTCTAGGTGGGGTTTCATTAGTGAGTGATACAATGGACGGGATTAATTCTTAGATATAACACTACTTCTTGTACAGACCACTAGGTATTACAGGAGAACATGACTTGGAAATGGCAGAAGACATCATAAAAAGCAACAGCTATGGTTATATATACAATATAATCAAATATATCACCCATAGACAGAATATGTAAATACATATTCACGTATCAGTCATGTCCCCTCTTGTCAGAGGAGCAAGAGGTGGAGAACGAGTGGGTAATAGTGATCAGAATTCAATAACATTCAAGATGATGAGGGAAAACTACTTAAAGAAAAGACCAGAGCTGGCCCAGTGACATGGAGGGCTGAGGTGCTGCAAGCACCTTACCTCCTGCCATGCCAGAGACCAGTGTTTGGCTACAAGCACAAGTTGCTGGGGGTCAGCCAGGAAGGGAGAGGATCGAGGTGCCGGACGGCTTCTCTCATCTCCCCGGGGGGGGGGATCTGCACACTCTGCCAAATGACTGCCACCCGGTGGAGGCCCAGTGGCAGTGCGGGTCAAGGAGGGCAGAATAAGGGAGGGCTGTGGGACTCCATGGCATGCCTTCACATGCGCATGCTTATGAGTGTGCCTCAGCATGGGCAAAGAAACCAAGTTACAGAGGAAAAATGATGGCAGAACAGGCATAAATGATGCCTGCCTACTGATTCCTGCCTGCTGCACCACCGGACCCCTGGAAGCCAATGACTGGATGTGTGTGCTCTGGGATGGCCCTGCCCATGCCCCTCCTGACCCCACCATGGGGGGAAATGTGTGGGGGTACCAGGCTTACAGGTGAATGCTGGGGAGGTGTAGAATGGTGGGTTCAGCAGGGCAGAGCTGAGGGGAGCCCATCATGGCTGAGGAGAATAAACAAAGGATGGAAAAAAGACTGGATGCTAACTTCAGGAGAAAGAATGTCAATAAGCTAAGGGAGTCCAGCATCTCCTTCTCTGAGATCCTGCCAGCCTGGGAGAAGGGAGCAGATGGACGGAAGGTCAGAGAAGGGGAGATAGGGGAGCTAAACACATGGCTCAAGGACTGGTGCCAGAAAAAAGGACACAGATTTGTAGGGAACTGGCAACAGTTCTGGGAGCGAAAGTTCTTTAAATTTGATGGACTGCATCTGACTAAAGAGGGAGTCAGTGCATTGGGGCAGAAGTTTGACGTGCCTTTGCAGAATATTTAAACTAGCAAATGGGGAGAGGGGCAGCACCCACCGCCGAATGGGAAGAACACCCTCCCCTCAGCTAGTGGTCAAACAGGAATTCAGCGTGTTTGCGTTCATTTGCATCACCAGGTAAGAAAAAGGTTTGTCTCCCCATACGATGCACAGGGTAATGCCAAACTCACCCAACAACTAACACACCAAAATCTGGCCAATGGAAAATCATGTACACAAATGCTCACAGCCTGGGAAATAAGATCCCAGACCTGCAGGCAATAATGTCAGAGGCTAAGCTGGACATAGTAGCAATTAGTGAGACGTGGTTTACCAGTAACCACACTTGGGAGACTTCAGTACCTGGCTATGTATTGTTCAGAAGAGACCGAGGTGCAAAAGGGGAGGAGTGGCCCTGTATGTTAATGAAAATATCAAAGCTACAGAAATTCAGAATACACATAAGGAGCCAGAAGAACTGTGGGTCACCCTGGAAACAGGAAATGGGACAGCCATAAGAACTGGGGTTGTCTACAGGCCCCAGACCAGAGGAGGACATAGACATTACTGTTAGAAGATATACAAAACATGCCAGCTAAAGGGAGGTTCTGATAATGGGAGACTTCAACATGCCAGATACAGATTGGTCAATACCAGCAGGAACATCTGCCAGAACTAGACTCATAGTGGATTCCTGCAGGGGAGGGCCTCAAACAACTGGTACAGCAACCCACAAGAGACAGGGCTATCCTAGATCTAGTACTGACTAACAAAGAAGGATCACAGATCTCCAGGTAGAAGGTCACCTGGGGGCCAGTGACCATCACATGGTATGGTTCAATTTGGCTACTACATCTAAATCATCCCATTCAAGGCAAAAATATGGGACTTCAGAGGAGCTGACTTTGATAAGATGGCCAACAGAGTTAAGCTAGCCCTGGCAAAAAGAAACACAGGTGAGGAGGTACAGGCAAAGTGGGCAAGCATTAAGGATACAATACTTGAAGCAACATCCCATTGTGTTAGACAGAAAAGGAAGTGCAAAAGAAGAAGAAACCACTTTGGTTCTCAAATACAGTAGCAGAAAGGTCAGAGCCAAAAGGCTGGCCTTCAGAAAATATAAGGGAACACAGCGGGATGAAGATAGGGAGGCATACCAAACTGCCCTAAGGGAAGCAGGGAAGGCAGTAAGGCAGGCAAAGTCCCAAACTGAGGAAACACTAGCACGAACAGTAAAAGAAGGTGACAAGACTTTCTATAGATACATTAGTGAAAGGAGAAAGTCCAGAGGGGGTATTGCTAAGCTTAATGGAGAAAGGGAGCATGTGAGGAGGAGGACCCTGTAAAGGCATCTATCCTAAATAGATACTTTTGCTCAGTATTTACTGAAGAGAAGGTAGGGCAGGGCCCACAGCTCAGCATCATGGACACAGGGGGGAGGGAGGTGAGCACTACTCCCTTCACAAAAGAAAGGGTCCTACAAGAGCTTGCTAAGCTCAGGGTGGATAAGGCAATGGGACCTGATGGCATACATCCCAGGGTACTTAAGGAGCTAAAGGAGGAACTAGCAGAGCCATTAGCAGAATTGTTTAGTGAGTCTCTGAGCACAGGAGAGGTCCCAGAAGACTGGAGAAGGCTCATGTGATCCCACTCCACAAGAGTGGTAGCAGGGAGGAGGCGGGGAACTACAGACCGGTCAGTCTTACCTCAGTAGTGGGCAAGATTATGGAGGCACCCTTAAGGAAAGGATAGTGCAACACCTGGAATCCATAGGGGCACAGGATCCAAGACAGCATGGGTTTACAAAGGAAGGTCCTGTCAAACTAATCTCATAGATTTCTTTGACTGGGTAACCAGAGTGGTGGACCAAGGGGGAGCAGTTGATGTCGCCTACCTTGACTTCAGCAAAGCTTTTGACACTGTTCCACATAGAAGATTGATAAATAAGCTAGGTAGGCTCGGGGTGGGTCAGAAGTTGGTCAACTGGGTGGCAAACTGGTTGACTGGCAGAAAACAGAGAGTGGTGGTAAATGGTATACAGTCAGAAGAGATGCAAGTCACAAGTGGGGTACCTCAGGGATCAGTCCTGGGGCCAGTCCTATTCAACATCTTCATTAGTGACCTCGCAGATGGACTAGAGGGTAAGGCTTGTCTGTTTGCAGATGACACCAAGATCTGCAACAGAGTAGATGATCCAGATGGGGTGGGCAGAATGAGAAGAGATCTGGATAAACTAGCAGAATGGTCAGAAGAGTGGCAACTGGATTTAATGCAAAGAAGTGCAAAATCATGCACATAGGGAAGAGAAACCCTGAAGCCACTTATAGGCTGGGGGGAGTTGCTAGCAGTCACAAAGGAAGAAAGAGACTTGGGCATCATCATCACTGATGACCTAAATCATCCAAGCAGACCTCTAAGCAGTAGGTAAGGCTAGGGGTGTTAGGGTGTATTAGTAGAGGTATCACAAGTCGTAAGAGGAGGTAATAATCCCTCTTTACAAGACACTGGTTAGGCCACATCTGAGTACTGCGTGCAGTATTGGAGGCCACACCTTCACAAGGACATTAACCAAATTGAGGCAGTCCAGAGAAGGGCAACCAAAATGGTGCAGGGACTGCATCAGAAGACATATGAGGACAGATTAACGGAGCTCAATATGTATACCCTTGAGCAAAGGAGGGGAGAGGTGATATGATCGAGACATTTAAACACCTTAGAGGGCATAAACAAGGTGAAAGAGTCTAACATGTTTAAATATAAGAAAAATAGCAGGACAAGAGGACACAGCATGAGATTAGAGGGAGGCCAATTAAGGGGAATGAGGAAATTCTTTTTCACAGAAAGGGTGGTAGATGCATGGAATGGCTTACCACAAGAAGTGGTGGCTATGAATACAGTGCAGGGCTTCAAACAGGCATGGGATAGGCATAAGGGAGCAATACAAATGACTATGAATAGATAGGTCACTGACAGAGCAAAGGCCGATGGCACATTTATAGTGTAACCCTGCAAATGGGGTTCCCAAAGACTTCCAGGAGCTTGCTTGAATGCTCCAAGCCTGAATGGTGTTTGGCATTTAAGCCATTTATCAGTGAGTGTTTTAGAGCCTCTGGTACTGTCTCTTTAAGAGCTGTCTGCTTGCAGACATAATTAGTTTGTATGGGGACTGTGTGCTTCTCTGAGTACCACTGAGCTGCTGCCAATTCACTTCATTTTTGCAGTCACTAGGAGTGCAAAGGAACCTATCTGAAAGATGTAACTGTTTGCCAGAAATTATTTAGAGTAATAATGAAATTACAGTTTGTCTAACCTGCTTTTGCAGTCAGAACTGTGTCTGCTAGTTCCCCATTCTAGTTTTGAACTGCTGAACTGGACCAATCAGTGTGGGGTAAGCTAGCTCTAAAATGGTGCCTTGGACGAATCAGAACTTGGACTCATAATCTGAGCCAGCCACAAGAGGATTGTATGGGCAGTGACTCTGGGAGATGTAGTTTAGACTTCAGTGCCTTTTGGACCAACAGCAGCAGTCTATTGTGAGTGACAGCAATCCAGTCAAGAACTGGGAGGAACTCAAAGGAAGTGCCCAGTTTTGTCGGGTTGGAGCTCAGTTGAGCTTTGGCAGTGAAGAAGGAAGGAGCCCTGTGCTTTTCAGTGTGCAGTTTTAGTCAAAAAACGTGTAAGGCCCAGAGTTCGGTCTGCAGCTTGTGTAACAGCTTGTTAGACTGAATCTGTCCTGTGAAAAGAATCAAAGGATCTCTGAAGAGTAGAAACCAGGCTCACCCTGTAGAAGACTGGAAGAATTGCTGAAAATTGCACTCGGTCTGTCAGGAACTGAATCTGCTGTGTGTTCTCCCGGTATTGTGCAGTAATTGCGATCGGATACAGATGCAGCCTGCCTGGTATAGTACTTTCTTTATATGGATGTGTGAAGAGGTTTGTGTACCTCAAGTGAGCCCTGCTGACATTGAAGGACCCTATCTTATTTGGAGGTCGTGAGTACTAATTCAGGGTTGCTCCTGTTGAATTGCCACATTAAATCCAAATGGAATTACTGTACTGCTGACTGTTTAATTCTCCTTTTCTCTGTGTGAAAGGGCCCTACCAGCTGCCACGGTTTGGACTAGCCACTAGGGCTTGGGTACCCAGGGACAGTAACTGATAGGATAGGCCTGTGCACAGAGCCATAGGTAGATTATTAGAGTGATAAGCTAATTAACCTGATTTCCCCTGTCCTTGTTATATCCCCTAAATAAATCAGAGCTGCTTGTTTCAGCAAAGTTATACTGCCTGAGGTATTTGTCTATGTTAAAGTACTGTACTGTGATTGTTGCACTGTATCTCATTTCACAGGAGGTCCCAGTGCGGAACCAGACCTGGGGGTAAGTGTATACTGTGAAGGTAATTCTGATATATTGTGTGGGCCACTAGTGGGAAGAAAGGGGGTTGCAGTGTCCCAGAGGGCTGTGACCAAGTTAGTTTAACTATTGCAAACCCTGACCTCTGGGTGGAGGCACCGCCATTGGATCCAGGCCCCTCAACCTGTTAGTGGCAAATCAGGCAGGGGTAGTAGCCCTGGGATAGCGCCATCTAGGGATTACATCTTGGAGGCTCACCGCTGGGATTGTGTGTCCTCTAGTGGCCATATTACGAACCACTGTTAAGAAAAAATGGGTACCCGACAGAGTGGCTGTGCACCGGCTGGTGGAGTGGTGTACTAGGGAGAGATCAACCCCAAAATGCTATGCTTATCCTGGACATCCCCCTGGGTATCAATACGGACACTGTGCAGGGAGTACTTTCCAAGGTGGAAGGTTTACAAAACCCTGTGGTGGTGGGTCGGCATGCTAATCTGCTCACCCACACTTTCCTGGCCCTAGTAGAGTTTAAGGATCCCATAGATAGCTCCAAAGTGCCACAGACCATTATCCCAGAGGAGCCTCACTGCTTGGAGAGGATAACTAAGGACAGTAAAGACCGGGGAATCAGCCCCACCACTATCTGAAACTTTTGAGGAGAAATTTGCTGAATGGTTGCTGGGAGAGGGAAAACTGTGGAGGACTTGAAGAAACTATTCTTGCCACCTGGGGTGTTCCTCCCCAACACCCTCTCCTGCTCCAGTGCCCGTGAATGGTGTCTGAACCAATGCAGACTCCTATTTCTGCACCTGCCATTAGTCACGACTCTTACCGAGGTTGAGGATCTTCTCTGGCACCCTCCCCACCCCCAAGGGAGGATGACTGGGAGACCTGGATAGACTATGTTGCCCCCAAGTGCTAGAATGGCAATGCTCGGAAGGTGAAAAGCGAAAGAGGGTTAGTGAGAGCTCCGAGGTCCTGCCCTGGCTACCATCCGTGCTAAACGGGCCAGTAACCCTGAAGCGACTGCACAGGCCTATCTTGAGGCCTTGAGAATGTGTGTGGAGCCCAGATTCTGATGAGGACCTATGGTGGAGAGTAAGAGATGCACAACAGTACCAAGGGAGTTGTTGTCTGTGTATGTATCTCGGCTGGAAAAATTGTTGCAAGAATGCCTCAGAAAGGTAGTTTGCCAGCGATTGAACTGGACCGAACCAGGCTGGACAGGATCCTTAGTCTGCCCCCTTCTCAGAACTGCTGTTGCTTCAGTTACACCTGGCAGATCGACTGGAATCCCTACCCTCCTATGATGAGTTAATGAGAGAAATTCGAGGAGTTGAGAAAAGACGACCTCGGGAGGGACCTGCACCAATAGCTGCGGCTACGACCCGAGTGACTGAGGGTGACCCATCAAGTGAAGTTCAGGGGCAGAGGTTGGCAGTCAATGAGTGCTCTGACAAGGAAAAAGATATGTCACAATGGGCGAACTGTTGAGAGAGATCCGGGAATTCAAAACAGTCCCTTTATGAAGGCCACGCCTGCAAGTGCGGGCCCTGACCTATATCCGACTGCATCTGCTATGGGGGTGGGGTACCCACCATGTGTATCTCCTGCTGATAACAGCTCCGAACTCGATTCCTTGACCATGGAAGTGGAGAAACTGACGAGATGTCTCCAAATGCTTATCACGCCGCAGACAGAGATGGCACCAAGGTTTCCAGTTAGTAATACCCGCCTGGCTCCCAGTGTGGCGCCTGCCAGCTCAAACTCCAGAAAGTATGTTTTGCTATAATTGTGGGAAAGATGGGCACATGAAAAGGGAATGCCAGTCCCAAAAGACACTGACAAAGTTGCATATAGGCTACAAGGAGAGCTTCGGAGAAGAAATCAGTGGTTAAGAGGTACCGACATGATCCCAGTGAGGGCACCAAAATGCTAATTCACGTCCTTTTGTGGCAAGGTCAGTTGCCCAGGCCCCACTACGCCTCTCCAGACTGGTCCAGAATAGTGGGTCCTCCATGGAGACCACTGTAAAGGTGAGCGGAGTGTCTACAAAACTATATTAGACAGTGGCTCCCACGTGACAATTATGTTCCAAGATTGGTATCAGAAGCATTTGTCAGAGCGTGCCCTTACAACCATTAGAAGGACTGCATGTATGGGGTTAAGTGAGAAGGCCTACCCTATTCCGGGTATATCCAATTTGGCTGTCTTTCCCCACCTCCGTGGCTGGAGTGGCGAACAAGTAGAGACCCTAGCCTTAGTGTGTCCCCACTGGACTGTATGATGGTGTCCCTTTGTTGATTGGAACAAATGCTCATATGTTCGGAAGGCTGGCACAGTTGTGTTATGAAAACAGGGGTCAAAGACTAGTAGAGCTTTAAGAGTTCCGGCTTTAATTAAGAAGGCCTATGAGGCACAGAGAGATGCTGAAAAACTAGAACCAGAGGAACCGGTCGGAATTGTATGGAAGAAGGATCCTGAGTCTCTGATCCTGACGCCAAATGCCCAGTGTACCTTACAGGGAGAGGTCCGTATCAGAAAGGATGTTAAGAATAAAATATTAATGTTGGATGCACCAGGCGATGGAAAATTGCCAGAGGGACTGCTGGTCAAGCCTAGTATTTTGCCGCCCTAGAGCCCATGCTTATGCCAGAAGGGTAATGGTCCAAGTTCATAATGTGTCTGAAAGAGACATTCGAGTAAACAGAGGTTGCATCCTGGCTAATGTGCATTGTGCAGACACTGCAGTGCTACCCAGCAACAAGAGTTCAAGGAAGAATGACAGAGTAACGCCTGACTTGTTTGATTTCGGCGACTCCCGCTGCCAGCTGAATGGAAAGTGAAGATCAGAGAAGCTTGCCCAGAGACCAGGTGTTTTCTTTAAAGGAATGGGATGTAGGATGCGTGCAAGGAGCTGAGCACAATATCCGGCTGCATGACGAAAGACCATTTCGTGAGAGGTCTCGACGCCTGGCACCTGCTGACATAGATGATGTGAGACGGCATCTGCAAGAGATGTTAGCTGCTGGTGTAATACAAGAATCCAGAAGCCCTTATGCTTCCCCCATTGTGGTAGTGAGGAAAAAGAATGGAACAGTAAGGATGTGTGTGGATTATCGCACCTTAAACCGGCGGACTATCCCTGATCAGTACACAATGCCCCGCATTCAGGATGCTTTGGACTGCCTAAACGGAGCAAGTGGTTCTCTGTGCTGGATCTCCGCAGGGTACTATCAGATCCCGATGGCCCCAGAGGACCGTGAAAGACAGCCTTTATCTGTCCGCTTGGCTTCTATGAATTCATGAGGATGCCTCAAGGATTTCAGGTGCCCCAGCCACTTTTCAACGATTGATGGAGCGCAGTGGGGACATGAACTTACTAGAGTGCCTGGTATACCTAGATGATGTTATTGTGTTTGGCAGCTCACTGGAGGAACATGAGAGCAGATTATTTAAGGTATTGGACCGACTGGAGGACTTTGGCCTTAAACTGTCCATTGATAAGTGTCAATTTTTTCAAACATCAGTAAAGTATGTGGGACACATAGTATCCACCGAGGGAATAGAGACCGACCCAAGTAAAGTTGAGGCCTTGACCACCTGGCCACAGCCCAAAAATCTAAAAGAACTGCAAAGATTCCTGGGATTCTGTGGTTATTATCGGCGCTTCATCAAGGACTATTCAAGAGTGATCCGCCCTTTACTTAACCTTACTCAAGGGTATCCCCCAACCCACAAAAAATACCAAAAGTCAGCATCCCTCAAGACTGAAAGAGAGTATTTTCATCCGAGTGAAGTATTTGGGGCCCGCTGGACTCCTGATTGTGAGACTGCTTTTCATGAGATCATATATCAACTTACCCATGCTCCAGTGCTGGCCTATGCTGATCCAAGAAAACCTTACGTCCTGCACACTGATGCTAGCTTGCAAGGGTTGGGGGCTGTGTTGTACCAAGAGCACGAGAATGGCCTGAGACCAGTGGCCTTTGCCAGTAGAAGCCTGACCCCATCCGAAAAGAACTATCCTGTACATAAGTTAGAGTTCCTAGCTTTGAAGTGGGCTATTGTTGACCAATTCCATGAGTACTTGTATGGGGCTAAAATACTAGTAAAAACTGACAATAATCCTTTGACCTATGTGCAGACCTCAGCTAAGTTGGATGCCACTGGCCATAGGTGGCTTTCTGCATTATCTACATATATGCTCTCGAATACCGAGCAGGTCTGAACCACATAGATGCTGATGCTCTCCCGGAGGCCTGTTCCCCAGAATGATTGGGTCCGATTGGCAGAACCTGACATTCGGCACTCTGCCGGAAGTTTGACAGGGAGGAACAAATGTCCACGGACGCAGTGGACTGCATGGTGGATTGCTTGGGAGCCTCTGAGAATTGCATACCTGCTGCTTATTGCCACTTTTCTGCAATAGACATTGGTGCACCTGCCTCAGCTGGACAATGACAGTATTATCGCGGCTCAATCCCCGATCCCATGATCAAAGCAGCTTTAGAAGCCCTCTATGCAGGAAAGATGTGTCCAAATTACGCCCCACTGATTTGAGAACTGCACTGTTATACAAAGAAGGTCCTAAGTTGAAACTGATCAATAAACTGTTATACAGAGAAACAGTAGACAGAGGGGACAAGTAGACAAACAACAACTAGTGCTGCCCACTGCCTTCGAGACTCAGTACTGAGGTCCTTGCACAACCACATGGGGCACCTTGGTATAGACAGAACACTTGACTTAGTGAGATCCAGATTCTATTGGCCTAAGATGGGGGCTGATGTGGAGCAACACATTCAACTTGTAGTCGCTGCTTACAGAGGAAAGCTTTGCCCCAGAGGGCTGCCCCTTGTTAACATCACCACCAGTGCACCCATGGAGCTGGTCTGTATTGATTTTCTAAGTTTGGAGTCAGATCAAAGAAATATCAGTAATGTGCTGGTGGTCACTGACCATTTCACGAGATATGCCCAAGCTTTCCCACCAAAGACCAGAAAGCATCCACTGTGGCCAAAGTACTTGTAGAAAACTTTTTTGTTCACTATGGGGCTCCACAAAGAATCCATTCTGATCAAGGGAGAGACTTGAGAGTCGTCTGATCAAAGAGATGCTTTCTCTGTGGGGAGTGCGAAAGTCCAGAACCACTCCTTACCACCCCCAGGGGGACCCACAGCCTGAACGTTTCAACCGCACTTTGCTAGATATGCTAGGCACCCTGCACCCAAAGGACAAGCCTAGATGGAGCCAACAAATTAGCACCCTGGTACATGCTTATAACTGCACCAAAGTGATGCCACTGGATTCTCCCCTACGCCTGATGTTTGGAAGAGAAGCTCGACTACCAGTAGATGTGTGTTTTGGGGTCTCTCTGATGGGGTTCAGGCTGACAACTATTTACAGTATGTGCAAAAGTTAAAGGCCCAGCTAACTCATGCGTACCTAACTGGCTCAAACCATGGCTGCCAAAAGAAATCTGGCCAACAAAGAAAGGTATGATAAAAGGTGAAAGCACAGGAACTCCAGGAGGGAGATCGGTATTGCTAAGAAATCTGGATTGCATGGCAAGCACAAGATTGCTGACAGATGGCACCATCTCCTCACATTGTAGTGGGCAAACTAGATGATCTGCCAGTGTACAAAGTAAGGCCTGAGAATAATTCAAAGATGTAAAAACAATGCATAGAAATCATTTACTGCCCATTGGACAAATCTTAATTGAGTCTGAGCCCTAGAAGATGCCCCTCTGGACCAGTGACTAGAGCTGCTGCTAAGAAAAGATCAAGAAAGTCTGCACCTACAGAAGCAAAGTTAAAGTGTTCCCTCCACAAGTCCCAGTTGAGCATGACTGTCAGTCCATATCGGAAGAAAGTGAGAGTGACTTTGAATACTATCCTTCTACGAACTGAGTCAATTGTTTCGGGCAATCCCTAGTCAATACTGGAGACAAAGCTGGGCCTTCTGGACTGTTTAAGCCCCCAGCTTCATCCCTGGAGCCAATGCTCCCAGAAAGTGAAGTGCAAAGCATCAGATCAGATGAAATGGAATCATTGTGCATGGTTGAACTGTTTGAGCTTTCAGGGAGGAAAATGATAGATTGGGGCAGACTGGTGATACACCGAACAAGAAGAGTATTTTGAGTGCCCTGACAGTCCACTGCCAGTGTCCGAAAGCTCTCATGCGAGCCAAATGTTGTGGACTCAGAAACTGTAACTCCTGAGCTGAAAGTGCCCCAAGTTCTAGCCTCTCTACCCCATGGAGACTCCCCTGACAAGTGTGGACAATGCTGAAAATGAGGCTCAGAGTGCAGAGACTGTAACAGTTCCCCCAGAAAGACTGGTCGAGCTGTAAAGCCTGTGGTGCACCTCAGTTATGATTCCTTGGGAGGCCTGTGGATTTGCCTCTCAATGTTGTCCATAAAGGAGTGTATGTCCCCGAGCTCATTGCCCAAACTGGCGTCAGTGCTAACTCAAGTTACTTGTGTTGCCCTCTGAGTATGGTGCCTTGCCCGTCCAGCCCCAAGGTAACTGATAGGAAGGCCCTCTCTTCAGGTTTCATGTACAAGAGGTAATGACTTGAGTTATGGTACAATGTGTATGTAATACTGTGTAAAGAGGACGACTGCAATGTTTCAGAAATGTGTTCTTGGTAAATGATATATTGACTGATGATTACATGTGCGAGCCTAATGCAAATGTATATGGTTGCAGTTGAAACTTATGGGGTACTTGCTTGACGCGACGCCAAGCTTTCCCAGGCCAGGAAGGTGTAACCCCCTGCAAATGGGGGTTCCCAAAAGACTTCAGGAGCTTGCTTGAATGCTCCAAGCCTGAATGGTGTTTGGCATTTAAGCCATTTATCAGTGAGTGTTTTAGAGCCTCTGGTACTGTCTCTTTAAGAGCTGTCTGCTTGCAGACATAATTAGTTTGTATGGGGGACTGTGTGCTTCTCTGAGTACCACTTGAGCTGCTGCCAATTCACTTCATTTTTGCAGTCACTAGGAGTGCAAAGGAACCTATCTGAAAGATGTAACTGTTTGCCAGAAATTATTTAGAGTAATAATGAAATTACAGTTTGTCTAACCTGCTTTCTTTGCAGTCAGAACTGTGTCTGCTAGTTCCCATTCTAGTTTTGAACTGCTGAACTGGACCAATCAGTGTGGGGTAAGCTAGCTCTAAAATGGTGCCTTGACGAATCAGAACTTGGACTCATAATCTGAGCCAGCCACAAGAGGATTGTATGGGCAGTGACTCTGGGAGATGTAGTTTAGACTTCAGTGCCTTTTGGACCAACAGCAGCAGTCTATTGTGAGTGACAGCCAATCCAGTCAAGAACTGGGAGGAACTCAAAGGAAGTGCCCAGTTTTGTCGGTTGGAGCTTCAGTTGAGCTTTGGCAGTGAAGAAGGAAGGAGCCCTGTGCTTTTCAGTGTGCAGTTTTAGTCAAAAACGTGTGTAAGGCCCAGAGTTCCGTCTGCAGCTTGTGTAACAGCTTGTTAGGACTGAATCTGTCCCTGTGAAAAGAATCAAAGGATCTCTGAAGAGTAGAAACCAGGCTCACCCTGTAGAACTGGAAGAATTGCTGAAAATTGCACTCGGTCTGTCAGGAACTGAATCTGCTGTGTGTTCTCCCGGTATTGGCAGTAATTGCGATCGGGATACAGATGCAGCCTGCCTGGTATAGTACTTTCTTTTATATGGATGTGTGAAGAGGTTTGTGTACCTCAAGTGAGCCCTGCTGACATTGAAGGACCCTATCTTATTTGGAGGTCGTGAGTACTAATTCAGGGTTGCTCCCTGTTGAATTGCCACATTAAATCCAAATGGAATTACTGTACTGCTGACTGTTTAATTCCTCCTTTTCTCTGTGTGAAAGGGCCCCTACCAGCTGCCACGGTTTGGACTAGCCACTAGGCTTGGGTACCCAGGGACAGTAACTGATAGGGATAGGCCTGTGCACAGAGCCATAGGTAGATTATTAGAGTGATAAGCTAATTAACCTGATTTCCCCTGTCCTTGTTATATCCCCCTAAATAAATCAGAGCTGCTTGTTTCAGCAAAGTTATACTGCCTGAGGTATTTGTCTATGTTAAAGTACTGTACTGTGATTGTTGCACTGTATCTCATTTCACAGGAGGTCCCAGTGCCGGAACCAGACCTGGGGGTAAGTGTATACTGTGAAGGTAATTCTGATATATTGTGTGGGCCACTAGTGGGAAGAAAGGGGGGTTGCAGTGTCCCAGAGGGCTGTGACCAAGTTAGTTTAACTATTGCAAACCCTGACCTCTGGGTGGAGGCACCCGCCATTGGATCCAGGCCCCTCAACCTGTTAGTGGCAAATCAGGCAGGGGTAGTAGCCCCTGGGATAGCGCCATCTAGGGGTTACATAAGGTAGAAAAAGAAATGGGCAGACTGGATGGGCCTTGCGGTCCTTATCTGCCGTCAACTTCTATGTTTCTATGTTTCTATGAGTGCTAATGTCATGTAGGGGGCCCTCAATCAGAATATAGTATAGGCAATGATTAAATGTGTACCTGCAGGTAACAACTCGCAAGAGGGACAGGCAGAACTTTCCTGATTTGTCCATGGAACTCCAAGAGAAGGTAAGAAAAACATATTTGGAAGGATTCTGACAACAAAGTCAAGAAAGCAGAGCATAGGGCCGCAGGAAATGATGCAAAGGGTTGTAGTAAATGGGGGCTCTAAGAGGTAAAGGCAGTTACAAGTGGCACTGATCCTGTCTCTACATCAGCTCCTGAGGTGCCATCCTCCACAGAGCCACAGGTTGCCCCTTCCCCCGGTGGGGACAGATGGGGCTATACCCCCAAACGTTTCTTAGTTTTGTCAGGAGACAACCTCTCTGGCTAGGCAAGGGGGATTCAATGGCACCGGGAGCTATTCATTGTCAGGCACAGGGCTCGGATTCTTTCTTTTCCTGTCCTGCTGCCACAGGAGCCATGTGTGCAAGGGCTGCAAGGATATACGCACATAGATGTGATGTCATCTGCAGCCAGTACGGTTCCTCCCACCCCTAGCCATGCCACTCCCTACCATCCCCTGCAGCCAGAGGGCAGTATAATAGTGGCAGATGGGACCTCCCATCTGTGGGGAAGCAGAGCGTCCTTTGGAATGCTCAGTCCATCCCCCCCCCATGCCAGCCGCTGATGACTCAGGCTCATTTCCAAACCCAGGTTACTGGCATTATGAGCAGTAGTGATACCACTGCACCGATGGGCTGGCTAGGCCCTGCCCTTCTCAGTGTGCTCATTTGTAGCATGGGGCAAGGAATAAAGGTCAAAGTCTGCCTCTTTGCAAATGACAAAAAGGTCTGCGCAAGGGTTGACACAGAGGAAGAATTAGAAAACTCAAGGAGGTTCTGGGCAGGCTGGAGAATGGACAAAGACCTGGCAGCTGTGCTTCATTGCAAAAAAAAAAAAAAGAAAACTATAAGGTGATGCACATTGGGAAAAGGCACCCAAAGGTTCAGCACTAAATGGGTGTGGTGTGCTGGAATGCACCAAGGAGGAAAATGACCTTGGGGTCATGATATCAGAAAGTCTGAAATCTAGCCGGCCCAGTAGTGAGGAGGGCTGAGGCGCCTGGCGCATCTGACCTTTTCCCACACCGCTGACCCCAGTTCAGGAACAAGCTCAAGCTACCAGGGGTTGGCCTAGGTTGGAGAGAATTGAGTGTCCAATAGGCAGCTCTCCTTTCCTGGGGTGGGGAGGTCTGCCGTCTCGCTTCTTGGAGACCGGGGGTCAGCGCTGGAGTACGATTGAAGTGGAAGAGAGAGACCACGGTTCCATAGCGTTTGTGTGCCTGCAGGCGCACATGCTTATGTGCTGCTACGGCTGGGGACTAGGGAAAAAACAGAAAAGGGTTGGCACTGGCTTAATGAAGCTCTGCCTACCTACCCCCTGTTCCCACATTGCCACCTGATCACTAACCCCTGGTTCTGGATGTGAGTCTTCAGGTGGAGGGAGCAGGCCCTCCCCTTCCTGATCCCGCCACGGGGGGCAATCCATGGGGGAAATTATGCGGCAAGGTGAGTCGGGCAGGTGTGTGCTGGGCAGGGGAGGTAGGGACAGGCTTAACAGCCTCCAAGGGAGAAAAAGGTCTATCTCAAACAAAGACAGAAAATCTAAAATCCACAGCATGTTGTAACAGAGCTATGGGAGTGGCAACAAATAGCAGAACGGTGGGGTCTGTGCATGCTGGCAGTAGATCTGCCATGCAACCGGAGGGGAAAGTCACCCCTCAATTAATCTCAAAACAGCAACATGTATGGGTGCACTCGTGGGGGGTACACAGGAGATCAAACTGATTATTAGATGCAAAACCAGATTTTTAATATGCAGCAAATAGACTTGAATACAAATCAGTTACTGAGACATTCCACATAAGTCATGCCAACTGCTGGGCAGGTGCCCTGGTGCTTTGCTCATTGAGCTTCATCAGGAGCAGACAAAGCTCCAGTGAGCAAAGTGCCAGGGCACTTAGACATCAGTTGGAATGACTTATGTGTGATGCCTCAGGAACTGATTTCTATGCAAGTCTGTCTGTTTGTTGCACATTCAAAATCTATTTTTGCATCTAATAATGAGTTTGATCTCCTGTGTCCCCACGAGTGCACCTGTACCAGTTGCTGCTTTAGGAGAGGTAAACAGGATGTTTTGATGCATAAGGAAGAGGATTAGCAGTAGAAGTCTGGAGGTAATCCTCCTACTGTACAGGTCATTGGTGAGACCGCATCTGGAGTACCGCGTAAGGTACTAGAGTTGCGCATCTGATAAAAGAATGCAACAAAGTGGAAGTAGTACAGCCCCAGAGGTACTAAGATGATCTAGGGACTTGTGGCATATCATATGTTAAGAGACTGCAGAATTTGGACATGTATACCCTCAAGAAGGGAAGGGAAGGGAAAGAGGTGGCATGATAGAAACATTCAAGTACCTGTATTGGACAAATAAGGTGGACGCCAAGGAAATTGACTGGAAAATGGTCATGATCATTCCCAAAAGGCAAATCCTAGTAAGTACAGACCTGTGAGACTTACCTCAGAGCACAGTTAAGTTTTGAGTCAATCATAAAAGAAGTGATGTTTCAGCACATGGGGAAGAATGAGCTGTTCACAGTATACAACATGGCTTCACAGTAGATTATGCCAAACCAAACTGATCAAGGAGGTAACTAGAGAGCTTGAAAGGAGCCATACAGTAAACGTAGGCCATCTGGACTTCAACAAATCCTTTAACACCAACCAACATGGAAAACCCATAGAGAAAGTACCGCAATATGGATTCCACAAAGTAAGAGGGTAACAAATTGGCTGACTTGTAGGAAAAAAGAAAGCTATTGTTGATGATGGATGCCAGGGTTGGTGCTGGGTCTATTGCTTGTCAACATTTTACTGATGACCTGGAGAAGAGATCAGCTGCAAGTTGGCTGACAACACTAAAGTTGCAATGAAAGTGGATACAGCAAGGGGATATTACGGGGGAACCTGCACACATTAGGGACATGGCCCAAGAAATGGAGGCTTAAGTTTAATGTGGGCAAGTGTAAGGGTACTACATGTTGGGGTGAGGAATCTGCAGGGCACACACGGTGGGCCTGGCACATACACCCTATCTGATGCAATAGGGAGGAAAGATCCCCCCAAAAAAGAGATTATTTGATACCTTTTATTGGACCAACATAGATGTTACAAAAGAAAATAGGTGCTTGAGCTTTCGGATTACATAGAATCCATCATCAGAAAACAATGACAGTTTGTTTGGAAGAATACACTTTCTTAAAGTCCAGATCATACATAAAAAACATATAAAAAATGCCCCATGGGTTCTCGCACTGGAAAAAATCCCATTGGCTTAAACTGCATCTTAAAAAATAGCACTATGGAATAGGGAGGGACAGTCCAACAAAGGTAAAGGAGGCACAATTGTAGACACTTACCTGCAGCCAAGCAAGTAAATGTAATGGGATGCATTAGGAGTGGGGAATGGAACAGGTCAAGGGAGGTGATCGCTCCCTGTACAGGGCCTTGGTTACACCACACCTTGAATCGTGCAGCCAGTTCTGGTAACCACAGTACAGAAAGGATACTGAAGAGATTCCAAGGGTCCAGCATAGGGCAACCATAATAGGGTGGAAGGGGCCTATTCCTGTGGTGTGAGGCCTGGCGGATGGTGGGGATGCTACAGTGGTGGCAGTCTGTGACGTGGGGCTAGGAGGTGGTGGCAGCCCTCCTGCCTCTTTACCTGGTGTGGCACTCTGTCTTTAATAGGCAGCCTGCGGGGAGAGAGAGAGAGGGAGAGCCCTGTGAGTCCCCTAAATTGCCCGTGTTTGTATATTATGTCCGGGGATGCTGGGGTTCTGGGTTCCATTACCTTGAGTTGCAGGTAGGGAGGGTTTGGTGTAATACGTGCTGCAGCCTTTGAGTCCGCCACTTATGAAGAGTGAGAGAGCGGTGAGAGGTGTTGAGCCAATGGTTTTATTTATTTATTAGCTTTTGTTTACCGGGTAAGCACACTAGACAAGGAATGTCTATTTTCAGGTGCGACCCGGGAGGTTACAAAAGCATGGTTTACAAAACAATACAAAGGTCATTATATAGTATAGGTCATTAGTTAGACCACAACTGGAGTACTGTGTGCAGTACTGGTGCCCGTATCTGAAGAGGGACATTAAGTTACTGGAGGGGGTGCAGCGCAGGGCGACAAAGATGATCAAGGGGCTAGGGGACTTATCATATGAGAGGAGGTTGAAGGAGTTGAACATGTACTCACTGGAGGAGAGGAGGGACGGGGTGACATGATTGAAATCTTTAAATACATGAAAGGAATAAACAAGACAGGTATAGAGGGGCTGTTCAAAGTAAGGGATGGGAGGGCCACCAGGGGCCATGATATGAGACTGGAGGGAGGAAGGTTCAGGAGAGAGATGAGGAGACACTCTTTTACAGAGAGGGTGGTGGCTGGGTGGAATGTGTTACCTGCAGAAGTGGTATCCAGTAGAACAGTGGACTGCTTCAAAAGGGGATGGGACAGGATAAGGGGGAGGGTTAATGAAGGGGAAGGGTGGAAGGAAGGGGCAGCTGCAGAATAAGGGGTGCTAGGTGCACATTTGAGCAGACTTGATAGACCTCTAGGCCTTTATCTGCTGGCAAATTTCGTATGTTCGTATTAGCAATGTAAAATACGAGCAATGAGCATAGTGTTACAAATGAATAGGTACAGATTAAAACAGATAAGCATGTACATCAAGGGTAAGAACAAAAAAAAAAATTACATTTCATGGAGATACTACAGACATAAATTGTCCTATTCTAAGGAGGTTAAGTGCCAGGGTGAGGGGCATATGGGTAGATAATTTCCCCTTACTAGAGCTTGGAGGGAGGCAGGGAAAGAGTAGGAGGGTGCACACCAGGGTTCAGAGCAGGGGTAGGGGATATCAGGCAGCCTTGGAACAGTTACAGGCTAAGGCAGACTTCAGGTGCAACCAAAGGGAGCTTTTAAAGATGGGATGGGTTGGGGGACATCTGATGGTTGCAAGTAGGGTATTCCAGAATCTAGGGGCGCAAACAGCAAAGGCACGATCACCTGACAGTGTACGAGTTTTTGGGATAAGGAAGGGGTGAAGGTCAGCTGACCATAGCTGGTATAATGGTAGAGCCAACCGAAGAAGTTTGGACAGGGTGGGTGGGATGGCATTGCAGACAATTTTGTCTGTGAAGCAGCTGAAGATGAATGACCGATAATTAGCCTGGGACAACCAGTGCAGTTGATTCTATGAATCACAGTGATGGGTGAGTTGAGGGACGGCAAGGGCAAAGCGGCAGATATTGTCATGGACCACATCCCATTTTTCGAGGCTAGCTTCTGCAGCAAGGGTAAAGGTTGTCAGCCCATAGCTGAGGGAGGGAAGGAATAAGCCTTTAACAAGGGCAAGCCGTGCAGCAGCAGTAAGGGACCCACGAACCTGGTATGTAAGTCCGAGCTTGATATTTGTGGCCCTTCAGACATTTTGGATCTGTGGAGACAGGTCTAACTGGGGCTCAAGGGTGATTCCCAGGTATTTAAAGGAGCATGTAGTGCCAAATGGGGCACCATCAAGACTTGAGACATTGAGTGGGACAGGACATTGTTTGAGTTTAGCAGAGGAGCTGTAGAGCATGAGCTGGGTTTTCTTTAGGTTCAGCACAAGCTTATTTGTCAGGCGCCAGTTTGGGAGTTTGTTGAAGTCAGCTTGTAGGCTGTGATTTATAGCACGGACATCACCTGAGCTAGCTAGGAGCCCGCAGTGTTGAGTATGTTGGTCCTGCAGCCTACATGTGTTGCTGTTGCCCAGATTGTGGAGCCTCCCTGCTCCTCTGTGAATTCCAGCTCCCTGGCCAGTTCAGCCAAAATTGAGTGCCATGGCCTTGTGTCGCAGTTTACGTTGCCTTTCAGTGTGCCATGCCCCCAGCTCCTGGGAGCTGCTGTTTAATTGTTTTAAATAAATACTTTTTTTTATACTTTTAAGTTCAGTGTGTTCTCTGTCTGCTGATAAAAGCTTGCTGCCTGCTAAAATCCTGCTTTTCCTAGTGGAGCCGTGTGTTGCAGTCCCTCGTAAACCCCCTCCCCCGCACTCCATGCTGCTGCTGATGTGCTCTGGTAAGAAGCTCAGGGGGTAACTGAACCCATTTGTCATCAAAAGATATGTGCCATTTTTTCCTATTTCTATGCTGTATGGACTGCTGCTATGTAGAACACCTCTCCCATACTTTTAACACCGGGCCTCTAGACATAGGTGGGGAGAGGGTCTTACATTTAGGTCATCAGAGATGATAATCCCCAGGTCTCTTTCCTGTTTGGTCGTCGTCAGTACCTCTCCTCCCAATTTGTACTCTGCCCCTGGGTTTCTCTGCCCCAAGTGCATGATTTTTCAGTGCAGCCTCCCCTTCAGCCCTTGTGATCCTCACTATCCTTCCCCTTGCTTTTCTCTTTACACTTATGTATCTGAAAAAAGGTCTGACCCCTTTAGCAACCCATTTGGTGATTTTTTTTCCTCAGTCTGAACCTTTGCTCCCCTCACCACTTTATCTGCTTCCTTGGTATACCTCCCTGTCATCCTCCCGCTTTGTTTCTTTATACTTCCTGAATGCCACTCTTTTTTCCTTAACCACCTTTGCCACTTTCTTAAGAACTGGAGTGGACTCTTTCCTTCTGTTTTTACTCACTTCCTTTATGCAAAGGTTGTTTGCAGTATGCCCTCCCTGTGCTTCGACCCTTCCCTGGCATCCCCCCCCCATGAGGCAGTTTGTGAGGCAGGCTCCCATTTCTTTAAAATTTGCCCTCCTAAAGTTCAGGACCCTCCCCCTCATGTGGTTAGCCTCTGTTCCTGTTAAGCCACACTGTATGGTGATCACTGGTACCCAGGGGACTGCCACTGTGATGTCTGCAATGCTGTCCCTATTTGTAAGCACTAGGTCAAGCACTGCCCCATCTGTAGTGGGTTCCTTGACTAGATGCCTGAGAAAAGCCCCCTTTAGGGAGTCAAGGATGGCCCTGCTCCTTGCTGAAGCTGCATTTGAAAAGCATCACTCCACGTCTGGCAGAATGAAGTCACCAATTAATAGCACCTCCCCCTTACTTGCTATTTTGGTGATGGCTTCCCCAAGTGCCTTATCTAACTTTTCTCCCTGTGCTGAAGGTCTGTACACTACCCTGGTACAGACAGTGGCCTCAGAGCCAGGATAACCCATTGTACTTTCAGATCCTCCTTTTCCTCTAGGTTCTCCTGTACTTCCGTGGCCTTGCTTTCCTCCTTCACATATAATACAACCCTTTCTCCCTGCACTGTCTCTTCTGAACAGAGAGTAACCTGGTATGGCCACATCCAGGTCATATGTAAAAGATCAGAAAAATTACAGTTAGAAGTCAATTTACAAAAAACTAAAATTGCTATGTTGGATACATTGACTAAACATACAAACAAATGGGTTTTAGGAAATCAAATCCAAATATTTTGGAAATTTTAAAAACACACAAACTCCAAAAATTAAAAACATTAATAGATAAAGGTGTGTTAATTAGCCTTAAGAGTAAAAAATACATAAACAAGCAAATCCTAAACTGGTTGAATCAAAAGGATCTGGTTTCCATTGGAAAAATCATGTTACTGTACACAGTTCGCTAAGTATAATATCTGGTTTGGGTATAAACCATAACTTGATATTCTAACAGACCTGGGTCTCCGTAGAATATTTATCATTTATAAATTTGAAAGGTTCCCTAGCAACGTGCTTAATACCAGACACAAGAGGTTATCACTAGAAAATGAAAGATGCACTTGTGCGGTGGGAGGAACAGAAGACTTAAAACACGTCTTTTGGGAGTGTTCCTGGTATATACATGGAAGGAACTATTGGTTAAACTATTTTCTTGATCCTAGATACATAGTTAGCTATGAAGACTTAACTACAATTTTAATACACACAACTGGTCAGTGGGCAGTGAATAGAATTGTTAAATTCTTCTCAGCAATAAACAAGAAAAAGAATACTGGCTATGCAAATAAATCTCAGTTTCTTGTATGCAACACTCTAATCTAGATAATATGTAGAAATTAGCAAACTTGAATGTGGGCAAACTTTGTTTTGTTTCATTTAAGGAGTCTGGATAACGCTGCTTGAATATAACTTAAGAATTCTCCGAGTGTCCTTTTTGTCTCATTATTATAGGTTAAGATAGAAAGAAATGTAAGAATGATTAAGTACTGAGCGCTGACATCCCCAATAACAAGTTTGAATAACGCTGCTTAAATTCCCCTTTTATGAATGTTGTAGGGGTAGTGGCCCTGAATGATGATTTTATGGATGTATTTATGATATTTGTATGTGTATATATATATATATATATATATATATTTGTGTACAGCTTTTAAGCTCAACAATAAAAGATTTGATTTGAATGTCTAGGTCATGGTGCTCAGTGCACCACAACTTTGTTATGGCCACTAAATCTAGGTTACCTTCCACTATGATGACTTCCGGATCTGGAATTTTGTTTCCAAAACTCCTTGCATTAGTGCACAGGACTCTCCACACCTTACTTCCGCACTGCCTGCTGTCCTGCTACCTTCTCCCATTCCTGCCTGTTTTGCTCCCTGAAGCCCCCCAACTCACCTCTTCCCTTATTACCTACACCATTCCTTTTTGCTTTGGTTACTGGGTAAGGCCCACTAGGCACACATGCCTGTTTTCAGGGGTGACCTGGGAGCACTGGGGAGGTTAAGTGACTTGCTCAGAAGCGTCACACAGTATGCAAGTGGCGGATGTGGGAATCAAACCCAGGTCTGCTGGATGTACCAAGCTCACTCAAAGCTCATTACTATAACTTCTAGGCTATACTGCCAGCCCTAACCTACACCATTCCTTGTCTCCTACAATTCTCTACCCTCACTTACCTGAGATGTCTTGTCCCCACCCCTGCCTTTCTGCACCCATGCCATAAAGGAGTTTTCTCCCCTTGGGCCCTCCCTCCCTGATGCTCCATGCGTCTTGGGTGGGGGAGATGTGCCTCACTTGGTTTGCTACTTTATGGAACCAGGTCTGCGTGATGTGGTAGGCTGCTGGGGCTTTGTTAGTTGGTAGTGTGCAATTTTGTAGGGGCTTGTAACAGGGTAGAATAGGACCCTGTCCCATTTGTTTGGAGAAAGTGTTTCAATGCAAGGATCTGTATGCTTTCCTTTTCTGTCTCTTCTGTTTGCTTGTGCAACCACATTTTCCTGTGAGGCTTCGGACTTGATCAACCAGAACAGTCTTTGCCTCTCACTGTCTCTCAGTTTTATTGCTGTCTTTCTTCCTTGCATATCTATATCTGCTAATATAAAATATATGAGAATCAATGTATGGAAATGTAGCTGATATTGGGATCACTTTTGTTTAGAAAATGGTGTTACTGTTGAAATGTATATATTTATAATTTGAGATGACTGTAAAAAGCTAGAGGTTACTTGGGTGCAAATGCCTGAACCTTTTGCAGTTGCTGTGGGGACCTCAGTAAGTTCTCAATGTTCTAGCAGCTCCTGAAATTTACAAAGAACAGGATGCTTGCAAAGGATGAGGTTGAAAAGAGCTATAAAAACAGCTAAGCTGAGCTGCAAGGGAGATTTTTGTTACAAGAGATTTTATTTTGCTTCTGTATATAGTTATTCTGAACAGGTTTATTTTATTTTATGTTACTGCAACTACAAATAAACAGTTTTGTGGAATTTTACAGCTGCTCCTGGGTTTTCTCTATGCTTCCTGACCTGTGCCTCGATGACAGGGCTATAGTTTTAGAGTGTATAAGTGAAGGTGGATGGGTTTTGGAAGACTTTAAAACTGTTTTTTTTGGAGTGCTTTTGGTTGCTGTTTTGGGGCTTTTTGTGTGAAATGTTTGGTGCTGTTTGGTTTCTGTCAGGTGGTATTTGAATTTTCTTGGGGGTTAATTGTTTGACTGTTACACAGTTGTTTGGGATATTATTTGGGCTAATTAGTGATTTTATTTTTGTTAGTATGTTTTTATTGAACTTTTCCAGTGGTCCACAATACATAGGCATAGAAACTGGGGTATATAATTACAGATGTGTAACTTTAGTACATAACACCTTGTAAAATGACTTTTCAGGAATGCAACCCACAACCAACATATATTCAAGGAGGTTTCCTGTTTTTGAGACGGCTTGAGAGGAATACTTGTACGGGTCTGCTGAACAAGGGTACAGTAACTGATGTTGACTGTGGATGTTCCTGGTGTAGTATCCATCTGATTGTATTGGGGGGGGCGGGGCACCAGCCGGGGGAGACAATTGCAGACTATGTGACTGAGTTGCAGCATTTGGCAGAGTTTTGTGTATTTGGAGACACTTTGGATCATATGCTTCAGGACTGGTTGGTGAGTGGAATGCAGGATGAATGCATTCGGGACTGTTTTTTGGCCGAGACCGTGCTTGATTTCATCAGGGTGGTGGACATTTCCCTGGTAATGGAGGCTGCAGCTTGACAGGTTCAAGAGTTGTGAAGGTTTATGGTGGAAGGAGCTGCCATGGTGTACTGAGTAGAACAGACTTGCCGATCTGCCTTACCATCATCAAAGTCACCCTTTGCATGTGATGGCCTACAACAAAGCTCCATTCATAAAGATACTGATGAGCGATGTTTCCTTTGTGGTAGTGCACTTAGAAACATAGACTTTGACAGCAGATAAGGACCGCTTGGCCCATCTAGTCTGCACATTTCCCTGTCTACAGGATAGGCCGCAGATCCTAGTTAACCAACAGCCTATTTCTTCCTAACCCCCCCCCCACAAGAATTGCCTTATGTCTGTCCCATGCATTCTTGAATTCTCCCACAGTTTTAGACCTCACAACCTCCTCAGGAAGGCTGTTCCATGCATCCACTACCCTCTCTGTGAAATAATACTTCCTCACATTGCCCCTGAACCACCCCCCATCTTTAAATTGTGTCCCTTGTTCTTGCACGCCTCTTTTCTGAAAGATGCTACCTTCTTGGACTTTGTTGATTCCCTTGAGGTACTTGAAAGTTTCTATCATGTCCCCCCTCTCCCTTCTTTCCTCAAGGGTATACATATTAAGCTCCTTTAGTCTCTCCTCATACGGCTTCTCTTGCAGACCCTGCACCATTTTGATTGCCCTCCTCTAGACTGCCTTTATCCTGTCTATGTCCTTGTGGAGATGGGGTCTCCAAAACTGGACACAGTACTCCAGATGGGGTCTCACCAACTGTCTGTACAGAGGGATAACAACTTCCTGTTTACTGCTGCGGATGCCTCTCCCTATGCATTCCAGTATACCCCCAGCCCTCCCTACTGCCTTCTCACATTGCTTGCAAACCTTAAGGTCATCTGATATGAATACCCCCAGGTCCCTTTCCTTTTTTGTTGTTGTTACTACCTCCTCCCCCATTGTGTATTCTTCCCCTAGGTTCTTGTTTCCCAGGTGCATTACTTTGCATTGAATCCTAGTTGCCATACTTCTGACCATTCCTCCAACCTTGCCAAGTCCCTTCTCATCCTTTTCACGCCTCCTTGTGTATCAACCCTGTTGCAGATCTTTGTGTCATCTGCAAAGAGGCATACTTTTCCTTCCAGTCCCTCTGCAATGTCACTTATGAAGACATTAAAAAGGACTGGACCCAATACTGAATCCTGTGGTACCCCACTAGTAACCCTCTTTCTTTAGAGTGGACTCCATTTACAATTACCTTCTGTGTCCTGTTGTCCAGCCAATGTTTTACTAGGCTACCACCCTGGGATCCACCCCAGGCTGGTTAATTTGACTATTAATCTTTTGTGTGGGACTGTGTCAAATGCCTTGCTAAAGTCTAGGTAGGCCATGTCCACAGCCCCTCCCTGGTCTACTACTTTGTCACCCAGTCAAAGAAATCTATTAGATTGGTCTGACATGACCTTCCCACTGTGAACCCATGCTGCCTTGGGTCCTGTGCCCCACTGGCCTCTAGGTACTCAACTATTCTTTCCTTCAGAAGTGACTCCATCACTTTCCCTACCACAGAGGTCAAACTGACAGGTCTGTAGTTTCCTGCCTCTGTCTTGGTCCCACTTTTGTGAAGGGGAATCACATCCGCCTTCCTCTAGTCCTCAGGTACCACACCATCCTCCCATGATTTATTAAAAGAGTAGCCAGTGGTTCACTAGTTCCCCCATAATTCTTTTAGAATTCTGGGGAAATTCCATCAGGCCCCATTGCTTTGTCCACCTTCAGTTTTAGGAGTTCTTGCAGAACCCTTTCTTCTGTGAAATGACTGGGATCGACCCCCCTATCAAGAGTGCTTCTGTTAATTGGATTAGGCACTTCCCCCTCCTCTTTTGTGAATACTGAGCAGAAATATTCATTCAGTATCCCTGCTTTTTCACTGTCCCCCTCTGCCCACCCACCGTTCATTCTATTCAGCCTCACTATCCATCCCTTTGTCTTTCCACACTCGCTGATGTACCTATAAAAGGTTTTATCCCCCTTCTTAACCAAGTTGGCTATCTTTTCCTCAGTTTGGGCCTTTATTATTCTGACTTCCCTCCCTGCTTCCTTCTGCTTTAACTGGTACAGCTCTCTGTCCTGCTCCTTCTGTGTTTCCTTATACTTCCAGAATGCTATCTTTTTCTTCCTGACTTTCACAGCCACCTCTTTTGAGAACCATAGTGGCTTTTTCTTTCATTTTGATTTGTTTATTTGCTTCACACAAAGGCTTGTTGCCTCTGTGATGGCAGTTTTGATGATTCCCCATTGTTGCTCCACACCTCCTTCTAGCCTGTTTGCTAGTGCTTTTCTGAGGCACTCTCCCATCTTGCCAAAGTCAGCCCTCCTGAAGTCCAGTACCTTCACTTTTGTATGGCTTGACTCTGTAGCTGAGTTTAACGTGAACTACACTGTTTGATGGTCACTTGTTCCCAGATGGCAACCCACTTCTAGATTTGAGATCCTCTAACTGCCCCCGTTTGAGAGTACGAGGTCTAAGATTGCTCCCTCAGGAGTGGGTTCCGAAACTAGCTGTCTGAGGCCTGCCACCTGTAGGGCATCAAGAATGGTCCTGCTCTTGGATGTGGCTGCAGCAAAAGTGCTCCAGTTAACATCTGGCATATTCAGGTCTCTCATCAACAGTATCTCCCCTTTCTCTGCCATTCTAAGAATGCCTTCTATCATATCCTTGTCCATTCCCTCCCCCTGACATGGGGGTCTGTACACAACCCCTGTGCAGATTGTGGTGCCCTTTCCAGTCTCCACTTGACTCAGAAACTTGCAGGTTCCAAAAGGAGGAATGTTGGCACTGCTGGCACTGGGGCCATGTGGCCCAACTTTGTCCCTTTGAGAGTATGCCTCAGGCCAGTCATCCCAATCTACAAATCACCGGGGCCAAACCACTTTTGTAGAAGAGGAACAGACAGAGGCAGACAATGGAGTCTACTCTATGTATACAGTTGCTGATCATCGTTTGCCTCCTATCTGGGTGAAAGTGACAATGGGCAGCCATTTTGTGGATATGGAGGTTGACTCAGGGGCATCATTTTTGGTGATGGGGGAGAAACTTTCTTCTACCTTGTGGGCTTCTGCAGAAGTCCCAGTACTACAGCCAGCAGGGGTGCAACTTTGGACATATACAGGTGAACTGATTCTACTGGTGGGAAAGATGCTGGTCCAAATGAGTTATGGGTCACAGAAGAATCTATTGCCCTTATTGGTGGTGCAGGGAGGGGGTCCATGCCTGATGGGACATAACTGGATGCGAGAGCTGGCAGGGGTTATGCTTGCTCTGTCCTTTAACACTGGAAGAGGTGTTGGAACAGGCAGCTTTTGTATTTTTGCCAGAACAGGGGACTTTGCAGGGAATGACTGCCTGGATTGTGGTGAGTCCAGAGGCTCAACCCCAATTTTTTTTGCACCCATGTTGTGCCGTATGCTCTCTGTGGTAAAGTGGCAGAAAAATTGCATTGTCTGGTGTGGAAGGGATCCTGGAACCTGTCCAGTTTTCAAAGTGGGTGACCGCCATTGTGGCCATGATCAAGAGTGATGGATCAGTGAGGTTTTGCAGGGACTACAAGATCATAGTGAACAGAGTGGCTAAATTGGACTGCTACCCAGTTCCTAAAATTGAAGATTGATTTGCTTCACTAGCCGGTGGGGCATTGTTTTCCAAGCTGGACCTCAGTCATGCTTCAGCAGTTACTTCTGGACGAGGAATCTAAGGAGCTCTCAACAATCAATACACGTTGAGGGTTGTTCAGGTATACCTGTCTACCTTTTAGGGTGGCATCGATCCTGGGAATTTATCAACGAGCAATTGAGGGAGTATTACATGACCTACCAAATGTAAGGGTGTGTCTGGATGACATACTCCTGATGGGACCAGACTAGACTTTACAGACTGTGCTTCAGAGACTGCAGCAGGCAGGACTGATGCTCCAAAGAGACAAATGTTAATTTTTGGTTAAGTCTGTACAGTTTTTGGGTCATGTAATTGATGCACAGAGCCTGAACCTTGCAGGGGATAAGGTAAGGGCAACTGCAGAAGCCCCGCTGCTAAGGTGAGTGTCTGAACTGAAGGCATATTTGGGGCTTTTAAATATTACCTCTGATTCCTGCCCAAGTTGTCAACAGTGTTAGTACCACTGCATTTTCTTTTGTGCAAATGGGTTCCATGGTAATGGGGGAAGGCTCAGAAGGCAACATTCTTGGCTTTAAAAAAGTTGTTGCAGTCTTCTCAACTGCTGACACATTTTGACCCCAAGTTACTGATGGTCCTGGCCTGTGATGCATCCCAATATGGTGTCGGGTCTGTCCTCTCACACGTATTACAGGATGGATCTGAAAGGCCCATTGGGGTTGCATTGTGCATGATGGCATCGCGGAAAAAAAATATTCTCAGTTAGACAAAGAGGCATTGGCAATAATATTTGGAATAATGACATTTCACCAGTATTTGTATGGATACCAGTTCACCATACTCATGGATCATAAGCCTCTGGTGAGCCTTTCTGGTGAATGCAAATCAGTGCCTCGACTAGTGTCGTGCCGAATGCAGTGGTGGGCACTGACCTTGTCTGCCTACCAGTATGAAATCAAATATTGGCCTGGAGAGTTGCATTACAATGCTGATGCCTTTAGCAGGCTACCCTTGCCAGATTACCCAAAGCAAGTTCCTCAGCTAGAAGACATAATCCTATTATTGGATTTGTTAGCAGGGACCCCGGTGACAGCAAATCATATTAAGAGGGAGACCCATTGGGACCCAAAGTTGGCATCTGTTTTGGGGTGGGTGCAGAATGGGTGGTCTGGGTGGGTGTCAAAGGAAGCATTAAAGCCATTTTTTTCAACAGTGTTTTGAGTTGGGAATTCATGCTAGCTGTCTGATTTGGGGAAGCAGAGTGGTAGTACCCCATCTGGTGAGGGCTAAATGTTTGGGGCAATTACATGACACACATTCTCGCATTTCTAGAATGAAAGGGGTGGAACGGGATGTGATTTGGTGGCTGGGTATAGACAAGGATATGGAGGAACTGGTGATCATGTGTACAGCTTGTCAGGAGACATGCCTGTAACAGGGCTGAATATGAACCTGTCCCATTTGTTACACAGAAAAAGTTAAACGCAAGGATCTGTTCTATCCTCTCCTTTTCTGTCTCTTGTCTGTCTGGTTGCACAACCAAATGTTCTTGTGAGACCTAGGAACTGATTACTCTGACAGTCTCATGATTCTCTGCCTCTCAATATCTCTCTGCCTTCACTTGCTGTTTCTGTCTTTTCTTCCCCTTTGCATATCTGCAGTTATACAAATATATGTGAATCTTTGTGTGCAGCTGTTATTGATACTGGGATCCCTTGGTTTGGAAAATGTATATAGTAATACTGTTGAAATGATTGCAAAAAGCTAGCCCAGAATGTCTGGTTACGGCTGGTGAGGCGGGGTTCAGGTGTCCATTGGCCGCCTTCCGCCTCAGCAGGGCACCTCCTTCCACTGCATGACTGCCTCCTGGTGACCCAGGGGGAGGGAGTTGTCATGCAGGAAGGAACAAGTGGTCCCTTTGGGGTGGTCTTACGTCGGCATGTACCCATTCATCTGGCAGTTGACGTGGAGGTGTCACATGTCCAGAGTGGGGCTGGCAGGGGAACACCAAAGGTGGGGTGGGGCTCACCTGTCCTTCTGATGGCCCTGATAGATATCTCACCAAAGCTATCTCTTAGGAGCACGCTCTGGGGTGTGGGGAGAAAAAGGGAATAAAATCCCCAGCAGCTCCAGGCAGATGAATCCGCCCACCTCCCACACCATGGCAAGGTCTCCGTGACTCCTCCCACATCTCATCAGCTCCACCCCATGGGCTTGACTGTTGAGTGAAGTATGTTCCTCCCAGTTTGAGCAGGACTAGGGGGTCCTGCCTATTGGGGAGAAGCCATGGGTTGCAGTCAGGGTACCCAGAAGTTGTTGAGCAAAGGCTGGTGCTGGACTGGCTCATCTGGGACATCATGTGGTGGGTGGAGGGCTTGGGCAGGTGGAAGGAGGTCCTGGCAGCTGGTGAGGTGAAAATGGGGACAAAAACAGAAAGTAAAAAGAAATGATTGCAAAAAGCTATTTGGAATTTAGAGGGTTAACCTGAGATGCTCTTTGAGTTCCTCTCAGGCTTGTTTGCAAACTCTTTTGCAGAACTGTCAGCAGGAGGCCAGATTAGGACCCTATTCTATTTGCAAGCCTGCTCTGCAAAAAAACTGACAATAACATTTTGTGATAAACAGGATGTCTCCTTAATGAGTTCCAAGGCCAAGACTTGTTATAGAAACAGTGGCAATATTTTTGCTAGAGAGACTTCTTGGAAATTGGAAAGAAACCCTCAGATGAAGGACTTTTGTTTTCTGTGTTTGTACTGCCTTTGTATATTGCTATCCTGAACAATTTTTGTGTTTTTATTCTATTGTTATTGATAATAATAAAACACTACTTGCGAATTTTGTAACTGCTCCTGATTTTCCTATGCTTCCTGACCTGTGCCTTGAGGACAATGCCATGCACCAGGATACTGGTGCACCCGTGAGAGTGTCCAGATGGACCCTGGGTACAGGTGCATGCTGATTTTGCAGGGCCTTTCCTGGGGAAAATGTTATTAGTTCTAGTGGATGCATACTCCAAGTGGCTGGAGGTGTGGGTAATGTCTTTGGTCACCACACAGGCCACTGTGACCCAGCTTAGGCAGATATTTTCCATTTATTGGTTACCAGAAATTTTTCTGTCCGACAGTTGGCCCACCTTTATGTTAGGGGAGTTTCAAGAATTTATGGAACTAAATGAAATCTGACATATTTGGACTGCACCTTACCACCCAAACTCTAATGATTTAACCAAAAGGGTGGTGCAATGAAAGAAGGGTTGTGGTGGCTTGGTTCAGGATTTGTGCAAATGCATATAGTGAGGTTTCTGTCATGATACAGTGTTACACCACATGCCGTGACAGGGGTGTCACCAGTGGAGCTATTGTTTGGCAGGACACTTCGCTCCCATTTGGATTTGATCCACCCAGTTTTGGGGACCAAAGTGCATCAGAGTTATGCAGAAATACAGGGGGCCAGAGGGTGTAGGACAGACCCGAGTTCCTTGTAAGTGGGAAATTCTGTTTGGGTGGAATGTTTTGGAGACAGAAATTGTTGGGTGCCAGGGGTGTTGTGTGCACAAACAGGTCCAGTGTTCTTTAAGGTGCAGTTGGCATCAGGGAAAGTGGTAAAAAGACATATGGACCATATCCATGGGATATTGGCAAAATACTGTACCCATTTGGGGGACTGGAAGGGCATAAAGAGTGGGAGAGCATGGAGGATTGGGATATTGCACCGGGGTACCAAGTACGACAGTGACAATGGACTCTCTGGGAGTAATGGGAAGGGGTGAGACACCAGGGATGTTTCACTGATGGCCTCTGAGCAGGACTGAGCTACAGGAGTTGTGGGAGAAGGAGGGGTGTCACCTCAAGGTGATCCAGAGGTACCTGTGCTTTGTAAGTCAAAAAGGATCATATCGGTGCCAGACAGGTTAAATCTATAGTCAGATTTAAAAAATAAGAGGGATGTTATAACGTGGTCTGCATATTGCAATTGATATTTGTTCCCTAGCAAGCGTTCACTGTATAACAATAGTGATATATTGTTTATGGTGGAGCGTTGTTGTGTATGGAAATCCATACACTTAAAAAGTGGTTCTGCTGCAGTAGTGGTGGTGTAGATGCTACAGCAGAATGATTTTTAATTCTGCTGTTGTTGCTATGTCACAATACAGGTGTCCCCATCAGTGCCACTCATAGGTCGGATGGCGTCAGCAGTTGTAGGGTCACACGTGTAAGCTAGACAAGGAGAGCCTTACAACTGGTATGCTAACTTTTTCTCCTCTCTCTTTCTGTTTCCCAGGTAGTGAAACATCATATACTATATAGAAAAGTGTATGGGGAAAAGTGCACAACAAGGCTGTGCTTCGACCTTGGGGGTTTACCGTGATGACAGGGACTGTCTGAGCTCTGCTCTTGAGGTCACTGTGTCATCACTCTAAACCCCTCGGTAGAAGCACAGCCTTGTTGTGCACTGTTCCCCATACACTATCCTATATATTTAGAGATAGTCCCTCTAGAGGAAACCTGATACTGTCTTTTCCTATTTTCTGTGTTCAAGACACAGGAATTCTGCCTATGTACAGAAGTTGAGCTGAGTTGGTGTTAAGACTAAAGCCTGATAAAAAGCAACTGAGGTGTGCTGTTGTTTACTATAGAAGGAAATGCTGTTTCGTTTCATTTTTACTATTTACGCTGGAAAAGCACATTGAGCAGAATTTCCCATTTTCAGGTGCAACTAGCATTTACAAAAATACAATTTGAAGTATAAAAAAATACATTACAATAAGATTATTTACAGCAGCAAGAAAGCTGACAATCTGAAAAACTTGACAAATGTTTCTTAAAAACAAATACTGATCTATTGGTTTTAACTGATTCTGGTAAGTGGTTATAAGTGCTTGGTCCAACAAAATCAAAACTCTTTGTTCAAAACAAGTTTTATGAAAAGGAATTTTGCACAAAATGGATTCATTGGATCTAGTGCAGTGATTTTTATGCTGTGCTGGAAACAGTTAAACTACTGAACAAGGGACCTTGCCCAGGCTTACCTTGAGAAAAATAACTAACATTTTTGTTTTCATACGGTCATCAAATGAAGGTAACTGCGGTCCGATACAACAAACAGTGGTGAGTATTAAAAGGAAGTCCAGTGATAAAATAACAAATGGAATTATAAACTACTTTTACCCCAGTTAATACCCCACTTCTTGCATCAGAATAAATTAATAATCCATAATCCAAGACCGATAGTAGTAATCTTTTTATTGGATGGGGTCTCCAGCCCAGCCTCTGTTGCTCTTTCTGCAGTTAAGAGACTAGGGGCGGATCTTTTGGCATGGTATGCATGAGCCAGCCAGGCCATCTGATAGAATGGCTGTCCAAGCAGTCATTAGGGAATTCATAGAGTCATTGATGAGCTTTTCCATAAGGTAGATTTATTTATTCATTTATTGAAATGTTTCACCAGGAAAGCACACTGAACAATATGTTGCTCGTCTCCCGGTGCGACCTGGGGGAAGGGGGTGCAAGGAGTATGAACAGAATACATTTAGATTGTATCATACACATGGGTACATACATTAAAACTCAACATATAGTAATAACAACGTCAATGTTGATATGTAGTTTCCTGACAGAGGAGGGGAGAAAGAGCAGATTCTGACAGTGACCTAATACTGACCAGGTTGGAAACCAGGTTATAGGTGTAGCAAGAGGATAGGTGGAGTGAAGGTCATGTAGATTAGGAAATTGATTGAAAAATGAGGAAGAAAAGTGCGGTATAATTGCAATGGTAAAAGGCTAGATGCAATGTTCCAGGGCACACAGAATTAGGTTGGGGAAAGTAACCTATTTTGGACCCCTTCAGGATGCTGGGAACCCTGCAAGGGACCAGGGAGGTTGCATGGAAAAAGGGGAGGAAGGGAGAGGGTAGATACGGAGGAGAGAGGGGGAGGTAGAGGAGGAGGGGTGGGTAGGAGAGCAACCTGATTTGTGACCCCTTCAGGATGCAGAGAACCCTGCAAGGGGCCAGGGAGGTTGCAAGGTTTAGGGAGGGAGGGTGAAGGTAAGTACAGGGGCGAGAAAGGGGAGATGGGGGAGGTAGGGGTAGAAAGGTATGTTACAGGAGAAAACAAGGGGGAGAGGAGGGAGGTGGATGGAGAAGAGAAAGAGAGTTGTAACCTTCAGGGTGCTGAGAACCCTGTAAGAGTGCAGTAAAGAAAAAGAGGAGGGGGAGGGGAGTACTGGCGATGAGGGAAAGGAGTGAATAGAAAGGGGTAGAAATAAGGGAGCGGAGGTAGAGTGTCTAGATAGGGGAGCAGATTAAGGAGGGTCATGGCAGGAGCAGTTCGATGAGAGATAACTGTGCAGAGCAGAGTTCAGGGAGTAGGTGGAGGAGGAGGAGTGCCTGATTTGAGTGGGGAGGGAGTTCCAAATTTTGGGGAAACAATGTGAAAAGCCTGATTGGCCTATGAAGGTGGAACACCTAGGGATGACCAGGGTATGAGAGTCTGAAGATCTAAGGGAAAGCGAGGGAGGGGGAGGTAAGACAAAAGAGGAGAAGAGGTAACCAACAGATGGCACCAGGATTGTATGTCTGGGGCTTTAAGTGTCAGTTACAGTTTCCTGATGACCTTCTTAGCAGTCATTATTAAGATGCTAAGCAAGTATCTTGTGTTTCTGTCTTTGAAACCCCTTGGGTATTGCAACAGCATGAAAATCTCCACTGTTAAGTGAAAGGGTTTTCCGAATACTTCAGTGAGTTTGAGGTTCAATGCCTGAAAGAATGGGGCAAGTATCGGGCAGGCCCACATTATATGGGAGTGTGTCACCTGTGTTTCATCGCCGGCGTGCCAGCAATCTGCAGAATGAGAGATGAAAAACTGGGCAGAGATCTCTGAGGTTCTAAAGTATCTAATAAACTTCCAGCTGTACTCTCACCATATTTGTGAACTGGTGACTTTGGAGGATGCCAAGCAGGATTTCTGCCATGTCTCCAGTGAAATCTGTATTTCCAGTTCTGTCTTCCATTTGAGTGCTACCTCCAGAGTGGAGTCACCCATGGTGTCCTGAAATGCTTTGTAGATTTGCAAGACCATGTGTGGGGCAGCACTGGTTTTAAAGAACATGAAAACGTAGTCAATAATTGCCAGATGGGAGGTTGGAGAGTGAGCTCCCAACAACATGGCTTGTACATAGTGGTGGATTTGGAGAAACCCAAGTGCTCTTGTCTCCTGAGCCCAAAAGTGGTTTGAATCTCAGTGCGTTAAGCAGGTTAGCAAGAGGAAAAGGAAGAGGAGACCATTATGGTTTTCCAAAGAGGTAGCAAAGAAAGTGAAAGCCAAAAAGATTGCATTCAGGCAATACAAAAAGACACAGGCAGAAGGGGATAGGGAGAAGTACCAGGAGAAGCAAAGGGAGGCAGGGAGGTCAGTAAGGGAAGCCAAAGCTCAGACAGAAGAACACATAAAATCAGTGGGTAGAGGGGACAAACCTTTATAGGTACATAAGTGAAAAAGAAAGGTAAAGGGAGGGATAGTGAGACTGAAAGGGAGGATGGGGGCGATGGAGGATGACAACAGTAAAGCAGACATATTGAACAGATATTTCTGCTCAGTCTTTACTGAGGAAGAGGAGGATAATGGGTCTGAAGGAGTACAAGGGTGAGAATGGTGCAGAAATGGACACAAGTCCCTTTACACGAGAAAGGGTCCTGAAGGAACTGGAAGTAATAAGAGTTGATAAAGCAGTGGGGCCAGATAGGGTGCACCCCAGGGTCCTTAAAGAACTAAGAGAGGTGGTGGCTGAACCTCTGGCTATCCTGTTTAGCCGATCACTGGAAACAGGAGAGGTACCCAAAGATTGGAGGACAGCAGATGTAGTCCCCTTATACAAAAGTGGGAACAAAGAGGAAGCGGGGAACTACAGACCAGTCAGCATGACCTCGGTAGTGGGGAAGATCATGGAAGCACTACTGAAGGAGAGATTGGTGGAACATCTGGTTGTCAACGGACTACAGGACCCAAGGCAGCATGGTTTCACCAGGGGGAGGTCATGTCAGACCAACCTCATTGAATTTTTTGACTGGGAGACTAGGGAGGTGGATCAGGGGAGGGCAGTGGACATGGTCTATCTGGACTTCAGCAAGGCCTTTGACACTGTGCCACATAGAAGACTATTACACAAACTGGGGAATATGGGTGTGGGCAAGACAGTAGTGTGGTGGGTAGGTAAGTGGCTGGGCGGCAGGACACAGAGGGTGGTGGTAAATGGCTGTCACTCCACAGAGGGAAGAGTGACCAGTGGGGTACCACAGGGATCAGTGCTGGGACCGGTCCTATTCAACATCTTCATCAGTGATATTGTGCAGGACCTAGAAGGCAGAATTTCACTGTTGATGACAAAAAGCTCTGTAACAGAGTAGACACACCAGAGGGTGTAGACAGAATGAGAAGGGACCTGCAGAAACTTGAAGAATGGTCAGGGGTTTGGCAGTTGAAATTTAATGCAAAGAAGTGCAAGATAATGCATATGGGGCACAAAAACCCTGGCACAATATATCATTTGGGGGGTGAGGATATAGCATGCACCAAGCAGGAAAGAGATCTTGGGGTTATCATCCTGATGACCTCAAGGTAGGGAAACAGTGTGACAAGGCAGCAGGTAAAGCAAATAGGATGCTGGGATGCATAGGCAGGGGCATTACCAGCAGGAAAAGGGAGGTCATAATTCCACTATACAAGACACTAGTGAGGCTCCACCTGGAGTACAGTGTACAGTTCTGGAGACCTTACCTACATAAGGACATAGACAGGGTAGAGAAGGTTCAGAGGAGGGCAACAAAGATGGTGCATGGATTGCATCACAAGTCCTATGAGGACAGGTTGAAGGAACTGAACATGTACTCCCTGGAGGAGAGGAGGGATAGAGGGAATATGATAGAGACATACAAGTATCTTACAGGGAGGAACAGGGTGCAGGAATACACTATTTTAAGCGAAAAGATGTTCCAGGACTAGAGGGCATGGATGAAGTTGGAGGAGGACGATTCAGAGGAAACGTGAGGAAGAATTTCTTCACAGAACGGGGTGGACAAGTGGAGCACCCTGCCAGAGGAAGTGGTGGGGGCTGAAACAATCACGGGATTTAAGAATGCATGGGATAGACATAAAGGAATTCTGGTGGTCAGGGGTAAGGGGCAACAGACTTCTAGGAAAACATAAACTGAACTTACAAGCTCAAATGGGAAGACTGGGTGGGCCATAGGCCCTTATCTGCCGACACTCTCTGTGTATCTATGTAAGGAGAGGACCCCAGCCAACATAATCAGTTGGGAAAGATATTGGAGGTTTGATAGCCTGGGTCTAGGAGGGTGAGAGTGAAATTCTCCAGTAGAGATATAAGGTATAACAGCTGAAGAAAAGGTGTGAGGTGTAGTGACTTAAACATGGAGCTCCAAATGCACCCCTGTTGTTGCAACCATGGGTTATCTACATGCTAGGATTCATGTGGTGTAGCTGTGTAATATAGGGCTCGGACATCATCTGCATTTGGAAGGAATTCTCTCTCCAACTGCAGCCACAAGTTAGGCGAGGTTCCTAGGTGCCTGTATAGCAAGACCCAAATCTGTGCCACCCACTAATCAGTAATTTTAAATGTGTTTACTGGTGTTGTATGGTCATTTTGTTCCCATGGCATATGGCTTTAATTGCTGTGGTATATGGCTTTAATTGTCATGCTATACCGGGGAAATAACTGCTAATGAATTCTGAGGGTAAAAACTCCCATTCATATGGGTTGATAGTACAGCGAAAAAAGTCTGGAAATTCGATGTTAGGGTTATCAACCCTACCACCCCCCCACCATTCACACACCAACAGGCGTCGGGGTGTGACTTGGGGTCATCAGCCCTTACTCTCACCTCATTCCATGTGTATTAAGGTGGCAGTATAGCGCAGAGGTTTAGAGCTTTGAGCTGCAAACCTGGAAACCAGGGTTTGAATCCTACAGCCCCCACTTGCATACTGTGTGACCCTGAGGAAGTCACTTAACTTCCTTGTGCTCCCAGGTCACACCTGTAAACAAGCTTCAATTTAGTGTACCTTTCCTGGTTAAACAATTTCCCCTTTCCCCTATATGTATATATGTTTGTGTGTGTGTATATAATATTCATTGTGAAAAAACTCCGTTAATGCATCAGTTAGGGTTGATAGTACAGCGAGAAAAGTCTGGAAATTTGATGTTAGGGTTACCAACCCTCCACACATCAACAGGCGTCGAGGTGTGTCTTGGGGTCGCCGGCCCAACTCTAACCCCATTCCATGTGTAAACACGCTGAGATGGTACAGCACAGGAGAAAGAGGTGAGAGTTAGGCCCGATGACCCCAAGGCATGCCCCGACACCTGTTGGCATGGTGTGTGTGTGTGTGTGTGTGTGTGTGTGTGTGTGTGTGTGGTTGGGGTGGAAGGGTTGGTAACCCTAACATCGAACTTCCAGACTTTTGTCGCTGTACTATCAACCCAACTGATGCATTAATGGAGTTTTTTTGCAATGAATTTCCCTTCTTTTTGAGACGTGTAATCTTTATTTATTTATTTATTTATTTTTAACCTTTGGTAACCGGGAAAGGCCCACTAGGCACAAGTGCCTGTTTTCAGGGGAGACCTGGGAGCACTGGGGGGGGGTTAAGTGACTTGATCAGAGTCACACAGTATGCAAGAGGAGGTTGTGGGAATCAAACCTAGGTCTGCTGGATGTACCAAGCACATTCACAGCTCGTTACTGTAACCTCTAGGCTATACTGCCAGCTGGTTGTGGCCCTGCACTCCCATATTGCTGCCATTTCTCCATAATGGTATCCATATGTGGGAGCACAGGGCCCTCTGATGCCTGCGCTTCCATCTACCCATAAGTATAGAGACATAGCACAGGCCTAGAGACATTTCAAGTAAGCCTTGTGCTGCAAATGTGGCAATATTTCAGTAACCATAGGAACTTCAGAAAAAATTCTTCCGCAATTGTAATCATGACCTGGCAACCTTTACGCTTGCTTAGTACACTTAAGGTGTACTAAGCTGCGGTTAGTGAAAAATCTGTATCTCGAATCGTTTCCGAGATATAGCCGCCACAATGTTATTCTTTGGCAAATTTTTTTAAACTTCAGAGTGCTGTAATTATGGAACCGATGTAAATGTTTCCACCAAACCAGCAAAAGGCACATCTGTGGGGCAAGCCCTTTCTACCCTGCAAATTGCAGCCCAAAAGTCCAAACTGTTTAGTTTCAGTGAAGTGGCAAAGAAATGTTTTTTTTGTGCAGTACTGTTATAAATTGCGACAGTTTCATGAATTTTGTAAAAAGCAGTAGTGAAAACCTGTCGCAATTTGCAAACGTACTGTGTGACAGTGTCGCAAATTTTGTGAAAGTGTCGCACTGTTCTGTTGCAGATTGTGACACTATGAACGGGAAAAATTAGAAAAACATATTTCCGAGCATTATTTCAGAAATGTAAACCCAGGATCATGTTTCTAGGGCCCTGATTAGGTAAGCACAACTCTTGATGTTTACCAGGGACCATGATTTTTTGAACTACAACTTTTTTCTCCATCGCTAACTGAAAATAAGATGGCCACCACATGACAGTACTGCACCCATCTGTGTCATAAAAAGGTGCTTTCACGAAAGTAAAACGTGCTTTTGCAAGGCACATGTATTTTTTTCCCATAGGCTATAATGGGAAACTTAAATCTTTAATAACTTTTGAATGGATTAATATTTTTTCATCAAACCATCAGAAGGCACATCAGTGACCCAGACCCTTTATTCCCTGAAAATTTCAGACCAGATGGTAAAAACATTTGGGCTGCAGCCCCAAGCAAGGAAATTGCCCAAAATGTGGTATTTTTCACGTTTTTTTGCACTGTGCAGCTCAGCAACTACACATGCAACTGGAACGAAACTTGTCAGATCCACTGATCTATGATACCAGACCGTGCATGCAAAATTTAAGGCAAATCAGTCAAATGGTTTATTTTTATTTATTTATTTATTAAATTTTGGTGACCGGGTAGGCCCACTGAGCCCCGAAGGTCCCTTTTTCAGGGGCGACCCGGGATAACAATACAAGATAAAATACAGTGGAGAAAACCTTTTGATTACATAGGTTGTTCAAGCATAAGGTGGTTACAGACAGGGTTATCATCATGACACAGTTTTGCCTTGGTACTACTTGGCATAGTGATATACATGAGGTAGCATTGGTCCCTGGGTGTCCAGATACTAGAGGGAGGTACATGGTCGGCTCACTTTTGGGAAGGTTTGATGCAGAAAAAGGGGATACCTTAAGAGCCGTGGCAGTGGCATGCACTTGTGGCCAGTATATGGGACTTGAGCCTGGTGCAGAAGTTCATGAGTGAGGAGGCATCCTGGACTGGGGGAGCTTGTTCCATAGGCTGGGGGCTTGGCAAGAAAAGGATCTGCCACCAGCATTGGTCCTTACGCTGAGTATTTCTAGTAGTGTTCGTTCTGATGTCCTTAAATTCCTATGGTTGTGTTTAATTGCTATGGTTCCGGCTATCTTGGTGGAGCGGGGGGTCTGAGTAGCTTGTAGGCTTGGACAAGCAATGGGTTTTGGAGGCGAGCGGCCAATGTGGGCCACCGGAACTGGGCCAGAGTGTCACAGTGGTGACGTCGTGGGTGGTCTTGGGTAGCGAACCGAGCTATTTTGTTGTATAGGATTTGCATACTGGATACCTCTTGCTTTGCCATGCCCTGTATAATCGGGGCCGCATAGGTCAGGGTAGGGAGCAGGACACTTGTCGCAATGGAGAGTCCGGACTCAGGGATGAGCTGGTTCCTGAGTCGGTACAAGGTACCGAGTTTGCCATGTAGGGTCCTGGTGACCTGGGCCACGTGGTCCTTGTAGGTGATAGACTGATCTAGAATTAGGCCTAAGTATTTTAGGGAGGGAACTACATTAATGCTTTTACCAGAGAGTGTGGTTAGTCAGAGGGATGAGGACCTATCAAGTCCCAGTGATCTTGGCCCGAATAGCATTGCCTTGGTTTTATCTGCATTAAGTACCATTCTGTTCTCACACACCCATGTCTCTAGGGATGTGAGGTCCTTTTGGAGGAGCGGACCAAGAGCGGCCACATCGCCCAAGGGTCGGTAGATGACAGTGTCATTAGCGTACAGTACAACCAAGCTCTCCCCACAGTAGGTACTTAATTCATTGGTAAATAGGGAAAATAGGAGTGTTGCAAAGTTATTAACATGCAAAATTTTGTGTTTAACATAGATGTGGCTGGGCAACCCTAACTATAATGCCACTACCATGGCACTATAATATATATATATATATATATATATATATATATATATATATATATCTAGAATATATATATATATATACATACACACATATATTTTTTCTTTGCAAACATTTTCATTAATGCACTAGTTAGGATTAAAGTGATCAAAGTAGGGAAATGTGGCATTAGGGTTTCCAACCCTAACACCCCACCCTGCAGGCAGCAACAAGAAAAAGCATTACGGTTTCACCTCTCTTGCCTCATCGCAAATCAGGCATGTGGTGTGTCTTGGGGTTGTCAAATCTAACACTCACCCCATTCCATCAGTAAATCAGCTGAGATGGGTAAAGCACATGAGAATGTTGTGAGCGTTAGGGTTCACAACCCCAAGGCACACCACACACCCGATTTGCGAAGAGGTAAGTGAGGTGAAACCGTAATGCTTTTTCCTGTTACTGACTGCAGGGTGGGTGTGGGGTGTTAGGGTTGGAAACCCTAACATGACATTTCCCTACTTTTGTCACTTTAACCCTAACTAGTGCATTAACAAAGTTTTTGCAATTAATTTCCTTACTTTTTGAGATAGTATAATCGGATCCTTATTTGCCTGTGGAAGCACAGGGCCCTCAGGGCCCTGCACTCGCAACATAATTTTTGAGATAGTATAATTATATGCTTATTTGTCTATGGGAGCGCAGAGCCTTCTGGGTTCTGCGCTCCCATCCCTCCATAGATTCGTACATGTATGTTGCTGTGGAAGCACAGGGAACTCCAGGCCCTGCACTCCAATTTGTAGGATGACAGCAACCAAATTTTCAGCATAGCCTTCTTACTATCCCACTTCATGTACCCGGTATAGTAAATTTTGAAATCCCCACCAAAATGCGATTGCATGCCACTGCAACATCATTCCACACCACAGGTGCAAAAACACATCTTGGCCAGGATTTCAAAAATGATAGCTGTCATGTTCATGAGGTGGTCTAAAAAAATGGCTATGTTGAAAATTTGGGGTAGAAATATTTAAAGTTATGAAAGTTACAGGCGAACATAGCAAAATTTCAATGGATATGAATAACTTTTCCATTTTTACATATTCTGACCTAGAATTTTTAACATAACCTTCTTATGACCCCACCTCATGAACAAGGGTGGTGAACTTTTTCAAATCCCACCCAAAACACGATTTTACCAAGTGACCATGAAATCACCTTTCAGGCTGGATTTTCATAGTTCCAGTGCCATTGTTCATGAAGTGGGGTCTCAAAAAGGCCATGTTGAAAATCTGGGCTGAAAATATGCAAAAATGGCAAAGTTATGTACCAAAGTTGAAAACCCAATTGAAATACATTGAATCACACTTACCTTACTTTCTCACATAGCAGTTGCCAGTTCCAGCAGCAAGACATATCTTTGATCGGAGAGTGGATTTTAACCTTGGGACCTGTTCAGGTTAGTGATGCTGTATGGAGATTGGGGGTGGGGGATGAGTGCTCAGGAGGAGGAAAGTGTTGGGGGGCAGATCAGTGAGAGACTGTTTTCTTTTTTATTTCAGACCCAATGGCAATTGGAGTGTAGGGGGTGCCATTAGACACTGGGGAAACACTTCCTACTTACAGGGACAAAGATCAGAGGGTTGGGGTGCCACTAGACACCAGGGAAAAATAATATTATTATAGGGACGGTGAATGGAGGGTGGGGAGCACATTAGACACCAGGGAAAAATAATACCATTATGGGGACAGCAAACAGAGGGTGGGGGCACCACTTGACACCAAGGATAAATGTTATTATGGGGGCAGCGATCGGAGGGTGGGGTGGGGCCAGTTGACACCAGGGAAAAGTAATATGGGGATAGCGAACAGAGGGTCGGAGGCACCACTAGACACCAGAGATAAATGTTATTATGGAGACAGCACTCAGAGGGTGGGGATGCCACTAGACACCAAGGAAAAATATTATTATGGGGAACAGAGGGTGGGGGGGGGCACCACTAGACACCAGGGATAAAATCTACTATAATGGGGATGGTAAACAGAGGGTGGGGGTGCTACTAGACACCAAGGATAAATGTTATTATGGGGGTGGTGATCAGAGGGAGGGATGTGCTATTAGACACCGGGCAAAAATTAAAAAAATATGGAGATGGGGTACAAAATCCTTTTTTCATTTGAAGGAATCCTTTACATATCAAACAAAAAACGGAAATGAAAAAGGATTTCTTCAGATGAAAAAATAATAGTAAAAAAAAAGTCCAAACTCTTTTTCCGTTTGAATTGATCCTTTTTTATTTGAACAAAAAAGGAGCATATGGAAAAACAGGGAAAAAATGAAGTCCAAAATCTTCTTTTGTATCAAGGGATCCTTTTTCGTTCAAACAAACAAAGAGAAAAAAAAAATCCCAAATCTTTTTCCATATCAAGGGATCTTTTTTCATTTGAATGTAAAAGCCCATAGGGAAAAAGTGGAAGAGAGCCAAGAAAAAGAATTTTAAAACTAAAAATAACCACACATTTTGGGGTCAGTTTAATAACAGTTACCTACAGAATCCATCTAACAGAGTTCCGATGAGCAAAATACATATCTTGGGCTCTCTGCAGGATGTCATTTTTGTGGGTTTTGATTTTCCTTTTAAAGAAAAATGAAAAACAAGATTGCAGCAAATGAAAAAGGATTTTTTCCCTCATGAGAAAGGATTGAACCCACATGGAAAAGGACCCTTTTTCGTTCTGACCAAATTCTTTTTTCTGTCCAGACCTCTATCCAAACGACTGTACTGAGCATGCTCAGAACCAGAAATTTTAAAATTAAATAACTGTGGAAAAGATTAATTATTTTTTCATCAAACCAGTGAAGGCCATATCTGTGGGCCAATCTCTTTCCACTCTGAAAATGGCAGACCAAGAAACAGGATTTTGACAGCTCACAAAATTTTTTTTTTTAAATAGTATGCGCTCGCAGGCCTACAGACGTTTCAGTACAGGGTCTGTGGGGGCACTGTGCTGGTTCCTGAGATACGGACTCTGCGCTCCCACCCCTAAAGGTATTGTAGTGCAGAGTTTGTGGTCCACTGTGCTGGTGCCTAAGATACTGTGGAAACACAGGGTCCAAAGGACCCTGCATTCCCACCCCTAAAGATGTTGTAGTGCAGGATCTGTAGGGCACTGTTCTGGTGCATGAGATACTGTGGAAGGCAGGGTCTGAAGGCCCCAGCGCTCCCACCCATACAGACGTTGTAGTGCAGGGTCTGTAGGGCACTGTGTTGGTGCCTGACATGCTCTGGTAGTGCAGGGTCCAAAGGACCCTGTGCTCCCACCATGCAGATGCTTACGCAGCTGCAAACATATGCGTATATGTGGATGGATGGGTTCAGACCCTGCGCTCCCACAGTAAAATGAGGATACTATTATACTATCTCAAAAAGTAAGGAAATTAGTTGCAAAAAACTTTATTAATGCATCAGTTAGGGTTGCCACTACAAAAACAGGGAAATGTGGCATTAGGATTTCACCCTAACACCCCACCCATGTCCTACGGAGACCAGAAGGTGTCAGGGGGTGGCATTGGGGTTGTCAGCCCTAATGCTCACCCCATTCTCCTATGCTGTAGCCACCCAGCTTATTTTAGAATGGAATAGATTGAGCATTAGGGTTGATGACCTCAATACCGCCCCTATGACACCTCCTGGTCTCTGCAAGGCAGGGTTGGGGTGAAACCCTAATGCTTCATTTCCCTACTTTTGAACAGCAACACTAACTGATGCATTAACAATGTTTTTTGCACCTTAGATAGATAGATAGATAGATAGACAGACAGACAGACAGACAGACACACACACACACACACACACACACACACAGTATAAGGCAACGGTTCTCAAACTTTGTCATAGTGAGCCTCCCCTAAGTCATGGAAAAGATCATGAGCCTCCCCCAAAATACTGAAATATTTTTGGGCCTCCCCATAGAAAAATAGCCTACTTTTCACAGTACATCAGGAATAAATTGAAACCTCTTTGCATAGCTGGCTGCCATGTTTTTAAGCTTATTGTAACCCCCACCCCAAACAGGACAACCTACTTGCTCCAATATTTTGACTCTCAAACCACTGTTACTCCTTACTGCCATACCTTCATGGGTCAGACTGCGTTTTCTGTTTCCTCTCTAACTGGAATAACCTTCTTGCTGACCTTTGTCTCTCCCCTACTCTTAACAACTTCAGGGATCATTTTGCTCCCTCCTACTCTTATTCCTAGTACCTGTATGGTTAACTCTTGTTATTTAGACAGTTCTGCTGCCAGTCTAATTGATCAATTGTTCCTCGCATTGTTAGTTTATTGTTCTTAATTTGTTTGTACTTTTATTCATTTTGTATTTTCTTGAGTGTTTTGCAGTTACATTTTGAATTGTATTCTCTCACTACCCTTCCCTGGGTACACCTGAAATAGGCCATTGCTCAGTGTACAGTACCTTCCCTGGTCACAGACTTGTGACTAAATACATAAATTCACCTACTGTTATCCTCTTTCAGTTTGCCTTATCCCTTCACACAAAATCTATAAAGTTCAAAACTGAAATATAATACTTTTTCAAGACTTGCTTGAGCCTCCCTTGGAACAGGTTGGGGTCTCCCAAGGGAGGCTGGCCTCACCATTTGAGAACCCCTGGTATAAGGGATACACAACAGGGAGCTGTGTAATAAATTATTTATATTCACTGGTGCTGTTTGACCTTGGATAACCTCATGGAGCAGCATAAGCTACACGTGATGTGCAAGGTCAAGCAGCATGAGTGAAAATAAATCATGTATTCCACAAGGTCCCTGTTGTGTATTTCATTTATGCAATAGGCAGGGACTTTGTGTTTGTGCTTTTAATTTTTAAAATATTTCTTATTTTTATTTGTTTTGTATATTTTGCTGTGTTTCTTTGGTTAAGTAGTGCTGTTGCATGTTTTTGATAGCGAAGTTGCTAGGGCTGTTAACATAGAAACATAGAGATTGTCAGCAGATAAGGACCACCAGACCCATCCTGTCGGCTCAATTTTCCTATCTTAATTGGCAGCTGATGTCACTACTTGGTCATCAGCTTTAGCCTCTCCTTCCCACCTCTAGGGTTCTCTTATGCCTGTCCCATGCATGTTTAAATCCCCCCACTGTGGATGCTCCCACTACCTCCTGGGGTAGGTTATTCCATGCATCCACCACCCTTTCTGTGAAAAAAAGTCCTCACATTTACCCTTATCCTGACCCTTCCAATCTTATATCATGCCCCCTTGTTCTTGTGCCCCTCCTATATTGAAAGGTGTCTCCCCCTTGCACCTTGTTTATGCCTTTAAGATACTTGAAAGTTTCTATCATATCCCCTTGTTACCTCCTTACTTCCAGTGTATACATGTTGAGGTCTTTCAATCTCTCCCCATATGTCTTCCGGTGTAAGCCCTGCACCATCTTTGTCGCCCTTCTCTGAACCACCTCCACCCTGTTTATGTCCTTCTAAAGATGCGGCCTCCAGAACTTTATGCAGTATTCCAGATGAGGCCTCACCAGTATTTTGTATAGTGGTATCACCACTTCCCTATTTCCGCTATTGATACCCTTTCCTATGCACCCCAGCTTGCCACTGACCTTCCCTATAGCCTTTGTACTCTGCTTGGTTACCTTTAGGTCTTCCAAGATAATAATCCCCAAATCCCTGTCTTCTCTGGTGACTGTCAGTAACTCCCCCTCCCCCCAATCCTGCAGCTCTCCCCAGGGTTTCTGCAGCCCAGGTGCATGATTTTGCACTTCTTTGCATTGAACCTCAGATGCTACTTTTCGGACCATTTTTCCAGTTTTCCCTAGATCAACTCTCATTCTCTCCACCCCCTCAGGAGAGTGGCTAGCCTGTTACAGAACTTAATGGCATCTGCAAACAGGCAAACCTTCCCTTCCTGCCCTCTGCAATGTCGCTAATGAAGACATTAAAAAGGACTGATCCCTACACTACCCCACTGGTCACTCCCCTTTCCTTGGACTGTATTCCATTTACCACCACCCTCTGTTTTCCATCCTCTAACCAGTTTTTAACCCAGTTTACCACCTTGTGTCACATACCCCAGCTTCCCAATTTGTTCAGCAGTCACCTATGTGCTGTTGTCATGCATGTGGTGTTGGGATGTTGCATCAGTGTGTTAAAGTCACCACCGATTGGTTGGAGTTTGGCAGTTGAAGGAAAAAATGAGGTGCAGAGGTGGTACACATTATTAGGATTGCAGGCAGTAAAACAAATTCATTCAGTGACCTGTGAAGCACCTCTTTCTGTTTTAGTAAAATGGTAGTATGTGGGGTTTCGAGCAGCTTGTGTGTGAGCAGGGGGTTAAAAACAGAACAGAGTTTGTGTGCTGCAGAACGTGACAAGGATGGAGTGGTTTGCTGACTCATTAGTGCTGTTTGGCTCTTTGGAAGGAGAAAAAAGTCCTAAAAAAGGTATGGTTTGGGGGTTTTGGAGTCAGTCATACAACCCCACAAGGCAGCAATGTACAGTGAATTGGAGCTGGAGAGGGAGACTCACAGTGTGGGAAAGAGCTGGAATGAGGCTAGGAAAACTGCAGGCAGTTCTAGCACAAATAATGGAAAAGTGTAATTTTTTTTGCTGTAAAACTGTCTATGGTGTGCAAGTGAGTGTGGTGGATGCTGCCTGTACAAAATAGTGTTTGTAACTGAGTGGCAGCTTTGTGCATAGTGCTGTTAGCAGGAGTTTGTATGAGAGTGGAGCTATTGAAGTAGTGCCGTCGTGTGTGTGTGTGACGTAGCTACTGTGTACATAAACATTACATGATGTAACTGCTATGTACATGAATCCTGATGACGTTGCTACTGTGTACATAAATGGAATTTATGTACACAGTAGCTCAAATATCATGACTCATGTAATGGAATTTGGATCCACTTCTATTACATAAATAGATATATCTGCAATGCTTGTGAGAATATTTAATGGTACTTATCAGTGATATTTTTGCTCACTTGAGACCTAGAATTAGAATATCACGATATTTCACTCTAGGTCCCCATGAGCGAAATATTCTCATTGTAGGTGCTGATTGGTTGGAACTGCCATCACGAGCAGCTCAGCTTCACTTTAACCCCTCCCCCCGCTGACTCGTGTGCCAGCTTTGAATCCCAACCTCTTAATGTGAAAATGTCATTTATTTATTTAGTTTTTGTTTACTGGTACACTGAAAGGCTGCTTCCTTTTTCTGTTAAAAAAAGCTACTAAAAGTAATAAAAAAAACCTCAATGCTCCCCCACTGAATTCCCTTCTATTCCCTGGCAAAAAATCACTATTGCCGTCCAGTCTGACTCTCTCTCTCCATAGCTCTGACCACCAGCCACCCTGCCTGTGTCCACGTCTCCTTTCTTCCTGGCCAAATACCACACAGACCTCCGTTCTCCCCCAAAGCCGCATCCTTGGCTACTTGCTCCCTTTCACCTGAACGGTGACTGATGTGCTTATGTGCTGATGCACAACGTTAGCACTCCAAGCAGGAAGCAACCTGTTACTTTTGACACTTATGAGTGCTGAGCACTCGGTCATCCAAAAAAAAAATCTTTTTAATTGTAAAGTTAACAAATAAAGCAAGAAAATGGCACAACAACAAAAAAGCATGGCATAAAAGAAGATATGCCATGGCTCAACGTGGGAATATCAGTGATATTTTCCCCTCGTGCACCTTGACCTTTGACATAATTCGTGGCTGCACCTCTCAGGATATCATAAGGTCAAGCTGCACTCAGAAAATATCAGTGATATTCCCATTGGGGACATGACATATATATCTATCATGAGGTAGCTTCAAATATATATATGTTATTTAACACTCTGGAAAAGGCAAAATGACTGATCCCTTAGTAAGCTTAGTAGTTCACCTTTTAGTAAGCTGGTAAGTCCTTGTGGTACCATGGTCTCCCTCCCTCCTTGCCTCTTTGTTGTTTTGCCCTCTCTCCCCCTCCCCCTGTCCTAGTGGCTAGCACTCTTGTGGTGTAACTAAACAACCCCAATCGAGATACCTTAATTGCAGCATGAGTTCCTCCTCAGCGAGCCAGGTCCAGTCTATCCCAACAGGTGTAGACTCGTCTGACATAACTCTCTTTTGGCTTTGGATACTTGCAAAGGCTGCAGGTCATTTTTTGGCTTTGCACAGTCGCAAAGGCTACAGGTCACTTGGTGAAACTTTATTTCCCTGGTGATCTTATTTAGGATCTCCAGAATTTAGCACACATCTTGTATTCTATTAAGGAAGCACACATGCAGGGCGGTCATACCACAACTCCACGTGTGCCTTATCTATCTCCCAGCCAGAGTGGAATCGGACTGTGCTGTGCTTGCCACTGAAGTTCCCCCATGCAAATGAAGAATATACTTGCCCTGAGGGTTGAGGACCAGTCCCGATGTCCCTAGCAGAGAGAGAGGTCTCATGCTTGTATACCTAAAGAGGTTGGTATTGGGATTCTTCTGTCACCAGGTCTTTGCCGGGGGGCAATTATGTGTGATAGTGGAACTCCTCAGAATTGGGGTGGGCTGGGAGAAGAGGCTGTGGATGTTGTGGCATGGACAGGGACAGGTGGCCCTTTGGACTCCAGGGTGCACCAGACTGCTCCTTTCTCTCTGGCGGCCTTCAGCCTGCCCTGGAGGTTTTCTCTAGAGACTAATGATGAAACGTGCAGTCTCATACTTACTCTAGTCCTATGATGAATCTACCCACTTTGAGAGACTATACTATACAAAGTGACCAGCTGGGACACCTGTATACCTCTCGCATGCACCTCTTAAAATGATGTCTTCTCTAAGATGCACTGTTTGGGGGTCAGACATGCTAGTCCCTCCCCCAATAATTGTTTAATTCTATTGTGTTCATTATGAGTGTTGCTAATGCACCTATTACAATCAACTCAGTGACTTAACTGCTACTTTCCCACAAGGGTAAAGGTGGATAAATGCTTACAAATTTAGCTGTTCAGTGCCCTCCCCCAACTCATCAGTTTCCGACCTCCAGCCACTCACCAAATCCTCTGCTAAGGGGGTTGCCCCTTGCTGGGATCCACCCTGCACTCCTAGTAAGTAAGTAAGTAAGTAAAAATATATTTATTAAGCGCCTTTCAGGTTATCAAGGTGCTGTACAATAAAATACTGTATGAACAGATTTAATGATAAAAATTTAACAATGTACAGAAAAAGCTTGACAAAATAAATAGGTTTTAAATTCCGATTTAAAATTTGTGACAGTCAGGAATTCTCTTAACCGATGAGGTAGAGAATTCCACAGGGTGGGTGCAGCACAAGAAAATGCATGTACACCAGATGTTTTTATATGAACCCTGGGAGTCTCTAGCAATCCCTCATCGGCAGATCGGAGTGGGCAGCGGGGGCAGTAGAGAATAATGAGCTCTTGCAGATATCGGAGTCCCTGCTTGTGTAGAGCTTTATAGGTCAGCAAACCAACCTTAAGGTGATCCGCCACTGTACCTGCAGCCAGTGCAGTTCGCGCAGCACAGGCGTAACATGACTAGTCCTGGATGTACCAGTCAAAAGCCTGGCTGCTGCGTTCTGCACCTGCTGCAAACAGCGGATATCAATCCCTGGAAGCCCTAGGTAGAGGGCATTGCAGTAATCAAGGTGGGTTATAACGAAGGCGTGAAACAGTGTAGGAAGGTCAACCAGGGGAACCAGATGTTTCACCCGGTTGACATTCCTTAGATGGTAAAAGGAAGACTTAACGACAGCGGATACCTGAAATTTTAAGGTCAAACCACCTTCGAAAATAACACCCAGGTTATGCACCTGATCTGAGGTCAAGAGCTGGACATCATCAAGCCATAAACCCGAAAGATGCCCAACCCCAAGACCCACCTCCAGATGACCCAGGTCCACAACCAACACCTCAGTCTTGTCTGGATTTAACTTCAGCCAGCTAGTGCTCATCCAATTCTTGATCTCGGCAAGACAGTTGTTAAGCACAGAGACCGCATCATCCTGTCCAGGTGTAAAAGACATATACAGTTGGGTATCATCTGCTTAACAGTGAAAACCCAAACTGTATTGCCTAATGATATCACTTAATGGCAGCATGTACACTGAAAACAACATGGGTGCCAAAATGGAGCCCTTCGGCACCCCACAGGACAGAGAGAAGGCATTAGAGGAATAAATTCCAGTGACAACCCTCTGTGATCTGCCCGTGAGGAAGGATTGAAACCAACTTAGGACTGTAGCAGTCTGCAGAATTGCCTCAGGCGCTCCAAAAGCAAACCATGGTCCACAGTGTTGAATGCTGCTGAGAGATCAAGATGGACTAAGATAGTACGAGCCTTTCAATCTCTCACAATTAGGAGATCATTTAACACCTGATCAAGGGCAGTCTTGGTACTATGTCTCTACCTAAACCCCGATTGGAGAGCTTCAAAGACATTGTGGGTTGTGAGATGATCATCCAGCTGTAATGTAACCACCTTTTCAATAACCTTACCCACAAAGCGTAAGTTAGAGACAGGTCTGTAGTTTGCTAGACAGTCTGAATCCAAGGAAGGTTTTTTAAGGAGTGGTCGAATGACCACCTACTTGAGGGGATCAGGAAAGACCCCCTTTTCCAAGGAACGCCAGACAATTTCAGCAAGGATCGGGCAGATGACATTTACGCAACATACCAATAGCGGTGTAGGGCCTGGATTCAAACTACAACTGGTTGGTCACAAGGTCTGAACAATTCTCACAATGTCCAAGAATTCTGGCTTGCTGAAGTCAGCCCAGATAGAATGGGTGCACGCAACCTCCCGCCAATCTCCGCAATCCCTCATACAGAGAGCTGGGCTGATCCCTGACCTGATGCTGGCAACCTTATCTGCAAAAAATTGAGCAAGCTCGTCACACTTTATTTGGGAAAAATCTCTTCCAGACTGAAGACGGACTGGATTGCACAGTCTGTCCACAGTCTGAAAGAGCTGAGCTGGTCGATTCCGTGCAGCAGAAATCTCCCTGGACAGGAATTCTGCCTTCTTATGGGTGATTTCTGATTGATAGAACTTATAATGTTCCATCAATCTAAGTCATCAAGGCTGGATTTCTGCCAAGCTCTCTCTAACCTTCGACCCACTCTCCTCAGCTCCTTTAAGGAGCCATCAAACCATGGGTTCCTTGGATGCAGAGTGAGTGGGCAAACATGAACAGGAGCTAATGAGTCCAGAGCGTCTCCAACCGCCTTATTATAAGCCAGTACAAGACCATCTGGACTCATGCTTTCACTCGATAAACCCGATAGGCCCAGCACTGCCGATAGGCCTTCTGAGGTAACTCCCCTTAAAGGGCGATACTGGACCATTTCCGTAGGGGCAGACGTACTTGGTGGTGCACAGAAACTGAACCTTATGGTGTGATGGTCTGACGGTCTGACCAACCAACTGGTTCCACCCCCAAGTCGGTAATGAGAAACAGGTGACAGAGTGTCACCACCACCAATCCTCCACCTTACTTGTCAGCTCTGTTGACTACCGAGGAGTGACTGTGTAGGCCTCAGCACCTTTAGAGGTAAGTAAGGGGTGGACACCAAACCATGCAACCAGGCATGCACGCTTACATGCTGTTCCCCCCATAACTGTTTAACTCTGTTGGGTTCATTATGAGTGTTGTTCCCTATAACTATCTACTCAGTGTCTTAACTGCTACTTTCATAAGGAAGATAAATGTTTACTAATTCAGTTGCTAGGTGACCCCCCACTTGCCAGTGTCTGACCTCTAGTCACCCACCAAATCCTCAAGTTATGGGGTCCCCCTTCTTGGGACCCTTCCTTGCACTTCTTGCAATGTGATATATGCTTCAGAGTGCTTCCACCTCCACTTCTCCCCCCTACCTGTCGGCTCTGTCGACTGCCGGGGGGATGACAGTGCAGGCTTTAATGCCTGTTGAAGCAAGCCATGGGCCAAGCTTATTCCCCCCAACTGGCTCACAGTATGTTTACCTAACTGCTGGCAATGGGGGACATGACAGATACAGAGCCGTTCCATGGAAAAACAGTCTCCTGGACTGGGATTAGGATGGTACACAGGTCGTCTGACATCCCTAAACTACCACATCACTCCCTAAGGGTCCCCTGCTGGACGTGTGCAATACCCACCAGACTCCAGTTAATCTCCAGTGATGTTTTCCCACATCCATTTACCTCAGCTATTCATAGCCAGAGGTCCCTTGTTCTAGAGGGATACCCTCCAGGCAGGCTAACACCTGCCCATGGGACCCTTCCCCCTAAGGTCCCTACCTTGGAAGCCATAGTTAAAACCAGTTGGCTAAAGTTTGTTCTTTCTTTATAATAAGTCATTAGTTTTACAGTCTACCCCAGTTGCAATGAGATTGTCCTACTGTTGTTACCTCTCACTAAACCATCCTTGGATTGAGATATACTCTCCCTCCAGTTACACCCATTCTGTAGTTTCTCTCTATGAAAAGGTCTGTTGTATTGGTCTAAAACAGCTGGGGAGGAGGTGGGTGGTCGTCCCATCTTCTAGGGATGGGGAGATGCTTGACACTAAATGTACACCATTTATTAATCTAATAGATGAGTAATCCAAAGTTCCACCTGTATTCAATCAATGTGAATGAATTCACCGGCCCAGTCAAGCGCTCTAAGACTTTAACCCAAATAAAGCAGACCAAACCAGATATCCTGTACCTGCAGAAGACACATCTGTCTCCAGTAGAAGATGAAAAATTCATGAAGTTAGGCTTCTCCGAGGCCTACTGTTGTTAAGAGGGGCAAAGGAGGGGCATCATCATTCTTATCCCCATACACCCCTCCAGGGGAAACAAATTTGATCAAATCAACAGGGAAGGCTGATTCTGGTACAGGGCACCCTATACAACCAGGACATTACTCTTGGTAACATATACTTCCACCCAGAATCAAACATTCCAGCAATCAAAAGCTTGTTGGATAAAATTGTGGTTAATACCCATGGTATTTTACTCCTCACTGGAAATTTCAGTATCGCACCCCAGCTTTCTTTTTTTTTAATTTTTTTATTTCGAGACTCCACAAAGTCAAACCCACCCCAACAACTGACTAATCGCAAGTTCTTCTGCACATTTATCCAGAGGGTGGGCTGGACAGATGTCTGGAGATCCCCCCATCCAAGAACTTGCAATTTCTCCTTTTTTCTTCACAGGTTCATGGAACCTACTCATATATAGACCACATTATACTCAGGCTGAATATTTATCTAAGGTATCAGCCTTCTCTTTGGGGAACATATGTTTATCAGACCATTTCCCAGTGAGTTGTCTCTGTGACATAGCCTCACCTGGTTAACAAACAAACAAATAGAATGGTGAGATACCAGCTGGAGACTCAATACGTACTACTTAAACACCCTAGACTTTCAGACTTTTCTAACTTTAGCAAGGCCTTTGACACTGTGCCACATAAAAGACTATTACACAAACTGGGGAATATGGGTGTGGGCAGGACAGTACTGTGGTGGGTAGGTAACTGGCTGGGTGGTAGGACACAGAGGGTGGTGGTAAATGGCTGTCACTCCACAGAGGGAAGAGTGACCAGTGGGGTACCACAGGGATCAGTGCTGGGACCGGTCCTATTCAACATCTTCATCAGTGATATTGTGCAGGACCTAGAAGGCAGAATTTCACTGTTCGCTGATGACACAAAGCTCTGTAACAGAGTAGACACACCAGAGAGTGTAGCCAGAATGAGAAGGGACCTGCAGAAACTTGAAGAATGGTCAGGGGTTTGGCAGTTGAAATTCAATGCAAGGAAGTGCAAGACAATGCATATGGGGCACAAAAACCCTGGCACAATATATCATTTGGGGGGTGAGGATATAGCATGCACCAAGCAGGAAAGGGATCTTGGGGTTATCATCTCTGATGACCTCAAGGTAGGGAAACAGTGTGACAAGGGAGCAGGTAAAGCAAATAGGATGCTGGGATGTATAGGCAGGGGCACCACCAGCAGGAAAAGGGCGGTCATAATTCCGCTATACAAGACACTAGTGAGGCCCCACCTGGAGTACAGTGTACAGTTCTGGAGACCATACCTACGTAAGGACATAGACAGGGTAGAGAAGGTTCAGAGGAGGGCAACAAAGATGGTGCATGGATTGCATCACAAGTCCTATGAAGACAGGTTGAAGGAACTGAACATGTACTCCCTGGAGGAGAGGAGGGAGAGAGGGGATATGATACAGACATACCAGTATCTTACAGGGAGGAACAGGGTGCAGGAATACACTATTTTTAAGCGAAAAAGATGTTTCAGGACTAGAGGGCATGGGATGAAGTTGGAGGAGGATGATTCAGAGGAAACATGAGAAAGAATTTCTTCACAGAATGGGTGGTGGACAAGTGGAACACCCTGCCAGAGGAAGTGGTGGGGGCTGAAACAATCACGGGATTTAAGAATGCATGGGATAGGCATAAAGGAATTCTGGAGGTCAGGGGTAAGGGGCAACAGACTTCTAGGAAAACATAAACTGAACTTACAAGCTCAAATGGGCAGACTGGGTGGGCCATAGGCCCTTATCTGCCGACACTGTCTATGTATCTATGTATCTATGTAAAAGAAAATGTCAAGGAAATTTTGCAAAATAGCCAAGCACAGGAGACCATGTCAGCCATTAGATGGGCCACCCTAATGGCATGCTCTCTGCAGCTATATAATTCAATATACCACTGCTCCAAAGAAGAAATGGAGGGAGTGGCAAGCCCACCTTGAAGAAACTTTTAAGTTTTCTACAAATCATCCACCAATGAGGTGACAGCTGTGTGACCCCACAAATAACTAAGCCATAACTAAATGAGCTGTGCCTACAGCAAACCGAAATAGCACTTGTGTTCTTACTACAGAAATGTTATGAAATTGGGGCCTGCTCCTCCTGTTTATTGGCCCATCAGCTCCAGAAACAAAGGAAACAGGAAACTATGGCAGCTCTGCTTCACCCGCAGATCGGCTCCAGTCACATGAGGTTCCATGAGATTGCAGAAGCCTTTAGGCTATGTAGAGGACATATATTTCACTGGGACAACATTTTCACTATATTCGCTAATTCAAATCTTAAGCAAAATTAATGTCTCAGTGAAAATTATGGGACTGTATCAGCACTGACTTACTGAATCGCCGGATCACCAGTTAGGAGTGAAACATCATCACACATCATGTGTGATAAAAAGACGAGACAGATATTTGGGTTGTATTGATGATACAAACTACAGCACTGTAACATTTTTTATTTAACAGAAATTTGAAATGTGAGCAGAATCCATTAACTTTACTCTATCTCTCCTTTCACTTTTGAATCAGCCACATGGGTCGGGTTGGCATCTGACGTCACTGCATCAATCGACTCATCCTGTAAACATAAAGACAAGCTACGAATTACAGGGGGAGAGACTGGAGAACTGCCACATCTAAGAAGTAGAAGTAAGCAAAGCAAATCCTAAGTTCAGTTAGAGTGGTCATTCAGAATACCAGCTTCAGTGAACATCCCTAATGTGCCAGTTAACTGAGTACCAGTTAAGTACCAGGTGCGTCAAATTTATGACACGCAAATCAAGATGCACACCTGACATCGCGAACATTTTGGTCTGCAAAATTAATGTCCTCTACAGTACTATCTCGATCTATACATGCCCAGATCAGTGTCCCCTCAGGAATCCATCACCTCCTTCTTGGACTCTCTCTCACCACTGATGCTTGCCCCAGAACGGGGAACACAGCTAATTTCTCCCATTACTCCATATGAACTTATTATAGGCATGATTAAATAGTCAGACTATGAAAGCCCCACACCTGGATGGAATTTTACAAGATGACATTAGACTATGTATATCCGCCCCGCTTTGCTTGCTTTTCCTCCACCCTGGAGAGAGATGCCCCACGACCCTGTTGGTCCCACAAGGTGATTTCCACGTTACTCAAGCCCCAAAAACACCCACTACAATGTGCCTCATACCACCCACTCTCATATTAAGTATGAATTATATATTTTTCATGTCTGTTCTGGTCAAACGACTAGACAAAATTCTCCCACATCTGATCGGTTGTGATCAGACCAGTTTTGTTTGAGCTCGCACTACCAATGACAACACCCACTGAACACTGCACTTGGTGCACCAGATACAGCAGACACTCACCCCACCTCGTCTCATTAGCCTCGATGCAGAGAAGGCTTTTAACTGGGTATCCTGGCTATTCCTGTACGCATTGCTGGGGTGGCTGGGACTCCAGGTCTCCCTTATCCAATTGCTACAAAACAATTATGACTTATCTATTAGCATGCATCAATATCAATGGCTACCGCTCCGAAAACTTCCCTTGGGGTAGGGGCACCTGACAGGGCTGCCCACTTTCCCTGTTGTTGTTTGCTGCTTATATTGAACCCCTGGCTCAGGCCATACAGGAATCTAATCAGTTCCAGGGTATCTGGGTTGGGGTGGATGAATACCACATAGCCTTGCCTGCGGATGATGTGCTGCTTTACCTCTCTAACCCAGAGGAAGCCCTCCCAAAAGTCTTTGCCCACTGCAGGCATTTGAGTCAGTGTTGGGCTACCAAATAAGTACAGCTAAGACAGAAACCATTTGTCTCAACTACTTCCCATCTCTGTAGATTAGGCACATTTTCTGATTCCACTGGGAATGCACTGATCTGAAATACCTGGGCATTTATATCTTCAATATAGCGATAACTGCGTATAAGGCTAATTACCTTCCTTTCATGTAACAAATAACCTAGGACTTTGTCTGATGGGGACATTACCCTTGAGTCTATCACACACAGAACTGAGGTTGCTCAGATGGTTACCCTTCCTAGGGCACTCTGTCTCTTTCAACATGTTCCCTTACACATCCCAGAACAGAGCTGGGTACATTGGAATAGCAGGGAGATCTCCTGCTTTGTTTGGGCTGGCCAGAGGTCAATGATTAAACTAAAAATTCTGTTCCTCCCTGAACCCTCTGGAGGGTCATTCCTGCCTAACTTGAAACTGTGCCACTGGGTGCACTAAATTCAGTTCCTTGTATATAGGCACCCTGGCTCCAACCCTAATTCCTGGTGTCAGTGTGACTCAGCTGGTAGCATATCTGCTTCTGGGCCAGAAGGTTGTGGGTTCTAGTCTCACACTGGGATTAGGCTCATACCTAAACACTGGCAACTGGGTGCAGTATTGGGGGGGTGCTGTACTGTTGGGGTGTGCTGTCCTTCAGATGAGACATTAAAACCAAAGTCCCTTCTACCCATCCTGGTGCTGTCCTGTTGGGTGTCCAGGTGGAAGTAAAAGAACCCAAGGCAAAGAGCAGGGGAAGTTTATTAAGTATGATGTCAAACAAAAAGAGTAACGAAATCAGAAATACAATGACATCACAAAAAGAAGACATGATTGTCACAAACCAAAATGACAGATAGCTTGATATACAATATTTTATCATCTGTACAAGAGCAAACCAAGGTCAAGTCAATTCAGATTACTTTATGTAGCCACCCCTTCCCCGAACCATCTACTCTAGATGCACGAAGGAATCACTGATGAACTGGGGGAAAGGGTCTACAGACCACAAAATATCTACAAGAACTGCACTGCAAAGTGAAGTAGGAAAACTTAGCCTACCTCTTGATGGCTTCATTTTTTCAGAGCACCCTGGATCTCTCTCCATTTTGTTGACTTCAGCCCCAAACCTCTGCCACTGGAACCTGGCACTTGCATTGATCTGCAGCCATGGCTCCCACTGGACCTCCGGAACCCTTGATCCCGGTGCAGGCTGCTGGAAAACCTTTTGGAAATATAAAACTCATGGCACAAATAAAACGGAGGGCCTTTCATTTCATTTACCCTCTTTAACTTAACAGAAAATCACCACTTAGTCCTTTTCTCTGAACAGCTCTTTATTTTCACCTGTGCCCCAATGATTGCAGAAACACAGGAGTACCTGCTTGAACAACAACAAAGCAGCTCCATGGGGCTATAAACACTTTTACAAGTTCACCCAGCTGGAACTCGAGCAGGAATAAGGTGTTAATAGGCAGTATCTGCAAGGTCATCATTACTTTGGAAGCTCAGCTGTTGTAAGCAGATCACTTTATCCTTGAAGAATCATCAGGCTCCTTTCACTCTGGCACTGGTAAACCACCAATCTACTTGGTTACAACTTTTTCTGTTTTCTCTTTTTCTTTTCCCTAGTATTAGTCGGCATGCCATGCTCCCACATGGAGAAGTGAGCAGCTTCTCCCACCTGGCTCCTGGACACAGCCTGAATCCTATGAGTGCACCAGGATTTTCCTCCCCAAACCAGCAATGTATCCCTTATTTGAGCCTGCACTTTCACCTAAGGGCCCCCACTGGCTTTGCAACGCCTCCTAAATTTCCTGCTCTCTTCTGCCTCTGGAGCTACAACCATTAATGAGCCTAAAAGGCCAGCTCATAAATGGTGGCCTCGGGGCCGGTCCAAACTTTGAAAACTGACCAGCCCACAGCGTACCCAGGCTGCAGCCCCCAGTGCCCACTGCCATCACTCGAACTGCCCTGCCATGAGAGAAACCTGAGCCCTACCACCATCCAGGCCCTCCGAGCAGCTCAAACACTTTTCTGGCACACCTGGCATCCGTTGCTCTCTTGTGTTGTGCCTCCTGATGACCATCCCGGGATGGCCCCGCCTCCTCTTTGCATCACTGCCAGACACATCCTGGGCTTGAATGAAGCTTCTGCCCAGGATCTGCCTTCCAAGGCCTGTCCGAAGACCTGTGGCCCGCCCGGCCCTTAAAATGCCGGTCCCGCAGGACCTGCCCCTCCAAGCAGGCCCCTTAAGTGGGTGAAGGGCACTTCTGAGCCCCCTCTATGCCTGGGCTACCCTGCTGCACCAGGAACTGGCAGAGGGCCTCTGCCAGCAGCCCTTCCCTCTGAGAACCCTGTCATGGTCCCCACAGCCCTAGTAACCCAAGCCACACCTGCATGGGATCTAAATGGGGTTCCTACATGCCCTACCATCTCCTTACTATCCAGGCCTCCCCCATCCCAATAACACAGTACTGGCTCGCTGCTCATCCTCCCTCGGAGCACCATCCCAACTCCCCGCTGCCACGTCACTGCATACCAGTGATCCCTGACTACTGACTTTGAGAAGGAGGGTCCCCTTCAGGCCCAACCTGAACTGTCAAGCTTCCTCCTTGCCTGTCTCTCTTACTTCTCCAGCTACTCCTCCAGACACAGGCCTGCTGCCCGGGCTGGAAAAGCCCAGAACTTCCTGTTCCAACTCTGTTTACACCCTCTCTACCTGCTTTCTGCTGCCACCTTCAGGCATCCAGCAGAAATTAACCGCCAGTGCACTAATAAATCCCTAACCTCTGGATGAGGGGGGTAGCAGGTGGAAGAGGGGCCCTAATGGGAGCATAAGTCCCTCTGCAAGAGAAGAGGCTTACACTCTTCCCCCACCCAGGGAATCATTCCCTCATGGGAATGATGGCAAAGGGCCCAGTGATGGTCTCCTCCCAGCCAGCTGGGTATGCGTACTCCCCAGCACACAAAGGGCAGACACATCATATCTGGCCAAAAGGTGCCTCCCTAATCCAACCACTCTAAACCCAATTTACCCTATGAAATAAAACTTACCTGCGTCAGGAGACAATTATAAAATTTTAGAAAAAACAGAATTATTCTTGTCAGCAGACAACCACAGTCATTGATTTCTTGTTTTAAGTTTCAACAACCTTTTAAACAGTATTGAGGTAGTTCTAAAATTCTAGCTAACCTCATTATACCTCACTCCATATAGAAACATGTTACTCTTTGTACAATCCCCTTACACACTCACACACATACTCACTCTTGCATTCTCTCACCACTCTTAACTAACATTCACACTATTATTTGTCCATAATCTCTGTATTCTGATTAGTAAAGCATAAATTAGGTACCATTTTTTTTCAAAAACTATTTACAATCACCATGTCCTGCTCCATAAAGCAACTGTTCTAGCTCAGTCTATAAGTCTAATTACAGGAGGCCTAAGTTGCAGGTCCCCCTCCTGGTGGAAAATAGTAATCTGGGTCCGGTTTGGTGGTCAGGTCCCCAAAAGAATCTTGGTCTATGATGTAATATTTGGTCCATGTCCCAGCTAAATCCTGGACCAAGGAGAAATTCTTAAAGGGTCAAACCATACCAGGTCCCTGTGCGGCACATTGTCCGAGCCTGCTGGATCAGTTGCTGTGAGGGAACACCTCTACCTCCAGGATGGTTCTTTAATCAGTCCAACTGCTCCTTGAAAATCCACTCTTCCTTCCTATCCATGATGATATCCCAAACCCTCTTGGGCACATTTGGGTAGCCCATATGGGGATACTCCACACGCAGCTTCCTGCAGACCCATCTCTCAGTGTGGCTCCATTCTGGCAGGTCTCTCACACTGGTCCTCCTTGCTTGCTCTGGTGGTAACCACATACCCCTTCTTTACTTGATGTTCAGTGGGTCACTGGGGTTTAACCCATCCATATGGGTCTGAAGGGTTTTGGTATGGACTGGAAGCTGTCGGGTGCAGTCTGCTATGGTGATCGCCAGATGATGAAAAAGCCTGGGGATGGCTCGATATACTTGATAATCCTGGAACTGGAACCTTTTATCAATAAAGTTTTCTTCATCCAGCTTCTTCTGTTCTTCCCGAGCCTTAACACCATCCTTGGTCTCTGCTGGTACAGCAAATGGCATGGAGCCAAGCCCACTGGCCTTTAGGTTCTTTGACTCACTTCCAGCCATAAGCTCTGATTTGGTGGACAGAGCCAGTGGGCTACCACTGGACAGAGGCTGAGGCAGAGACCCCCTGGGCCCTGGAGAGTCTCTCGTTGATTTCCTGAGACCCCTGCCCCTCCCTCTGCCACAGGGATAGTCAGTAGCTGGTGGTGGGAAGCAGGGCAGACGTCTGTGCTCCCCGTCACCCCCTAGTCTCTCCTTTATTACTGCACCCGCCTCTTCCTCAGCCTCAATGATAACATCAGGGGACAGGCTCCTGGCTTTAGTTGTCTGGACCAAGGTGCTCTCCCCAAGGGAAAGTCTATCAAACGCTCCTGAATTTCCACTAGCAAGTGACCATATTTTGTAAGAGCTCTCTGTGGTACTTGATGGGAACCCCCACATGGAAACGGGTGGGGCGTGATCAAAAATGCTTCCCGGGGCTGAACCGGAGCAGATTCTACAAACATGCAACCTTGCAATGCCTTCCCACTGATAGCCACACCTCACACATCGCTCATTGATCTGTCCCTTTCCCCACTGCCTTCCACAGCCAGGACAGAAATGATGCAGGAACCGTGGCAAGTGGTTCCTCCTGGGGGGACACCTCTTCTTCAGCTTGCTGTCCTTTGCCTGCCATGATCCAGCACCATTCAATATGGCCACCTGCTAAAATCTCTACCCTTCTGCTCCTCTCAGTACCCAGAACAAAGGAACACTCTTACTTTGGATGGAGATTCTCACTTTTCTGCTCCTGTGTGGGTTTTGTGCTGCTTTTGTTTTTCTTTCTCAGCTGGTTCTCTCTGCACTTCCTCCTCTTGACTGCTTCACAAAGATGACACTCCCTCAGCAGTTGCTTTTGCTTCTTCTGCACCATACACCAATCGGAAGTGGCCAGAGCATCATGTGACCAGCCAGTCACACGTGCACACAACACCAGACATGCTGAGGCATACTAGCCTTTCAGGCCTGCCCCACAACTTATTTAAGATGTGTCACAGGGCCTACTTAGGCCAGGGAACCTGTCAGCACCTTGGACCGGGGAACTCAGGAGTCCGGCGGGGTTTTGCGGTTCAGGAAACATCACGGATGAGACCCCATGTGTAGCCACCCCTTCCCCGAACTGTCTAGGGGTATGAAGGAATCGCTGATGAACCGGGGGAAGGGCCTACAGATAATGAAACATCTACGAGAACTGCACTGCATGGTAAAGTAGGAAAACTTAGCCTACCTCTCGATGGCTTCATTTCTTCAGTGCACCCTGGATCTCTCTCCATTTTGCTGACTTTGGCCCCAAGCCTATGCCACTGGAACCTGGCACTTATGTTGATCTGCAGCCATGCCTCCCACTGGACCTCTGCGACCCCTTGATCCCAGTGCAGGCTGCTGGAAAACCATCTGGAAATACAAACCTCATAGCACAAATAAAATGGAGGGCTTCTAATTTCATTTACCCTCTTAAACTTAATAGAAAATCACCACTCAGTCCTTTTCCCAGAAGATCTCTTTATTTTCACCTGTGCCCGAATGGTTGCAGAGACACAGGGGTACCTGTTTGAATAACAACAAAGCAGCTCCATGGGGCTATAAACACTTTTACAAGCTCACCCAGCTGGAACTCTTAAGCAGGAGTAAGGTGTTAACAGGCAGTATCTGCAAGGTCATCATTACTTTGGAAGTTCAGCTGTTGTATCTAAGCAGATCACTTTATCCTTGAAGAATCATCAGACTCCTTTCCCTCTGGTGCTGATAAGCCACCCATCTACTTGGTTACAACTTTTTCTGTTTTCTTTTTTCTTTTCCCTAGCACTGGTCAGCACGCTCTGTTCCCACACTGAGAAGCGAGCAGCTTTTCCCACCTGGCCCCTAGACTGAGCCTGAATCCTACGGGTATACCAGGATTTTCCTCCCCAAACCAGCCATGTAACCCTTATTTGAGCCTGCACTTTCACCTAAGGGCTTTGCAACACCCCCTAAATCTCTTGCTGTCTTCCACTACTGGAGCTGCAACCATTAATGGGTCAAAAAGGCCAGCTCATAAATGATGGCCTCGGGGCTGGCCCAAACCTTGAAACCTGACTGGCCCACAGTGTACTGAGGCCGCAGCCTCCAATGCCCACTGCCATCACTTGAACTGCCCTGCCATGAGAGAAACCTGAGCCCTGCCACAACCCAGGCCCTCTGAGCAGCTCAAACCTTTTTCTGGCACACTTGGCATCCATTCCTCCCTTGTCTTGTGCCCCCTGATGACCATCCCGGAATGGCCCCAGCCTCCTCTCTGAATCTCTGCCAAACACATCCTGGGCTTGAATTATGTTCCTGACTAGGATCTGCCCTCCAAGGCCTGTCTGAAGACCTGTGGCCTGCCCGACTCTTAAAATGCCAGTGCCCCAGGACCTGCCCTTCCAAGCAGGCCCCTTAAGTTGGCAAAGGACATTCCCAGGCCCCCTCTACACCTGGGCTACCCTGCCACACCGGGAACTTGGAGAGAGGCCTCTGCCACCAGCCCCTCCCCTGTGAGAACCCTGCCACAGTCCCCACAGCCCTGGCAACCCAAGCCACACCTGCACAGGATCTAAATGGGGTTCCTAAATGCCCTTCCATCTCCTTTCTATCTAAGCCTCCCCCATCTCGAAAATGCAGTACTGGTTAGCTAACCATCCTCCCTCGGAGCACAATCCTGACTCTCCGATGCCACGTCACTGCATACCAGCCATCCCAGACTACTGACTTGGTGGGTCCCCCTCAGGCCCAACCCAGACCGTTGAGCTCCCTCCTTGCCTGCCTTTCCTGCTCCTCCATCCACCCCTCCAGCCTCAGACCCATTGCCCGGGCTGGAAAATCCCAGAACTTCCTGTTCCAACCCTATTTATACCCTCTCTACCTGCTCTTTGCTGCCACCTTGAGGTGTCCAGAAGGAATTATCCAATAGAGCACTAATACATCTCTAAGCTATTGGGGGGGGGGGAGTAGAAGGTGGGGAGGGGGGTCCCTAATGGAAGCATAAGCCCCTCCACAAGAGAAGGTGCTTACATTTAGAAACCATGTACAGTATTTCCAATATATCCTGAAAGTCTGAGGTAAAAAACTAATTTTCTCCAGATTGTATCTACCTATTAGAAACCTCTTAATTTGCTGTATCACCTGGTGCACAGAAAATTCTTTTTGTTGCAAAAGCAATGCACATCTTGCCACATATAATATCTACAAGCAGCGAAAATAAGTCTGTCTGCTAGGATGATTTTTTTTAAGTCTTACAGGATAGATTCCTAATACCAAAATTTCATAGGTAACAGGGAAAAGCAGTGGTTCCTGCCATATTTTTGCAATCTCTCCTCAGAAGTTTTGTACATAGGGACAGTGTAAATAAAAATGCTCCTGGGTTTCTAATAATTGTGAACATGTATTTCTAGGACACAGCCTTTCTTCTGTCAATTTTATGTTAAAGTATTTCTTAACCCTAGAAACATAGAACATAGAAACATAGCAACATAGACTTTGACAGCAGATAAGGACCACTTGGCCCACCCAGTCTGCCCATTTCCCTACCTACTGGATAAGCTGCAGATTCTAGTTAACCAACAGCCTGTTTCCTGCAACCCCCAACTATAATTGCTTTGTGTCTGTCCCATGCATGTTTGAATTCCCCCACTGTTTTAGACCCAATGACCTCCTCAGGAAGGCTGTTCCATGTATCCACCACTCTCTCTGTGAAAAAGAATTTCCTCACATTACCCCTGAGCCGTCCCTCTATCTTTAAACTGTGCCCCCTTGTTCTTACACATCTCTTTTTCTGAAAGATGCTACCCTCCTGGACTTTGTTGATTCCCTTGAGGTACTTGAACACTTCAATCATGTCCCCCCGTCCCTCCTTTCATCAAGGGTATGCATAAGCCTCTCAGTCTCTCCTCATATGGTTTCTGATGTAGACCCTGCACCATTTTAGTTGCCCTCTCTGACTGCTTCCATCCTGTCTATGTCCTTCATGTGATGAGGTCTCCAAAACTGCACACAGTACTCCAGATGGGGTCTTACCAACTGTCTGTACAGAGGATAACCACTTCCTTTTTCTACTTGTGATGCCCCTTCTATGCATCCCAGTATCCCCTGGCTCTCCTTACTGACTTTTCACATTGCTTACCCACCCTTAGGTCATCTGATATGACTACCCCAGGTCCCTTTCCATTTTTGTTGTTGTTAGTACCTCCCTGCTAATGTACTCTTCTCCTGGGTTTTGTTTCCCAGGTGCATTACTTTGCACTTCTTGCATTGAATCTAAGTTGCCATATATCTGACCATTCCTCCAACCTTGCCAAGTCCCTTCTCATCTTTTCTACCCCTCTTGTATCAACTCTGTTACAGATTTTTGTGTCATCTGCAAAGAGGCATACCTTTCCTCCAGACCCTCTGCAATGTCACTTATAAAGATGTTAAAGAGGATTGGACCCAGTACTGAGCCTTGAGGTACTCCACTAGTAACCCCCCTTTCTTCGGAATGTGTTCCATTCACTATTACCTTCTGTGTCCTGTTGTGCAGCCAGTTCGCTACCCAGGCTACCACCCTGGGACCCACTCCCAGGCTGGCTAACTTGATTATTAATCTTTTGTGTGGGACTGTGTCAAATGCCTTGCTAAAGTCTAGGTAGGCCATATCCACAGCCCCTCTCTGGTCTATTACTTAAACCCTAAACTCCCAAAACATGATAACCAACTTACATCCCATAATTGTAAAGGTATCCTTGTGTCCACTAATTGTGAAACAACTATATGATGTTTTTCTGGTGTACAATATTCTACATTTGGAACATCATAAAAATTGTATCTGTTGTTCTGTTATAAAAGTTTTTTCTAGAAGTGGTTTTGAGAGTGTACGTTGAGGTCTTCCAAAGTATTAATTTTAAACAAGCTGGGTAAAAAAAAAACAGGCAAGTGTTTATATTTTACCTTTGGGGCATCAAAAAGGGAGGTGTTTCCAAAGTGTAAGTATGTCCTGAAACTAGTTTGATAGACTTTATTTCTAAAAATCTATTTGTTCCAAAAGTAAGGGGAGAAGATTATCATAAATAAACATACTATGGAAGAATACAAGTGGATTTAACATCCTAAGACCCCTTTTTATGTTTGCTTGCACGCATGTGCAAGAAACAAAGTGCCTTCAACGGAGATTTCAGAGGTGTGTCACCTCCTCCTCCAATTCAGGCACTGTGCTGGCAGGCGCGGCCCCTGTAAGCCAATGCATTTTGGAGCTGTCTATGAGGCGTGCAGTGGCATTTGCCTCCCCAGTTGAAAGGGAGCTACCGCTTGAGTGAGTAGCGCTAAGAAGTTGCCACAAGTCTTCCCCTGTTACAGGCGACGCGCTTCGCATGCAGCGATAGCCGACAGGGTGCCCAATCTCGCTGGCTGAACTGCGCTCTGTCTCTCCTCCCCTCCCATTGTTGATGCCACGCTGGGAGCCCACCCCAGCATGGCAATCATTGCCGACGGGGTGCCTAATCCCCATCGCTGAACGCGCCCTCCCCAAAGTCTTGTGCCACGCTGGGAGCCCACCCAGCGTGGCAAACGGTCCTGTTTTTTTTTAATTTTTTTTCGACGGGAGCCCAACTTCTGTCGGCTGAACCTCCCCAAAGTTCTGGTGCTGCTGGGAGCCCACCCAGCGTGGGCAAGCAGTCCAGGACGCTCTTTTTTTGTTTTAACTGTAAACAAAACGGTCCATGCGCGCTCCGAACCCCTCCCACAACCCGCACTCACCAACTGCGCACCCAGCCTCCCCACACCCCTCACCCCATACTTACCTCCAGACTCGCGCGACGATCTTCGGTGGACCGGGAACACGCCTGCACTCTTCAAAGCCGACCGCGAACTGAGGAAATGCCGTAAGCTGTATAATGGGCTAGATAGGAGGGTTTCAACTTATTGCATCTCAGGTATTTTTTAAGATCAATTAACATGTTTTTAAATTCTTTTCTCATGAATGATGTCACTGTTATGCTATTGGTCAAGGTGATTTCGCACATGACTGCGATCACCCTTCGGACCGAATACTACCATGACAAGGACATCATTCATGAGAAGGGGCCCAAACCCCATGTTGAAAAATTTGGTGCCAAAATTCCAAAATGACTGTTTAACGAGCCGCATGCTGCGCAGTTCCCACGCAGGCTCGTAAGTTGGCGAAATTTCAATATTTTCACTCCAGATTTTCAACATTGCCATTTCACCACACTGTCTTATGAGTAGTACAGCTGTCATTTTTCACATCTCACCCAAAATGTGTTTCCACCCTTGTAGCGCAGAATGGCACAGTCGGTGTGCGAAATCAATGTACGGGACAAATTAAGAAAATCACAGTGACACTGTTCATGAGCAGAGGTCTTGAAATGGCTATGTTGAAAATTTGGTGAAAAAATTCCTAAAAATGACTGTTTTACGAGCGTGCGTTGCGCAGTTCCTACGCACGCTCATAGGTTTGTGAATTTTCAATATTTCCACTCCAGATTTTCAACATTGCCATTTTTCCACACCTTCTTATGAGTAGTACAGCTGTCATTTTTCACATCTCACCCAAAACGTGTTTCCGCCCATGTAGCGCACAATGGCGCAGTCGTTATGCGAACTCAGTGTATGGGACACATTAAGAAAATCACAGTGTCACTGTTCATGAGCAGAGATCTTAAAATGGCAATGTTGAAAATTTGGTGACAGAATTCCTAAAAATGACTGTTTTACGAGTGTGTGTTGCACAGTTCCCACGCACGCTCGTAGGTTTGCGAATTTTCAGTATTTCCACTCCAGATTTCCAACATTGCCATTTTTCCACACCTCCTTATGAGCAGTACAGCTGTCATTTTTCACATCCTGCCCAAAACGTGTTTCCGCCCATGTAGCACACAATGGTGCAGTCGGTGTGCAAACTCAATGTATGGGACATATTAACAAAACCACAGTGACACTGTTCATGAGCAGAGGTCTTAAAATGGCTATGTTGAAAACTTGGGAAAAATGCCTAAAAATGACTTTTACGAGCGTGCATGTGTACAGTTCCTATGCATGCTCGTAAGTTTGCATTTAATATTTTCACTCTAGATTTTCAACATGTCCATTTTATTAAACTTCCTTATGAACAGTCCAGCTGCAATTTTTCATATGTCACCTAAATGTGTTATCGCATATGTAGCGCACAATGGTGTTGTTGAAGTGCGAAGCAATGTTTAGAACAGATTAAGAAAATCACAGTTACTCTGTTCATGAGCCGAGGTCTTAAAATGGCTATGTTGAAAATTTGGTGACAAAAGTCCATAAAATGACTGTGTTACGAGTGAGCATTGTGCAGTTTCCACGCATCCTCGTTAGTTCATGACTTAGTAATATTTTCAGTCCAGATTTTCACTAGTGGCATTTTTCAACACTTCCTTATGAACAGTACAGCTGCCATTTTTCACAACATGGTCAAGTGTGTTTTCACACTTTCAGTGCAGAGATGCGTGGTCGCTGTGGGAAATCATTGTTCGGCACAGATAAAGAAAATCACAGTGACACTGTTCATGATCAGAGGCACCAAATGCCTGAGTTGACAATCGCTATAAAATATCCCCAACCTACTATATAACGGGTGTGCTGCACAGTTTCTATGTACCGTGACTTCACATTTTTTAAATATTTTACTACACATTTGCAACATAGCCATTTTACACCTCCCCATGAAAGAGTACAGCTGTCATTTTACAGCCTGTTCGAATATTTTTGCACCTGTGGTGCTAAATCCCGTAGTCACTGTGCATAAGCAGCTTTCGGCTACCAAACTGATATTCCCCCTGTTCATGAGGTGGGGTCACAAAACAAACATGTTGAAAATTTGGAGTTAAAATACCAACGAATGCCTGAGGTATTAGGCTTTTCAACTAAATCGCCCAACCCTATAGAGAATGACAGGAATCAGGGGTGTGACTTGGGATTCTTGCCTGTGATGCTCATACAATTCCACACCCTGCAGTCACTGAGAGGCATCGAGGTATGCCTTGGACTCTTCGGCCCCAAACTTCACCCCATTCTCCTATATCGCACCCATCTCACCGTATTTCCTAATGAAATGGGTGCGATAAGGGCCAAAGACCCCAAGGAACACGCCACACTTGTCAGTCTCTGCAGAGTGGGGTGTGGTGAAATGGCGTGGCCGTTATGCCTGACGACCCAAATGCACACCCTGATGCCTGTCACTCTCTGCAGGGTGATGGTGGGGTTGGCTTCAGTTCAATACTTCACTGCCATTCCTATTACGCAGCTCTGTAACTTCTACACTACCACTGCCAATGCCAGTAAGCAAACATTCGGCATTGACAAATGCTTGTTTATAGTCATGATAGGTATGGTTTCATTTGATCAGATTTAAATGGCTCCCCCATAAGCCTTGGAAGAATATGCTACAAAATACTGACTTCTTTTTGTAAAGGTACTGGAAATATTGTTGCTACATAAAGAAAAATAGGAAGAATAAGTGTTTTAAGTTAATAAACCCTTTTCTTTTAGTGGTTGTTCTGTTCGTCCATGCTGCTAATTTTCCTATAGCAATAGCTAAACGGTTTTCCCAGTTTAAAGTTGCATCATCATCGCTACCAAACATAAGCCCTAGAATTTTCAGAGGTGCATCTGAAATATGTATATTAGCTATTTGAGAGGGTATCGTCGTGTCTTGCTTTTTATGAATAGGAATGCCATGACTTTTATCATAATTGAGCTTAGCTCCAGAAATGGTCTCAAAAGCTTCCCCAACACATAAGCAAACATCATCAGCATAGGCACATGCCAAAGGTATATAAGTTTGCATAGAACTAATTATCCGAGGAATATTTGTATAATTTAAGAGTTTTCGAAGAAGTGAGTCGATTGTAGAAACATACAATAAAGGACTGAGTGGGCATCCTTGTCTTACTCCTTTCTGACTAAAGAAGCTATTACCGGGACATCCATTTATAAGGGGAATTATACTGCCATGTTTATAGAGAGTCTGTATCCATGTTATCAGTGTTTATGGAATATGACATAGTGACAGAATTCTAAACAAGATAGAATAATCTACTCGGTCAAAAGCTTTTTTCTTGATTGAGGGATAGAACATACCCTGAAGCAGTTCCCATTTTATCTTGTGCAAATGAATCTCTTAAAAATGCCAGATTATTAAATATAGCTCTGTTAGGAATGGCACATGACTCAACAGGTGATATAACTTTATCTGCAACCTTTTGTAATTTACGTAGTAAAATGAAAGCCAGAATTTTATCATCTGTTTTTAATAAACTAATAGGCCTCCAATTTTTTAATAATGCCTGGTCTCCTATTTTATACAGTAATATTACCAGTGCTTGAGCCATGCTTTTAGAGATTGTACTTATGCTCAAAATTTTGTTAAATAATAACGTTAAAGCAGGGCTAGTGAGTCAGACATTGTTTGATTGAATTCCAAGGTATGACCATCCTGTCCTGGAGATATTTTTTTTTTCCTTTTTTTTTATAGCAGTAGTAGCTTCTTTAATAGTAATGTCCAAAATCATATTTGCTCTGTCTGAATCTGGTACAGAAGGAATTGATATGTATATCAGAAAAACATTTTTCTCCTATGTTGCCCGAGATGTAGTACCAAATATGTATTTTTGAGTAATAGTCATAATCTGAACTTGGGTATTGTATTCACAACCTAAACATTAATCTTTTAAGGTAGTTATATTCAAATGTTGGATCCTGGAAGCACAACTTTTTTAATATATCCAGGTCTGATTTCTTACCTTGGGTCCCACACTGGGCCTCCATTTTTAAAGATGTTGCTCTAGCGTACTGAAACTCAGCCATTTTTTTCCTTAATAGCCCTAATTTCCTCTGATAAGCTCACTTTTTGTTCATAAGATATAGAAATTAAAGAAAACAACTTCTGCCTAAGAGTTAGATATTGAAAATATTCCGTTCTTTTTTTCCTAACTGCTTGTGTAATGAATAAATCTTTAAAATCCTGCTTTGTGTCATCCCACCATTCAAAAAACAAAGAACCTCTGTGCGCAAACACTGAGGCAAGGGTTACCCCAAAGAGCATTTGGCTGAGAAGCCAAGCTTCAAGAAAATACAAAATCACACATGCCCACACAATGCAAAGCATCATGGGCTGCATATGCAAATCACCACAGAATGTTATGCTTGTTCAACTTTAAGCAAAATTGCATTCTGTAATAGAGGAGTAAGCATCCAGAACAAAAACACAAGCAGCAAAAAGCTATTTCCATCTTTTCCTAAGATCCTCATGTGCTAGCAAGGTATTTTTAAGTTTCCATTGGATTGTCCCGTGGAAAGTATCCCCTTTTGCAATTTGACAGAGGTAAGAAACCGCAAAATGATCAGAAGTCTTGAAAGGGATAGTGTGTGCATTTGTAACCCTAGTTTGTTTAGAGAGAAAAACATAGTCTATTCTGGTGGCAAGAGGACCTCGACAATATGTTTTAGCTCCAACAGGATGCACTGCTGTATATCCATCCTGTAGGCTAACTAACTGTATAATGCTTTGAAAATGTGACTTATCACTAAAGATTTTGGCAGTAGTTCCTCCTTTATCAGTTTTGTTCAGACCGCAATTAAAATCTCCCCGTGTGAGAATCAGAAGAGATGATGGAAGAGGTGTCAGAGTCACCTTCTTCCTCCTCTTACTCTGTATATCCCCATTGTTTTCTTTTAGCTAAAAGTTTGAATATGTTTCTAGTAAGTACTGGGAAGGGAGTTCCCCTTGAGTCAGATTTTCTTTTTCCCTTACCTCCTTTCTGAGATTTTACCACAATAAAAGGGGGTTGGGGGGGTTGCATGGAACTTTGTTGAGAGGCATCCATTTCTTCAGCTAAAGTTATCTCAGGGTTAGGTTCCTGAAGGGAAGAAGGGTACTCCGAGATTACTTCAGGGACTTGTTCAGGGTTCAAAAAAACTCCCTGTTCTGGTTGGTCATTTAGCTGTTCTCTCCTGTCTGGTAAATTGACTCTGGCTTGCTGATATCCTGACCTGTGCTTCTACAATAAGCGATTCAGGAGTTTGAGGGACTTTAATCATCCTATTGCGGACAACCCACGGACATTGTTGATAGGTATGACCTACCTCTTCACAAAGATTGCATTTAAGAGGGTTAGGGTAACCGAGACTTACATGCCCATACTCCAAGCAATGATTGCATCTTGGTTTATCACAAACTGAGCTGAGATAAGTGTGGGCCCCACATTTGTGGCAAGTTCTCGGTTGCCCTGGGTAAAAACATAAGCCCCGGCACTCCCAATGTAAAAACTACCTGGAAGGTGTTGTATTCCCTGATCAGATTGCTTTAATTGTACCTTTACCTTCCAGCCCCCATCCAGATTACGTCTTCGTCTACGATTGGGGAAGGACGATCATGCATATCACACCATTGCTGGAGCCAGTACTGCACGTCTGCAATATGGACTCCTTCATTATGGAAAAGGAGAGTAATGTTTTTTACAGTAGGTTTTGTCAATGGTACAAAAAATGGTTTCCAAAAGGGGTATCTTTAAGCAACTGATAATTTGCCAGAAATGTTCTAAATGTTGAATTTGTTTAAAACTAAGATCATAAGTAGCTTCCCCTTTAACATGTATAAAAGCACATAGTTCATTTGCACTTATGCCAAGTGAGTCTTTTAATATAGTGTGTATTACAGTTTTTCTGTCAGGAGCAAGCTCCAGCTTACCTGTATACTTTAGGCGAATGGCATTCTTGCGTTGTGCAGGTTCTCCCACGGCTTGAAATGTCAGACATTTTGAAGACAGTTGGAGGAGCAGGTTGAGGGGCATTGTCCAGTTCAGAAAGCTCTGAAGTCGCCTCAGGGGAAAAAGAAGAATGTTGTGCCTCGGGAGGCTCTGAAAGAGGTTGCTGTTGGAAAGTACCCGTATGAGTTACTGTAGCCATGGCAACAGGTTCAGCTGTTGGGCTGGCTGGCAAGTGTTTAGTAAAATAATTTGAGTGCACTGAGTTTATAAATGAAGTTAGAGTGTTTCCTTCCGGGTGTAATATAGTAGCAGTGTGGAAAGTTTTATTACTGGCCGCAGTTTGTTTAATTATATCTGACGTTGCAACCAGACTTGGAGAGACTAACCCGTACCGGTAGCGTCCTTTTTCCATCCAGCAGCTAACTAGGTGGCATTAACAGACCATGAAGAGGTATGTGACTTATCTTCTACATTTCTCTCTTTGCATAAAAAATCTTCCTTTCCAAGCTGCTCCGTGGTGGTAGTCGAGGTGTTACCAGCAGAATTCTGCTGGGATTGTTGTAGCTCTGATGCAACTGAAAAAAATGATGGGAAAGAACTCCAGATGGGAGAGTCATTTAGCACCAAATGACCAGATGTCTGGTCTGGTTTTGCAAGGTTCAGATCTTCCCATGTTATTTTCAAAATGTTATCCTTGTGTGCTCACACAGTAGAATGTAAAAAATCTTCCTGAGGTGCACTTTCAGAATCTAGCATTCCTGATGTAATCAATATGTCAGTGAACAACTCGTCAGCAGCTGGAACATCAGCATTTGGTCATGTCTGTTCCGTTTCGACAGAGCTAGCAGAAATCTTAACATTATAGTCTGCATTCTGGTTAATTTTGATGACTTCCTTATTTGACTGTTGAAATTTCATTTCCTTTTCCAGAATTACAGGCTGAGAATCCAGTGGGGTAGAGTTCATCATAACAGGCTCTCTTCCACCTCCATGCTCAGCCACAGCTTCTGCAGCAAAGCAGTGTGGATCCACCATGATGATGGACAAGGGCTCCCCCTACCAGTAAGAGCAGGGAACTTTCCCCAGTACCCTGTCCAATTTTGCCCTTCCCATAAAACCAGTTTGTGCAATTGTCCAAGGCTGTGTGTGGGTGTTGATGTGCGATATGGCTGCCACTACACATTCAGGCACTTCACTGCCAGTCTAGCATTGCTTGTAAAGCGCTTTGGGATACAGTGTGTATGAAAAGCGCTATATAAATGCTGATTCTTCTTCTTTTTCTTTGTCTAATGCGTGGCTGGAACTGGAGCGGGAGCTCCATCCAAACTCGGCCGATTTTATGGCCCTGTACCACACTGAGCCTTCACCCGAGGCTTACACAATGGACAAGCCTTGGCTGTAACATCAGTCCTGAATGTGGAGTTCCATCTGTAAGACCCTGCACCTCACTCCCTTTCTCATGCTTCTATGTCCAATTACCCTATTGGAGAACTTATCTCCTGTACTCCTAGACCTCGGTTGTTGGAACTATGGCATATACTACCTCTCACAACTGATAATGGAGGCAGGGGTCCTCTCATTCACTAAGGTTCAAACTACGTATGCACTCCGGTGACAGGAACACTTCAGATGCCCCCAGTTTTGTCATTACAAGCACTCAATGCTGGTGGCAGCTAACACCCTGACCACCCATCTGGCAATTATCAGTTACTGTCTGTCTCTTTTCAAAACTGGACTCACTCCTTACATGATGTAACAGATTTATAAGGCTCTGCAATGCCCCTTGGGAGACACCACTCTGGAGAGAAGCGGAACTGATAACCCTGATCACTCTGGAGACCTGGCAGAAAGTGTGCCTTGCATCCTCCAAGGTTACCAGCTCCCATGCCTGGAGGGAGTACAGCTGGAAACAACTTTGCTGGTCCCCCGTCCTGCAAGTGGATCATCTCCCCAGCATCACCTAATGAATACCATGGCAGGGGTCGGCCTTGCTAGTCAACCTCTGTAAATTTATCTACTACAGTCATACAACAGACCCAAGCCCCCCTCATGCTGGCACATAGAGGGGAGCTCTTTACACTCTAATTGTAGGTTCTGGGACCCCTCCTAAAATGTCTAGAGATCTGTTGCTATGTATCAAACTGCTCATCTGTACTACTGAATACTACCATTTAATTGCTTGTACCACAGACCACTAAAAAACTGTTTAATAAAAATTATATTAACAAAAAAATATGCACAGTATTTGTTTTGGAATGTTGGTGTTATTACGCATTTGCATGAGTGGCACAGTCATGAGTGCACAGTTGCAATAACACCAACATTTCGTACTAAATAACATGCATATTCAGCGCTACCTCATGGGATATCTGATGTATACTATGGGAGTTCCCACTTTCTTTTTTTGTGTCTATGTGATATGTGCTGTGATATATAAACATGTTATATTCTTACAGTTTTTCTTTCTTTTCCACTTTATTAATGATAGCTTTTATTATTATGATAGAGTGACAACGCCACTGTTTGATGTGCTGCTTGCAGGGAGCCAGTTCATGTTAAAAGCAAGGGTTGTGGCTACTATGCAAATAACAGGTACTGTACAAATAACAGTATTTCAACTGTTATTTGTGCAGTAACTATGACTTCAGTGAACAGAACAGCTTTTGTCTTCAAAATGTATTTGCACTCCCATGGTATACATACAGTATATATAATATATAATATTTATAAAATAAGTGATAAAATTCTAGCAATCTAATTGGCTGAGAGCATCACCAGACTGTCTGGTTGTCAGAGCATGTCCAGACAGTTCAGAACTAAATTTGTTCTTCTTATTTATTTATCTATTTATTTGATATTACTCCACTGGGATAACCCCATGAGATGTACCATTTCAGTTTCATGGGGGTCCCAAGGCGGAAAGCAACAGACAAAAGGTAGACATAGTCCAATAAGAATAGTTACATACAGGTAAAAATACACAAGGCAAAATACAAACTGTTAAGGTAAGTTGACTGTTGAAATAAATGACTGTTCACACTTCACAAATCAATTTAGGATCAATTTTATAAGTGAAATAACACCCTTTGAGGTGTCTGGATGTGCTCTGATATACGCACTTCTCAGGTAGTTATTTATTTTTTGAAATTTGTTGACTGGGTAGGCCCACTGAGACAAAATGTCCCATTTTCAGGGGTGACCCAGAATTAATTACAAACAGTAACAGAACAAAATACCTATGCACTCAGCATACACCTCATGCCTCACAATGCACCCGAGGTGTCCGTATATCAGAGCACACCTGGACACCTCACAGAGTGTTATTCTTTACATATACATACTGGCCCGGATATTCAAAAGGGTTGCGCCATGCGCAACAGGGTTGCACATGCGCAAGTCCAAAAATGCGCCATTTTGCGATATTCAGAAGGAGGCAGTTGCGCCACCGAAAACATGCTGAGCAACAGCGCAATGAAAATGAAGGCATGCGCAACCGAAGGGGGTGGATCCATGCATAAAGAGCGCAATGCGATATTCAAAGACTTGCGCATGCGCAATAGCGGCACAGCCGGAAATTGCGCACTAGCGGAAATGAGCCAAAATAAAAAGGCTCAAGGAAGCGGGCAAGAATGCTACAAGGCTGCCAAGTGGGGAGAGAGAGAGACAGACGAGACAGACACAGACAGGCTAGGGCAGGCAAGGCAGCAGTGGGCCATAGGCTGTAGAGGCCAGCGGGGGGTGCCCGGTGCAGTGGAAGTAGCAGTGAGGACAGTGGGGGTAACACAGCAACACCAGCCAGGGGGGTCAGAAGCCAGGGAGATGGATAGTGCCAGCTTCCACATGGAAGCTGTAATGAGGGGGGTGAGAATGCATGCTGCAGGGGGACGTGGCCGTGGAAGGGCCCGTCGGTGGTATGCCCCCAACAGGCAGTACCGTGCCCGCATCAGCTTTGAGCTGTACACAGATGTAGAGATCGTGGGCCGGTACCGCCTGAACAGGGCAATACTGAGACGGCTCTGTGAGCTGTGCAGTGATGTGATGCAGGCACCCTCATGATGGAGTCACGCTCTGTCGGTGGAGACCAAGGTGACAGCCTGCATGTGCCTGCTCACCACGGGCACCTTCCAGAGGCCAACAGGGGACACCACAGGCATCACACAGTTGGCCACGTCATGCATCCTCACCCAATTCCTCAGCGCACTGCTGCCACATGCTGCGGAGTACATCCATTTCCCCAGCACCGTGGCAGAGCGTACAGCAAACATGCAGGAGTTCCACAGGGTAGCACGTATGCCTGGCGTGCTAGGGGCCATAGACTGCAACCCATGTGGCCATTCATCATTCACCTGGCCCCAATGGGGCCACATATAGGAACAGAAAAGGCTTCTCCAGTGTCAACTGCCAGGTGGTGTGTGATGCCACTGAGCGCATAATCAATGTCTGTGCCACACACCCTGGCGGAGCACATGATGCCTTCATATGGTATCAGTCCACATTGTGCCATCGATTTGAGAGTGGGGACATCCCCACAGGCCATCTATTGGGTGAGTACACATGTATGGAATGCAAACTCGGGGCAAGGGTGGGAATGCCACAGGTGCCATGGTAGTGGCACACAGTGATATGGGCAATATGGACCTGAACATGAGACTGATCTCCACTATCTCCACACAGGTGACAGCAGATACCCACTCCGTCCCTGGCTGCTCACACCATACCGGTGCCCCATGACCCCATCGCAGCAACACTATAATGAGGCACACGTTTCCACACGCAACATCATAGAGCGGGTGTTTGGGATGCTCAAGGCACGCTTCCGATGCCTAGACACCTCCGGCGGTGCCCTACAGTACAGCCCCCAAAAGGCCTGTGGGATATTCCTGGCCTGTTGCATCCTGCACAACATGGCCAAAGACTATGGGATAGCCGTACAGGTTGAAGAGGGGGACAGCGATGGGGATGCCAGTGGCGCCGGTATTGATGGTGATGAGCAGCCCCCTAGGACGGCGGGACCCCTGACTGATCCGGCAGGCCCAGCTGCACCGGGACACCATCACAGAGGAGCACTATGCAGAACACAGGTAAGTCAAGGGGACATGTGCAACCAACACTGTCCATGCGCAAACCACAGGCACACAGGGTAACACACCAGGGGTGCATGATGGCCAGGGGAGTGGAAGGGTCCAGGCATACAAACACACCATCAGGGAGGGGTGAGCACTCATATGGACACACACACACACACCAGGCACAGAGCATACATGGGCAGATGCACAGCACGGCAGAACCGACATTGCTAACACACAGCACCACCAACCACCCCCACCACCTGTACTGTCCAAGTCCGTGTGTCAGATGCTGGGCACCCTTGCACCTTGGTGTACAGTACAATGCAGGCATCATCATGCACACGCACCTGTGGACAGCAGTTGGGAGGGTGTGCAGGTGGTCCGTGTGTCGGCGTGGTGAGCAGAGCACCCAGCAGTGCACTGCCCACCATGACACACATTGCACACAGGGCAGCACCAGACAGGGCCCGCACTGGGAGACAGGTCAGTCATGTAGCACTGTCCCACGGCCACCGCAGATGCGTGGGCAGCCCGGCCGTGACCCAACAGCACTGGCAGGCTGAGCAGGGGCCACATGGGGTGGCACTGTTGCACCACCAGGGGTCCCACTGCGCGAACGCGACCTTGCCTGCACAGGGGTCTGCAGCATGCCGAACAAACCTGCACCAGGGGTGCTCAGGATGGCCACAACAGAACCCGGCATCGACAGGCCTGGTGTCGCACGACAGCGGGAACGGGGAGTGGAGAGTGAACTGTGTGGGGTGTGCGGTACAGGGACACCTGACTGTGTGCCCAGTGCGTCCACAACAGAGACCACTGCCTGGGTCAGCCTGTCAATGGCCGCGGTCACATCAGTCCGCATACGAACCAGCTCTGCACGGTCCAGAGCACACTCCCTGCTGTGCCGCTCCACAGCCACAGACAGTGCCTCCACGGACATTGCAACCTGCCTCTGCAGCTGTACTGATTCCCGCAGCAGGCGGGTGTGCTCATCCAATGGGTACTGTGCCCCAACGGCATCCTGTCCCCCAGGGTGTGGAAGGTCCTGATGCACAACACCCCTTGAGGGTGGGCGCTGTTCGCCAGGACCAGGAATGGGTGGATCAAAGGGCAGCGGACATGTGCCACCGCTTGACACTGTACCCCCAGACCTGGTGGGTGACTGCTACTGCAGCCCCTCCAACCGCTGTGCCCCAGGATACACTTGTTCCACCGCTGTGACAGCAACAGTGCCAGACACCTGCACAGCCACCGGTGCTGCCCCACCGGTGCTGACAGGCACAGCCTGGGACTGTGCCAGCATGCTGGTACTCAAGTTGGAACCAGAAAGGCCCAGGGGCACGTGCTGGCCTGCTGTGTGTCCATCATGGGACACACACCTATCACTGCCCATTGCAGTCCTTGCATCATCAATGGTGCAGGTACGTGCTACAGCCATAGTCACAGCATGCTGGCATGCTTGCATGCCAGACTGCTGAGACACAGGCTGTGCACCCCACGCACCCGAATCACCGACACCAGAGTTGGCGGCCCAGCGTGCATGCTGCTGCAGTGCCTGCTGGCTGGTGACAGAGGTGGATGGACCCTCCTCCATGTCCAGCAGGTCATCATCACTGCCTGGACCCACCACCACCTCCTGAAGATGAACAGGATCTGTAACAGAAAGAGAGTACATGAGAGTGCATGTGAACAACCTTCCCCCCACCCCCACCCCCCAACACCACCACCATGTCATACCGTGCAGTGATGGGCTTCCACCTGTCTGGAATCCACCTCCTGGTACGCCCTCAATAGCACTCCGCTGCATTGATGCAACCAGTGTCTCCTCAGCCGGGGTCAGCTCCAACCCCGCCAGTGCCAGCACGTGCCGCCCTGAAGGCTGCCACCTTCTCCTTCAACCTCCTGCGGTCTGTCCCCATCTTCTTCTTGCATTCCTGCATGGAGCGCTGGTGGCTTCCGTGCAGGTTCACGGCCCGAGCTACCCCTTCCCATGCAGCCGCAAGGGACTGAGGGGTGCCCTTCTGTCCACTCAGTACTGGCTCCTCATCCAGGTAGGCCTGGAAGAGGGCCTCTGTCTCTGCTGGGGTAAAGTTGGGCCTCCTCCTACTCCCACCATCCTCACCCTCACCTTGGCTCTGCTCGGTCATGGCGATCTGTATGGGGGGAAGTGGACACCTGTCACTGTGCAGTCTACAGCATTTTCCCATGACCATTGTCCAGAACATCACACAGCATGCAACTCACCTCTCACCTGCAGTAACCGAATCTGGCCAGCGCAGCCCAATGTCGCACATTTATAGCGCAGTGCATGCAAATTAGGAGTGGAGCAACTATAATGACATGCAAATCGCGCCACTGTGCCTTTGAATGGCTGATCAGATGATTTGCATATGTCGGCTGAATAACACGAATTTGCGCTTTGCTCAATACGGTTGAGTCGGCTGAGCCAATGGCGCAGATCTGTGACTGTGTGGTACACTGCATTGCGCATGGCCAGATAGCTTACGCAGGCGTCTGCCACACTGCTGACATGCTGTGCGTGATCGGCACTTCAGGCCATGGCCACCATTGTGCCAGTGGCGCTACAGCACTGGGCACTATATGGCGCTGTGGCAGTACTGCGCAATAGTCCACTGTGGCACTGGTACGCAGCTGGTCAGTCGCGCAGGATGTGTATACGCCAGATGGCGCTGTGCGTGGCCTTGCGTCATTGCCCATGACCTGGTGTCCGACCTTTGCCCCCTGGCCCTGTTCGGCTGCCATGTGTACGGCCCTATTGCGCTGTCTGGTGACAGCGCTATGTGAAGTGACGGCACTGTTCGAACAGCGCGATTGGAACCTGTGGTGGTCTATTGCGCAACATCTCCACGTGGGGTTACGGCGCAGCAGAGCGCCATATTGCCTGCTGTAAAGTTGGTACCATGGCTCGCAGAAGAGCAGTGCAGTGGAGCCCTGTAGAAGTGGCCAACTTGGTGACCCTAGTGGAGCCCCACTATGGGGCACTGTATGGTGAGGTGATCCTCACCATTGCTAGGACGCAGGTCTGGCAGCAAGTGGCCACTGACCTGGTGGGGGTCACTGGACGGTGCTGGTCAGCTGAGCAGTGCCGGCACTGTACAGTGACCTCCGCCGGAGGGATCCTCAACTTCTGGATCGGCTGCGGTCACGTGCCAGGAGGGGCGTGGTGCCTAGGCCAGGTGGGTGTACCATCTATGCACCTGTATTCTCTGTAGGGGTGTGAGTGTGTTTTGGTGACTGTGCATAGGTGATGGCTCTGCCATGGTTGGCTGTGTCAGTGTGTGCAGATGTGAGATGCATGGGTCTGGCTGTGTGGGCAGGCACTCTCACTGGGGCAGGGGGCAGTCTGCTTTGGAGTCATACTGATGTTTTTCTCAACATATGTCTCCCACAGGCCGGGATGTGAGGATGCAGGCACGGGGTGAGGAGGGCCATGCCAGGGCCCCGGTGCCGGTGGGTGTTGTGCCCCAGCAGCAGCAGCAGCAGCAGCGGCAGACCCAGCTGCTTGAGGAGTGTGAGTATCATTACTTCATGGATGCTATTGCATGCTGAGGGGGACAAGACCACCAGCCATGCACAACACAACCATGCAGGAAAAGGGAGGTCATAATTCCACTATACAAGACACTAGTGAGGCCCCACCTGGAGTACAGTGTACAGTTCTGGAGACCATACCTATGTAAGGACATAGACTGGGTAGAGAAGGTTCAGAGGAGGGCAACAAAGATGGTGCATGGATTGCATCACAAGTCCTATGAAGACAGGTTGAAGGAACTTGAACATATACTCCCTGGAGGAGAGGAGGGAGAGAGGGGATATGATACAGACATACAAGTATCTTACAGGGAGGAACAGGGTGCAGGAAAACACTATTTTTAAGCGAAAAAGATGTTCCAAGACTAGAGGGCATGGGATGAAGTTGGAGGGAGGACGATTCAGAGGAAACATGAGAAAGAATTTCTTCACAGAATGGGTGGTGGACAAGTGGAACACCCTGCCAGAGGAAGTGGTGGGGGCTGAAACAATCACGGGAATTAAGAATGCACGGGATAGACATAAAGGAATTCTGGAGGTCAGGGGTAAGGTGCAACAGACTGCTAGGAAAACAAAGTGAACTTACAAGCTCAAATGGGCAAACTGGGTGGGCCATAGGCCCTTATCTGCCGACACTGTCTATGTATCTATGTATGTATGCATGACACAGGTGACATGCATCACTGTCCAGTGTCACAGCACGTCTGTGTATGTATCACTGGTGGTCCATGCATGCACTGGGCACATAGCTGTGTAACTGGCATTGCACCACGTTGCCACGTCACTTGACAGCCTTGTTTGTGCTGTGATGGACATGGGCAGTGTGTGTGTGCAGTGGTGCACATAGCTGGTGCCGCCTGTTTGTGATGGCCATGTGCATGTTCACTGTGGGTGGGTGCATGCCATCACAGGTGCGGACATTGGCCATATGGCTTGCAGGTTGGGTGGTGTTCAGGGTTGTGGTCAGGCACAGCCATTGACTGTGTTCCCATTTTCCTAGGCCTCACAGTTCTCAGGAGGATCCATCGGGACATACGTGGCCTAACACAAGTGTCCCTAGATAACCAGGCCATCCTGAATGACATCCGGAGACATGGCCTGCGGAGGAGGCATCACAGAGAACAGCGGCATCGGGCAGAGGATGACCAGCCTGCTGGGCCTTAGGCCATATTACCCTTCCCACTTCACCCATCCCTACCACCCTGCCTTCCCTCTCCAAGTTGTTCATCCCTACCCCTTGCCCACCCCTACCTTGTACCCCCCCCCTTGTAAATAGTTCTGGTTTATTGTTTTGTACTTTACTCTTTGAGAATACATTTATATTTTGATATGAATACTGTGTTGGTCTCTGATTTGCAGCTGGCTATGGTTGCTCAGTTGCAGTGGTGTACATGCCATCTGGGGTGGTATGGTCCTGGGTGTGTGTGTGTGTGTGTGTGTGTGTGTGTGTGTGTGTGTGCGCGCGGGGAGGTATCTCCGGCATGGCAGTGACTTTCTGTTGCTCTTACCGTCTGCTGCCACCCACTGCTGGGTGCACAGGGTGTGTCTGGCTTGTATGCTTCTCTGCTGCACGGGTTGACGGTGCTGGGGGATGCATGGTTTCCTTCAGTGCCAGTCACTGCACATGGTGGTGTCTTGGGGTCATGGTGCAGGGTGTGCTGTGTGCAGGGGGCTGATGTGCACTGTGGTTGTCAACCCCTGTGTGTGGCACCTCAGCCTGCCAGTGGTTGTGCTGGGTGCCATGGCTCTGCTGTGCTTTGTTGGCTTGTCCCCATGGGCCAGTAGATCATCCGTCCCACCCCAGTGATGCCGTGCTTGGGTGTGCAGGTGTCTTGTTGGTTCTGCAGTGTGTTCCTCTGCCCATGTGTGGCATGGCTGGCGGTGGCCCCAGCCTGCCTCCTGGATGTGCAGTTCCATTGCTCTGGGGGCTCTGCTTGTGCTATGGCACCTCTGGACTGCTCAGCTGGGCTGCCCTGGTTGCGCTATAGCGCAACATTTTTGCTCAGCTTCTCCTTCCTGGTTGCGCTATGGCGCAGTATGTGTGATATTCAGACGTTGGCTGCTTGCGCAATTTGTTCTGCTCCATGTTTGAATATCGCACGTGTTGCGCATATGCGCAATTGGTTTGTGCCTGCTCCTGCTGTTGCGCACATTTTGGGCGCAGTTTGAATATCCGGGCCCCTGTTTATAGATGATATGCCTGTCAGTTGTGGGAGGACCAAGCTGCAATCGTATGTGCATGATGCTGGGCTGTATAAGAGTTGTACAGATGTAAACCTGATAAACCTGGATCTCAACACTGATTTCAAGAAATTAGAGAGCTGGCTTTAATAAGCTTGTACTAAATGTCAGGAAAATGAAAGCCATGCTGTTTGGCTCCAGGCACCTGGGAATAGTGAGACCGTCTCTACATCAGCTATTCCCACTGGCTGGTACTCAGCTGGAAGTGATTGACTCTATGAAATACTTTGGGCTACAACTAGACCAGGATCTTACGTTGAAATTTCATGTGGAATCTCTGACAAGGTCACTTCACCCGAAGCTTGGCCTTATGTGCTGACTTAATGGGTATCTCAGTAGTGAAGCTCAGTTGGCCATTGCTTTTAGCACGCTCTGCTTGTCTTGCATTATGGTCCCCTTCAACCCCTCCATAGCGCCAAGCTTAGCAGACTAAAGGTGCTGCATCACAAAGTGGCACAATTTGTGGCAGGAGCCCAGCCCAGAGACCATCACTGCAATGTTCTCTCAGCTCTAAACTGGCCTTTCGTTTTGAGTCAAGATTAGCCTATCCGGTCCTCTGCCTTGCCTTCAAGTTATCCAAAACTACCACCCCTCATAGTGTCCATGCCATCCTTAAGGCTAAAACCAAGAGCAGGGCACTGAAGTCCTCAATCTACCTGCCGCTGGAGGTGGTGAGGGCCAGGACATGTGCAGGAGACAGTTTTTTTGCAGTTTCAGTGCTATCCCTCTGGAATAATCTACCACTGGATTTGCTAAACTGCTGTTTTACAGTTGCATTCAAAAATACCCTCAAGGCTCCCCTGCTTGTGGGCAGTCATTGTAAATGCAATTGCTGACACTGCCTACTGCACTTTTTATTTGACCATATAATTCTACATGGTACATGTGTATTAGGGTGGCAGGTGTTAGGGTGGTCAGCTTTGCAGATTCTTGTGCTGTAAACTAACTTTGCCCTTGTGTCTGTGTTGTGCAGTGTAATTTGAAGTATATTATTCTTGGAAATTGCTAAATATGTGAAGTTTCACCATGAGCAAGCTGAATATGCTATTTTTAGGAACCATTCCACTTATATCGATCAGGGAGAAAAGGAAGGTTGTTTAATGGCATTACGCCTCAGGAAAGTGGAAGCCTCTAGGGTCATCTTCTCCATTACTTCATATATAGATAATAGTATTAAAACCACCTCAGGGATATTTTCAGGCAATTTGAAAAATGTCATTGTGTACTTTACGGGCCCCTCCAAGATCGCCCATCTCAGTTGGACATCCAATGGTACCTGAGAGGGCTGGACCTCCCAGTGCTGTCAGATGCTCAACAAGATGAGTTAGCTTGGCCTATTTCCTTAACTGAGATTCTTGCCTCCATCAAGGATCTAGTTCCTAACAAAGCACCCAGCTCAGATAGCTTATCACCTAATTTCTTTAAAAGTTTTGCAGAGGACATAGCTCCCATGTTATTAAGGCTATACACTGCCATCTATAACTATAGATTTTCAGATCGCACCCTTTTAAAAGCCATGATTATTCTACTCCCAAAACCTGTGAAGGCCCCAGGTAGGATTACCAATTACTAGCCAATATCCTTAATGAATTACGATATCAAAATCCTTGCTAAAATGTTAACTTCTAGAATTAACCGTGTATCAGCTAACCTTATCTGCTGGGAGCAAGCGGGCTTTATGTCCACCAGATCGTCCACAGACCATCTTCGTAAGTTGGCTCATATCTTCTCCGCATCTGGGGACCCCAGAGTATCTGCGACATTGGTATCCCTAGGTGCAAGGAAGGCTTCTGACAGAGTAAGCTGGCCTTTTCTGTTTGCCACGCTTCGCAAGTTTGGTTTCTCCAATGCTTTTCTCAATTGGCTACAGGTCCTGTACTCATCCCGTAATTCAAAAATATACTGTAACCGAGTTTTTTCAACTACTATTACTTTGCACTGTAGAACCAGGCAGGGTTGCCCTTATGTCCCTTTTTATTGAATTTATACACTGAACCTCTGCTATACCAACTTAAAAACATCCCCCTTGAGCCGGCCTGGTGGCACTGAGGGTTGAGGCACTGGACGCCACACCATGCGCTATGCTGGCAACCTGGGTTTGGGAATGACCTTGGGTCATTGGAGTGCCATCATGGGGTGGGTGTGGGAGGAGCGGGACTGAGTGTGCCGTCAGGCTGCTCTCCTCTCCCAGGGTGGTGGTGGTGGTGGTGGGTTGTCAACCCTCCTGTAGTCCTGTCCCTATCAGGTGGAGGTCCAGTGGAGTAACGTAGGTGGGCAGGGTGGCAGTGCGGGTGTGAGGAAAGGGCTGAGCTGACTTCTGGTGTGTGTGCATGCCTCCACGCACATGTACGGACGTCAGCTGGAGTCCTGGGGTGGGGGTGTGTATGGGAGAAATTTTTTTGTTTGTTTGTTTCTTTCTTTTTGCTTTACTTCCTCAGCTGGGGTGGTTCTATACATACATAGAAACATAGATTTTGACGGCAGATAAGGACCGCTTGGCCCACCCAGTCTGCCCATTTCCCTACCTAATGGATAAGCTGCAGATCCTAGTTAACCAGCAGCCTACTTCTTCCTGCCCCCACCCCCTAGAATTGCCTTATGACTGTCCCATGCATGCTTGAATTCCACCACTGTTTTTGACTCCACAACCTCCTCCGGAAGGCCGTTCCATGCATCCACAACCCTCTCTGTGAAAAAATACTTCCTTAAATTACCTCTGAGCCGCCCCCTTCTATCTTCAAATTGTGCCCCCTTGTTCTTGCACACCTCTTTTTTTGAAAGATGCAACCCTCTTGGACTTTGTTGATTCCCTTGAGGTACTTGAAAGTTTCTGTCATGTCCCCTCTCCTCCTTTCCTCAAGGCTATACATATTAGCTCCTTAAGTCTCTCTTCATATGTCTTCGGTGCAGACCCTGTACAATTTTAGTTGCCTCCTCTGGACAGCTTCCATCCTGTCTATGTCTTTCTGGAGATTGGGTCTCCAGAACTGCATGCAGTACTCAGATGGGGTTACACAAACTGTCTGTACAGAGGGATAATAACTTCCTGTTTTCTACTGGTGATGCCTCTTCCTATGCATCCCAGTATCCCCCAGCCCTCCTTACTGCCCTCTCACATTTTGCTTGCCCACCTTTAGGTCATCTGATATGACTACCCCAGGTCCCTTTCCATTTTGTTGTTGTTAGTATCTCACCCCCATTGTGTACTCTTCCGCTGGGTTTTGTTTCCCAGGTGCATTACCTTGCACTTCTTAGCATTGAATCTAAGCTGCCATACATTTGACCATTCCTCTAACCTTGCCAAGTCCCTCCTCATCCTTTCCACCCACCTTGTGCATCAGCTCTGTCGCAGATCTTTGTGTCATCTGCAAAGAGACATACTTTTCCTTCCAGTCCCTCTGCAATGTCGCTTATAAAGGCATTGAAGAGACCGTCCTAATACTGAAACTCAGCAGCCCCACTAGTAACCCCCATTTCCTCAGAGTGGACTCCATTTACTATTACTCTCTGTGTCCTATTCTCCAGCCAATTCTTTACCCAGGCTGTCATCTTGGGACCCACTCCCAGGCTGGCTAACTTGTACATTAATCTTTTGTGTGGGACTGTGTCAAATGCCTTGCTAAAGTCTAGGTAGGCCATGTCCACAGCCCCTCCCTGATCTACTACTTTGGTCACCCAGTCAAAGAAATCTATCAGATTTGTCTGGCATGATCTTCCCGCTGTGAATCCATGCTGTCTTGGGTCCTGTGTCCCTCTGGCCTCTAGATACTCAACAGTTCTTTCCTTCAGAAGTGATTCCATCATTTTCCCTACCACTGAGGTTAAACTAACAGGTCTGTAGTTTCCTGCTTCTGCCTTGCTCCCACTTATGTGGAGGGGAATCACATCTGCCCTCCTCCGGTCCCATTTTTCAACATTTTTTTCAGGTCCTCACTGGTGGCTCCTGCATCAGATGCTGTGCCCGAGCTACCACCTCCTTGCCTTCACCCTCTCTCTAGGGCACATCGTGGACCCCCATCACAGAAGACCAAGGGGTCAGGGCCAGAGGGAGCTTACGGGAGTGACTGGTGCAGTGCCACAGTCAGACCTTCATGTGCCGGAGGATTCAGCTGTCCCCCACCCCCCCCCGAGTCCCACACATAGCATGGGCATGCAATGCCAATGACGCTGCAGTATGCACTCCTGCGCACCACACATAGGACGTCTGCCCACGCCGACCTTTTTCTTGCTCCGTGACTTGCCTGAACCCCCAGCCACTGTTTGGAGCCAGCACATTTGTGGATGTCCTCCCCACCCTCCCAGAAGAGGAGAGCAGTCCCTGGGATGCTCAGTCCTCCTTCCCCCCCCGGCTGACCCCTGATGACCTGAGTCCATTCCTGACCAGGGTCGCCGGTGTGGCATGAGGTGTGGTGAACAGTGCCTCAACTCTCAGTGCCACTAGGCCAGCCAAAACCCATAAATATCTAAAAACATAACATCCCCCTCCTTACTGGCATATCCGTGGGCACCAGATCCTTAAAATTCTTGGCATTTGCTGATGATATTTTGCTACATATTACACACCCACTTATGTCCATCCCAGCTGCTCTAGAAACCATTCAACAGTTTAGTAAAGTAGTGAACTACAAGCTCAGTGCTGAAAAGATGGTAAATACTGGTGTTTTTAAGGATGATGTACTTGTGTGGGGCCTATCTTGGGCTCCTAGTCAATTTAAATACCTAGGGTTATATCTAACTAAAAGTCAGTCCCAGCTGAAGAAGCTAAATCTTGATAATGTAGTATCAACCATCAAACAGTACTTAGATAAATGGAACTCACTCCCCTTAACACTCTGGGGTAGGATTAATATTATTAAAATGAATATATTTCCCTGATTATTTTCCCCTTTGAACATGCTTAATCTATTCATTCCCTTAAACTGGTTTTAGAAAGCTCATGCTTTAATTTCATTTATTTTATTTATTTATTTCAATCTAGGAAAACCTTTGAGTCAGAGACTCCTTTACAGAGGTTCCACATCAGAAAACAACACAACAGCAGCAAATATACGTGATACATAATTAAACATTATACAAAGAACTAGAGAAAAATAAGCAGGTTCAACAATTACAAGGCAAGTATCTGATTGTGCAGGGGCAGAATGCTTGCAGGGGCAGCAGACATTAAACTATAGACAAAGCGATAAAAGTCAGCCAGACCTGTATCCATTTTACAGTTATTTTGTTATGATTCTAGCTAGTTGAGAGCTAAGTGTTATTAGAGGCAGATACAGGCAAGAGAGCTGGGTAACATGGTCAGGGGTATGGGATAGGGATTTGGGGGGTGAGGGAGGATAGGGAGGATGTAGGAGGGTGGACTGAAATTGCGGTCCAGGAAGAAAAAGTGGGGGGAGTAGAGAAGGGGAAGGGGTAGGGGTGGAGATGGAGGAGAGGAGGGGCTGCAGTGGGAGTACGAGGGAGAGTGAAATAGTAAGGAGAGGTTGAGGAGGCAGGGTCAGATGTGCGAGGGGGAGGTTGACGCAAGATTGGGGGGGTTATGGGGTGAGGGTCAGGGAAGGGGAGAATTATGTGGTGCAGTCACAGGTACTGCCCAAGGCGAGGGCTGCTCGGAGTTGGGATTTAAAAGGGCCCAGTTTGGTTGCATTTTGTAGCTCTGTACTGAGGGAGTTCATCCAGGTAGGGGTGCGATATTCAAAGGAATGTTGTCCTGGGGAGGTTCTGCGGAAGAGGACTTTCATGGTGAGATCATTTAAGCCCCTTGTGTGTCTAGCTGGGTCACAGCTTTTAAGGAGGCACTGAACCCCGGCAGAGGTCAGACCAATTAAAGATTTTTTGGTGATCAGGCATGTCTGGTAGCAGATACGACCATCTAGGTTGAGCCAACCACTTTGGGCGTATAGCTCACAGGTGCGGGTTAGGCGATGCACACCCAGGACTAGCCTGCAGGCTTTGTTTAGCATGGTTTTAATTCTTTTGAGGGCTGTTGAAGTTGCTGCCCCATAGATTGCAAGGCCATAGTCAATTGGTGCCAGAACTGAGCTGGACACAACCAATTTTAGGGCATCAGGAGTAAAGCTGCACTTGTTCCTGTAGAGTAGGCTTAGTTTCTAGCAACTTGGTCAGTATGTCACGTATAAGACAATGTTGAGTCCAGTGTTACCACTAGGTATTTGAAGTTGGCTACAGGTTCAAGGGGAGAGTTTTGGCTATTAACAATTTGTACTTGGTAGTTCCTGTGCCTGTTTTGAGAAGATGCGAAGATCATAGTTTTTTTTTTATAGTTTAGTAGTAGTTTAGAGTCATTGAACCATTTTTCCACTAATGAGAAGTCAGATTGCATACGGTTTTCTAACTCCACTGGGTCAGAGTGGGATGAGTAGAGTACCACATTGTCTGCATAGAGCAGACTCTGTGCCGTTATAGGCAGTGGAAGTGAATTTAAGAGCAAACTAAAAAGTAGTGGACCCAGTATGGAGCCTTGTGGTACTCCTGTGGTAACGGGCTTGAGCAAACTTCGTTAACTTTTACTTTTTGGACTCTCCCTTGACGGTAACTCTGAAACCAGGCAGTAGATTCAGGGGAGAGGCCAGTGTTTGATAGTTGGTGTAGGAGCAGCTCATGGTTTACTGTGTCAAAGGCCTTGGTGAGGTCTATGTAGGTGGCCCCCACCAAGTGCCCCTGATCGAGAGCACTGTGAATGTACACAGTGAAATCCAAGAGTGCTGTGTCTGTGCTATGTTGTTTGCGAAAACCATACCACTGTTTACAATGCAGTTGGCATTTGTTAAGGTATTCAGACAATTGATCCAAGACAATACGTTCTAGAGATTTTGATAGTGGTGGGAGAATTGAGAAGGGGTGATAGTTTGTGTGATGGGTTATGTCACCACCTTTATACACCAGGGTGACAACCGCTACCTTCCAGACAGTTGAAACTTCCCTGTGATGAGGGATAGGTTTATGATCTTGGTTAAAGGATAATTAAACAACATTTTGACAACAAACTATTCAAAGATTTGACCTCAATCAGGACTAAAGGAAAGGCTGCTGAATTCGTTAATGCTAAAACTAAATTTATACAAGTTAACTAAATGTGGTTCCAAAGCATTTGAAAAATGTAAAATCAGCCTTCCAAGTTCAAAAAAACTGCCTTGCCTGCTTCATAAAATGGCCACCAAATGTGTTAAGTGATGACATAATCGGAGCCAAAGTCAGAGAGCTAAATGGCTCTCTATAGTGCTAACTAATTCTTTTTTCTCTTTGTATAGAATTGTTTCACCAAAATTGTCAAAACCATGTGCATTATTTAGATCAATACGCATGTTAGGCGATGATTCTGTTCATTTTGTTTACTTTAACATGCTGAAATTGTGTTTTAATCCAACCGACTTTCTCTTTGGCAAACCACAGTACAGTACAAATCTTGAATAACGTGGTGGTCTAGTGGTTATGGCTGATCCAGGATGCTACAATGGGGGAGGGGCAGGGGGTGCTGGGAGTGTGTGCATACTTGATATGCACTTTTTAACATTTTTATGAAACCTTTATATTTTCTGCTGTTATGCTTTTCTAGTATGTTTTTGACTGAAACTATAAATGTAATCCATATTTTTGAATGTAAACATTTGTACAATCAATAAATCAGACTTCTTCAACAAAGTGAAATGCAGCAGCAGCAAGCGAGTACTTTACAATGGGGGGGGGGTTACAGCCGCGCCCTTCACCACCCCGATAGATCCACCACTTGTTTGTAGCAAAGTTCTTCTGTAGTCCAATGCCAGAGTTCATACTTTCTTGGAAATCAAAAATATGCTTGTCTTGTCTTCTTTTCTTTATCCATGGGAAATAATAAAAAGAAGAAGATGGACAAGGCAAGCATTAAGGACGAAAGTCTATGCAGCTTGTTAAACCTATGAAACCTATGAAGAATCAGTATTTATATAGTGCTTTCATACACATTTCATCCCAAAGTGCTTTACAAGCAATGCTGGACTCTTAGTGAAGTGACTGAATGTGTAGTGGCAGCCAATTCACACATTAATACCCACACACAGCCTTGGACAAGTGCATGAACTGGTTTTATGGGAAGGGGAATGTTGGCCAGGACAATAGAGTCAGGTAGTGATCATGGTGCTGGCAGCCCCACATCTTATTCCTCAAAGTGATCGGCTCATATTTCTCCCCTTCTGTCTTCCCCCTTCCCTGAATATAGCAGTACCTTGCAGGAGTGGCCTTCTCAGTCCCCCTCTGGTATTCATTCTCACTACTTTTTCCCACACCCAAAACTGGTGAGCTCATCACCCTTGTGCATCATGAATGTAGGTAGTACAGACCCCAGGCTTTTTGACATATCAAAAATAAACAAATCTTTCCAGTAAGTCAGGCTGATAGCAGCAGGGAACAAAGGGAATTATAGGCTTTCCTATCCTTAAAAGAACTAGGCTACCTTTGATTAGGCACTATTAAATGATGGGTGTGCACATCATTATGCATGTCATTTAATAGTGCCTAATCATAGGTGGATTAGATCTTATATGGGTAGGAATGCCTATGTTTCCCCTTGTGCCCTGCTGCAATCAGTCTGGCTTACCAGAAGATCCTATTTAATAGTAATATGTAAAAATGACACGGGTGACTGTACTAACCGCATTCATGATGCAGAAGGGTAGTGAGCCCATCAGTTTTTGGTGTGGGGAGCAGATGAGAAGAAAGAATGCCAGAGAGAGACTGAAGAGGCCATTCCAGCAGGGTACAGCTATATTCAGGTTAGGGGAAGACAGAAAGGGGGGTGCTTAGCAGATCATTGTGAGATCTGAAGTGTAGGGCTGCCAGCACCATGATCACTACCTGACTGTGAATGAGAGTAGCCAGCGATGACAAATACTCAGTGGCAGGGCTGCACTTAGTGTTACTTGAATTCAGTGTAGGGAGATTACCCTCAGGTGGGGAGGGGGTGTTGACGTTTGTTAGGACAGTATTGAGGGAGCTGTGTATAAATCATTAAAGATTTAGAAGGGTGATAGCCAACCAGCTCGCATTATGGAGTAGGGCACTAAAAAGTACTGGAGAAGATCTGCAGGGAACTGTCCTGCGGGGTTCTGCAGATCACAGGTAAAGGAGTAGACTGACACTGGAAGTCTGGTGGATTTGCTCAAGGCATTAGTATGCCTCTCCTGTTAATAATATTGTTATCCATAGTAAGTACAGCCCTTATGAGGGCATGAACAACAGTATTTTTTGTGAGTCCTGAGGCTTATTGCTTGGCCCTCCATGAAGACCCAATTGTTGTTAATGAGGAGAGACAAAAACACAACAGGGTAACTGTACAAACTTTGTCTGGAAAGTGCTGTAATCACCACACATTCAATTTTAGGCTAACATGCAGATAATTACAGGCAAACTATAGTGTACAGAGACAGCTCCTGCTGGGTGAGCGTGGTGGTTCTGGAGCCGAGGGGGGAGCGGCAGCTTGGAAGCTGCAGCTCCAATGAGTTGAGGGAGGCGCTGGGGCTTGAAGCCCAAACAAGGGCTCCTGCTGGGTGAGCATGGCGGTCTTGGAGTCGGGGAGGGGGCAGTGGCAGCTTGGAAACCGTGGCTCTGATGAGTTGAGGGAGGTGCTGGGGTTTGAAGCCTGAATGAGGGCTCCTGCTGGGTGAGTGAGACAGTTCTGGAGCCATTGAGGGGGGGCCACAGCAGCTTGGAAGCCATGGCTCCAATGAGTTGAGGGAGCCACTAGGGCTTGAAGCCCGAATGAGGGCTCCTGCTGGAACTTTATTTGGTTAGATAAACACCCTAGAAGATCCTATAGTAAGTTAGCTGTTTTCAAATGGCGGGGGTTGCTTAGACATCTTACTTAATTGCCTATTACTTTGTTAGCTACGCTAGTAAGTATCTCAGGTGGTGTGTCTGCACTGAGGCTGAAAACCCTCACAATAATAGGCTGTATGGCTGGATTTAGAATTAGAAACCACTGTGCAGTTGGGTGTTTCAACTTCCTCAATGCCTTTTGTTAATTATCGGACACTACCTAAAAAGGCCGGGAATCCATAATCAGGTTACCTCTTTTAGGGTGTATGGACAGCTAGGCAGAGCCTTGAGCTATAATTTTGTTAAAGATACAGCTCAGCCTTTATTCAGCAACCCAAATTTAAAGGTGGGAGGCAAACTTCTCACTCGGAATTGACTGCTTCAGTGCGGTACTGTAAGCGACTGACACCTGCTCCACGATTGTTACTTTATGCCCCTACAGGTCATCAGTAGCACATTTAACCTAGACAAAAAATCTTTTCTCATATTCTTTCAACTTAAACATGTGATCATGGCATATTTTGGTCCTGCACCTTGGCATACTAATTATAATGAATATTTAGGCTTGGCTGCTACAATGGCCTCTCAACCCAATGCCTTATCAATTCCACCATATAGATGAGGCATGCCCTAACTGGGACAAAGTTATTCTGGTGAAAAATTGTAATTGGACCCACATATGGCAGGATATGCATACTTACATGGTCAGTGACAAACTTCATCCTATTCAGCTTAATGTCTTACATAATCTTGACTACACTCCCCAATGGTTGTTTAAGCTAGACCATATTTGCTCCAATAGTTGTGTTAGGTGTGGCAGTGCTGAGGGTATCTTACTTCACATCTTATGGGAATGCCTACAGGGCTGCCCTTTATGGGAGACCATTAAATTGAAAGCCGACTCTCTTTTGGGCAGTGACCAATTATTTACTCCAGAGGTGTGTATTGTAGGGGATTATGAGGGATTTCTGTTAAGTAATGTAAGTATTATATGGCCATGATCTTTGTCTGTTAAGAAGGCTGTCCTCTGGCACTGGCAGGACCAACAAACTGTTTCTTATCAGGAGTGGCTGCAAGAACTAGGGATGGGCTATCCATTGGGTAGCAGGATCGAGTAGGTTGGGCATCAACGTTTTTTTGCCAGGTAGGGTAGTTTGGGTAATTTACTACCTACCCTACGTAACAGTGTACTTCACGGGTTGGGTACTGTGGACAAGGGTAATGGGTCGGGTAATGGGTAATTGAAATTTTAAACCGCCGTTACAGGCAGTCTGTGGGGTCCTGGGACTCTTCCAAACTTCTAATCATGCATTACAGGTAGCCTATGGGGTCCTCACAGCAGAAAGGAACATATGACACCAGCCTGACAATCCAATTGGTCAGTGTTGGTGTCTGAGCTCCCTGTCTGCTGTGTGAGCGTGCAAGATAAGATCTGGAGTTTGGTGGGAGAGGGAGCAATCGGCACTGACTGCAAACGTGATGAAAAAAGAAAAAAAAAGTTTACACTTAAAAAAAAAAACAAAAAACAGAAGCACAAACTTTAGTTCATGAAGGAGGCTAAGAAGCAAAGGTTAGGGAATGAAGGAATAACTGGGGGATCGAGTGCAGTGCTTGGGAGAGAAGAAGAACGGGGGGAATTAGGGAACTTATTGCCGGCAGCAGCTGTGAAAGCCATTTAGGCTATATTACACACTGTCTGTTGTTTGGTGCCCTGAACCCTGTTTGTGACACAGCTACTCTGTGTGTCTGCAGTATAGTGAAAGTCATTTAGGCTGTATATTACACACTGTCTGTTGGCTGCCCCAAGCCCTGTCTGTGACATAGCTAGCTACTCAGTGTGTCTCTGCAGTATAGTAAGGAAGTCCTGGGACACGCTAGCCAGTGAGCCTGTAGCTTAATGGTTAGAGCACTGAAACGGCATTCCAGAGGCCTGAGGTTCAATTCTCAGTGGGTCACACTTTTCCTTTCTCATTCCCGTCCTTGATTTAAAAATATACCTTGCATGGGTTAAACTGCACTGAGAGTAGTTTGTATTTCTGCAGTATAGTGAAAGCCATTTTAGGCTGTACTACACGCTGTCTGTTAGGTGTCCTGAGCCCTGTCTGTAACATAGAAACATAAAATTTGATGGCATTTAATGACCGCTTGGCCCACCTAGTCTGCCCATTTCTCTACTTATTGAATAAGCTGCAGATCCTAGTTAACCAACAGCCTAATTCCTCCTACCCCCCACTAGAATTGCTTTATGTCTGTCCCATGCATTCTTGAATTCCCCCATTGTTTTTGACTTAACGACCTCCTCAGGAAGGCCGTTCCATGCATCCACAGCCCTCTCCATGAAAAAATACTTCCTCACATTACCTCTGAGCCGTCCCTCCCTCTATCTTCAAATTGTACCCCCTTGTTCTTGCACATCTCTTTTTTTGAAAGATGCTACCCTCTGGACTTTGTTGATTCCCTTGAGGTACTTGAAAGTTTCTATCATGTCCCCCCTATCCCTCCTTTCCTCAAGGGTATACATATTAAGCTCCTTTAGTCTCTCTTCGTATGGCTTCTGGTGCAGACCCTGCACCATTTTAGTTGCCCTCTTCTGGACAGCCTCCATCCTGTCTATGTCCTTGCAGAGATGGGGTCTCCAGAACTGCATGCAGTACTCCAGATGGGGTCTCACCAACTGCTTGTACAGAAGGATAACAACTTTCTGTTTTCTACTGGTGATGCCTCTCCCTATGCATCCCAGTATCCCCCAGCCCTCCTTACTGCCTTCTCACATTGCTTGCCCACCTTTAGGTCATCTGATATGACTACCCCCATAGCTACTCTGTTTGTCTGTGCAGTATAGTGAAAGCCATTTAGGCTGTATACACACTGTCTCTTAGGTGCTCTGAGCCCTTTCTGTGATGTAGCTAATATTCTGTCTCTCTGCAGCATAGTGAAGCCATTTAGGCTGTATTATACATGTTTGGTGCCCTGAACCCTGTCTGTGACATGGCTACTGTGTCTCTGCAGTATAATGAAAGCCATTTAGGCAGTATTACACAGTGTCTGTTAAGTGCCCTGAGCCCTGTCTGTGACATAGCTACTCCGTTAGCCTCAGTAGTATAGTGAAAGTCATTTAGACTGTATTACACACTGTCTATGACATATAGCTACTCTGTGTGTCTCTGCAATATAGTGAAAACCATGTAGGCTGTATTATAGGGTCTGTTTAGAGCCCCGAGCCCTGTCTGTGACATAGCTACTCTGTGAGTTTCTGCATAAAATAATTTAGGCTTTTTACACACTGTCTGTTAGGTGCCCTGAGCCCTGTCTGTGACATAGCTATTCTGTGTGTCTCTCCATAAAGCCATTTAGGTTGTATTACACAGTGTCTGTTAGGTGCCTTGAGCCCTGTCTGTGACATTGTTATTCTGTGTGTCTCTGCATAAAGCCATTTTGTTTGTATTACACAGTGTATGTTAGGTGCCCCAAGCCCTGTCTATGACACAGCTACTCTGTGCGTCTCTGCAGTATAGTGAAAGTCATTTAGGCTGTATTACACAGTGTCTGTAAGGTGCCCTGAGCACTGTCTGTAACATAGCTACTCTGTCTCTCTCTACAGTATAGTGAAAGCCATTTCGGCTGTATACACACTATCTGTTGTTGGGTGCCCTGAGCCCTGCCTGTGACATAGCTACTCTGTGTCTCTCTGCAGTATAGTGAAAGCCATTTAAGCTATATTACACTGTCTGTTAGTCTGTTAGGTGCCCTGAGCCCTGTCATAGCGACACTATGTGTGACGTCTCTCTACTATGTCGTGTATTTCCCAGTCTAAGTCTACTAAAAGGAAGCACAGTGCTGCTGCTCATGCAGCTGAAAATGATGTGAACCTAAGAAAGGACATTGAAGGATTGGAGGTGGTCCAGAGAAGGCAACAAAAATGATACATGGCCTTCAGGAAATCACCTATGAAGAGATGCTTGGGGCTCTGAAATTATACTCACTAGAAACTAGCAGGGAGAGGGGTGATATGATTGAGACCTTCAAATTCCTTAACGGCATCAACAAGGTGCCAGAAGCTCAGCTTTTTCCCAGGAATGTCAATTCTACCACAAGAGGGCACGAGTGGAAATTGAAGGGTGGAGTGTTTAAGAGGGACATCAGAAAGTATTACTTCTTAGAGAGGGTGGTGGAACCTTGGAATAGAGTACCTCCTGAGGTGGTGGCTGCAAAGTCAGTATCAAGCTTTAAGCATGCGTGGGACAAGTATTGGGAACAAACACATGGCACTGGCAAGGGCTAGTCTGGGTGTCTTGGAGGACAGAACACCGGTGCACAATAGGTCCTGGGATACCTCGCTTGGGCAGACTCAATGGACTACTGGTCCCCTTCTGCCATCATCATCTTTAATGTTTCTATCACTAATGAAGAACATAGTGACAATAATAACACCACCAGGAATGGCACTAAATGTCCTCCTGAACCAAAAAAGCATGTTAGCAATGAAACAAAAGTATAGTTTTGGAAAGAACTAACAGGAGTTACTCATAGAGGTACTGACATTTTGCCACATGTGCCAGAACACTTCTAGCTGCTGAAGCAGCATGCAAGAACAAGGAGGCATCCTCCTCAAATATAAGCTCAGATGCCGAGGCAGCGAATACTGATAAAGATGGTGGTGATAGTGAGGACTTGGAATGGGATAGCCCAGGCTATGTCCCACATGATGTCGACACTTCCAGTTCTTCTGAGTCTTGTGGTGATGAGGTCTGTAGGTTCAATGACGGGGTAGGAGAGGATGCTGCTATAGTACATGAGAGGCAAGTGCAGAAAAAAAAAATTATATGCAAAACGTAAGAATAACAAGATGAGCATGAATGAGAAAAATTCATGTGGACAAGGAAATGGCTGTGTAGAGGTTCCTGCAGGTCCATTGACTGTACAAGAAATAGTGCCAGACACCATAGTACAAAGCACAAAGGGTAAATCTGTAGTGTGGAATTTATTTTATACTGACCCTGCAGACAACTCTCGAGCTGTATGCAGTCTATGCAAAAAGAGTGTCAGTTGTGGTGGCAAAGCGCGTAATTTTGGAACATCAGTAATGATACGACATGCAAGGCAACACACCCAATTGAGTGGGGCATGGCTAGGGACAGTGTGGTTGGTATGAGCGGTAGTGGAGGTGGTGGCCATAGTGACAATGAACTGGAAGCAGGAACTGATATTGAATCACTTGATGTGTCTTTACAGTCTTCCCAGACAAACATAGATCGTTTTCTTCTCACACCGTCAAGTACTGCAAAATCCCACAGTAGTACTCCATGTGAAAAAGGTGTGATAAGTACCATCTCCCCCAAATTAAAAATATCTCATCACTCTTGTCAACTAATATTAAACGAAAGTGTTGCAAGGACATCAAAATTTACCCACAAACATCTAACATGCTAGCTGTTAAATAGAGCCATTGCAGAGGGAGCTAGAGAGCCATCTTCCAGGTTGGAAGCACTTCCACGAGCTTTCCCACACGAGGTGGTGAATATTGGGAGAAAGTGGAATTTAAAGTGATTTTATGAAAAAATGAACTTCAGAACTGGTTTCAGTAAGCTGTCCCGCATCGAACGATACCAAATTCATCATGGGAAGAACAAAGGCACAACAACAGGGAATGCAGAGACCTCTATTGCTCCAGCCTAACAAGGCTGCGGGCTCTTCAAGCAGTAATGGAGCTGGTGCCTCTGAACATTTGATGGAACCCCCTTGGCACATTATGCTTGAGTCCATGCGGGCCATGGACTCGAAAATTGAAAAAACTGCAAAAATTAGAGCAACATGATACTGCCATCCAGAACTTGTCTGGCACTGCTGTAGAGTCAGAGAAGTGTGTGGTGACTACCATGGCTGCCGTGGCAACTCTAACTAAAGAAAATGGCCAGCTTTGCGGGCGTATGGAGGCCCTTGAAAATGAGATTTGGGCAGGCAATGTCTGAATTGTGGGACTCCCTGAGGGCATCAAGGGGACATCTTTGCTTACTTATCTACTGGACTGGCTAAAACAATCTCCAGCTGGAAGCAGGATTCCCATGGGATGCCATCACAAAGGCCTATCGAGTTTTCCCTCGTGTTCCACAACAGATATCAACCAGCCATGTACTGTTCTTCTGAAATCGAGAGGCTCGGAGATCAGGGATGCATTAATTGCAGCAGCCAGAGTGGTGTATCCCTTGGAAATCAATGGGGCAGACATCAAGCTTTACCCAGACCTTTCAAACCAGACCTGAGACAAGCGCAAAAGTTTTGATGCGGTGTGCAGATGACTGAGAGGCCTCGGAATGATTCATTCCTTTTTGCTACCTGTCCGCCTGAGGATAGTCTACGGGGGGAAAACATAGCAGTTTACCAACCACAAGATGCTGGCCGCTGGGTGGAGCAGGTGGAGCAACAGTTCGCCGCCTGGTGAGAGCCAGCTGAACCCCAGAGTTCTGACTCTTGACCAATGAATCGGGGACTATAACAAATTGCTTGGACTGCATAGCATAACTCCCTAATGTTATAATGTTTCTATTGTTGGGATGGGTGTCAGAAGGGGAAACTCCCCCCTGTACACTACTTTTTTGATAAGGTATTCAAGGGCATAATTAAAAGAACTGTCTAGTTCACTTGTGGCTATGTTGATGGTTTATAGACCATATGGATTCTTGCAGTTTTTTTCTGCTAGTATGGGATTGTTGTACTTATTGTGCTCTGTAGTGGGGAATAATGCTTAATGGAGTACCTGAATCACAAGTTCTATAACATTGTGTAGAACCTACATCTGGTTACATGGGGTTCTGCATAATAGCTTTGAGATGTTATAAAACAATTTAAAAAATATTTGGAATTCTTGCCATACATGTAAGAAGAGGGGCAAGTGGAGGTGTGTTATTTTATTTATGTTTTCTCCCTAGTCAAGCAACAGGTTTCAACAGCAGTCTGTGTACTGTGTACTTAAATTTTGAAGTTCTCTCTACTGGACACACCTTTAAACACTGAAGAGGATAGCAATTTTCAGAACCTTTTGGGACTGTTATTTAATGGGACATAAGTCCAGGACTTCCCCCACCTTCTACTGCACAAGATTACATGGACTCAAACATACTAATTGCATACTTTATTTGTGATGTATTTGCAAGATGTCTATGCCGTGTATGAGAAATATGGATGTTAATTGTCTGATTATCCAGAAAATTAATAAACATAAAGTACAAAAAAAAAAATAGAGCCATTGCAGAGCTGTTGGCCGATTGTCAACTCCATTTTTTTGCCCAGAAAGGTTACCTGAAGTTCATGAACCAGACTGAACCATGGTACACCATTCTCTGTAGAACATACTTCTCAACAAAGGCTGTTCCACAGTTGTATGACTTGATGTGTAGTGTAGTCACTAAACAGTTGAAACGCTCTGAAATAAAGCAGGTTCACATAACAACAAACATATGGACCAGCAACCAAACAATTAACTACATGACTGTTACAGTTCATTGGGCAAGTATTTTGTATTTATTCTTTGGTAACTGGATAAGGCCCACTAGGCACAACTGCTTGTTTTCAGGGGCAACCCGGGAGCTTTGGGCTGGTTAAGTGACTTGCTCAGAGTCTCACAGTATGCAGGTAGAGGTTGTGGAAATGAAACCCAGGTATGCTGGCTGTACCAAGCTCATTCACAGCTTGTTACTCTAACCTCTGGCTGTACTGCCAAGTTTTCAGTCAGAAAGTAATAATCCCCACTCTACCGTAAGTAGTAGGAAGCAGGCTGTATTATGCGTCACCACTTTTGAAGAAAACTACACTGCTGTGAACATTTTGCAAGAGCTGCAAAATCAATTCCAGAAATCACTTACTCTGTATTCCTTATCTCCAGGGCTCATAGTATCGGATAATGGTGCCAACATAGTCAAGGCTGTTAGAAATGGCAGCTACCAACAGATACTTTGTTTTGCACATTGTTTAAATCTTCTCATCCATAATTTCTTAAATGGAAGCAGAAATGTTGGAAACCTGTTAGGTCTTGCTAGGAAAATATGTGGGCATTTCAGTCACTCTGTGAAACCACAAAAAATCCTGAAGGGGCTGCAGAGGTCAAACAACTTATCTTTGCATACATTAAAGCAGGAAGTTCCAACCTGCTGGAATTCAACATTTTTTGAAAGGCTTCTTGAACAGAAAAAAGCTGTACATGACTACACTATGCAGAATCAAATTGGGTAAAGTAGACATCATGTTCAGTTCCAGTAGCTGGACTCTAATGGTATCTTTGGTCACCTTATTGGAGCCACTTGAGGCTGCCGCATGTGATGTCAGTGTGGACAGTGCAACTCTAAGACAAATTCTTCCTCAAATCAGATTTCTTCACATTTTCCTTGATGACATAAAGAAAGACTTTTAGTCAAAAGATGACACCACTGCTGTTATGCTGTCAGATGACTTGAGTCTCAGACTGTTGACTGATCAGAGACTAAATGCCATGTTTAAGAATAACACCTGCATGTTGGCTATGTTGCTAGATCCCCACTTTAAGTGGAACATTGAAGCAATCCTTCTTGCAGGGGAAGACATTGTGTATTGGAGAGATTGTCTGCTACCCAAATGTGACAATGCCCTACAAACACCACTAACTGATGTACAGCAATCAAACCCTGCCGAAACATCACATTGCACATCTGGTGCAGACAACAGCACATCTATCAATTCTTCACAGTCAGCAGTATCTTCAGTGAAGGAAGGGACATCTACAGCTACTTTTTGGGCACCCTATGTTCAGGGTCAGAAAGGCAAATCACTTCTGAGTCACCTGCAACAACATGGACTGGCATCCCGCAATGAAAGTGCAGCTGGTTCATCTGACAGATAACCATTTCACGCTGCACAATGATCCTGGAGTACTTTGCAGACCACACTGTGATTGGTCTTGAAGAAGATCCATTACTCTATTGGAAACAAAAGAGAACAATATGGCCGGATCTAGCAAATCTTGCAATAGTGTACTTCAGTTGTCCACCTTCAAGTGTATATTCAGAACACATATTAAGTGCAGCTGGAGGAACAGTCACTGACCACAGAACTCTGCTAAGTCCTGCAAATATGGAACAGCTTACATTTCTCAAAATGGATGATGGCAATTTCACAATTGTAACAATCACTGAATTATGTGAATCTGACCCTGAACATAAGCAACAGCCTGCAAACAGTGGTACCAAATATAATGACTAGGTTATGTACGAAATGAATGGAACCATCACCATTGTCACCATGCTGACCAAATGTACCACACTAGTACTACTCTTAGTTTTCTTTTATCAGTCATCAGTTTATATTATGTAAGTTTGATCTATGCCCACCAAGCGTATAATTTCTGGAAACAGCAGCAGCCTCACTCAGAGTAGCTGCACCTCTCATATCCAGCTCATCAGTGCCCACCATGGGTATAATTTTTTAAAATAGCAGCAGGCTCAGTCACAGCAGCTACACTTCTCATACCTTCATCAGCAATGCCCGCCATGGGTATAATTTTTCAAATCAGCAGCAGGCTAAATCACAGCAGCTGCACCTCACGTACCTACTGTACCTCAGCAATGTCCGCTATGGGTATCATTTTTGAAAACAGCAGCAGGCTCGATCAGAGCAGCTGTGCCTCTTGTACCTACCTCCGCAATGCCCACCATGGGTCTAATTTTTGAAAACAGCAGCAGAAATATAGAAACATAGACTTTAATGGCAGATAAGGACTGATTTGCCCACCTAGTCTGCCCATTTCCCTACCTAATGGATAAGCTGCAGATCCTAGTTAACCAACAGCCTACTTCTTCCTACCCCCCCACTAGAATTGCCTTATGTCTGCCCCATGCATTCTTGAATTCCTCTACTGTTTTTGACCCCATGACCTCCTCTGGAAGGCTGTTCCATCCGTCCACCACCTTCTCTGTGAAAAAATACTTCCTCACATTGCCCCTGAACCATCCCCCTCTATCTTCACACACGTGCACTCCTAGCCATTTACAGAATAGCATCAACATATGCTTGGAGAAAGCTTTCTGGTAGCACAGTTGCACTCCCAAACCTAAATCACCCTATTCATGGCTACTCTATAAATACTTGTACTTTTGTTAATGCAAATGATTATATCAGCACCTCTTGAAATATTAATATGAATATTTGTTGTCCAGTTGTACATTCTAAAAGTCTAGTGGCTAATGTTTTCCTTAAGCCTTAGTGGGCACAACTTTAGCTCTCACTCTTTGTGGAGCGACAGCAGCCATCATCAAGTACTGAGTCAAATGGATGGTAACCCTTGTGTGACTAATGTCAAAACACAAAGTACAATAGATTTCCTAACATATTTATTTTTGAAGGGGGGTGGGGGTCCCTATTTTTATGTAAAATGGCAACCGTGTTAAATGTGGGAAGTCTAAATAATGATTAACATGAAAGGGGTGGGTCTTCACATGACTGAACCATCTGCCTGTTTTATTAACACATTTGTTGTAAAAAAGGTCTCTTTTTCTGTCAGTCCTAGCTTTTGTATCAGCCACTCACTCAGGTAATAAAGTTACCATTACTAGATTTTCTGTAGACTGTTGAAGAATGTTGTGCATATTCTGCACAGTTCTGCCTTCCAATAAAAGCTGTTCCTGCCCCACACCACCATTGAGCTCAGATTTCCTTATAATGATCCGTATAACGCCTACTGCAGACTGGCAATACAAGTTATTTCTAAAGTTTGTATGGTGACCTGTATCTTCAAGTGTGTGCATAGCTCTCAAGGGCTATGTTTTTTGCATGGTGCTATGTATTTTAAATCCAAATGTACCCCTGCTCTGTGAAAATTTACTGTTATTTCTTATAATGTTGGACCTATAGCTGGACACAAACTGGTAAAAAAATTAAACTAACCTCGATAGAAACTGTTCTCATCATCACTAACCATATGGTGCCACTATTCTACAACATATTATTCTATAAATTAAAAATGGGCTATACATTCTGTCCATTTGCTTCACATTTTAAATGCTGCTGCTGCTGACTTCAGTTCTGCAGCCACTTGGAGTACTGTTCACACATTCAGTAAATGTTACAGTCTGGACATCGTCACTTGTAGATGTGACAGCTTGGGTCTTACTGTCTTGTAAGGCATTCTGTCACAGAGTCATACTGATCCTTCCTGTCTCCCTCAGGGCCTATTGCACTGCTTGTGAATCATTCCAGTGGTGTGGCTTAATGGAGGGAGATGCCCTTGAAGAAGTTACTTACTGTAATAATAGATCTTCAAGAGAATCTTCTCCATAGACCCACATCTCATGCTCCCATCTTATACCTTCTGTACTCAGGTTGTTTTACTGGAAGTACTGCCTGCTCTCACATCCTCTGTACACTTATTTTGTTTTGTTTTTCCCTGTTCCAGCTGGTTTGATAATCCTCTGAGCACATTGTGGGGGGGGGGGGGGGGGACTGAGGAATGTTGGGGACAACCATGCATATAAGCTACACCAGTGTGGGCATCCCCAGTTGACAAAAGTTTCCAAATGGTCCTGATGCCAGTGGCTTACAGATCCAGGGGTGTGGCTCAATGGAAGAGAGTCTCTGAAAGATCTGCTGATACGGTAAGTAACTGCACTTTCCCTAGGTTGTCTATAGGTACAATTGGAAGGAGTTTATACTCATACTTCACAATCCATTAGGATCTCTGTAAATGTGCCCCAGATAATGAGTTAGTGCTATACAGTTAACTAGAGGGAGACTACCACCGCCCTGTGGAAAAACACTTAACAGGGTTTTTAAACCCTACTGATACTGTCTCCAGTATGGCTGTACCCCAGATAAAATGTTGCTAGGCTCTCTCTGTATACTCAACAACAGTCCAGAGTGCAACAGATACACCATACCACCCTAGATGTCCTCGGCCCTCCACTTACACTACCCTGTCACCTGAGTTGAATAACTACAAATCTCTGGTTTAACCCCTACACAGCCTAGACAGGTTTTATATCATGTTTCCCCATGTACCTATTGTAAGCACCCCCAAGTATGGGTGCTTACTATTAGGCCTTGCTCTTCCCCTTTTCCATTTTTTGGCTGTGGGGTTTCTGGCACACCTGCAGGTCGGATGGGGCTGTAACTCCCGGCATGGGTATTTATGGGAGGTTTTGGTGCATTTTATGGGAGAGAGAGACAGACGGGAGAAGCCTTGGTGAGTTTAGGAAGGGGCAGCCTGCGCTGTCCCCAGCCCAGCCAGGATTCTTATTCGGGAGGCGTGTCTAGGTATGCTGGGAACCAGCCATGGGGCGTAGGCCAAGATGAGAGATGCAGCCATTCCAAAGGATGGGGATAGTCAAATCCTGTAGTCAACACTTCGTCAAGAGGATGACCTGTAGGACCGCATCAGTGTGGGCTCGCCACCAATTTCATTGGGAGCCATAGTCCGTGGAGTGCAGGGAGGACTCGCTATGTGAGCTGCAGCACTGGGTGGGTGGGTGGGTGGAGGGGCAGTCTGGAGGAAATCTAGGCTGGGGTCCTGCTGTTGGAACAATGTGGTGGTGAGAGCCCGTGCTGGTAGTGGTGGCAGCCTGCCTTTCACTTTCTAGTGTGGCACTGCAGCAGTACCAGAGGGTTGTGGACCAGAAGATTTTTTGGGTTCGGCTCCGGTGCATTTCTGAGATTGCCAGGGCCTGTGCTGAGCTGCACTGGAATGCTCAGAGCCAGGTGCCCCTGAAGAAATAAGAGGCTTGGTATGTGAGAAAGATATTCAGTAGATGTGGAATCTGCAGGATCCAAAAGAATTTGAGCCTGCATTCTTTGTGTGCTGCTGCCATCAATCAGAGGCATTACTCAGCTCCGAAGAATTACCTTTGTCTGATCTGACCAGATCACTAAGTAATGTGCCACGGCCTTGTATCACTGAACCGCTGCTACCTCAATGTCATGCTGCTTGTTCCCCCTGCTCCATGGAGTGGACGTTTTACTGCTTTCTGAAGAAATAAATCTTTTTCTATTTGTTGCATTCTCGGTGTGAAAGCGGATAAGGATATGGGACTGGATGGGATACATTTCAAGGTACTGAGGGAGCTCAGGGAAGTGCAAGCTACTCCACTAACAGCCTTGTGCAACAGCTAACTGGAAACAAAATTGGTTCCAGAGTACTGGAGAAGGGCTGACATGGTCCCTCTGCATAAGAGTGGAATCAGGGAGGCATCTAGCAATTACAGGCCAGTCAGTCTAACTTCAGTTGTGGGGAAACTAATGGAAACCCTGCTAAAGGAGAGACATGTAGATTACCTTGAAGCCAAAGGGCTATGGGATCTCAAGCAGCACAGGTTCATGGGGTGGGGTGGATGATGCCAAACAAAGCTTACATGTTTGTTTGACGGGGTAACCAGAGAAATAGAGTAAGGGAGGGCAGTGGATGTAGCCTATCTAGATTTTAGCAAGGTGTTCAACACTCTGCTGCACAGAAGGCTGACTAGGAAGCTAACCAATTTAGGGGTGGGGGCCAAAATGGTAAACTGAGTTCTCAACTGGCTGCCAGATAGGAGGCAGAAGGTACTGGTAAATGGCATGCACTCTAAGGATTAGGGGATGACCAGCAAGGAGCTGCAGGATTCAGTGTGGGGACCAGTCCTCTTCAATATCTTCATAGGGGACATTAGAGAGGAACTGGAAGGGAAGGTCTCTCGTTTTTCAGATGACACTAAGATCTGCAGTAGAGTGGACACCCATGAGGGAGTGGAAACATTGCACAGGGATCTAGGAAAACCAGTGGCGTGGTTGATGGCATGGCAGTTGGGGTTTGATGCCAAAAAGTGAAAAAAATCCTGTACCTAGGGCACAAAATCCCTGGTGCTGAGCATAGAATGTGGGGGTGAAGTTGGCAGTCGCTAGGTAGGAGCGTTAACTTGGGGTTAATATTTCATTATAAATCACAGCATCATTCTTAGCCAAACAGGACTGCTCATTTCTAAACATTCCAAGTATTGTTATAACCATAAGAGGGTGCCTCATGCAAACAGGTCTAAAATTCTGAAGTTCTAAGTTCAGTTTGCACAGTCCATGTCCCAGAAAGGGGATTCTCCAATATTCTGCAAAGTAAAACATATTGATACATTCAAATTTAATTTTCTTAAAGAAAGGTCTTTAACATGAATTATAATATGTTTGTATGTACAGTTCCTCTGCCTGTTATGGTCATAAGAGTTTCTTCTCAAGTCCTTTGTGTGCCAGAACTGCAAACCTTCACTTCGCACATCTCTCATCTGAAGAACTCAAGAATGCACTCTTATAGCCATAAGAGACACAGTAACTGTACATATAAACATATAGAAGACCTCAAGGTGGCAACACAGTATTACAAAGTCAAGGTCAGGGCTAGTGGGATGCTGGGATGCATAGGGAGGGGTGTCACCTGCAGGAGATCCGAACCTGGATCTGCCAGCCACAGAGGCAGTGACCGTAACCAGTACACCAGACAGCTGGCTCAGAATTGGCCCAACAAACAAACCCCTATATAAGCAGGGACAAAATGGAAAGCCGGCACCTACACAATACAGTCATTCAAGCCTAACACAGCCTAAGAACTTGCATTGTACTCACAGATAGTGCTGTAATTATCCCAATAAGTGCTGTCCAGACCTGGATATCAAGAATAAAATTCAGCTTTTAATTGTTCCTTCTTAAAAGTTCATCCATTTACATCCAGCATATTCGTAGAGGCAATTCAAGTATACAGCAATTTCAATAAAGAACTCCTCCACCAGTAACCACAACCTGTCCCCAATGTGTTTCACTCAAAAGTGAGCATTTTCAAGAGCAAACCAAACCCCTATATACTCTATAAAATACGTACTCCATGAGAAACAAAGGCGCTGAACTTACAATGCACTATTAAGAGCACATAGCTGATTTTACACTCACTATTTTGATGTCACCCAAATTGACTTGCTGAAAATGACTCGCTATATTCACAGGACACCCCTCCCCAATCCAGGAGAGGAGAGCTGCCTGACGTCCACTTTATCCACTCCCAGCCCTCCCCCCCGGTGGACCCCTGGCAACCTGTGCTCATTCCTGAACACGAGTCACCAGCGTGGTGAGAGGTAAAAGGTTTGGCACCTCATCCCTCTGCACCACTGAACTGGCCCCTTCCCAGAAGTTCTAACAGTACACAGTAGGGGGAGGCAAGGAAGCAGAACATTTTCTAGTTCAATGATTGGTTAAAACGGTGGTGCGCTGAAGAGGAATTCTGCTTCCTGGGAGACTGGGTACCTTTTTGTGGGACAAAGGCACATTTAAACCAAATGGCCTTCATCCCGTGGGGGAGGGAGCTGGGGCACTGGAACAGAAGTGTGAGGCTTTTATCTTAAGACAGTTTAACTAGTTGGGGGAGGCTGGAGCTAGGGGCTCTTTGTTGACTGTGGACTTTCCTGGTTTACTGGTAACCCCTATTTAACTTATAGAGCATTTGTACTTTTTGTACTGTGGATGGATTTTTCACTATCAATTTTGACTTGGTAAGCCGTCTTCGTCACGTTGCTCCAAGGAGCTCTTTCATCTCACAGCTGGATCTCCTGGTGGTGCTGCCTTGAGTTTTTCCTGTTCTCTTCGCAAACCCAGCCTCCTGGAGTCTATAGATTGGAGTTTGTCTCCCAACCCCTGGAGTGCCAGAATATCAAGTTGGCTACGGTCAAGGTGCAGCAGTGCAGTTGAGGAGCAATAGGTTACTGGATTTCTGGTCAAAGGAATAGGAAGCTGGAGCTTCAGACTAAAACGTGAACAGAAAAAAGAAAAACAAAACACTGAGGCCAATAGAGTGAGAGGTGAGACAGAATAGACTAGATAAGCAAACTGAAACTGGTAATAGTAATATTAAAGGGAACACAAGTGTAGAAGAAAATATAGAGGAAAAAAGAACAATTAACAGTAGCTCTGAAAACCAAACACACAGTATAGAATAGACTACAGAGGCAATATGTGGGAGTTATAAAGTAACAAAATGTATATTAGTTACATAGATACATAGATGTAGTTGGCAGATAAGGGCCATTGGCCCACCCAGTCTGCCCATAAATGCTAGAATCTTTGCTTCTTTAAGCTTTCCTAGAACCAGGTTGTACCCCTTCCCTCGACTACCAATATCCCCCTATGCCCCCTAGTTAAGCAATAAGACATGACAAGGGGTGCATTATAGTGGGACAGTGGCCCTCCTCGTCAGGCGGGTTGAAGCATGAGGCAAAGCCGAGTGCTTCCACCAACCATGAATGGCCATTAGCCCACCATAATGCACACCCTGGAGTGCCTTACTAAATAGGTCCTTTTTAGTAAATTGTATGCATTTTCTAAACATATTCTTGTTAAGCTACTTTCAGCTGGGCTGTTCTGCTGGAATAACAGCCCAGCTGAAAGTACCTCTTGGTCAGTGAAGAGCCAGCATTCTTTCTACCTATTTCATAATATATATTTGTACATATTGGTAGATGTTAATAGATGGTCGCTGACTAAATTGGGCTACGCCCATCTCACTGCCCCAATTCTCCATTTCTTCAATCTTTCCATTACATCTGCTACTGTGCCGTCCTGCTGGAAATCAGCACATATCCTCCCTCTATTTAAATCTGGTGACCCATGCGATGTAAACAACTATAGGCCTATCTCCATATTGCCTATCCTTTCTAAAGTTCTCGAAAAACTGATCCATATTCAGTTAAAATCTCACTTGGAAACCTTCTCTCTCATTAACCCAGCTCAATCTGGCTTCCGGGCTAATCATAGCACAATCACTGCACTAGCAAAAGTAACCAATGATTGGATCTCTGCTATAGATGCTAAGAAGGTAACTGGTGCAGTCTTTTTGGACCTCAGCAAAGCTTTTGATACTGTTGATCACAAACTATTAGTCAATTGCCTTGCAAAGTTGGGTGCCACATACCATACCACCCAGTGGTTCTCTAGCTACCTAACTGGAAGATTCCAAAAAGTAAAGGCGGAAGGCTTTTTTTCTGCTGCCTTGCCAGTTGCAAGAGGAGTCCCCCAAGGATCCATCTTAGGCCCTATCTTGTTTTCTCTGTACATTAATGACTTAGATGCTAACATATCTACGTCCAATCTGCACTTTTTTGCAGATGATACTGTGTTGTATACTTCTGGCTCATCGTTATCTGAAGTCAAGGGAGTGCTTCAAGCGGACTTCGCACAACTTGAGCATAATCTAATAAAAGCAAAGCTTCTGCTCAATGCTAAAAGACTAAGCGATGATATTCTCCAGCAGTGCTGTCTCAGGCCCCCAATACCCTTGCCCAAGACTTCATTGTCATCACGCTAAGCGAGCCTCTGGAAGTTGTAACCAAATTTAAATATCTAGGTATCTGGATCGACAATAAATTATCTTTCAATGACCACGTCGAAGATGTCTCTAGAAGGTTAAAAGCAAGGTTAGGTTTCTTCTACAGAAATAGGCCCCTTTTCCCCCTTGAAACTCGAAACAAGCTTGTACAGGCCACTTTTCTCCCCCTACTCGACTATGGCGATGTAATCTATTCCTCCACCACTCTTGCAAATCTAAGTAAACTGGACATCCTTTATCACCGTGTGTTACGGTTCATTACCAACTCCCCTTACCGTTCGCACCACTGTGACTTATATGCAGCTGTTGGTTGGACATCCCTTACTACTAGACGCCTGCTCCATGCTGGGCTATGGACTCTTAAACTGCTCCTGCAGAAATTGCCAAGCTATCTCTCTTCCCTTATTAGTATCTCACATAGTGCATACTCGTTAAGAAAATCTGACTTTATTATGCTTGACATACCAAGGACGCTGGACTTCCTTTGGTAAACATGCTATGCATATGCCCTTCCTCCATTTGGAACCAATTACAAACCGTACTGAAACTAACTAGCACAGTTTCAATAAACTTCTACAAATCGCTAAGTTCAGCCAAAATAAAAGACACCTGTAACTGTCATTAAGTCTCTTCCTTCCCCATGTGTGCCATATTTATCCACTGGTAAGGTATAATTGATTTGTCATATTAACTGCTTTCCCTTCCCCTTCTACTCCTGGCTTTATCTTTGCTTACGCTCCACTGCTACTCTATCAAATCACTCCTCCCCCCCATATCAGTTGTAGACTGTTGTTTGTTCTAGCTGCCAAAATACTGTATATGTATTGCACACACCAGTCATCATGTTTCATTTATCAGTATGCAACCTGTAAGTAGCTTCCCTGTCTCATATCAATGTTTACCACCTGCGGTCGCCCTATGTGGTACCCTAGTATGTATATCCAGCCTGTATCATGTAACGTGCATTTCATGTATATACTGCTATTACCTATCTGTATTTGTACTTTAAGTGTTTATGTCACAGGACCTCCTTGTGAATGAGCTTGCTCAATGGAGTTTTCCTGCAATAAACTTGAACTTGAACTAAATTAATACTACTTAGACACTGTGGCATCTAGTTTATTTGTTGGGTGCACAGCTTTTGGCTATGCTAGATTAGATTTTCTACATTTTTATCCTAATTTTTAAAGTCTTTTTTTTTTTTGTGCATTAGGAACTTTTAAAATTCCCATGCTGAATATACCCCACATCATCTGACTGGCCAATAAAAATTCACACCCTTGGCACTCCACCTTACTCTCAGAAAACCAGTTGGTGACTGCAGCAGTTGAGTTAAGACACAGTGGCCCGGATATTCAAACTGTGCCAGGCTGTGGTGAAAGCCTGGGCGCAGCTCAACTTTGTTGTACAGGGGTGTAGCCTGGGCAATATTCAACAGAGCTGCGCTATGGTGCAGCAGCTTTGAATATCACATCCTGGCCACCCCCACTGTGCATGGCGCAGTGGCACTGCACCAGCGAAAGTGGCCAGAGTGGAGCATGGAGATGCACTAGCGCAAGTGCCATTGCACCATGCACAGCACCTGCGATATTCAAAAGGGGACTTACAAATGGGACCATAATTTATGCAAGGCTCACATGGGGCTATTTGCATGTCATTATGGCCCCATTTGCATCCCATTAGCATGCAGGTGCACCGATCCCCGACGACTTGTGCCTGGCGCCCTGCCAGGTAGCAGCTGTCGGAGACCGACGCCCCCTGCAGCCCAATCACGGGCATTTGTCTAAAAAAAAACCCCCCTCTAATATCCCTGGTGGTCCAGTGGACCCCTATGCGCCCAATCGTGGGCATCGGTGTAAACCCCTCCATCCAGTATCCCTGGTGGTCGATGGACGCCTCTGCCTAATCAGCGGGCATCTTTAAAACATAGAACAGTCCTATTACCCTGGTGGTCTAGTGTGCCCCCTCCCCACCTGCCCACTGAGCCCCACCGCCCCTCCCCGTCAGCGGCGGGCAGCAGCACCACCCGCCTGCCACCCGCCTGCCACCCCGCCCTGCGCTGACCCCAACAGCTCGGTAGGGCTGCACACCCGATGAGTTCCTGGCGTGAGCCAATGAGGCGTGCAACCTCTATACCCGATACTACTCAGTCCAGATATGTGAATGAATTCATTTCACATATCTGGACTGTGCTCTGATATGGGCTGCGCCCATTGGCTCGCGCTGTGAGCAATGGGCGTGCAGCCCTACTGAGCTTCGTCAATCGGCAGAGTGGAGGGCAGTAGGCAGTAAGTGCCTGCCACCCACGCGCTGGAGGGGGTGGGGCGGTGGGGAACTCAGTGGGCAGGTGGGAGGGTACACTGAACCACCAGGGTAATGAGACATTCTATGTTTTAAAGATGCCCGCGATCAGGCAGAGTGCGGTCCACTGACCACCAGGGATATTGGATGGGGTGTCTTTACATGGATGCCGCGATGGGGCATGGGGGCGCCGCCAGTGCGGCAGGAACTGGGGTGCCACCCACAGGTGGCAGCTGCCGTGTTGCACCTTGCAATGCGGCGCTCACCTATGGTGGCCATCATTGTTCCTTTTGAGGCTTAACTTTGTGCAGGCGCAGGTAGGGTTGCGCATGCATGACACATCCGGGCTGAATATCGGGCTGTGCAGAGTATGCCAGACACCCCACCTGTGCCTGCATGCATTAATGATGCGCTCCGGCACATTGGGATTTGTGCGGTGCACTTTTCCCTTTTGAATATCATGCCGGGGCGCATCAGTGGGTTGTGCATGGCGCAACACTGTTGCGCCATGCGCAACCCTTTTGAATATCTGGGCCAGTGAGCTTTGCTGAAGATCATATAACATTTGCCCAAACAGACCCCCCGTTACCATGAGAAACACACCACACCATCATGAATTTTGTATTAAAAAGTTGTAGTTTTATTTAACTTTAGTAATTAGCAATAGATCTACAAAAAACACCAACATTGTTGTCAATATCAGTATATGCATATATACAATAATATATCAAAGGTATAGACACAAGCACATTAAGACCTCTGGGGCAGCAAATTCATGTCCACTTTAGTTTGACCCTAAGCTTTCCGCATCTTACCTACCAGGGAACTTTGGCCTATAGGTTTGACAGACCTGCCTGGGGCCATGTCTCTCCACTGGACAGTCCTCCTTTCTAGCCAGATTATGGGATGTTGATGACCTTTGCCAATGAGCATGCCCGCCCAGAGAAGTACTCCCTGCCTACAAGTTGTGTCCCCCCTTGTGTTTCGGTGCATGCCCCAATTGGGTGACCGGCCTATTTCCTTGAAGTGTACCTACCCAGGGTCATGCCTCTGGCCTGCTGCCACCCAATCCCAACTTGATTTGAATCTTGCCTAGAACAATTTCTTTTTAAGGTGGGCCAGTTAAGCAATATACCATGACAGGATGTGGGTTATGGCAGGATTTACCACGTCTGGTGTGCTTTGGTCACAAGGATGCAGGCTGAGTGAGTAAACCACACCAGAAGTGGTAAATCCTGTCATGACCTACACCCTGGAGTGGTTTATTGCGATTATACAATGCTCTTCTTCCTTTTTAGGAGCTAAAAAAATAAATAAAAAGTTTTTTTTTGGGGGGGGGCATTTATATTCAATTTTATTGCATTTATTACTGCGCCGGAAAAAATAATGCTGGTTGCTATGGCTGCAGTGTGCTGATCCCAATACAGTTTTATATGTAAGCAGCTGCATGTGATGTTTTTTTGTTTTTTGTTTAAGGGAGGGGCCTTGCAGTGGTTGGCTGTTTGTTTGCAAATCATGGTCCAATCCACTGAATGCCACCATTTTTCTCCTGAACCGATAAGCAACTTGAATGAACCACGCAGAGCGTAACTACTGATAGCGCGGTTCATCATGTGGTACCTCATTGCTTAAAATCGACAATCTGAGGAACGTCATGACTCGGGGGCAATTTCTTTTCTGCTTTTTTTCAGTTTTCTTTTTAAGTATGCAGCACTTTTTTATGGTTATGGGCAATCCTGAGAGGGAGAGCGGGACCACACTCAGTGAAAGAGTCGGGTAGTGAATGGCAGTGGAGCCGAATCAGAAAGCGACCGCAAAGTGCAGAGATGTGTGGCTACATATTTTAAATGTGGAGCAGTGGCCAGTGACAGAGAACAGATGGAGTGAGTCCAGGCAGTGAGTGTTTAGAAGGTAGGATTCAGTGACGGTTTACTACGGAGCTGCTGCTTGCCAGCTGTAGGGAACGTGGTTACTGAGCGCAGACAGTATGACACAGGTGAGGCATTTGCGAGGGGTCACTGAGGAACTGCAGTAAAGACAAAAAAAAATTGCTACAGGAGAAAAATAAATGGTGTTTCTGTTTGCAGTCAGTTTAATACTGAAGCATCTCTTGCTCCAAGCAAGCTGTTCGGTGGGTTGTAGCAGGAGTTGCCGTTAGCGGTGATATAAGACAGCAGGACATTTGTTTTGATTTCAGGGGTCACATTGATTCTTTTTGGCAGATTCGGCTGATTGGCACTTTTACCCATTGGTATATCGCAGGATTTATCACGGGTAAAAGATGCCAGTCAGCCAATCAGGTTGCAGGATTTGTAAGACCCATTGTATAAAAACAAATTTATCACCATTTACAAATTGCTTAGCACTCACATGGCACATTTTTCCCACCAATGTCCCAGGGGTCTTCCTCTACCCTTGTAAGATGATCTCACACAAATCCTGCAGTGCCGTGTTATAGATATTGTTACCAATTTTTGACAAATGCACCCCATCTTTATTGCAGGGACACTGCGCGCTCCTCCCCATTGCTGTCATGGAATGATCTGAGACCACGCCACAGGCATCAAGGAATGATCTGAGACCATGCCACAAGCATCCAGGGTAGGGGTTTCCTCAGGTGGACCAAGTCCTTCTTGATTTCCTCAGTCATTTTGGGGGTTGCCAGGGTGACCAATATTTCCCCCGCCCAAATGCATTGCCACGGTCATGGGTGGCTGCTTGTGGAGCCCCAACCTATATATTGCCCCATCAGTTGTCCCCACCTCATGCTCCCTTTTCTAGCCCAATGTATGATGGCCTGCTGTTCCGATATTCCCAGCTGTGTGCCATAAGGCTGAACTTCCACCCTCTTTTGAGCTTCCTTCACATAGGAATAGCCAATAATCCATATCTTTGGGGTCACAACCCGTGCATCTGAAAAAACAAACAAACAGCATGAGTGGACTGCCTAGGTTAATTTGTACCTCTTTTTTCTTTCTATGCTGGCCCCACAGCTGACCAGTCCATCAGTTCCTTATGTCCAAAGTTCCAGCCTAAGGCCTGATGTATTTCTTGTAGGCACTGGGGCCCAGATATTCAAAAGAGTTGCACATGGCACAACAGTGTTGCGCCATCACCGCAACCACTAATCTTGCCCAAGCGCCAATAGTCAAATAGGATCGCCTGGCACAAATCCGATGTGCCAGAGTGCATCAGCAATGTATGCAGGTGCAGGTGGGGAGGGCGTGCCCATGCATACTCTGCACAGCCCGATATTCAGCCTGGGATGTGCGGAGCCATGCATGCGCAACCCCTACTTGCGCCACACAAAGTTGAGCAAAAAAAAAGAGAAGCAACGGCCACCCACCCACAGGTGAGCAGCCGTGTTGCAGGGCGCAACATGGCAGCTGGCCACCTGAGCTCCAGCTGCACCTCCGTGGTGGCGCCCCCCCATGCCCGGATCGCGGGCATTGGTGTCTAAAAATAGAATCCAATATCCCTGGTGTTCCAGTGGACCGCTGTCAGCCCAATCGCGGGCCTGAGTAAAATGATAAAGTCTCCTATATCCCTGGTGGTCCAGTGGACCGCTGTCTGCCCAATCGCGAGCTGAAGTAAAAAATAAAAGAATCCTATATCCCTGGTGTTCCAGTAGACCGCTGTCAGCCCAATCGCGGGCCTGAGTAAAATGGTAAAGTCTCCTATGTCCCTGGTGATCCAGTGGACCACTGTCTGCCCTATCACAAGCTGAAGTTAAAAATAAAAGAATCCTATATCCCTGGTAGTCCAGTGGACTGCTGTCTGCCCGATCGCGAGCTGAAGTAAAAAATAAAAGAATCCTATATCCCTGGCGGTCCAGTGGACCGATGTCTGCCCGATCGCGGGCTTAAGTAAAATATTACTGACTCCCATATCCCTGGTGGTCCAGCGGACCCCTCCCCTCGCCCACTGAGTCCCACCCAGCTCCCCAGTCAGCGGGAGGCAGCACCCACCGCCTGCCCCGCCCCCTGACACCGTCCGTCAGGGCCTATACGCCCATTGGTCCTGGCGTGGCCAATGGGCGTGCAACTAAACTACACATTCCAGATATATATGAATGGATTCCATTCATCTCTGGAATATATAATATCAAACTGCACAACCATTAGCTCACGCTGTGACCAATGGGCATATAGCCTGCCCGGTGTCAGTCGGGCGACAGGCGGCAGGGCAGCAGCGGGTGGGTGCTGCACCACCGCCAACAGGGGGGGCGGGCAGTTGGGATCACTGGGCGGGGAGGGGGTCCGCTGAACCACCAGGAATATGGGGAGTCAGTAATTTTACTAGCCCACAATCAGGCAGATATCGGTCCACTGACCACCAGGGATATAGGAGTCTTTATTTTTACTTTGGCTCACGATCAGGCAGACAGCGGTCTACTGGGCCACCAGGGATATAGGAATCGGTTGTTATTTTACTGAAGCCCACGATAGGGCTGACAGCGGTCCACTGGACCACCAGGGATATAGGAGTTTTTATTTATTTTACTAATGCCTGCGATCGGGCTGTGGGGCACATTGCCACGCTGCAGCGGGCGTTAGTTCCTGACGGCTGCTGCCTGACAGTGCGCCAGGCGCAAGTCGTCGGGGATCGGTGCACCTGCATGCAAATGGGGCCATAATGACATGCAAATGGCCCCATTTGTGCCTTGCATACATTATGGCTCCATTTGCATGTAAACTTTTGAATATTGCGCTTGTTGTGCCTAGCACAATGGAACTTGCACTAGCGTATCCCCTTGCTCCACTCTGGCCACTGGCTCTGGCGCTGTGCCACTATGCCATGCGCACTGCAGGTGGCCAGGGTGCGATATTCAATGTTGCTGAGCCATGGTGCAGCTCTGTTGAATATCACCCAGTCCACACCCCTACGCAGCCAAGTTGAGCTGCGCCCAGGCTTGCGCCACAGCCTGGCGCAGTTTGAATATCTGGGCCTGGATGCCCATCTGCCTCCCCTTTTATTTTCTCTTCCTTCATTCCTAACCTGGCAGCTTCCATTGCCATGCCAATCAGGAATGAGTGCATGTTGAATGCCCTCACATCCTTGCCAGCCATTCATAAGCCCTTCCAGAAGGATGGCTGCAAATTGTTGCCTCATGACTGCCTTTCCATCGCCATGCACGAAGAAGTGTCCCTCCCTTCAGGACCTCGCCACCATGTACTTGTGCATCAGTGCCCATGAACGTATGTCACCCACTTCAGCCCTATGCAGGGTTATGAGGGTTGGTGGTCCGCATTGGTTCTTCTTGGACCTCTGAAGCAGGAAGCATATTCTGTCCTGCAATACCATGGTGTCGCTAGACTGGAGGTTGACATTCACATCGGCCACATTAGACTCGGGCACCAGCTCTGATACTTGAAAGGCCCCCTATGACGCATACAAACATAGTGCTCTGAACAGCTGAGTTTCATAACTCAAGCTGCAGGTTATACTTCATGCCCTTAACAAGTCGGATAGGTCTTGAAGGTCTATGGGCTTCCTGCTGTCCTGTGTTTTTCCTTAGATCTAGTCCACCCATCTAACATAGTTTTGGTTGTAAAAGTGCCAGTTGGATCTGGAAAACCATGGGCTTTATGCAAAAAGGCAATTCCTGCCAATTGTGAGCATATTGCTGTTGCGGTCCTGCCTAAATGTATCAAATAGAAGACATATTCCTGGACCTGTTTCTGCACTTCATGCAGCACCACACTTACCCCATGTCCATAGAAGTCAAGAAAAGCTGAGAAGCTACCTTCATATTTTTAGCATGTTGGGCAACAGAGAGCTGTACCAGTTGTAGTGTTCTTGCTTCCCCAGCTGCCATACTGCTTCCAGTATCTGCGTGGGTGATGGGTCCACATTTGGTGCCAGCTACCTGAATAGTTTGAACTGTAAACAAGAGAAGACATCAGTGATAAGATTTTTTTTGCCCAGTAAATGTTGAGCTCTAAAACTGATATTTTTCCAGAGACAACATATAACAATTACCCATAGCATCTTCAAATGTGGAGGTCTGTGAATTAATTATGTCCACTACAGCTCTGTTGTCCGTGTGGAATAACACATACCAGTTTTCCAGCCTGGACCCCCACACCCTTACCACTATCCTAATGGGTAACAGCTCCAGAAGTTTAATATTCTTTGTGAGTCCCTGGTCAACCCATTGCTGCGGCCACTATCTGGCAAACCATGAGTCCTGAAAAAAGGCTCCAAAATCCAGTCCACCCAAAGCATCTGTAACCAGATCCAAATACCTATGTTCCCCCAGTTTGTTCTGCCACATAACCACCCCATTGAAGTCTTGCAAAAACAGTTCCCACACTCTTAGATCGGCTGTCATTCTTTACGAGACCCTACCATGATGGAATGGCCTCATGAGGCCACCTATTGCGGCAACCAATCTCCTTGGGAATGGTCTCTTGACAACCCAGCATGCAAAGTACAGATGCCCCATTACAGACTGTAACTGAAGTAGGGTAACTTTGTTTGCTCCTAACATGTTACCCACCAACTGTCTTAGGGTCGTGACTGTGTCCTAAGGCAGCCAGGAGACCATGCATATGGAATCTAGCTCAATTCCCAGTTAAGAGAGGCATGTAGTGGGGCCCTCTGTCTTCTTCAGGGTTAGCGGCACCCCAAAGTGTTTCATGAGTGTACAAAACCATTCCAGAGTGTCTAGGGACTTACCTTTCCCACTGAGCCCTGCAAATAAAAAAAACATCTAGATAATGTATAATGTTGTCATTCCCCATGTATAATTTGATGGACCACTCCAAAAAGGATACGAATGCCTCAAAATCTGCACAGCTTACTGAGTACCCCATGGGCATGGCCTTGCCGATGTACCATCGTCCCTGAATCATGAAACCCAATGGCTCGAAATCTCTTGGTCTTACAGGAAGAAGGCAGAAAGTGGACTTGATGTCACTTTTTGCCATTAAGATGCTGGGACCTAAATTGCAGACCAACTCTACAGCCACATTGAATGATACGTAACTGATCGAGCTGTCCTCTGACACTATAAGGTCACTGACTGATGTTCTCGTGAGGTAAGACAAGTGGTGTATCAATCAATATTCACCAGGTGTCTTCTTGGGCACTATTCCTAGCAGGGATACTCTGAGGTTTGGAAGTGGTGGTCTATCAAAGGGACCCACAACTGTTTCAGCCTCCACTTCATTTCTAATCTTTCACTCCAGCATCTCTGGGAGGGACACAGCTGATTTGAGGTTGCAAGCTGTGATAGCTATGCATGGACCCTTGTGTGGAATCTCAAAGCCTTTGCCAAAGCCATTGGTCAAAAATTGTGCCACCTTGTGGTCAGGGTATCATAAAAGCCAAAGGTTAAGGTTACCGAACTGTACTGGCGAGTTAGCCAGATTTTCCAGCCCCATGCTTTTTTTGTCTCCACTGGCTGACTCCAGACCCTGCTGTCTGGATGAGAACCCCCTGCACTTGGCAACTCTGTGGTCACCTCCACAGTTTTTGTATACATGGCTGAACTTACAAAAGGAGGGAAAACACTGGCCCTTATAGTTGTAACAAGCCCTTTTACCTCGCCTCTTATGATCCTTCTTTTTGTCTCTGGAGACTTGCCTTGTGATGGCGTGCCCCATTGTCTGTATATGTGACTACACTGGGTCTCTCTCAAGTCATGTACTGGGCCTATAGATCCAGGTGCATACTTTTACATGTCTGGTTGGGCTGCCACACCATTTTTAAATGGAATTGCTCATCACACTTAAGCCAATCATATCTGTCTAAGGATAAATGAGCAAATTTGATGGTTTCCCAGTATTTAAGCAAGATCAACCCATTTCTCTGGGTATTTCATTCTGTATATGGACATAAATATGTCAAAAAGCCACTGCCCAATTCTCAAACGTATAGGGGACTTTGGATCTCTGTGGCCTATCTTTCTTATTGTTCTTGCCATCCTCCTTCTCGGGCAATTCCCAGTGTGACAGGGAAAACACATTGAATTCCCCTTTCCAAATCTTCTCCCACACAACATCAGATAGATGGTCCCCAATGGGTCATCCACCCCTGCGTATGCCCAAACACATCCAATCTTCTGTGACTTGTCTGAGCTCCCTCCCATCATGTTTGGCTGTGTGGAGGCTGTGTCCAGGACTGACAGGGCTGCCACACTGACCTGTCCGACTGGTATCTCACTTCCTGCCATTTCATTCAAGAGGACATCCCACAAGTTAGCTGCAGGCACACTGCCCATTCAAACCTGTAACTCTACCTCCTCTACATCCTGGGCACTCTGCTGTGGGGCCACCCCGTCATTATCGACTGCAAGGTGGCTGGTCCCTGTGTAGGCAATCTGACCATTACCTGTGAGACTCCCCCTGCTGTTATAGACTGCACAGTTTCTGAACCCTCTTTTGCTGGTGCTACTGCCACCTACAAGGCTGTTTGGACTAGTATACAACATGGGCCCCAGCAGCTCATCACTGGACGCATAGTGGGTGAGGGGCTGCCCATTCCACTGAACATGATTGATCACATGCAGCCATTGATTCCACATCAGCTCCCATGAGAAGTTTGGCCATTGTGGGAACTGAGGATTCCCAGGTGCGTATGGCTGATGTGCCGGCATGCCTTCAATGTCGCCTACATTAACCAGTGCCATAGGGTGCAAGGCTGTTGAAGTCAGACACATTCAGTGCCACCAGTTGTGCATCCCAGGGCAGTAGAGGTGTTGCAATGTGGGTATCCTGTTGTACTCTGCAGGTGTGCTGCCTGTGCCTGTGGGATGGTGTATGCTGCCCTGCTTTGCCCCACTTCCTCAATCAAACACCTGCCTGTCTCAACCTGCACCTGTTCCTCCCCTCCCTTTGTCTTGACCACCTCCCTGGCCATTCTGTCCAGGATGTCCTGCCATATTCTGTATTTTGTGTGGTGCAGAGTAGGGCTTTCAGACACTGACCTTCCATAAGTGGGGTGTTCATCCCACTCCCTAGCCCGTTCACTGCTGTTCACATATTCCCTGACTACTGACCCAGGTAAAGATTCCCATGTCTGCTCATCATCCCCTGCATGTCTGCTCAGTCTTATTGTCGTCATCCTCAGACATCCTGTCCCCATGGTGACAATGGCTCTGGGACCGATCTGCCATCTCAATGCTGCCTTCCATCTGATCTATTTCAGCCTGCTGTCTTCTCTTCTCTGCTGTTGTCTGAGCCTTATGCTTTACTGGCCTGCTTTGACCCTTTTTCCTACCTCTATTCTCCTGTGCCACTGACTCAAAGAGGTGAGTGGAGCGTTGCCGCTGTCTGGAGAGGTACTCGCCTTACTCAGTCCCCCATGAGCTGCCTGGCTCCAAACTGTCCCCAGCGACATCTGACCTGGTCTGCTGGCCAGCTCTGGTGATTACCTGCAGACCAGGCTCTAGTTTGGACACAGCTAGCATCCAGTTGGGACTGCCAAGTTCTTTCAGATGCTGAATGGTGTCAATAAAGGCCTGGTTCTGTCCTGTGGTCTGAGATGCGGATGGCACAGGGGATGCCCGATCATCCTGCACCTGTCTAACCTGCTTGGAAGTCATATACATAGATCTAAGTTTTGGAACAAAGCAGTGTCAAACAATAGCAAGACCTATGTTAATACAAAAGGAAAACAAATTGGGATGCCTTCATGCCAATCTAGCAAGGTGCCATCATGCTGTTATCCCTCCTTCCCCTCCATACTATGACATGTATATCAACCCCTTGAAGCCTCGCCTGCCTCCTGCTTTGCCTGTGTCCGGAGCCCTCTCCCACAACCCACCTGTCTCCCGCGCTATCCCTCTACTGCCTCCCACACAGCCAACTCACAGACGTGGTGCATGAACCCGACTGTGGATCGCAGACTCTACCACCCCCACCTCCCAGTTGTCCACCCACAATGCTGCACAATCCTCTCCCCCAACTGAAAACCTAGAGCTGTAAAACTACCCCTTGTCTTGTAGAAACAAACAAAAACATTTTTTGACAACTTGGGTGGCCCAAAATTCCACCTATAGAGTGTGCCTCCAACTGACACAGAAAATTTACAAAAGATAAAAATGTCAAAAGTAATGGGGCCAGATTCACAAAATGAAATGAGACTAAGTCCCACTCCACATCTCCATCCTCATATCTACCTTCTTGTCTGCAAATATCCCTTACACAAAGAAATAAAACTCTAGCTCCAAAGAAGATCTAAGTAAAAACTGCACTGAGCACACTCCACTATTACACCAACTTGAGCACAAGAGTGTTTGTAAATATAGCAACCAAAGCCATTTAAAGACAACCAAATCATATTTGGGTCACTCACCAAATCTGCTGGGTCAGCCATGACGCCAAACAAGGTGAACATATACACCAGAAGCCACACCTATTTTGTTGTTTATTTGTGAGGGGATTCTGGAAAGGGGAGAGAGAGCTAAAAACAAGCCATACTCAAAACTCTTCGCTGATGAGGATATGCATAGTTTGGCCAATATTATAAACAAGCATTTATCAATGCTGAACGTTCGCTTGCAGGTATTTGCAGTGGTGTTCGGTATGTATGGTGCTTTACCCTAATGCCCTATGCGATTGCTGGTATTTGCACAATAAATTGTCGGCATGACCTTTTGTTACCCCATTGTGCACTACATAGGCGGAAACACGTTTGGCAAGATGTGAAAAATAACAGCTGTACTGCCTATAAGGAAATGTGTAAATGGCAATGTTGAAACGCTGAGTGGAAATATTGAAAATTCGCAAACCTAGAGCGCATGTGTGGAACTGTGCAATGCACACTGGTAAAACAGTGATTGTTAGGAATTTTCACCAAATTGTCAACATTGGCATTTAAAACCTCTGCTAATGAACAGTGTCACTGTGATTGTCTTATTAAGTACCATACATTGATTTTGCACTGACTGCATCATTGTGCAGTACATGAAAGCGGAAACAAGTTTTGGGCAGGATGTGAAAAATGACAGCTGTACTGCTCATAAGGAGGTGGGTAAAATGGCAATGTTGAAAATCTGGAGTGAAAATATTGAAAATTCGTGAAACCCACGAAGCGCAAGGAACTGCACAATGCACGCCGTAAAACAGTTATTTTTAGAATTTGTTCACCAAATTTTCAACATAGCCATTTAAGATCTCTGCTCATGAACAGTGACACTGTGATTTTCTTAATGTGTCCCATACACTGAGTTTACACAGCGACGTGCCATTGTGACTGCGCTACATGGTAGGAAACACATTTTGAGCGCGATATGAAAAATGACAGCTGCAGTGCTCATAAGGAGGTGTGGTAAAATGGCAATGTTGAAAATGTGGAGGAAATATTGAAAATTCAAGAACTTACCAGCCAGTATAGAACTGCACAATGAACACTGTAAAACATTCATTTCTAGGAATTTTTCACCAAATTTTCAACACAGCCATTTTAAGACCTCTGCTCATGAACAGTGTCACTGTGATTTTCTTAATGTGTCCCATACATTAAGTTCGCACACGGACTACGCCATTGTGCGCTACATGGCCGGAAACACATTTTGGGCAGGATGTGAAAAATGACAGCTGTACTGCTCATGAGGAGGTGTGGTAAAATGCCAATGTTGAAAATCTGGAGTGGAAATATTGAAATTCTGAAACCTCTGACGTCGCGTGGGAACTGTAGCAACGATGCTGTAAAACAGTCATTTTTAGGAATGTTTTCACCAAATTTTCAACATTGCCATTTTAAAGCCTCTGCTAATGAACAGTGTCACTGTGATTTTCTTAATGTGTCCCATACATTGATTTCACACACCAACTGCGCCATTGTGCAGTACATGGGCAGAAAGACATTTTGGGCAGGATGTGAAAAATGACAGCTGCAGTGCTCATAAGGAGGTGTGGTAAAATGGCAATGTTGAAAATCTGAAGTGAAATATTGGAAATTACATGAAACTTACAGTGGTAAAAAGGAACTGCATAGCATGAACTCAATAAAACAGTCATTTTAGGATTTTTTCACCACATTTTCAGCACAGCCATTTTAAGACCTCTGCTCATGAACAGTGTCACTGTGATTTTATTAATGTGTTCCATACATTGATTTTGCACACCGACTGCGTCATTGTGCGCTACATGGGCGGAAACACATTTTGGATGAGATGTATAAAATGACAGCTGTACAGCTCATAGGAAGGTGTGATAAAATGGCAATGTTGAAAATCTGGAGTGAAAATTTTGAAAATTCGCCGAACTTAAGAGCCTGCGTAGGAACTGCATAGCACTTGCGCTAAATAAAACAGTCATTTTTAGATTTTTGCACAATTTTCAACATGGGATTTTTGGGACCCTTTCTCATGAATGATGTCACTGTCATGGCGTTATTCAAGCCCGAAGGGTGATTTCACACAGTGACTGCACAGTGCCTGCGAAATCACCCTTCGGGGCTGAATAACACCATGACAGTGACTTCATGCATGAGAAGGGGTCCCAAAAACCCCATGTTGAAAATTTGGTGCAACAATTCCAAAAAATGACTGATATGCGCAATAAAGTTGAAACTCCCCTATCTAGCCCATTATACAGCTTACCGGCATTTCCTCAGTTCGCAGTCACCTTTGAAGAGTGCAGACGTGTTCTCGGTCCACCGAAGATCGTCGCGCCCGGAGTCCGGAGGTAAGTATGGGGTGGGGGTGTGTGGGAGGCTGGGTGCGCAGTGGGTGGGTGCGGGTTGTGGAGGTGGGGCTGGGAGATGCGCTGCGGGACCGCTTTTATTTACAGGTTTAAAAAAAACGACAATGTGGACGTTGCCACGCTGGGGTGGGCTCCCAGCATGGCAGAGATGGCTTTGGGGGCCAAGGAGCCAGCGGGATTGGCCACCTGGGCCGGGCAACCACGCTGGGAGAGGAGGAGCCGACGGGGGATTGGGCACCTGGCCGGCAAAAGAAACTAAACATTTGCCATGCTGGGGTGGGCTCCGAGCGTGGCACCAAAGCTTTGGGGGCAGCGCCTGACGCGAAGGGGGACGGTGTGACGGCGGCACTCAGTATGGCAGCGGTGCTTTCCTTTGAAGCAGAGGAACACTGCTGTCATACAGAGCTCCTGCACCAATTGGTGCAGGACCACCACGCCTGCTCAAGGGAGCAGTGCATTGGATGGGAGAGGCACACCTCCAAGTGTGTTACTCTCCCAAAACGTTCCTTGCGCATGCACGCAAGCGAACGTAAAAAAGGGATGCACTGATTGTTAACATTTACAAAGAGGAAGCAAACGATTTAACAACTCAGCCCTGAAATAATATTCTGAAGTATGAGAGAAATTTCCACAACCACCTTGTTCTACAGAGCCTGGTATATCTCAAACAGATGCCAGAAGTCTTCATTTTGAAATTACCTTGAACAATATTTGTGTGCATTCAGCTAAGAAAGTGCTTTACATAACAGCTGTAGCATGATATACCCTATAATGAAGTCAGCAGCTACAACAATGGGAGCCTGGGGGGGGGCACATGGTGGATACCGAGCAGAGGCCCAATGACCAGTGTGAGCAAGCCAAGACAAACAAAACCAGTTGGAAACTGATCTCCAGATGTTGATATCAGTCAAGAAGCACATGACAAAATATTGATTTTTCCTTTTTTTATTTGAAAACCCAGGGAGGATTTTTTTGCCAGAGGACAAGGGGGCAGGGGGCCTGCGACCAAACAAGCCCACAGGGGAGAGATCAGCGGAGGAGGGTGATAACAATCCAAGCTGCCAGAGGAATGGGGGTCAAGGGAACTGGATGGGAAACTTCAGCCAGAATGTAATACAGCATAGGAAAAAAAAAGCAGGTTCATCCAACTCAGGTTTTACCCACCGCCGGATGGGGAAAAGAACTAATAGGGACATCACAAGAGCCTAATCGTGGGAACAATTTGAAATTTTCCAGACAGTTGCAGATAACATCTTATTAAGGAGCAATTTCATGGGCAATGTGAGCTCGAAGAACTCTGTTGTGCACCTGTTCTCCAGCCTTTATCAAGACCCAGATGATGGACTAATCAACATTTTCCATTCATACAGGTAGGTACACTTTACGGCCATTACATGAACTGCAGGAAAATGCCAACATATCGGAAGCACTACTGCTCATGATGCCAGCAGCCAAAGTTTGGAGGTGAGCTTGAAAATGGCCCACAGAGGCTGGAAGTGAATCCAGCCATGGAAAGAAAAGACAACAGGGAAGTGGGTGGTGAGAGAGATGGGGAGAGAGCAAACAGGAGGAAGAGGCCTGTGAGAGGGGAAGGGGGACAAAGGCAGAACCGCTACCAGATGAGCAGGAAAAAGCTACAGGCTTACTTTAATCAGAGGGATTCCTGGAAGAGCTGGAACAATGCTGAGGCAAAGCTTGGGCAAAAAGCACCTGTGTTGAGCTGGTCCAAAGAGGTCAATCCCTCTCTGGACCTACTCTTTTCTACCTGCACAACCCAGTCCCTACTGGAGTAGCCTACGCCAGCCCCTTCAGCTGCTTTTGCACCTGAATGGACTCTCTAGGTCTTGGGCTTCTCCCTAGCCTGAAGGCATTGGCAGCATAGCCCCCTTCAGTACAGCGGTCCAAGTGCAAAGCCCCCCCCCAGTGAGAGGCTGGGGGGGCATTTTCTGCATATAAAGTTTTTTGCTACTTATTTCCGTCTAAAAGTAGAAGCTAAAGTTGGCAATATTGATTATTTTACTGCATAGTACACAGTAGCGCAGTATACTTCGGGATCTTAAAACACTTCTCTTGAACTGCTCCCAACTGGCAGCAGATAACTTAAGATTTAAAAAAGCAGCTTATGTATCCCAGTGGAATTTTTTTTTATCTTGAGGCCTTGAAGCGGCTTGTAAGAGGAAACAGCCAAAAAAGTGTATTTTTTTCCCCTTTTCTCACCTGCTTAACTATGGTGATGTAAATAAACGCCTTTCAGTAAACAAGCTTTGAAAAACTTAAATTTATACATGCAGTTTTATAATTAACGTCACTATTGTTTGTAATAGCCATTCTGGGAATTCCCCAGATTTATAACTGGATTGGATGGCTGGATTGTCAGTGTCAGTGGCTCAGTAGGTAGCACACTTGCCTCTGAGGCCGGGAGATCAGAGGGCTATGGGTTCAGTTCCCACATCTGGCACTTGGGTTTATATCCCAGTACTGACACTGTAGTGCAGCATGAGGGGTGCTGCACTTCTGAGGTGCCGTCTTTTTGGATGAGATGTTAAGCTGAGGTCCCATCTGCCTGGATTGGTGGTAGTTCAGGTGGATGTTAAAGATCCATGGCACTTATCGAAGAGAGCAGGAAATTTCGGTGTCCTGGCCAAATTTCCCTCATTCACTAAAAATACCACCAACAGTTTAATCTGGTTCAAGGTCAGTTGGCATTCATCTGTATCCCCTTCCCCCGGGTCGTGCCTGAAAATAGGCAGGATTTGTCTAGTGCACTTACCCGGTCAACAAAAGCTAAATAAATAAATAACTTGACCAAAAAATGAATCTAACTTTTGGTATAAAACCTAGAGTTACAAACCACATCCTTTCAAATACATCAACTAAAGCTTTTTTTAGTTCTGTTTGTCAATTAATTTACTTTATCTGAGAGCGCAGCTCAAATGGTTAGCCTACTTTTTAGGTAGTTATTACTCTACTCTTTTTATGTGCTTTTTTTAGTGAATTATCAGTTCCTCTGAAGGCAGTTTTACAGAGCTTTTTTAAGTGACAATTGCAGGAGCCATGACAGCAGGGACAAGTTACAGAGTAACACTTTTCAACAGAAGGACTCAGTAGTCAGCACTTGCCAGCAAGAACTCGAACAACAGACGAGGTGTATCTGAACTAACAACAAGATGAGTATAACCGAGCTAAGAGACAACTTCAGCAGACTTGATTTCAACCAAGTGCACTTTTATACTATTTTGAATAATTCTCCATTTGGAGTCTTTGCTAAGCAGATGATGTCTTATAGACCTTGTAGCTGTAACTATGCATAATTTTGCACAAGGACTTTTATGTATTTGTCATTGTGGCCCTGACCACACTGAAGTTCTTGTAACAGTAACGGTAGTTGGTAATGTTACAAGGACCATAAACATGGTTCGCATTCACTGTAGCACAGTAAAACTTGCTACAAACCGTGTTCAAAAACCGTGCTCGAAACCTGATTGGAGCAGGTTTCGAGCAAGGTTTCAGACCAACATGGTTGCCTTAAACCGTATTAACAGTAGTGTGGATGCAAACCGTGCTGTAACATGGTTTAAGGCAACCTCTACTGACTTCTATGGCTTTTATATTGCTGCACAAAAGAAAAGGGGATAAGTTACTTACATCCCCGACCTCACAATGAACTCCCGAATCCAGTCATGTAATTTTTATCTCGATCCATTTCCATGCCCATTTGTGAGTATCCCAGCATGCATTGCAATGCCCGGTATTGCTGCAAGCATGTCTGGGAACTCAGAACAGCAAACACAGTGTTGGATCACAGTGTGGATGCACTGACAACCATGCTACAGCACGGAACACAAAACGTTTTGAAAAACATTTTAAAAAAAGAGGAGCAGTGTGAACAGAGCCTCAGTGTCCTTATCTGATTGTGTTTTTATTTTTATTTTTATGTACTCTGTGTATTGGTACTGAGTATAGTTAGACAGCAGTACTATGTAAGCAAGCAAGCAAATCTTTATTTATACAGCGTCTTTCAAAACCAAGGCGCTGTACACAGTATAAACGAAGAAGATTAAAATAGACAACAGTATAAATGATTTAAAATCAGTCTGGAGAAGCCAATGAAAATATATAGGTTTTCAACATAGATTTAAAACTACTGATGGTCAGGCATTCTCTTAACCGATGAGGTAGAGAATTCCACAGGGTTGGTGCTGCAAATAAAAAAGCACGAGCTCCAGATGTTTTTAGATGAACCCTAGGAATCTCTAGCAGTTCCTCATCGGAGGATCGGAGAGGACGTTTGGGGGAGTAGGGAGTCAGGAGATCTTTCAGGTAGTCGGGTCCCTGTTCGCGTAGGGCTTTGAAGGTAAGCAAGCCTATCTTATAGGTGATCTGCCACTGAACCGGCAGCCAGTGCAGTCCGCACAGCACAGACATAATATGGCTGGTCCTTGAAGTATCAGTCAGCAGCCTGGTTGCAGTGTTCTGCACTAGCTGCAAGCAGCAGACATCAATCCCAGATAGCCCTAGGTAGAGGGCATTGCAGTAGTCAAGACGGCTAGTAATGAAGGCATAGACCAATGTTGGAAGGTCACCTAGTAGAACCAGGTGTTTCACCTGGGCGATATTCCTCAAATGGTAAAATGAGGATTTAACCACAGCTGACACCTGAGATTTCAGGGTCAAGCCATTGTCAGAAATAATGCCCAGGTTAAGCACCCGATCTGAGGTAGTGAGTTGGACACCATCAAGCCATAAGCCCGACATGTGCCCAGCCCCCAAACCCAACCCCGGGTCCACAATGAACACCTCAGTCTTATCTGGATTCAGTCTCAGCCAACTAGAGCCCATCCAGTCTTTGGTCTCGGAGAGCCAATTATTTAGCACAGAGATCACATCAACCTGTCCGGGCACAAAGGACATATACAGCTGAGTATTATCTGCATAGCAGTGAAACCTCAAGCTGTATCACCTGATGATATCTCCCAATGGCAGCATGTACACTGCGAACAACATGGGTGCCAATATGGAGCCCTGCAGAACCAGACAGGGGAAGGGCATCAGAGGAATAAATTCTGGTGACCACTCTCTGAGACCTGCCTACAAGGAACGATTGAAACCATTCGAGGACTGTACCTGACAGTCCACAAAGGAATCGCAGGGTCTCCAAAAGCACCCCATGGTCCACAGTGTCAAAGGCTGCTGAGAGATCAAGAAGGACCAAGATGGTACGAGTCTTTTGATCTCTCACCATTAGGAGATCATTTAATACCTGAACAATGTAGCACAAGTTAGCTTAGTGGTATATTCTTTATTTAAAATAAACACCTGCTTCTCTTTAAAATCACATAGTTGTACTACCTGCCGCTTAAAACTGAGATAGTGAACATGAGACATGACAAAACAATAGCTCAAACATTTCCAACTGGCACAGAACATTTACAAAAGAAAAAAGTGCCAAAAGTAATGGGGCCAGATTCACAAAATGAAATGAGACTATGTCCCACTCCAGTTGCGGACTGAAATCTCCACAACTGCAGAGATTTGCATTCACAGCCCCCAACAGCCGCAGAGATGTTACACCTGGTCCTATTTATTTATTTATTTTTTATTTATCATTGTGGTTATGGGGTAGGTACACTGATCCAAAGGACCATTTTCAGGCACGACCCAGGTCACAGGAGTGGCACAGTAATGACAAGAAAATACATACATACAAGATTACATACATGATAAAGAGCTACTATATAATACATGATAATTGTTTACAATGAGCACAGTCAGTACAGGACATGATAATTATATACCATGAGTACAGGCGGGGCAGGACGTGAGATACTCGTAGAAGTGAGTAATAAGCAACTTTACAAATTACAGCTATGAAGAGTTGACAAGGATCACAGACATACATGATAATTATCTACTGTATAAAAATGATCTATAATTTTCACCGCGTGCAGTCAGTGCAGTACAGTGAAATACTGGTTGAAATGAGAGAAATAGCAACTTTACAAGTGTAACTCAAGAGTTGACAGGTACATAAAAACAGAAAACCAACTAGCCAACAGTTGAGGGTAGAGGCCTGGTGGCGCTGATGGTTGAGGCGCTGGATGCCACACCTTGCACCATGCTGGTGACCCGGGTTCAGTGACAGACTCGGGTTGCTGGGGGTTTGCAGGGAAGGGAGAGGATGGAGCATCCAGAGGATAGCTCTCCTCTCCCTGAGAAGGGATCAAGGGTCGCTTGGTGTCCTGGTGGCCCCCGATGGAGATCGGGGGCACTGCAGGTACACCAGCCAGAGTAGAGGGTGTAGCGCGGCAGACGCCAGCAGGGCAGCCATGCGCAGGCGTCATTGCATGCTGCGCTCCAAGGGAGGAAACTAAGAAAAATCACTGTCCTCGGGGATAGGTGATGGCACCTCCGCCCCACCGAGCCACACTCCAGCACTGGGCTTCTTTCCTCTCCAGGCCCGACCACACAGCCGGCACATTAAATTGAAGATAGAGCACCCTGGGCAGATAGGGCATCCCCACCTCGGGGGGTGCAGAGCTGGGGGATCTGCCAGGCTGATGCAGGGGGGGAGAGAAAGCTTCAGGTGGGAGGTAGAGCTCGTGGTGGTGGAGGATGCTGGAGAGAGTCCCCCGATGGCCAGAGCAGAAAAAGAATGTACAAAAAAAAAATGGTTGAGGGCAGAGCTGGCGAAAATGAGGTAACAGTAAGCAGTTATTGGCCCCCCACTGGCCATAACATTTTTCTGCAGCTGCGGGAAGCGACATCTGCAAACTGCTGTAAATCACAGAGCCAGTTGTAAACTGGCTCCACCTTTTTGAATACTGCACTTGCGAGAAAAAACTGCGGCTCCACAAATGGCAACCCACTTGCGCTAGGGTTTTCCCACAACTGCAGGATTTTCGAGGGCTTTGTGAATCTAGCCCATTGTGTCTTTTCTGGGGATATTAACATTATGGCTTCAAGTCATATAGAAAAGAGCATTACTTAGTCATTTGTTTTTGATAACCGGGTAAGTGCACTAGACATTAAAAATGCCTATTTTCAGGCACGATCCGGGAGTGTACAAGGCAAATGCAGGCATAAACTCATTGCTACAGAGAAAGTATACAGTTACAATAGAAACATGGATATGTAGCAGCAAAACAACGTTGATTAAGATAACTATACATCAAGCAAAATAGTAAATTCACAGTATCAGAGAGTAAATTGAAACAGGACTAAAAGGACAACATTTCAAGGTTAATCAAAAGATATTAGTAAGAAACACTGGCTGTAGCAGACGATAGGTTATCTAAAATAGTCAAGCGTGAGGCAGTGAGTAGTTAAGTGCCATGTGAGTGAACAAAGTGGACAGGCAGTGATCAAGTGAAGCGTGAAGCAAGGGCAGAGGAGAGTCAGGGTGGAAAGAAGCAAGTGTAGGGGTTGGAGGCTATGAGGTTACGTAGTTCCCATTTGAAGCTGACATGAGTAGAGGAGAGACAGATTGCTGCAGGTAGTGAGTTCCAGTAATGAGGAGCAAAGTTGGAGAAAGCCTGAGATCTCATAGCCATTCTGCTTCTGGGAGCAAATAGCAGGGATTGAGCATCTGAGTGAAGGGCATAGTGACAGCTTGACAGAGTCAGCAACTGGGCTAGAGAGGAGGGAATGTCAGAGCAAACAATACTGTCAACCAAGGTGCCAAGAGAATAGAGTCAGTTTGCCTAAGGGGAAAGCCAGTTAAGGCCACTGTAAAGTTGGCAGCGATGAGTGAAGCAATGTGAGGATAGGGAAAAATGTATTTATTTATTCATTTATTTGATAATTTATTTATGTTTTTGGTAATCGGGTAGGCAAACTGACTCAATGGACCATTTTAAGTTGACACCTGGGCCATACAGTGGCATAAACAATAAGCACAAGTTATAATACAGTGAGCATATATAATACCGTGTGTATAGTGGTAGCAGAAACAGTGATACATAACATCAAAACATAAGTATGGGTTAAGGACATAAAAAGGAAAGAAGTACATAAACAATTGGTGATAAATCTATGCTTGCAGTGAGACCTAGGACATACACTTACAGCAGTCAAGGCTTGATCAACCAGTCAAGGATTCATAATACACTGCACAAGGTATTACACTACAGCAATCAACATTATCACATTTTCACAACTGAGTCTAGAACATGCCTATTGTTTATTTAGTAGCCAGAACTTGTGAAGCAATGCAGGTGGTACACTGGGCACCTAAGGCGGGTTACTGACTAGGGTGTTTCCTGGGGAGCAGTTACAGGTGGCCTGAGTCATAAGGCAAGCCCTTAGATTCAATTTAAAGTACTGATGAGAGGGGGACTTTCAGATATCTGGTGGTAGTTTGTTCCAAAGGGAGGGGGGAGAGCAGAGAAAGCCTTGCTCCCCATAACAGTAGACACACAGGGGACAACCAGTGGGGGAACAGAGCAGACCCTGAGGCACCGATTTACCACCGTGTTGGTGAAAAACGAGGAGTAAGGGGACTTTTGGGAGTTTCTGAGAGAGAGAGAGAGAGGTCCACTAGACAGCCATGGCATATGCAAAATGATCCTGCAGCAGGAGCCATCCTAGGGACTGATATAGAGAGCAGTGGTGAGTGGAGGAAGGGACCTGAAGGGTGAATTGACAGATAGAGTTGTATGTGGTATTTAGACGAGAGAGAAGTTAGGAGGACATGGTAGAGAATGCTGGGGAGCAATAGTCAAGTAGAGGCAGTAGGTTTCCATGGGAAATAGCAAGGTGAGCCTCTGGGTCAGGAGATGGTTGACACGGTAGGCTGCCCCTAGCTTCTGGTGGACTTTCTTCACAGTGTTAGCAATGTGGTCATCAAAAGTAAGGGAGGGGTCAAGAGTCACTCCCAGATATTTGAAGGAGGATACAGTGTCGATTAGAGGGCCTGCAGGGGTGACTATGTGTAAGGAGATTTCTGATTTAGCAACCTTTTCAAGGTATGGCTTAGAGCCAAAGAGCATGGCCTTCATTTTTTTCTCATGCACAAGAAGTTTTTTGGAGAGGAACTAATTCTGTACAGCTCCATAATTTGACATGAGGGTGGAAGATATAGATTCTAGGGATTTACCACTATGGTAGATGATGAGGTCATCTGTGTAGAGAAGCGCATGACAGTTTATGCTTTCAGTGGGGAGATCATTTATGAACAGTGAGAATAGTAATGGCCCCAGAATGGAGCACTGGGGAGCACCAGAATGGACAGGTAGTGTGGCAGAGGTAGCTTTGCCTATCAGAATGGATTGGGATATGTTAGAGAGGCAGCTGCAGAACCAAGCGGTGGTGTCCGGGGAGCAGCCGAGGTTTAGCAGGGTGGAGAAGAGAAGATGGTGATCAACAAAGTCAAAGGCCTTTGAGAGGTCCACAGACACTACATCTGTGACCTTACCCATGTCCATGTTTCTAAGGACATGGTTGGAGAAGAGGGCTAAGACTGAAGAGGTGCCATGGTGTTTGCGGAAACCATATTGGAGGGGGCTCAGAAGGTTGTGATTATCTAGATGCTCAGATAACTGGTGGTGGATGATTTGTTTTAATAGTTTACTTAGATGTGGGAGGAGAGAGGTTGGATGGTAGTTTTCTGGGCAACGGGATCTCCGGATTTGAAAATTGGTACCATATGCGCATGCTTCCATGGGTCAGGCATAGTAGAAGGTGAGAGGACAAGGTTAAATATGTGGGTCAGTGGCTTTACAATGATAGGGGAGAGGATTTTCATAAAGGTTGGATATAGACTGTCACTACCTGGGCTGCTCCTGGCAGGTAGTGTCTCAAGGAGTTTGGCAGTGATACTATGGCCAATATCTTTGAAATAAAAGGCAGGGCTTGGTGTCTGGGTGCACCATGGCTGGTTGTTTAGGGCAGAGGGAGGATGTGGTGGGAGTTTGCTGGTGTAGGTGGTAAGGTCAGTGAACATTCTATTAAAGGTGTCAGCGATCTTGCCTGGGTCACTAATAGAACCGGAGGGTGAGGTAAGTTCCTTTATTTATTTATAGGACTTAGGGTTGAGAAGGGCACCAGTTGAGGCCCAGAAAGTGTGAGGGTTTTCAAGAGACTCGTTCTGAAGGTTGGTATAGTATTTACGCTTTAGTGACTTCACAGCCTGCTTGCAGGAGTTCCAAAGTCGCCTGTAGGCATTCCATAGTTTGGGGGAAGGGGATGCCTTTTAGGCTTGCCAGGTTTTGTCCCTCATTTTCATTTGGGCCAGAAGTTCATTTGATAGCCAATGGGTGCTGCCACCTTTAACCCTCCTGCTGGTGATAGGGAAATATTTGTCCTGAAGGTTGCGAAAGACTTCTGTGAAAAGAGTCACCACCATGGAGACATCTTTGAGTTGGTAGACTGTGGACCAGTTTATGTCCCAGGCATCACTTAGCACTGAGTCATAATCCTGGCATTTGAATTTCCTAAACAATATCAATTTTTGGGGAGGGTGTATTGATTTGGTGGTTAGAGCAATGTACGTAGGGGTATGGTCACTGATAGAGTCAGCCACAGTGCCTGCTTGGAGGACTAGATCTGCACAGTTAGTGGCATTCTCGTCGAGGGTGGAGTGGTTGGGGGAGTGGGAGTTGTATCTAGTAGGGGAGAAGATGACTTGTTCCAGGTAGAACGTCTTTAGAAGATGTGCGTAATTCAGCACTGTGGTTGCCATCCAGTGGAGGTTGAAATCACCGAGTATGATGGTGTCCGTGGAGGAGGGCGCAGCTGCAAGTCCATCCAGGAAGTTAGATAGCCCCTGTGCACTTCCTGAGGGAGGATTGTAGCAGCAACCTAGGTAAAAAATGTTCGCTGCACCCAGGATGATTTCAACAACAAGCCATTCGGTTACTGAAGAGGGGATGGAGCAAGCAATAATGGTGGCACTAATATGATCTTGCACATATACTGCAATGCCACCACCCCTCTTTCTGTCAGGCCTGTCAAGGCACAGCAGTGAGTAGCCAGGGAGGTGGTATGAGGCATCACTGTGGTAAGGCTTAAGCCATGTTTCAGATAGACCCAGGACATGCGGCTTGTAGAGGGACACCCAGGCTTCAAGTTAAGAGAACTTAGCTGGGAGGCTGCATACATTCAGGTGTGCGACCCTGAGGCTGCAGCATCCTATCCAGTTAACATCAGTGTGATCGATGTGCACATTTGAGGGTCCAGGGTTAGCTTCCACATCACCTGAGAGAAGGAGAAGTGAGAGGAGGTGGCAGGTAGGGGGGTGCCAATGGGGGTACTGTATAGTGAGGGAGTGAAGAAACAGACCAAGTAAGCACCGGTCATGGTTGGTCAGGAGGGCCAGTATGACAGAGTCCATGGGGAAGAACTGGTAGGTTATGGCTCTATGTGGGGGGTAACTGAGTGTAGATGATTCTGTGAAGGAATGTAAGGAAGCTTGGTCAGCAGCGAGGATGTTGGCACAGAGGTCAGTCACTAGTAGTAGGCCAGTTATGGTGCATCAAGTAATAGGGAGCACAAAGGAGCACATTTTTATATTTGGGTCAATATTTATCAGAGATAAGAAGACTTTTATCTCTTCCTTAGGGTCCAGCAAGACGGCAGCTGCAGAGAAGTGCAGTGTTCATTTTGGATCTGGTAGAGAGAGTCAGTGGTGGTTTAAAAGATTAACACTAACAGGTGTTCGGTCTTTTAAAAATAACTGTTTCTTTAAGGGGAGTTACAATATTGGAAAGGAGAGGGGAGGAGGTAGCTTGGCTGGGGCGGTGCCGTTGAGGAGGGAGAGTATTTAATAAAGGCGAGGGGTGGGGGAGGAAGGGTGAGACAAAAAACACTACAGATATTGTGCAGGCAGAAGTTGAGCCAAGGCAATTTCAAACCTGAGCAGCCAAGGCAGAAAAACGCTGTATGGAAGCGAGCTGCAGCTTCAGGTTTTGAGGTGGCTGACAGGGCCAATAAGAGGTGAGGAGAGGAGGAAAACAGCCTATGGCAGGCAGGTCTGAGACTGCTCTGTCCAATAGCAATAGTCTGTAATCCTGTTGCTGCTGTACCTACATGCTGTGCTGGGTTTCTGGCGAGCTGGAGAGGTAGTGCAACCAGCTGGAGGAGCTCTGTGCCACAGCCACTGGTAGGGGAGATGCCTGATCAAGGGTGTTCCTGTGCTGCTGTGCTGGGTTTCTGGTGGGTGGGAGAGGTAGGATGGCCAACTGGAGGAGTTCCGTGCCGTGGCTGCTGGTCCTGGAGATGCCCGATCAGGGGCATTCCTGTGTTGTTGTGCTGGTTTTCTGGTGGGTAGGAGAGGTAAGGCAGACAGCTGGAGGAGCTCCGGGCCGCAGTCGCTGGTCCTGGAGTTGCCCCATCAAGGGCAGATATTATTAAAGGTAGTGTCCCATTTTAGATTTGCTTTGGCAGCACCAACATATGTGACAGATCTATAGGAAGAAGAATGCCCTGGGCAATGGCAATTCTGGCAGACGGGTGTGAGAGCATAGCTAATTTTGTAGGCCAGGCCAAGTTTGCAGTTGACAGTTCTGCAAGTATTGGAGATGTGTTGATCAAAGTCAAGGGAGGGGTCAGTGGTAATGCCAAGGTATTAGAAAGTATTGACATTTACGAGGCGGAGCCATCACAGCAGGAGATGGATAATTGCTCAGGACATTTCCTTAATCTAGGAGAAGAACCAAAGAGCATGGAGAGGGTTTTGTTGGTGTTTAGTACTAATTTGTTACTGGGGAGCAAGTTTTGGATGCAACAAAAATCAGAAAAGAGGGTAGAGATAAGATCAGTGATATTTTTGGAGCTAGTATAGAGAGCAAGGTCATCTGTGTATATCAAAGATGAGCAAGTGGTGGCATTGAGAGATATCTCATTTAGGGGTACTCCAATGTTAATAACAGAAAAATCAGAGACAGCATAGTTATATTTGACAAACTGCCGTCTGTCGGTTAAGAAGCTTTTATACCAGGTTACAACCTCATGGGAGAAACCAATGGAAAGCATTTTGGACTTGAGGAGGGGATGGTCAACAAGGTCAAAGGCCTTTGTGAGGTCAATGAAAACTTCTCCAGTTAGTAGGCCATTGTTCATTGCAATTTCTATGTCGGTGAATTTGAGGAGCACAGTGGCGGTACTATGACATTTTCTAAAACCATGCTGGGCATTTGAGAGGAAGTTCTGGTCATGTAGGAAGGTGACAGTTTGAGTAGAGACAAGTTTTTCTAGGACCGAGAGGATGGCAATAGAACGGTAATTAGAGATGGCTTTGGGGTCCCCTTTCTTACAGGGATGATCTTAGCAATCTTTCAGATATTAGAAACAACTCCAGAGCAAAAGGATAGATTAAAAATTCTGGCCTGTGGAGAAGCAAGGAGAGGAGCTGCTAATTTAAGTAGCCTGGGCTCAAGGCCGTCAGCACCAATGCTGCTAAAGGCAAAAATGGCATTTAGTAGCCTGTGAACTTCCTGGTTAGATACAATATAGAAGTAGAAGCAGGGAGACGTGTTAAGCGAGTCAGAAGTGGAGGAGGGGATAGGAGCAGGGGGAGTAGAGACAGGACTAGTATAACTGGATAAATCAGCAAAATAATGATTGAAAGAAACAATGGTAACAGGGTTGTTATAGTGTGATCCTTCCAGAACAATGTCGTTAGTGGACTGGGCTTGTTTAGCCCCCATCAAACTTTTAATGTGAGCCCTGAATTTTTTAGAGTCACCAGCAGCAGCGAGCAGCACACTATTGCAGTAGGAGCTCTTAGCAAGATGTATGGCCCTCTTGCAAGCATTTCTCTTTTCCCAGTATTCATTCAGGTCAGCCTGCAGTCCAGAGGAATTGAATTTAGACCAGCTGTTGTCCCTAGACTTTAGTTGATCAAGAAGGTCCTTGTGAAGCCATCTTGTGGAGTCTCACAGATCTTACATGACATTTTAGGGGTGTGCTGTTCCTGGAGAGCACAGAATTGAGATATGAACTAATCTAGTGCTTCATTGACATTATCAGTCGTAAAGAGCAAGGACCAGTCTATCCTGGATAGATCATCAAGGAAGGCAGCAAAGTTTAGTTTAAAAAAGTCCTGAAAAGAGATTACTGGGGGGGGGGGCTGGAGGGGGCACAAACCTGCCATATGCAGTAAACAGGGGAGTGATCAGCAACAGCATTCGAGAGAATGCCAGCGTCAGAGATTCTGTCAGTCCTATTGGTCAGGAACCAGTCTATTAAGGTATGTGAATCAGTGTTCATAGAAAGTCTAGTCGAGTCAACAATGAGTTGGTGTAGGTTGTATTTCTGAATTAGAGTGCCATAGGTCTTTATGGATTTACCTCCCCAGTTAAGATTGATGTCACAGAGTAGGAGAATTTCATTTTGACCAGCTAGGAAAGTGGTTTGAGATAGTAGCTCTGAGAGACCAGTACTGCCGCCTTTAGGAGGGTTATAGGCACATATGATGTGGAGCTTATTTTTTTACCTCCTAGAATGAGGTTGGAGTGTAAAGCCTCACAGTGAGAGAGGTGTGGGGTAGGGAGAACAGAGAGCTCCAGATGTGCTTTAAAATAGATTGCTCACCATGGACAGATGCCGTCCATGGTGGTCAGAGGCAGGGCAAACACTGATGGGACGCGCATGGGAGCATGTGTGGCACCGACACTGGTGTCATTGCACACCCTACCCCTGAGGGAGAAAATGGTGGAAAAGCATCTCCTGGCTAGATGAAGGAGGGGCTCACAGGTCCTACTTCCTGAATAGCCACGGTGCTGACTAGAACTGGATCCGGTCTTTGGTGGGGGCTTGGGGTACCCCTTTCGTTCCTGCCGGGGGAGGGAGCCCTGGGGCAAGATGGTTGGCATCAGCCGGTGGATGTCGGTGGGGATGGGGCTGGGGCTCCCTCCCAAACATGGGCTGAGGAGAGAAACATAGAAACAGAGAATTTGACAGCAGATAAGGACCGCTTGGCCCACCTAGTCTGCCCATTTTCTTACCTGATGGATAAGCTGCAGATCCTAGTTAACCAACAGCCTACTTCCTCCTACCCCCCCACTAGAACTGCCTTATGTTTGTCCCATGCATTCTTGAATTCCCCCACTGTTCTTGACTCCATGACCTCCTCAGGAAGGCTGTTCCATGCGTCCACAATGTTCTCCATGAAAAAATACTTCCTCACATTACTTCTGAGCCATCCCCCCTCTATCTTCAAATTGTGCCCCCTTGTTCTTGCACATCTCTTTTTCTGAAAGATGCTACCCTCTTGGACTTTGTTGATTCTCTTGAGGTACTTCAAAGTTTCTATTTTAGAAACATAGACTTTGATGGCAGATAAGGACCATTTGGCCCACCCAGTCTGCCCATTTCCCTACCTATTGGATAAGCTGCAGATTCTAGTTAACCAACAGCCTACTTCCTGCCATCCCCCACTACAATTGCCTTGTGTCTGTCCCATGCATGTTTGAATTCTCCCACTGTTTTCACCCCAACAACCTCCTCAGGAAGGCGGTTCCATGCATCCACCACTCTCTCCATGAAAAAAGATTTCCTCACATTACTCCTGAGCCGTCCCCCCCCCATCTTTAAATTGTGTCCCTTTGTTCTTACACATTTCTTTTTCTGAAAGATGCTACCCTCCTGGACTTTGTTGATTCCCTTGAGGTACTTGAATGTTTCTACCATGTCCCCCCATCCCTCCTTTCATCAAGGGTATACATATTAAGCTCTCTCAGTCTCTCTTCATATGATTTCTGATGCAGACCCTGCACCATTTTAGTTGCCCTCCTCTGGACTGCTTCCATCCTGTCTATGTCCTTGCGTAGATGAGGTCTCCAAAACTGCACACAGTACCCCAGATGGGGTCTCACCAACTGTCTGTACAGAGGGATAACCACTTCCCTTTTTCTACTTGTGATGCCCCTTCCTATGCATCCCAGTATCCCCCTGGCTCTCCTCACTGACTTCTCACAATGCTTACCCACCTTTAGATCATCCGATATGACTACCCCCAAGTCCCATTACATTTTTGTTGTTGTTAGTACCTCCCCTGCTATAGCGTACTCTTCTGCTGGTTTTTTGTTTCCCAGGTGCAATACTTTGCACTTCTTTGCATTGAATCTAAGTTGCCATATGTCTGACCATTCCTCCAACCTTGCCAAGTCCCTTCTCATCCTTTCTACCCCACCTTGTGTATCAACTCTGTTACAGATCTTTGTATCATCTGCAAAGAGGCATACCTTTCCCTCCAAACCCTCTACAATGTCACCTATAAAGATGTTAAAGAGGACTGGACCCAGTACTGAGCCCTGAGGTACTCCACTAGTGACCCCCCTTTCTTCAGAATGTGTGCCACTCACTATTACCTTCTGTATTCTGTTGTGCAGCCAGTTTGCAACCCAGGCTACCACCCTGGGACCCACTCCCAAGCTGGCTAACTTGATTATTAATCTTTTGTGCGGGACTGTGTCAAATGCCTTGCTAAAGTCTAGGTAGGCCATATCCACAGCCCTTCCCTGGTCTATTACTTTGGTCACCCAGTCAAAGAAATCTATTAGATTCGTCTGACATGACCTTCCTGCTGTAAATCCATGCTTCTTTGGGTCCTGTGCCCCGCTGGCCTCTAGGTACTCAACAGTTCTTTCTTTCAGAAGTGATTCCATCATTTTCCCTACCACTGAGGTCAAACTTATAGGTCTGTAGTTTCCTGCTTCTGCCTTGCTCCCACTTTTGTGAAGGGGAATCACATCTGCCCTCCTCCAGTCCTCAGGTACCACCCCATCCTCCCATGATTTGTTAAAAAAGTGTGGTCAGTGGTGTCACTCGGTCCTCCCTTAGTTCTTTTAGGATTCTGGGGTGAATCCCATCAGGCCCCATTGCTTTGTCCACCTTGAGTTTTAGGAGTTCTTTCAGGACTCTTTCTTCTGTAAATGGACTGGTGTCAACCCCCCTACCCAGAGTGCTTCTATTATCTGCTTTAAGTAACTCCTCCTCATCTTCTTTTGTGAATACTGGGCAAAAGTATTCATTCAGTATCTCTGCCTTTTCACTGTCTCCCTCTGCCCACCTCCCCTCTCCCTTATTAATCTTCACTATTCCTCCCTTAACCTTTCTATGCTCCCTAATGTACCTATAAAAGGTTTTATCCCCCTTCTTAACTGACTTGGCTATTTTTTCCTCAGTTTTGGCTTTTGCTATTCTGACTGCCTTCCCCACTTCTTTCTGCTTTAATTGATACAGTCCCCCCCGCTTCTTTCCTCAAGGGTATACATATTAAGCTCCTTTAGTCTCTCTTCGTATGTCTTCTGGTGCAGACCCTGTATCATTTTGGTTGCACTCCTCTGGACAGCCTCCACTCTGTCTATGTCTTTGTGGAGATGGGGTCTCCAGAACCGCACACAGTACTCCAGATGGGGTCTCACCAACTGTCTGTACAGAGGGATAACAACTTCCTGTTTTCTACTGTTGATGCCTCTCCCTATGCATCCCAGTATCCCCCCAGTCCTCCTTACTGCCTTCTCACATAGCTTGCCCACCTTTAGGTCATCTGATATAATTATCCCCAGGTCCCGTTCCATTTTTATGTTTGCTTGCACGCATGTGCAAGAAACATAGTGCCATCATCCGAGTTTTTGGAGGTGTGTCACCCCCTCTTCCAATTCAGTCAGTGTGTTGGCAGGCGCGGCCCCAGTCCTCCAGTGCATGCTGGAGCTGTCTATGACAGCTCCAAAATACAGTGGTTTACAGTTGAAAGGGGGAGTTACGCTTCAGTGAGCAGCGATCAGATATCACCTGCTCATGCACAGCTCCCCTACACACACACACGCCACGCATACTGCGTGCTGCCCCCAATGACAATGTATAGCCGATGTGGGTTGCCCAATCCCCGTCGGCTGTGCTGCGCCCCCAAAGCTTTCCACATGCCACGCTGGGTGCCCACCCAGCGTGGCAAGTCATGGTATACGACAGGGTGCCCAATCCTATTGGCTCCACTGTCCTTCCTCCCCAGTACAGGGTGCCATGTGAGGCCCACCCCAGCATGGCAAAAGTTCTATATGGCTGACGAGAGTGCCCAATCCCCCGTCGGCTCCGCCCCCAACCAACCGTCCTTGTGCCATGCTGGAGCCCATCCTAGCGTGGCAAAGCCTCACGTCATTTAAAAAAAAAAATACCTGTAAAGAAAAATGGTCCCACAGTCTCCCTGCACCCCCCACAACCCGGACCCACCCTCGCACCCTGCCTCCCCACACACCCCACCCCATACTTACTCTGGAGTCGCGCACGATGCTTCGGTGGACCGGGAACCGTCTGCACTCTTCAAAGCCGACCGCGAACTGAGGAAATGCCGGTAAGCTGTATAATGGGATAGATAGGGTTTTTTCAACTTTGTTGCATATCTCAGGCATTTTTTGGAATTTTTGCACCAAATTTTCAACATGGGGTTTTTGGGACCCCTTCTCATGAATGTTGTCACTGTCATGGTGTTATTTGGGCCCGAAGGGTGATTTCGCAGTCACTGCACGAAATCACCTTTCAGGACCAAGTAATGAAATGACACTGCCAATGTTCATAAGGTGGCTCTCAAGCCTATTTTGAAAATTTGGTGGAAAAATTCAAAAATGACATTTCTGAAGCATCGTCCAGTTCTCATGAGCTCGTAAGTTTGCAAATTTTCAATATTTTCACTCCAGATTTTCAACATTGCCATTTTACCACACCTTCTGAGTAGTATAGCTGTCATTTTCACATCTCACCCAAAACGTGTTTCTGCCCATGTAGCGCACAATGGTGCAGTCGGTGTGCGAAATCAATGTACAGGACAAATTAAGAAAATCACAGTGACACTGTTCATGAGCAGAGGTCTTAAAATGGCTATGTTGAAAATTTGGTGAAAAAATTCCTAAAAATGACTGTTTTACGAGCGTGTGTTGCGCAGTTCCTATGCAGCTCATAAGTTTGCGAATTTAATACTTTCACTCCAGATTTTCAACATTGCCATTTTATTACACTTCCTTATGAACAGTACAGCTGCCATTTTCATATGTTGCCCAAAATGTGTTTTGGCACATGTAGCGCACAATGGTGCTGTTGGTGTGCAAAAGCAATGTTTGGGACAGATTAAGAAAATCACAGTGACACTGTTCATGAGCAGAGGTCTTAAAATGGCTATGTTGAAAATTTGGTGACAAAAGTCCATAAAATGACTGTGTTATGAGTGAGCATTGCACAGTTTCCACGCTCCCTCGTAAGTTCATGACTTTGTAATATTTTCAGCCCAGATTTTCACCAGTGGCATTTTTCCACACTTCCTTATGAGCAGTACAGCTGTCATTTTTCACAACATGGCTGAAGTGTGTTTTCACACTTTCAGCGCAGAGATTCGTGGTCACTGTGGGAAATCATTGTTCAGGACAGATAAAGAAAATCACAGTGACACTGTTCATGATCAGAGGCACCAAAATGCCTGAGTTGACAATCTGCTGTAAAAAATCCCCAACCTAATTATATTACGGGTGTACGTTGCACAGTTTCTATGTACGCTCGTGACTTCCCAGTTTTTTAATATTTTACTGCAGATTTGCAACATTGCCATTTTTACACCTCCCATGAACAGTACAGCTGTCATTTTTACATCCTGTTCGGAATGTTTTTGCACCTGTGGTGCTAAATGCCATAGTCGCTGTGCATAAGCAGCTTCCGGCTACCAAACTGATATTCCCCGTTCATGAGGTGGGGTCTCAAAAAAACCGTGTTGAAAATTTGGAGTGAAAATACCAATGAATGCCTGAGGTATTAGGGTTTCCAACCATAACGCCCAACCTTGTAGAGAATGACAGGCATCAGGGGTGTGACTTGGGATTCTTGTAGACCCCGGAGTCAGTTGAAAAAACAATTATGACTGACTTACCACACATTATGACTGATTTGTTCGACTAGTTTGAAATTTTTGACTTCAACTAACTGAAGGAAATCCAACCAATTTTTTTTTAACTTTCACCAGTGCTGAATTTTATTATGTAGTAGTTTGTCATACTTTTTTAACTTTGTATCTTTTTTTAATTACAATTTTGACTATAAAAGTTAATAACATGTATAGAAAAGTCCCCTCCCCTTGAAATCAATGGGGTGCACGCACACACAGCCTTCGCCTTCTGACATAACAAAACGGGGCTGCATGTGCCTACGTGGGGGCGTGTTGATGGGTTAAGGTCAGGAAGCAGCTCTGTTTTTAGCATTTGGGATTTAGCAGCATTATAACTCTATAAGTGGGCAGAAACAAAAAGGAGTTATTTATGCCCCTCAACTCTGGGGCAGGTGAGGTATTGCATATGTTGGAGGGAACAGCAACTAGTCAGCAGCAGCTAAGAAGCTGGTTGCTCTTTAAAATGCAAATACAGAGTGCAGTGAAACAAATCTACACACAGTAGGGACCCACTAAAGCACAATAACAAGTCAAAACAACAACAAAATATACTGAGCCCTTGAAAGTAACAAGCTGAAGCAGGGTAGTAAAACAGTATATGGTATAGAAAAATATGCAGCAGTAATACTAGTTACTTAGAAAAAGAACTGTGAGTCTAAAATACAGTATAGGTAGGGCCTCTTAAACCTCCCATAGTAGTTAGAAGGTACCCTTTTGCATCAATATATGTTAGTTTACTAGTAGTTGTAGAATCTGTGAATCTAAAAACAGTTTAAGGGAGGACCCCTAGAAATACCTACTGTATGGTATACCAGAACTGAGATGTATCCATAGTTTAAATTTAAAGCTAAAAGAAACTCACACATATTAAAAAAAAAATATTTTCTGACACAGTTTCCGAACTTGTTTTGGCTTTCAGCATGTACACTAACGTGTTTTTTTAAATTTTATTCATCTTGCCGTGAGGGCTTTAATATTTAGTCTATCCGATTCCTACAGTGGCAAACAACAAACATTTTGTCCATTGGATCCGACCGACCATGCTTCTCGCTCTGACCTCCTATGGGTCTGGGAACTCACCAACCAACCACCTGCACCTGGCCTGCTCCACGACCTCATGGGGAGTCTGACTTACTCACAATGCCACCACAGTCAGATAGAGAGCCCAGCCAGTCCACCAGCAGTAGATCAATGACGATCGATTGTCTTGGCTTTTCAAGATCGCCTCCCCCCCAGGCCCCACAATCCCCAAGCCCTCAACCAGCCAGACAAGCCAGACATACAGACAGACTGAGTAGTCTGTGAGAGACCATCCTCCTCCTTCTTCCTACTGCCCACTGCCCAGCCCTGGTGGGCCTTGCATACACATCCCATACAGTACCTTGCTCACTGCAGTAGCCTGTTGCCAGTTTGGTCAGGTGGCTCCATGGCTCAGGCTGCCACTGCTGCTCTACTCGGTGGTGGTGCAAGTATTTTTTGGAGCTGTGTGCTCCCTCCTCTCAACCCACACAGTTGGTCCCCAATTCAGACCCACATCCCCACTCTGGTACTCCACGCAATGGAACTAGTGCACCTACCACTCCTCCTCCTTGCCGACTCTGAAGACCTGACCAAGACTGAGTGAGAGTCACCTGATGGGCCCTGCTGAGAGGGTCATGGGCTGATTCTGACCACAACCAGACCACTGACTTGCTGCCTTCACATGACTGCTGCCTGGCTTTGCCGGAGGACTGACTGGGACCTGCACAGCCACACACTAGTCTCTCTCTGTGGGCACCAGACACACCAGGACAGTGGACACAGTTAACTTATTTTTAAATTAAAGGCTGAACCACCAAACTTCATCCTTGCAGAAAAACACTGCTCACTGTGTTGCCCACACAACAAAACAGATGCCTCCTCACCTGACAGTCTCCTCTCCTACATAGGCACGCTGTCCCCGCTATCTCATGCAGCCAGTCACAGACGCTCTCAAGCTCCTGGCTCCTCCCTCTAGCTCTCCCAATTGGTGGATGGTTCATGTCCAGGAGCCAGGGGTGCATTTTATTGGCTCTAAGGCTCAGTGCCGGCAGTTGAGGACCATTAGATATTCACGGCCCCCCTTCCCCCTCCCCCAGGAAAGAAAAAAGAGAAAACAGACTGCAGTGCACCACAAAAACAAACCTGGATGGGTCACAGAATCGTCAACTGCAGTGGATTTCATCTCCACTATTTTATGACTGCAATCCAATGCAATTGCAACTGATTGCAACTGCATTGAATTGCAACTGACTATTTCAACTGCCGATAACTGCTCCGGGGTCTAGATTCTTGCCTGTAATGCTCATACCATTCCACACCCTGCAGCCAGTGAGAGGCATCAAGGTATGCCTTGGACTCTTTGCCCCCAAAGTTCACCCCATTCTCCTATTTCGCACCCATCTCAATTGAGATTTCCTAATGGAATGGGTGCGCATAAGGGCCAAAGACCCCAAGGAACACCGTGACACTTGTCAGTGTCTGCAGGGTGGGGTGTGGTGAAATGGCGTGGCCCTTATGCCTGATGACCCAAATGCACACCCCAATGCCTGTCACTCTCTGCAGGGTGGTGGTGGGATTGGCTTCAGTTCAATACTTCACTGCCATTCCTATTACACAGCTCTGTAACTTCTACACTACCACTGCCAATGCCAGCAAGCAAACATTCGGCATTGACAAATGCTTGTTGTTGTTGTCAGAGAGGGGGAAAAAGAGACCATAAAAAAAAAAAAATAGATTGCTATACCACCTCCACTTTTGGAGGAGTGGTGATCATGTAGTACTAGATTGTAATTTCGTGTAGAGCAGGCTGAGTCAGGAGTGGAGGGTTTTAGCAAAGTTTCAGAGATACATAAAATATCTGGATTGTACAAGGACACCCAAGCCTCTAGTTCAGCGAGGTTGAAAAGCAGGCTTCTTATATTTAGGTGAACAATTCTTTGGCCCTTGGCTCCAGCGCAGTGAGGGTCAGAGTGGGTGAGAGAGGAAGGAGGACCAGGATTAGGTTCTATAGCTCCTGCTAAAACAAGGGCAATGAGGCAGGGGGGAATGGGTAAGGTAAAAAGAGAGCAGTGGCAAAGTTTAGACACAAAATTGGGTTCAAATGGTCAGAGGATAGAAGTGCAGTAAGATTAGAACAGATGGTCTGAGAGACAAGTAGGTTTGAGTTATAGAAGTCATAAAGATTAATCCAGACTAATTCCAAGGGCAGACCACAGGGGGAAGGTATGAGGTCAAAGATAAACTGTAATGATAGCAGAACTGAACACATATAATAGTAGATTTGGGAGAGACCATACTGACGGGAGGAGAAAAGGCACAGTCCAGAAAGGTAATTCAGTGGGTTGAACTGGCAAGTTGCAACAAGCGGTAGTGGAGTCAACAAAAGATTCCAGCCGAAAGTGAGAAAGGCAGTAGAAATCTGCAGATAGCCGCCCTTAAACAAAATGCTGAAACTAGGCTAGCAGCAAACTATAAGGTCAGGAAAACAAGACAGCAAATACATTGGAATGGGGGCTAAGCGGTGAGTTAGGAGAAGCTGGAGAAGACGGTAGCTACCACACAGGTGGGGGCAGGAAAGGGTCAGGTAGCACAAGTAGAGGAAACAGTAGGGGTGTGAAAGTGAACTGATTGGTTCACACCAGCGATGACTGCCTATATAATAGACACCAGCTTTAGGTGGGAGGATGGATGGGGAGGGTGGGCGTGAAGTTTTGTATGATGCCGCACTCCACGTGGCACTGCGCGCCAGACCTGAGTTGCTGGTAGTACCTGGGGGATGCTGGGAGTGTCCGATAGCAGGGTGGTTCTGGTGGGGAGGGCCCAGAGATCCAAGCTGCCCTCATGACCTGAGGAGTCCAAGCAGTACAGCTTTGTGAGATCCGGTAAGCTGGGGAGAGACAGGTCGAGGTAATCAATTAGAGGTAGTAGGAGGGTGGTCAGTAACCTGAGCTGGGGGGGATGGGAGCCAGACACAGAGGATGGGAAAAGAGCCACTGAGATCGAAAACACCAGGTAGCCAGTTGCAGTCAGAAAAGCCACAGAAACAAAGAAATACAGCCTGTAACTGTTTTAAAACACGCAAAATCACTAGGTGCCTGGCTAATACAGATGCTAGAAGGGCTCAGACTAGAACAGCTGCACAGAAATAGCCTGACTGTAATATAAATGTCTAGAACAGGTAGCACCACAAACAGCAATGCCTAGCAACAAATCAGCTCATACAGTTGCAGGTACAGTAGAAAGGTTCAAAGCCCAGAAAAAGCAAGAAATAAAATAGACATGATCCTTAAAGCAATCAGAGACAAGGTACAGTGGCACAATAAAATGCTGGTCAGAGTCCATCAGTTCTGTTTGGCTGACTCCACTAGGGGGCCATGTGGTCCACTGAAAGAGATGATGCCGCACGCCAGGCCTGAGTTGCTGGCAGTACCTGGGGGATGCAGGGAGCATCCAATAGCAGGGTGGTGCTGTTGGAGAGGGCCCAGAGATCCAAGCTGCCCTCGTGACCCGAGGAGTCCAAGCAGCGCAGCTTATTATAAATCTCCTAAACAGTTATTCAAAAATTAGATCCCACTCCCCATCTTTCAACTGGTAAATAATCAAGATAAAGATATTATTCATATTTTTGATACACCCAATGAAACTGAAAATACACTGAACACAGAGAATGAAGGGAAAATGTCTCCATAAGCAAAAACAAGAAAAATAATAAGAAAGGGGAAAAAGAAGACACTGATGCAACAATAAATAAAAATGAAGTGATTACTAATTTTTTCACTAATCAAAGAGGGAAAGGACTGCCACATTGTGATAAAAGATGGGACCTTGTCCCACGATAACATTTTGGTCACAGGGGACACTAGCCCTGCACCCCGTGTATCTAATGTTAAGAGTTTGGAACATCAGGAAATACAAAAAAGCAGAATGGAGATGTTTAGCCCTTTTCAGCATTTCAGAAACATCATAGGATTCTCTTACTTAATCACCAGATATAGCTCCTAGAGAAAACACCAAAGATAATAAGTTAGATCCTCCCCCAAACTCTTTTTTTTGATTGTGTGAACCAACAAGTTGAACAAATGGTTATAGACCCTAATTTATTGAACCAGTTACCAGCTAATTTGTCAAATTATACTCTGAAAGCCTTAGCTCACCCTTTCATGTTTAATGTGGTGTTATCAGAGTCTTTGATTGATGTCAGAACTAAATTAGAACAGTTTAAAATGGGAATCTCTGATGAAATGAATAGCTTAAAAGAACAAATCTCAAAGTTAAATTGTTACCAAAAAAACTTCAAACTTATCTTTTTCAATTATAATCATCCCAGATATCCCACCAGGAAAGAAAAAAACTGCAAAAAAATAAAAATACAATACAGGACCAGAATAAGACAAAACAACTAGAATATGAAAAAAATGGTACAGAAACCAGATAAAAACAATGGACAATGTTATGCCCCTTCCTCTGGCAACTGAGAAAATATAAATGAAGCAGGGACCAGAGACACCAGTATATCAACAAGATACTGAAGGCAACGTCTCTCTTAAACAATTTTGTTGTGAAAAGGAATGCCTTTATAAATAGAAATGCAAACCTAATAGAGGCTCCTAGATCAGAATTATTTATGTTTTTGTAAAATTTGTTTTCAGTTTTTAAAGCAGTTGCATTTACAGTCATGAAGAGAGCAAAATTGCTATGTTAACACTTGGTGTTGCATGTATTAATGCTAAAACTACATATGAAAATTACAAAAACATGGAACATGCATGCACTGGTAAGTTGATCACTTTTGAGGTTAATATCATGGCCTCACACTCAATGGTTTAGGCTGACTCTCTGTTGTTATCTGGGAACTGACTGTTGGCTCCCAACAGGGCCGCATTAACTTAGATGCCGCCCATATGCTGGAAAGTTCATGTGCCCCCCCCGCCAAAAAATATATTGCTGAATTCAGGGGATGGCAACAACGCATACAGTACCTCTTTTTCGTGTTGGCATGACTCCTGAACAAACCACCTTTTTCACTGCACCACTCTAGCCACAGCTTTTGTTCTTGGAGTGCAGTTTTGTTTTGCTTATGCATCAAATTTGTTGCTGCAGCTCAATCTCAGTGGACCAGTACTGCACGTTTTTCTGTTTTACAGGCTTTGGATATTTGGCCTCTTCACTGCTAAATCAGATGCCATTACAACGATGTCTGCCTACCTACCTAGCTGGAGCCCAATTGGTCTCCTTTGCATAGAACATACTTCAGTTTTATTGCTTTGAAGTTGTGGTGGTTTCTTTACTGATTTGTTAATTGGCCAGGAGACTCTTCGGTATGTCACTAATCACTATTGCTCCCTCGTGTGCAATGGTTGTTTGAAAAGCCATCGGTACAATTTGCATACAGACTGCTTTATTTCTGCCTTTTTTTTCAGCCCACCATGGCATGAGCACTGACTCTGACTCCAAGCCAGAAATTGTGGAGGAAACATAATAAGAGCAAACCCGTAGCAGAGGCAGACACTTTAAAAGGATTGTAGCATCTGTTAGATGGAGGGAGGTAGAAGGATTTTCTCAGAGGATTTTTAAGTCAGCTCAGTCCTCGGATCATCAACGGTACCTTTCACTTCTTCATGGACATGCGGGTGGACCCATATCGCTGTGCCTCTCGCCTTTAAGTTAAAGCAGGCTGCTGCTTAGGTGCCCCTCCCCACTTTTGTTTTATATCCTGCATCTCTTGTGCAGTGGCATGCATCTTTTGAAAGCAGACATTGTCAGAACTGGCCTTTTTTTATAGTCCTCAAGACTTTTTTACGTTTGATGACAGTTTTTAAAGAGCTGCTGATACCTCAATGAAAACTTTGAAAAACATAATTATTAGGTACAATTCAGTTTACATTTTAAATATATTCTATAGAATTCTCCTACTCATCTTTTATTAGAGAGAAAATTTGCATGAATACGTGATCTTAACATGAATGACGTGGAACCTTTGTAAAAGAGCCTTGGCTCAAAGGTATTTGTAATCCTAGAACAAATAAATAAAAAATAAACTGTTAGAGTTCATCTGCCTCTATAGCTTACTCCCTACTTCATGTCATAATCCTTTGTTTTGACATCAATCTGTTGCCATAGAAGTAACTGTGATGTCACAAGCCATGCATTATGACCACAGGTGGGGAGAAAGTCACAGGAATAGATGAACTCTTCAGGCAGGAGCAGAGATCCTGTTTTCATGCAGATGGCCTCAGTAATAAATAATGGGGAGGAAAAATACAAAACTAATGTGAAATATAAACTGAACTGTGTCTAAATATTATGTTTTATTTAAGTTATCCAGAAGGCGTCAGCTGCTCTTTGAACTGCTAACGTTCCATTGGAGTTATGTTTAAATCGTTAACTATACGAGTACAGGTAAATATTCAGTAAACAAGCTTGAACCATCAGGACTGCAGGTGAGCTTGTCTGCCTAGTGATCACATTAAGGGTGCCTATCTGTCTGTAAAGTACAATAAAGTAGCAGCTTGCCTTTTCTGGCTGCAGCCACCCCCTCTCTTTCCCTGACTCATGACAGCTTCCTTCCCTCCCACCCCAAGAGTCCAACCCCAACCTGACTCTCCACACACCCTTAGAATTGTGAAATCTGGCTCCTAGGATCTCAGTACTTCCCAAGGCATAGAAAGAAGGTGGTGAGAGATCCTTTTGTAAAGGTACAATCCGACTTCTGGTTCCGGTCTCCAACATGGTGGTTGCCTAGGAATGAAGCACCGGATCCTACCCAAGCAATCATTGAGAATCTTCCCTCAAGATCAACTTTTTAATTGCTATACTTCTGTGCAGCAATAAGCTAAGATGGCATAAAAAACAGCTAGGGCAAAAGGGCAGAGATTGCTACCATCGCAGACTAAACTAAAGCAACTTACCCTAGATGAAGATGTGGAGAGCACTGCGGCCCGCTCTCCCTGCACCAGCTCGATTTCGGAATCCTCAGCAGACTCTGAGGGGGAGGACCTGATCATGTCCAGAAAATCAGAATGAACCCTCAACAAAATATTGATGTCTGTACAAAAAATAGAATCATCAGTAGCAGACCTTCAACACGATGTTCGAAACCTGGATAAAAAGGTCTCCAGCAACACATCCAGACTGGTCGAAATAACCGAGACCCAAGAAACAGAAGACCGAGTTCTACTGTACTTGTTAAGAAATCGAGAGGTATAGGGGTGCCTGTAGGACATTGAAAACCGCGCCTGAAGAAATAATCTACGAATTCATGGAGTGCTAGAGGGGGCAGAGGAAGGATTCGCTACCCCAACTGATTTCGTGCAGCATTTGGTCCACTCCATCCTTGAAATTCCCTCGGATCTTGATTTAACTATGGACAGGGTGCACAGATCTTTAGTGCCAAAACCTACGAATCCATCTGCTCGTCCAAGATTGTGGGTGATAAGAATGGTGCTTTATCAAAATAAAGAATGGCTCCTCAGAGAAGCTTGGAGACACAGAGATCTGAAGTATCAAAACACTCCTATTTTCTTTGAGCAAGATTTCTCTATGGTACTACAAAGTGAGTGCCAAAAAAACAGAACTGTCATTAAAGAAATTAGAGAGAAGAAGAACATCTGGGCCCTATTGTTATTCTTGGCTAGACTAAAGCTCCACCTCTAATCAGGCCCAAATGTTTTTGATAATCTGATCGATGCCATGCCATTGTTCAAGGAATGGAAGATTACCCTGCCAGACGTGAAGATTGCTCAAGTGGAGTATAAACTAACAGCTAGGACATGGAGCTTGGTAACCAAAGATCAGAAGAGAAACACACCAGGCACAGTCCCCAAAGCTATAGCCACGGATATTACGAAAGTCCTTCAGAGAACAGAAAAGAGAAAGAAAGGAGACTTTGATCTTTATTTTATTTTTAGTTTATTTATTTTAGTCTTTGGTAACTGGGTAAGGCCCACTAGGCAAAAGTGCCTGCTTTCAGGGGTGACCTGGGAGCACTGGGCAGTTAAGTGACTAGCCTAGAGTCACACAGTATGCAAGTGGAGGTTTTGAGAATCAAACCCAGGTCTGGTCTGCTGGATGTACTAAGCTCGTTCACAGCTCGTTACTCTAACCTCTAGGCTATACTGCCAGCCCCTCTCTCACCCTGACTCATAACAGCTTCCCTCCCTCCCCCCCAAGAGTCCAACCCCAATCTGACTCTTCACATACCCTAGAATGGTGAAATCTGGCTCCTTGGATCCTAATACGTCCCAAGGCATAGGAAGTAGGTGGTGGTCTTTCACTCCCTTCATCCCCAAAATGCTGATTAAGTAAGGGTCAACAGTGGAATAAGTCAAGCTGGATTGCTTGTGAGCTCGCTGGTAAGAGGGAAGGTGGGCATTATTTTAAACGGAACTGCTAGATTTTCCCCATTCAAGAATCAGACTGGCAATCAAACATTAAGATTTTGTTTTAAAACAAAAAGAAAAGTACTCAACTACCCTACTGTTTATATGTTTTACTTACACGATGTGGTAAATATTTATAATTGATGGGGGGAGGGGGTGATCCATAGCTTATAGAAAGGACATACTGCAAAATTGATATGATATGCAGAGGAGATTTTAACGCAGTCAGTCCACTATGTAGCAGTGGATAATGAATACCGTAGGAGAGAGAGAAGGTGAGGTAATTTGATGGGTGAGGTGGGGGAGCTCACAGGGGCTGGGGGATGGCTCGGTGTGGGGGTTCTTTTGGCCCTGGATTTGCTTGCAGCTCACTTGCCACAGAGGAGGAGGAGGAGGTAGCACAGAACTGAGGGTAGCTTGGGCAGCTAGTTGGAACAGGAGCCATGCGGTTACTGTCCTCTTTGTGAGGGAGCGGGGTTGACTCGACGTGGGGGGGGCTTGTGGTGCTGTGTGGAGTTCACCAGTTTTGGGCGGATGCCCCCCACTACCTGCTTCTAATATAAAGGCTCAGGAACAATGCCTCCACCTTTAGGCATTTCAGTATTCCTAAAACATGGGAAACATACATCTTGGTGAGGAAAAGAGGAAAACCTACAACTAACAATGTATGAGAAACATTGGGAAAGTGGGGGTCCTGGGGGGAGGATTTTGGAGTCAGGCTTGTTGGAGTCAGAAAGACATACGGGGGCAAACAGTGAACCCATATTGCCTATTCAATCAGGAAATGAAGTAAGACTCAGGACAGCTTGCTTTTCACTTACAGTGAACCTTTGGGGTTATCCCTTTTAAGGACCCCTGAAGGAAATAACCTAGGAAGTGTTTTATAAACTCAGCTGGAGAGCTCCTCAAGAAATGCCTCCAAATTCTGGAGGACTATTAAAGACATTGAAGGTCACACCACTGTAAATTCCCTACCTACTAAATTATTGATCGACAATACTGTCATCTCCGACAGACCGTCTATCCTCGATGCTCTCAATAATCATTTTGCCACTGTAGGGCTAGCCTTTAACTCCTCTCCCACAAATATCCTCTGCCAACAACTTAGATTGGATACACAAGAAAAACCCATCCCTAGTCCATCCTTCTCTCTGCAGCCTACCTCCCTGAAAGAAGTCGAAGATCTCCTTCAGCTGGACACTAGGAAAAGTGCTGGGGCTGACCTCATTGACCTGTACTTCTTAAGGGTTGGCTACCATACCTTTTGCAGTCCCACTACTCATCTCTTCAACTTATCCTTGTCCCAGGGTGACCCACCTACCATTTGGAAAAATGCACTTGTGGTCCCTTTGTTTAAGTCAGGAGATCCTAGTGACCTCAATAACTACAGGCCAATCTCCCTACTTCCAATCCTGTCAAAGATGCTGGAAAATAGTGAACTCCCAGCTCCGGAAGTACCTGGAATCAGAAAAATTGCTCAACCTGTTACAATCTGGTTTTAGAGCACAGCACAGTACAATCTCTGCTCTAGCCAAGGTGACAAATGACTGGCAGCTTGAATTAGACAAAAAAAACTTTGCGCAGTTTTCTTGGACCTAAGCAAGGCGTTTGATACTGTTGATCACAGACTGCTTCTGTTGTCCCTCTGGAACATTGGTTTGGATTCCCTATCCCTTAAATGGTTCTCCAACTACCTCTCAGGATGACTTCAACAAGTAAAGGCAGAAGGGGAAGTTTCTCCACCAAAACCCCTATTGAGGGGTATACCACAAGGTTCCATTCTTGGTCCCTTGCTCTTCACCATTTATATTAACAACGTAGATGCCCCCATCAAAGAAGCACAAATACACCTATTCGCGGATGATATGGTACTCTATGCTAGTAGCCCTACACCTGAACCAGCCTGTAAAGCCCTTCAAAATGAATTTAATCCGCTGCAACATCAGCTTATAAACCAGAAACTGCTCTTAAATGCAAAAAAAAAAAAAAAAAACAAAGCAATGTTTCTCTCGCCCCTTTAAACTGCAATAAATCCTGCAATTGCTGGGACACTCCCACAGATCACTATCATTCTAGGTGAGCGGTTGGACTACGTACCAAAGTTCAAGTACCTGGGGGTCTGGTTAAACCACAGACTTACTTTCACAGATCATTTAGAAGAACTGGCAACTAAACTTAGACAAAGACTTGGTCTGTTCTTTAGGATTAATAATCTCCTCACAAGAGACGCTAAACTGAAACTGGTTCAAACTACCTTTCTTTCCCTATTCGATTACGTAGACTTTCTATATAGTCAGGGACCTGCAGGTACCCTAGCCAAACTCGATATGCTTTATCACAAAGCCATAAGATTTATCACAGGTCTTCCATACTCATCCCACCACTGTGCATTGTACACGGCAGTGGGATGGTCATCCCTCGCTTACAGATGGCAAAAAATGCTGCGGTTTGGACATACAAAGCTATCTCAAATAAAACAATAAACGCCCCAGTATATCTCTGTCTGTTTACCTTTGTGCACTCTGAGGAAGTATGCCCTGAGAAGCATTTCATATATCTACCTTTATGTTTACAAAACAAAATCTCGCATTGGCAGAGCAGCCATCAGCTTTGTGCCCACTCAACTGTGGAACAAGCTGCAAAAAACTTTGAAATTAACTTACTCCATCAGCCTAGCAGCTTTTAAATCTCTATATCTACATCATAATAAGGAGTCCTGTGCTTGTCTACCCTAAATAGTGACTCCTATAAGTCCAAGCACACACTAATTACTACTGTTCAAAGACTGATCACATCTATAATCGACTCTTCCCTCTCCCCTTTTTCTACCCCCATATCTGTCCCTTCCACATTCCTTTGACCCTGGTTCCAGCTCTAAATTCTCCATACCATATCACTATATATCTTTTTATATTAGGTTTTATTTGTGTTCAGTGCACCTGATATGTATATTTCTTTACTTTTATGAAAAATTGTGTCCTACCCAAAACTAGCTATATCTTCTGTTCCAAACATATACTACTGTCAATGCTACCTGCTGATACTTTGTACATACTGTTTTATTGTATCTCACTTTATTTGTATTATTGCTACTTTCTTGTGTGTTGCATCCCATGTATATTGTCCCTTGTTCCTTGTTAACAAACCCAGGTCCACCTCGAAAATTAGCTTGCTCAATGGTGATCGCCTGGTTAAATAAAGACTTTGATTGATTATTGATTTACAACTGTGGAATGTCCTGTATGTCACAGTTTTGGTTAGAACTGTTAATTTTGAAGTTTAATAAGTTTAAAGTTGACTTGTATACAATGGACACTGCGCTGCTACAGATATACCTCAAATACTGAGAAACACAGTCCTTTAGAAATAGGTACCTGACCCATGGATTGGATATAAATATTTATATACCCTGGCAGAGACTACGGCACACCTGAAAGTAATATCTGACAATGTAAAGGGAATAAACTCCCCCATAAAGCTAACCAAAGCACTAATGGAACTAAAGAAACTAAACTGCGATATTGCGTTCTTGCAGGAAATGCATTTATCCGAACAAGAGCATGTAAAGCTTGGCGCTTGTGGGTGGGGAAGGTAATAGCTTCCTCTCATTCTAAGGCCAAGAAAGCAGGAGTAGCAATACTTTAAAAAAAAAGATATTCCATTACCAGTTACCTCTTCTGAAACAGGGTTACGAGGCAGATATGTTAGAATCTCGGTGACGATCCAGGGGAAAATATTACACCTGATCAACATATATGCCCCCAATGACCACCCAGACATTTTCCTGAAAACAGCATTTTCAAAACTGGCATGATTACCTCAGGGTCAGATTATTCTGGGGGGAGACTTCAACACAGTGCCCCATCTTGAGAGAGACAGATCCTCAGGCACTATCTCAACAAACAGAATAGCATCAAACGTACTTAATAATTATGTTAAAGAGTTAGGCTTAATAGTCGACATATGGAGGGCACAACATCCAAGAGAAAAGGACCATTCTCTTTTTTCGAACTCGTGGCAGTCCTATTCCCAGATAGACTTGTTTTATACATCCCTGAAAGACATGCACTGTGTGCCCTTCTCCCACATTCATAACATAACATTATCAGACCATTCCCCAATTTCTGTTCTATTAACAATTCCACCTCAGGACAGACAGTCGTTCTGGAGGCTTAATGTATCACTTCTGAACAATAAAGCGCTTGTCACAAAACTAATTAATTGCATTAGTTTCTATCTTTAAATGATTCAGGGGACAGCTCGGTACTGGTGCAGTGGGACGCCCTGAAAGCAGTAGTAAGGGGAGAAATCATAAGCTTCGCAGTAGCCAAAAAAAACTATCCCAATGCACTCATAACAAACTTATGGGAGAACTAAAGGAATCAGAAAAACAACATAACATTTCCCTCGCTAACAAACAGGTATATAAGGCACTCATGCAAGCTTGCACTTCCCTACAAGCATTTGAAAATAGAAAAGCAGAGTGGCTACTTCACTTTACAAATCAGAGATGATATGAAGTTAGCGGCAGAGCCTCCAAATTGCTAGCCTATCATCTTAGAAAAGTCCAGGTGGAGCGCCACATACCATACTTAGTGAATGAGACCAACCCGGGTCAGAACTGGGCATGACTGAGAGACAGAGCTGCATGTTTTCAGGAATTCTATGAATCTCTTTAGTCAGAAGATTAAAAACTCAGAGGAAATCACAGCCCAAACCAAGACCTTCCTAAACACATTAAAACTTCCCTCCTTACCACAGATAGTTAGAGACCAACTTAACACTCCTATAACAGCAGACAAAATCAAAGCAGTTATTAAACAATTGCCTATGGGCAAATCACCAGGCCTAGATGGCTTAAGTGCCGAGTTTTATAAAAAACTAACCACAGCAACAGTCCCTATATTAACAAAAGTCTAATACCTGCCTGACTGAAAAAAACGTGCCTGATTCATGGAATGACTCTCTAATCACAGTCATTCCTAAACCAGGGAAGGCAAAGACAGTGTGTAAGAACTTCCGACCCATTGCTTTACTCAATCAAGACCTAAAAATTTTGATGAAAATACTCTCACTCCACTTACAAAGTCATACAGAATGTTTAATTCACCCAGATTAAATGGGGTTTATCCCACACTGTCACCTGCAAGACAATATACAGAGACTAATCAATATCATGAGTCAGAAACTGGAAAATATGCCACCCAGAATTGTGCTTTTCCTTGACACGGAAAAAGCATTCGGCTGCCTTAATTGGTCTTATTTGTTAACTGTAATGGAACATATGGGGTTGGGGGGAAACTTCTTAAAATGGGTCTCTCTCTGCTATCAGGGACGGAAAGCGAGGGTTAGGGTGAACAGTACACTTTCTAACTATCTACAGATTAGGAAGGGCACCAGATAGGGATGCCCCCTGTCCCTGTTACTTTTTGCACTTAGTGTGGCACCCTTAGCTCAAGTTATATGGGAAGAAAAGCAGATAAAGGGAATATCAGTTCAAAGCACAATGCATAAAATTTCACTTTATGTCAATGATATACTTGTCTTCTTGAAAGATTCACGAGCTTCAATCCCCCCCTTCTTGAACCTTCTAGAAAAGTATAGTCAGATTTCAGGTTTTAAAATTAACAATAACAAACCAGAAATATTACGAATTGCTGGGGCAATAGGGGAAGACATTAAATGTATGACCCCCTTCAGATGGGTAAAAAAAAAATTTGTTACTTGGGAATCCAAATTCCGGTGGATATGTCACAACTATATCATCATAATTATGAACCTCTGCGTCAACAGGTTTATGCAGACCTACAGAGATGGAAAATTCTGCTTTTGTCACTTTTTAATAGAATAGAAACAGTGAAAATGAACATCTTGCCAAGATTTCTTTTTCTCTTCTTCACTTTGCCCTTGCCGATCCTGAACAAAGATTGGAAAGACTTAAAGAAAAAAATAGCAGATTTCATATGGGAAGGGAAAAAAACCTCAGGTGCGGCGGGACATATTGACAGAAACCAAAGTAAAAGGTGGCCTGGGCCTGCCCAATCTAATAAAAATGATTATCTGGTGGCACAAATCATTCCAATAATTAAAATGGTAGCCCCAGGTAAAGGTGAGGGATGGGTGGAAATGGAGTTAAGAGCCTGCATGACAGCGCCCCCCCCTCTGTGCGCTCCCTGGATCATCCAACAGAAGGATCTTAAAAAGATAGAAAATATATGGACAAAACATACCCTACGATGTTGGTTGCAGGCCAGGCAGGGATGAGAGATTCCCACCCTGATCTGGAAACACATACCGATTATTTACCAAATCTCCCTACCACTCAAGAGGATCAGTGTTTTAAAAGATGGGCCCTACAGGGCCTTAAATACATATGCCAGTTGCAAGAGGAGGGACACCTTAAATCTTTTACCAGTTTACAGCAAGAATACCATTTACCTAGCACTGACCTATATAGATATCTCCAATGCATCCATTACATAGACAAGGGACTGGGACTCATGGCCATTTCCCAGGATCATGCAGGACCTATTATATTAACATTAAATAAAAGCCAAACAAAAGACACCAAGAAATATATTTTAAAAAATCTATCAGACTTTACAAGAAATTCAAGGACTTCTCGCTATCCAGAAAGTTAAAAAACATTGGCAGAAGGAAATCGGGAAAGAAATCTCAGAGGCCACCTGGAGGGAGATCTGGTGGGGGGGTACATAAAACTACCAATTCACCCTCGTGGAGGGAATTTAGGTGGAAGACCTCAATTCACTTCTTTTGAACACCGGTTATATCCCAACATTTTGCAACTCATCCATCTAATAAATGCTGGAGAGGATGTGGGCAGGTGGGGTCCCACATACATACAGTATTTTCTGGTCTTGCCCACAAATACAGAACTTCTGGAATGGGGTCTCAGACCTAATCCTAAAAATTTTAGAACTACAGCACTCCTTGGACTTTGAGAATCTGGTACTGGGTTCCCCTCCTCGGGAGGTAAGACAAGGGACCAGGAGGTATCTGTTTTATATCCTGATAGGGGCAGCCCTAAAAGTACTTACACAACATTGGTTGTTACCTGACATCCCCTCAATTAACAATTGGTATAATAACATAAATCAGATTAAGAGTATGGAGGTTATCACTGCCTGGCTCAGGATGGCCACCGACACATTTAATTCCAGATGGCTACCTTATTTCGATCATATAGAAGGAAAAAGAGGGGACCTCGGTACTGGAACAATTATTAAAGGATTAAGGTGTGTGTTTCCTTAAACTTGGGTACACCCACATGAGCGGCAGCTAAGGAGGGGGAAATCTAGCCTGATGAGGGAGGATATTGTACCAATCCCTAAGTAGGACTTCCTCTTTATTCCTATCCTTACTCAAATTAGCATGTCTTGAGAAGAAATACACTGGGGGATCGCACAAAATTGGAGCAGTGCATTGTCAACCCAGCCCATGTTTTATCGGGTAGGGGCATTTAAAAGTTTAGTTGTTTTTGTATTCTGTATACCTGAACAATTAGAATAATGCAGAATAGAGGGACACAATAATAAGATAGACAGACAAAACAGTTTTAATAACCTTTTTATTGATTTATAAAATTCTAATTGTAATCCATAAAGGGTATAGCATCAGACGAGGAAGTATCAGGTAATCCCAATGAAGAAGAAATATTGACTAGAAATCCTAGGTAGAACCTGAAAGAGAAATATAAATGTATTAACTGAACATGTATGTAAAGGCCTATATCTGATATTGTAAACTACTGCATGCAATGAGATTTATTGTCCTGAATTCTGAAATAAAATTTATAAGTTCAAAAAAATAAAGGTACGATCCTTCCCCAACCCAGTAGTATGTCAAGGCTGCTTTAAGGGCAGCAGACATCTCATCTGCCTCCCTATCATCACACAGTCACCTCCTTTTTATGCATAGATGCATCCTCTCTTAGAAACAACTCTTTAAAGCTCCTGAAGCCCAGTAATAGAGTGCCCCCGGGGCGGCCATCTCAACTCCCAGGTTCCTACCTCTCTTGGTAACATCCCAAATTTTTCACCAGCCAGTGGTCAACCCTGAGCTATATGGTCCTTACCCATCCAAGCCTTTCCTGTCTCCTTACTGGGAAGCACTGATACAATGTACTACATGGAGGTATGGGACCCAGACCCTCAGCCCTACCTCCAACCAGAGTGGCATAGCAGTTTGACCACACTTTTTGAACAAGCAGAACCTTCAACACAAATAACTAGTAAAACAAACATGTTACAAAGTCTCTGTACTCTATCCAATGTCCCTTCCCTCACAGAGCTTGGGCACACTGTCCTCCCCTCCCAACAATTTAAATCAGATGTGCGAGGATGTAGCTGGTGAGGCTGTTAGCTCCACAGGGCGTAGACTGTATGTCTGCTGGGTAGTGCAGTAATCAGATGCCTAGTCTTTCCCTAAGGAACCTGTATAGGGATAGTATGGATGCAGTGTATTACAATTGGGTGGTGTACCCCTCCCAAGGCCGAGTACAACCTCCCCCCTCCTGCCACACACCAGGAATCAATCAATCAATCAATCAATCAATCAATCAATTTCTTTATTTAGCCAGGCAGAACACCATTGAGCAGGGCTCATTTACAAGATGGACCTGGTAGTTTAAACAACAAGTCACAATACAACAATTTGGAGTAGGCGTAGCAACATTAGCAGCCTATGTACAGTCATTACAAATGAGAAAGGCATGGCTTGGCACAGTGGTGTACAATAATTTACAAATAGCAACGTAAGGCTTGACACTGAGGACAGAACAAGGCAGCACAATTTACAGGCATGGTACCAAAGGCAGTCAGCATACCGCTATGTGCGAGTTCTATGCAAGGCAGGTCTCAGATAGACAGTAGAGTACAATATTATATTGGAGGAGGTCTAGACCAGCAAAGCATTACGTGGCCTAGAAGAAGACTATAAAGCAAGGGCACTGAGGGCACAGGATGCGCCAAGGATAGTGGAGGGAGGAGAGGTTAGATGAGCCAATTGTAATACCTTTAGGATTGACATAGCTGCATTTGTCGGCACGGTAGGTCTAAGGGTAAGGGGGAGGGTATGGGGGTGAAAAGGTGCTATATTAGTAGGGGGAGGTGACAGACAGGTAGGAGGGAGAGTCATAGATTGAGCACCAGAAGCAGTTGCAGGACTCCATAAATGATCGTTGGATAACATTTTTGAAGGCAGCTAATGGTACAGGTGAAACGAGCTGCAGTAAATTTTGTGCAGTATTCCAGAGGACTGGTAAGGCGTGACTAATCGCCACCCAACCAAAGTATGTCCTAACTCTGGGTATGTAAAGGGCAATACGAGTCTGGCTTCTCAGCAGATAGCTGCCAGGAATACAAGAAGGTAGGCAATCCTTAATATATTGAGGCAGCTTGTTAGAGATGGCCCAATAGATCCAGAGCACGGTGTTCTTTTGTCGTCTAAGACTAAGAGCCCCAGCCTACAGTGTTGTAGAGGGTACAGTGGTGTGTTGGGAAGGGGGCACTGGTAATGAACCTGAGTGCCCGGTGGTACAGAGTGTCTAGTTTGGCAAGGGGCACACTAGAGCAGTGCCCGTACAGAAAGTCTGCATAGTCGATTAGAGGCAAGAATGTTGTTTGTACCAACTTGGTTCTCGCCTGCTGTGTTAATAGATGCCTGATTCTGAAGAAAATCCCAAGCCTCTCTTTAAGCTTTTTGGAGAGTTCCTCTCTGTCATATTATTGCAGGCCAAGTCCAAAGTACTAAGTATCAAATAACATGCAGGCATGCCAAACACACAAAACTCCTGAAGGCCGTCAAACTTGCCACAGCACCTACAGTACTTTCTTTGGTAGCCAGTTCAGGTACTCCACATGGCTTTGGAGGCCTCAGCAGCCTTGCATTGGTCAGCATTTCACAGAGTGCCCTGTTGTGCATAGAGAGGGGGAATGGGCCCTAGGGGTACATCTAACTGTACCCAAGAAAAGAAATCACAGTACCTCATTATTTTGAGCAATCCAGATCTGCTCACTTTACTGGTGCAGCATCATGGGTAGTCAACCTTCCCTCCACTGTGGCATCTTCTCTGTCCAGATATTACACTGAGTATTACACTGGGTTATGAGACAGAAGAAGGCATACTGCCCATCTAGTCTGTCTATCCGCATCAGCAGATCAAACTGTTCCCTCCATTGGCTAGGATGGTGTCCAGCTTATGTTTAAAAACATTCAAGCTAGAACTCTTGATTATTTCTTCTGGCAGTGAGTTCCACCACCTTCCAGCCCGCTGAGAGAATGTATATAGCTTTCTGTTTTTGGTAGTAAAATCCAGTTTAATCTGTTTCTTGTGTGACCTTAGCCCACTGGGCTTGTTCTGTATCTCATACTCCATAACTTCACATAATTCTGCGTCCTTCATTATCTTATATTCAACATCTTCATTGGTGACATTGCACAGGACCTAGAAGGCAGAATTTCCCTGTTCGCTGATGACATGAAGCTCTGTAACAGAGTGGACACACCAGAGGGTGTAGACAGAATGAGGAGGGACCTGCAGAAGCTTGAAGAATGGTCATAGAAACATAGAAACATAGAATTTGATGGCAGATAAGGACCGCTTGGCCCACCCAGTCTGCCCATTTCCCTACCTACTGGATAAGCTGCAGATCCTAGTTAACCAGCAGCCTACTTCTTCTTACCCCCACCCCCTAGAATTGCCTTATGACTGTCCTATAATTGCTTGAATTCCACCACTGATTTTGACTCCACAACCTCCTCCAAGGGTTTAGGTGAAATTTAATGCAAAAAAGTGCAAAATAATGCATTTGCGGTACAAAAACCCAGGAACAACATATCAGTTGTGTGTGTGTGTGTGGGGGAGGATATAGCATACACCAAGCAGGAAAGGTATCTTGGGGTTATCATCTCTGAAGACCCCAAGGTAGGGAAACAGTGCAACAACGCAGCAGGTAAAGCAAATAGGATGCTGGGTTGCATAGGCAGGGGCATCACCAGTAGAAAAAGGGATGTCTTAATTCCACTATACGAAACACTAGTGAGGCCTCACCTGGAGTATAGTGCCCAGTTCTGGAGACCTTACTTACATAAGGACATAGATAGGGTGGAGAAGGTTCAGAGGAGGGCAACAAAGATGGTACAGGGATTACACCACAAGTCTTATGAGGACAGGCTGAAGGACTTGAATATGTACTCCCTGGAGGACAGAAGGGAGAGAGAGGGGATATGATAGAGACATACAAGTACATTACAGGGAGGAACAGGGTGCAGGAAAACACTATTTATCAGTGAAAAAGATGTTCCAGAACTAGCGGGAAGGGGTGAAGTTGGAGGGAGGGTGATTCAGAGGAACTGTGAGGAAGAATTTATTCACAGAAAGGGTGGTTGACAAAAGGAACACCCTGCCTGAGGAAGTGGTGGGGGCTGAAACAATCACGGGATTTAAGAATGAATGGGATAGACTAAGGGAATCCTGGAGGTCAGGGGTAAGGGGCAACAGACTTCTAGAAAAACTTAAAGTGATCTTACGAGCTCGAATGGGCAGACTGGGTGGGCCATAGGCCCTTATCTGCCGACAGTATCTATCTATATATCTATCTATGTATTATTTATCATCAGATCACCTCTTTTGTATCTATCCTTCAATTTATGTACCGTCAATCTTGCCATTCTGTCTTCGTATCCCAAATGCCCCATACCATACACCATCTTAGTCACTCTCTGCTGCACCCCCTCCAACCTATTCTCGTCCTTCCTCAAAAATGGACTCCACAATTGCGTGCCTTAATCCAGGCATGGTCTGACAATTGTTCTACATGTAAGCATTAATGCACGACAGAGGAAGGCTCTACTAGGGAATTAATGCCCAGTTTTGGGGGGGGGTTAGAGCATGAGGTCGAAGGCCAAGTGCTTCCAACCACCAACCGGGCATTACTTCCCTAGTAGAGCCCAAGTCTGGAGTGCATTAATGTGCTTGACATGGCAAGCACTAAAAACAGTGTACACATACTTTAGTTTACATAAAAACTGTTATATTAATTGTTAAACATAAACACAGACATGTTTTTTCTGATAATTTCTTTTTTTATTTCTGGCACAGGGTTTTTGGCAATTTCAAGATCGTTTTATGTTGTGACTGCCACATCACATTATCTCTTACTAAACACTATACATTTCAACTACACATGCACTGTAAATTATGCTGTATGAATATTTCATCAAAAGTCAACATTTAGATATTGTTAAATTCACTCATGATCTACTGACTTTTAAGCAACTTTTGCTGAATTGCATTCTGGGAACACTGAATAACATTATGCGCCCCAGCACTTTACATTACACATTGTGCGATGAAACATTTATAGCAAGCTAACATTTATTCAACAGAATTCTTGCTCTATGTCAACCCATGCTGCAATACCACCGGTACCACATATTTCAAAGGTAATATGACAGGCTTAAGTTTTTTGAAAACATAGCTCTTTCAAGGTACACCTCTCTTTCTCTCTCTCTCTTTCTCTCCTCCCTCCCTCCCTCCCTCTCTCGAATAATTTACAAGGGTACAGGTGTAGGAGATCAAAACAGACGCAGGCATTTAAGAAATAGTGAGCACACTTTCTGAGACAGACAGACAGAACGAGCGAGAGACAAACAGCACGTGAAACAGGAGAGCTGAACATACAGTGAGCAGACTTTCTCTCGGTCTCTCATCCCCGCTAGAACAAAACTGCAGACATCACTCAGTTGCAGCTGTGTGTGAGGCACCATGAGCGCGCGCGAGAGAAAGAGCAAGCAAGACAGGAGAGGACTTCAACATTTATATACTATGCAATCATGCTGGTTATGCAGCTTTTGGAGGTACTACACCAGCGGAGATTATTGTGTGCGATCAGGGTTTGTATGCGGCTGTGCCAGGTATTTCACTAGCGGGCATTACTAGGGGATTAATCCCCACTAGTTTGCATCACATGTTGGGTTTTGACAAACGGTTGTGCTCTGTTTTGAGCTTCATTTATTTCCATGTTACAAAAGGGCATAATGCATTGGCTATTTCTATTAATAAATGTCTTTTTGATGTTGTTTATTAAATAATTTGCTTTATTAACTGTCTTAGTACAGTGTGAACTGAACTTGAGATCTCTGTCTATTGTTATGACGAAGTCTCTTTTGTTTTCCAGCTTTTTAATAGTGATTGAGTTCAAGACATAGTTGTTTAGGTTGTTAAGGTTATTTCTTCCTAATGCCAACACTGAACATTTTTCCACACTAAAGTACATTCTGTTTGCCCATATTTCCACTTTTCTTAGATCTTCCTTCAGTATATCCCTTTCATATTCAGATCCAACTGGTCTCTCTAATTTAATTTCATCAGCAAATTCAACCATTGTGCTTTTTATACTTTCATTTATGTCTCCAATGAATATTGAAAACAGTAAGGGGCTGAACACCAACCCCTGTGAAACTCTGCTAGTCACTTCAGTCTTATCAGAATAAACTCCCCTTACTCTGACCCTCTGAGTCCTATTACTCAGCCAGTTGTGGACCCAATTTATGATTTTATTATCTATTTTGTAATGTTGTAATTTCTCAATCAGTATGTGGGACACTTTGTCAAAAGCTTTTTGAAAGTCTAAAAAAATAACATCTGTTGGTTTACCTTCATTGATGAATCTATTCATTCTATCATAAAAGTACGGCATATTGATAGTACCGGATCTATTTGTCTTAAAGCCATGCTGCACCCTGCCTCCTAACCCCTTAAGATTTATTTTTTCCTTTAAATTATTCTTTATAAGTGTTTCAGCCAGTTTATATAATACAGCAGTCAGACTAACTGGTCTATAATTTTTTATTAGTGATCTGTTGCCCTTTTTGAATATTGGCACCACTGTTGCCTTTGTCCAATCTCCTAGTATTTCTCCCAAAATGAAAGATTTGTTGTACAGATATGTTAATGGCTCTACTATGTATAATCCTACTTCTTTTAATAGTCTGGGATGTAACATGTCTGGTCCAGGTGATTTATCTGGCTTTCATTGAGTCACTAACTTCAATACCTCCGTGGAGTTAAGTATTTCTGATATACCTGATGTTACATTTGTCCCCAGTCTGCCCTTAAGAGAAGATCCCTTGTTAAATACTTCACAAAAGTAATTGTTAAAAATATTGGCAATTTCCTGTGGTTTTTCAATGTCTTCCCCATTATTAAATATTAGTCCAACTGTTGATTTGTTGGTTCTCATTGAAATTTATATAAGCAAAAATAGATTTATTATCGTTTGCATGTGCAACCCGGAACTCTACTTTCTGTCTCTCAAGCCTAATGAGTTGTTTAAGTTTTTTTAATTCAGATCTATAGCTTGTCACTGTACGGTCATTTTGGTCCTTCTCCATTTTCTTATAAGCTTTATTCTTATTTCTAATCTGTTTTAGGACTTTATGAATACACCGTATAGGATTTTTTCCTTTTTTTTTATATAGTGGTTTGTTCAGTACATAAGTGTTTTCAAGTGCCAACAGCTTGTCTTCAAGTTTATTCCACATTTCCTCCACTCCTAGATGTTGAATTTCAACATGCGAACCCAATCTTCTGAGTTCTTCTATTATCTTACTGAAATTGGCTCTCCTGTAGTTTTTAATTACCATTGTGCCTATGTCCCTTTTTTGAAAAGATTTGATATTAAACCTAATTATGTCATTATCTCCCCTCCCCAGTTGTCCTTGATTTCTATGTTATTAATTGATTCAGCATTATTGGTGATTATTAAATCCAATACATTATTCTCCTTTACTTGGCCTAAAGACTAACTGTTGTAGCCCAGCCTCCACTAATGTATTGGTGAATTTGATTTCTGCTCTTGTCTTTGCTGTAATGTTTCTCCAGTGTATGTTTGGGTAGTTAAAACCCCCAAGAATGACCACGTTATCCTTTCCTACCATCTCTTCAATTTCCTGGTTTAGGCTGGTATCGGTCTCTTCTATTGAGTCTGGTGATCTATAATACACTCCAAGTTTCATTTTTGTTCTATTTTTTCCACGTTTATCCATAATGATTCATGACTGGTGTTTGAATTTATTTTATTACATATAGAACTCTCTGTTTCATTCTTTACATAGAGGGCTACCCCTTCTTTCTTATGGACTCTGTTCTTATGATATAGCGTATATCCTGCGATATCTCTATTCCAGTCACTCTTATCGTCCCACCATGTTTCGCAGACTGCACAAATGTCTATAGCTTCTCTTGCTATTACTATTTCCAACTCAGATTTTTTGATTATGTTAAGACTTCTTGCGTTTAGTGAAATCTTCTTTAGTCCATGTTTGCTTGAGAATAGTTTTCCTTACCCCACTATTTGTTTGAGGTAAATTTATTCCTTCTGTTTTAAATATTTATTAATGTGAGTTCAGATGGTTATCTCCAATTTCCTACTTCCTAGCTTGTTAAGGTGTAGTCCATCTTTACTAAAAACAATAACGGTGTGGTACTAAATTCTTCCTAGTGGGTTAGGCATGTACTTCTCTCTTGAAGGGACCATCTCCTAAGCCAATTGTTTATGGCTTTTATCTTTTTTTTTTTTTTTGTGCATCTGTTCTCAGAAATGGCAGTATCTCTGAGAATACTGCTTCACAGTGCAAATCTTTCAACTGCTTTTTTAATTTTTTTAAAGTCCTCTTTAATCTCACATTCATCCTGTATATTCATATTATCTGTGCCCTCATGTAAAATTACCACTGAATTGCTTTCACCGTCCTTTTTTATGATGTGTGATACCATTCTTTCCAAATCTTTGATTTTTGCACCTTGGAAAAAACTAGTGGTAATATGTTTCTTGTTATCCTCAGCTGTATATCTGTCTGTATATTTAACTATTGAGTCTCCTAGGACATATATATCCCTTTTCTTAGTTTCTATAGGTTTATTGTTTGAGTTAGTTGCCATGTTATTACTTCACAAATTGTCTGAAATTAGTTGCTTGGGGACCTAGTGCTCTGTGTTCCTAGCTTCGTGATTGTTCATGTTATTAATTATCAATCTGCCTCTTATAATTGAAGTATGTGCTGCACTGTTTGCTCAGAGCAAGATAGAGTTAATCGTAAGTGAGGCTGCTTTGGTTACTGAGCCGAGTGAATAGTATTCAGAAACGGCACTGTTGTTTTAAATTGCCTGTTTGCTATGCTTTAGTGCTGCTCCCCTCTCTCTTCTACTCACTTTCTCTATAGGTCCTTTTACTGAGCCCTGAATGCTAATTTTCTAAGTGCTGCCAACACAAACCTAATTTCAGTTATTTAATTTGAATCCCTCGGATGATACCGATAGTACTCTGTCTATCCTCGGCTCCTCTGCTATTTGGTGCTGACCTGCCCTGCCCCCCAATCCCTTTGTCTTTCCCTCTTTAGTGATTCAGTGATTAACCTCTGCCCCCTGATTAGCTAAATCTGTTTTCCTTCCTCATGTCTCCTATCCCCTACTGTTGCTTGTCTCTGAGTCTCAGATTGCCCCTGCCCACCCTCCTGACCAGCTAATATTGATCTCTGTTTTCTTCTCTCACAGATCCCCTTCTACTGGGTGTGCTCCCAAGCGGTGCGGCTGTCACTCTACCACCACCCACCTCTCCTTCCATGGCTGCCAACTGAAACACAGGTATGGTCCCAAAGGATAGCTGCTGAACCATCGCGGTTCAGATTCTGGCACCAAAATCCCGATTGGCTGATTACGGGGAAAGCTCCTCTACAATTGGTCAGTGCAGTTATCTTATTCTAAGCTCCAAGCTCAGCCTGCTTCAGGCTGATGCAAACTAAATTATATCTGTAAATTGCTTTAAACTGCTAATTTGTCCCAATGCCCTGCTCCACCCCACCGCTCTTTAAATACACTTGCTCACCCCAAAACCCCTCCCAGCAGTACAGCCCTGCCAACTGAAACACTGCTACCTCCCCACACTCACATTTTTTGTTTGTTTTAAAACTATTTACTGCCACAACTGCACGGTGGTTGCAATCTTAACTCTTGGCAAACCTGTTTAGTGCTATCAACCCCCAACTGTCTCCACACCACCTTCCTTGGCAATTCTACACCCTTCCCCCTTATCTGACCTGCACACTTCCCTTCCTCTGTTTCTCCACTCTTTTCCCAGTGTAACTGCTACACCCTTCCTAAGCACTTCACTCCTCATTGCTGCTCAAACTCTCACAAAATGCTTAAATCCTCACAGCTCCCCTCTTCTACTCTGTCTCCTCCCTCCCATCATTTACACCTGGTGCTTCTTCTGGCACTCAGTCTCCCCCTCCTGACTCTCACTCCACCCCACCCTCTGAAAAACAACCTGCCTCCCCTAAACACACCATGCTTCATCCCCGGAATATAACCCTCCTGGGACTCCAACCCCAGCCTACACTACCTGGTCACACTACTGCTTCTGTCCGTGTGCTTCCCTACTACTAAAACCAACTTCCTATCTACTGCTTCACTTACTAAAACTCCAATCTCCCCCATCATGCTACTGTCCCCCTCATACATGCCTATCGAAATCCCGTCCTTGGTACAAGAGTGTGAAAATACACCTGCTGATCATCGCACTCCTCCTATTATCCTCAGGTGATATTAATCCCAATCTGGGCCCATGCTCTTTGGGCTCACCGTCAACAGCACCTATAGCTGCTGACCCATCATATAACTCCCCCCTTTCCTTGCCCTTAGGGCTAAAGCTTCTACACCTAAACATAAGAAGCCTGCTCCCAAAGTTAGACCTTCTCCAACCACTAGCCATCTCCCTTGCCCCAGATGTTATCATCCTTACTGAAACATGGCTAATAACAAGATAGCTGGCACCTCCCTGTCCATTTCTGGATACTCACTTTCCCGTCACGATCGAGCAGGTAGGGGTGGTTGGGTGGCAATCTATATCTCGGCCACTTTACAATTTACCTCCATCCTCACCACCTCAGTGCCCAAAGCCTATGAGGCCCTCGTATTAAAACTTTCCCTGTCTTTCTCTATACCAGTATATATCGTTGGTGCCTATTGCCGGCTGGCCTCCCCCCCTCAGCTACCACAGATCTCATCAGTATGATAATTTCTTATACCCCTTCAGGTGAAATATATTTCATGGGTGATTTCTACCTGAACTGGCTCTTCCCATCCCTAAGTAAAGCTCGCAATGACATAAATGCCTTCAATTCTACTCAACTGATCCTAGAACCAATGTAACTAAATCACACTACTGGAAACCACTCCTTAATCGACTGGGCCCTCACTTCACACCCCCATAGAGTTGTCAAAGCTGGCATACTACCTGATACTCTGAGCGACTATCACATGACCTATATCATAAGCAAAATCCGTAGGACCAAGGCACTCTATAAAATCTTCCAAACCCGATCTTACAAATCCCTAAACCTCACTCCCTTTCAAATCAACCTCAGTGACACAAACTGAGAGCATGTTTCTGGTCTAACTCCATCAATGAAACAATGGCCTACTTCCACTATAAATTTATAGAAGTATGGAACAAGCACGCCCCTCTGAGACATACCAGGGTCAGAGGAAACCACCTCCCTTGGATCACACCAGACCTATTAGCATGCCTAAGAGCACGTGATCAATCATGGAAAACACACAAAACCTCCAAGCTTCCAAAATACTATAACTACTACTGCACCCTCTGCAATAAGTGCACCAAAGCCACTCACCTAGCCAAAGCTGACTGTTTCTGTACCACATTCCAGAGTAACATAAATAATCCCTCTAAATTCTGGAAAGTCATTCACTCCCTCTTCTCCCCCTGGCCTCTCCACCTACCCTCATCCTTATAATCAGGGCCCTGTGTTTAATGCGGCAAAGTGGACCTATATTATGCGGCAGGACCTCATACTTTCTGCAGCAGAGCAACTGCTGATTCTACGGCCATTCTGCGGCAGATAAATTGTCATTCAACAGCACAACTTTAAGGGCATTAAGTCTTAGTTTACCCTTTGACTGCCTTCGTGCAACCACTCTGCTACACTGAAAGTGGAACAGCAGGCCATTTAACAGTATGTAGTCTTCTTATCAGAAATATTAAACTGCAATAACCCAAACCTGGTGCAGCCATGGGCATTAGTGTTCTCTTTTAATGACTTTTCCCTCCCACCCCAAATTTGAAGGCTCATCTGTTGTTCTTCTGGAAACTGGTGGCTTTTGCTATTCTCCTAGGTTATAATTGGAAGAGGACATGCACACTCACCTAAAACTACACAGAAGGCAAAACCTGCTTGGATTTCTTCTGGTTCATATTTACAGTTAGCAGACATAAAGAGGGACTCCAACTTGAAAGCCATTTTATTTTTTTCTGATTTTGATCAACATTCTTTTGGATTATAATTTTTTTTAACTAGGAATACGCCAACTGTCTTGCAACATATATGATGAGTGCAGTGTGTAAATCTGTGTGTTGGGGGGGGCTGTCTTCCTATAATATTGATAGAGGGTGTAACTTGCAGTCTCTGTAGGATTTGTTGACTCCTGATTTTTCTTTTGGGGAACACACTGAAAAATGCAAGCAAGCCATTCTTATTAAGCTGGAGTAACCTTGGTTAGCATGCTCTCTTCTCCCAGCAACTAAGGGATGGTGATGTCCTTCAGTCAGTGACCCTCATTTCACTTATGTATAGCAGCAATCAATGCAACTCTCCATTCTGATTTTTTTCCTTATCTGCTTACTCCAGTTCTAGTACACCCTGGTCCTCAACTCTCTACTGCAGCTGGGCAACTTGACCCTCCTTAAGAATTTAGCTTGATGCCACCACTTAGGCTACAGGTTCAAATCTACCAAGAAATTACTCTCACACTTGCAGGCACAGATCTGCAGCACACAAATCAAAACTGTGATCGATGTCCATCAGTGGGGACCGAGTCCTCTGCGCAGTCTGCTGCCAGCCACATGTTTCTGCAATCAGCTCCTCCTCCTCTGATACTTGCCACCACACCGAGATCGATTCCACCTCCACGGACACCGCTGAATAGTCTTACTCCTTGATTACTGCTCACCTTCTAGTTCTTCCTTCCAAATTCATCTTCCAGAGATTCAGTGTGCACTGTGAGCAGCCTCACAATGGAAAATTAACATGGCTGTGCTAGCCACACTTACACGGCAGCAAATCATAACTGCTGTGCACCTAATTAAGCTCTGGTAGTCTTGCATCAGTCCCCCCCCCCCAACAATACTGGATGGACGGAGCTATCTTACAAGAGCAAGCATGAGTCAAGATGACATGTGGCCACTAGCTTTTCAGCTTTGTAGCGGGCAGCATCAGTTTGTTGCCCTTTCTAATGAGTATGTATGTATGCCATGGCATACTTAACATATCAGTAGCTATGCCCTTGCCTTATGTCATTGCATAGCATAGTTAGCATTTCTGTGGCCATATGGCTGTTTTCCCCAATTTCTGCGGCCAGTACTGATTTCTGTAGCCAGTGCTGCAACCGCAGAATCACAGAAAACATGGGGCCCTGCTTCTAATAAATGACACTCAAATTTATGAACACCTTAGCGTTGCCTCTGAGTTTAATTCTTATTTCACCTTCTGTGCCTCTACCTTTCTAGCTTCCCTACCACCTCCCCTGCCTACTCTTCCCCCCACCCCACCAAGTCAAACTTCCTTGTCTAATGCTTTCTCCTTCTCCAAGATTTCACCCTTCGATACCTTGGAAGCTTTGTACACTCTCAATCCCTCCAAGGGCAGCTTACCAGGTGGCTTAGACCCTAAGCTGCTTTACCTCTCTGCTCCAGCTATTGCTGCTCCACATTCTGCCTTATTAAACCTCTCCTTTTCAACCACCACCATTCACGCTGGTTGGAAACATGCCATTGTACTCCCACTGCCAAAGGGTGGCACTTCCTCTGCCCCTGCAAACTACCGCCCTATCTCTCTCCTATCAGCCCTGGCTAAGCTGCAGGAACATCTGGTTCACTCTCAACTCTCCTCTTACTTATCTGACTCTAACTTCTTCACACCATTCCAATCTGGATTCCAGAAGAACCACTCCACTACCACCTCCCTGATTAGGCTAACTGACTCCATCCTCTCTGGGATGGACAGCGGCAAAGTCACATCTGCTATTTTTGTCGACCTTGCCAAGGCTTTCGACACTGTCTCCCACACCTTTCTTTTGAACTCCCTCTCTGCAGCTGGATTATCCACCTCTGCCACAAACTGGTTCAGGGCCTACCTGGTAGGTAGGACCCAGTCTGTCAGAATAGCCGGCACTATTAACCCCCCTCTCCCCATCAATACTGGTGTCACTTAGGGCTCCATTCTGGGCCCTATCTTATTCTCCATGTTTTTAAATGATCTTCCATAAGCCTGTTCCCACACCTCCATCAACATGCATGCTGATGACACCGTCATCTTCACCTCTGGCCATTCCCCAGATGATGTGGCTACCAGATTCCAGCAGGACTTCGATAAAGTCCAGCACTGGTTTAGCTCCCATCAACTCTCTCTCAATGCCAAGAAGACAGTCTCAATGATCTTTGGCACTAGGCAGAGGCTCGCTCGGCTCCCCTCCCTCCCTTCCTTCCATATCCTTGACAGGACAATCCTTGAGGACACTTCATCTTTCAGGTACCTAGGAGTGTGGCTTGACCAGCACCTCAGTTGCTCCGGACATGCAGACACCATCCTGAAAAAGCTGCACCCCAAGCTAGGCGCATTATACAGGAACCATAGCTGCCTCCCACTACTGGCCTGACATAAAATTGTCCAGAAGATGATACTACCTATTTTTGACTGCTCTGATGTAGTCTACAGTGCTGCTCACAAGTCATCCCTATCTAGATCGGACACCCTGTTTAATTCCTTCTGTCGTTTTGTTCTTGATGCTCCCACCTTGCACTCATCACTGTGATCTTTACCACTCGCTGGCATTCCTCTCACTAGAATGTCATCACCACCTTCACTCCTGCCCACTCCCTCCACTCTTTTGACTTCCATCTACTGTTAGTCCCCCGCCGTTCAACTGTGATTGGACAGATGGCCTTCTCTCATCACCTCCCCAAATTATGGAATGCCCTTCCCCATCAAGTCCAGCACTCTTTCTCCCCATACTCCATCTCATCTGCTCTGCATAACTTCTACTCAGTAAACTGTACCTGTGTTCAACCCCTACCACTCCCCCTTAATCTAAATTATCTTCTGTACCTCCCACGTCATTCATCTATCTAATTCCCTGTACCTCCTTCCCCCTGGTTCTATTCCCCACTACCTTTCCATCTCTTCCCTTCCCTTCTTACCCACCTTCTGCCACCCACCCCCTGGTCTCTCCCCCACTGTATTCCATCTTCTCCCCTTCCCTTCTGCCCCCCTCATTTTGGTACCGACTGATATTATATTCTACCCCAGTTGACAGATTTCTCTTATTTCTCCCTTGACTCACTGCTTACCTAACACTAGCTTGATCACGCCCACATTTACTTCTCTACACTATTGCTGTTTTGCTGCATTGCTGTTTCTGATTTGTATTTGCACTTCTTATGTATATTACGTATACTACTCTGGTAATGTTACCTTGTCACATTGAATTGTCACCCTGTTTGGTATTGCTTGTATGTATGTATGTATACCTTCCTGTCCCCTCTCCCCCAGGATGCACCATCAGACAAGCAACTTGTTCTTCAGTGTGCACTTCCTGCTAAAACATTTCAATAAATAAAATAAATAAATAATTTAGATCAAGTTGTATGTGTCTCATTATTATTTGGTACTGGTGACTCTACCACTTCTGAATTTCCCATCTCTATTAGTGGCGAATACTTATTTGTTAGAGTAATGTTGAACTCCATAGCTCTCCTTCCTCTCTTCCATTTTCTTTTTTCTGTTATCCAGAGTCCCTCCTCCTCCTCTTCATTGTCCATTCCCCCCCTTTCTTTTTTGTAACTTCAATATTTGCATCGTTATCCTTTTGTAATGTTGTTTTGTCACTATTTAGTTGCTCAGGTACTAACAAATTTTGTCTATAGGAGACGAGCTCCATTTCAAGTTTAATAACTTTTACTTTCAGTTCCCTCATTTCCCTACATTCTTCAGAGGTAAATACAATATAATCCAAACTTGAGTCCATACAAAATTTTCCACATATCATACATTTAATTCCTAGTTATCTGTTTTCTAGTCTCAGTACTCCAGTGTCCATGTTTGCTGTTTCTAGTCACCTGAAGTCTTAGGATCAATCAATCAATCTTTATTTATTTAAGACGCCTTTCTTAAACCAAGGCACCTTTACAAATGACATAAAACAATAAATATTTAAAACAAGATTTAAAACAAGAATTAAGATTAAATAATTAACAGTCATTAAAAGCTTTGTTAAAAAGCTCCTTTAAAGCTCTGGACAGTCAGGCAATTTCATACCTGACGAGGTAGAGAATTCCACAGGGTCGGGGCCAAAAAACTAAAAGATCTTGCCCCTGAAGTTTTTAAGCGAACCCTGGGAATCTCTAGCAATCCTTCGTCAATAGAGAGGAGCGAGCGGGGGGACAGTAGGGACGCAGGAGATCTTTCAGGTAAGCAGGTCCCTGATCATGTAGGGCCTTATAGGTCAGCAAACTGACCTTGAAGGTGATTCGTCAACAAACTGGCAGCCAGTGCAGTCCGCGGAGCACAGGCGTTATATGACTGGACCTAGAAGAACTAGTCAAAAGCCTGGCTGCCGCATTCTGCACTAGCTGCAGGCGGCGAAATTCAACCCCCGTAAGCCCTAGGTATAGGGCATTGCAATAGTCCAGGCAGGAGGTAACGAAGGCATGGACCAAAGTTGGAAGATCCTCTGGAGGAACCAAGTGCTTCACCCTGGCAATGTTCCTTAGATGATAAAAAGAGGTTTTGACAACTGCTGACACCTGAGACTTAAAAGTCAGACAATCGTCAAGTACAACGCCCAAGTTCCGCACCCAGTCTGAGATAGTCAGCTGGACACCTCCAAGCCATAAGCCTGAGGGTGATCCAGCTAACAAACCCGCCTCACAGTGACCCTGATCCACAACCAACACCTCAGTTTTTTCAGGGTTCAACCGCAGCCAACTCACATTCATCCAGTCTCGGATTTCGGCATGACAGTTGTTAAAGACCAAAAAGGCAGTATCCTGGCCAGGCACAAAGGACATGTACAGCTGGATTGCACAGTCTGTCCACAGTCCGGAAGAGTTGAGCTGGTCTATTCTGTGCAGCCGCAATCTTTCTGGACAGGAATTCTGCCTTCTTGCGAGAGATTTCGGATTGATAGACCAAATAATGGTCCATCAAAATAAGTTTGTCACTATCCAGACCTGATCTCCGCCAACACCTCTCCAACCTTCGTCCAGCTCTCCTCAACTCCCTCAGGGTCTCATCAAACCAAGGAGACCTAGGGCGAAGAGTGAGAGGATGAACACAAACAGGAGCAATAGAATCCAGAGCCCCTGCCACCGCCTCATTATAGGCACGTACCAGCTCTCCTGGATCCATGCAATCTCTCGGAAAGCCCGATAGATCCAGTACAGCCATCAGGTCATCTGGGGAAACACCCCTTAATGGGTGGTACCAGATCATTTCCATAGGGGCTGACCTACTAGGGGTGGCCTCAAAACTGATAAATTGATAAACTGATAAAAAAGGATAGAACAATAAACACGAAGTACGACTTATGAAGTGAAGTACAATGATTTCCAAGTTTAAATGCTTTACACCCCCTCGGACGATTTTTTTTTTTAAAGATTTCTGGCTCCCTTATCTCCTTCTTCAGCTGATGCCAACAGATACTGCTTGCCTCTGCCTGCATTGCCTGTACCCTGTGCTCACCTCCACTCACTGAGGCATTCTTTAAATACTGTGCAGGACAGAAGTTCTGTTCCCGTGCTGCCCGGCGGTTGCCTAGCAACCCAAAACCGAGACACAGACTGAGACTGCAGCTATAGACTGCCTTTAAAAAAGCCGCCTATTCAGCTACCGGGGAGCGCTAAAGGGCTCCACTAACTGCCCCACACAGTGCAGTAGTCAGAAGATAAGACCTCTCCTCCTCATTACCGGGAGGAGAAGTTCGCATGACCAGGTGTCCGGTCAGCACTTAACTGTTCCTGAATACACTGTATATCCCTTCAATTCACTTTAATACTCCCTCTAAAAACACTGAGATACACCTTCGTAGTGCACCCAGTTCACACACAACAGATATGTTCTTACCTCATCAGCCATCATGAATATCCTCGAGAGTTGCCCAGGCTTGGTCACTCAACTCACAGCTTGGAGGAGTACCTATGCTGATGGGGCCACCCCAGCTGGCACAGCCTAGCTTTAGCCTCCCACAATTTCTAGTGCTCACATTGTAAATCCTGACTGTAATCTGGGAATGTGAGCACCCAGGTATTTTCCAACTGTACTGGACCCTTTGGTGTGGCAGCCCATAGGACTGTCTCCTTATCCTGCTATCAGTGGAATTTGGCTAAAAATATCTTGGCCAGTTTCATGGTTTCATCCCCCCCTCCCCCCAGCATTTGGTGGGCCCTCTCCACCTGAAGGGTACGACTGATCTCCATCAGTTGCAGCTACAGCTTCCTGCTCAGCGGCTATGCTGCTCAATCTTGCTCAAGTCTCGGGAGGAGGGGTTTAGAAGGCTTCTTAGTGGCTGGGAAATTCAGTTGTTGCTGTCTCTTTTTCTCCTTAGACAAACTCCTCATATCAGGCATCGGAATGGTAATGTTTTCAGCTGTTAGAGAGTGGGTGCCATTGTTATTAGGGGGATTCGGGATCACCTTGCAGAGGGCTCAGCTAAAAGCATCCCCCATGTTCACCAGCTCGGCCATTCCCCCCGGACCAGAATTAGAGAACGAGGAATTAGAGCAAAAAAGATCATGTGCAGTGGTTTTTACATATTTTTTATAAAAGCTTGAAATGTTGAAATTCAATTCCCTGTGTCATGATTAGTGTTTCCTGAAAATGTCATACTGTTTGGATTTGTGGTTTTCTTTAAATCAGCATTTGTTAACTTGCTCTACAGTGGCTGAAAACAGTGGAGTTATTTCTGTCCTCTCAGTCAAACTTAGAGTGCGATGACATAATTTTGGAGTAGCTTGCTGTTTTAGATTCCCAATCAGAGCAGTAGTTTGTAGAGTTAATGGTTTGATGAGCTCTCCAAGTTTCTTACAAACACAGTCTCTGGCTTGTGTTTAGATAGATCAGCTTACAACATTATCTTCTCATAAAAAGCTGATCATTTTAATTTCAATGCTGAATTGAAGTAGTAGAAATCTTTCTCTGTGAGAAATTAGCTTGTCTATCACAGCTCTCATTTTTTTCTAATCAAAACTCAGGTAGTTTTTTTAACTACAGTAGATAACACAGGGCTATTAAATGAATATAAAATACATATACATTTTGTTCATTCACAGAAACAGTTTGTATTTGATGTAGCCTCCATAATCAGATTTCATGAAAGAACATTTTTTGTTCATGTCAGATTGACAAACAGTACATGTGCTTGAAATACTGTAGCAGAGTGTAACAGGCACCTGTCAGAACTCACACATTTCAGTTCTTTGGTGGTTTCTGTGTGAAAATACATTATGTTAGGTATAACTAGAAACACTGTGTGGCATCCTGATGCACAGTGTCTCTGCCTCACAGTTGAGGCAGCTGCAGTCTACTGCCACCTGTCCCTGCCCCAAAAGCCCCTTCCTTCTGCTCCACATTTGAGGCTGCTGCATCCTGCTTCCCACTATCTTCTCCCACACAGTCAAGGCTTGTGCACCCTGCTACCTCCATCCCCTGCCTAAAGAATCAGGGATGTGGTACCCTGCCTCCCCTTGCCTAAACAATTGGGGTTGCAGCATCCTGCTGCCCTCTCTTCCCCACCATCACAGTTAGGGAAGCAGAACCTGTTGCCACTTGTTCCTGTCTCCACAGTCAGGGCTGCCGTGCTGTGCTAAGCCCTAGAGTGCCAGGTTCCCTGCCTCCACAGCTGGGGCTGCTGTACCATGCTGCCCTAGCCACCAGAGATGGGGTTTTTGCTACACCCTACTATTCACTTCTGTTTCCCCAAATAGTCAGGGCTGCTGCACCACGTGTACCCCATCTCACAGTCAGGGCTGCTGTACCCTGATGCCCCCTGTGTCCTGACCCACAGTTGAGGCTTCTACACCATGCTGTTCTCTATCCCCTGTCACCACTGACAGGGCTGCTGCACCCTGCTCCATTCTACACAGTTGGGGTTGCTATGGCCTGCTGTACCCTAGAGCCCCATGCCTCTGCAGTTAGGGCTGCTGCACCATGCTGCCACTTGCCACAAGATTCAGGGCATTTGCTGCACCCTGTTGCATACACAGTTGAGGCAGTTGCAACCTGCTGTCCCCCTGCCACCAGATTCAAATCCTTTGCTACACCATGCTCATCACATCCCTTGTCCCAAACAGACATGGCTGCTGCACCCTGTCCCACAGTTTGAGCTGCTGTATCCTGTTGCCACCCCATCTCCTGCCTGAAAATTCAGGGCTGCTGCACCCTGCTGCCCTCTGTCCTCACACCCACAGTCAGGGCTATGTCACCCTGTTGCCTCCTGTTCCTATCTCCACAGTCAGGGCTGCTGTGCTACACCCTAGAGTCTGATGCTGCCTGCAGCCACAGTTGTGGCTGCTGAACCCTGCTATGCACTTCCATTGCCCCAAATGGTCTGGGCTGCTGTACCCTGATGCCCACCTGTGTCCTGCCCCACAGTCAGGGCTTCTGCACCATGCTGTTCTTTGTTCCCCACCACCACTGTGCCCTGTGCACCACAGAACCCCTTGCCTCCACAGGCAGGGGACAAGATGAAACAAATGCCCTTACTGTTGTGCTGCACCCTTCCCAAATAGCTGGGGTTGCTGCACCCTTCTACCCTCTCTCTCTCTCACCCTCACAGTCAGGGATACTGCACACGTTACCCCCTGTTCCTGTCTCAGCAGGGCGTAGCAAATAATCTAACTCTGGTGGCAGGGAGACAGCAGGGTACAACTGCCTCAACTGTGGAGGCATGCAACAGGATGCAAGCAAATGCCCTGAATCTTGTGGCAAGTGGCAGCATGATGAAGCAGCCCTAACTGCAGAGGCATGGGGCTCTAGGGCACAGAAGGCCACAGCAACCCCAACTGTGTAGAAAGGAGCAGGGTGCAGCAGCCCTGTCAGTGGTGACAAGGGATAGAAGACAGCATGGTGCAGAAGCCTCAACTGTGGGGCAGGACACATGGAGCATCAGAGTACAGCAGTCCTGACTATGAGATGGGGTACATGTGGTGCAGCAGCCCTGACTGTGAGATGGGGTACATGTGGTGCAGCAGCCCTGACTGTGAGATGGGGTACATGTGATGCAGCAGCCCTGCCTGTGAGATGGGGTACATGTGGTGCAGCAGCCCTGACTGTGAGATGGGGTACATGTGGTGCAGCAGCCCTGACTGTGAGATGGGGTACATGTGGTGCAGCAGCCCTGACTGTGAGATGGGGTACATGTGGTGCAGCAGCCCTGACCATTTGAGGCAATGGAAGTGGGTAGCAAGGTGCAGCACACGCCCCACCTCTGGTGTTAGGGCATCATGGTGCAGCAGCCCCAGCTGTGGAGGCAGGGAACCTGGCACTCTAGGGCTTAGCACAGCACTGCAGCCCTGACTGTAGAGACAGGAACGGGGCAACAGGTGCAGCATCCCTAACTGTGAGGGTGGGGGACAGAGGGCAGCAGGGTGCAGCAACCCCAATTGTTTGGGCAGGGGCAGCAGGGTGTCATAGTCCTGATTCTTTCAGCAGGGGATGGAGGCAGCAGGGTGCACAATCCCTGACTGTGTGGGAGAAGACAGTGGGCAGCAGCGTGTGGCAGCCTCGAATGTGGAGCAGAAGGCAGGGGGCTTGTGGGGCAGGGGACTGGTGTCAGTTGACTGCAGCTGCCTCAGCTGTGGGGCATAGACATGGTGTTTCGGGATGCCACCTAGTGTTTTTAGTTATACACATACATGATGTATTTTCACACTGAAAGCACCAAAGAACTGAACTTTGTGAGTTCTGACAGTACATGTGCTTGAAATACTGTAGCAGAGTGTGATAAGCATCTGTTTGTTAATCTGACATGAAAAACACATTTTCTTACACGATTGCATTTTATGAAGGCTACATCAAAAACAAACTTTCTGTGAATGAACAAATTTTAGATTTATTTTATATTCATTAAATAGCCCTGTGTTATATAGTTAGAAAAAATTGGGGTTTGAGTAGAAAGAACGGAGCTATGATTCAGACAAGCTGATTTCTCACAGAAAAAAATTTCCACTGCTTCAATTCAGCACTAAAACTAAAATGATCAGCCTTTTAAAGGAAGAGAATGATATGTATTAAGGTGCTCTATCTAAATACAAACCAGAGACTGGGTTTGTAAGAAACCTGGAGAGCTCAGCAAACCATAAATTCTACAGAGTGCTGCTCTGATTGGGAATCTGAAACAGCAAGCCACTCCAAAATGATGTCATTGCACTCTAAGCTTGACTGAGAGGGCAGAAATAACTTACATAGAAACATAGAATTTGACAGCAGATAAGGACCGCTTGGTCCACCCAGTCTGCCCATTTCCCTACCTAATGGATAAGCTGCAGATCCTAGTTAACCAGCAGCCTACTTCTTTCTGCCCCCACTCCCTAGAATTGCCTTATGACTGTCCCATGCATGCTTGAATTCCACCACTGTTTTTGACTCCACAACCTTCTCCGGAAGGCCGTTCCATGCATCCACAACCCTCTCTGTGAAAAAATACTTCCTTAAATTACCTCTGAGCTGCCCCCCCCATCTTCAAATTGTGCCCTCTTGTTCTTGCACACATCTTGTTTTGAAAGATGCTACCCTTCTCTGTTTTCAGCCACTACAGAGCAAGTTAACAAATGCTGATTTAAACAAAACCACAAAACCAAACAGCATGACATTTTCAGGAAACACTAATCATGACACAAGGACTTGAACTGCAACTTTCTAAGCTTTTATTAAAAATAGGTAAAAACCACTGCACATGATCTTTAAGGCTGTGCCCTTGGGGAAACATGGTTAGTTTACCTGAATTTCTGGATACTCCAACATACAATTTATCAGGGAATGAGACAGCAATATGATTTGTGGGTATCTATACAAAGGAAGATGAGACTAGAAATACCTTATTGGAATCAATCACCCTTTTATTTCAAGCAGAGTTCTGGGTACACAAGTCAAAAGAAAACATCTTAACAGCAATAAAAGATGCTGGAGATGTGGAGGAACCAGTGTATGTCATGGTCTCAAATTTGAATTTAGCTAAACAAATTTGGTTAAAACAAAAGAGACCAGTTCAACTTGACATAAATGTGAATTCCCCAGTAATAGAGTGTACAACTGATAAGTTAATTTTTAATACTGACCAACATAGATCCAGTATTGAACTAAAGGTGCTTCAGTAGCTGACCCATAAGTGCAGTGGCAACACCACCGCTTGTGATGATGACCCGGGTTTAGGAGCAAATCTGGGGTGTCAGAGGGCCGGCTGGGGGAAGCGGAGGATTGAGTGGCTGTAGGACTGCTCTCCTCCTCTAGGCTGGGAGCATAGGCAAAGCCCAATGCTTGCCTGGCCCTGGAAGCTGGGGGAAAGGCAACCCGGGCCAGAAGGTCAGGAGGTGTGGTAGACATCTGCGTACATTGCATGGCAGTGCATGGCATGCTTCATGGTGTGCTTGCATGCCACACTTTCCAGGGGACAGAACAAGTGAAATGCTGGTGGCAGGATACTGGTAGGCACTCGCTGGCCCCACAACTGACTGGCTGGGCTTGTCAGCCCAAACTGGATCCGGACTTCGACGGGGAGTAGGGACCCCTACCGACTCCTCGGGAGGGGGCTGGGGGAAGACAGCTAGTGATAAGTCCTGGTAGAGGTCAGGGTGACAGGGTTGGGGTGCCCACCCAAATGAAGGCCATCCGGAGAGGGATATAAAAAAAGGTGCTTCAGTATGTACCAGTTTCTCTAAAATGAAATTTTTCAGAAAACCCTATGTCTACCTCCCAAGTGTAAACCCCCTCTCTTTTGAGAGGGACTTCCACTCCCTTTAGGGACCCCTTTCATATTTGCTGCCCCCAGAGCTAGGGACAATTTTAGTGCTTTAGGGGTGCAATTTCTGCTTGCCACCACTTGGTGGCAACAGAGAGCAGGGTTCAGCGATATAAATAGGCAGGACAGGAAGATTTTTGTGGGTTGGTTCCTAAGGGAGAGGAGAGACCAGCAGACGGTGCCCCCCCCCCCCGCTTTAGGCAGGTTGGCTTCTACAGTGGCGATGCGCTGGATCTCCGGAGTGAGCATCCAAGGGAGGGCTCCAGGAGAGGCAGCTGTGGCCATGTTTTGGGGGCCTGAGCTCTGGGGGGGGGCTGTAGGGAGAATTCAGGATTAGATACAGGATAGGTGGGCCCCAGGATCCAGGTTTTCCCCCGTTAGAACATTTGAGGGTGTGCCTGGGTTGTCAGGGTTGCAGTAAGTGGTGGCAGGGCCACTGCATCCCGGCATGACAAGGTAACCGAGGGACACTGGTGAGGGGGCCTAGGGGAACCTCTACCAGGTTAGGACCTGTTTTGGAAGGACAGGTCTCAGGGATACCAGACTTTGCTGAGTGGGCCGCAGAGTGCCCTAGATGTTTCCCCTGGCACTGGTTGCACATATCGAGCAGCGGTGGGTGAGTAAGAGTTGGGCAGTTGGCAGAATTTATCTGTGGGGTCCTGTGGAAAATTGCATTTAGCAGAGATGCTGGAGAGAGTCAGTAGTGGTCTGGGTAGACCAGGAAGAACAGGAGAGTGACCTGGGGAGAAAGATTTGGGGTTTGGGGTGGTGGATGTTCTGGTACCACACCATCCGTGTCCCTCGGGAGACTGGAAGAAAGAGCCAGGAAACAGGGTGGGGAGAAACTGTACACTCTCCTGTAGAGAGGAGAAAGCCCCAGTTGGTTTAAGTAGTGAAGTTTCAGGTACTTACCAGTGCCAGTGGAATCTATGGAGCTTTGGTGGTGTAGCGGTAAGTGGGTGGGGGTAACTGACGCGGTGCGAGGCAAAGGATCTTCTCCCCTTTACCAACCTCCCATTTTCTGGTATTGTAGAGAAGCGCTGCAGGGACATTGGTATTACTAGGAGGCATTTGGTTCATTGAGTGCTGAGGGCAGCTGAGCAGGGGGTGGTGAGCAGCATTGAGGTTGTCCGATGCAGGAGATGCCCTGGGTGTAAATAGAGCCTAGGGAGAGGCCCAGCATGTTTGATCTCCATACTCAGGGTTCCCACTGATCCAAGTGGCCTGGTAGCTAGTGTACTGGCTGTGTCCTCTAATCCTTTTTGGGCAGTGCTTTGCAATGCCAGGTCGATGAGGAACAAGACTGCTATTTTTGCAGACTTGATTTCTTCTGTCGACCTGGCTTACATCACGGAGACCTGGCTGGGTGACGATGTGGGCCCTGTCTTTGAGGCTGCCATCACCTCTAGGTATACTGCGGTGCACTGTCCGAGGAAGGATCACAGGGGTGGGGGAGTGGCCATCATTTTTTGATCCAGTTTGGGCTTCTCAGTGCACCCAGTTGGTGGCACCCGATCTTTTGAGTGTGTTGCCGTGCGTGGGGGTGCAGGTACAGGTTGCAGGATTCTCCTTGTTTACCACCCCCCCAGGGTGGGAGGGGAATTTCTTCATCGTCGACCAGGTGTTGGAGTCCCCCAGGTGTTTAATCCTGGGGGACTTCAATGCCTGGGTCGATGACGAATCCTCACATTTTGGTTACAACCTCCTCCAGTTGACGCAATCACTGGGCCTGTCACAAGCGGTTGCTACTGCTACCCAACAACAAGGCCACACACTCGATCTGGTGTTCCAGCTGGGTCTCAGGATTGACAACCTCAAGGCTGATCAGATCATTTGGTCTGACCACTGCACCATGGAGTTCAGCTTTGTGGACCCCCTGAAAGTCCTTCCCCTGTGGAGATGGTTAGCTATCACCCCTTAAAGGGTGTTGACCCAGAGGGACTATTGGTGTTAGCTGACCTATCTAGGGTTGATGCAGCATGTGCAATTGGCACTGGAGAGGCAGTGGCCACCTATAATAGGGTGGTTACTGAAGCTCTAGATGCCATTGCACCAGTCCATATACAGTATGACCCAGATCCTCTCACTTGAGATCCGCTTGGTTTGATGGGGATCCCAAGATGACGAAGATCAGGGGTCAGAAGTTGGAACGTTGCTGGTGGAAGACCCAGCTGGAGGCTGACAGGCTGGCCCTGCATTCTCACTATGTTGAGTTCCACAGGGCAATTTCCTGTAAGAAGGCAGCATTTCTGTCCAGGGAAATTGCTGTGGGGAGAAACAGACCATCTCAGCTGTTTCAGACCATGGATAGGTTTTTATATCCTGCCTGTCTCTGGCCGAAAAAAGCTTTTTCAACCACTTTATGTGAAGAGTTTGCTCTGTTTTTCTCTGACAGAGTATTGGCCATCTGGTCAGGGATTCCACTAGGGAGACGTGTGTCTCACAGTGATTGAGCTGGGAGTTTCAGAGGCACTCAGTCTGCCTGGGAGGAGTTTAGGCCAGTGGAAGTGTCTGAAGTGACTAAGGTGATCTTGGAGCTGAAGCGCACCTTTTGTAAACTGGACCTGGCACTGACATGTTTCTTACATGGATGTGCCGATGTCGTTGGCCCATTGTTCGCCAGGATTGCCAGGTGCTTGATGGCGAAGGGGGTTTTCCCAGTTGCTTTGAAAGAAGCACTGGTAAAGCCCCTCCTAAAGAAATCATCCCTTGACCCAGATATACTGGTGAATCACCGTCCGATCTCCAACCTGACGTTTTTGAGCAAGGTTGTTGAGAAATTGGTGGCACATCAGCTTGAGGATTGCCTGGTGTTCTTGGATATCTATGAGTCTTTCCAGTCTATATTTCTTTGGTCCAGACACAGCACTGAAACTGCTCTAGTGAGAGTGCATAATGATCTGCTTAGGGCTTGAGAAAGAGGAGACAGGTCAGTTCTTGTGCTCCTCGATGTCTCCTTAGCTTTTGACACTGGATCACTTCGTGCTTCTTGATTGACTCTGTGAGTTTTGTGGACTCGCTGGCACCATCATCAAATGGTTTGAGTTCTGTCTCTCGTACAGAGTGCAGCGGGTGGTGATGGGGAATTTCTCCTCTGCCCAGTGCCTCTGTCTTGTAGAGTACCGCAGGGATCGATCTTGCCGCCAATGTTGTTTGCAGTGTACATGCTGTCCCTGGGCAAAATCATCAGACAATACAATGTGGAGTTTCACTGTTATGCAGATGATACCCAACTGTATTTGTCTTTTGCACCCAGAACATCAGGAACAGTTGACGTGCTTAACAGCTGGCTCACTAAAATCAATGACTGGATGGTTTCCAGCTGGCTGAGACTCAACCCTGCTAAGACTGAGGAGCGGGTGATCGAGCCTGATTGCGGGCATGATGGGTTGCCACCGGGGGCTGACTCTGGACTTGTTCTGGGACCTACTGAATTGGTGGTTTCTCCGAGGGTGCAAAATCTGGACATGATCCTTGATTGCAGATTGACCTTCGAAGATCAGGTGTCAGCAGTGGTTTTTACCACTTGCGGAACACTGCCCAGATTAAGTCCCTCATTCTGCCCGAGGACCAGCTGACACTAGTACATGCCTTTGTGACTTCTAGGCTCGACTACTGTAAAGCTGTGTCCTTCGGGGTCATGGGAGGGACCCTCCGCAGGCTGCAGCTAGTGCAGAATGCAGCGGCATGGTTGCTGACAGGCCTTTCGAGGTCCAGTCATGTGACCCCAGTTCTGCATGCTCTGCACTGGCTGCCAGTCAGGTGGAGGGTCCTTTTCAAGGTGGGTCTTCTCACCTTTAAGGCTCTATATGGGCTGGGTCCTGGTTACCTGTCTGAGCTTCTGACACCAGTGTCCTCTGCTCACTCCCTCCGCTCCTCCTCAAGGAGCCTCCTGGATGTTCCCAGGGTTTGGCTCAAGACCTTGGGAGATTGTGCTTTTGGTGTCTCTGGGCCAACCCTGTGGAACTCACTTCCATCTGCAGTCCAGGAGGCTCCCTTGATTGAGGTGTTTAAGGGGAGACTAAAGGCTCACCTCTTCAGCCTGGCCTTTGACTGCTGATACCATCTTTAGCTTTGGCCAGTCCCTTGAAGATTGACTTCTGGAAACCTCTGTATTGCTGAATTTTATCCTGTTACATTTTTAGTGAGGTTTTATTATGTTTTTATTTACTGCCATATCTCCTTGTTTATGTTCGGTGCCCAGAGCCTCTGGGATTGGGCGCCTTATAAATAAAATTGCCTTGCCTTGCCTTGTCTTCATGGTCTAGGACAAGAGGTCGCTGTCCAAAGAGGTCTTTTCCAAAGAGGTAGCAAAGAAAGTGAAAGCCAAAAAGATTGCATTCAGGCAATACAAAAAGACACAGGCAGAAGGGGATAGGGAGAAGTACCAGGAGAAGCAAAGGGAGGCAGGGAGGTCAGTAAGGGAAGCCAAAGCTCAGACAGAAGAACACATTGCAAAATCAGTGGGTAGAGGGGCCAAAACCTTTACAGGTACATAAGTGAAAAAGAAAGACAAAGGGAGGGATAGTGAGACTGAAGGGGGATGGGAGCCATGGAGGATGACAACAGTAAAACTGACATATTGAACAGGTATTTCTGCTTAGTCTTTACTGAGGAAGAGGGGTAATGGGTCTGAAGGGAGTACAAGGGTGAGAATGGTGCAGAAATGGACACAAGTCCCTTTACACGAGAAAGGGTCCTGAAGGAACTGGAAGTAATAAGAGTTGATAAAGCAATGGGCCAGGCAGAGGTTTGCCCCAGGGTCCTTAAAGAACTAAGAGAGGTGGTGGCTGAACCTCTGGCTATCCTGTTTAGCCGATCACTGGAAACAGGGAGGTACCCAAAGACTGGAGGACAGCAGATGTAGTCCCCTTATACAAAAGTGGGAACAAAGAGGAAGCAGGGAACTACAGACCAGTCAGCTTCACCTCGGTAGTGGGGAAGATCATGGAAGCACTACTGAAGGAGAGATTGGTGGAACATCTGCTTGTCAATGCACTACAGGACCCAAGGCAGCATGGTTTCACCAGGGGGAGGTCATGTCAGACCAACCTCATTGAATTTTTTGACTGAGTGACTAGGGAGGTGGATCAGGGGAGGGCAGTGGACATGGCCTATCTGGACTTCAGCAAGGCCTTTGACACCGTGCCACATAGAAGACTATTACACAAACTGGGGAATATGGGTGTGGGCAGGACAGTAGTGTGGTGGGTAGGTAACTGGCTGGGTGGCAGGACACAGAGGGTGGTGGTAAATGGCTGTCACTCCACAGAGGGAAGAGTGACCAGTGGGGTACCACAGGGATCAGTGCTGGGACCGGTCCTATTCAACATTTTCATCAAGTGACATTGCGCAGGATCTAGAAGGCAGAATTTCACTGTTCACTGATGACACAAAGCTCTGTAACAGAGTAGACACACCAGAGGGTGTAGACAGGATGAGAAGTGACCTGCAGAAACTTGAAGAATGGTCAAGGGTTTGGCAGTTGAAATTCAATGCAAAGAAGTGCAAGATAATGCATATGGGGCACAAAAACCCTGGCACAATATATCAGTTGGGGGTGAGGATATAGCATGCACCAAGCAGGAAAGGGATCTTGGGGTTGTCATCTCTGATGACCTCAAGGTAGGGAAACATGTGACAAGGCAGCAGGTAAAGCAAATAGGATGCTGGGATGTATAGGCAGGGCATCACCAGCAGGAAAAGGGAGGTCATAATTCGCTATACAAGACATTAGTGAGGCCCCACCTGGAGTACAGTGTACAGTTCTGGAGACCATACCTACGTAAGGACATAGACAGGGTAGAGAAGGTTCAGAGGAGGGCAACAAAGATAGTGCATGGATTGCATCACAAGTCCTATGAAGACAGGTTGAAGGAACTGAACATGTACCCTGGAGGAGGAGGGAGAGAGGGGATATGATAGAGACATACAAGTATCTTACAGGGAGGAACAGGGTGCAGGAAAACACTATTTTAAGCGAAAAGATGTTCCAGAACTAGAGGGCATGGGATGAAGTTGGAGGAGGATGATTCAGAGGAAACATAGAAAGAATTTCTTCACAGAACGGGTGGTGGACAAGTGGAACACCCTGCCAGAGGAAGTGGTGGGGGCTGAAACAATCACGGGATTTAAGAATGCATGGGATAGACATAAAGGAATTCTAGAGGTCAGAGGTAAGGGGCAACAGACTTCTAGGAAAACAAACTGAACTTACAAACTCAAATGGGCAGACTGGGTGGGCCATAGGCCCTTATCTGCCGACACTGTCTATGTATCTATGTATCTATGTGTGTGCTCCTGGGGAAAATCGTGTCTGCTGTATAATGAGCTGTTAAAGACCTTGCTCTGCCTTAATTACTGCCATTCTTGTTTGTGTAAAGTTTAGCCCCATGGAGCGGACAGCTAATTTCAAGTTACAAATGTACCCCTGCATCCCTGTTAAATCATTTGGGGCTCAGGAGAAATAAAGTGGTTATGTTTCAGGAAAATGATCAGGAGTCTCTCAGTTTGTAAATAAGGATAAATGAACTGTAAATCCTTAAGATTTTAACCTTTCAATTGAGTTCAGTTTCAGTTTTTTTTTTGACTAATTAAATCCTGTACTGCAGGGCTTCAAGGAAAATTCCTGTGGCTGAAGAGTGAAGTTGAAGCAGCCTGGGGATTCCTGCTGTCAACTGGGGGTGTCCTTGGAGTTCTTGGCTGTAATTCCTGAAGGTAATATCCGCCCTGGAAGACGTCTTCAGGTAGACCTAAATTGTTGCTGTTTTCCAATGTTTTTGAACTTGAGGGTTTCTGGTGAGATTAATATGGTGCGCAGCCTCCCCCTCCCCCGTACAATGTGTTTTTGGCCCTAGATGTCGGAGGTGGGGGTGGGCCACACAAGAAAATATGCAGAAAGAAAAAAGTGCAATAGTATCTATGCTTGGAGTGGGAAAAACAGAAAATGAAAATGATCAAGCTGTATTCTCCACTGTAAATTTTATACTTTCAAAGGTCCTTAAACTGAATTATTTACAAGGTGACATTCTTAAAGTCCTTAGAACTGTGTCAGATCTAGCTTCTAATCAAATTGAGAGATACAAAAAGGATAAGACCCTTGCTTAAATAATATTCAAAGAAACTAGTCAGAAAGCCCTCTCGAAATGGGGCAATACTGGACCTGGTGCTCACTGACAGGGGCAGTAGTGCAGACATCAAGGTGGGAGGCCACTTAAGGACCAGTGGTCACAACATAGTGTGGTTCAACATAAGGATGGCAGCCAAATTGAACCATACAAGGAGAGGGTCCTGGACTTCAGGATGGCAGATTTTCAAAAGATAGGTGAATACATCAGAGACTACATCACAAGGGGGGTGAGCTGCGTGGGGTGGAAGAACACTGGGTGAAGCTAAAAGAGGACATAATGAAGGCAACAAACCTCTGTGCAAAGCAAGATCAAAAACAAGAGGAAAAAGAGATTGTTATAGTTCTCAAAATAAGTGGCTGAAAAAGGCAAAGGCTAAAATGGTAGCATTCAGAAGGTATTAGGAGACACCAAGGAAGGGGGAAGGGAGGTATATCAGGAGAAACAGAGGGAGGCAGGGAAAGCAGTAAGGACCATGAAAGTGCAGACTGAGAAGAGAATAGCCTGGGGGTAACAAATGGGGACAAGACATATTTTAGGTATATAAGGGGAAAAGAGGAAGACCGGGGAGGGATTGTAAGGTTAAAAAGGGGGAGGGGTGCTGTGCAGAGGAGGATCAGGAAAAGGCAGACAGAAGGAAAGGGGGAGGGGACTGTGCAGAGGAGGGCCAGGAAAAGGCAAATATCCTGAACAAGTGCTTTTGTTCAGTGTCCACAGAGGATGGAGAAGGGGAAAGGCCACACAAAAGCAGCAAGAGCATTGAAAGGAGGGAGGTAGACTCGTGTCCTTTTTCAAAGGAGAGAGTTCTGAAGGGACTCATGCATCTGAAAGTGGATAAAGAGATGGGGCCAGACAGGTGCATCCAAGGGTGTTGAGGGAGCTCAGGGAGGTGCTAGGTATACTGCTGACAGTCCTTTTTTAATAGCTAACTAGAAACAGAAGTGGTTCCAGATCCAGACGACTGGAGGAGGACAGATGTTGTCCCATGACGTCACAAAAGTGGTAGCAGGGAGGAGGCTGGAAACTATAGGCCAGTCAGCCTGACATCAACTGTGGGAAAATAATGGAGACAATGCTGAAGGAAAGGACGGTGGAGTATCTTGAATCCAATGGATTGTATGACTTGAGGCAGCAAGGATTCACGGGGGGTAGGTCATGTCAAACAAATCTGATAGATTTCTTTGACTGGGTGACTAGGGAAATAGATCAGGGTGGGGCTGTGGATATGACCGTATCTACAACGCCATAGCAACAAAAACATCCCAACCCGTCGTTACATCGACGGAACTATGTCGATCACAATTGCAGTCAGCATTCTGCCGTCGGAACACAAATGTGTTTTTTTGCGGGAGGGGGGCTGAGCCCCCAGCACCCCCCATAATTTATTATAATCATCTCCAAGTCAGAGTTGATTTGGGGAGGGGGTGGAAGACCGGGGGGAAAGTGGTGCCAGGGTCCCGAATGGACTTTACAAACGATCTGTTGATCTTGTCAATATCAACAAGATCACTGTAAAGTTGTCACTGGATAGTCAGCATACCAACATGGCCTATCTAGATATCAGTAAGGTTTTCAACACCGTTCCAAGGAAGAGACTTGTAAGGAAGCTGGGCAGCTTAGGAGTGGGTCCAAAGGTGGTAATCTGGGTAGGAAACTCTTTAAGGGATAGGCAATAGAGGGTGGTGGTAAACGGAGTTCACTCCAGAAAAGGGAAGTGACCAGTGGGTTGCCTCAGGGCACAGTAATGGGATTGGTTCTCTTTAATGTCTTTATAAATAACATTGCAGATGAGCTGGAAGGGAAGGTCTGCCTTTTTGTGGATGTCACCAAAATCTGCATTAGGGTGGACACTCTGGGGGAGTTGGAAAGAATGCACATAGACATGACAGAACAGAAGGAGTGGTCAAGAGTATGGTAGCTGAGTTTCAATGCAAAAAAGTACGAAATCATGCACTTAGGGCACAGAAATCCAGAGGCAGAGTACAAACTTAGGAGATGAAGTAGTGACAACCACCAAACAGGAAATAAACCTGGGGATAATCATAGCTGATATTCTAAAGGTGGTCAGGCAGTGTGACAAGGCAGTAGGGAGGGTCAGTGGAATGCTGGGGTGCATAGGGAGAAGAATCACCAGCAGGAGGGAGGTGGTATTTCCTCTGTATAAATCACTGGTGAGCCCCCACTAAGAGTACTGTGTCCAGTTCTGGAGGCCATAACTCTGAAAGGAAACAGAGTGGAGGCTGTCCAAAGGATGGCAACTAAAATGGTGCAGGGTCTGCATAAGAAGCCCTACAAGGAGAGATTAAGGGACCTCAATAACTATCGCCCTGTCAGCCTTACCTCAGTGGTGGGGAAGGTAATCTAGGCACTAATCAGGAAGAGGGTGGTGGACTACCTGGAGGAGAGTGGCTTACAGGACAGCAGACAGCATGGTTTCATGAAGGAAAAGTCATGCCAGACAAACCTGAGTTCTTTGATTGGGTGATTCAGGTGGTCAACCAGGGAGGGGCGGTGGACATGACCTATCTGTACTTCAGTAAGGCCTCCGACACCATCCCTCACAGAAAGTTGGTAAGCAAGCTGGTAAGTCTAAGGGTGGGTGGGAAAATAACAAGGTGGGTGGAGGCCTGGTTGGCGGGCAGAACCCAGAGGGTGGTGCTAAACGGGGTGTACTCCAGGATGGGGGGGTGAAGAGTGGAGTACCCCAGGGGTTAGTACTGGGACCTCTCCTTTTTAACATTTACATCAGCGATATAGCAGAGGGTCTGAGGGGAGGGTGTGCCTATTTGCTGACAATACAAAGATCTGCAATAGGGTGGACACCCTGGGGGGTGGAGGACATGAGGCAGGACCTGAAGATGCTTGAAGAGTGGTCAAAGATGTGGCAACTGAAATTTAATGCCAGAAAGTGCACTGTGATACATGTGGAGAGTAGGAACACACAAGCAGGATACACCCTAGGAGGGGAGGCAATCAAAGTAACAGAACAGGAGAGGGATCTGGGCATTATAGTCTCATCCAGTCTTAAGGTAGGAAACCAATGTAGCAGGGCGGTGGGAAAGGCCAATAGAATGTTGGCATGCATCGGCATTACTAGTAGGAGGAAGGTAATAATGACTCTCTACAAAGCCATGGTGAGGCCACATCTGGAGTATGGGGTCCAGTTCTGGAGACCACATCTCCACAAGGACATAGATGAGATGGAGAGGATTCAGAGAAGGGCAACCCAAGATGGTGCAGGGTATGCAAGGGAAGACATAAGAGCAGAGGTGTAAGGAGCTGGCTGTGTACATGCTGGAGACTAGAAGGGAAAGGGGAGACATGACTGAAACTTTTTTTTACTATATGTTGTAGGACCTGCTCGGCTGAGGGGGGTTGTACCTATGGTTCCCCCGATCCAGCAAGGCTCTTCGGCCCCCGCCCCAGCCACAGTCAGAGCTCAAACCCCCTCACCCTACCATCCCCAGGCAACTTCACAGTAGGTACTTACCCCGCACGCTATGGAGACTTGGAGGCCGGGCTTCAGGGGGAGCTGGCTTGAGTGTGCCTATCGCAGCACTGTTGCAGCCGGCCTTCATGAGTGCTCCAGAAGATTCTTTTTTTTTCTTGAGATTGCCCTCTATGGCGCAGGCATGCAAGGACACTGCAGTACATGCTTCCGTACATGGCATGTCCAACGTTGGCTAGCGCCTTACCCGGCAGATTGGACTCTGAGTGTGCACCAGCCCCCAACCATTGCCAGGAGCCAGTACTACAGTGATTGACCCTCCCCACCCTCACCAGAGAAGGAGAACAGTCCATGGGACACTCAGTCCTCCTCCCTCCAGCCAACCCTCCAACACCCAAGGTCGCTCCCGACCCCTGGTCGTCTGCATGGTAAGAGGTAAGGCGCCCAGCACCTCAGCCCTCCACACCACCAGGCCAGCATGATTGAAACTTTTAAATATGTGAAGGGGCTCAACAAAGTAAGGGAAGGGTGTTTACTCAAGAAGAAGGAGGGGGCCAGAACTAGAGGGCATATCCTCAGACTGCAGGTAGAAAGATACAGAGGCAATGTGAGAGGGCAATTCTTCACAGAGAGGGTGATGGAGGCCTGGAACAGACTTCAAGAAGAGGTAGTGGGTGCTGAATCAGTGGAGGGATTCAAGAGTGCATGGGACAGACATATGGGGCTGAGTAGTGGAGGGAGGGTGGGGGTCAGCAGAAGGGGAGAGAAGTACGGGGGAATGGGGCAGACTAGATGGGCCAGAGTGGTCCTTTTCTGCTGTCAGGCTTCTATGATGTACAACTCTGTGTGACAACCCACCTCTCCCTCTGGGCTGATACAGCTTTTAGAGAGTGTCTGTCTGTTCTCGGGTATTCACTGCCACCAGCCGGACTGTCTTCTGGCACCTCCTTCAAGCTTACAAACTTGAATAATTAAACGTGCAACTGCACAAGTTTATTTGTTTATTTGTACATCAGTATACAAGTTAAAGTCTGGTAGTGTGTCTCTCTCGGGTGGCAGATACTACACAGAGTTTACCTCAGCCAGTGGAAACCAAATATTACCTCAGAAAAATGACATCACAGTCACAACCCTTGAGCAAATAAATAGCTTTTTACTTAACAGAAAATGCACTGAGCATTTACAGGATATATATTTACAACACAAGAGAATAACACTCATACAGGAAAAGTAAACAAATGTTTTAAATAACAGATGGCAAAAGAAGAAGGCTATCACTAAAATATGCTAGTACTAAACTTACCCTTCCCTGTCCTTTCAAGAGACCACTGTGCCCTATGCTAACTGCCAGTTCCCACGGACCTAGCTAGAAGGGTAGGCTCTAATCTTATATTCTTCCTCCAGTTTCAAAGTAAGAAGAACGCTCTTTATTGTCTTTCAGCCTCTTCCATATTCTCCTGGGAATAGGTAATGCCTATTCCCCCTTTGAATGCACCATCTAACATGTATGTATTTAATTGTCCCAATCAGACTGAACACCTATCAGTGACGAATTATATCCCCTTTTAACCTTAAGTTTATATTTGAATGAACCAATCCATTCAAACTGACCTGTGTGTGTGGACAGGTCTGTGTGTGTGGAGATGTCCACTCAAGAATTATGACCCAGCTCTTATCTAGCAGCTAGGGAGAACTGAGAATTCCACAAGCTGGATTTCTCAGCTTACATGAGTGTGTTTTTTTTTTCAGACTGCTAAAAAATATAAGGCACATACAGAATCCAAACCATTAACTCGTTCCTTACCATTTCTGTCACACCCTGGAAGAAAGAAAGGATAAAGAACTTTAAATACCTCACATGATTAGGTAAGGTATAGGAGGGGAGTATTTTTCAGAAAAAAAGATGCTCAAAGACAAGGGGACATGCAGTGTAACTGGTGGGGATAAATTCAGGAGAGATGTGAAGAGGTACTTCCTCACAGAAGGAGTGGTGGACACCTGGAACATTCTTCTAGTGGAAGTGGTGGGGGCAAAAACTGGTGGGGTTTAAGAATGCATGGGATTGGCATAAGGGAATCTTAGTGGAAAGTAAGGAGGGAGTGAGAGCCAGAGATTAAGTAGGGACTGAGATGACACCGTAGGAAGGGAAAAATGAGCAGACTTGGTGGGCCAAGTGGTCCTTATCTGCTGCCATATTCCATGTTTCTTTGTTTCCATGAAGCTTCTTGTTTGGAACATATGGGCATTAGTATTGTAGAGATGTTCTGTTTACTAAACCCATAAAACCATAACTATATGCAGCATTGACTGAACATTACCCAGACATTTGAAGATGATGTAATAGCCCCAAACAATTTAAATTCTGAAGTTAAGTACAGTTTATATCTTGGAATATAGCTAGCTTTGTGGCCAAACCTGCAGATGCTGAATGGTTATCTTTTATTAAGAATTTTACTGTCATTCATTTACAAGAAACATGGTCCATAAATGTTATCAACCTGAATGGTTTTGAAGATCTTTGGGCACCAGCAGTGAAAATGAACACACATGGTAGACACGTAGGAGACCTTGTAGTGTATGTGAAAAGTAGACTTGGAATTAAAAAATTGATAATCTTACATGAATAAGAGTTGTAATTAGGTGGTATGGAATGTATAGTACTTTCATCCTGATGAAATCTTTATATAAACAAAGACAAGAACAGTATGCATGGTGGGAAACTGGAGTTCGGTGCTGGATGGCAGCAGCACAGCTCCCCACAACAACAGGCACGAGGAGACGCTAGGCACTCAAGGAACAAACAGTTGCAATCAAAATTGGAAATATCCACAGGAACCAAACTTGCTGCTTAAATCATTTATTGTGGAGTGGACACAAATGTGAGACCACGTTGGAAGTTACCTAAAGCCTCAACACACCCTGGGACTTCGACCATAGTCTTCATCAGAGGGCTCAGCGTGAAGCACCAGGGCATGTTGAAGCTGTAGTCAGATTCCTACGTGTGCTTACAGTTGTGTCCATTCCACAATGTATGGGCAGCCATACGCAACAAGGCTGTGATAGCATCGAGAGGTTTTTATGGCAACCAAGAACCCCAAGAGTGAAGCATGAGAGGTCTCCTGGTTGCCATAGAAAACTCGAGATGAAGACACAGGCTTTTTTGTGTATGGATGCCCCCATACATTATCTTTTATAGTGTATGGGCATCTACACCCATTTAAGACACTTTGCCTCCTTTCAATGAAATGGGGTTGGGGAGGCACTTGAGGGTTGGTGGTGGGCTCAGATTACTGAATTAATGTGCTGCAGCTTTTTCTGTAAATTCAGGTTTACAAAAAAAAAAAGCTTCCAACTCAACTGGATGGAGGAAACCAGCTGCATGGTAACATTCTAAGCTGTGCTGAAGTAGTGACATGACTACTGCAGCACAACAACATAATCATGTCACTACTACAGCACGACAAGAATATTTCAGGCATGGACTTCCATGCATAACAGGATTCCACCATACACCATATGTGATTTAGACAGCAAGTTTGGCTCCTGTGGATATTTCCAATCTGGATTACAACTGTACTCCCCTCAAGTGCCTAGTGCCTCCTGTTTTGCCTATGAATGTTAATATACCCTCAAAAGGCTCCCCACTTTTTGAAGACAACATCTGGGCAACAGTAGAGAGGGACTTGCTGGAAGTGGTAGTTAAACCCCCCTCTGCTTTTGTATTAGAACTTGATTTATTTATTTAGCCTTTATGAACCAGGTAAACACTCCAGACAAATATATGCCTATTTTCTGGTACAACCCGGGAGGTTACAGAGAATATAAAACAGCACAAAAACTTAACAATGAGGAGGCAGCAACATAATAGAAAAAAGTAACAATGGAGAAGGAAGACAGCAAGTTTAAACAGTATATACATAGCTCATAGTTTTACTCAAGCATAGATCTAGACAGAACCAGACTGAACAATAGTCGGAGGTTTCAGTGCTAACAGAGTTTGATAATATAGAAAGACTGGAATCATGTAGGGGGCATTTAAATGTCCCACAAAGAAAAAGCTTAGCACTTGTTGAAATTGTAATGATAGCTGATTGATACATTGATCCTACTGGCCTCCCTGCCCTGCTCTCCATTTACTTAGCACTTACCTACAACTCCAGCAATTCTCTGCACATCTCCCTCTGTATACTCTTCTTGCCCCCTGGTCTTACTATGTTCATGTCATCTCTCCCTCTAGTGTTGAAATCCTCCTCCTGAATCCCCCCTCCCCCCATCCTTCTCTGCTAAGGGTCAACCCTCCTGGTCGGTCCATTCATACCTTCTTGTTCTATTGTTAGTATAATCATCTTACCACACCCTTTTAGTTCTGTTGCCTGGTTTAGTATCCCCCCTCAGACATTGGTGTAGCCTTAATTTAATTTGTTAACAACTTGCACACTCTGTATTCTCCTATGTTGTGGATGCTATTTTTTTTTATTACTGTATGTATCAGCCTGCACTAAGTGTTCAATTGTATCATTCCTTGTTTTGTTCCCTTCTGGCAGGACCATCTTGAAAATGAGCTTGCTCAATGATGACTCTGCCTGGTTAAATAAAGTTTTGATTGATTGATTGATTTGTACATATAATCACAAGAAACTCCTTACTTGTGCTAAATAGGAGACTGCCAGGAGATCTAGAGGGCAGTGCAACTTACCAAGGCCCTAATGGGCAAAGCATTATTTACTATTTGTTACGTAGCCCAGACAATATGTTCCTCTATAAATCATTAAAAACTAAAATGAAAGCAGAAAGCAGCTATATTGCCTTACAAATGGACATTACTACAAGTATTACAGTAACAGACTCAGCACATTCTCCATTGAAGCCATTACTTAATGTAAGGGGGAATAAAGGACCATAAATGGAAGGCCTTGTTCTAGATTAAAATCAACAATTTGTTATACAGTAGAGAGGTTAGTGATAGGCTAATGTTGGCCTATCAATCTTCAGATCCTGAATTTGACTATGAGACCTCAGAAAATGTGTGTAATCTTTAACATCCTATACTCCACGCAAAGAAATCTGTGCCTGGGCATAAACCTCACACATGGTTCAATCCGGCATGTAAAGCAGCAAGAAGAACTCTATCAAAACCTTTAAGGTTGGCAGAAAAAAAATCCTTCCAAAATACATTTTAATAGACTTAATATACAAAGAAAACAATATGTGTCTCTACTAGAAAAACAAAGATAACATTTTCTAAAGGAACTGTGTAATGGGATGTTTAAAACAACTAAGATGAATGACAAAACTTATTTCTGGTCCCTGGTAGCAAAGGGTACCTTTTATCTGCAATCCTCTTTGCCTCTTTATATACCAGAAGAAACCAGGATTAGGTATTTTTCAAACATGGAGAGACTAAGTCCTGTAAGGTCCAAATATTCCATAACACTTGACCTTTCTAGTAACCCACTGGTTGTTACGAGAGAAAAAGACCGAGGTAGAACGGTCAGTGGGGGATGCTGCAACAGAAGGTAAAGCCATCAAAAAATGGAAAGCAATGAGTACCAATACCCGTAGTCTAGGTAACAAGCTTCCTGAATTAGTGGCCTTGATGGAGGAGGAACATCTGGATATCGTGGCAGTCACAGAAACATGGTACACACAAAACCATGACTGGGACATAAACATACCAGGATACACTATCTACAGGAGGGACAGGGAGGGTAAAGAGAGGAGGAGTAGTTCTTTACATAAGGGAAGGAATAAAAGCAACAGAACAAAAGGGTAAATAGGGAGGAGAAGAAGCACTGTGGGTAAATTTGGAGACAGGCAATAGCACCACAATCCGCACAGGGGTTGTATACAGACCCCCTTCTCAGGGGGAGGAAATGGACAAGAAAATGATAGAAAGTATACTTAGAATAGCAGAAAGAGGGGAGATATTGCTGATGGGTGATCTGAATATGCCAGATGTTAACTGGAGTGCAGTTGCAGCTGCCACTTCGAAGAGTGCAGTTATTCCAGATGCCCTACAGGGGGCATGCCTTAGACAACTAGTACTGGAGCCCACTCGAGAGAGAGCAATATTAGACTTGATACTCTCAAATGGAGATGGAGAGAGGATCACAGATGTAGAAGTGGGTAGCCATCTGGAACTAGCGACCATCGAACAGTATGGTTCTCAATAAACACAGCAATAGAGTCAAGCCATACAAAGACAAAAGTACTGGACTCTAGGATGGCTGACTTTGCCAAAATGGATGAGTGCCTAAGGAATACACTAGCAAATGGGCAGGAAGGAGGGGTGGAAGAACAATGGGGAATAATAAAAACTGCCATCACAGAGGTAACGAGCCTTTGTGTGAAGCAAATAAACAAAATAAGACGATGTAAGAAACCGCTATGGTTCTCAAAAGAAGTAGCAGTGAAGGTTCAAGAGAAAAAGAAAGCATTCAGGAAGTACAAGGAATCGCAGAAGGAGCAGGACAGAGAACTGTATCAGTTAAAGCAAAAGGAAGCTGGGAAGGCAGTCAGAACAGCAAAGGCCCAAACCGAGGAAAAGATAGCCAACTCAGTTAAGAAGGGGAATAAAACCTTTTATAGGTACATCAGGGAGCAAAGGAAGACCAAGGGAGGGATAGTGAGGCTTAATAAAGGGGGGAGGGTGGGCAGAGGGAGACTGTGAAAAGGCAGAGATACTAAACAAATATTTTTGCTCAGTATTTACAAATGAAGGGAGGTACATAAAACAAACAGTAGTAACACTCTGGATACAGAAGTTGATACCAGCCCATTTACAGAAGAAAGGTTCTGAAAGAACTCTTAAAACTGAAGGTGGACAAAGCAATGGGGCCTGATGGGATTCAGCCCAGAATTCTAAAAGAACTAAGGGTAGAACTAGTGACACCACTGACTACCCTTTTAACAAATCATGGGAGGAAGGTGGTACCTGAGGATTGGAGGAGGGCAGATGTGATTCCCTTCACAAAAGCGGGAGCAAGGCAGAAGCAGGAAACTACAGACCTGTTAGTTTAACCTCAGTGATAGGGAAAATGATGGAATCACTTCTAAAGGAAAGAATTGTCGAGTATCTAGAGGCCAGAGGGGCACAGGACCCTAGGCAGCATGGATTCACAGTGGGAAGGTCATGCCAAACAAATCTGATAGACTTCTTTGACTGGGTGACCAAAGTAGTAGATCAGGGAGGGGCTGTGGACATGGCCTACCTAGACTTAACAAAGCATTTGACACAGTCCCACACAAAAGATTAATATACAAGTTAGCCAGCCTTGGAGTGGGTCCCAAGATGACAGCCTGGGTAAAGAATTGGCTGGAGAATAGGACACAGAGAGTAATAGTAAATGGAGTCCACTCAGAAGAAAGGAGGGTTACTAGTGGGGTACCATGAGGGTTCAGTATGGGACCAGTCCTCTTCAATGTCTTCATAGCGACATTGCAGAAGGACTGGAAGGAAAAGTATGTTCTCTTTGCAGATGACACTAAGATCTGCAACAGAGTTGATGCACAGGTGGGGTGGAAAGGATGAGAAGGGACTTGGCAAGGTTAGAGGAATGGTCAAATGTATGGCAGCTTAGATTCAATGCTAAGAAGTGCAAGGTAATGCATCTGGGAAACAAAAACCCAGGGGAAGAGTACATAATGGGGGGTGAGATACTAACAACGACAAAAATGGAAAGGGACCTGGGGGTAGTCATATCAGATGACCTAAAGATGGGCAAGCAATGTGAGAGGGCAGCAAGGAGGGCTGGGGGGATACTGGGATGCATAGGGAGAGGCATCACCAGTAGAAAACAGGAAGTTATTATTCCTCTATACAGACAGCTGGTGAGACCCCATCTGGAGTACTGTGTCAGTTCTGAGACCCAGTCTCCAAAGACATAGACAGGATGGAAGCTGTCCAGAGGAGGGCAACTAAAATGGTGCAGGGTCTGCTCCAGAAGACATATGAAGAGAGACTTAAGGAGCTTAATATGTATAGCCTCGAGGAAAGGAGGGAGAGGGGGGACATGATAGAAACATTCAAGTACCTCAGGGAATCAACAAAGTCCAAAGAGGGTAGCATCTTTCAAAAAGAGGTGTATAAGAACAAGAGGGCACAATTTGAAGATAGAAGGGCGGCTCAGAGGTAATTTAAGGAAGTATTTTTCACAGAGAGGTTGTGGATGCATGGAACGCCTTCCGGAGGAGGTTGTGAGTCAAAATCAGTGGCGGAATTCAAGCATGCATGGGATAGTCATAAGGCAATTCTGGGGGGTGGGGGTAGGAAGAAGTAGGCTGCTGGTTAACTAGGATCTGCAGCTCATCCAGTAGGTAGGGAAATGGGCAGACTGGGTGGGCCAAGCGGTCCTTATCTGCCGTCAAATTCTATGTTTCTATGTTACAGTGTGTGAGGTTGAAGGGGCTATTATCACTTTTGCATCTGATAAAGCACCAGGCCCTGATGCAATTCAATGTGAACTGTATAGGGACTATTATTACTTTTGCATCTGATAAAGCACCAGGCCCTGTTGCAATTCCATACAAACTATATAAGATTAACTTAAATTTATGGGTACCAATATTAACTACTTTCTTCATTAACACATTGAGGCTTCGATTCATCCCCTCCTCATTGTGTAAAAACATAATAGTGCCCATTCACAAAAAAGGATCTGTCTATGATTCAAATAATTTTTCCCAATCAGCGTATTGGACTCTATGTCAAACTTTTTTCCCCCAAATTCTTCAGGGCATCTTGATTACATGGCTAAATGGAAATGACATACTATCCCAAGCAGGCTTTACAGGAGGATTCTCAACTATATGCAATATTTTTGTACTGTCTCATCTGCTAGGAAAGTGCTGCTCACTGAGCGATGGGTGTTCGCTTGGCATGCTGGTAACCAGGATTCACATCCCAAGCCCAGTTGTCAGGAGCAGAGGCTGGCAGAGGGAGTTCCTGTGGGGGTGGGATGATCTCAGGTTGTTGTTAGGTGGCTCCTAGTGGTGGTTTGTCGTTGGCGTTCTAGGCGGTGTGCAGCCTCGACACACCACTGAACGCCCCCTCCTCAGGACACTACTGTGACCAGACCAATACGTGGGAGGAGGGTGGATTAGGGAGTAAAATGTAAAATGCCTGCTTGGCCAACCAGATGATGGTGATCAGTCCCCCCACTTACCATGCAGCCCAGAAGTGTCTGAGTCGATCCCTCGGTATGTGTGCACACCTGGTATCGAAGGAACACCTCCGGGCAAAATTTCCCCTCCCAGTACCCCCTCCCCGGGAGGGAGCCCCACAGAAGAATAAGTCAGGTCAGCCGGGGCCACAGCATGGGGATGGTGAGAATGGCGACAGGGGCGACTGGCAGGTTGGGGAAGTCCTAGGAGCTGATGGCCAAGAGTCGGGGGAGCATAAAGAAATAAAGCAAAAAAAAAAGAAAAGTGCTGAAAATTAAAACAGTAAGAATCGCTGATACACTCTCGGACCCTAGACCGGTCCATTCGGGAGTCCCCCAGTGCTCCATTCTGGGACCCCTCCTCTTCAGCCTATTCTTAAACTCACTGCTGGACTGCTGCCCAGAACAAATAATTCTCTGCACCGACGATGCTGTGATTCTCACCTCGGACCTTGATCCAAACCAATCACAAAATAAACTTCAGCGGGCCTTCTCCTCCATTAACTCCTGGTTCCTAAATCATAAACTGCTTCTCAATCAGAAATAAACCAAGTCTATGGTCTTTTGCAGCCCCCACAACAAAAACAAATAACTCCACCTCTCCATTGCAACCGGACAAGGAGCCATCCTAGAGCAAACACAATCGTTCAAGTACCTTGGCATCACCCTTGATCCCCGCCTCTCATATGCTGTCCATATTAGAATGTGGCAAAGTCTGCCAATCCAAGGTTAGGCATATTATTCCGGCACAGGAAACACCTAACCCCAGAAGCACTGTCAGTGGCCGTCCAGAGCTCCATTGTCAGCATCATAGACTATGGTCTTATCATATATGGGTCTGCAACTACCACTGCTCTCAAACGTATCGCGACCTCCCTGAATAAGGCCTATCGTCTCATCACTGGCTCACATCACTGTATCCACACATGTGACCTTTATTCCCAATCTGGATGGCTTCAACTGGACAGACACATAAAATACCAAACCTGCATCACGGCCAAGAAAATACATAGATACATAGATACATAGACAGTGTCGGCAGATAAGGGCCTATGGCCCACCTAGTCTGCCCATTTGAGCTTGTAAGTTCAGTTTGTTTTCCTAGAAGTCTATTTCCCCTTACCCATAATGATACTTATCATAATGAGACTTGCCCCACCTGGTGTCTGTGCCCTCCTTAAGCCTAGACATAGGAATGTCACTACAAGGAGATCCAATTCCCATCTACTACATATCCCACAATGTCGCACAACCCAAGGACAAAGATCATTTGCCTATCAGGTATCCAACTGGCTCAACTGTCTTGGCAGTGACATAGTGACTGCTCCAACACTCAGCCTTTTCAAGTCCAAGCTGCGTCTCTCACTGCTTGTATCCTGCGATGGCCCATCTTAACATTTTCACCGTTCCAGCCACACATGCCCCAGCACCCAGCACTTACAATCAATCATTGCACCCCTAACACCTTACCTGGCATATTCCCTCGACAAGACCCCCTGGCTGCACTGTCTCCCACCCTCGTCCACCTCCCCCCCGTATCTCCACTCCTGCCCCCGCCACCACCTACCTCCTGTACTCCCCCTTACCCCCTGCACCTCCTACCCCCTCAATCTCCTACCTCACTCTCCCCCATCGACCCCTTGTCTTGCTCATAGCTCAAATCTTTGTACTGGTTATTACATGTCTGTAAGTCAGTGACTTCATGTTTGTAACTAAAAATGATGACTGTTGCACACACTGATGTGGAACCTTTGTAAAAGAGCCTCGGCTCAAAGGTATTATAATCCTAGATTGAAATATATTAAAAAAAATTAAAAAAACACATAAAACTTTACACTTTATTTGTAGATTTTGCAGCTGCATTCAGCTGTTTAAGTATATTGACCATGCCTTATAATACCAATTTTTCAGCTTATGAACATTACTTAACAGTGATCAGATATGACATGCAAAGGAATCTGTCCACTCCATTTGAAGCAAACAAGATGGGTAAAACAAACAAGGATGTCTCATGGTCCCTACTGTGTTTCATATTTATATTAATTCTTTGCTTCAATGTGAAAGCCACTCTTTGTATGAGTCACCAAAAATTAATAATAAACCATGCCCCATTTTAGCATATGCTGATGATTTGGTCTCTCCCGAGGTTTACAATGAAGCATTAATGCTTTCAAAGCTTCCTGTGATGTACTCGAGCTGTAGATTAATTGTAACAAAACTAAAATAATTACTTATGGTACAAATAAAGAATATTTGTTCTTTCTGGATAGAGAAAAAATAGAAATAGTGAGGGATTACATATATCTTGGCATAAAATTCATGAATAATGCAAAGTGGTATCACCATATGAAGCAACAACTTTCCTTTTTTTTTAATATATTGTTAAAATAATCTTTATATGTATTTAATCTTCCCCCAACAATTTTTTTAGGAGGAGTTTTAACAGACATTAAACTTTTATAATGTATGGTACGTGCCTGTTAACCACCATAATCAGCAGTTACACAGCTTTGTTATAAACTGTTTAGAATTTTAAAAGTTGTTAACCACACTTCGGAACTTCCAAACAGTGGCATAAAAAAAACAGAATTCACCAGAGTTCCATAATTCTCACACATAGAATGCAAACAGTGCATTTTTTGACCATACACTATAAAAGATGATGGCTGGTGATCGGGTGACAACCACACTGAAATCACCTTTCGTGGTTGCTAGGGCTACAGTAAACCTCTCGAGCTGCGCTCTCGAGGTTTACCATGTTGCCCTAGCAACCACTCAAAGTGATCACAGCATGGTTATCACCTGATCCCCAGCCATTATCCTCTATTAAATAATTTTACATAAGAATTATATTCAGAGTGGTGGTGGTAAAATTCTAATGATTTGCTTTCACATAGAATCTTCTTTATCTGTTGATTCCATGAAGTTTATTAATAATTTTTTCTAGAGAAAGTGCTTCTAAGAATTTAAATTATCACTTTCTGGAATTAAAGTCTGGAAGACTAAGATTATTCCAGTTTTCTAGAATTATCCTTTTAGTTGGTAATGCTTACTATTGCCATACTTTTCTGAGCTTTTCAGCTTAAGCGTAATTCAGCAAAATCATTAAAAATTAGGACACTGAATTACATTGGCATTATAATATTTATTTAGTTTCTTGTATTGTTATGCCTCACCATTTGTTTATAACAGGGCAATATCATAGAAGATGTGCCAAATTACATATTCTATTATATATATGCCGGCATTTCCTATCGGTCTTATATCCCATTCTGAAGAGTCTAGTTGGAGTCATATATGCCCTAGTGAGTTTTTTATTTGTTTTGTTTCCTGTATGGTTTTAGTTTTAGCCTCCTGGTGAAGTTTATTAGCTGCAATCCAAATAATTTGAGCATGAATATATATACTGTATATATATATATATATATATATATATATATATATATATATATATATATTATATATATATATATGTATACTGTATATAGTTATTGAATCCATTTATGCATGCTATTCTTGCTATATATCATACTTTTATCTAATCTTTTATTAAAATTTTGTTGATAGGCTTTTTATAGCATTATGTAACTATCTGAATATATTTTGAGTATATTCTTTTATCAAATGTTGCCATTCTAGAACCAAAGTATTATATGTATGTTTAACAAAATTGGTGTATACTGACTGAAGATCTCTGTATTCCCACCAAGTTAATATCATGTTACTATATTTATTTGTAATTCTAGGTGGGTATATAGACCTTTTATACCAATTAAATGGAGCCAATTTGTAACTGAGATTTTAATTTATCTGTTAGTTTCTTAATTGTCCCTTCTTTATTTCCCTTTAATTTCTGAGACCATTTCCATTAAAAGACACGGAAGAGCAGCATCTTTCTCTTTGTACGTATTCTTGGCTGCCTTTGCAATTTCTTTAAAAACAAAATGATCACTAGATGACAGATGATGGATAAAGTACTAATTTTGGTAATGAAGGTAGGTTAGCTATTTTGACCATAAGTATGGTTGCTGGGTTTTCTGATATCTTATAATCTAAAGCCCATATCCAGGCAATAGCAACTTTGGTTGCTTGATAAATTTCAGGATCGGGACATCCCATTCTGTCATCCTGTCTAGATGCAATAAGGATCTCCCAAGGAATTCTAGGGCTTCCCCCTCTCCATAAGAATTTTTTTAATACATTATGAATCTTCTTTAATTGTTTCTCCTCTGCTTTACCTAAAACTGCTTAAAAAAATAAATAAAATGTTGTATAACCATTAGTTTTATTGTGTCCATTCAACCCCAAAAGACAAAGATAATGACTGCCATGCATGAAGGTTAGAAATTTTAGTCATTGTGATTTTCATGTTGAGTTCTGTAGTTTTCTATATATCTGAGGTGAGATGTATGCCTATATATATTTTTTATTTGTTTTAATTATGTATTTTGCTGCTCTCCTAACACCTTGACCATCTGCCCGGTCACGGACTCCGGCTACAGCTACCCACATTAGCTGCCCTCCCAAGCCCCCCTGGCTTTCCCAAGGGTGGGGTTGTGGCACCCCAAGCCCCTTACTGAAGGACGTCGCAATCCATGGGATAGGGCAGGAGTCAGCCTGGGAGCTAGGGTGGGCATCATCGAAGCAGCAGAGGTAGGATTTTTTCTTCCCCTTTTTTCCTGGGGAGCAGGGATGTGCAATCATGTCCTGCATCTGTCCTGCCCCCTGAACTCTGTCTAGTGCTGGTAGCTGCAGTGCCCCTGGCCTCCGCCAGGGGTCCATCAAGCACCAGATGGTCTCCGCACCCTCCCCCCAGAGAAGGAGAGCAGTCCGTGGAATGCTCCATCCTTCTCCCCCGGCTGGCCCTCCAGTGACCCAGGTCTGTTTCCAAACCCAGGTCGCCAGCACCGCAAGCAGAAATCTGACCGCTGCGCCAGTGGGCCAGCTCTGTATGCCTATATATTTAAGAGTTTTCTATTTGCATATGTTGAAAAATCTTTATTGTTTCATCTGACAGATTTGTAAGTGGTAGAACAATAGATTTATTTATTTGTTTATTAAATTTTGATAACCAGGTAAGTCTGCTGGGCCCTGAAGGTCCCTTTTTCAGGGATGACCCAGGGAATTACATGGAATAATACATGGGATAGCATACAGCACAGGTACATTTAGTTGTATTCAGTTTGTATCCAGATAATCTTGAGAATTTTTGAATTTCGTGTATAAGTACTGGATATGATGTACTGGAGTTAGAAAGAAAAATCAATAAATCGTCTGAGCATGCATTTATTTTGGCATTTTTCCCATCCACCTGTAACCCTTGTATCTGTGAGTTTTGTATTAAGTGTTGGAGCACAGATTCCAGAGAAATTATAAATAAAACTGAAGAGTGCGGGCAGCCCTAGCGAACCCGCTGTACATCTCCATTGTTGATGTTCTGTACTGATTTATTTTTTAAGTATGCTGTTGAGTAAGTATAAAAAAGCTCTATTATATTCAATAAACCTCTTGGAAGTGCAACTTGTGTTAAACATTCCAGCATAAAAGGCCATTGCAGTAAATCAAAGGCCTTCGAGGCATCTAAAGCTATAGCCACAGCTGACTGGTTGTTTTGCTGAGTTCCATTAACAGCTGAGCATTCCTAAGGCCAGAAAAAATTGTAGAGCCGTTCACAGACCCATTTGGCTGGGGCTGATGACCCCTGGCTATGCCATTTCTATTTTCTTTACTATTAGTTAAGCTATAATTTTGTAGTTGACATTAAGTAGTGCAATCGGTCTATAATTTTCTGGATTTAATATAGTCTTACCATCCTTGTATATTGGGATAACTAAGGCTTCTAACACAGATAGTGGGATACCTTTTTTAACAGATATTTCAAGGGTCATCAACTCCAGTCAAGGGGAGAATACTTTAGAAAAAAACAGAATAAATCTCGGCCATGAGGAGATGATACATACAGGGTGATTTATTCTTTGGCAGAATGTTAATTACTTCCTTACAAGAAAATACCTGACTAGCTAGTTTACTCTGAAGGTTGTTCCTTACTGTAAATCCAGCCAGTGGAGTGTTTTTTTCTCTTCCTGTTGCAGCACAGAAAATATGATTCAAACTTCCTAATGTAAGTGGGATGCTCCATGCGGTCCGACCACGCTGTCTATTTAAATGAGCTTTGCACACAGTGAAAGCTTGCGTCGATTCCTCAGGCAGTCACGTGGTTACTGTGGTTACCAGTTCATAGCTCATGGAAAGAGGCACAGAGAGCATGCAGTAACAATCTGGACACCATGCTTCAGCTACATAGGTAATATAGGTAGATACAGAGCTTAGATTAGTCAAATGTCCATACTGCTCTCCAGTATTAATTCCTATATCCACTAAAGTCGTGCAATCTGAAGAAGTTATCCGATTTTGTTTTAAACTACTGCATATCTCTGCTACCCACCACTTCATCTGGCAGTGCATTCCAAAAGGAGACAACCCTCTGGTTATACCAAATTAGCTGTAGTGGAAGTATATAGTCTCTGCATAATTACAGGGTTGCTACATTTAAATCTAACATTTGATTTTTGCTTGTCTACTGAGTCAATGTGTGCCATTCTTTACATTGCATATTTAGCATAATGATTTACTATTTTACTTTATAATGTATGGTAGAATGTTATCTACCAAAATCTATCTTTTACTAGGCTTGTTATACCATCAATGTGACATCACTTTGTTGTTAACCCATCGAAGGTACGTCACATCGATTGTATAACAATGGGGATCATCCTGCACTTGCGCGGTACAGGAAGCAAGGGCCTCCCTGAAATGGCAGCGGTGGTGAGAACTTGACTGGCGGTGTCAGCAATCACTTGTTTTTAAGGTACCTGCTTCTGTTTTTTTGCCATATATGGGACCATACACTACAAAAATAATGTATGGTACCCGATCGGCAACCAATTTGGTTAGGCGTCTCAAGGCTGCCATGGTGACATAAACCTCTTGAGCTTCACTCTTGAGGATTACACAATCGCCATGGCAACCTCTCGATGGTTAACAAGTTGGTTGTTGATGGGGACCCATACATTATCCTCTATGTTGTTACATTTCTGCGCATGTGTTTGTAACAGATCACTGTAAATGGTTCACATGAAGTTCAAGCAAGTCAGTGCCTTAGTTTATGTATTTCTTGGGTAGTTTGATCATTCCTTTGAAACCACAGTGTTACTTCTTTAGTCAGCTCTGTTACTTGTTCTGCATTGCCACTTTTTTGATGCCACTTTGTCATTTTCTGTCAGGAGCAATATTTGGATGCAGCACTGTTATTTCTGCATACCTCCACTCAAGCCAAACCTCTGTGCCTTTTACCCCCCCCCCACCACTCTGATTGATTCTTCTGATGTATTGTGCCTTTATCTTAAGTATCTGTTTTATTGGCTTAGGAAACCTTGTATCATCCTTGAAATTTTAATGTAAGCAATAGCTTAATTTGCTTGAAACCTTTGTACCATGCTTGACTCTGGGTTGTTTTACCCTCCACATTCATAGTGGAGCCTTTGCAAAGGAGTTTCTGACTCAAAGGTTTGTAATTCCAATCTCTCAATAAATAAATAAATTGAGCTGCTATGGCTGTATAATATTTCATATTTCAAAGCCTTTGTTCAACAAATATAATTGTGTCATCTCCCTTATTATATATTTCCCACTGTATGGAGAAGGCAACTTGTTCTAATCAGACATCTGAAGATAGTAATCTCCCTTATTATATATTTCCCACTGTATGGAGAAGGCAACTTGTTCTAATCAGACATCTGAAGATAGTAGCAGTTGTACTGACAGTGATAATGAACAGTTCACTGGGGATGTTCTGTAGAGTGTTAGCTCTGTTTCTGGTGAAATACGGCCATACATGTTTGAGCCTCAGTGTGCCATAATCTGTCATCCTCAAGTAAAACATCCCAGTCTAGCAGTTTTAGTAATGGTAGTGATCCCATCTTGCCAAGTCGACTGGATTATGTTGATTGGTGTGCCTGTGATAAATGCTCTATCATGCCTACTGTAAGGGAGTGTCTGTGCTGTGCTGTGCTGAAGTGTCTGATCAGTTGGGTGAGCAAGTGGATGGTGTCCAGTGCATGAATGAGAGTCCAAATTTTCAAACTGGTTGTTTGGATCCATTTGTCATGCTTCTTGCTTTGACGACTATTTGTGCTTACTACAGGTACTCTCCTTCTTAAGAAGTATATTTCCGCGGTTTTTTTATCTGAACTGAAGTATACAATTTGTCACGGTGCATCAAACTTTTTGTTTCTGTTATATCCAGACTTGTGATGTGACAGTAGGATCTATGTGATAACGGTGATCACCGATGGGCGAGCACCGTTACGGCGATGGCACATCACCCAAAAAATATTTTGGTGATATACTCCCCAGTGCACAGCAAATTAGCACCGGGGAGATGGAATTTGTTGTTTTATGCAGGGGGCTTTGCCCCCGCACGCCCCTACTTAAGGATTCTCAACTCCAGGGGGTGCATGTCAGAGGGGTGCAAATGCAGCATAAATAAAATTTTGGGCCGGGCACAACAATAAGTACCTGCGCCCGGACCTGAACACAGCACCATTCCCACTGCAGCCCTGAACCCACCCACCATGCTACAGCAGCAGCTCGGCAGCTCACTGAGGAGCCACCCCCTACAACCCCTCCGGCCCCTCCCACCCCATGCTCAGTGTGCTTGTTCCCCCCCGCACATGTAGGCATGTGGCGACAGGATGTCACTGTTTCATGCATCCCTCCCATCCAGTCGCCCACCTTCCCCAGTTGCCCTGATGACAGGCACCGCGACTGAGTTGCCCTTTCAGTAGGCATCCAATCGTGGTCGCCAAAGTCATGGGATACCGTGACAGTACAGTAACCTGTTACATTTTCTTAGGCTAGTTGCCTGTTATGATCTCTCCTCCCAAACAGCCCAACTAACTCAAAGAATAAAACACAGGCCAGCTCAACGGTGCAGAGGGCTAAAGAGCTATCACGCATCTTACCTCTCACCATGCTGATGACCTAGGTTTGGGAACAAGCTCAGATCATCAGGGGTCGGTGGGGGGAGAGGGCTGAGATAGGATTGAGCAACCACCTGGGCAGCTCTCCTCTCTTGGACTGTGGTGTTGGACTTTCATGGCTCTTGGCTGCCACCAGGTAGAGGGCTGGTGGCAGTGCCAATGCTATGGGGAGCTAGACAGACATGTGGGTGGGTGGAAGTAGGCCACAGTTCCAGAGTGCATGTGCACCTCCACAAGCATGGACTTCTGTGCCATGCTGTGGTTCTGCGACCTTTGGGAGAAAAACCAGAGGGAAATGGAAAGGAGACTGGTCTTCATGAGCTCAGCCTGCGGTGCCATGGCCCGCCCTGCCACTTTGCTGGTGAGTGGAGATTCTGAATGATAGTCTTGGGGGGAGGTCATCCCTCTTCCTTGGCCCTGCCATGGGGGAAAATCCATGAGGGATCCCCCCCACCCCAGCTGCAGACAGACAGCTGCTGGCCTATGGCACCTGGGGACAGGGCTGAATAAGCTGCCTGGTCAACTTCAGGAGAATAAACATCTTTACTAACAACAACAAAAATGGCATAGTACACAAACATAGAAACAAAGGGCCAGATTTTAAAACAGTCTTAGAGCGATGAAAGTTGCATCACTTTAGGACTGTGGAAAACTCTGGGTGTGTCAGAGACCCTGTGCCCAATTTTCTAAAAGCTGAGTCCCTGTGCCAAAGACCCAGGAGTTGCCGCAGCCATAGGCTTGCATCAAACATTTAGCACACCTGTGGGGATTGATGCAGGGATCTGCCCCCCCCAACTGGCACAATACTAGAGGGGCCATGACTTTGGGGGGGTGGGTGACTATTCATATCAAGAGGGGGATGAGGAAGAGGGAGCATGGGGTGCCCTAGGGGGCATCAGGGAGATGGTGGACTAGCATGGTGGTGGTGGTGATGTGGCACCCAACAGGGGTGCCTTTTTCAATGCGAAACAGCCAATCAGCTCACAGTCCATGGTAGGTTGGCAGGGAGGGAAAGCAACCTGGCCCCAGGTGAGCACAGCTCTGGCAGCTGCCCAAGAGGTGCCACAACCCCCAACCCTGCAGGCGGGAGGCAGCCTGCCACAATACAGAGGGGGGCTGGGCATCAGGGGACTGTTGTGGTGATTAGAAAATGTTCCCTTCCACAACTACCTGCCAACATCCTGCAGTCAATGCTTCCCACCTACAGGGTTGGGGATTGTGTCACCTCTGGGGCAGGGTGTCAAGGCTGTGCCCAAAAATAGTCGCACTCCCAAGAGTAACAAGAACTCAAAAATTATGCAAAATAGAAAGTTTTATGCACAATAGCAAATAAAGCCACAGCTTAAGGCAAAGTACTGGGAACTATCAGAACCCCTGCACCTTGACAATGTTGGTCTTCTTGAGGGGGCTAGCTTCTGATATACACTACCCTGCCTAAATGCTCCAAGAAATCATGACATCAAACATCACATGGTTAATTACCAAATCAGTCACATGTCTAATTTAAAGGAATATTAAATTGTCTAAAGCAGGGCAGTGAATAAAATTACAAGTTTAGCAATACAGTTTGATTTGCATCATTTATTTATTTATTTAGGAGTTTCACCAGGAAGGCATACTGAGCGGAGTACCACTCAATTCCAGATGCATCCTGGGGAAGGGGGAGAGGACAAGTACAGCATTGAGACACATCAATTACAGTGGAGATAATTTACAGTGCATAACATAACAGGATTATACAGTACAATAACAGAGCTAGTATCCTAGATACCTAAGGCAACAGCTAACAGAGTGCCAACTACTAACAATTCCAGTGGACCCACAGTCCAGTTATGCAATTTGAGTGAGATAAGCAATGCTGGAAGGGCACTTACAATTACGGCGGGTGCTACAGACCAGATTTCTCCAGGCACTGGACTAGGGCCTGGGACACGGCAGGCAGAGATGTGCCAAAAGTGGTAAAGGTTAAGGGTGAGGGGAGGATATATGGCATTACTGCGGAGAGAACTACATGAACAGGAGGGAGGGAAGAATGACTTGAGGAGCTGGTTTAGCCGCTGAGGGTTGTCTGTGTGCCTAATGTCAGTTGGCAAGAAATTCCAAAGTTTAGCCATGCGGTAGCTGAATGCGGCCTGGCCTTTGGCTATGGACATGAGTGGGACATGCAGAAACCAGGAGTCAGTGTTCCTGAGAGAGTACGCTGATGGGGGTTGAACTGCAAAGGCAGGCTCTAGGTAAGGGGGGGAGAGACTGCATCCAGAATTTTGCCGTTATCCTCGCACAGTGGGTAAGTCTCCGATCGTGTAGCGAGGGGAGGTCTAGCATCTTGTTGAGGTTGCAGTGGTGCACTGAGGGAAGGTAGTCCAAAGCAAAGTGGCTGAAGGAATGGAAGAGGGGGTTGAATCATGCGAGGGTGGACTTGGGGACGGTGCTGTAAACTACGTCGCCATAGTCAACTATAGGGAGAATCATTTGTTGTAGGATTGCTTTGCGAGTTTCCAGGGGTAAACAGCCCTGGTTACAATATACAGCGCCCAGCTTGGGGTGAAGTTTCTTGTGTATTGAGTCGATATGAGCTGAGAAGTCAAGGTGCTGGTTGAGCCAGACCCCAAGGTACTGGAAGGAGGTGCAGGCCTCCAAAGGAGTCCCATCGATAGTATGATAAGTGGGGGTTGTGGGGAGCCAGGAGAGCCTCTGTCTAGTACTGAAGGTTAGGGAGATAGTTTTCTGGGGATTTAGAAAGAGCTGGTTAGATCTAAACCAGAGCTGAACAGCATTGAAGTCCTCCTGCAGTCTAGAGGCCATTTCAGAGGGTGAGGGACCAGACACATACAGTACCATGTCGTTGGCGTACATATGAATGGATGTGTGTTGACATATGGAGGGCAGGTCATTCAGGAAAATGGAGAACAGGATCGGGCCAAATACTGAGCCTTGGGGAACCCCCGAGGTTACAGGAAGGGGGGCAGAGGTATGAGGACCAATTCTCACAGATTGGGATCTGCCTATTAAGTAGAATTTGAAACATTTAGTGCAAATACTCGAGAGTCCTGCCTGGGCAAGTTTGGATAATAGAAGAGTATGAGAGATGGTGTCGAACACCTTGGCGAGGTCGACAATGATAGCTAAGGTGATGTGCCCATGATTCATACCCGTGAGGACAGTGTCAATGAGCCTAAGGAGGGAAGTGATGGTGGAATGTGTCTTCCTGAATACTGATTGGTAGGATGTGAAGAAGGAAGAGGCATTGAGAAAGGAGGAGAGCTGGTCAAGTACAAGTCGCTCTTGGATTTTAGCTAGGATGGGGATTAGGGAGATGGAGCGGTAGTTGCTCGGAGTAGAGGGGTCACCCCCTTTTGGGAGGGGGGATAACAGTAGCACTTTTCCAGTCAGATGGTACTGAAGCAAGCAAGAAAGAGAGATTGAAGAAAGCGGTCAGTGGGGAGGCGATGGCGATGCAGATAGGTAAAGCATTTTGGAGTCCAGACCCAAGGGACATTTACCTTTGCTGGGGTTAAGTACCTGTAGGGCTTTTAGGACTTCTGTAAGTGTGATCACGCGAAAAGCGAAGCCCAGGGGGGTGAGAAGTGGGAGTGGGTGGGCTTGGGTGAGATTGGGGGACTGAAGATAGAAGAGAGGCCATACAGCTGGTGAAAAAGGTGTTAAAGACCAAGGTTACTTCACCTGGGTCAGTGAAGGTGGAGCATCAACATTTAGGGCTGGGGTGGGAAGCTGAGCCAGGTGGTGAGAAGCGATTTGATTGATTTCCAGAATTTTACAGGGTGATTTAGGTTAGAGTGGATAGAAGCCTTGAAATAGCTTGCTTTGGCCTGCCGTAGGAGCCTAGTGCAGGAGTTGTGGAGTGCACGGTAGAGCTGGAGTGCTTCCAGGGTATTGGATGCATTATAGGCTTTCCACACTTGGTCCCTGGCATGTAGTTGATCGATAATATTGGCTGTGACCCAGGGCAGGTGGGCACCCCTTACTCAGGTCCTTCTCAGCGGTGAATGGTGGTTCCATACGGCAAGGAAATTAGACTTGAAAAGGTCAAGGGCGGAGTCGATGGAGGAGGCCCGAGGGATGAAGGACCAATCCAAGTTGGACAGATCATATAGTAGACCTGAGAGGTCGTGGTATTTGTAGGACCTGGTGAGCAGTATACGGGGGGAGGAGCTTTGGGCTTGAATATTCTCTTTACCACGTAGATCATGTGGTGGTCACTTAGTGAGTCCGGGAGGAGTCCTGACTCAAGAATGCGGTGTGGGTGTGTGGTAAGGACCCAGTCTAGTAGGGAGTGGTTCAGGGACTTGTGATTCAAACGTGTTGGTTCCGAAATTTGTTGGGACAGATTTAGTACAGATACATGGCACCGAAGCTTGGAGCTTGCACTGGAGAGCCAGTTAGAGTTGAAGTCACCAAGAATAAGGAGCTCTCCCCCAGAGCCTAGCAGTTTAAGGGTGCTCAGATGTTCCGTTATTAGAGGCATAGGGGTGTTGGGGGCACAGTGGGACTCAGCTACATATATAGGGATTGAGTGTGGGAGTGAGAGCTTAATCAGCAGGGAGTCAATTGAAAGCGTGGGCATGGAGAGCTGGATGGGGGTGAATTGAAGGTGAACAGAGATGAACATGACAATGCCTCTGCCCCTTTTGTTTCCCTGGTGGTCATGCCAAATTAGTGTGTAGCCAGGGATTATTAATTCAGCATCCAAATTATGAGGCTTCAGCCATGTTTCTGTTATGATCAGAATATCTGAGCGCAGTGTAAGGACATTTGGTTGGAGAAGGGTGATCTTGTTCAATATGCTGCATATGTTCAGATGCATTAGTTTAAGACCCCTAGGTAGATTGGGGTTTGGAGAGGGGTTGGTGTGAGCTGGGCCAGGGTTACGCTCAACATCACCTGCGAGAAGCAGCAGCAGTGTAAGAAGCAGTTTGGTTTTGGGCATGAGCACTTGCGACTTATGGAGGGCATGGAGTGGCTAGGAGGGTTTTTGAGATTTATTTGGATAAGAAAAGCATAGTGAAATTTGTCCAACATGGAAAGAGAGCGGCAGGATAGAAGCACCAGTATCCCAGTTTACCAAGAGATGTTGAGGCAGCAGCTCTGTGATGGTGGTGGCCTGGTAGGGAGGCGGAGATGCTCTGTTGCCTGAAAAATTAGTGTGTGGATGTGGCTGTGGGTGGGAGGCCAGTGGGAGGGTTGTTAATGGTATGAGCAGGCATAGTATGGTGAGCTGCAGTGGGAACATTACGAGAATTGGTGGTTTGTTTATGCAGCTCAGTATTTTAGAGTGCCCACTAGTGGTGAAAGCAGATAGCTTGCTAAGGGAAAAGTGGGCTGATAGTGAAAATCACGTGATCCCGTGAGCCTATACAAGGCAGAGTCCACCCAGGATTGTGGCAGGGGTGGTGGGACAGCCGGCGCATAGCGCCGGTAGGGCTTCAGTTAGCTGTATGTGGAGCTCCGCATTAGTTAAATCATTCAGAATTAAATATCAGATAATTTAACAGTTTTAAAAATTAACCCTATATTAGGGAAATATATTACATCTAATGTTCAAAAAGCATAAAGAAAAATAGGGAAAAGAGAAGGGAAAAGGAAAAGGGGGGGGGCGGATTAATCTCAAAGTGCAAATACAAAACGCAGAGGGAGCTATATCTTGTGTCAGGCAATACCCTCCACATGAAAGCAGGTAAATTCTCTCCTGCGCTCACCATACACTCAGAGCACCTAAAACAATAAAAGAAGGGAAAATAAACAATTATCAAAATACATGCTGTGACAGATAGGGTGCATTGCTTTGACAAGTAGGGTTTAATATCAAGTTCATTATTTAGGCCTAATGGATTCAAGCTCTTCAATGAAAAAATCCCAAATCCTTCTCTCTGCAGCAGTTTATTCTGCCTATCCCCCAACCCCCGTCCTACCAGTATGGACCTGCTCCAAACCCATCAACTGAAAATCAGTAACATTACCATTGTGATAATGAATAAAGTGCTAAGCTACAGAGTTAGATAAATCCCTATTCCGAACATCTCTCAGGTGCTCCTGAATCCTAACTTTCAATTGACGTGTAGTGCACCCTATGTATAACTTAATACAGGGGCACCAGACTGCATACACAACAAAGGTAGTGGTGCAGGAAATAAATTGCTTAATAGATATGTACGTATTCCATTCCCTAGGTCAAAAATGTTTCCTTGCCTACAGTGTTTGCACACACTACAATTGCCACAATGCAACATGCCATTGGTCTTACAGGGTAACCAAGTCCTACCTTGGGGGTGGGGATCTGAATAGTAACTTGACACCAACTGGTCTTTTAAATGTGAACCTCTCTTGAAAGTAATTCTTGGTTTTTCACCAATGTCCTCCTTTAATCAAAAAAAAAATATAGCACTTATACGCATTCTCTTGTCGCTATCTGTCCTGCCTAGCTTTAGCCCCAAGTGTTAATCTACAGCACCAATCTGCACTCTATGTGTGTATATATGTATGTATGTAAGTATGTATGTATGTCTGGAAATTGTATGTATACCTCTGGTACACATTTTCAGCTGTTACCAATGTTGTAACCAAGTGTTACCATTCTCTTCTGTGTAACTGCTTAATTGTTATTATGATAACCTGTGTGTTAGCCTCCCCTTGTACCCTTCCCCCAGGTTGCACTGGGAAACGAGCATCGTTTTGCTCAGTGTGCCTTTCCTGGTGAATCAATTCAATAAATGAATAATTCAGGGTCATTTCCAAGTATAGGCCAATACTTACAAATAATGTTACCTATCTGTCCAGATACAGCATCGCCTGACACAAGAATTAGCTCCCTCAGCATTTTGTATTTGCACTTGGAGATTAATCCCCCCCCCACCTTTTTTCCGTTCCCCTTCTCTTTTCCCTATTTTTCTTTATGCTTTTTGAACATTAGATTTAATATATTTCCCTAGTATAGGGTCAATTTTGGAACTGTTAAATTATCTGATATTTAATTCTGATTGATTTAACTAATGCTGTAAATCAGACTGTATTGCTAAACTTGTAACTTTATCCACTTCCCTGCTATAGACAATTTAATACGGCTTTAAATTAGTCATGTGACTGATTTTGTAATTAATCATGTGATGTAGAATGTCATGATTTCTTGGGGCATTGAAGCAGGGTAGTGTATACCAGAAGCTAGTCCCCTCAGAAAGGCTGACAGGGTCGAGGCGCAGGGGTTCTGGTGGTTCCCAGTATTTTTCCTTAAGCTGTGGATTTATTTGTTATTGTGCAATAAAAATTTCTATTTTGCATAATTTTTGAGTTCTTGTTATCCTTGGAAGTGCAACCATTTTTCGTTTTGCTCTTTGCCTAAGGGCTGGCTGCCCTGTCTGCACCCCTCCTGTAGTTCAGTAGAGCACAAGCTTTCCTTTTGCTTGAACTGTCAGGGCTGTGTCCACCTGGGGCCAGGTCACTTCCCCTCTCAGCCAACCCTCTACAAAGTGGTCTGAGCCGACCAGCTGCTTGGCATTGCAAAAGGCACCCCCACCAGGTGCTACATCCCTACTCTGCTGTTCCGCCATCTCCCCGATGCCCCCTAGGGCACCCCCATGCTCCTGCTACCCCCGGCTCCCTCCTGTCAGGTCCTCCCCAATTGGCACACTGTCCTGCAGTGGTGCAAGGCCCTTAGACCACCCCCTGGCTGGTCTAACCTGAGTCCCCTGTTGTGTCCATGGCGGGGCTTGCAAAATTCCAAAAAAGGGGATAGTGCAGCCCCACCATGGCACAAACCCCCTTGTGACCTGGTGCAAGGGCACTTCTGTTGCAAGGATGGCACAGGGCAGCTTTGATGCAAGGCATCCTAATTTCGGTGCAGCCTGTGTTCGAAAATCAGGATTTCCGCAAACTCTGACGCAAGTGCCACTTGCATCATACTCATTTGGCGCAGACACCTTGTGTCAAAGTCTTCCATTTTAAAATCAGACTCATAGACTTTGTTGGCAACAAAGGACTGGTAGCCCCATCTGGTCTACCCCTTTCACTGCCTATTCTGACACCTCTGACCCCTTGGTGGTCAGTGGTGTCCCTCTGTCCTCCCTTACATCTACTTAGTCTGTCCTTGTGCCTATCCCACAAATGCCTACAGTCTTTGCCAGCACTACCTTCTCTGGCAGGCTGTTCCAGTTGTGCACCACACTTTCTGTGAAGTATTCACTCACATCTCCTCTAAACATATGCACATACACACATATGAACATACGAAGAAGCCAGCAGAAGAAGGCCATTTGGTCTATCAAGTCTGCTCGTATTGCAGGGTCCACAGCTTGAGCTAATGTCCCTGCCCTCCCTCCCCACTCCTCCCATCCTCCCTACCCATGATCTTTATGTAACCCCTAGGTGGTACTATCCCAAGGGCTACTACCCCTGCCTGATTTGCCACTAGCAGGTTGAGGGGTCTGGATCTGATGGCGGGTGCCTCCACCCAGAGGTCAGCATTTGCAATAGTTAAACTAACTTGGTCACAGCCCTCTGGGACACTGAAACCCCCCTTTATTCCCACTAGTGGCCCACACAATATAGCAGAATTATCTTCACAGTATACACTTACCCCCAGGACTGGTTCGGTCAGCGTGACTCTGGGGACTCCCTGTAAAACAAAATGATACAGTGCAAAAACCACGGTACAATACTTTAACATAGACGAATACCTCAGGCAGTGTAACTTTGCTGAAACAAACAGATCAGATTTATTTAGGGGGATATAACAAGGACAGGGGGAAATCAGGTTAATTAATTTAAACGCATTAATAATCACAGTACTGTGCACATATTTCAGAATCCCAAATGTCCCTAATGTCACTCTTACTGGGTACCCAGACAATAAGAGGCTAGCCTATTTGGTGCAGCTGGTTGGGGCCCTGAAGATGGAGAATGCATGCACAATACCCAAATTGTAATCCGGAGCCAGTTGGCTCAGTTCGTGAAGAAAAAAACACAAGCAATTAGATGACACACTTGCAATTCGATAAACCAATAGCAGGGAGCTACCCTGCTTGCACTCACAGCCCACTACTGAAAACTGAATGGGAGGTAGGTTGTCCTGGATTGCCAGGAGGAACAGACCATGTGAGCAAGATCCTTGTGACTGGACCCCAATGCAGTTTGGAGCAAATGGATGTAGTCTGGATTAAGCTGGGGTTTACTTCCAGCTTCATGCACTCAATTCACTGTACAGGGGATTTGAAACGCGAGTCCCCACAAGCACTACACACATTTATATGTAAAAGGAATGTACTATACCAGGCAGGCTGCTTCTCTATCCCGATCGCAATTACTGCACAATACCCATGAGAACACACAGCAGAATTCAGTTCCCGACAGACCGAGCGCGATTCAGCAATTTCTCCAGTCTTCTACAGGGTGAGCCTGGTTTCTACTCTTCAGATCTCCTTGATTCTCTTCACAGGTCAGATTCAGTCCAAACAAGCACTTGCACAAGCTGCAGACCGAAACTTGGGGCCTTACATGCGTTTCCCGACTAAGACTGCGCACCGAAGGAGCACAGGGCTCCTTCCCTCTTCACTACCAGAGCTAAACTGAAATTCCAGTAGATAAAAACTGGGCACTTCCTTTGAGTTCCTCCCAGTTCTTGGCTGGTTTGGCTGTCACTCACAATAAACTCCCCCTGTTGGTGTAAAAAGGCGCCAAAGTCCAAACTACAATTCCCAGAAGCATCTGCCATACAGTCCCATTGTGGCTGGCTCAAGAGGAGAGTCCCAAGTTCTGATTTGCCATCAGCAGGTTCCACTTCAAAAGGTCCCCCACGCTGATTGGTCCAGTTCAGCAGTTCAAAACTAGAATGGAGGGACTAGGCAAGCACAGTTCTGATTGCAAAGAAAAGCAAGTTAGACAAACTGTATTTTCATTATTACTCTAAATGATTTCTGGCAAACAGTTACATCTTTTAGATAGGTTCCCTTTGCACTCCCAGCGACTGCAAAAATGGAGCGAATTGGCAGCAGCTCGAGTGGGACTCAAGCAGAGAAACACACAGTCCCCCCATACAAACTAATATGTCTGCAAGCAGACAGCTCTTAAAGAGACAGTACCAGAGGCTCTAAAAGCACTCACAGATAAATGGCTTAAACGCCAAACACCAATCAGGCTCGGAGCATTCAAGCAAGCTCCTGGAAGTCTTTTGGGAACCCCCATTTGCAGGGGGGTTACATTTACCTTCCCCATATGCCTATTCCGGCCTCTCTTAAAGCTGCCCACTGTTTTCAATGAGATTACCTCTTCTGGCAGTGCATTCCAAGTCTTCACCACCCTCTCTGTGAAGAAGTGCTTCCTGACCTCCCTCTAAACCTCCCACCCACCCTCCAGCTTAAGACTGTGCCCCCTTGTGTTCTGGTTGCCACTCAGCTTAAAGAGGCTCTCCTTATCAACCTTATTTACCCCTTTCAAGTACTTGAAGGTCCCAATCATGTCCCCTCTCTGTTTCCTGTCTTCCAAGGAGTACATGTTCAGTGCCCTCAACATCTCCTCGTATGCCTTACCCCGCTGACCCACTGTCATCTTTGTAGCCCTCCTCTGGGCCCTCTCCAGCAGGTTAATGTCCTTTTTGAGGTGAGGGCACCAATACTGAACACCATACTATAGATGCGGCTTTACCAGTGACCTGTACAAGGTACACTCTCTAGCTTTATTACGTGCCCCTGTGTTGTAGCAGCTTCATTATTTTGAATGACACCCCACATGCACCTTGTTCACCCTTGTGAGGTACTTGTAGGTATCAATCATGTCCCTTCATGCTACCCTCTCCTACCATGAGTACATGGGCAAGAGGTTGAGTGCTGACACGGCATCCAAGGGAGGGTCGAGTCTGGCAGTTAGCACTGGACAGCATCTGATGCCAAAGGATTGCTTGGCAGTTGTTACAGGAAGGAGCACTGTAAAAATCACAGGCAAACAAAAAACTTTCCCTGTGAGAAGCAAGAAAAAGTCTTTGTACAGTTACAAAGAAGAGCAGGGGGAGGAAGAATGTTGAGAATAATTACTGAGAAGCAGGCAAAGAGGGGGGTTATGGAGACAAAAAAGCTCTTCCGTTATATTTTGCAGAAAAGAAAGAAAGGAAAGTGATTCGTTATGCTATCTGAGTGGAGGCGGAGTGATCAAAAGCTCATGTCCTTAATGACTACTTTTGATTAGTTTTTACTAGGCAGAAAGTGGTCCCATTACAGAGACTGGAATGAAGATGTTCAGTGCAGGTGTCCCATTGATGAGACAGGCAATATTTCCAATCAAAAGTGTCCAGAAATTTTAGACAGCACTAAAGATAGATAATGCCGTGGTTCCAGCTGGGTTGCATCCGAGAGAGTTTGCATCAGAACTGTCTGAAACGTGCTAGGACAATTCACCAGATCACTATGGACACGTGTATTTTTGAAGTACTGCAGGGCAGTGGACATAGTGCACCTCGATCATGGGGTGACAAAGAATAAGTAGGGGCATGACACATCTGTCAGTCTTACCTCTCTTGTAATGAAGCTGCTTTATAATCAGTGCCTCACAGATGCCTACTGAAGCAAATGAAAGATCTGTTTGTATCTAAGTAGTTAGAAAATGGGGTATGTAACTAGCTAATGGGGAGACAGCAGAGGTTTGTGGTAAACGTGGCCAAATAATTTTATAGTGATGTCCTGAGCATGGTAACATAAAGATCTGTCCGTGTCCTGGTACTCTTCAGTATGTACTTCCCTCACCTATGCCCACAGACTTTCCTAGTGTGACTTTTCATGCAGCACATGCACCATTTTGGTTGCAATCCTCTGTACTGCCTCTACACTGTCAATGTAGTTGTGGAGGGGCTGCATGCATAACTGAACATTGTACTCCAGGTGTGGCAGCACCAGCTCCCTCCTCCTGCTAGAAATCTTAACAGCAGTGTACCCCAGCATCCCAGTAACTTTTCATACAGCCTTGTGACACAGACCAGAAACCATGAGTTCATCAGATAATATCACCCTAAGGTCTCTTTCTTGCTTGTGGACTGTAAGTATCCTTCTGCCCATGTTATACACAGGTACTGGATTTCTTATCCCCAGGTATATAACCTTGTACTTTCCTGCACTGAAAACAAGATGCCCAATCCTACACCACTCCTACTTTCACCTGATCCCTTTGCATTCTCTCCACTCCTTCTTCTGTGTACACCCAGTTGAAGATTTTCTTTTTTATTATCCACAAACAGGCACATCTTCCACTCCAGCACCTAAGCAATGTGACTTATGAAGACATTTAAGAGAATCATTCCCAGTACTTGATCCCTGTGGCACCCCTCTACTCACTCTCCCATCATCTGAGTGTCTTCTGTTTCTCATCATACTTTGCCTCTTGTCCTGCAAGTACTTTTATACCTAGCATAACACTTTCACCAGCATAACAGTCTACCTATTTTCTTAACTATCGCCTGGTGCTGCACATTGTCAAAGACCTTACTGAACAACAGATAGGCCACATCCACTGCTCATAGGCAGGCATGTTGGCACAGCAGGATGCTAGTGACCTGGGTTCGGGAACAAGCCTGGGTCATTGGAGAGCCAGCCAGGGGATGAAGACTGACCATACTGCAGGACGCTCTCCTCCAGGAAGGGGGATAACTGTTGCCCTGCGACCGCCACCTGTGTGACCACATGTGGTGGTGCAGGCAAAGTGAGGAATGAGGTGTTGGGGATGGCCAATTGGTTTGATGGGTGCTCATGCCTTGCATGAGCATGACCACCAACCAGAGTTCCTAGGGGGTGACAGAAAAGCAGAAATGGGAGCCGTGCACCATGGCGGCTCCATGGCAGCTGACAGATCATGACAGACCATGCACCCCACCAATCCAGGATCACTCCAGAAGCACCAAGACTGGCCTGTCCTAGGCACCTTGTCCCAACCAAAGGGCCCCCACTGTGGGGAGGCATACCATGGGGCACACTTATAGAGACAAGGTAAGCCCTGGGAAATAGCAGTGGTGATGGTATTGTGGCTACCTGGAGCACTGAGATGCACAGCCATCGGCTGAAGGGGAGGAAAATAGGGTTTTAAAAAAATTTATAAATAAGACCGTGGTGGTGGATTACTAAAAAACAGGTCATAGAGTATGTTGCAAACAGTGCTATTGTGTTGTAGAGGAGCAGTATACCTCCATGGCATATTGTATGGTGTAAAGAAGTCAATGGGTGTAGGTGTCACTATACCACCAAGCCATATAGTATGGTGTACACCTGTCCATGGGGCTTGACGACTATATCACCAGTGCACATTATGTGGTGCAAACCTGGTCATGTGGGGGAACAGCATACCACTGGGCCATCCAGGGCCTGAGTGGTGCTACCGGATTCTCCAAGGTGGTGCACCCAGTCATCTCTACAACTGCCGCCCGCTGAAGCACAAAGTCTCGGACGCCCTCCTGGATCTAGCCATCAGATCACCTCCCAAGGTCCCAGCGCCTCAGCGGTGCTACTAGATTCTCCAAGGTGGTGTGCCCGGCCATCTCTATGGCCGCCGCCCACTGAAGCGCCAAGTCCTGGCCGCCCTCCTGGATCTAGCCATCGGATCACCTGCCAAGGTAGAGCCACTAGCCTTGGCGGCATCTGATTGCTGCAGCATTTTTGCAGGCAGACCCTGATTGGTCTGTCCGCATCTCTAAACTCCACCAATTGGCACTCCTTTTCTTCCACTGTATTACTCCTGTTTCCTTGGTTTTCTTGCACTCGCTCTGTCCCTTATTTTCTAACTTTGCTTTTTTCTTAATAATACACTGTATGTAACAAAATGTGATGCCTAAAACTGCCTAAATTGTGAATTTTACTAGACTATTTACTAGGGTTGCTAATTTAGACTGCACTTTTTAGTATTTTGAAAGCATAGCCTGCATGCCTGCCTGTCTGTGTAAAATCCTGCTCCATTTCCATTACTGTCTGTGCCCCCCTATTTCAGCTCTAAACCCTTTTTTTTTTTTCTCTCTTACTCTGACCTCATTCCTAGGCAGCTAAAACTCTGCAGCTTGTACTCTTTTTTTCTGTCTCACAATCCCCATTCTCTCCTTAAGTGTAATTCCAATTTGCTCTGCTCTCAGACCCAACACCCTTGCAGCAAACTCTCACCTTCCTGGTATTCCTCCCTCCCTCACCTTTTGTCTCTATCTAATCCCACCATGCCATCCTGAGTGCCTGCTTTGTTTAATCCCTTTCCACCCCCACCCCCTCTGACGTTCTGCCACCAGCAGCCCACCCTTTTGTCCAGTAGTCTGTGTATTTATTTTGGCCTTTCCTCTTCCCTTCCCCCAGGTTCCAGCACCTGAGTGGCACTACCGAATTCTGCAATGCAGTGCTCCCAGCCATCTCTACGGCCGCCGCCCACTAAAGCGCCAAGTCCCAGTCACCCTCCTGAATCTAGCCATTAGATAACCTCCCAAGGTACAGCTGCTAGCCTTGGCGGCATCCGATTGGTGTGGCATTTTTGCAGCCAGACCCTGATTGGTCTGTCCGCATCTATAAACTCCACCGATTGGTGCGCCTTTTCCTCCGCTGTATTACTCCTGTTTCCCCAGTTTTCTTTTATTCAATCTATCCCTCACTTTTTCTCCCGCCCCTTCACCCCCGCCCAGGCCACCTTTTAAATTCTCTACTTGCACTGCCTCCCTTGGCTCTCTCCCATCTGATTGGCTCTTGAGACCCTGCTCTCCTCCCCTCCTATTCCTTGCCAAATTGCCTATTTCTGCACTGCATCAGTGTACCTGCTGCCTACATTTTCATATTGTTTTACTCAGTCCTACACTGCCCTGTCCTGGGTGTGCCCTCTAACTCCTCTCCACATTACTCTGAGCACCACCTTCTTCCCTTGTTTCCGTTTTCTGCTACCCACTTCCTTCCATTCCCTGCAAATGCCCTGATTTATGCCCTATTTCTATACTACTCAGTCCTAATCTAGGATAATTTTATACCCCTATAAAGTTCTAACTCTACTACCCAAAGGAACTCTACTTAAAGTGACAATTAGAGCCAAGACATTGGTATCATTCCCTCATTGAACCAGCCATAGCTCTTCAGACACATTAGGGGCACCTTCCTGCATGAACCTCTTTGAGTCTACACACAAGGGCCTCCTCCAACTGCCGCCTACTTTCTCTTCTCGCTTACTACAATCCTCCCCCCCTTGCACTTTCTCCAAGCCCCTTCTCGTGCACATGCCTTACCTCTTTCCTCCCACCTGTTTTCACTTTACCTGCCCCCTACGTGGGCCTCTCGCTCTCCCCTTCCAGCTCATCTGTCATAAACTCTACCCTTTGGAGCATCATGATCCTGTCCACTATGTCTTTTCAACTAATTATTCTCTCATCTCTGTTACCCCTCTTCTACCTTTCAGGAGCCTGTTACCCCTCTCTACCACCTAGCTACCAGATCAACTATATCTACCCCCACTCAGGCACCCTATCTGCTGTACCACACTCACCTCATGCACTCCTCACTGAAAATGTCTGGCCACACCCATATAATCCTGAGGAGGTGTATCGTGCCCGCTCTCCTCTTCTCCCTCCTTTGGTGCACATGACATCGCTCTGGGACCAGCGCTTGCAACTATGTATATATTCCTGCCTGAAACAGACATGAAAACTCACCCTCAGGTAACTACATATGTGCACTCTGAAGCTCCTGCTCCTCCTGCTGCTACTATCTGGTAATGCTCACCCCAACCCTGGCCCCAAAACCCCTAGCTCAACCAACCAAATGACTCACCCAGGGGCTCTCTCCCTTGCAACCATTAACATCTGCAGCATATTTCCAAAACTTGATGCCCTACAAATTTTTGCAATCCAACACAAGCCTGATATCCTTACGGTTGTTGAAACGTGGCTCACTCCCAAAGTCCCCGACATGGCTATTGCTCTGCCAGGCTACAACATCTTCAGACTGGATAGGAAGACTAAAAGAGGTGGGAGCTGTGCAATTTACCTCAAAGAATCTCTCCTAGGTCACACCATAACTACCCCCTCTCAGAATCAGCTGCACAGATTCTACCCATTAGAATCATACCGGGGGCCCACAACAAAGTCCTAATGTTGGGTCAGTGTACATGCCGCCCAAAGAGCAAGGGAAAGGTCTCAATGCTGTCCTGGCCTTTGTCTGTACCCAACCTCCTAGCTCCAAGTTAATTCTACTGGGTGACTTTAACATAAATTGGCTTACACCTGAATCTGGGGGCCTCAAGTATGCCATCTCTGCTGCAAACCTTTCCCAGCTGGTCGACTCCCCGATCAGGCACAATTACAAAACTGGTGCCATTTCCCTCCTGGACTGGCTTCTAACCAGCCATCCTACTCATATCTCTAACATCTCCATCCTCCCTGATACACTTAGTGACCATTCCCCTGTTATCTGCAAATGGTCAAACACATTCTGCAAGCCTCCTCCAATATTCATCACCAACAGAGTCCTTTCCTGAGTGCAGTTGAAACACCTCAAGTCCTGCCTTAGTCAACAAGATTGGACTCCTATCCTCAAAGTGTCAGATGTCAACTCGGCCCTGGACTACTTCATCAACACCTTTAATGCTGCTTGTGACTCCCATGCCCCATTTAAAAAATGCAAAGTCAAAGGTCTTTGCAACCCATGGCTCTCCGCTAAACGTTTAGCTCAACTGAAATCAAGGGACCACCTCTGGATGCAGGCTCGAGCCACCGGTACTCAAACTGACATACAGAACTATAAACAAGCTTGAAATGACTGCACAAAATCAATCTGCCTAAATAAAAGCATCTTCTACAAGGAAGCCCTCACTAACAAATGGGGAAATGGGAAAGTCTTCTGGAACAATATCAAAGAAGTAACTGGGAAGTAGCCTAAGACTCTTCCAACAATGCTGAACACTGATGGGATTTCAACTCTTGACCCCTCAACTATTGCTAATACATTCAATACCGCCTTCACAGACCTCAGTAGTGTCCTCCCCGAGACTTTTTCGAAAATGACTCTCTAACTTACCCAACCAGCTTCCCGCCATCCACCAATTGCCCACCATTTTACTTTAAAGTAGTCAGGATGCATGAAGCTCACAAATACATTAGCAAAGCAATTGCCAAGTCCAGAAGGAGTGGGGACTCACTCAACCTCAAACTGCTGTCTCTCACCCTTGACAAAGTACTAGCACCTTTAATAATGATTTTCAACCTCTCCCTCAGCCAGTTCCCTGTCATATGGAAATCCGCTGCTGTTACTCTGGTCCACACAAGTTGTGGCAGGGATCCCTATATGAACTATTGACCGATCTCCATTGTAGCTGACCAACTTACTGAACACCTGGACAAACCCAATATCTTGTGCACTCAGCAACATGGGTTCAGAAAAGGGCACAGCACCACTTCTGCCCTTCTGGAATTCACTGGAGCTATCCACAGTTCACTGGACAATGGTCATCTAGCTGGGTCGGTCTTTATTGACTTAACGAAGGCCTTCAACACCATTCATCATCATCTCTTACTTGAACAGCTTCTTAATACCAGGCTCTCTCCTGACTCCATGGCTTGGTTCAAAAGCTATCTGGAAAACCGGTCCCAAAGAGCTAAAATAGCAGATGTCCTCTCTGACGCAAGACCAGTGCAATCAGGAGTCCCCCAGAGATTCATATTGTGTCCCCTTCTAGTCAGCCTTTTACTGAGTAGCCTTCCTCAATCCTGCCCAGAACAAATCCTCCTCTATGCTGATGACGCTGTTATACATGCCACCCATAAGGATCCCCTACCACTCCAAAACAATCGACAGCTGGGTTTCGCATCAGTAGAAAACTAGTTTTGCAAACATAAATTAGTCCTAAATTATAAATAAACAAAATCAGTGCTCTTCAGCAACTTGTACAACAAGCACAGGCTACATCCCTTGACAAATCATTAACTGTCTTCTAGGTGCAACCCTCGCCCAGGTCCATTCATTTAAATACCTTGGAGTCACAATGGACTGTAACCTACCCTATGTTGCACACATCAACAACGTCGCCAAAGCTGCAAATACTTGCATTGGGCTACTCTACAGGCATATGCAACACCTCACTCCAGAAGCATTAAGGGTCACTGTTCAGAGCTCTGTTGTCTCCATAATCGACTATGGCTTGATAATCTATGGCTCCGTTACTGAAACTGCCCTCAGATATATATCCACAGCCTTAACAAAGCTTGTTGACTCATTACTGGTTCATACCATCTCACTCACACGTGACCTCTATGCTCAAACTAGATGGCTACAACTCTCACACTGCATCAAGTTCCAAACTTGCATAATGGCAAAGAAAATTACTCTGGGCCAGGCTCCCCCAGGAGTCCAAGCTCTCCCTTGCCCCTTTCGAAATCCTCACCACACTAGGAGCTCCAAATCGCAACTCCTGCAGATCCCTCACTGCCATACCACCCAGGGTCAAAGATCTTTTGCACATAGGGCACCTAGCTGGTTGAATGGTCTCAGCAGTGACATCTCCTCCTCACCCAAGCTTGGTACTTTCAAACACAAGCTCCATCTACTCCTCTCTGCCAACAGCACCTGTGACTGTCTCCTCTAATTCAGCCCTCCTCCTCCTTTTACCCATTTCTCTGTTCACAGCTATCCCCACCTAGCACTTCTACTCCATCTACCCCATCCCCCTTTCAACCCCTTCCCCCACCCTCTCTCCCTTCCCTACCCCTCGGAACCCCCCTCACCACCAGCACTTCTTTGCATGACCTGACAATGCCTCTGGCTGCTCCTGCCTATTTGTGTCCTTGCCTTGTCTTGTAACACTGTGTACCCTGAAACTGCCCATGGCATCAGTATATCACAAATGTATGCATGCATGTTCACTGTAGATGATTGTTTTACCTGTTATTCTGCCTTTAATACTTAATTTGTCCTGTTTTTTATGATACTTCATCTGACATGGAACCTTTGTAAAAGAGCCTTGGCTCAAAGGTTCTTGTAATCCTAGAGTGGGATATTCAGAAATGTGCCAGAGACAGGCGCAGTAGCTGTGCAGCGCAAGTACACTGCGCCAGTGCGCTCCGAATGCGATATTCAAAGGTTGCGCATAACGGCATGTGCCAGCACAACACGGCTGAATATCGCAGGGATGTGCCATAGCGCAACCAGGGCTGTGCCATGGAGCAAGCCAGCAAGCACCATAACGCAACCAGGGCTGTGCCAGAGAGCAAACCAGCAAGCACCATAGTGCAACTAGGGCTGCACCAAGGTCAGAGATGCATGGGCCAAGGACACAGGACAACAGACACAGCAGGGATCATGCCACCAGAGCAGGAAAGACCACCACCAGGGTGCAGAGGATGCCAGGAGGGAGGCATGGCAGGTGCACAGCTGCAGGCCCCCGACCATGCGCACCACAGTGGTGCACGGAGGCAGTGTGGCACCAATGTCCACTGGCAAACAGCCACGGGCAACACCCACAGGAAGGCACGTGACATGCCACCTGGACCATAGCTGGCAACACACATGCCAACAGCACACAACACACATGCCACACAACATGAACAGAGTGCACACATACGCCCCAGGGCACACCCCACCAGCCACTGGGCACAGACCACCAGGCACATACCCCAGTCAACCCCAGATGTACCACTCGGCCACCATGCACACCACTGCAGCATGGCTCCACACGCCAGCCACAAAGCAGACACAGACACAGATGGCTAACAATAGAAAAGTGCATTAAAACAAAGTAACAAAAATTATGGACAGATCAACAGGAACAGGGAGCAGGGAATGGGGAGGCCACAAACAAAATGTAGGCTGGGTAAGGGAGGCAGGGGACATGGCTGGGTAAGGGTACAAGGAAGGGAAAGGGAAGAGGGTGCAGGCCAATGGGCCCCATGGGCAACCACGGCCTACCGGCGCCTGGTGCACTGTCTCTTCTGTGGCCTGCACAGGGCATGCCAAATTAGTTATGCCACCTGTAGCATGGCCATGGTGACCTGCAGTATCCTCCGAAGGAGCCTGGTGTTCACATCATCCTGTTGGACACCTGGGACAAAAGAGAGGACATGGTATGAGTGCATGTCCATATGACCGTAGCCCACCCACCGTACACAGTGGACAGCAGTGACATGCAACCCTGAGATGGCACACATCCTCCCGCAGCATGTGTGCCCACACAAGCAGCTATCCCGACCATCTACAGCCATGTAGAGCACTGCACACCAACACCACCCACATGCCGCACACCTCAACCTTGGTGGTCAGGCAACATGGCTAAGCGGCGGGATGGCAGTGGCATGGCTGGAACCTGGGTGCACCCACATCCCACCTGCAGCAGTCACACACATGTGCGATAGCCATGGCGTGGTGCAATGGACCCCGCCGGTGGTGGTGCACAGCTGGAATAGCTGTGTGCACAGGGAGCTGTGGCCCACCCCCTCACTGCACAACAACAAACCCTGATTGAGTGCCTAACTGCTTGCTGTGGCACAACTGGCACCTGTCTGGCAGCACTGTCCATACAGCCTGCAATCTGTGCCTGTGCCCCATCGTTCGCCTGCCCTCGTCCACCTGCAGCACCTGCCATTTGGGCACATCACCTATCCTCAGGGCCTAGTAGGGAGACAATGAGAAGGACACGTCAGTACATGGCAACACCCCACGCACCCCACCCCCCCAGCACAGCATTCCCCTGGCCCTGCGTAGTGGCGGTGCAGTGGCACAGCACACCCATGGTGCGCTGCCATGGCCAGCAGAGCACACAGCCACAGCCCCCCCCCTGCAGCATGGTGTGACACCCTGCTGGCCCCCAGAGAACACTGGAATGGCACAGACATGGATGTAGTGCACTCACCTGGACGTGGCATGGCACCCCTCCGGACGCGTGCCAGCAGTGACCTCAGCCTGTCGGGGTCCCTCCTCTGCAGGTTTCCATATTGGTGGTGGCACTGCTTCCCGCTGTGCTGTGAACCAGTGGCCTCCTCCAACTCTTCAGCCACCTCCTGCCACACCTCTGTCCGAAGCCGATCCAGGGGCACCTGGCCATACAGGGAACCCACATGTGGCTCCACCAGGGCCACCAGGCTTACCAGTTCTACCTGGCTCCAGTTTGGTGCTCTCACAGTGCTCTGGAGTGGCATGCTGGATTCTGCAACAGCAAAACCAAAATGGTGCCCAGTAGCGCACGAGCCACATGTGCTGTGGGTGTGCAACTCGCTTGGTGATGTGCTGCCATCCCCAACTGTGCATTCTCCAGTGATGCATGATACAGCTGGGGCAGCACTGGCATGTGCTGCGGGCACCCAGAGGGTCAAAAGACACTCATGGGGTCATAGGTCAGCACACGCACCGTGCACAACAGCGCGATAGGGCATGCCATGCATAGTGCGCAATAAGGGCATGTGTGCCCACGGTCCATGCCAACTCAGCGCGAGCTATAGGGCACACGGTGAACGCCCACATGCCCAGTAGCAGAGCGCGCTGTACCACGTATGGCCCACTGTACATAGCATGCGCCATTGACCTACGCAATGTCAGTGCACACATGCGCACTGCCAGGCCTAATGTGCACATCACACAGTTGTGCCATGGCTTGTGCATGCACATCACCAATGCGCCATGCACAACTTCGCGATATTCAGCCAGAATATGCAGATGGGCTGATCAGCATATCCACGGTGCATCAAAGGCATTTGCATCCCATTACAGTTGCGTATCCTCTCATTTGCATGTGATGCACTATAAAAGCACCACGGGACTGCACAGGCACCAGACCGGTACTGCATCCTTCAGAGGTAATCCACTAGGCTGTGGGTCTGTCGGGACAATGGACTGGGAGGGTGTTGTGTGTTGCAGCCATCACTGACCACATGTTCTTACCCACAGGAATAAGCATGACAGATCACGAGGAGGCTGAGGAGTATGGGCCTGCACGGAGGCACAGGCCCAGCTTCATGAGGGCAGAGAGTGATGCCCTGTTTGATGCCTACCTGGACCAGGAGCCACTTCCTGAGTGGCTCAACAGGCATGCCACAGGCCCGGGTGACAGCTTGGGAGGGTGTGGCCAGTGCTATGAACCAGCAGGACATCCATCAAAGGACAGCACAGGAGTGCAAAAGAAAGGTAGGCACGGACCGGAAGAGGATCAAGGAGAAGGTGGCTGCCATCTGGGCCGCACATGCTGCTACAGGTGGTGGACAGCCTGATGTGCCACAGCTGACATGGCAGGTGGAGTTGGTGGTGGCATCCATGCCATGCAGCAGCATCGAGGGTGTGTCCGGCGGAGGATTCCAGATGGGGGGGCAGTCCATCGTTGCATGGTGGGTGCAGCAGCACCTGGGGAAGGGGGGCAGGGGTGTAGGGGTATGTGCCAGCAACACTAATGTGACTGTGTTCCTTTTCAGCTCCAGAGTGCATGCATGCAGCGGCAGGGGTGGGGGTGACCACCATGGGGGCGGTCTTGGACCTAGAGAACCATCCATCCACCTCCACTGGTGTCTGGGGCCGGACCGCAGGCAGCCCTACACCACAGTCTGACCGGATGCCTGTGGTGTGGTTGTGGACAAGGCCCTGGCTGTGTTTCAGCAGGATGCCAGCCATGGCATCCAGTATACAGAGACACAGATAGGGGCAGGGTCCGGGACCAATGACGATGCTGTAACTGTTATCTTGGATAGTGGTGTTGCCAGTCAGGGGGAGGCACCCATACCACACACCCACCACAGCAGCACAGACGGTGCCCTGGTGGTGGTTGTCCACCCACTAGCCACCACGCCCAGCGAGGTTGTGGGCGCCAACGGTGTGGTGCAGTCCGAAGGGGGTGGCAGGGGTGGTGCAGCCACCCCAGTGCCATTCTATGCACAGTGGCCAGAGGGGCAGCAGCAGGACAGGGCTGGGGGGGCTGGGTGCAGTGGCCACTGCCATTGCACCGCAGACTGATCAGCCCCCTAGGGGGCCCCACTGTGCAGCCCCCCCAGCGAGGGTCATGCAACGCCCATGGGTTGGCGCAATGCCCATGCACCCCAGGGCACTGACCCCTTGACCGAGCACACCCGTCTGCTACGGGCCTCCGTAGAGCAACAGGTGCTGGTCATGGCCAGGGTGCATGCACTCCACACACAACTGTGCCAGTCCGCAGGGAAGCATGACCGGGACTATGAGCAGCTCCTGGCTGAGACCACACACATGCAGGAGGACACGACCGCAGCCCTGGATCAATTTACTGCTGCGGCCACGGCTGGCCTAGCACCACTGGCCACCCGTGGACCCCATGGAGTGCCTTCTCAACCCCTCGGTCACGGCATCATGTGACCCCCTCAGTGTCGATGCCTGGATCCGCTGTGGGTATTCCGGGCATGCCTGGAGTGGGCATGTTCGGTAGCCTGCAGACCCCTGCGTGGGATGGGTCATGTTCCCACAGTGACACACCTGGGGGAACATCTGAGACACCCCCTGTGGCCGTCGTACAGCTTGCATCTGCTGGGCAGTCCCGTTGGGGCCATCCACGTGTCCACAGCGACCGTGTGACCACATGGTGGTCCTGATCCACATCCCTCCCCATCCACTGTCTGCTGCTGCCCTGTGTGCACATTGGTGTGGCATGTGTGTGCATTCCAGGGACATGTCATCCATGGACCATGCCACACACCCACCTTGTGCACACCCATCTGGTCGCTGGCAACTGTGGCATGTGCGTGATGATATCAACACAACACCAGCCGCTGCTGTGCACTGGTGTGCAGTGTCTGACACGTGTCCATTGGCGGCTTCTGGTTGTGCATGTGTGGGTGCCCATGTGCATGTGTGTGTGGGCATCTGTGGGGGTCTCTGGGTGGGGTCTACAGTGCTGTACAGGGTGCTTCCATGGAGTCCAGTTCCATGCCCATCCATGCTACCCTCCAGCCATGTCTGTCATAGGGCCCATCCTTCCATGCCTGTGTACTGTGCCATGGTCCCTGGGACTTGCGTGTGGTCTTGTACACCTACCTGCATGCACTGTAGTGCTCCTCTGCAATTGTGTCCCGGTGCTGCTGGGCCATCCTGTTCAGCTGGGGTTCCCGTCGCCTGGGGGGGGTTGCCCACCACCACCTGGACCAGCTGCCACATTGTCCCCCACTGCTGTTCCCCTCTTCGACCTCGACAGCTATCTCATGGCCAGTGACCATGTTGTGTAGCACACAGCAGGCCAGGAATAGGCCACAGGCCTTTGAGGGGCTGTACTGTAGGGCACTGCCAGACCTGGACAGGCAACGGAACCGTGCCTTCAGCAACCCAAATACACGCTCGATGATGTTCTGTGTGCTGGCGTTTGCCTCACTGTATCGCTCCTGCACTGGGGTTGATGGGCACCAGTATGGGGTGAGCAGCCAGGGCCAGAGAGGGTATTCGCTGTCACCTGTGTGTTGAGATGTGTGGTTATCATGATGGTCAGTGTAGCTGCCCTCCCCGCCTTCCCTGCCACACCTTCTGATTCCCCAGACCTAGCGTCCCCTCACGCCCTGCCCTGTTGTGCTAGGCTGCCTATTCCAGCTGCATACTCACCTACTAGGTGGCCAGTGGGGATGTCCCCACTCTCGAACCTGTGGCACAGTGCTGACTGGCACCAGATGAAGGCATCATGTGCTCCACCAGAGTGTGTGGCATAGACATTGATTATGCACCCCCTGGCATCGCACACCACCTGGCAGTTCACACTGGGGTAGCCCTTCCTGTTGATGTAGGTTACTCCTCCGGCTCGGGTGGTATGCAGATGCCTACATGGGTGCAATTGATGGCCCTTAGCATGCCAGGCATACGTGCCACCCTGTGGAACTCCTGCATGTTCACTGTATGCTCTGCATGTGTGCTGGGGAATTTGATGTATTCCGCAGCATGTGGCAGCAGTGCATTGAGGAATTGTGTGAGGATCCGTGACACGGCCGACTGTGTTATGCCTGTGGTGTCTCCTGTTGGTCTCTGAAAGGTACCCGTGGTGAGCAGGCACATGACGGCCGTGACCTTGGTCTCCACTGACAGGGTGTGGCTCCGTCTTGTGGGTGCATGCATCTCATCACTGCACAGCTCACAGAGCTGCCTCAGAATTGCCCGGTTCAGGCAGTACCGGCCCACAATCTCAGTGTCACTGTACTGTTCACAGGTGGTGTGGGCACGTTACCTCCTGTTCCGGGCATACCACCGATGGGCCCTTCCATGGCCATGCTGCTCTGCCTCCTCACACCCCTCATTACTGCCTCCATCTGGAAGATGGCACTGGCCATGGCCTGGGATGTCCTGCCCCCCCGGCGGCTGTCTCCCCTGGCTGTGTGCAGCTGCATCTGCCTCTGCACTGGGTGCGCACCTGTGTTGGGGGGTCCCTGCTGGCGGCCTGTTGGCTGTGGCCTCCGCCTCCCACCCATCCAGATGTTTTCATTGCCACTCCTATGACTGGGCTCACAGGCTCACGCTGCAGTTGCTGCCCCCACAGCTGTGTCACACACGCACACTCATGCAGGCACCTTCAGGGTCACACGCCCTGTCCCACACTCTGTGGCACTTCCTGCCTCTTTCTTGCACCCCTCTTGCTGTTCTGCCTGGCCTGTGTGTCTCTCTCTCTCTTTCTCTCTCCTGCTCCCCTGTGGTGCAAACATCCATCCCTTGCTTGCTCCCTCTTTTTATGGGCTCAAGTTTGCTCAGCGCATGTCCCTGTTGCTCCGCGCTTGCACCATCGGCTTGCTGTTGAATATCACACTGCGCCACTTATTCATGGCTACGCCCCTGCACTTGCGCATGCATTCATTAGGGTTGCACATTGGCGCACTGCGATTTGAGCCCTGCATTTGCTCTCGCTGAATGTCGCTCTTTGGCGCACTTCCGTACTTGCGCAGGTGCATCTCAGTTGCACCATGCACAACTGCTTTGAATATCCCACCCCTAGACTCAAATAAATAACAAATAATATATACTATGATGCACACAGGCCCATTGTGGGTAGACTGTATACCAAACAGTTAATGTTGTATATTGTAAACGTGCTTATGTTTGGTCATTTTCATGCTTCTGCTGAATATGGCCAATAGTGGCATTTTGGTATCCCCTTTGAAGCAGCAGTATTTCAGTGTGCCATCCACAGCCACCTTCTATGTCTGTGTAGCCCCCATCAACGTAGCACTGCACCACCACTGCATGATATTCATTCTGCATTCTCTGCTCCAGGGAGTGCTACCTGTCTGATTATGAGTCATAGAATGTTCTTCGGAGCTATAAATATCATGCCAATGTCAACATAATCACGTTTGAATCTATGCAATATCCAGTCCCCTTGTGTATGCATGTGTCATTGCAAGCTTGCTCCGCTTATCACACCACCAACTTGATCATAACAATGTTACAGAAAGGAGTGAGCATAACAGTAATATTTGAATTTCTACTGCATGTTTACACTTTTGTTTCTTGGAGGAATGCAGTTGTCCTCCTACATACAATGTACACAGTGAGTTCATGATATTGTAGGACAGAAGACTTATAGAGTCATTCCAGCATGTGTGGTAACTACCATTCAGAACAAATGGCCAGAGGGGAATGGTGTATTCAAAGGATTCAGTGAGGCTGATAAAGAGGTGGACAAAGTGTGGACACAATCTTTCCTGAGGGACTTGCAAGATCATTAGTGCATACTGACAACTGTTTGTTTGCGAATGACAGTCTGCTTCATTAGTGTAACCTTGTGACTAAGTTTCAGTATGTAAGCTTTCAAAGTTTCATTCACATAAACTTGATGTTAACAGTCAGCAGTACATTTGTGCTAAACGTATTGTTATGTGACAATCTGGATGTTTATTTGGTTAGATTTCAAACTTTCTAGAGAACACATTTCATCAGTGTTTTTGTTGATCTGTTTATGTACATTGCAGAAAAGAGTCAGATATATGACATTGATGTGTCTCCAATTGTCGATGATATGTACTGTTTTGTGAAGCATGTACTGAAGTAAAGGGATTAACAGTCATATTGTGTCATCTGACGGAATCGTGCAGATCCGTTGCAGGACTTATTACATGATGTCACACTGCATGAGCTGATTGGTAACACGTGTGATTGTAAAATTAGCACATGATATCTTTGTTATGTGAGACATGTTGTAAGTGATGTATCCATATGTACATGTTAACTATAAATAAAATATTTTATTGCGTGCATACCTTCTGTGAATATTTTTTTTTTAACTTGCTCTTCCTGATCTCCATTCCTCTTGCTTCTCAGGACCTCCACATCTCCACACTTCCAACAGCCATGGTCATCTGCTTCCATTGATCCTTGGCTTGCCCCACAGGTGGGGTTTGGGCACACTCCTCTGGACCTGTGGTTCTATTGGGCATTGCCATGCTGGGTGGGCGGGAGACCAGGATATACCCATGCCACCGTAGCAGAGGTGTTTGGGTCATGGTATTTTTGTCCCTTGTTTTTGACCCCGGGACGTTGTGTGCAGTGACTACAAGGCATGCGAGTGCTTGCTGTGTAGCCATTCGCATGCTGATGTCCACAATGTTCCCCCTCCATCTTTCATCTCTACCTGCATTGCCACCCATGGTCACCTAGGTGGCAGTATCTCTGTGCTAATGGAGCCCATCCCTCACTGGATAAGGAGAGCATCCGCTGGGATGCTCAATCTTCCTCCACCCTGGCTGGCCCCTGGTGACCGAGCTTGTTCCTGAACTCTGGTCACCAGCGTCATGAGCAGCAGGCCAGCCCTTAATGTTTTTTTTTTTTTTCCAAAGTCAGAATACTTACACATGTTACTATCACCGTTTAATGGCTGTCAGCCTATGCTTATGTATTGACAGGCAGTATCTGAGGAGGCACAGCACCTTCATTATCTTTATCATAATAATGAAAACCAAAGCTGGACTGTTGGCGGTGCATTAGCTGTACCCCTTGTGACTCCACCAACCTGTGTTTGGGAACCACCCAGAGTCGTCAGAGGTCTGACCAGGGAAGGAATAACCCATGTACCAGAGGATGCTCTTCTCCTCGGAGAGAGAGGGCTGCCAGCCTCTGATGTAGTAGCATCACTTGGGTTACCCCAAGTGGCAGTGCAGTTGGGAGGTGGGGGTTGATGGGAGGAAAGACACTGATTGCCTGAGCGAGCATCATCATGCAGTAGTGTGACCGCAGGTGCTCACATGTGCCAGGTTGCGGCTTAATAGAGCGCAGGAGAAAAAACAAAATGCAGGGCAAGCAGGAAGATGACAGCTCTGTTCTGCATGCTGCACAGTGCCAACCGTGGCATGCACCACTGAACCAAGATTAAATTCCATAGTGGGTGCAGTGCCATCCTACAATGACCATGCCCTGGGGGCAAGAAAGGGAGGAACAGGCAGTGGCGTTAAGTGCAAGGGAAGGCAGGTGATCAGGCTTGTGACAGAAGAACAGCAGATGTTAGCAGCCTTGACAAAAGCAGTGAAAAGCATAGCATATTAAAAAAAAAGAAGAATGAAAACCATATGAACTACAGCAGTACTACATGACAAGGAAATGTTACAATTTATTCACAGTTAATGAATTTCTTCGTAAATCTATGCATTATTCGATTCAGCCAAATGATAAATGATGTGGTGTCACATACTCTGTTATTGTACACTATGCAAACCTTTTCATAAATGTTACAACAAACAGTATTTTAATAATAACTTTATCTTCAGTTGTCAAGAAATTACATCAGTCAACATACATTCAGCTGCATCAGTAATGTGCCTTCAGCACACAACAAAGACATTATACATTAATCTGATTATCAGTTAGTAGATATCAAAGGCAAAGACGTAGTGAAAGATGTGCAAGTTGTAGGTGATGCTGAGAATGCTGCCTTCATTGATATAACTGTCAATCTGAAATCATGGTGGAAGATAATACCGAGTATACACGGTGCAAAACTTGGAGAGTACAGCAATGTGTGACATCCCCAAAAGGTAATCATGAAATGTCTGCACTGTTGCGGAAGAGGCACACAGCCCACCATTGAGCAGCAGCAACAAAGGAGTGCGTGGTGCTGTCACTGTTACAATTTTGTATGAAATGTCTGCGAATGGACTTGAAGTTCTGAATGTGGGCAACAGCACTGCAATACACAGGAGACACACAACTTAACAAAATGAATAACATCACTAAATTCAGTGCCGGCATCCCAGAGGAGGCAAACCAATATGCTGCATGTGTTGCTCAAAACGTAAGATGAAAACTGAGTTAATGACTGCAACACATACATCAACTAATAGAGTAAAGCAAGATGTGACATGATAGAGACCTATTTGTACCTTCCAGGTGTAAACCGGGTGCGGGACTGCAGTCTCGAGAAAGTGTGTAACATCGCCATGACAAAGGGAAGATGGTGATGCTGCAGAGTGACTGGAGTTGATGATGGTTTAAAGCCTATGCAGTACCACATCTGGGGATACAGTGTGTGTAAAACCTTTATTTAATTCATAGAATTGATAGTTTCCTACTTATTATGTTTATATAACATTAGGAAACTGGAGTGCAGCAACACAACATAACTACAATTGACTGTAAAAGTACAATACGCGTTTGCATAATTTGTTTCCCAAAATGACAGTGACTTTGCAAACATGCTGTTGGCTGTGTTGCTGTGGTAACCACTGCATGTAAATCCATGGTTGTGCAACTACCACCACATCATGGTACCATGCGTTTGTTAACAGTTAACATGAAATTTACTTTTTTGGTTGTCTGGGAAATAGTGGTACAGGCACACCAAAATTTCAGTTGTGTAAACCCTATTGTACAGTGTCATTGTTTCATGGGAAATTACTTACTTTTAAAGCAAGTATAGTGTTTCTGTACCAACTCGTCTGTTGCAGGCTGTTTTGATAGAGCAATGTTGGACGGAATGTCTGGAACACCTAACATTTCCATGTCTGTCAATTAAGCAATAATGCACAACAGGGTGTGGGTTGTGCTGGGATAACATCACACCTTGTGTGGTTGGGCAGGAGGCCGAAGGCGTGACGTTATCCCAGCACAACCCACATCCTGGAGTGTATTATTGCTATTATAATTACTGGTGCAAATTTTTTTCTATGGGAAAAAGCGGTTGATATTTCCCGTAATAACTAGTCAGTTGATATGACTTTCACGCGCACACATCATTTGGCGCGAGGGTTAGAGCACCCCAGCAGTGGTCAAATGAATGTAAATGAAATCAGAAAACCAAACTCTCTTCAAACAATATTTGGTCCAAACTGCGTGATCAACCAGGGGGTGTCAATAAATTTCTACCATGCAGTCCCCAAGAAAGAAGCAAAACTGCTAAGGCGCCCAGTAATTGAATCAGATTCAGACTAGAGGTAAGTAGCTAGTGACACAGTACAATCCATATGTTAATTAGTTGCCTCCTAGAGTTAAAAAGCAAACAAAAATAAAAACAGAGATTTTACATTCATATCCGTTAGAATCTATCTGAGATTTTGAACACTGTCCCTCAATTCATTTCAGGGACTTCGACATATGACCTCCAGATCCATGGCAACGAACTGTCGTGGCAGCAACGGACACTGAGCAAACGGAGATAACTAACTTGCCACGGAGGACTCAGCTCTGCAATTTACTCTCAGCTTTAAGTAACATTTTCACCACTGATATTAATTTAGCGGTTGTCTGATTTTTGTCAATAAACTTACAGATTTAATATCTATTGTTTCTACGGCCTTAACTTTATCAGCGGATAAAAATTTGCACCAGCAATTATAGTATAATAAGATTAGGTCTCTGACATGAAATTTAAGATCGGTGAGGATGCATTGATAAACCTCTCGAGCTCGCCCGGGTTTAATGATGCATCCCTCACCTCGGGTGTGCATTAAATTTTCATAATGTTCAGGACCCCATGCATTATTCTCTATATAAAATGGCTCGGCTGTAAAAAACTAAATGTGTAAGTTTTATTTTTTTATGTTTTTAATGTTTCATTTCTAGAAAGTGGTATGTAACCTTGTGCTTCAATAAGTAGTCCATGCATTTTTGTCCTGAATATTTTTTCGGCCAGTAGGTGGAGCTGTTGTAACTGTGTAGATCAGACACCAAACCTTGCTTCCATCCTGTACAAAACACTTGTTCTTTTGTGGTCTCAAACCCCATCTTTGTGTTACCCTGTGTATGTTTATTTTTAGCTCCCTTCCGTTGCTTCGTTCTTCTGTGAAGCTGAAAGCCGCCCCCCCCCCCCGGTTCATTTTGAGATCGCTGGCAGTTGTAATTTTGATACTGGGAAAAGTGAAACAAGGGAGATCATTGAACTGTGATGTGCTTTTTAAGAGGCATGCTGAGTCTGTTCTGGGAAGGCAGGGACAGCAGAAGCCGATCAGTCAGTCTGTTCGGGATGGCCGAGGACAGTAGATTCACGTAGCAACGGGTAGCATAGCACTGATGGCGATGGGACTGAAGACTTTATAAATTACTTTATTTTTTTAAATTGAAGCAGTATGCCATGAAACACATGTCTAGTTTCTGTTTGGGAGACTGCTTACTGTGTTTGGGATGGGCGGGGAGAGCAGAAGCTGCTGAACTGCGCGACTGGCAGTTGTACTGACTCTAGCAGTTCATGGAAGAAATGGGCATAGAATGTCTATTTTTTTTTTTACTTTTTCTGCTGGGAGAGTAAAGAGTGACATAGTGGGAGGGCAGTGAACACTACACTTTAGACAGCTTCAGAGCGAGAATGATTGAAGTGGACTGGCCAGCGGCGATGATGACTGAAGCAGGGTGCAGTGGAGTGATTTCAGCAACAATTTATGAGGTCATCTGTGTGCTGGGACTAGACCCGTGATGTTGTACTGGGATAACATCACGGGTCCAGTCACAGACTGACCAATCAGAGTCCATGGATTTTTCTTGCCATTTTATAATTTTCCATCCTTAACAACATCCTCAAGTATTTCAGCTATATAGTGGTATGTCTTCTTAATCTTTTTCACGACTCACTGTCTTGTTGAAGGCAAAGCAATATTGTTTCTTTCCCTTGTTTTTCCCTGATGACCTGCTTTAGATTACAGTTCTCAGAGTAGTCTAATACTGCCAGTTGTGTTTGTGCTGTCATCTTGAGGTAACTGAAGTGTGTTGTCTTTTAGGACAATACTTAATCAGCAAGGAACTGAACATTTCAAGGCTTTCTGGGTGACACAATTTGGTAATTTTTGCAATGTCCTTAAGTAGTCTAGTATCCATGACTACACTTTTGACTGCCTCATGTGCAGTGTCCCCCTTACAAAGCCAAGTTGTTTCCCTTTCCTTATCTTGTGTTGATGTTCCATGATTGTACTTTCTATATACCAGTCTGACTTCCCACATGAGGAAATTGGTAGTGTGGTCTAACACAGATATCCTCTTCTTCCGGAGCACTATAGGATTCTCACCATATGTCGAAGCTAACCACCAAAAGTGGTTCAATACTGAGCAGATCGAGTCAATGAGTAGCTTACAGTGCTTTTGTTTTAGCCAGTAATTTCTTCACTTTTGATTTAGACACATGCCATACTTCATATTGACGTTCCAAGCCTTGAAACTGTGTACCCTTTGCCATCAAACAGATGATTTGTGGATGTCTGTCAGTAACAACAGTTGTTACCTTCAGTCCACCATCTAAGATATTCTGTGGACTGTGTATGAAGCCTTCTTTTTCCATGACATTTAAGTTGTCTACTTCTAATAAAATGAATGATGGATGACTTGAAGATTTGGTTACTGTTCATATGCATGATGGTATATATACAATACTTAGCATTGTGTCCAGGTGAGTTGCATCTTCCATTGCCTATCACAGTGATCTCCTTGTCCGACACTGACCCCCAAATCTTTTTCTTCTGCTTATTCCAACAGTTGTTTACTACCGGGAAAAGATATATACAGTATATGCTGTTGTACTGTGACCAGGCAACTATATTCATTCTAAAGAAACAGAACAGTTCAGCAAAATATGCACATGTATTGCTGCTGTAAATTTCTGGCACCCATGCTATTTACTAATGGCTGAAAACATCAAGTGAAGTTGTGGTTCTTTTCACAGTAAAAACTGGCAACCAACATTGCGCCACAGACACAAGTTTCAGTCAGTATCAGTGGTAGTTTGCACATCTAGCGCACAATCATACCCATTAACAACAACACTGAACTTTTCAAAACAACAAACTTGGAATCCTTTACATGCCCATTATCAGACGTGAAGGAGTTATCAAGGCATAACTCATCATCACTATCTGTGTTGTCTTCAGAATCAGGTATGAACATTGATGCTTCACTAACACTCTCAATGCTGTGTTTGGAAGACAGTAATGAGAAATGCTCATCTTGTGTCATTGCATGAATAGCAGAACTTTGGCAATTGAGCATGAACTGACATTCTTCTTCCCCAACACTGGTTGATAGTTGGCATCAGTTTCTCCAAAATAATCCATGCTCTGTCAAATAAATGCTATAAATTTGTATATTTGTGAAATAACTAAATTATAATTTGAACATCTACAACATATGATTTTGTCCAAACCTCACTTTACCTTTGTCACCATAGAACATGAGATTATATCATGTAGGACAAGTGTTTCTTGTCAGGGGCATCAACGACGACTAAAATGAGCTGACCCAGTGGTGCGGAGGGCAGAGGCACCTACGTCTCACCTGCCGTCATGTTAGTGACCTGGGATCGGGAATGATCCTGGACCACTCAGGGGTTGGCCTGAAGGGGGAGGAGGATCGGGCATCCCAGCAGACCAACATGACAGATATTTCATACTTAGACTTGATCACAGAATTGGAAGCAGGGACTTTGAGCACCAGCTTACACAGGAAGAGCACAGATGACAACACCTTATTACATGCTACTAGTTACCATGATCTAAATTTGATCAGAAGTGTTCCTTTCTCTCAGTATGGTACAATCAAAATGAACTGAGTAATGTTGAAGAATTTGAAAGAAGGTTCCTTCCTTCCATAGATGCCTAAATCCATGTTGGTGTGAAGGGCCCTGCGCTTCCATATCTGCCAAAAAGCAATTTATTTGCTTGGTTGTATGGCTTGTTAAACTTCCAGTGTTACCTTATGGGAATTTTGATGTTGTAATTTTTGTGTTTTTTGATATGCCCCCTGAATTGTTGGGGGGTATTATGTGTTATTTTTGTAGTACTCATTAAGACCTTTGTTATGATATACAGATTGTCCCTTAACTGCAAATATTGAGGAAGGTATGTCTTATTGAAGTTGAAATGTGGTAAAAAAACTAAGTCCAGATAATTTTTTCATATAAAGGGATCTTTTAGTATGAACAAGAAAGCCATACAAAAAAGGATTCCTCATCCAAAAAAGAATGGGGACTAAGTCCAAATTTTTTTGTATGCTGGCATCCTTTTGCATGAATGAAAAATGTAAAAAAAATATTTTCATATGAAAAGAATTGGGGAAAAAAATACTAAGTCCAAAATATTTTTTCATATGAATGCATCCTTTTTCATATGAATGAAAAAAACATACAAAAAAGGATCCCTTCATATGAAAAAAGAATTAGGACTTAAGTTTTTTTCCCCCCGATTGCTTTTTTTTTTGTATAAAGAGATCCTTTTACGTATTTTTTTTTGTTCATACAAAAAAGTTTTCTTTTATATGAAAAAAGAATCAGAAAACAAAACTAAGTCCAAATTATTTTTTTGTATGAAGGGATCCTTTTTCATATGACCAAATTCCTTTTCAGCATGGCCATATGATAAAAGGAAATCAAGTGATGAAAAGGATTTAAAAATGTATAAAAAACAAATTTCTGGGTCATTTTATCCAAAAAGTAAGTGCAGACTCTTCCTAACGGGGTCCTGATTAGCAAGATACATGTGTTGGTGTGTGTGCAGGATGTCATTTTTGTGGGTTTAAAAAAAAGTTTTGAAAAATCAGAAACAAGATTGCAGCCATGTGAAAAAAAAAATTTCCCCATGAAAAAGGATTACCTGCATATGAAAAAGAATCTTTTTTCGTAAAGACTACATTTTTTTTTCATTCCAAGCAGCTATTCAAAAGTCCATACTGAGCATTCTCAGAACAACAATTTCAAAATTTAATAATTTTGGAACAGATTAATATTTTTTCTTCAAACCAGAGAAAGGCACCATTGTGGCCCAAGCCGTCTACCCTGAAAATTTCAGACCAACATTCCAAAAAGTCTGGGTGCTAGGTAATGACAAAATAACAGCAAAAAAAAATGATTTTTTTGTCACTTTTTTGCTATCTGGGTCTCAGAATCTGCACATCCAACTGCAACAAAACTTGGCATGTCAAGTGATCTACCCCCTGAGACCACACATGCAAAATCTCGTCCAAATCTATTGGAAAGCTGCGAAGCTATTAAAGTGCAAAATTTGAGGTTTAACATAGAAACCTCTGCTTAACCCTAACTATAGTGGCACTACTGTGCCACTATGATATAGATATAGATATAGATATAGATATAGATATAGATATAGATATAGATATAGATGGGGAGACAGGGCTCCAGATAAGATTTTTTTGGGATGAGTGCTGTACTCCCCATTTTGAAAGTGAGGTGAGTAAAACCAAATTCAGACATATACTAGTGTCTGGAGAGAATGGAGTGAAGAGAACACAATGTATTTTTTTTCTAGATAAGAGTTGACCAAGTTCCATAGATATAGATATAGATATAGATATAGATATAGATATAGATATAGATGGACAGACAGACAGACAGTTACATAGATAGATAGATAGATAGATATAATATGATATGACATGGTATGGCTCTAATGACGATATCACTGATATTTTTTCCTCAACTGTAGTTTGACCTTATGACACCATGAGTGGCAAAGCTACAAGTGATGTCAGATGATCAAACAGCATTAGAAAAAATGCCTGTGATATTTTCATTAAGTCTGTGACATATCTGACTTATGCCATGCCTTTTATTAAACAAGGACAAGTAAAACACTGCATCATGATTTTTCTGTGACCTTCCTCAACAATGATGTTATCCAGTTGCCGCCCGATGGCCCAATCGGTAGCCCGTCATGCTTCCATGCAGGTGACTTGAGTTGGAAGAGCAGGCTGGGGAGGCACTTCCAGCCCAGGGAGGGATTACATTGCATTCTGCTGCACTGTCAATCCCTTCAGTGGGCCCTAGAACTTGTTTCTCTGCAGGAGACATCAATGATGTGTCAAGGCATGCAGGGGACTATGCCTGATGTCAGGAGAGGTGGGTAGGAAAAAACAGAAGCAGCAGTGGTGCAGGCTTTACAGATTATAGCCATTTTAAAAAGCTCCATCATAGAAGCAAAACATCAGGGCAAATTAAGACTTTGAAAGGAAACAAGAAGTACTTGTGTTCTTAAAGAACGTCAGTGATCCCCAACACCATTTCGTAAGAATACAGATTTTGCACCTCGGGGAGACACTACTAGTAACACTGACCATTTCCCATGGATTCCTTTTCTTGAACTTTGTGAAGCCTTGCCTTCTTGCTTCTGGTCTGTACCATCAACCGGCCCCCTGCCTTTGGGGGGATCCATGAGGATTCTGGCAGGGAGGTCCAGGGGAGATGCAAGGCGAGTCGGGGGTAGCAGGGACAGGGCTGAGAGTTGCTTGCACTGCTGGGAGGGAGAAAAGCTTTATAACTAAAACAGTAATGCTGCTCACTGTATGGAGAAGATCATCAGTACAAAAAAGTTTGGTCTGGACGTCCGTCGCCACCATGGACCTAGAGTGAGAATGTCAGTGATATTCTCACTCGAGGTCCATACTGACAAAAAATATCACTGATATTTGCCACTTCGTATCCTCACAGGTATATGGCATAAATATATATATATATATATATATATATATATATATATATATATATAAAACAACTAAAAGGGCATCATTTGGAGTACTAGGGGCTTTCATGCTGCCATATGTAAGTGGCCTAAATGTCTATGGAGATAATATACAGTAATTTAAGGAAGTATTTTTTCACAGAGAGGGTTGTGGATGCATGGAATGGCCTTCCGGAGGAGGTTGTGGAGTCAAAATCAGTGGTGGAATTCAAGCATGCATGGGATAGTCATAAGGCAATTCTGGGGGTTGGGGGTAGAAAGAAGTAGGCTGCTGGTTAACTAGGATCTGCAGCTTATCCAGTAGGTAGGGAAATGGGCAGACTGGGTGGGCCAAGCGGTCCTTATCTGCCGTCAAATTCTATGTTTCTATGTTTCTATGTTTCTATGTAAATGACTAGAGGGGTCACATGATGACCACTGTAGTGTGTGTGTGTGTGTGTGTGTGTGTGTATATATATATATATATATATATATATATATATATATATATATATATCTACGATCTCAATGCTCCCAGGTAGGCAAGCATTCAGCTGGATAAAAGATGCATAAGGAACCCAAACAAAGAATTTTGAGAGAACAGAAGCAAGTGGTTAATACGCCAAAGTGGAGAATAAATAGTAGCATCTAATAAATGGAAGCCGTTGCCTCTACCAACTGAAATGTTGGACACCTGAGGTGCTGTCTTAGTAGTGATTTGCTCTCTCTCTCGCTCTCTCTCTCATATGAAAGCAAATACAGAGGGCAGCTTTACGTGTTAGCCCTTTTAATCAATGGTCAGCAAGAGTAAACAATCCACACAGCATTCGTTAATGGAAAGTGAAGATCTGCTTTGCAAAATTCAGTACTGCCACACTTCCATTCCAGCTCAAGGTACAGCTAGTTTATACCACACCTCAATTCTAGGCCAAAGTACACCTGGCTACTGCTCCATTCTAGCTCAAGGTAAGAAGCACATTATTTAAGGCAAACTTTTGCAGATTTTTTGAGCATATACAACCGAGTAATGTTCAGTACCTATAATATTTATATGGTATTTTTTTATATTCTTTTTGTCATCTTATCTGCCCCAGCTACCCCTTCCAACTGACCCCCCAGCCCCGTTACTCGGCTTTCCCGTGACTTATCTTCCTGCCATTGTCCTCTGCTACAGGACTTTGGGAGGTGCCTGGTCACTGGTGCAGGACCTGCGAGGGGCTGGTCATCATCCGGCAGCCAGGATTTTTTCCCCAAAGGTTTTCATCCTGGTCCCATATATGTGCAATGGGTGCAATATCTGAGCTCCGCCGATGCGGAGGCAGCCCTGGTGCCCTGTACATGGGTTTCCTTCCCACTTCTGTGGCATCACATATGATGCCGCCCAGACACCATTAGATGGCAGTCCAGTAATGCACCACACAACCCCCCCCAGTGAGAGGAGACCAGTCCTGTGAATGCTCAGTCCTCCTCTCCTGGCCAGCCCCTGAGTGACCTGAGTCTGTTCCTGAATCTGGATCACTGGCGTGGCAGGAGGTAAGATGCAGAGTGCCTCAGCTCTCCACGTCACTGGGCCAGATTTTATAAGGTATTTCTTGTCAGGCTGCTCTAAGTTTTTTTTTTTTGTTTGTTTGTTTTTGTTTTTAATTTGAGTGATAGTGAATTTGGAACATTAAGGGTTACTGTTACTGAGAACTGAATCCATTTGTTTATCCTCAGATCAGTAAAAGTTCTGGCGGAATGACACACAATGTTAACCACACTACATACATTTTTTTTTTAATTCTTATTATTCAGTTTAGTAAATACACAAGGTAAGTGCAAACATCTTGGTTCTGAGTATAGTACATTTTGTAAGAAATATCAAACTAGAAGAAAAGAACTCTTCATCATGTGGGACAGAATATGTGTGTGTGTGGGGGGTAATGGCTTAAACATGTAAATTAATACCATCCACAAATTGCTACAAGATGATCCCTTGCTGCAAAGCTTTGGACACAGTACAAAATAATGTAATAATAATAATAAACAACAATAACCAACATTTTCTTACTGAAACAGAGATGCCTGAACAATAATATGAGAGCAGAACTCTTTTAAGATTTGAATTTAAGCAGAACTCTTTAGGCATGAGAGGACATCCTCTTCAAAGTGCCAAAAATTCAACATGGTAAAATGAAAATATTTCTTTTCACGGGGGTAGTAAATTCCTAAACTCTCTTCCATTAGATATTATTTTTAGTGAAAGTAAAACTCTTTTTTAAAAGCAAACTAGATAAATTAATTTGGGGTGAATGACAGGAGCTTAAAATGGGCATTTTGCCTTCTGCTCCTATACACACCATAGCATAGTATGAACCATAGTATAGTTTGGGAAAACATTCAATGGAAACTATATGGATCTTGTATTCCTGTATAGTAATGAGATATTGACAAGTTTAACACCAATGTGCCAACAAGCACTTTCCACAAGGAACATATTAATTCCAGTGTTTTTCTGAGGCGTAACTTAGAACTGAACTTTTAATATTTGGGTCCAGTAACTGCGCAGTACAATTATCTAATGTTAGTAATATACATTGTATAGAGAACATGCCTGTGCAGGTGTGTGTTATGAAAATTTGTCACACAATCTGTGTGTGTGATAATCTCATAAATTATAATCTCATAAATTATCACACTCCTCAGGTGTGTGAAAAATCCTCATAAAACAAACATTGCACAGGCATTATTTTTTATAATAACTGCTGAAAGATTTTCAGTACAGACAAAAATGGTAAGCTGTATTTCTGTGAGCATGCATGTCCCTGAGCAGCCACGAGGAGAGTGCAAGGAGGAAAATGTCATAGTAACCTGCTATTGATTTATTATGGAATTCAGTGAGTTATTACGGCATTTTATTAGTAGTGCATATCCAGTCTTTATAGGGTGGTCGCCAGTTATTATAATAAGAACTTGGCTAGGGAAGCTAGCAGGTCTGAGATATGCTGTGCATAGAGAATCGTCACCATGCGCATGTCATGTGCTGATTTGTCTCCAGCGGCTTCCCGCTGCAACAAGAACTTGCTGCCATATTAACCCAAAAAGTGAAAGTATAACAAAAGGCAGGCTCAAACTCTACATCTGTACCATAATACTGTAATCTTATAAAAATACTACACAAACCTGAGGTGTAGCACCACATTCTGTGACCTTACAAACCAGCCCATAATGTCCCTTTATTTGATATGCTTATGGGACAAACAGTGTATGTTTTTATTCATGCACTACAGTTTTCTTTATTTATGGTGATTTCTATGTATTTTTTACGATAAATTAGTTATATAGTACTGCACTTTGAAATCAGTATGTCACTTTAAGAAGATGCTTTATATTGGGATTGGGTTTAAATGAAGGGACATGCCTCCCTGATGAAGGCCTGATTATCTGGCAGAAACGCTGGGGAATTGTGCCTCCAGTTTGGTATGGGCTTCTAATTTTGTAATAACAGGTTTGCTTTTTGGCTACAGTCAGAGTTATTGATTTTCTTGTTCAGCTGGACTGCTATTCCTGTGACTGTGACAGAAAGGTTTTAAGCAAGAGAAAGAAAATTATAATGTGTTAGGTAAACATTTAAGCAAGCAACTTAAGACTGGTAAGAAAGAGTTTAAATCAGTAATGCATCTCAGACCTCAGTATCCACGTCACATTGGGCTTGTTGGGCCTCTGTCCAGATGTATGGCCTCTTAATTTTTTGCCAGCTTCTTGTGGGTCAATGAATAGAAAACCCCCCTGAGAAAGGAGCTGGTGCTCCAGATGTGGAAGGGCAGTTCTCTTTACGGGAGTTTGGTGGCGCTGTTTGGATTTTAACATGAAGCAGAAAAAAATGTTTGTTTTATTATGGTCTCCTGAGTGCAGACATTCCTTTTTTCTGTACCTGGTTCATTTTTGGAGCCTGCACCTTAGACAAGGGGTATATAGTAGGGGCTCTCTGTCTTAATACAAAAACTGTGCCTGAATATGTGGGTCAAAACTTGGCAGGTAACTGGAGGGCATGAGCAATGCCAAAGGAGTGAAGTCCAGTTCAGACAGATTCAAAGGCCTTGCAGCATTGCTGTGGGAAAACTCAGATTGGGAAACATGTCGATAAATATTCCATCTGCCAATGGCAGTTGTCCCCCAACCTTTGCTGCTTGCAATATTTCATCACGAACGTGGGTCACGTGTGATTAAAAGTATAGTTTGAGACTGATTTAAGTCCGTGAGTCTCCTTCCTGGTGAGATCTTGTATGTCTTGTATACTTACTTAGGTAAGTTCATTCCCAGCAACATGTTAATTGGTTCCACAACAAATTGTAATGGGTCAGTACCTTCATGATCCTTGGGAACACCTAGGAGATGGATATTTGCCATCCATGCCCATTCTCCAGTTGCTCAAGGTGGCTCCATAATAGCTTGTTCTGTTTAGGTAGGCCTGCAACCAGTGCTGAAGTTCTCTTGCTGAAGTCTTGTGTAGCTCTGATATCTGGAGACCAGATCCATTCTGGTTTTCACCACTGTAAGTCTGTTGTTAAACTAATCTACTTTACGGTCCAGATCATGAACTGCTTGTAGGATGATCGCATTCATTGGTTCTGCTGTGAGGTACCACTCATCTTGACCTCTGCCACTCTTCCCCACCTGCACCACCGGCTGCTGTGTTGCGCTCTTCCTGCCAAACTGTGCTGCCTGCTGGTATGGTTTCCCTATCCTGTCTGGTCACAAAAATCACACCAGTTGATAGCTTTTGATGAGCCCTCCAAATTAGGCAAAGTATTTAGTTGAGTTTTCCCTATTAAACACCATAAATATATAAAAAATATAGCAACGCGAGGTGGAATTCAACTAAGGCACGTTTGCTCCCCTGGCTGCTACCTCAGCCCTTTTCATTTCACTTTAATTTTTTACCAGGAAATGAACTACACAAATCCTCTTTTCAGTCTCGCAGACATAGAAAAGATTATACATTACAATACACAATAAAAATGTGTGCATTACTATATAGGCAATAAGCAACAAAGTCCAAGTTACACTAAAACAGAAGCATTCAGAAGCAGCAGTGTAGCTTTGCTTTAAAGCCACCTTCAGGAGAGCTGGACTGCAAGTTACTCCCTGATGTTCAATACTGATCTGGAGGGACCACATCTCCCTGGTCAAAGGATCATTCATGCTCCAGCATTGTTTTAACTCTAGACAATACTCCGCTTACAATACTGGCAGGATGGTCTGCATCTGTCCAGGAAGGGAACAAGTCTTTTGAGCAATTGGTTTAAATGCTTCATTGGCAAGCTTTTAAACTAGTCAAAGGGGGAGGCACTGACAAGCAGCAGAAAAATCCAAGCCTCTCCCTACAAAACAGGGTACTAAATGAGAAAAAGGCTGAGGTAGAACGGTCAGTGGGGGATGCTGCAACAGAAGGTAAAGCCATCAAAAATGGAGAGCAATGAGTACCAATGCCCGTAGTCTAGGTAACAAGCTTCCTGAATTAGTGGCCTTGATGGAGGAGGAACATCTGATATCGTGGCAGTCACAGAAACATGGTACACACAAACCATGACTGGGACATAAACATACCAGGATACACTATCTACAGGAGGGACAGGGAGGGTAAAAGAGGAGGAGGAGTAGTTCTTTACATAAGGGAAGAAATAAAAGCAACAGAACAAAAGGGTAAACAGGGAGGAGAAGAAGCACTGTGGGTAAATTTGGAGACAGGCAATGGCACCACAATCCGCACAGGGGTTGTACACAGACCCTCTTCTCAGGGGGAGGAAATGGACAAGGAAATGATAGAAAGTATACTTAGAATGGAAGAAAGAGGGGAGATATTGCTGATGGGTGATCTGAATATGCCAGATGTTAACTGGAGTGCAGTTGTAGCTGCCACTTCGAAGAGTGCAGTTATTCTAGATGCCCTACAGGGGGCATGCCTTAGACAACTAGTACTGGAGCCCACTCGAGAGGGAGCAATATTAGACTTGATACTCTCAAATGGAGATGGAGAGAGGATCACAGATGTAGAAGGTAGCCATCTGGGAACTAGCGATCATCGAACAGTATGGTTCACAATAAACACAGCAATAGAGTCAAGCCATACAAAGACAAAAGTACTGGACTTTAGGAGGGCTGACTTTGCCAAAATGGGTGAGTGCCTAAGGAATGCACTAGCAAATGGGCAGGAAGGAGGGTGGAAGAACAATAGGAATAATAAAACTGCCATCACAGAGGTAACGAGCCTTTGTGTGAAGCAAATAAACAAAAAAGACGATGTAAGAAACCACTATGGTTCTCAAAGAAGTGGCAGTGAAGGTTCAAGAGAAAAGAAAGCATTCAGGAAGTACAAGGAATCGCAGAAGGAGCAGGACAGAGAACTGTATCAGTTAGCAAAAGGAGGCTGGGAAGACAGTCAGAACAGCAAAGGCCCAAACCGAGGAAAAGATGGCCAACTCAGTTAAGAAGGGGATAAAACCTTTATAGGTACATCAGGGAGCAAAGGAAGACCAAGGGAGGGATAGTGAGGCTTAATAAAGGGAGGGAGGGTGCAGAGGGAGACTGTGAAAAGGCAGAGATACTAAACAAATATTTTTGCTCAGTATTTACAAATGAAGAGGGGAGGTACATAAACAAACAGTAGTAACACTCTGGATACAGAAGTTGATACCAGCCCATTTACAGAAGAAAGGGTTCTGAAAGAACTCTTAAAACTGAAGGTGGACAAAGCAATGGGGCCTGATGGGATTCATCACAGAATTCTAAAAGAACTAAGGGTAGAACTAGTGACACCACTGACTACCCTTTTAACAAATCATGGGAGGAAGGGTGGTACCCGAGGATTGAGGAGGGCAGATGGATTCCCTCACTAAAGCGGAGCAAGGCAGAAGCAGAAAACTACAGACCTGTTAGTTTAACCTCGGTGATAGGGAAAATGATGGAATCACTTCTAAAGGAAAGAATTGTCGAGTATCTAGAGGCCAGAGGGCACAGGACCCTAGGCAGCATGGATTCACAGCGGAAGGTCATGCCAGACTAATCTGATAGATTTCTTGACTGGGTGACCAAAGTAGTAGATCAGGGAGGGCTGTGGACATGGCCTACCTAGACTTTAGCAAGGCATTTGACACAGTCCCACACAAAGATTAATATACAAGTTAGCCAGCCTGGGAGTGGGTCCCAAGATGACAGCCTGGGTAAAGAATTGGCTGGAGAATAGGACACAGAGAGTAATAGTAAATGGAGTCCACTCAGAAGAAAGGAGGGTTACTAGTGGGGCACCGAGGGTTCAGTATTAGATTGGTCCTCTTCAATGTCTTTATGTTTACATTGCAGAAGGACTGGAAGGAAAAGTATGTCTCTTTGCAGATGACACTAAGATCTGCAACAGAGTTGATGCACAGGGTGGGGTAGAAAGGATGAGAAGGGACTTGGCAAGGTTAGAGGAATGGTCAAATGTATGGCAGCTTAGATTCAATGCTAAGAAGTGCAAGGTAATGTACCTGGGAAACAAAAACCCAGGGGAAGAGTGCACAATGGGTGGTGAGATACTAACAATGACAAAAATGGAAAGGGACCTGGGGGTAGTCATATCAGATGACCTAAAATGGGCAAGCAATGTGAGAGGGCAGCAAGGAGGGCTGGGAGGATACTGGGATGCATAGGGAGAGGCATCACCAGTAGAAAACAGGAAGTTATTATCCCTCTGTACAGACAGCTGGTGAGACCCCATCTGGAGTACTGTGTGCAGTTCTGGAGACTCAATCTCCGCAAAGGCATAGACAGGATGGAAGATGTCCAGAGGAGGGCAACTAAAATGGTGCAGGGTCTGCACCGGAAGACATATGAAGAGAGACTTAAGGAGCTTAATATGTATAGCCTCGAGGAAAGGAGGGAGAGGGGGGACATGATAGAAACTTTCAAGTACCTCAAGGGAATCAACAAAGTCCAAGAGGGTAGCATCTTTCAAAAAAAGAGGTGTGCAAGAACAAGAGGGCACAATTTGAAGATAGAGGGGTGGCTCAGAGGTAATTTAAGGAAGTATTTTTTCACAGAGAGGGTTGTGGATGCATGGAACGGCCTTCTGGAGGAGGTTGTGGAGTCAAAATCAGTGGTGGAATTTAAGCATGCATGGGACAGTCATAAGGCAATTCTAGGGGGTGGGGGTAGGAAGAAGTAGGCTGCTGGTTAACTAGGATCTGCAGCTTATCCAGTAGGTAGGGAAATGGGCAGACTGGGTGGGCCAAGCGGTCCTTATCTGCCATCAAATTCTATGTTTCTATGTTTCTATGCTTACTGATTTCTCTCTGCTTAAGAAGAGCAACTTTGGCTGACCTGATAGACCTAGAGCCCTTTTCACATGGGCGACTCCAGGACAGGACCAGCCAGGGCACATACCATACTAAACAGTTACTTTACCAACTATCCTGAAGCTTGGCGTCTTCCAAGCTTCCTTCCTGTCAGCAAGTTGGGCTGCTGAGTCAGTGCACACGCCCTGTGTGTGTGCTCAGTGGCTGATTCCAGTTGCATGCAGCTTGCCCCATCCTCCCTAATAAAAAGGGGAAAAACATATGCACCCTCGGTCTTTACTGAGCACAGTTGGAACACTCAGCTCACAGGAGGGCAGAATCTGGCCTGAGGTAAAAGACAGCAGATAGGAGATCATCCCCCCCTCCCCTGAGGAAGGGGGAAAGGTATGCTTGGGCCAGATGCAGCAGGGAAGAAAGAAAAAGAGAGAGAGGGAAGACAAAGAATCTGAACCAGTGCTGAGACCCTAGAATGGGGAGAGAAAAGAGAGATGAAATAGTAGTCGTATTCCCTCAAGGAATTCACCCTGGATTCAGAAGAGCCCACTCCAGGCTTTGAGGCGGTGGAGAAGATAAGCCCCAGGCTATACATGTAGTGTTACGTGGACTCATGGAGAAGCCCTCCTTTATTCTCTTCATGCCACTTGCTCCAGGACAGGATGCCACACATAAATGCCGAGCGTCACCTGCCAAGGTATGCATCTGTGCCCTGTGAGGTCTCAAGAAAGTGTGCCCACATTACGCTGGAGCTGAGGGTAGGTTGCATGGAGCCTGGGAAATGTTGCCCAGAAATAGAGAATTCTTTGTAGCTACACTGGTACTTGTACAAACTGATGAACAGAGTAGATAATTTGATACCTTCTTCTGGACCAACAAGAAATTTTCAGAACATAAGCTTCAAACAACAGGAATCGATCAATGTTGCCTTACAAATGTGCATTAGTCCGCAGCAGTGTGCTGCCCTAGTGATTCAACTTTATGTATGTAGCCACCCCTCCATGATGTCTAGGGGGAAATGCTGATATTAACAGGGAAGGGGGCCCACAGCAAAGAACCTTGCCAGCACTCCACAATATCTCCAGCAAATCAAAATGGAAATAATTCTGGGCCTACCCAGAGATGTCTTCTTACTTTGGCTGGCTCCCAGGCCACTGCCATGTCTGGAATGTAAAACTGCGTGTAACCAGGAATTGCAAATTCGGCATCCCAATTGTGTGGTTTCAGCCAGGTTTCAGAAATAACCAGTCTATCTGGTCTTAGGGAGAAAGCAATTGGTTGCAACAGGCTAGTTTTATTTATAATGCTGCAGATATTTAGGTGAACAAGTTTAAGCCTGTGGGCAGCTGGGGGCCAGGTTAGGGCGAGTGTGTGTGTGTGTGGGGGTTGGACCAGGTTAGGCTCAATATTCCCCGGTAAGAGAAGTAGTAAGGTTATGAGAATTTTAGTTTTTGGTAAGACCCATAGGAGCTTCCGCCAGGCATGCAGTAGCTGGGAGGGGGCCACAGAGGGGACCTGGATATTAAGTTTCAGAGTGATTTGCCCAGCATGGAAGGAGGGTGGAAGAACAGAGTATTCATGCCACAGATTGAGTAAAGGATTGAGTAAACATCCTTCTGTCCAGGTGCTTCTTTGGTCTGCCCCGTCTCCCTGAACAGTACAGCCTCTCCAAACAGCACGGTGGCACCTTCCTTTCCAAGTTACTCCACTGGAGCAGAACCACAGCCTAACCAGGCCTAAAGGCCTACTAACTCAATATAGGCCCCGGGCCTGCCCCAGACATGGGCATGGCAGACCCACAGCCTACCCAGGCTGTGCCCCACTTCCCCAGCTGCCAACCATTTAAGCTGCTCTGCCACGCGGGGTAAAGTGGCTCTGCAACAACCCCTGAACCCCTGACAGCTCAAACTCACCTCTCCATCCAGCATGTTGCTCTTTTAAAGGGCTGACTCATGATGGACTGCTGCCCAACCATCCCCTCTTCACCAACCTCCTGCTGCCTGATAAGTGCAAACCGGCTTTGGGAGATACCGCCAGGGCACTCAGCAGCCCATTCAGCTAAAGACCGGCAGCCCCCAGAACTGTCCCTCCAAACAGACCCTAAACAGGGTTAGAGGCTCCCCCTGGCCCCTTCTCAAGTGGGACCCTAGGCCATCTTGCCACACCGGGATGCAGAGGCCCTGCTACAGCTTACTGCAACCCCAATGACCCAGGCCCACTACTAGCCTACCGGGGCCACCTAAACCCTGGGGCCTACCTATCCTGCATCTCCCTTTTCCACCTACCACCACCAGAGTCTGGGACTCCACTGATGACGGTCGCAGCTACCTGTCTCTTTGCCCTCCCTTGGATGCTTACATAGGGGACCCAATGCATCGCCACGGCAGAAGCCAGCCTGCCTAAAGTGAGGGGGGGTCCACCACCCACACTGCCCTGCAGTGCCCATCAGTTTCATTCTCTCCTTGCTTTTTCCTCCAAAAAGCCCTAGAAACTTCCTGTGCCTACTCTTACTAGACTGCTCTCTGCTGCCACCAAATGGTGACTTACAGAAATTGCACCTCCAGACCACTGATTTTCCTAACTCTGAGGGCACCGGTAAACTAGAAAAGGGCCCTAAAGGTGGTATATGCCTCTCTTAAAATGAGAGTGGGCTTACATGTAAATTTTAGAATTTAGAATACAAGTTCAAACTCTGCTCTGTGATCATTCTCCCCCTACTGGCTTAACATCAGATTTGTTTCTCCACTTGAAGACAGCAGTCTCCCTTAAGTCAGCTCCAGTTATCTGGTCTTTATATTTTAAGTTTTCAAATACTTTGTGTTATTTAGGGTGTGGGTTTTTTGATACTTTAAATATTTCTGTGGTTTCTCCAGTTCCTAACTGGTTCCCAGGAAGCAGAGAAAGCCACTTTATAATGAGGTTCCTGCCTAAGAGAACCAAACACTTTCTTTTTAAAAACTTAAAAGCACTTTTGTTTTTACTTCATTTTAAAGTGGTTTTACATATTTTCATCTAAAAAATTATCTTTTTCTAACACTTTTGTTTCTGGAAACCAAATACTTATTTTACGGGTCCTATCAGTGTTTATCATGACAGATAGACCTAAAAATAAAACAGGACCTACAGATTTTAAAAGTTGTACCTCTTGTTTTCAGTTTCTAGCAAAGGCAGACTGCCACCAGCTTTGTTTGAAGTGCCTGATTCCAGATCACAGTCTTATTAATTGCAAAACATTTTTCCCTAAAACCCAAAAGAAAGGGGCTTTAAAAAGAAAAGAGTTTACTTGAGTCGGCTTTCACTTCTGTTCTTCACACCTCTCTACTATCATCACCTCTGCCTGCCACCACCCTCCCCATATCTACCCCTGCCTCTCTCCCTAGCCCAGGTCCACCACCTTCCTCTCTTACCCTCCTTCAACTCCCTTCCTCTCTCCCTTTTCTAATCTGCTCACCCCACCCAATGTTGCCCTTGTTACCCGATCCTTGCCTCCCACCCATCTCTCCTTCTACCTCCCTCCCAGTTACCCCTCTATACACACTCTCTCATCCACTTTCCTACGCTACATGGCACAATTGGCAGCAACTCAGTTTTTTCCACTCTACCTTTCCCTTTGACAGTGCCCTTCTGGCAGCTTTAATTCATGTAAATATTATTTGTTGTGACTCATCATTCTTAAATGTATGCCTGATTATGTTGTTCTGTTATTCATATCACCTGTAGCTTTAGACCATGTATACCCTGTACTGAATTTTGTATTCAAACTGCTTAAGACACCGATTAGTCCAGTCCTCACCCCAGTGCAGGCTGTTCCCCGAGGCTCTTTCTAGTGTGTTTTTTCTACCCACCCCTTCCCAGGCCTCCTTTAAATACGCTGTGGCCATGCCCCCTCTATCCACCTAGCCATCCTATAGGTTACCCCAGTTGGCAAAAAATTAACCTCTCCCTTACATATTCATGCAGAGTACAGTGAGCCATGGCACTCTGCACCATAGTTTACCTATTAATATTAACCTGCGCTCCCGGTTTGTACCACATTAATACTATACAACAGGGGTGTATTACCATGAAAAACGATACCTATTATGCTCCCAGTCACTATACCCATCACTACTCCTCATGCCTCTTCCCTTTATTCACTTATCACCCACTTCTTTCTCTCTCTCCCTCCTCCCATCCCCATTGTCCCTCAAAGCACTCCTTCTCTTAGTCCCAAACTGTTATACAAGCCTATGCACAAATAACACACAGTTTCTACCCTCTAAAACAAATACTAGGCAGTCTGAAAGGAAAAAAGATCTTAGGTTGCATTTTATCTCTTTAAATAAATTGCTGCTTCTCCTTCTCTGCTCAGGCAATGTTGAGTTAAATCCAGACCCCCCTACATTGATACCCTCACCATTAGAATTTGCAGATGCATCTGGTTTAAAAATAATGATGGTCAATATACTGAGTCTAATCAAAAAATGATCGCAGTTACAAGCCTGGGCTGCACATACTGAGCCCGATATCATCATTGTCACTGAATCATGGCTTAAAAAAAATACAACCGACCAGCAAATTAACATAGTGGATTTTGTTAGGGCAGACAGGGGCTCAAGAGGGGGCAGTGTAGTTGTCTATGCCAAATCAAAATACACAATTAGTAACATTATCACCATATCCAAACCTAAGGAATTTGAAATTGTTTCATTAAAGCTTCATCTCCCCTCCTCTGACAATATTACCATCATAGGTGGATATAGACCACCTACTGTCTGAACTGATATCCTTAGTGCCCTCAAAACCTTAATCACTAAAGCTAACACAGCCGACTCAAGTAAACTCTTTTCTTTTTAAAGCTCCTTGGTGATTTTAATATGGATTGGCTATCATCAAAATCCTCCGACCTAAAGTCACTTTGAGACGACCTCGGATTAGCCCAACTTATCAGTGAACCAACCAGGATTAATACCCAAAATGCAGCCAACAGTTCACTTCTAGATGTTATCCTAACTACCCATCCACATAAAATCCTACAAACAGTGGTGTTTCATAATGATATGAGTGATCATAACATTGTTGTCTGCACTAGATCACAAGCCAAAGTTATCCTTCCCCCTAAATTTATAACCAAACGGTCGTTCCGTAAGTTCAATATTGACAATTATTTGACCAATCTAAGCAACATCAGATGGCAAGACCTTTTTCTTGCTAAATCAGTAGACGAGGCTATTAATGTCCTTAACTGCAACATGACCTCTCTAGTTAATAGACATGCTCCCACTATTAAGGTTCGGACGTGCAAAAACTCTCACCCCTGGTTCACATCAGAACTTAAGGCTGCACTGTCAAACCGTGACAAACTATGGGCCCAGGCAAGGTGTTCTAAGAGTCCCTTAGATTGGCAGGCATTCAGGGCAGCCAGGAATGCATGTGTCAAATGCATTCGCGAAACTAAATCTAGTTACTGTGTCTCTACCCTAGAGCAGGGCAAAGGGAATTCCTATAAAATCTGGAAGACCCTCAAGTCTATCGAGGGTCGCTCAACTGCCCCATCTGTTTCAGCAAAGATCCTCATTAATGGATCATCCATTGAAAGTTCACATCAAATACTGGAAGAACTTAATTCCCACTTCATAGCCGCCAGCCTAGCATTTGATACTTCCCCACATGCCTCCCAAGTAAAGAATATCGATAGTATGTATTCATCACCGAACACACCAGCCTGTTCATTCCAGTTGCTCCCTCTTAGCTTTAAGGAAGTAGAGGAGTCACTTATTAACCTGGATACCAAAAAAGTGTGGGAGAGGATAGTATAACGCCATTATTTCTAAAACTTGGATACCCCATCTTACCCCCAATACTCATATATTCAGTCTCTATTTCAAACCGCCACAGTTCCCCGTGGTTGAAAATCCGCCTATATTCTCTCCCTTATTTAAGTCGGTGATCCATGTGATCTCAATAATTATAGACCTATTTCAATACTGCCTATCCTCTCAAAAGCATTTGAAAAACTGATCTACACCCAATTGAAAAACCATATTGCAACTCAATATATTCTTAACCCTCTTCAATCTGGCTTTCGCCCAAACCATAGTACCATTACAGCTCTAGCCAAGATTACTAATGATTGGGTATCTGCAATGGACTCTAAGAAAACTACCGGTGTGTTTTTTTTGGATCTAAGTAAAGCATTTGATACAGTAGATCATAATATATTAGTTCTCAGCCTTACTAATTTTGGCTTTACTCCATCTACTACCCAATGGTTCAAAAGCTACCTATCGGGCAGGACACAGAAAGTCAAATCAGGAAATTTATTCTCATCCTCTCTACCTACTGTCAGGGGAGTCCCACAGGGATCTATTCTAGGTCCCGTCCTCTTCTCCTTATATATAAACAACCTCGACCATCAGATTACCAAGTCCCAGTTACACTTCTTTGCAGATGACACAGTCCTGTATACTTCTGGGCCCTCGATAGAAGCAACCAGGGAGATCCTTCAAGCCTACTTTACACAATTAGAAAAAAACCTAATCAATGCAAAGTTAGTCCTTAATGCCAAAAGAACGAAAGCTAGCATCCTACGCCCATGCTCCTAGCATGCTAGTGCCCCTGCTTTGCCCAATGATTTTATAAATACTACCCTAGGTGAGCATCTGGAAATAGTTTCAAAGTTCAAATATCTCGGTTTCTGGTTAGACAACAGGCTTTCTTTTAATGAGCACATCGATGACTTGGCTAAAAGGTTCAAAACCAGGTTAGGTTTTTTCTTCCGCAATAGATCTTTCTTTCCCACTGAAAGTAGAACAAGATTGGTACGGGCCACTTTCCTCCCCCTCCTTGATTACGGTGATATGATCTATAATTCCTCAGCTTCTACTAACTCCATAAACTAGATGTTCTCTACCACTGCTCCCTATGATTCATAACAAACTCCCTCCCACTAACTCATCATTGTGATCTATATGCCTTAGTTGGCTGGCCCTCGCTCTCTGTTAGACGGACAGTCCACGCCGCTACATGGACTTTAAAACTTCTTCAGAACAAACTACCACACTACCTATCCTCTTTAATACACATAGCAAACAGTGTCTACTCACTCAGGAAGTCCAAGTTTCTCCTACTTGATGTACCTAGGACCCGTACTTCCTTTGGGAAACGTTCTATTTCATGCTCACTGCCAACTATTTGGAATCGACTGCAATCATTTTTGAAATTATTCAGTATTGCCCCTGTTAACTTTTTCAAAAGGATAGCAATGGCTAAACTAAAAGACACCTGCAACTGTCTTTAACAAATTACTGTCACTAGGCCACAATCTAGTGACTCCTCGACATCCCAGGTTCCATTCCTTTACTTCCTCAACTCTGTTTTGCACCACTATCGGTGTCTTAGGTGGAATCTTTGTTGAATTGTTATGTATTTACTGTTATTTTCTAATGTATGCAATGTATTGCTTTTATAAACAGTGTAAACTTCTCTTCATGAACTGAGAGCACCCCAGGAGCTCTTTTTCATTATGTTCACTGTATCTTATGATGTAAGCTCTTATCATTATGATTACTGTGTTTGGTGATGTAAGCACTTAACTATTTGTTTGTACGTCAGTCGCAGGACTTCATTGTGAATGTATGTATGTCTCAGGACCTCCTTGTGAATGAACTTGCTCAACAGAGTTTTCCTGCAATAAACTTGAACTTGAACTCTCACACAAACTGTACTTCTATTCTTTGTATACTGACGTGGAACCTTTGTAAAAGAGCCATTGGCTCAAAGGTATTTATCCGAAATCCTAATAAATAAATAAATAAAAATAAATAAATGGTTTCTCAGTCTGCCTCTATGTCACCAAAGCACAATAAAGGCTTACAGGGCATTCCAAATCATGGTGGAAAGCACACATCAGACGTTTCTTCTCTCATAAGCAGTAATCCCTGTCAAAGGGGACAGATAAAAAAAGATAATACCCATCACTGGGTATACTTATCACTGTTCTTTATATAATTATTTAACTGTTTATCCTTGGCAGATCATTTCAATTTTAGATCTTTTAATTTTTTTTATTGAATTCTCAGATTAAACCTTTGAGAAACAAACTCATTACATAGGTTCCACATCAGAGGTAAACAAGCATAGGTCAAAAAAACAACAAAGTTACAATTAATGCATACAAATAATGGAGAACAGTAAATCAGGGCAAAATACAACAAGTTTCAGGGCAATAACACTGAGTTACATTATGGATGAAGTACATCAGCCAAAAGATTGGCCTCGTCAATGGAGGTGTGGGAACATAGCAGTGCCAAGTGCTGGGGAGGAAGACCTAACTAAGTAGCAGGTAACATGTAAGGTGTGAATTGTTAAGGGAGAAGGGTGAAGATGGGAGAAGGGGGGTAAGGGAGGAAGTGGAGAGTGTAAACAAATACAGGATGGGAGGAAGGGAAAGATAAAGGGAGGAAAAGAAAAAGTAGATGGAGGAACTCCGGGCAGAACGACTATTGGAAGTGGGCAGAAGGCACTAAAGGAAGCAGTCACAGCTGGCACTGGCAACCAGATGTTTTCTGAGCTCATGTTTTAAGGGGTCTAATGCTGATTTAGAGGAGATACTAGGAGGAAGACTGTTTGTCCATTTAGGCACCTGTGGTCGAAAGCTCTTTGTCCAAGAGAGGTGCGACACCTAGGAATCTTGAAGACCATGTGCTCAGATATTCTGGTGGGATGAGTGCTTTCGTAGGTGGTGAGGAGCTTCTGAATGGCTAAGGGCAGCAAGCCCAGATCTCACTTTTTAGCCAGCAAACAGGTCTGAAACTTGAGTCGGCCCTCAAACTGGAGCCAGCTGGCACAGGCGTAGAGGTCACAAGTGTGCATAAGTCACTCGGAACCAGTGGCGAGTCAGCAGGCTTTGTTTAAGGTAACTTTAATGTGATGGAGGGCTGTGTCACTTGTGGCCCCATAGACCACAATGCCATTCTCAACCAGGGAGACAACTGAGCTATGGATGGCCAGGTTGAGAGCTTCGGAGGTAAGACTATGTTTATGTCTTTGTAAAAGGCTGATATTGTCAGTATGGCAGACAAAAGACATGGAGCTGTCGGCTGTTACTCCCAAGTATTTAAATTGTTGGACCAAGTCCAGGGGAGCACCAGCTACATTCGTTATGGTGAGGGGGTGCAATCGGTGCTTGTTCTGGGGGCTAGAGAACAACATAGCCTTTGTTTTTTTTTATTATTCATGACAAGCTTATGGTCCCTGAACCATTTTTCAACTTCAGTGAAGCTATCCTGAAGTATGCGTTCCAGGGCAAAGGGATCGGGTGCCTTCCTCAAGCAACTGGTCATGGAACCAACTCGGCAGAAGGCAATACTGGACCTTGTGCTCACAAACAGGGACAGTGTGATAGGGGTAACAGTGGGGGAGCACCTGGGAAACAGTGACCACCAGTCATTGTGGTTTGAAATCACAGAAAGAGCAGAGCCAAACCACCCAAAAACACGTATCCTGGATTTTAGGGGGCAGACTTTGGGAAAATGGGGAGATACTTGAAAGAGGCATTAAGAGGAATGGGGCAGGAATCAGGGGTTGAGGAACAGTGGGCAGTATTTAAAATGGGGATTACAAGAGCAACAGAATTATGCATTAAGCAGGTTAGCAAGAGGAAAAGGAAGAGGAGACCATTATGGTTTTCAAAGAGGTAGCAAAGAAAATGAAAGCCAAAGACTGCATTCAGGCAATACAAAAGACACAGGCAGAAGGGGATAGGAGAAGTACCAGGAGAAGCAAAGGGAGGCAGGGAGGTCAGTAGGGAAGCCAAAGCTCAGACAGAAGAACACATTGCAAAATCAGTGGGTAGAGGGACAAAACCTTTACAGGTACATAAGTGAAAAAGAAAGGCAATGGGAGGGATAGTGAGACTGAAGGGGGAGGATGAGGGCTGCATGGAGGATGACAACAGTAAAGCTGACATATTGAACAGATATTTCTGCTCAGTCTTTACTGAAGAAGAGGAGGGTAATGGGCCTGAAGGGAGTACAAGGGGTGAGAATGGTGCAGAAATGGACACAAGTCCCTTTACATGAGAAAGGGTCCTGAAGGAACTGGAAGTAATAATAATAATAATAATGTTATTTATATAGCGCCTTTCACTATATCAAGGCGCTGAACAGATCAATAAAAGCTTCAACACACAATACAAACATCAAAACCATAAAGATTAAAAAATATATCATAACAACATAATAAATTACAATAAAATAGAGTTGATAAAGCAATGGGGCCAGTTGGGGTGCACCCCAGGGTCCTTAAAGAACTAAGAGAGGTGGTGGCTGAACCTCTGGCTATCCTGTTTAGCCGATCACTGGAAAAAGGGGAGGTACCTAAAGACTGGACGACAGCAGATGTAGTCCCCTTATACAAAAGTGGGAACAAAGAGGCAGGGGAACTACAGACCAGTCAGCTTCACCTCGGTAGTGGGAAGATCATGAAGCACTACTGAAGGAGAGATTGGTGGAACATCTGGTTGTCAATGGACTACAGGACCCAAGGCAGCATGGTTTTACCAGGGGAGGTCATGTCAGACCAACCTCATTGAATTTTTGACAGGGTGACTAGGGAGGTGGATCAGGAGGGCAGTGGACATGGCCTATTTGGACTTCAGCAAGGCCTTTGACACTGTGCCACATAGAAGACTATTACACAAACTGGGGAATATGGGTGTGGGCAGGACAGTAGTGTGGTGGGTAGGTAACTGACTGGGTGGTAGGACACAGAGGGTGGTGGTAAATGGCTGTCACTCCACAGAGGGAAGAGTGACCAGTGGGGTACCACAGGGATCAGTGCTGGGACCGGTCCTATTCAACATCTTTATCAGTGACATTACGCAGGACCTAGAAGGCAGAATTTCACTGTTCGCTGATGACCCAAAGCTCTGCAACAGAGTAGACACACCAGCGGGTGTAGACAGAATGAGAAGGGACCTGCAGAAACTTGAAGAATGGTCAGGGGTTTGGCAGTTGAAATTCAATGCAAAGAAGTGCAAGTTAATGCATATGGGGCAAAAACCCTGGCACAATATATCAGTTGGGGGGTGAGGATATAGCATGCACCAACTAGGAAAGGGATCTTGGGGTTATCATCTCTGATGACCTCAAGGTCGGGAAACAGTGTGACTAGGCAGCAGGTAAAGCAAATAGGATGCTGGGATGCATAGGCAGGGGCATCACCAGCAGGAAAAGGGAGGTCATAATTCCACTATATAAGACACTAGTGAGGCCCCACCTGGAGTACAGTGTACAGTTCTGGAGACCTTACCTAAGTAAGGTCATAGACAGGGTAGAGAAAGTTCAGAGGAGGGCAACAAAGATGGTGCATGGATTGCATCACAAGTCCTATGAGGACAGGTTGAAGGAACTGAACATGTACTCCCTGGAGGAGAGGAGGGAGACAGGGGATATGATAGAGATATACAAGTATCTTACAGGGAGGAACAGGGTGCAGGAATACACTATTTTTAAGCGAAAAAGATGTTCCAGGACTAGAGGGCATGGGATGAAGTTGGAGGGGGACGATTCAGAGGAAATGTGAGGAAGAATTTCTTCACAGAACAGGTGGTGGACAAGTGGAACACCCTGCCAGAGGAAGTGGTGGGGGCTGAAACAATCACGGGATTTAAGAATGCATGGGATAGACATAAAGGAATTCTGGAGGTCAGGGGTAAGGGGCAACAGACTTCTAGGAAAACATAAACTGAACTTACAAGCTCAAATGGGCAGACTGGGTGGGCCATAGGATCTTATCTGCCGACACTGTCTATGTATCTATATATCGGTGCAATTAGCATAAAGGACTGCATCGTCTGCATGTAGCAGAATTTTGCTGTGATGGGCAAGTGGGAGTTGATTTAAAAATATGATAAACATTAGAGGGCCCAAGATGGAGCTCTGTGGAACACCAGAGCAAACTGGTCTGCTGTCTAATAGGACATTATCAATCCTAACTTGTTGAGATCGGTTCGTGAGGCAGCTCTTGAACCATGCAACTGTGTTCTTAGAGAGACTAATAGCTGTAAGTTGTACAATTAGGAGGTCATGATTAACTGTATCTAATGCTTTCGACAGGTCAATAAATGTTGCACCAACCAGTTCGCCATGCTCTATGGAGTTGTGAATATAGCCTATGAACTCAAAGAGAGCAGTAGTGGTGCTATGACCCTTGCAGAACCCATGTTGTTGTGAGCACTGGATGTTATGCTTTTCAAGATATTCAACTAATTGATCTGCAACAACCCTTTCCAGTGCCTTTGATAGAGGCGGGAGGATCGAAATGGATCTATAGTTGCCTAGTGAGGAGCGGTCTCCACTTTTGAGAACAGGAGTCAGGCCACTTTCCACAGCTGTAGGAACTATAAGAATCTAAGTGAGGCATTAATCAATCAATCAATCGAAATCTTTATTTATCCAGGCGGGCACCATTGAGCAGGGCTCATTTGCAAGATGGACCTGGTCATACACAAATCATAGTACAGTAACATGGTAAAACATAATGCAATATTGTACAAAGAAGAAAATTATACATATGTACATCAACATTTGAGTGAGAGAGCCTTTACAACATATAGGATCATAACTGGGTACAGCTGGAATGTTCACTTAAAAGGAGAGAGAAAGGCAAGAAGAGGGATACCAGCTTAGGAAGAACTGACAGGGTTGGAATAGTTAACTGGCATACTTCAGGGCAGGGGGTGGAACTTGGCCATGGCTAAAGAGAGGCAGAGAAGCCGGTATTTTGGTAGGGAGAGGGAGGCAGGGGCAGAGGCAGGGCGGGAGGCAGGATGGGCAGGAGGGAAACTGAAAAATAGGTGAGCTAGTGATGTGGAAAACATTTGCAGGATTCCTTCATGGAGCAGTCATAGAGCGACTTGAAAATATTCAGGCTAACAGGACAGCTCAGCTTCAAGTTTTTTTGCATATTGTTCCACAAGGAAGGCAACGAGAAACTTATGGCAGCTCTGCCGAAACGAGATTTGACCTTAAGTAATTGCAAGGCAATTAGAGAATAGCTTCTTACAGCATGGGCACCTATCACTCTCAGGGGAATACAATCAGAGAAGTATAGGGGGAGCTTGTTGGTAACTGCTCTGAAAGCCCATAGAGTGGCATTTCTATTTCTTCTATAATGAAGGGAAGTCCAGCCCTCCACAATGTACAAGGAGCAATGGTGTGTGGAAAGTGGCATGTTATGAACCTGATTGCTGTGTGGTATAGGGTGTCCCACTTAGCCAGGGCAGAGGCAGTACAATGGCTACAGAGAAGGTCCGTGTAATCTATTAATGAAAAGAACGTGGCTTGAACCAACCACTGCTTGGCATCCCTAGTAAGGAAGTGGTTAATTCTGTAGAATAGTCCTAGTCTTTGTCTTAGTTTCTTCTGTAGTTCTTCGAGATGTTCAGAGAAGGAGAGTTTGTGATCAAGCCATACACCCAGTTATTTGAATTTTGGCACATACTCTAGATTTTCTCCAAGTACTGTGGTAATCTGAGGGATAGCCCTAATGCAAGCGGGGTTTGCCGCATAGGAGGAATGGGAAAAGAGCATAATTTTTGTTTTTTTCGCATTAAGCAGAAGCTTTTTGCTTATGAGCTGATATTGCAATAGGTTAAATTCAGCTTGGAGGTCTTCACAGGCTGCTTCCAGCATAGGACGACTCAAATAAAGTACTGTGTCATCAGCGAACAAGTGGATATTGGCCTTATTGATGTTGTCATCGATGTTGTTAATGTAAACCGCAAACAACAAGGGACCAAGGATAGACCCCTGAGGCACACCTCTCTGTAGGGGTTTAAGTGGTGAAAGATCTCCTTCAGCTTTAACCTGCTGTTTCCGATCTGCGAGGTAGTCAGAAAACCAGCACATAGAGTTAGGGTCCAGACCTAGGTTACATAGGGAGGGAAGAAGCAGGCTATGGTCAACTGTGTCGAAGGCCTTACTTAGATCCAAAAAAATGGCACAGACAAAATTCCTATTGTCAAGGTCAAGGAACCAATCATTAGTCACTTTTGCTACGGCAGTTATGGTGCTGTGCTTTGCTCTGAATCCAGACTGCACTGGGTTTAACAGACTCCTGGATTCAAGGTACACCCTTAGCTGACCACTCACTATATTTTCCAATAATTTAGACAGAATGGGGAGGAGGGAGATTGGTCTATAATTATTAAGGTCGCAAGGGTCACCTGATCTGAGCAGAGGGGTGACATGGGCTACTTTCCATTGCGAGGGGAGGCTCCCCTGGGATAGTGACAAGTTGAAGAGGTGCGTGATTGGCACTGCCAACACATGGTATGCACATTTCAGAAAGTAAGACTCTCTATAGAGTCCGAACCTGCACCCTTCTTGATATCCAACTGCAGCAATAGATCTTCAACCTCTTTTAGAGAGGCAGGCAGGGAAGGAGAAGGCCTCTTTGGTAGCAGGAGACTTGTGAAACAATAATTCCTGCTGAGTGTGGATGGCATTAGCAGGGGATGCGTCAAATGCTAGCCCAGCGGTTGCGAAATGATTATTGAGGGCTTCCAGCATCTCCAGTTGGTCTGAAATTGTGTTGCTACCGGATATAATTTTTGATGGGAAGGAATTTCCAAGTGAATGACCAGACATGTCCTTTATTATTTTCCAAAATTTTGAAGGATTCCTTGAGACAGAGTCTACCTCAGTGCGACAGAAAGCAGCCTTGGCTGCTGTGACCAACTTGGTGCACTTATTGTGTGCCCTCCTAAACTGACACTAATCCAAGTCATTCTTGGTTCTGCAAGCTTTTTTCCAAAGTGTATCCCTATGTAGCATGGAAGCTTTGAGTTCTGGTGAAAACCAGCAGCAAGTGTTGCTCCTTACATGTACCTTTACCATGGGGGCATGCCTGTTTAAGGCTGCAGTTAGTATTTCATGAAAGTTAGTATATGTCTCATTCAGTGACGTAACCATGCACACTTATTGTACGCCCATGCGTACAGGAAAAATACCCGTTTTAAATTTTTTTAATTTTGTTTATTTTTTCCATGTTGGTCCCCTGAACTCTGGTCTGGTCCACCAGTCCTCAGCACGGGTGGGGGCTCCACAAATAATCTGACTTGCTGGCACCAGTGGCACTGTCAGGGCAACAGCCGCAGTTCCAGCATCCAGTGGAGCAATTGGACAGTTTTGTCCACGTGTGTCTTTGCTCTGCCAGGCGCCAACCACTTGCGGTAGTTTTTTCCCCGCCAGCTATGCTGCTTAAATGGGATCAGCTGTTAAGGCGAAAATGAACATCGCCGTAAAATACAGCCACCTGAGAGAGTCTCAGCCTTCTGATCGTCGTCGGGTGGGTCATGGGAGACAGAGTCGGGGCTTGTCATTACTCATTGATTGGAAGATTTTCTCTGGACTGGGAGTGGAGGTAAGGGGTTGTGGTAACGGGTGGGGACGCTGGACCTGCTCCTTTCCTAACCAAGCTATGTAAATGTATACAGGCCTAATTTTACTTTAAAGTATGCTGTTATCTACAGAAGGTGCTGGGGGTTTGGCAGCTCATGGAGCTGTCTCTGGATAATGAATTTATAGTCATTTTTATTACACTTGGAAGCTGGGCTCTTTGAACTGCAGTCTTGTTCCCTTAATGTTTCTCTGAGTGCTAGCCTCTGCTCCATTCTAAAATTGTGTTGGTTCTACCGGGCTGTGGGAAGCCTGGGTCTGAAAGGCCTGAGGGGGAAAACATTTTGCTCTCTTTTTTTGTTGTCTTATTTTATATTAAACTATATTTTCCTAGAAGGATAGCTGTTGGTGCATATATACAAACCATGTGTAAACTGGGCTGCTGCGCTTGTTTCTGTAACTGATAGTGAGGAGGAAGAGCGGTCGGTGCATCTCTGGTGGCAAGGACAGAAATACTGAAGTATAACTGGTGGGAAAATAACTGGATGGGAAATACGGATGTGTAACTGGTAAAGGAGGGTGAGCTACTGGTGGTGTGTTACTGGTAATAATTGCTATGGCAGGAAGGGGAGCTACAGGTGTGTGTTACTGGTGGAAAGGCGGAGCTACTGTTATTTGTAAGGGTTGGGGGCTTTGTGTATGTGTGGGTGTGTGTGTGTGTGTGTGTGCATGTGTAGAGAGTAGGAGAACTTCAGTTTTATTAAAAAAAACAACCATAAGTAAAAAAAAAAGTGACTAAGTGTTCAAGTGACTAATGAGCTATAGGAAGCAGTATTGCATATAGCGTAGTGGTTAAGAGCACTGAATGCATGTGGGGTCTGATGGGATTCAAACCCAGGTCTCCAGGTTTGTAGCTCACTGAGCTGCAAACCAGGAGACTTGGGTTTGAATTCCATCAGCCCCCAGACACTTGCATACTGTGTGATCTTGAACAAGTCACTTAACTTGCTTGTGCTTCCAGGTAGCACCTGGAAACAAGCTTGGCTTAGTGTGGGTTTTTTTTCCTGGTTAAACAATTTCTACCACCACCCAAGTGAGCCACCCTGATGCATAATATTTTACAGCAGTGCCTGTATTGCACATCCTCAGGGCACTGTAAAACTCCCACAATTGGCCCCAAACTGCAATAAAAATGCAAAAGTTTTCTGGGGGCCACTACCCTTGGCTTGTTCCAGTGCTATTATAAATTATAATTCTTAAACAGTTTAAGCAGTCTCCAGTGCTTAGTTACTAAGCACTAATCATTTTCATAAAGTGCTTAGTATCTAACTTTGCCTGCACTGCAACACTGCAAGGATGGCATCAACAATGGGTGCTTAAATTAAACTATGCAGACACTAGGGGCCAGAACAATGGTACTGGTATGTAGAAGGGTACTGTATACTCCCACAAATTGGCCCCAAAATGCACCATAAAGCATCAAAAATGCCAAAATTTTATGGGGGCCTAGGTGGCCCCAGACCCTCAACCAATTGGGTGGAGTCACTGACTTGTGCATACACTTTTTAAAAGGCTGGTTACTCCATTGGCCTCATTAACTGTTTTGGCTAAGTAGAAATCCTGCCATCACAGGGAATGTTTCAATTCGTCGAGGTAGGCAAAAAAGTCGGAGTTGCGTTTACACCTCTTGATAGAGAACTTTGCTACAAACTGTGGATTATGCACAGATCTGAAGCTGGCGATGAAGCAGTGATTGCTGATGTCAGAGAAAAATGTTCTGACATGGGAGAACAGGTGTGGTTTGTTAACCAAAATTACATCTAAAAGGGTACTGTTACTAGGGTTCTTTTTATTTGAGCGAGTGGGTTCACCAATGAGTTGCACCAGCCCCAAAGTGTCACAAAAGGATTTCAAGGGAGCCAAGGCTTTTGATAACCAGTCGTGGTTAAGATCACCAAGAATAATAGTTTTCAGCGTACTAAGCCCCAGGGCAGAACTTAGATGTGACAAGAGATGTGACCCTGCAGACGGGGGCCTGTAACAGCCTGTTACACAGAATGTGCAAGAAGGTGATAGTTCAACCTTTAGGGACAAGCATTTGAATTCATTAGGGGAGGAGGATGATTCTAGACATGATACAGAGAATTTGTCCCTGACATAAATCACCACCCCTCCACCTCTCGATTGCCTGTCAGCTCGGAAGAGCAAATAACCTGGGATTTTGATTTCCCTGTCAGGAGTGACTGGTCTAAGCCAGGTCTCAGTGATCACCAGAACATCAGGTAGGGTGTGGCTAACCCAGGCCTGGATCATGGTGATATTTTTCAAAAGGCTGCAGACGTTGACATGCAGGAATGACATTCCTTTAAGTCCAGCAAGGTCGGAGGGAGAAGCAAGGGTATTTAGAGGCCCTGGGTTGAGCTCAACATTGCCCGAGCACAATAGCAATAGCAGCAAAATCCTTTTTAAGGCAGCAAAAGTTAATTTGTAGTCTGTTCTTTGAGCATCTGGGAGGGCGGTGAAGTTGAACATAGTTATCTCCACTTCTGGTGCTATACTGACCTAGGATTGCAGCCACTAGAATCCTAACAGAAACATGCCAGGAGAAGAAAGTATTAAGATGGGAGGGAAGAATATCCTGCAATGGCAATTCGGGAGATGTCCCACTTCCAGGCAAATACAACTGTATGATCCAGTAATCATGTAGAAATTCATGAGAGGAGTTGTTGAGCATATAACAGGGAGAGGCGCAAACCTCATCCCCACCCTGGGAGGAATGTGAGGTCTGATAGAGAGAGCAAGGCGCAAGGAGCCAGCTGTTCCCTCCCATGTTAAGGTCTTCCTATATGCCACAGAATAGGGTGATGAATGTCCCAGACCTAGTAACAAATACTCTATTACCTGTGGTTGTGCTGAAACTGACGAACACCCAGAATAGACTAAAAAGATAGATGATGGACCTCTGCAGGGAGATTAATGTGTAAAAGACAGCAGATAGTTAAAATTAAAGTGGGAGGAGAGCCAGACATTAATAATGTGAGTTAACGGCTGCAGTATATCATCCAGGGTGAGGGCTATAAATTTAAGGTCATGGGAGTCGCCGCTGTGTCGGGACTTCCCAAGACTTTTTGCAGGCATTTTCTGTCTTCATTTAAGGTAATGGTTCTGAAGAGAAATGAGGATGTGAGGGAGGCTGGACAATAGTACCAGTGTTGATGGTAGAGTTTGCATGGGGGAGGAAGTCCGGGGGTAGCACACCAGAAAGATCTGAGAACACATTATTAAATGCATTTGCAATCATAACTGGGTCAGCTGAGGGTAGAGCATCAATGTTAAGCATTGTGGGGGCAGCCTTACAATCCTTTCCAGTGACCTCCTTTAGGTTGGCACTGAATTTTCTACCATCACTCCAAGAATAGGTGAGTGCATCCTTGTAGTATTTGTTTTTTGCAGCCCGTATTTCCCTTGTGCATTCATTGTGAGCCTTTATGTAACTGAGAATGTTGGCCTGCTTGTCAGTCGCATGGGCTTTAGACCACAGGTGGTCTTTTTGTTTCAAGCTTTCAAGAAGCTCTGGTGAGAACCATGGGTTACTACAGCCTTTTATTTTCTGTATTTTTATTGGGGCGTGCTTATCACATGTAGTGTTGAATATCTGGATGAAGCACTGCAGGGCTGCATCAACTGTATGGGATGAATAGACTGTGGACCAGTTCTGCTGATGCAGATCAGTTCTAAGTTGCTCGAGGTGCCCACACTTAAGAATTCCTATTAGTAACAGTTCTGACTGGGGGATTAGAGTAGTTACTGGACCAGCAAAAATATGACAGGCGAGCGGTCACTATAAGCATCTGGGAGTACAGTAATGTGGGAGATATGCTCTGGTCAATTTGACAAGACCCAGTCCAGTAACATTGCTGAACCAGTCTTGTAGTTTGCCCTGGTGGGACAGCTGACGAGCTGGGAGAGGTGCACCGCAGATACAGCATCCCTGTATGGCACTGCTGCGGGGGAGAACCAATTAGCATTGAACTCACCAAGGAGTATGGTTTCAGTGTTGAGGTTCAATGTGCTGAGGCACTTCATTAGAGAGTGTCTAACCCAGGGGGTCTTCTGGCCCAGCAGGATGTACACAGAGAGGATGATTAGGGTTTTGTTGTGTATCCCTAGTAAGAGTTTTATAGCTAAGACTTGCATGCTTACTCTGGTTTCAGGTAGAGGTAGGATATGGGCCTGCAGGTTGCCCCTGATGTAGAGTGCACAGCCACCCCCTCTTTTGGTAAGATGATCAACTCTGAAGACGGTGTGGCCCGGAATAGAAATTGAAGCATCTGTGATTTTACGAGAGAGCCAGGACTCAGCAACAGAAAGGATGTTGGGTTTGTTTTGTAGTATCCAGGCATTTAAGCTGTCCATTTTTTGGAGAAGACTGCAAATATTTATTGAGCCAATGTTTAGTTGACCGATATGTCCTTGAAACACAGTACTGGGTGTTTGATGGCACGAGTTAGGGTGAATATTGCCAGATAGAAGCAAAAGCAGGAGAGCTATGCAGAAAAGGTATTCCTTCAATAATTTGTTGCTAGGTTTTCGCTGCCTGCTCTGGGTGTGGTAGTTCGATCATCCATCCTGAATGTTGAAGGTCCATGGAAAGAGAGCCAATGGGTGAAGACATCTCAAATATGGACAAGAGTACCCCAGTAGAATGGCTGTTGCTGGCTCCCAGCAAGGCGTGGGTAGTAGGATACTGAAGGATAGCATTCCTGGACAGTGTACATTAAGGGAAGTTCCAGCAAGCAAAGCTATAGGATTTTGTCGTGGACTGTCACATAATTGGTTATGCAGGTTAAGGAGGGTAAGAATAAAAGCTCCTCTCCAGAAAAAGGTACCAGGTGTGGACATTGTGCTGGGTAGAAGGCAGAGTAGCCCTTTAAGGAGAGAGAGTGAGCAAGGAGGGACTAGGAACACACAAATAAAGTGCAAGGGGAGGAGCTTCTTAGAGCATTTAATAGAGGTCAGGGCTGGGGTGGGTGGTCGGGGACGGGGTGGGTGAGCAGGCCAAAATATAGTGTGAAAGTTATTAGTAACCCAGGTGGGAAGCAGCAGGCAGGCACCAAAGTTCATCAAAATTGAATGCGCCTCAACAGCCAATAGCCAGCCTGCTTCAGCATGGCTTGGCCAATCAGGAACATGGTGGAATCCAGGGAGCGCACCTGTTATTTCATAGCTAGGGAGTGCGGGTGGCTTCAGTGGATGAGTGTGTTAGTCAGTGGAGGTTCAGTGCCCGAGGTAGGTGCTGCAGGTAGGAACTTCCAGTGGGGATCCAAGCGGAGGGCAGGCGGTTTCTCAGATGAAGGTGTGGCCAGCTGGGAGAAGGTTCAGGGCCGCTGCCATTGAGCCCACTCGAGGCTAGGAACTGGAAGGGAAGGGAAGAGAAGGAGAATTAAATAGCTTGGAGGGACAAAGGAGGCACAGAAATGAGGCTGGCAGTGAGGGGAAACAAGGATAGAATAAATTGGTCTAGTTAAAGAGGTAAGTAGAGAGGGCAAGAAGCCGGGGGGGCAGCTATTCATTTGAATAATAATAAAAGACTCCTTTTATTCTTGCGCAAAATTAACCTGGGATTGCTCCTGAATAGTATAACTAGTTTATTTTTCAGAAACAAGTTTCAGGATACACAAAAATGCAATGCAGAAATTCTTTTACAGTTACCTTTTATCATACCAAGTTTACTCAGAATTCTTTAACATTTTCTTCTATTATACTTTATAATACATTGCCCAGTACTATAGTCAGTTGCCCAAAAATGTCCACCTTCAAGACAATATTTAGAAGATATATGTTGACAAACTCAGTATGTCAGTGTTTACCTGATTCTTAGATTATGTCTCTATTTATTTGTTTTATTGTTTATAATGTATTTGTTTCTGTATTTTGTTACACAGGACGTCTGTGAAAATGGGTTTTTAACCCACAGACCTTTCAGTATAAAATAAAATGAAATTAAATAAAAAAAATGAAGCTGCTCAGCCATCAGAAAGGCATGGACAGGATGGCAAAGATATCAGGGTGCCCAAAGTGGGGAACCCTGATTCCAGTGATTGCAGAAATACAAATAAAACAGCCTCAGAGGAGGTGTTGGAACCAGTGTCTACTAAGAAAAAGCAAAAAGAAAAGCATACCCCTGACATCGTCCTGTGAAGGAAAAGGAGAAGGCAGTGGAACAGAATCAAATACCCTCAAGAGAGGATATGACAAAGGTATGGCAGTTTTTCCAGGCCTTTCAAGCTATGGGAAATTTATTTAATGTGCTTGCCCCCCTTCCGGCATGGGTTCCAGACCACCTTCCTGTAGAGGAGGGGATGCGTATTATGAAGAGGAGGAGGAAGTTGAACCCATGGGACTTGATGGTTCCCCTGAACAGGAGTTGGTTCCCAGCCTAGGGTCTACTGAGAATTACACCACCTCTTTCTCCTCATTCGTCAAACAAATGGTGAACACCCTCAACATCCCCTATCATGAAACAGAAGAAGATGACGTGGAAGTGGAGTTCATGGGAATGATGGGACTAGCCCCTACAAGGAGACCACTGGTCTCCATCCACCGTTCCCTCAAAAAAGGTCACACCAAAAATCATGTAATCACTTAATTCAGCTGCTGGCATTGATAGAAAAAACTTAAATAAAAATATGAAAAAAAGTATCAAGTGGACATGAAAGGGGTAGAATTGTATTACCCACCCTGACCATGAAGGAGTGGTGCAGGCGCCTGCCTGCAAGAAGATCAAGGTGCTGCTCTCAGCGCAGCCCCCTGAAAAGGATTCCAGGAAACTGGATACCATGGCCAAAAAGGGGTACATAACAGCTTCCTTGCTCCTAAGACAGGCAGCTTACTTGACTTAGTACCAAAATGCACTGTGGAATTATGCAGTGCTGGCACTAACTGATATGGTTAATGCTAAGGGTGGCACAAGATCAGGCTGCAATAGTAAAGTCGGCCCTGGATGCCATAAATTATTAGTTTCACATGGCTATATATGCCAGTGACTCTGCATCAAGAGTCTTGGCTCATGCATTGGCACTAAAGAGATTTGCCTGGCTAAGGGTTACCATCCTAACCCATAACATTCAAACTAAAGCCACTGATTTCCCCTTTGAGGGAAAATTCTCTATTTGGTGACAAAACAGAGGCCTTCCTGAAAAAAAAAACTGGCTGGGTACAGAGCCACTTTAAGAAATCTCCTGAGGAAAAAAAGGTCTCCGCTTCCTACAGGCCTTATGGAAAGTTACTATCCCAAACCCTACATTGTCTATGAGTCCCAGACATACAGAGGGTACTACGCACTCATAGTTGTACCCTTTACACACTCACTAACTAGCTACCTTTACCCAGCAGAATAAAGCTACAGACCTGTTTGCTAGCCAAAAAGGCACTCTTGGGCCTAACACCCCTGCTTTAACAAACTGATTCTGCACCATATTCAACACCAAGAACTTGGCCAGGAATGTTCTTAAGCCTCCTTACCAGCATACTCAGCTGGGTAAGCTGTCATTTGCTGTCAGGGCCACTAACTGGCTAAACAAATTGCCGATTACACTGCTGAATCTCCCCACCTTTAATCAGTTTAAGAGATTGCCTTTGCATTCCAGTGCAATTGTAACTGTTATAATCAATTTTATTCAGCTTCTCACTGTACATAACCTGTGACTCAATTGCATTTCCACTGGACTGTTTACTGCACTTGTAATGTTTTTGTGACTTTGTATTTGATATTGAACCTTTGTAAATGAGCATCTGTGCTCAAAGAAGTTTACGATAAACAGTATAAACAATAAACTACAAAAGTAGAGGCAGGAGGGTTTCATGGTGTGCTGCAGCACCAGCTCCTAAGTCACAACCAATACAGTCAAAACTCCTGAAAGTTCTGCCCAGGTCGCCAGTCAGTCATTGCCAGAGGGAGGAAGGCTGATGCACTACTTCTAGAAATGGGAAAAATTACCACAGATAAGTGGGTCCTGGAAGTGGTGGGTATGGGGTTAACACTGCAATTCTAAAGGCTTCCCAAACTGCAGAGAACAAAAAGCTTCACTGTTCATTCACCAGCAAAAATATCTCTGTTTTGACTGCAAGTAAAGAAGTTACTGCAATCAAAAGCAATAGAAATGGTCCCTTCATCACAGTGGGGCAAGAAGCATCTTTTCAAGGTACTTCCTAACCCACAAGAAAAATGGATAATGGTGACCCATTCTAGATTTAAGATACCTGAACAGTAACATCAAGAAAGAAAAATTCAAGATGGTCACATTGGGTACAGTAATACCATCTTTGCAGTCAGGAGATTGGTTGGGGTCACTGATTCTGAAGGATATCTACTTCCACATTTCAGTTAGACCCAGTCACATAAAATATCTAAGGTTCTAGCTGGGAAACTGCCAGTAACAGTTTGTAGCCCTACTCTTTGGTCTCACTTCAGCATCAAGAGTGTTCACAAAGTGCTTAGCTGTGGTGGCAGCTCACCTAAGAAGACATGGTGTGGTGTTTTTTCTTATCTAGACAACAGGCTAGTCTCAGGAAAAACACAGCAGGGAACAATGTTCTCTATATACCTGATAAGGAGCACCTTGGAGAAACTGGGATTTCTATTAAACCTTCAGAAGTCCCAAACAGAACCAGTTCAAGTCCTGGATTTCATAGCAACAGAGCTAGATACCCTGCCAGGAAAGGCATTTCTTCCACAGGACAGGGTATCATATCTGATTACTAGTGCAGAATAATTCACCCTAGGCTGGCTAAAACCTGCAAGTGATTTTCTGCAGATGCTGGGACACATGGTTTCATCCACAGTAATGACACCACGGGTTAGATTCCAGATGAGGGACATACAGTACCACCTAAAAGGTCCCAAATGTCAGACGCCCTGTCTCAGGTAGTGACAGTCACAAAAAGCTTTGTACAAGCACTGGAGCGGTGGAAGGAGGACAGCAACCTCAGAGAGGGCATTCTCTTCCTCCAGCAATTTCCCACTAAGCATCTCACATTAGATGTTTCACTCCTAGGGCGGGGTGCCTACCTAAAGGATCTCACAGTGAGTGGCACCTGGAGCCCTCAGGAGACTCAGGAGCATAGAAACCTCTTCAAAACTGGGGCAGTACTGCTGGCAATGCAGCCCTTCTTCTCCCAGCTACAGGGTCAGTCAGTCCAAATTTAGACAGGCAATACCACAACAGTGTACTACATAAACAAACAGGGAGGGACAAAATACTCAAAACTGTGTGCAGAAGCTATAAGGATCTGCGATATAGCTTTCTCCTTGTATATAAACGTTTCTGCAGTACATCTGCTGGGCAAAGACAACATGCTGGCAGACTCCATAAGCAGACTCAGCCAGGAAAACCATGAGTGTGTCTTGAACCAGCAAGTGTGGACTTCTGTCTTCAGAAGATGGGGGTACCCCCGAAATAGATCTGCTTGCTTATTGGGAGAACAGTCAGATTCCTTAGTTTATTGCAGGCCACCAGTCAAAGGCACAGTCCCAGAAGATGCTCTAGCCCTGGACTGGATGAGGATGTTCCTGTATGCCTTCCCACCATTCCCACTTGTACAGACAGTTCTCATGAATCTCAGAAGAGAAACAGCAACAATGGTCCTGGTAGTTGTGGACTGGGCCAGGCAGGCATAGTACTTGATGCCACTGACCCTGTCCAGCAGGATTCCAATCAACCTGCAGCTGAGGTACAACTGTTGGCTCTACCTCGGGGCAGGATAACTTTCCCAGACTTCAGTACACTGCACCTGAGGGAATGGTTCTTGAGGAGAGAGAATTTTCTGGTTTTAAACTGTCAGAGGAAGTGTTGAGAGTTTTGAAGGTTTCCAGGAAACCAGCAACAAAGAGGTCAGTGACTCAGTAGGTAGCACACTCACCTCTGAGGCCGGGAGATCAGAAGGCTGTGGGTTCAATTCCCATATCTGGCACTTGGGTTAATATCCCAGTACTGACACTGTAGTGCAGCATGAGAGGGGTGCTGCACTTCTGAGGTGCCGTCTTTTGGATGAGACGTTAAACCGAGGTCCCATCTGCCTGGATTGGTGGTAGTTCAGGTGGGTGTTAAAGATCCCATGGCACTTATCGAAAAGAGTGGGGGAATTTCCCCGGTGTCCTGGCCAAATTTCCCTCATTCACTAAAACTACCACCAACAGCTTAACCTTGTTCAAGGTCAGTTGGCATTCATCTGTATCCCCCCTCCCCCGGGTCATGCCTGAAAATAGGCAGGATTTGTCTAGTGCACTTACCTGGTCAACAAAAACTAAACTAAATAAATAAATAAGAAAAGCATACTCATCATAATGTAAGAGATTCTCATACTGGTGTGACCCCAGAAAGATAACTCCAATGCAGGCAGGGCTGCCTACAGTTCTGGACTACCTGGTACACCTACAGTCCTTAGGTCTGAGACCTTCAACCCTGAAAGTACACCTGGCAGCTGCGTCAGACTACATATCAGCAGGCAAAGACAGGTTTTGGGCCTCACAACCTGTAAGGCTTCAACCATCTGTACCCTCCTATAAGGGAACATGTTCCCCCATGGGACTTGGGCATTTGTCTTGTCCAGCTGATGTGAGCTCTTTCTGAGCCTATGGCTACAACAGACTTTAAATATGTCACATGGAAAACAGTTTTCCTGCTAGCCATGACATCTGCTAGGAGGGTAAGCAAACTGTAAGCCCTTTGTACAGATTTAAACTACATAATATTCCACAGAGATAAGGTCAGAATTAATAGGAAAGTCCTACCTAAGGTGGTTTCAGAATTCCACAATTACCCTTCCTGTTCTCTGTCCTGAACATTCCGGTACAGGTGAACAAACATTGCACTGTCTGGATGTAAAAAGAGCATTGGGCTACTACATGGACCAGACAAGGGATGTCAGGTCTCATAGTACACAGCTTTTTGTTACCTATGAAGAGGCTAGCAAAGGTAAGCCAGCAGCTAGGAAGACTGTCTCTCATTGGATCGCTTCCTGTGTACAGTTTTGTTATGAAAAAGCTGGCACATTACTCCCTCAGAGGCCTATGAGCACACTCCACAAGGGGCACCTCTGCCTCTATGGTAGCTACAAGGGGCATTCCCCTTCAAAAAATGTGTCAAACAGCTACCTGGAAAACAGTACACACAATCACAAAGAACTACTGTCTGGATATACAATTCAGGAGGGATGCCAGTTTTGGAAATGATATCTTGCAGAACCTTTTTCCTAAACAGATTCCAGACCCATCCTCTCAAGGTACTGCTAGTGAGTCTCCACTTTCGTAAGGCATCACTGATGGATTCCTACTGTTTAAAGAAAAAAGTACTCACTGTAGTAATGTTGTTTCTTCTCAGGGATCCATCAATGAGCCTTACAAACCCTGACCCTCCCTCCCCTTATGGAACCTGAAATAGGTTCACGCAAGAATCCGTCTTTATCTTATGGTTACTTATGCATTACTTCTGGCAGTTTCTCACCAATTTTAACTATTTCAGCTCACATTTTTTGTCTGCTAAAAATCTATTTGGACTTTTAAAATTTTTTAGAAAAACAGTTGGAAATATTTTTAATAGCCATTTAGATAACTAGTAGTCACTGCTCCCCTGGCTATAGGAACACATTTGACATTAAGCCAGTAGGGGCAGTGTAACCACAGTGTGGAGTTTGAACCTGTATTCTAAATTCTAAAATTGACATGAAGGTTTATCTCCGGGACAGCACACCACTGCAGACTGATGCATGTTTGTACGGTTCATTGATGGATCCCTGAGAAGAAACAACATTGCTACCATAAATTTTTCCTTTCAAGTTACACAGAAACATTCTACAGGTGATGGCAGTGTAGAATTGTCTGGCATACTATTGGGGTGGAGAACACCATCAGACCCCTAGCACCTGAAGCTGGATTATTGTATAGCTACACCACCATGCCGGGCTCTGGATGCCACAGTATAAGATCTGTAAACTGCTTGCATATAGAGGATAATGGCTGAGGTGTGGTTGTTAACCACGTTGTGATCACCTTGAGTGGTTGCCATATGAATCATGTAAACCTTGAGAGCATAGCTCGAGAGGTTTACGGTTGCCATGGCAACCATGAGAGGTGATTGCAACACAGGTAACAACCGCACCTCAGCCATTATCTTTTATAGTGTCTGAGGTAAGTAACATCGGTTTTTGAGACAGACATCCATCCCAATGTGAGCACACCTTGATACCACCAATCCATTTTTTACCCTTACCTTACAAAGCAAGTCGTGACACAGCATTTTCATGAATAAGTTGATTTATTTTCTTGACACTGCATCAAAAAACAGAGAATAACAAGAATAACTACAGTTTATTTAAACTATTGATTATTGGAACAAATGAATTACTCGTTTTCACAGAAGTCATTACAGAGAGGCTGTTCCAGATTGAAATGTGGTTGGTCAGCCGTGATCATGTGTTTTTCGGAGTACGGGTCATGTTAGCTACATCGGCCTGAGGGATTGTGGGAAGCAAGCTGCTGGCAGGCATGGCGATTCAAGTAAGAAACCCAGAAAGGGGGGATAAAATAAAGATTACTGCTGGCCATTGTTTACGGTTTAGGAGTCTAGCTTAAACTGCCGCAACGGGATGAAGTTTGAAAGTGGCTGCATGCTAAAGCTCAATTTTGAAAAAAGAATGGTGACGGTAACTTCAGTTCTGTCTTGTAATTTTACCGGTCTGACTAAGGCAAGAAAGGTTTATAGCTTTGACGTCAGAACGATGAGATTACAAGATAAAAAAAGGATAGGTAGCAGCGCATAATAAATGCTCCCCATACATTATATAGAGTTTAGAGGGTATTTGTATTTATTTGTTTTATCAGGAAGAAGTTCCATTGAGCAGTGCTCATTTACAAGGAGGTCCTAAGTAAGACAGGCAAATAGTACAATGCAATCAAAACATAACAAAATACATAGGTTCAAATAGTGACAATTACAGTTTACATTTTACAAAGGATAATATAAAAGTTAATACTAACATGCAGACAATAATATACAGCAACACTACAGTAGAAGAGTACTGACTAAGCAGTAACAAGCGTAATCATTTTTTTATATATGCACATTTTTCTCCCACTGCTGGTGTGGGCTTGGTGGCAGCTATGCCTACCATCCAGGGCTCCATCCCTCCTCTCAGGGATCATACTGCACAGCAGTGGGGGCTGTATTTTTCTTATATGAAGTTGCCATTGTCGTGGTCCCTGAATGAGACAATCAGACTTTCAAAACAGAAACTTTTTTATCTACATTCACACTTTTCTGTACAGTGACTTTCTAGGAGTGCCTTGAAACAGTTGAGGCTAATTAGCAAGTTAAGTTTGAGAGTTTCTTGTAACTTGTTCCAGAGAGTGGGGGCTAGCCAGCTAAAAGCCATTTTGCCAAAGCAAGATGAATACTTAGGGAGATCAAAGCAGACAACATTGTTTCTCTTTAGGTTGTGCAGCCATGAAGCTCTTTTAGGAAGTGCTGTGATGTACTGACACAGGGTATTTTGAAGGGCCTTGTATGTACAGATACACTCCTTGTAGTCAGTGATGGCCATCTGACAGCTGCATAGAGGGTACAATGGTGGGTCCTAGATGGTAAACCAGTTACAAATTAATGTTCTCTTTGGTGAAGAACATTCAGTTTCGCTAGGTGCATATCTGTTGTACTTCTGTAGACTAGTTCACCATAGTTGAGTAGCAGGAATGTAGCTTCCACTAATCTTTATTTTTTTTGCCTCAGCAGAGAAGCACAAGTTGTTGTTTTTTTTTTTTCATTAATTTCTTTATGCTCCCCGCCATGGTGCTGCCTAGCCCTCCACTGACCTCCCTAGCCCTGTCACCCGGCATCCAGGGACTTACCTTCTCCCAAGCATCCTTCTTGGGTTACCCCATGGTGGGGTTTGATGGGGGTGCCACTCAGATGATGATATGGATCCAGTGTGGGCCCACAGCCCAAACTTCTCCCACAGCTTAGCCCCTCCGTGGTGGGGTCCAACAGCAGGTGCCATCCACCAATGAAATGGATCCGGTGTGGGAGACAGCCCTGGATTCTGGTGTGGAGTCAGTGAGAGGGTTGTTGTCATCTGTGCAGCACCTGGCCATTTTCCTCTTTCTTGTAGGGAGGGACAGACATGCAATGCTGTTGGAGATGCTCCACACACACTACTGTACATAAGGCATCGACGGCTGATGTCCTTCCAGCCCAGAAGGTGCACTGATTGCTCAAGCCTCCACCAGGGGTCAGACCAGTGCCAAGAACCCACAACCCTCCCTCACAAGGGAGGAGGGCCATTCTCCAGACACTGAATCCTCCTTTCCCTGGGCGCCCCCAGTGAACTAAGTCCATCACCGAACCCAGGTCACAGGTGTGACAGTAGGTGAGGCGTGGATGCCTCAGCCCTCTGCGCTACTGGGCCAAAGTTGTTTCTAAAACAGAAGCCGAGTTTGGGGCAAAGCTTCTTGCAGAGACTGTTGGTATGTTTATTAAAGTGTGACTGTGTGGTGCAGTGACCAGGTTCACACCCCCTGCCTGGTGACTGCACAGGGCACACCTGGCAGAGGGGTTTGGGTTCATTCTTTCTCCTGTGGTACGGGGGTTCATCCCAGAACAGATAATAAGTAGTGTGGTGCTTCCACCCAGAGAAAATAAGTGGGCCAGATGTCTGCAGTACCACTCTCCAGGATGCTGTACCTATCCACCTCCATACACTGGACTGGACCAACCCCTGGGGACCATAACCATTATTACTTTCACCAATAAACACTTCAGTTAGAACATACAAACTGAGGGTACACACAGGAATGAAATTCAAATAATTAACAGTGCTTTCATTTTTAAATCCAGGCCTGGCAGCTGAAAAAAACAGAGGAGGTTAAGCAGCTGCATGTCACCTTAAACACATTCCCCATAAATCAGTACATCATAAACCCCTCTGAAAATGTGGGTGACTATAACTCTAAAATCCCACATGGTTTAAGTTACACAGGGCACAATAAATTCTTTAACTGGTACTAATAGTGAATCTGCAGATTCAAGTCTGACAATTAAACTTGACTGTGGGTATCCAGGGGTTACACTTAAGACCTGACCCTCATGGATTTGTTGGACAAAACCCAGCATGGCTTCAGAAGTGGTAGATTATGTCAGACAAATCTGATAAGTTTCTTCAAGAAAGTGGGCATGGCCCTGGATGAAGGGAGGCCGGTGGACGTAGTTTACTTGGATTTTGCCAAGGTGTCTGATACAGTTCCACATGCCGAGTTAATTAAAAGCCTACGGGACACAAAGCTGGGCATCAGACTTATAAGATGGATTAAGGAATGGTTGCAAGATAGCTCACAAGTTGTTAGGATAAGTGGAATAGACTCTGAGTCGAGGGGTGTGATGAGTGGGGTTCCTCAGGGTTCAGTGTTGGGGCCGACCTTATTCAACATATATGTGAGTAATATGAATACCACAACAGGAGGGTGGATAACAGGAGGGTGGATAAGTAAGTTTGTGGATGATGCTAAAATAGGTTATTTAGTTGAGACCAGTGATCAAATCAAAGATTTACAAGAGGAATTAAACAATTTATGTGCATAGGCAAAAGAAAAAAAGATGAAATTCAAGCTGGAAAAGTGTGTACTGATGCACTTTGGAAGGAAAAATATGGGGGCAGTGTATGCTCTAGGAAATCACACTCTGAGATCCACAGATAGTGAAATGACATGGGGGTGCTGGTGCCAGAGTATCTCAAGCCTGACAAGTACTGTAATGAGGTCATTGCGAAATGCAGTAAAATCATGGGATGTGTCCAGAGGAATATTACGAGTAGGGACAGAAATGTTATTGTGCCTATTTATAGGTCCTTGGTGAGACCTCACTTGGAGTACTGTGGGCAGTTCTGGGCTCCCAAGACGTTGAAAATACTCAAAGACTGGAGAGGGTACAAAGGAGAACTACAAAATGGATTACTAGTCTGAAACACATGGACTATCAAACTAGGCTGAGTACACTGGGGCTTTTTTCCTTAGAGATGAGGCAAATGAGAGGTGACCTAATACCAGTCCTTAAGTCTCTGAGAAACCATGATTTAAGGCAATGCCTCTCTATTGATCTGAAGGACAACAGTAGAGACAATAGGGGCATTAGCTTCAGATTAAGTGGAAGCATTTTAGGACAACTAAAAGGAAAAACTGGTTCATACAGAGGGTGGTGACTCACTGGAATGACCCTTACCAGAGGAGGTTGTATACAGTTCCAGTTTAACTACATTTAAGAACAGACTAGATAGGTACTTACTAATGGGTGGGTTCATCAGTATCATCCAGTAACCTCACGTGGACAGGCTAGAAGGGCTTTTGTTGCCCCGACCTGTCATTTTGTTTCTTATGTATGTAAGCCCCCCAAAACGGGCTTACCTTCAGTGGGGCTCCACTGCACGCTGTACCTGATCCGGGGATGCTGGTAGGAGTCGCACCTGGTGACCCCCCGTGTGATGGTCTAAAGCGGTGCTCTGTGTAGTACTCTGCTCTAAAGGTGGTGAAAATAGATGAGTAAGGCACCAAGGTCCGAATTATTGTGGATAAGATGACTGTTACCCAGACAAGGAGAGGCAGGAGTCGTCCTAGAGATTCAGTGCCTGCAGGGCATTTATTTTGTACCAGAGGGTAGGGAGACACAGTCACAGGAGGAAGGAGAAGTTGCCAAAACACAATAGGGTGGTAAACAAAACAGAACACTTTATCTATGTCTGCTAAAATTATTACAAGAATAGACTAGAGGCCTACTGCCACTCTTATTCTATAAGTATCCTACAATTCAATAAGCTTAGGTGAGGATCAGATGACATACACTACTCAGAACAGTATTTGGACAAACTATCACTACACACTTCCACCAAAGTCCAGATGTTACATGAGTCCAGAGGTCTGGCGTCTTCGTGTACTCCGTCGGTCTGTGATGGTAGCTATGAAGGGGAAGCAAACAGAACAATAGATGCTATCACAATTCCCAGCAGGGACCTTGTAAAAGGCCACTGGGTGGTGAGAGGTTTGTTAAACAGACCATATGATTCTTCGGCAAAGCCCACTCTCTCCAAGGCTATCGGAATAAGAACCAGAGCAACTGGTTCCTGAAATAACCCATTGATCGGCTGTCGGATTCCCAACTGAAAACAAAGGGTTCCTCGGCCAAAACCCACTTCCAGGGTCACCAAGGACGAAGAGAGGTCAGGACCTGCGTGGCAACGAATCCACTCGAGGATTTCCACGACCTGATTGATGCTGCAGCACTCCAAGGGCCAGTTAAACTCTGAAGGATCTCCGATAGGACCAGGAACCAGAAGAATCTGAAGAGATGATGGTTGATTCTGCAATCTTATCATCAGAAACTAGAACAAAACAAAGAAATAGCGGACGCACCCGTACTAGGCTTCGACAGACTCGACTTTCGGTGAATGACCAGGGGTGCTGACCAGGTTCTCCAGGATAAGCACACTCTTCTGAGGAGGGCAATCAACTTCAGGACATCTGGAACAGGAACCATACAAAACGACACTGGCACGGCTGTTGTGATGTGCTTCGGTGGACGACCTTCGAGCTGTGAAAACAAGAAACGGCGGGTACGACTGGTGATGGACTCGACTTCGGTGGACGACACAGACGGAAGAGATGAGCTGATGGACGATTCCACTTGAGTGAAGAATGCTGAGAAGACGTCCTCTTCTGGGTAGAGACTGATTCTGAGTGTGGAGTATTACAGACCACACTATGGGACTGCAGTGTAGTAGAAGATTGAGACTGCCCCCATACAGTACTAACAATATAGCTGAAAGATGCACTTTCCTGCACTGCCAAGGGGACTGCAGAATGATCTGATGATTTGCCAAGGAAAGGCAAATTATAATTTTCTGGGTAATTGCTACAGGTGGGGCAATTGTTCAGGTGCTTGGAGCAATGGTTCAAATGCTTGGGGCAATAGTTCAGGTACTTAGAGCAATAGTTCAGATAACCAGGGACAATAGTTCATATACTTAGGGCAATAGTTCAGATAACCAGTGGCAATAGTTCAGATACTTAGGGCAATAGTTCAGATAACCAGGGGCAATAGTTCAGATAACTAGGGGTAAATAACCACAATCCAATACACAGTCTTGGTACTTCTTAGCAAGTTCATAGTCTTTCAAGTACTTCAGCAATAACAGTTGTGTAAACAGTACAGTGGTTACAGTAGCTTCACAGTATTTGCGAACTGAGCACCCTTGGATGGACCCCTTTTTCCTAAATGTAGGGTCTTCCTGAATAGGATCTGGCTACCCCTGAACGTTTTGCTAAGGATGCCCTAACCCCTATACTGAGGGTACCACTTGCCCTAGGTTGAGTGCCGGGAACACCAAAGGCCTAAATGCCTTATTTACTCTGGGGCCTATATGCCTCAATTACTGTCGCTAGGCTGGATTGCCCTAATCTGCTAGGCCGGGACTGCCTTACTACCACTAGGCTGGCTCACCCTAATCCACTAGGCCGGGGCTTCCCTTACTACCACTAGGCTGGCTTGCCCTAATCCGCTAGGCCGGGGCTACCCTTACTACCACTAGGCTGGCTCGCCCTAATCCACTAGGCCGGGGCTGCCCTTAGTGCCACTAGGCTGGGTTGCCCTAATCCACTAGGCTGGGGCTGCCCTCACTACCACTAGGCTGGCTTGCCCTGATCCGCCTAGGCCGGGGCCTCCCTGGAACCCTGCTTTACCTCGGGCCTAATGCCCTACATTTACCTCAGGCCTGATGCCCTACAATTACCTCGGGCCTGATGCCCTACAATTACCACAGGCTTGATGCCCTTTGAAATACAGGGTCTAGTGCCCTCTTTACTGTGGGCCTGGAAGCCCTCCCAACACCACGGGCCTTGTGCCCTCTTTAACTATGGGCCTGATAGCCCTTTTACAAATGGGCCTGGTACCTATAATTCAGTCAGCCTACTAGCCCTTTCAAAACTGGGCCTGGTGCCCTACTTTATATTGGGCCTGGTAGCCCTGCTTTACACTGTGGGCCTGGATTGCTCTTTTAATTGAATGGCCCCTTTAAATCTGTTGGCTCACAAATAGCCTAATGCCACTCAGGCCTGAGTCGCCGCCCTAGTCCTGCCTCTCTCATTAATATTCATTAGGCCTCCTATTTGGCCTTAACGGGACTCCCCTCCCGTGGGCGTCACTACACCCACCCCCTTTTAAATATTCATTTGGGGTCCTAGCTACCTGATGCCACTGCGGCGCTTGGCCACCTTTCTTTGCGCCTCCTGCGCTCTTCCAAAATAAAAAAACAACCAACAGGCACTTCCTCACAGGCAGTCAGCACGTATCAGTGTGCTGCCGCCGACTCACCGCTCCGACGAGCTGGAAGGAGGTTGCTGCGGTCTCTAGGAGGCGGGAGGTGCACTGGTGGTGGGAGGGAGTTCAGCAGGCAATGCGGCGGGTGACTGGAGGCCTCAAACAACCGACAGGGAAACAGTCAAGATGCGACTTTTCTATGCCGCCGACGGGGGACCAGATTTAACTTTAAAAACACAAGGCGGGGGGTTAAGACAATAAACCGACGGGGCTACACAGCCCAAACCGTGACAAACGGCCGGTTACTTTCTTCTGGTGCCCCGATGGCACCGCGGACCAAAACTGAGCGTCATGGAGTCTTCACCAGCTGGAGCCCAGAGCAGGCACACCACCAAACCCTCGGGGAAATGGCTTCAACACAGGTAAGCCCTCAACAGGTTTCCCCTTGGTTTGTGGTGTTCTCTCTCCTCCACAGCCTGGCAGGAACTACTCAAACTGGTAAAACTTTTAAAACTGAAAACTCTAGTTCTGGAATGGCTGGATTGGAATGATGTGCATGAGCAGCTCAGCACAGCATTCCGTCCAAGCCATTGTTGATGAAGCTTGCGCAGAAATCTACTTTTTAACCAGGATTTTAGTGCACAAGGCACTTTTTTATATTATTTACAGCATTTTCCTTTTACAAGGAGGGGAATCTTTACTCTTAGGGGCCCCTTTATCATTGTACCCTGCTGCCCACACCTACAGCAGGCACCCATGGCACCTATAAACCCCTAGTTTATCTATTTATTTTAGTTTTTCTGGGATGCCCCAACTTTGGGGCATTACACCCGTCCTGACCCAATCAGGGCTGAGCTGAGGCTAGGGTGGGTTTTCCGGCCACCTGGTGGGAGCCAGCGCGTCCTTGGTCCGCGAGGTGCTTGATAGGGGCTCGGGGCCATGCAAACAGGAAAGCAAATTTTCTTTTATTAAAGATGGCAATCCCACATGCTTTGCAGATGTGTGATGACCGCCAAATAGTTTATAGGAGACCAGTTCTTCCCCCCCAGAACAAAACGGAGAGTTTTCCCCGGCCCCCAAGCACGTAGAGGGACCAGGGAAGGGGCACATAGTGAACGGACGAGCTCCAGTCACGAAATATAAAAAGTTTAGCCTGGTTTGCAGGCTAGAACACCCAGGGTGCTCTTACTCCTTCCAGTTGGGGAAAGGAAGGCAAGATGGCGGTACCCATGTATTCTGGGTGACCTTGGGCTGCAAGGACATTTCCCACAGGCAGCCTGGAGGTCACATGGGGGCTAAGAGCAAATGAAAATAGGGCTGTGACTTGGGGTTTAAAAAACAGAGAGTGGTGCGAAATTGGGGAGAGATAAGAAAGGAGAGTGAACTGGGAGGAGGGAGAGAGAACCAGGAGAAGAAAACGAGAAGCCCACCAAGAAAAGGACCGCAGTTACTAAGGCTGATTGCCTGGTAGGGGGTCTCTGGCTGCACCGCTCTTCTCTTTCTCTCTCTCCCAACAAGTGAGATAAAAGAAAGGTGCTGGAGGAAGACTGCAGCTGCTGCAGTGCAGGAGAGACAAATATTTTTTTTTCCTGAGGGCACTGGGGCTGACTGCCTGGACTGGAAGGCCCAGTGGTCGTAAGCATCATGCCCCATGGACCCTGCCAGGGTCAGTGTTTCCTGCCAGGGGAGAACTGTGGAGAAACAGGGCTACTGCAGCTAAGGCCCTTCCTGAGGGGAATTGAGCTACTGTGTCTCCCCCCCCCAGTGTCGAGACATGTGCAGAGGGAAGAAGGACGAACAGGCCTGCCTGGTGAAACCTATATCCAAAGGCCTTCGGGTGAAGCTGGAAAGGCCAGGCAGGCGAAGAACATCGCATCACTCAAGTGGACTACAGTGCCTTAGAAACATAGAAAAATAGAATTTGACAGCAGATAAGAACCGCTTGGCCCACCTAGTCTGCCCATTTCCCTACCTAACAGATAAGCTGCAGATCCTAGTTAACCAACAGCCTACTTCCTCCTACCCCCCACTAGAATTGCCTTATGTCTGTCCCATGCATTCCTGAATTCCCCCACTGTTTTTGACTCCACAACTTCCTCAGGAAGGCTGTTCAATGCATCTACAACCCTCTCCATGAAAAAATACTTCCTCACATTACCTCTGAGCCGTCCCACCCCCCACCCCCCCCCCATAATCAAATTGTGCCTCCTTGTTCTTGTACATCTCTTTTTCTGAAAGATGCTACCCATTTGGACTTTGTAGATTCCTTTGAGGTACTAAGTTTCTATCATGTCCCCACTCTCCCTCCTTTCCTCAAGGGTATACATATTAAGCTCCTTTAGTCTCTCTTTGTATGTCTTCTGGTGCAGACCCTGCACCATTTTTGCTGCCCGCCTCTGGACAGCCTCCACCCTGTCTACGTCTTTGTGGAGATGGGGTCTCCAGAACTGCACGCACTACTCCAGATGGGGTCTCACCAACTGTCTTTACAGAAGGATAACAACTTCCTGTTTTCTACTGGTGACGCCTCTCCCTATGCATCCCAGTATCCCCCCAGCCCTCCTTATTGCCTTCTCACATTGCTTGCCCACCTTCAAGTCATCTGATATAACTACCCCCAGGTCCCTTTCCATTTTTATTGTTGTCAGTATCTAGCCCCCCATTTGTGTACTCTTCCCCTGGATTTTTGTTTCCCAGGTGCATTACTTTGCACTTCTTTGCATTGAATCTAAGCTGCCATACTTTTGACCATTCCTCCAACCTTGCCAAGTCCCTTTTCATCCTTTCCACCCCATCTTGTGTATCAACCCTGTTGCAGATCTTTGTGTCGTCTGCAGACTCATACTTTTTCCTTCAGTCCCTCTGCAATGTCACTTATAAAGACATTAAAAAGGACTGGACCCAATACTGAACCTTGCGGTACCCCACTAGTAACCCCCCTTTCTTCACTGTGGACTTCGTTTACTATTACTCTCTGCATCCTGTTGTCCAGCCAATGTTTTACCCAGGCTACCACCCTAGGACCCACTCCCAGGTTGGCTAATTTGTTTATTAATCTTTTGTGTGGGACTGTGTCAAATGCCTTGCTAAAGTCTAGGTAGGCCATATCCACAGCCCCTCACTGGTCTACTACTTTGGTCACCCAGTCAAAGAAATCGATTAGATTCATCTGACATGACCTTCCCACTGTGAATCCATGCTGCCTTGGGTCCTGTGCCACACTGGCCTCTAGGTACTCAACAATTTTTCCTCCAGAAGTGATTCCATCATTTTCCCTACCACTGAGGTCAAACTGACAGGTCTGTAGTTTCCTGCCTCTGTCTTGCTCCCACTTTTGTGAAGGGGAATCACATCTGCCTCCTCCAGTCCTCAGGTGCCACACCATCCTCCCATGATTTGTTAAAAAGAGTAGTCAGTGGTGTTACTAGTTCTCCCCTTAGTTCTTTTAGAATTCTGGGGTGAATCCCATCATATCCCATTGCTTTGTCCACCTTCAGTTTTAGGAGTTCTTTCAGAACCCTTTCTTCTGTGAAAGAACTGAAATCAACCCCCCATCCAAAGTGCTTCTATTGACTGGATTAGGTACCTCCCCGACTTCTTCTTTTGTGGATATTGAGCAGAAGTATTCATTCAGTGTAGCTGCTTTATCACTGTCCCTCTCTGCCAACCCACCCTCCTCTTTATTCAGCCTCAGTATCCCTCCCTTTGTCTTTCTTCATGCCCTAATGTACCTATAAAAGGTTTTATCCCCCTTCTTAACTGAGTTGGCTGCCTTTTCCTTGGTTTGGGTCTTTGCTATTCTGACTGCCTTCCCCGCTTCCTTCTGCTTTAACTGGTACAGCTCTCTGTCCTGCTCCTTCTGTGTTTCCTTATACTTCCTGAATGCTATCTTTTTCTCCCTAACCTTCCCCGCCACCTCTTTTGAGAACCATAGTGTTTTTTTCTTTCATTTTGATTTGTTTATTTGGTTCACACAAAGGCTTGCTGCCTCTGTGATGGCAGTTTTGATTTTTCACCATTGTTGCTCCACCCCTCCTTCTTGCCTGTTTGCTAGTGCTTTTCTGAGGCATGCTCCCATTTTGACATAATCAGCCCTCCTGAAGTCCAGTACCTTCACTTTTGTATGGATTGACTCTACAGCTGAGTTTATCGTGAACCACACTGTTTGGTGGTCACTTGTTCCCAGATGGCTACCCACTTCTAGATCTAAGATCCTCTCTCCATCCCCATTTGAGAGTACCAGGTCTAAGATTGCTCCTTCCTGAGTGGGTTCCGACACTAGCTGTCTGAGGCATGCTCCCTGTAGGGCTTTGAGAATGGTTCTGCTCTTGGATGTGGCTGCAGCAAAGGTGCTCCAGTTAATATCTGGCATACTCACGTCCTCCATCAGCACTATCTCCCCTTTCTCTGCAATCCTAAAGATGCCTTCTATCATTTCCTTGTCCATCTCCTCCCCCCTGAGATGGGGGTCTGTATACAACCCCTGTGCAGATTATGGTGCCATTTCCAGTCTCCAGGGTGGCCCACAGTGCCTCCTCTCCTCCCTGTTTACCCTTTAGTTCCATTGCTTTGATCCCTTCCCTTGCATAGAGAGCTACTCCTCCTCCTCCTCCTCTTCTACCCTCCCTGTCCCTCCTGTAGATTGTGTACTCTGGTATGTTGACATCCCAGTCATGGTTCTCTGTGTACCATGTTTCTGTGACTACCACGATATCCAGGCATTCCTCTTCCATCAAGGCCACCAGTACAGGGAGCTTGTTACCTAGACTATGGGCATTGGTACTCATTTCTGTCCATTTTTTGATGGCCTTACCCCTTTTTGTTCCATCCCTGTCCTTACTGCCTTGTCTTTTTCTCCATTTAGCCCAGCCCTTCTCCCTATCAACTTCTCTATCTTGGTGTTTACCTCACTAAATACCCTGATTTTTTTTGGGGGGAGGGCTAGGATTTCCCTTCTCCTTTTCAGTGCCTTCCCCCCTGGCTAGTTTAAATGCTTGCCAGTGAAGCATTTAAACCTATCACCTAGGATCCTGGTTCCCCTCCTGGACAGACGCAGATCATCGCGCCAGTATAGGTCTGCATCCTTCCAGGTGGACCCCTAGTCCCCAATGAAGCCAAAACCCTGAGTTCTGCACTAGTTTTTCAACCACTGATTGAATCCCATGGTGCGGAGCACTCTAGGCTCACCCATGTCATAAACAGGCAGCACCTCCGAGAAGGTTACCATGCATGCTACTTGTCTAAGGCCCCTATCCAACTCCACAAACTACTCCTGCACTGCTCTGATCCCTTTCCCAGCCAGGTCACTTGTCCCTAGGTGGACAATGACATCCAGCTTCCTCCCCTGTGCAGCTGCTCCCCTAGTAGAACTGCCCCAGTGATTGATTTGGACCTGTGGGACAGTGAAACAATGCCCCCAAGGTGAGAGGCCAAGCTGAGCTGAGATGATGGGAGCAAGTAGCAGTGTCAGTGGCTCAGCAGGTTGCACACTCGCCTCTGAGGCTGAAAGATCAGAAGGCTGTGGCTTCTATCCCCACACCAAGCCCTTGGGATAAATTCCAATACTGACACTGTAGTGCAGCATGAGGGATGTCCTCCAGTTCTGAGGTCCCATCTTTTGGATGAGACGTTAAATTGAGGTCCTGTCTGCCTGTTCTGGTGGTTGTTCAGGTGAACATTAAAGATCCCATGGCACTTCTCGAAAAGAGTAGGGGAATTTTTATTAAAATCATAACAAAGTACTCACAGAACAAGTAACTTTACTGCATACAAAATCAACGTGAACAAAAAGAAAAGAAAACATTGGGTAACCCCCAAGCTTGAAAGGAAAAAAAAAAACTGTCCCACAAACCGAAGACCCCATTCCCTCCCCACCAAATTAAAGTATTAAAATACATTTTAAAAGACAATAATGCAGTAACCATAGTGCATCCAGCTAACATAATGCAAGAACTGGAGAATCATGAGAAACCCGGTCTTGAAATATGTACTTAATGAATAGAAGACAGACAAAGAAAAATTAATCATCTGAACTTCGTAGGTATTCACCATTACATACCAAAAAAATGATGTCCTTAAATAAGAAAAAAACACAGAGACGCATCAGACTAAAATCAAAAATCTAAGAGAAAAAAGAACTGAAAACATAAGTTCACATTCATTGATTATACCCATTTGCATTACCATGTCAGTCTATAGAAATAATCTGCGCAATGCAGAATGAGGATGCAGATCACACCAGGACCTCAAAACAACCAATCCCCTTATTCACCAAAAATCCCAATACCTTTCCCACATGCTCCTTTTAAGGACTTTCCTCTCTTCTTCTCTGACATGTTCAATACTGCTCCTAATTTTCTCATAAAGGTCAATAGGAGACACGTACTTTTGTTGGAACAAAAAACAGCACCGTACTTGCCATGTCCAATGTAGAATAATCACTGCTATTAAATTCAAGGTACTAGAACTATACTGATCCCATACTTCTGGGAAAAGACCAAAAAACAACATCCTAGTATCCCACAATTTCCACATATGGTTCCAATGCTTACATTTCCAAATAAACCAAAATTGAATAATATAAGGGCAACCAAAATACAAATGACTTAAATGATTCATTCTCCATATGACACGACTCCTGAAAACAAAACCTGTCATTAAGCTGCTTATGTTTGTGATTCCCCCTAGTGTTTATTTTCCCATGGACTCCAAGCCAAGAAATATCCCACATTGTAATGGGTATTCTTCTGTCAGTTAAATGATCTCCAATCCTTTGTTTTTCTAAATCTGTAAATTCTGGGAACACAGTTTCCATAAAAAAGGAGTCCACTATTGCCTGATAAAATTTCTTTTGTTGGAGCTCCAATACCATCTGCCATGCAACCTTCCAGATTTTTATTAGATTGAACACCAAGGACCAGTCTGGAGATAACACATATGTCCTACTATTTTTATGAATAAAACAATTATTCCTGCCATTCCTGCAGAATTCCCGGCAGTTGCTCTGTAACCATCCACACCCATGAATTATCTACCCTCTGACAAATTGGTTTCAGATTAGTATGCATGAAAATTGAAAAAAAGAAAGCAATTGGCTGAATCATACAACCCCCCTTGTTTATAATCTAAAGATAATATATTCCTTTTAATGGGACTTAACTTACTCCCCCAAAAGCAAGAAAAAAAGATGCTCAAAATCGGCACAAAGAATTGTCTAGGCAGGGGAACAATATGACTAACATACAAAAATAGGGGCAAGAGAAAAGTTTTAATTAGGAAAACCCTCTTTTTTTCCCCATGGACCATTTATTCCATCTACTAACCCTTTACCTCCCTTTATTTATTTGAAGTTTATGAAGACAGGTTGAAGGAACTGAACATGTACTCCCTGGAGGAGAGGAGGGAGAGAGGGGATATGATAGAGACATACAAGTATCTTACAGGGAGGAACAGGGTGCAGGAAAACACTATTTTTAAGCGAAAAAGATGTTTCAGGACTAGAGGGCATGGGATGAAGTTGGAGGGAGGATGATTCAGAGGAAACATGAGAAAGAATTTCTTCACAGAACGGGTGGTGGATAAGTGGAACACCCTGCCAGAGGAAGTGGTGGGGGCTGAAACAATCACGGGATTTAAGAATGCATGGGATAGACATAAAGGAATTCTAGAGGTCAGGGGTAAAGGGAAATAGACTTCTAGGAAAACAAACTGAACTTACAAGCTCAAATGGGCAGACTAGGTGGGCTATTGGCCCTTATCTGCCGACACTGTCTATGTATCTATGTATCTAAGTTCCCAATTATATTGTGCCATGTCCTGTGCTCAAAAAAACAACCCCAAAATTCTCTGCGGAAAATCTACTACCCGGACACCTCCCAGCTTTGAATCCCTAAACTGAAATCCCATTAAATTAAAACAAATACTTTTTTGGAAATTCAAACGAGAACCAATGCAATATAAAAGAACACGAAAAACTTGACATAATAAATGGCCAGTTCGTTTCAATGGGACTACTACACACAAATCATCAGCATAACTGATTGTCCTAATTTCACTCAAACCTACGGCCCTCACACCTGGTAGAAACGGGGATCTCTGTAAAATATGAATGATCGGGTCTAGGCTCAGGACAGACAATAAAGGGCTTAAAGGGCAGCCTTGCCTAACCCCTCTGCGTATATAACATAATTTCCCAAGCCATCCATTAACATACAGTCTAACATAAGCTAACGAATAACACACACATAACCAATTTATAAATATACTTGGAAATCCATATGTCTTAAGGGTCAACCATAAAAACTCATGAGAAATACAATCGAAGGCTTTAGTTTGATCAAAACTAAACAAATACCCCCTACAATGACCTTGTTGCCCTTGAATAAATAGTTCTCGTATCACAATTAGAGCATCCTGAATTGATCTGCCTGGAATAGAACAGTATTGGGATTGATGGATCAAAGAAGATAACAAGTTCTTTATCCTATTGCCTAACAATTTTGCAAATATTTTAAAATCTGAATTCAATAAAGTAACAGGACTCCAGTTATTCAGGTCTTCTTCGTCCCCTTTTTTAAACAAAAAAATCATCATACCTTCATACATTTGTTCAGTGAGCCGATCCTCTAGTAAAAAAGCATTAGAAACTGCTAACAGATAATCTGGTATCAGTTCCCATAATTTTCTATAAATTTCAGGGGGTATACCATCCGAACCAGGTGCTATCATGTCCTTTAAAGCTACCATTACTGTTTTTATTTCCTCTAATGTAAAGGGTTGTAATAAGCCAATTTGCTGTGCTTGTGTCAGAGTTGGTAAATCTGCTGCTTGTAATAACAATGTCATATCATGAGTTTCTACAAATGGGAATTCAAAGGTTTGTTTGATATATTCCTCTACACATAACAAAATACCTGACGTCCCCCTAACATTCTGGCCTTGCTCGTTTGTAAGACTATGTATCTGTTTGTTCTGCAGCCTAGTCCTACAATCCTTATATTGATTACCTCGGCTTTTTTTTTCCATGAACCCCAAATTTCTGTTCAAATTCTAATGATTTTTGCCTATTGTATTGGACTTGTGTCAATTTCTGTTTTAGCTCCCTTATACATTCCCCATAATCATACTGTAAGTCTTGTGGCATCAAAAATAAGGAATACAATTCTTTTCGTAAGACTTCAGATTGGTGATGACGGCCATCAGCAAAAAATCTAGAATGAGTTTTAAAAAAAAACACTGATACATTCTTTTGTATCCATCCACCAATCTATCTGTGAGTCATAAAGAAAACATCCAGTACATCTATCGGCTATCATATCTGCAAACCCCTTACTAAATTCTAACTGTGATAATAATTATACATTTGCCCTCCACACCCCTGGCCCATTCAAACTCACCGGGCTTAATTTAATGTGTAACCCAATCAAGTCGTGATCTGAAGCACCTCAAAGGCTCTTCTTACTCAGTGGTACACGATGTACAATAATATTTACCGCTTTGCCCTGGCAGCCCCTCGTCTCACCCATCAGTGTGAGCTTTATGAAAAATTAGGTTGGCTTTCCCCGGCAAATCACCTGAACTTTGGGCTGGGATGCTTCGTGGGTAAAGTGATCAGAACTGGCACCCCTCCGGGGCTGGCACAGCTTCTCTCACCTTATGACCCCTCCTCCTACTCTCTCAGGTCTCAGGGTCCTGGGGTGCTAAAAGTTCCCTTCACCCAAACCCTCATGGGGGATAGGGACTTCGCTGCATGTTCTCCCAGGCTCTGGAACTCTTTTCCTGACTATGTTCGCTCCGCCTCCTCCCACCAGTGCCTCCGGAAGCCCCTGTGGGGGCACCTGAAGCTGGCCTCAGTGTGTGAGTGTCCCAAGCCTCCTTAGCCTAATGGTCCATGTGCTGGACTCACTCTTGGCCACATACTTGGAACTTAACTGTTTTTGAGGATCTGCTAATGTTCTCTTGTTCGTTTCTTATGATCTTATGCTCACCATGGCATTCGTCTGTGCCATTGTATGTTCTAGACTATATATTGTTGTACATATGTATATTAACAAATACTGCGACAGTAGATCATTCTATGCTAGACTGTTTTTTATGACTCAATGTATCTTGCTCTACTCGCTGTTATGTTTTGATTCCTTATTGTACTCTCCCGGGTCGCTCCTGAAAATAGGCATATAACTTGTCTAGTGTACCTACCCGGTAAACAAAAGCTAAATAAATAAATAAATAAATACCCTCTCCTCAAATTCCCCAAAATGTTTAGAACACAGACAATAATCAATCCTGGAAGTCAATTTTCCCCTTTGAAAAAGTATATTGTGGATTCTGTGCAAAGACATCCAGCAGATCCACCTCCTGAACTACTTTCTGTAGTTCATTCACATCACAATACACTTTCCCAGCAGTTTTTAAGTCTAAACTAGAATTACAATCTCCTCCCCAAACAATGATTCTAGAATTAAATAAATAAGGCCTTATTTTTTTCAGTAATTGTACTCTAGCAGCTTTCTGTTGTGGAGTATATATGTTTATAAATCTATAATTAATCCTCTGCCAAACCAAATCTAGTAGCATCACTCTTCCTGGTTCCAAATCTACCAATTTTTGAATAGTAAAAACCTTGTATTTAAAAACAAAACCCTAAACCAGAACATAGATATTGGCCTAATGACCAGAAAGAGGGCCCCACAAACCACTCTCTTGTGGCTTGCTCCAAATCATGAGTAGAATATAACCTAACATCTTGCAGAAAATAAACATTGTATGCCAAGTATTTTAAGGTCAAAAAAGTTGCTTTTGTTTTATAGTCCGATCTAATACTGTTGACATTAAGACTTGCTAATGAAAAAGAGACAGTATCCATAAATTAAGAAAAAGTGTCAGCCAAGGGTAGAAACCAGCAGTACAGAATAATCTTTCTTTTATCAAGTTCTAGTACTCCTTTTTTTGACTCCCCTCACTGGGTTCTCCATTAATGGAGGCTGGGCATCTACTGAATCAGTTTGTGAGGAAGCCTGGGGAAAATCTGGTTTTTCTCCTTCCATAATGTCCCCCCAACTCTGTAAGGGTTCGTATTGGTTCTCTACTGGAACTGGATGTAGTTGTTTGTCCTCTGCCCATTTACGAGACCTTGATCTAGTACTAACAGGTTGAAACAGGTTGAAATCCCAAAGTCAAAACATCTCCCGTCTCACCAGGCACTTCAGTAGGAGAGGAAGTCGAAACATCAGGCTGTACAGAAGAAGTACTAGGCAGGGGTGGAGGTCCGGGGGGTTCAATGGGAGTCTCCTGTGGCCCAGGTTCCTGGCGACTAGGACCTTGTTGCCTCTGTACTGCAGATGGAAATGTATGACAATTACCCATAGTATTCTCTTTTGGGCCAGGACCTGAGGATTTAGCTCTGGCAGATTTAGTAATATAAAAGTTATGCTCCATATAGTCTGCTGAATTGTGGGCTGCCCAAGGACATGCATTGAAAACATGCGAGTCCTCGCCACATAAATTACAAGTAGGGGGAACTGTGCAGGATGAGGCAGAGTGCCCCAGAGTATCACAGACCGAACATTTTAGCTGGTCACACTCGGAGTTTAAATGAGTAAAAGATCCACACCGATAACATGATCGAGGTTGACCAGGATAAAACAAGATCCCTCTGTCTCTTCCGATATAAAAGCAATTAGGAAGATGCTGAATGCTGTCCTCAGACATTTGTAATTGAATTGTGAATTTCCAGCTCCCAGTCCAAAAACCATTGTCATGTGGAATGCCATTCACTGTACAGCATTTTCCCAGCCAACATATAATGTCCAGGACATTTACCCCTTCATTCCTGAACAGAATGGTGATCACTTTTGCTGTATGCCTAGTAATGGGAATAACTACAAAGGGCTTTCAAACAGGGTGTAAGCAGACCTCATAGTATGCAGCCCACAATTTATCTAACAATCCAGCAGAGCGAAAAGAGACATCAAAATTATGGTCCCCAGAGGTATGAATAAATGCATACACATCGGAAGGCATAAATCTTAATGAATCTATAATAAGGCGTTTGCCCACATAGTTCCGATCAGGGGGGTAATTCTAAGCCCCCTCTATAATAAATCCTGGCCACAAAACATTTCCTTGCTGGTACCTCAGGTTTTTTAAAGAGAGATGCATAGCTAGCTTGCTTTTTACTAATACCCCCATCTGAGTTGTTGTGCACTGAAGACTAATCAGGACCCCCCCAAGATTAGAAGCTGAAGACATACCTGGGCTTCAGGCTGTGGTCCCACACCATCTTCTGCATGTATCTTCATCACAAGGTCCTTTCCAGGATTACTGTCAGATGTACACCTGAGGATCTCTGCCACAGTCTCCGAATTGGCATCTGGCACAGTTCCCGGTTGGCTTGCAACCACACCCTGAATCTCCGGTAACCGCGGACGGCTATACTCTCACTGCATCAACTCACCCCTTCTGACTCTCTTCCTGTGCACCAAGCGAGGTATCCATCTGGGACAAACCAATGCCGCCCAGTAAGGGAATCTGTGGGTCAGGAACCCACCTTGTTTGATCTTGCACCCATCCCGCTCTTCCTAGTGCTAACTCTGGAGACCAGGCAGAGTCATGCACAGTGAAAGGGAAGGGGAACGAATTAGTCTCCTCATCGTGAACTGCAGCCTCTGATTCCTCCAGCGGTACACCCTTTGCATCATCCAGCAAACTTTTTTTCGCCATACCGGCCTGTATCGTTGGACTGCAGGCAGTTTGTTTTCTTTTTTTTTCCTTCTCAGAATTGCCATCATCAATAGCAAGTACTTCGCTTGCCTCCATCATGGGCTGCTCCTTATCTGATACCATGGTCATTTTTCCAGCAGAAGCCAACAATTTTGCTGGGACATCATCACACTTTTGACCAGATCCTGGTTCTTTAGACTGCTGCAGCTCCAAGTCTTCACACTCTGAAACCTGGGACATACTGAGACCACACCAACCATCTCCGGGCCCCCTACTGACAGAGTAGGGGATTCTCCCCAGTGTCCTGGCCAAATTTCCCCCATTCACTAAAACAAATACCATCAACAGCTTCATCTGGTTCAATTTCAGCTGGTTACAATCTGTATCCCTCTCCCCCGGTCACTCCTGAAAAAGGGACTTCTAGTGTCAGTGGGCCTACCGGGTCAATAAAATTCAATAAAGAAATAAATAAAGTACATTTTGGGACTGTGAGGGAAGCAACCTAGCAGCATGGTGTATTTTCTTTATTACAGGATGACCTGAGCTGTCTGAGATTTGGGGTCATCCAGATTAAAACCCAATGAATGGTCCTTATGTGAAGGGACTTAAGTAATATTGTGACCTCCACGGTCAGGAATAATGTGCTGCTCCCCCCCTCCCCCGTTTCAGTATGTGAACTGCTCCATGGAATGGCTGTACTTTTATTGAATCAAGTTTATTAAATTTGGGGTCCTGTTTTTTTAAACTGGAGAGAGTTGTCTCATTCTTTAAAGACTGTTGATGCTGATAACCAATGTTTTCTTCTTCCAGTCAAACACAGTTGGGATCAGCAGGTACTCCCTTTCTGTCATGGACTTGGGTAAACGCAAGCCATCTTGGAAGGTGTTATGCTGTTGTGGCCGCCCCTTCCCATGGACAGTTACTTTCATACCCCTAGACATCAGGGAGGGGGTGAGCTTACATATGGGGGCTTGTTCAGTATATGTTCTGAGGTGTCTGTGACCCCCTGAACCCCAACACTGGTGCTGGGTGAAGCTGTTGGATAAGTTGGAGAGTTTGCTTTGAACTGCTGCACAACTAACATGGCGCCGTGAACTGGAACAATTTGTGCCTTTTCCTGGACTGTGGGTCACCAGAGAGTCTACTGGATGGGATCCTATGCCTGGCCCATGTGAGCCCCATGCAAATGGGCCGGGGCAAGACTTATGGATTGGACTGATTGGTTTTAGTGGGGCGAAGCCCATATTTCCTGCTGCCTCATGCTTGTGTTTGTGCCAGAAGACCACAGCGGAAGCTAGTGATCCTTTGGGATTTGGCTGCTGTGACTGTAATTTGTATTTGCCTTTGGACTGTGTGAGCAGCTTTGCACCAAGATGGCACAAGAGCCCTCAGCATTGGGTGTCACTGTACCCCCTGAAATATTCCAGTGGATGTGGAAGATGGTGGGAAAGTCAACTGTGCCTGCAGTGTGTGCTCTGTGTCACTGTAAGGGCCCTGGAATGGCATTGCTCCCTGTGTGTACTGTATGTCAAGATCCTATTTCGACTGGTTTTGCACCCAGTTTATCCATCACCTCCCTGACTTCAGATGACACCAGCATGGGAGTTTGGGAGGACTTAGCTGTTCGTATGAATCCCACTGGCATCATTGAAGCTGTTTCAATGGCAGTCAAGGAGGAAATTACCCCACTGGAGAGCACAGCGTGGGGCCATGGTCATGGAAGGGGGCAAGCTGCCCAACTGATGTCAGCCACCCAATTGTAGACCACAGTGGATTTTGGCCCAGCTAGGCATTGAAGTGAAGCAGCTCGAACTGAGCAATTAGAAACTGTTCTAGCCCCATGGCCTGAGCCAAATGTGAACCTGCTGAAGTTGTGAGGCCTGGTCCAACCACCAGTGCACCCCCACCTCGGAGCCCACCAGCAGAGAGATCAGAGAACATCCAGTGTGGAAATCAGAATGCTGGTGCAGCCAAACCTTGAGTAGAGAGTGAATGGGAGGATAAATGGGACACAGAGAGATGCAGCATCCCCTTACTCCTCTGTGGTGGTGTTGCCCCCTAAGGAATGTACGGAGGAGGATGCCCCCCATTCTCGAGGCAAAGAGCACTGGGGACTTACTGAAGAACTCCAGAACCAAGAGCAGAAGTACAACAGTGGAATGTGTCTCCCTCAAAGGCAGGCCCTGAGGACAAACATTCTCAGCTTGCCTGAGTGGTGGCAAGTGGAAAGACATGTTAGGTGCCATGTGCTGCAGGAGTTTTCACAATATGATTATCCCTACCTGTCTGAATGTATCTGGGACATCATAGAAAAAGAAGAGCTCTAACTGGATGTTTCATGACATCCTAGGGAAACTGTACCACAAACACAGTCTGCATGCCAGCAGCCCCACGTCTTCCCTACAGCAGGCCCAGCGGATTGCAAAATGCATCTATGCCTGGAATGCTTTTGAAGGACTTACTTTGTTCATGAACTACACCATATTGCAGGACATTGATGGTGGCCATACTAAGTACTGTCAAGGGGCCACCAATTCATACAGATTTCCTTGCACAAAGTCCCACCCTGATTATTATTTCAGCAGGGGAGAACGGTGTTAATAAACCCCCGGAAAGTGGTGATGCTTAATGCCCCATGAACTTCACTTACTGGGTGAGAGCAACTCTTTTTGTGACCTGTTACAGTTTGAACTTTAAATCTGAGACTTTAGGGGGGATTGCCTTTACACGATTTCTTAATCATTACAGCTCCAATTATTGGGTTTAAAACAATGTTTACATTGATCATGTTTAAGCAAATGAGACCTGAATGTTATTATTGTGAATACATCATTGTTGCTGTATGATCAAGTCATTGTTGCTGTAAGATCAAGTGTTTGGGCTTTGGTGCTCTGTGTCCCTGTTTTACATTGGGACAGTAACTGTTTGGGTATGGCACAATTTCAGAGGGGAGTACATAAGAAGGGGTCCCTGGCAGCCAGGAGGAGGCAGCATTTTCAGTTGTGGGAGGTTGGTTTGGGTTAGTGTTTGGCCTGCGATGCCACCCTAAGCCATAGGCAATTCATCTGAAAGGTCTGGTGGGTGGGTGGCCAGGGAGATAGGCCCAGGCATATGGGAAAGCTGAGCTAGTTATTATTAGTGCCCTTTGGTCTGTGTTGTATTCACCTTCATGGTAAGCAGCCTAGAGTTCTCCTAGGGCTTAGTGGTGGAGGGGAAAGTGCATACCCCAGTTGCTTTGGCCCCGGGCAGGGTGGCTGGTTGTGCTTCTAAGCTCGATGAGGGTGGTGAGTATTTAGCCAGGGGAAAGTTGTAGCCCTCTTGCGGGGTTAGGGGTGTCATTCTGTGCATGTGGATGTGCACCATAAGGATATTAGGTGGGGATATTTTGTCTCCATAGGTAAGGGGTTAATAGTTTGCCACACTGGGGAACTGCTGGAATGGGAGTGCCCTAGGGAGCGGTGCTGGATATAAAGGAGAGAGCATGGGAAAAGAGGGGAAAGTGAAGTGGATGCAGATCAAGCAGGTCAGTTGCCCACTCGAGTGTTGGGACAGTTTTCTCTTGGGGACGAGTTAATAGTATAGCATCTGTGGAACATGGCGGCAGGCACTCATACTGGACCCCCTGTTGTGGGGACAGTGTTAGAGAGCATTCCCGCTGGAGGAAGGTGGCCAGGAGAGATGATGTCAGTGAGAGAGCAAAGTGGCAGCTGAGATGGAGATGGGTAACCAAGAGGTTCCATAGGGCCACTGCCCAAGAAATGTAGCAAGCTTGTGACAGAGTGTGTAGCAGCCTGTGTGAGAGGCAGAATGCCCTGACCTGAATGATAGACTTCTGGGAGGAGGGAGCAGTAGTCCTGAGGTGAGAGGCTAGCATAAGCACCCCAGTGATCGGTTTGGACCTGTGGGATAGTGAAGCAATGGCCCCAAGGTGAGAGGCCAAGCTGAGTTGTGATGATGGGAGTAAGTACGATTTGGGACTTTAAGGGAAGCAACCTTGCAGCACGGTATATTTTCTTTATTACGAGATGAACTGAGCTGTCTGAGATCTGGGGTCATCCAGATCGCACATCATGAATGGACTTTATGTGAAAGTACTCAAGTAATTATGTGACCTCCATGGTCTGGAATAATGTGCTCTCCCCCTTGTTTCAATATATGAACTGTTCCATGGCGTGGCTGTACTTTTATTGAATCAAGTTGGTTAAATCTGGGATCCTGTTGTTTTTTTTTTATATATAGTTTTTTTTCATTTTTCATTTTTTTCCCCCCTCCCTCTCGGGTCACGGCATACATGCTTACGCACGCCAAGACATGCCACAATATCTGGTGACACCCTTCCACCCAGCCCCATACTTCACGCCGCTGCTCCTGCCGCCAGCACACACTTCATCAGACCTCCACCCAATGGGCAGGACTACGAAGAGCAGACTTCCACCCCTGGAGGGAAATCCCACTCCAACCCCCCTCCCAGCTGGCACCCCGCTAACCCGAGGTCATTCCCGAACCCGGGTCGCCAGCGTGGCATGTGGTGTGGCATCCAGCTCCTCAGCTGTCAGTGCCACCGGGTTGGCACTGTTGTTTGCTTTTTTTTATAAGGCGGAAAGAGTTGTCTTGTTCGTTAAAGACTGTTGATGCTGCTAAGCAATGTTTTCTCCTTCCAGCTCAGCACCATTTGGGTCAGCAGACCACCCCCCCTTTCTATCATGGACTTAGGTAAAAGTACCCTGTTTTAGAAGGTGTTCTGCTGTTGTGGCTGCCCCCTCCCCACGGACAGTTACCATCATACCCCTAGACACTGGGAAGGGGGTAGGCTTACAATTATAGATATAAAGTAAAAAAAAAAAATGATCTCCCCTCCTAGTATGGTGCTTTTAAATTAATAACTCCATCCCACATGCCTTTCTTGTTCCCACCCCAAGTGTGGGATCTGCTACTGTCCTGCAGTCATGTTCAGTAAGGGTTCTTCAAGAGTGGGTTTCTTGGGGGGATTGTCCTGTAAACAAAACACACACTAAACTGCCAGAAAATGTGAGCCACTCCAGCTCGCATGGTACCCAAATATTAGCACTGCCACACAAATCCGTTGCTCAGTGTTTAACTTCAACCACCCTGACCTCCCTTCTAGCATGCCAACTGACTCAGAGTGCCCCTGCCTCTACTACTGCCCATGTGTGCTTCTGCACCATGCCCACGGCTGCCAGCACATCACCCACTGCCCTCCATCTGCCTTTTTCCAGAATGCCTCTATCTCTGCAGCCACACCACCAAAAATAAAGGCTGGACCCACACAAAAACTGCCTGAGTTCTGGGTGTGCCAGGCCCACCACTTCTGCAGCCCTCCATACTTAAAATGATCAGGGCTTTCATTACAGAATGTGTCCACTTTTCTGTGGAAACACTCCTTAGCTTAAATGGAAGCAAAAGTACTTTTTCCCTGCTGGCTGACTGCAGTTTTAAATGCAGAAGGGAGTCGAGCGATCAAGCCGCGGAATCACCACAGTATTCACAATAGTTCTGCCACAGCAACCATCAAGTCCTGCTGCAGAATGAAGGTTTACCTTGTTGCAGTGTACACAGGGCTCTGATGTCATCTGAGGCCCCACAAGCATCACCACCTAACAAAACATGTACCATATTTTAATCCCCCACCCTACCTCTGCCCCCTTTTCTCTATCACTCCTTCCCATTTATTTTTGACAAATGCCTCCAGCTGCATCTTCATCCTCCTTCTCCCTCTCATCCCTGTTTCTCTGCCACCCCCGGGTGTCTGACCCTACCCATTCCTTGTGGGCATATGTGTCCTAGCTGTGTTCACCATCTTACTATAGCTGCCTCTGTTAACTACCTACACTTTTCCTCATCCTCTACTCCTTACTCTTCCTATAATTGACCCCTTTCAATAGCACTGTTGTACATGAATTGTTTACTGTTATTTCACTGTTGCTTCCTTGTTGTTTGTTATTTCTGACGTGGAACCTTTGTAAAAGAGCCTTGGCTCAAAGGTACTTGTAATCCTAGAATAAATAAATAAAGATAAAAAAAATAAATCCTTCAGGCTCGGGGCATCAGATTGTATTGGACCCCACAGGGATTTATAGAAAGAAGGTGAGCAGACAGTCCATCAAAGACTGGAATTCCACCATCTTAAAATTCAACATATAACCATGGTAAATACCGCAGTCTGACAATTTCCCCCCACCATCCTCCGAACAGAATATAGAGCATAATGCATGGGCAACCATCTAAAGCTGTGTTTCCATCAAAGGATTCTGATGATGTGACAGAGGCCTCAAGAGTGAAGGTTGAGGAGTCCCTGATGTCATCACAACCCAGAGATGGAAATGCAGCCAAGCTGTACGTGGTTACCATGTGTTTTTTTGTATAGTATATGGATGAAATGTAAGATCTAAAAAAATGCTTCTTGTTATTTTCCAGATAAATCATACCTTTAAGTTTTTTATTACTCAGAAAAAAAATAGGAACCCACCCCTAACCCAACTGAGGGGTGGGTTTCTGTTTATAAAATGATGAAGCAACAAAAGATTTTGTGTTGGGATACGTCTGGGTTCTATTAGTGTGTGTGGAAAAGGAAAGGAAATGGGCAAGTGGCATGAGTTTCCATTCTAATGAAAGAAGCTGTTGTACCACAGAAAGGTACAAACTGCATTTTATGACCTTTGAACTGTGATATAACAGCTTTTTAGTTAGGATGTAAATCATTGCACAACAAGGAGTAACCATCTACTGTACTATATATACACAGAGCACCAGCTTTACTATTCTTTTTTTTAATTTAGTGTACTTTTTGTTCCCTCTACCGCCAGCCACCCGGAACCTCATCCAGGTCACGGACCTCAGGCTTCCACCTCCAAATCGGCCACAACCCTCTGATACCCCCGGCTTACCCCCCAGTGCAGGGCTACGGCACTGGCTCCCATCAGTGCTGCAAATGACGGGATGGGTCAGAGGGTCAGCCTGGAGGTTAATTGAAGCCAAGGCGGGCTTCATCTAGGGTGTCTGGCAGCTGAGTGATTTTTCTTGGTTTTCCTGGGGTGGGGATGTGCAATGATGTCCGGTGTCTGCCCCACCCCTGAGCTGCCTCTAACGCCATCGCCAGGTATCCTCGCCTCCCGCCATGGGTCCGCCAAGCACCGGTCATACTCCCTCCCTCCCCTGGAGGAGAGCAGTCCTCAGGATGCTCCATCCTTCTCCGCCCCCCACCAGCCAGCCCTCCGATGACCCAGGTCTATTCCAGAACCTGGGTCACCATTATCATAAGCAGAAATCCAACCACAGCGCCAACAGGGCCGGCAGTCAGCTTTACCATTCTGAAAATTATTAGTGATTTAGTATACAGGACTAGCAATCAGCAATAACTGCTGCAAGCACAGTTCATTCAGAGTGGCCATAAACCACTCCAGTGCAAACTTCCGATCTCACTTTTTAACCAGCTTCCAGGCATCAGTAGGGTTGGCAAACAGGGGCTGGATTTTCACAGAGGCCTTTAGATCGATACAAGTTGCGGCAAACAGCAGCTTGCATCAAATGTTGGTGCACCAGGGACCTTGCACCTGATTTTAGTACAGGAGGGGTCCCGGTGACAAAGTCCATGGATTTGCCACAACCGCTCCTGTGCACCAAACAAGTGGCGCATGGAAGGGGTTTGACAGAGACTGCCATCACCCACTGGCCTAGGAAAATCTGGCCCTTGTGTGTAGAAGTGCCACCATACCAACAGAATGTGCCTAACAGTATACGGCCATCAATGACAGACAAGTCAAGGCAGTGAGAATGCCAGCCATGTCAATAGCAGGGACTGCACACATATTTCTCCCCTGACTGCCACTGCATACTCTGTTGTATGACAGAACTGTTTTTTCAACTTTACTTATTTGCTTAATATAGCACTGTAATATTTGTTGGGTGTAAAAACTGGTGCCATCATTTGCCTGCCCACTATCACAACTGCGGCCTGACTGCCTGACAGTACATGTGTTTCTTCCAAATGCACGTTATTCTTCCTAATGGTATTGGAAGTACTATTTTTATTAAGTTATTTATTTAATTACATCTTTTACAACCTCCAGTGCCGTCATGGAAAGACTGTCATCAGACTGAACAAACACAACCCACAAGTCAGACATTCAGTAACGAGGCCAGCTGGGCTACAGTGCTGCATTTTGCCATCTTCCTAATTTTGAATAACCAACTTTAGATCTCTGCTTCATTATATTCATTTCAATTTATATTTATTTCATAACCAATAAAGTACTTTCAAGAGGCAGCATTACAGGGAACTGAAAGCACAGGACAGGTGAGCAGTGATGCAGTGGCAGTGTTAATCATGGAAAACAGCTGACTGGTGTTTGGAGTAATGCACGCCATTCTCAATAGCCATGATTTTGTTATACTAGCATTTGGTATAGTGAGAGAGAACTGTAGTTCTCATGTTGACTGTAGCTCTCTAGGAGTGTCTCCTTCAATTCTGCATCTCAGTAGACTTTAGTATTAGGGATTTCCTCAAGGAAACAATATAATTACCATCAGGATGAAAAGAAAAACCCACAGTCAGGGCCCCAGGAATTCTGCAGTTCTGTTGATGCAAATATGGTCACAGAGCAGTATGAATTACAGTAATTTTTCTTTAAAGCATACTGTCTTTTAGCATAGTGGCAGGCCTCTTCCACTGTGGCACTATACACTGGCAGCATGTACCACATACATTACCCTGGACTACCGGAGCTGCCACAGGACAGGTGCTATTGTGGGGAGCAGGGTGGCAGGTGTTGTGTGGTGAAAGTGCAAAAAGGGTCCGGAGCTGTCTCATGTTCCACGTTATCAGTCAGTGTCACTGCACTGACTCATTCCTTTCATGTGCCATATATTCTACTACTGCTCTGGAATCCCCTACAACATGTGTGACACACATTGGGACTGTATGTTACTGTACAGCAGCACCCAGGTCTCTCAGGCTGTCCCTCAACTACAGCCAGTGTAGGTTCACGGGCTGTTAGACCAGCTCTGGCTGGTGTAACTCAAGCAGATCATGCACCCATTGGGAGGATTACAAAATCCTTTTTAAGGGGATGCTGCAACGCTGCCCTGGCAGAAGCCCCATTCTGCCATGGCGCACCAGTGCATCTGTCGCGAAGATGGTGCAGACCTGGCTGACACAAGCGGTCCCCCCATTGGTGCAGGCTGCAATGTAAAATCAGGAATGATGCATGGTGCAGCACAGTGAGCCCCTTGTATCATTTCTCTTTGATGCAAGCACCTGCATCACTCCTGATGCTCTGAAAATCAGGCCCCAAGTATTCTTATAGTGTAATTTGAGTCTGTTGAGTATTTGGGTAATAAAAGATAATGATTCACATCAAATTCCTGGAGATGGTTTCTGGTTCCATCAAACCGTTTCTTGCACTGGTATTATGGCTGGAAACAAATGGACCATCGCTGCAAAAAAAAACACCTTTCCCAGCTGTTATGCTGCACTTATTTTATTCATCCTTGTCTTCTGTGGACCCTGTCAGAGTGAGCACAGTGCAACTTGTCTCAGCTTCTGCCATAGCTCTCCTTGGAGTTATCCATTATGCCTGTAGAATGTGGGTCGATTGTTGCAACAAAAGCACCTGTTGGATCCTGGTGTAACCACTAGGTGGCGCTATCCCAAGGGCTACTACCCCTGCCTGCTTAACTACTAATAGGTTGAGGGGCCTAGGTCCAGTGGCGGGTGCCTCCACCCAGAGGTCAGGGTTTGCAGTAGTGAAACTAACTTGGTCTCAGCCCTCTGGGACACTGTAACCGCCCTTTCTTCCCACTAGTGGCCCACACAATGCATTAGGAATATCTTCACAACGTACACTTACCCCCAGGACTGGCTCTGTCGACTGGACCCCGGGGAGTCGACGGGACCCCCTGCAAAACAAGATGATACAGTGCAAAAACCACAGTACAATACTTTAACATAAACGAATACCTCAGCCAGTGTAACTTTGCTGAAACCAACAGATCTGATTTATTTAAGGAGCTGTAACAAGGAAGGGGGAAATCAGGTTAATTAGGTTAAACACATTAATAATCACAGTACTGTGCGCATATTCAGAGTCCCAAAATGTCAATTTCACTGGGTACCCAGGATGGGTGGGGGGCTAGCCAGGATCGGTTGCAGCTGGTTGGGGCCCTGTGATGGAAAAAACACTGGCATAATACCCAAATTGTAATCCGGAGCCGGTTGGCTCAGTTCATGAAAAAATGAAATAAAAAAAAAACAACAATTAGATGACACACTTGCAATTCGATAAACAGATGGCAGGGAGCTACCCTGCTTTGTACTCACAAACTCAATGCTGGGAACTGGATGGAAGGCAGATTGTCCTGGATTGCCAGGAGGAGCAGACCATGTGGACAAGGTCCTTGTGACTGGACCCCACTGCAGTTTAGAGCAAATGGATGTAGTCTGGATAAAGCTGGGGTTTACTTCCAGCTTCATGCACTCTGTTCACTGTACAGGGGATTTGAAACGCGATTCCCCACTAGCACTACACACATTTATATGGTAAAAAGAAAGTACTAGACCAGGCAGGATGCTTCTCTATCCCGATCGCAATTACTGCACAATACCAGGGAGAACACACAGCAGATTCAGTTCCTGACAGACCGAGCGCGATTCAGCAATTTCTCCAGTCTTCTACAGGGTGAGCCTGGTTTCTACTCTTCAGATCTCCTTGATTCTCTTCACAGGTCGGTTTCAGTCCGAACAGGCACTTGCACAAACTGCAGACCGAAACTTAGGGCCTTACACGGATCCCCGCGCTAAAACTACACACCAAAGAAGCACACAGCTCCCTGTCTCTTCACAGCCCAAACTGATCTGATCTTTCCAGTAGACAGAGCTGGGCATTTCCTTTGAGTTCCTCCCAGTTCAGTTGGCTGGTTTGGCTGTCACTCACAGTAAACTCCCCCTGTTGGTGGAAAAAAAGGGGCCAAAGTCAAAACTACATTTCCCAGAGTCACTGCCTTTACAATCCCCTTACAGCAGGCTCCAGAGGAGAGAACAAGTTCTGATTCGCCCAGAGCAGGCTCCATTTTAAAGGATCCCCACCATGATTGGTCCAGTTCAGCAGTTCAGAACCAACATGAGGGAGCTCGCTCTGCACTGTCCTTGCTACAAGAAAGCAGGTTAAATCAAACTGCATTTTCATTATTACTCTAACAGATTACAAGCAAACAATTACATCTTTGAAGAGTGCTCCCCCTGCCCACTTAGCGATGGCAGAAACGGAGCGATTTGTCAGCAGCTCGAGCGGGACTCAAGCAGGAAAACACACAGTCCCCCCATACAAACTAATTATGTCTGCAAGCAGACAGCTCTTAAAGAGACAGTACCAGAGGCTCTAAAAGCATTCACAGATAAACGGCTTAAACGCCAAACACCATTCAGGCTTGGAGCATTCAAGCAAGTTCCTGGAAGACTTTTTTGGGAACCCCCATTTGCAGGGGGGTTACACCGGGACACCCTAGCCAGGGGTGGCAGCTAAGAGGGGCAACCAGCTATTGCCAGCAAGCTATTATGGTGTCATGGGTACTCTTCCATACTCAGCAGGAATGGGTACACATTGTGCCCACCAAGTGGCTGATTGCAGGACTCGGACCAGGGTCACAGAAGACCCCCTAGATATGTTCCCACCTGAAAGAATGGGTGCTAGTCACTCTTGGAGCCCCAAGTATGGCATGAGATCCTGGACACCTTGCTATGGTGAGGATGTTGGTGTAACATCGAACAGGAATCTGGAGGCTGTCTGAAAGGGACTTCTTGCACGTGGAACATGTCCCATGCCAGTGTGGCTTGTAGGTGGGAATCTGGAGATTTATTTATTTATTTATTTACGCGTTTTACCAGGAAAGCATACTGAGCAACATGCTCGATTCCAGATGCGACCTGGGGGCCGAGACCCACATACATAAATTGAAATTGCTTAGACAGTACAAAATGAGCAAATGCTTGTACATACATTTTAGGAGAAAAATACAGACAAGGGTAGGTTACATACAATCAGTATAAACAGTATAAAGACACGGGGTAGAGTACTGTACAATACGTATTAGTTTAATAGCAGAGTGACATTTGGGTAACATTATTAGTAGAAACCGGAGCAGCTGGAGGTGAAGTGTGCCCTGAGTAATTGGCTACGTAGGTAGGTGTTTGGTGCATGCCTCATGGGGGCAGGTAGGCGTTCCAGGACTGAGATATGTGGTAGTTAAAAACGGCCTGGCCTTTGGATGTGCGCATAAACGGGACATGGAACAGTTTAGGGTCTGACCTTCTAAGGGAGTATGTAGGTGAGAGTTGTTGGGAGAGGATAGAGGTCAGGTAGGGGGGAAGGGAGTGGGACCAATATTTGGCAGCGAATCTGGAGCAGTTGGATTGTCTACGGTCATGAAGGGATGGTAGGGTTAATGAGCTGTAGAGGTCGCAGTGGTGTGTAGATTGGGGGCAGCCAAAGATGAAGCGGCAGAAGGAGTGGAATAGGGAGTCTAGGCTGGCCAGGGGCAGACCCAGGGGCGATGGAGTAAACTATATCACCGTAGTCAATTGCGGGAAGGATCATTTTTTGCACAATGGCATGTCTTGTCTGTGTGGGGAGGCAGCTTTTGTTACGGTGTAATGCGTTAAGTTTAGGAAGCAGCCGCTTGTGTAGAGAGGTGATGTGGGCTGAGAAATCTAGATGTTGATCTAGCCAGACTCCCAGGTATCTGAAGCTCGTACAGTTTTCCAGGGGAGTTCCATCCAGGGTTTTGAAAGGGGTGCTGGGGGCTTGACGGGATCGTCTTTGTGGAGTACTGAAAGTTAAGGATATAGTTTTTTTTGAGGGTTTAGAAATAGCTGGTTAGACCTAAACCAGTTCTGGATGGCATTAAAGTCCTCCCGGAGTCGGGTAGCTACACTGATTGTTGTGGGACCAGAGGTGTATAGGACAGTGTCATCTGTGTACATCTGAATGGAGGAGTAGGAGCATGCTGCTGGTAGGTCATTTAAAAAGACGGAGAAGAGTAATGGACCCAGGACTGAGCCTTGGGGAACCCCTGCAGGGACAGGCAGTGGGTGGCAGGTGTGAGAGGATATTTTGACTACTTGTCTCCTGCCAACTAGGTAGTCATGGAACCAGTTTGTGGCCTGAGTGGAGAGCCCTGCGCAGGTGAGTTTGGAAAGGAGTAGGGAGTGGGAGACGGTGTCAAAGGTTTTGGCTAGGTCAATGAAAATGGCAGATGTGATATGTCCTTTGCCCATACTCGTGAGGATGTCATCTGTGATGCGAAGCAGGGAGGTGGTGGTTGAGTGGGATTTACGGAAGCCCGATTGGAAAGGAGTGAAAATGGAGGAGGCGTCTAGGTATGGAGAGAGTTGGGACAGAACCAGTCTTTCCTGTAGTTTAGCCAGGATAGGAAGAAGGGAGATGGGTCGGTAATTTCCAGAAGAGGAGGGGTCACCTTCCTTTGGTAGAGGAATAACGGTGGCCAGCTTCCAGGCTGTTGCTATCTTTCCCAGGGTAAAGGATAGATTGAAAAGGTCAGCTAGGGGGGCGGCTATGGCTGGGGCGGAGAGGTAAAGCATCTTTGCGTCCATGGACGTGGGGCATTTCCCTTTGTTTTGGTTTAACGCCTGAAGGGAACAAAAAACATCTGCTTGGGATACAGTGTGGAAGGAGAACAATTTGGTGGTGGAGGCAGTTTGAGGGGTGCAGGTGCGGTGGGGAGGAACCGTGGGGTGAGTGTGGGGGAGGGAGGAAAAGAGCTTTTCAGCGCAGTTGATGAAGTGAGTATTAAAAGCTTCAGCTACTAGGGTTGGGTCGGAGACGAGGGAAGCCTGTATTTGTAGTGTCGGGTGCAGGTTGGGTGGGGAGAGCAGGGATTTGAGAGATTTTCTGAAGTCAGTTGATGATTTATGTTTTGCTGAAAGCCGATAGGAAGTGTTTTTTTTCGCTTAATAACGCTGTTAGTACATGCGTTACGAAGGGATCTGTAAGTATCGAGGGATGCCTGAGTGCCCAGCTTTTTGTAGGCTTTCCAGGCACGGTCTCTGGCATGGCATTTTCTGATTATATCGGCTGAGATCCAGGGGAGATGTGCTCCTCGGACTCTTTTCTTGCGTAATGGTACGTGTTTGTCCCAAATTTTGTGGAAATTTGTTTTGAAGGCCTCGAGAGCTGTGTCTATGGAGGGTGCAACTGAGATGAAAGACCAGTTTATCAGTCTTAGGTCTGACAGGAGGGAGACTAGGTTAAGGGAGTTGTATGACCTGGTGATTAGTGTCTTTGGGGGTGGGGCAGGGGGGCTGTGTATCTTCCTGATCATAAAAATCATATGATGATTACCTATGGAGTCAGGTAGGAGATCTGCGCTTAGTATCCTATGAGGGTGTGAGGTGAGAGCCCAGTCCAGCAAGGTGTAGTTTTGGGTTTTGTGATTTAGCCTGGTGGGAGCAGAAATGAGCTGAGTGAGATTTTGAGCCTTTATTTTGGTCTTTAGGTGGACTTTATCTGGGCCGAGCCAGTTTATATTGAAATCGCCAGTGACGTGGAGCTCACCTCCAACAGCTAGGGACTGTAGGTTGCCCAGATGGGAAAGAATGTCCTCGGGGGGAGTGCGGGGGGCAGTATGAGCCGGCCACATAGATGGGGTTAGAGCTGGGGAGAGAGATGTTGATGAGTAGTAAGTCAATGTTTCCTGGGGATATGGGGATGTTCACTACACTGAACTGGCGACTGTTTGTGATGTACATTGCTGTGCCACCGCCTCTCTTTTTACCTTGGTGGTCACGCCTGATTATTGTATACCCTGGTAGGGATACTTGTGAATCAGTGTGATGCTGTTTTAGCCAGGTTGCCCATAGTGTGGTACTTTAGAGGGGCCACCAAGGATGTGGAATCCCAGAGGGGTATCCCATTCAAGGGATATCACCTGATGACATTTGGCCTTGTGGCTGGTTCCTCCGAAGAACATCATGGGTATCTTGGTGGTTGAATGATCCAGTAGACCTACACAAGTGCAGAGAACGTGGAGCACCTTGAGCGAGGAGGTTAAGTAGGTAAGCATTTGAGGCAGCAGGGGCAAGGTAGGAGACTCCTTCTCTGAGACATGTAAGGGGGGAAAGAGAATCCCCAAATGGGGAATTATGGGTGTGGTCTGCACTGCCAGGACACAAATCCCTGGGAGATAGGTCACTGGGTGCACCTGGCAGTGTGCAGAGGTAATGGTGTAGGCAGTGCCCAGCAAGCCACAGTAACCGCCAGTGTAAAGGAACTTCATGGGTCTGGCAAGGAATGTGCCAGCTCTAATCAGCATCTGAGGGCGAGAGTTCACACTGATACTTTAGAGCACCAGGTCAGTGTGCCACGTGAATTGAAATGCACTGGGATCTAAAATATGGAACGGTGCCCTGCCCAGCAAACAAAACGGGAAGACAGCTAAAGGGTCAGAATTTCAGCAACATGGGGGATAGGGACTCCCCGGGCACCAGTGCCAAGATGTACAGATAGGCCATCCATATAAGTCTGGCTGTATGACTGGAAAGGGTAGCATGTCAGAGACCCTGTTCAGGGCAGTAAAACTGCTGGGTGTTCAGGGTTGTAAAACTGCTTGGAGCACAACAGGGTTACAAATTTGTGCTGCAGCAGAAGGCCATATGTGGCTGGCATGCTTGTGGTCCAAATCAGTTGGGACTGCAGGAAATGTGTTGGGTATCTGGGGGTAGAGACGATAACCCATGAAAATCTGTATACAAAGATGAACTGTTGTGAACTGATGAACTGAGGTCCTTGGACCCGTATCTGCTTGTGCAAATAAACTTCAGCCTGCGACCACCAGTAACAGTCAGATTTTTGAAGTCCAGCCCATTTTTTCAGACCTCTAAAGTGCCCACTGCCAACATCCACCTACTACAGCAGGCAGTCATGCAACCCATACTGTTAAATAAAAAAGGGTTCTCAGGAAGTAGTAACACCTTATATCCCTAGACATGGGAGTTCCCTGATCTATGCCTGCCTGCATCTGGGGCAGTGATGCAAGTCGGTTTCGTAACACCTGAAAGGGGGTTGCACTACCATGGAGCACACCATGTTCCTTGATCAGACTATAGTTACCAGTGCTTTTTTAGCTGTGCTAGTTGCTGAGTTTGCTTCATTTTGTACCAATTTCAGTTTACTTTTGTAACCTCCCCCCACCCCCGTTAACCAGGGCAGGGGTTCCTTTGGTGCTGCTCCACCCCAATCCTGGTATTTCTGGACTCTTCCAGCCCCCAGGACCTAACTCCTGCAGACAGGGGTCCAAGAAGAGGTGGTTGGATCCAACTAGAGCTGCTGTTTTTAAGTTCCGCCTACTTGGCTGCACCACACAAAGCATGTGGTTCCCACCACTCATCAAAGATGGGTGGCCAACACTGATGGAGGACTGCAGGAAATGCTGCCCTGTTACCACAGGAGGACTCTCCTCACCCTGCCACAAGAATCTGGTGGAGGGGTAGCTAAATGAGGGCAGGAGAACTCTAAAACCATGACAATAGGGCCAGTGCCCCATAATGGCAGAGGCAGCACCATCATGGTGACCCTCAACCCCAGGGACAGCACTTAGGAGACTGGGAGCTCATAGAAGGCTCCTGGTGAAGTCTGGAGATGGAAAGGCTGTCATTCTGGTGTCCTTTCCTGGACCCATAGCATGTTGAGGCATTGGAGTAACAGCGGGATGAACCAATTGGAGCTGGCTTGAAAGAGTGCCGATAAAAGGGAGACTGTGCTGGAGGCTGGCAGATCAGAGAAGGATCTCAAGGAGAAAGGACCTACTGCAAGTGTGCAGTAACCAAGATGTTCCATGCTGGGCCTTGGGCCTAGGAAAAATCAGAAGGCTGCTGAGCTCCAGAGAAGGAAGACAACAGCAACTGCATGCAAATCAGTATGAGTGCGATGCTGAAGAGCCAGCTCGGAGCTACAAACTGAGATCCAGAGCTGCTGATCTGGTCTCATAGCAGGCAGTACAGCCAGATCTCAGGCTGCCAGCAGCTTAAGGGTTTGGAAGCTGCAACACATGTGGGTCGGACCAGGGCCTCAGCAGTCAAAAGCAAGAAAAAGAGGACAGAAGAGCTAGAGACCCATCTTGCCAGAAACTGAGCAGCCAGCCTGGGTGAGAGGTGGAGCAAGTCCAAAAAGGGAGTCGGTTCAAGCTGATGTACCACGTGAGGTCAAAGCACAAACAGCCTACAGAGACAGAACAAACCATCTGGTTAGGAAACTGTGAGTAACTTTCGGGCTTGTCCTGCACCAGGAAACTACTGTTGTTTGAAGAAAATGTAAAAGTAAACCGCACTCAGGAGACGAGAATAGCAGTATTGCTAAACACTTCAATATGTAAGTCAGCAAGACCATAAAATTGTCATTTTCGGGTGGAGGGGTGCACAACTGTTTTATGTGCGTGCTGACTTGCATATTAAAGTGGTTAGCAACCCTGCTATTCTCATCTCCTGAGTGCGGTTTACTTTTACATTTTCTGGAAGTCAAGTTGTTGTTACGATGTGTCGATTGCTACTGAGCTGCCTTTTTATTTTCATACTATTGTTTGAACTTTGCTTGCTAGTCAGCTATTGAGTGAGATTACAGATACCTCCCATCTAGAGGTTTAAAAGCCATTTAAATGTAATGGCCCTTTGACTCACCTTTTGCTGTTCTGGGGCCCTTGAGGTCCTCACAGTATTCACCTCCGAGGGGCAAGCCTGGGTTAGGTTAAGTGGATGTAGAATGGCGTGGTGCCTCCACCTGAGGAAGTGGCAGGGAATACCTGTGGACAAATTGCAGGTTACTACCCCCCAGGAAAATATATCAGCAGCCACCCCAAACAGTTCCACATACACACTCTGACAATACCCCCTTCCTTGCAGAAACACTCTGTGGCAGCAATTAACAGGAACAACAACAGTATTTTATTGGAAGGGAAGGGGGAAAACGGAAATAAAGCAACAACAACAACTGGCCAACAATTCTGCCCCAAACAATCCCCACCTCCCACTAGCAGGTGCACCCATCTTTCCCTTGGCAGCTGCCCAGACAGTCTACACAGTCTCTTTGCTGGGTACCTCACTACAGCACAGAAGTCGACGTGGGGGTCTTTTGTCGGGGCCCAAACCAAGTATTCATAACTTTTAACTTTAACTTTCAGGCCTGGCAGCAGCTTTAATCATGGCACAGTCCTGCCCAGGACTTAACCCTCTTATTTCCCTGACTAGCTAGCTAAATAAAGACTTCCCAAAGCCACATCCCGGGTTACTTACAGTTCAGAAGTTCAAAAGGGGGGATGGAGAAACTTGGTTCACAGTATCAGGAGTTGTTGGTGCCACACACTAGCAGCTATCTGAAGTAATGATGAATACTGGTCTTCACCTGCCAGGCCTTTCCAGTCTTTGCCCCCAGAGCCTTTGTATGAAGTGTTCACCTGGCAGGCCTCTTGACGTCTTCCTCTCCGGTGGTCTCCTCTTCGGTCTGGGTACAGAGCAGGCTGGTGATTACCTGGACTGATGCTTAGCACACACTTTTTCTCCACTGCAGATACTGTAAGACTAAGCTGCGACCTTTACAGTTTCTGATTTTCACTGCCAAACTCCGCTGCTCTTTCTGCACTGCAGGGCAGTCCGTTTTCTCTCTCTGGCAGCAGATCTCAACAATCTCTCATACTAGCTGTGGAGTCTTTCTTGCACACAGCTACAAGTTCAAATCTCAGCAGCAGCTTTCCATTCTCAGCAACAAATTCACACAGCTGCAGGTTCAAATCTCAACAGCTACTTCCAAATTCTCAGCAGCAAACTCACTCAGACACAGGTTCAAATCTCACCTTGGGAACTTCTCACACAGTCCAGTTCCTTTCCCAGGGGCAATGCTGTTTTCCAGGCACTATGCAGCTTGTCCAATACTGGGTCAGGCAAGGCCTTTTGGCAGACAGCCAAGCCTTCAGGGCTAGCAAGCTCACAGCAGTCTCTCTATTCTCTGGCTGCTCCCTCCAGAATCCCCTTTGGTGGGCAAAACAGTCCCTTTTATCAGTTTTCCAGCAGCCCCTTCTGATTGGCTGCAGCAGTGTCCAGCTGAACAAATTAGTATTTATTTGGCACACTTGACGCCCTGTTGGTCCTACATTTGGGTGCCACAAATTGTCCCTACTTTTACTCCCAAACGTCCCCTGCAGAGGCCTGGCTCCCTTATTGGCTGCAGTCTCCCAGGATCCCAACCTGCCCTCTGACCTTATTCCCAGCAGCCCCCTTGCTTTTATAGTCCCATGGGGGCTGCTATGTTTGTTTACATTTTTTCCCCCAAACCACCTGCCCCACTTGATAAATCTGTTACAGCCACAGTAACTATGTTTGGACATTAATTTCCCCTATGCCATTAGTAGCCCCTCTGCCCTTTACTCCAGATGCAGAGTTTCAAAGTTTAAATCAACCTCCCGCCTGTCGCTGCTGCCAAAACACCATTCCCCCTAGGCAGCAGACAGACTCATTAATATTTAAAGACCCTCATTAACATTTAAAAGGGAAGTCCTCAAGTGCTCATTATTGGAGCTCTTAAATTAAATGATTTCAGCACTCCTCCAGTGCCTCCCCGTGTCTCTGGACCCTGATTATTGGCGCCTTTTTTGTTTGCGCCACAGTAGTGGTGAGAAAACTGAAATGCGCTATGGCACATGCACGGGCCACAGCTTGTACATTCGTGCAGAAGCAGCGCAACAGTTCTACGTCTTTACTCCACCTGCCCCATTTACAATGGAAAACAAATTGGGGTCAGACAGAGAGTTTGGGGCTGACAAGAACCCCATCTGAGAAACGGTGAGGATGAGAGGCAAACGGGAGCCAACAAAATAAGGTAAACCCAGAATGGGGGGCTTACATAAGCAATTGCATGGGCTTTTCGGTTTGGGGAAATTAAACATGTTTAAATGTAAGTTCATCGACGCTGACCAACCCATGGCAACATCTTCAGGCCTGCAATATTTCAACACTAGTAGGGGAGCTCACACTGAGTTTAATGGGAAATCCTGGACTAGGTGGGAGAGGGTAGTGGCTTCTAGTACCTAAGGCCAAATCCATATTTGGAATGTGTTGCAGTGTGAGAGCAGGAAAAGTGTGGCTGTACCTAGTTGGGCCTTGTTAGTGGCTGCCAAGGTGCCAGCCATTGTGCCTCACCATTGTAGGGCTGTTTGCCGTCGAGTGTGAGTGGTAGTTGAGACGCTGCCTAGAAGAGCATTTAATTTTGATCCAGGTACTGTGCTGGTGTGCTCCAGCCCTTCTTGCTTTGCAGGAGCAGTGGTGTTGAATAAAGCTATGTCTTGCTGTTTACATCTATTATTTGCAGCAATTTATACTGTACATGCAAACTGGAAGAAACTGTTGCATTTGTGCAAGGTCTACAGGAGGAGTGACCACAGTGGGGAGTTGGGCAGGTATGACATTCAAGGGAGTTGTGCTGTTGCTATATTTAGCCCACAATAATATTTCTCTGGGTGGAGGCACCTAACTTTTTTTTCTGTTGAATAAAATCTCCTTTTCTGCTGCATGAGAAAAGAACCCAGGAGCTTCTACAGCAGCCCAATGGCAGTGTAAGATGGTGACATCTTGCCCTCAAGGTTATTGGGACAGGCATCCGCCTTGCAGGGACCTTACACTTTCTACCAGAGTTGAACTTTCATTAAAATCTTAAGCCTTTTGTCGCCAGTCCATCAGTCCATCAGTAGGGCTACCGCTCATGATATCGGTAATCCGAGTTCGAAGTGGATGGGAACCGGTCGGGGGGGGAGGACTAAGCACACCAGGGGGCACTCTCCTCTTTCAAGCAGTGAGGTTTACTCTTCTCACTGCAGTACTGCCATCCGGGTGACCACAGGTAGAAGTGCAATCAAAGACACAGTTGGGGGGGAGGTGCAGGCTGAAGTCTGGAGCGGCAGCACGCAACAGCATGCATACACTCCTTGGACTTCCCATGCATGCCTGTGTCTCTGGGGACTGGGAGAAAAAGGAAAAACTGCACTGCCAAAAGCTGACAAAAGATCCGGTGGACTGAACACAGACTTCACCAGGAACCTTCAGCAAATGCCTGACAAAGACTATGTGCAGGTAGGAGGTGGTCCTGCCCCTCTTTCATCACCTGGGGGAGTCTGATACTGGGACCACATCACTGTAGGGGACGAGGTACAGGCAGAGTCAGGCATCTTGGGTACACTGAGGGAAAGCAGAGGCAGTGGCATTGAGGGGTCGTAGAAAAAGAACATTAAAAAAATCTTTAATCTTTTGTCAAGAGGCAATATCACTGATAGTACTGATTCCAACAGTTCCAGCCCTATCGCCTCTACTGTTTTTTTTTTTTGCAGTTTATCTTTTTATTGATATTTTCAGAAAAGAAAAAATAAAGAGCTTCCATACATACAATATTTAAGGAAAAACATGGCAAGTACAGCAAGTGGACATTGGAGGCAGTATAGCACAGTGGTTTAAGGCTCTGAACTGCAAACCTGGAGACCTGGGATTGAATCCCACAGCCCCCACTTACATACTGTGTGACCCTGAGCAAGTCACTTAACTTCCTTGTGCTCCCAGGTCACACCTCTAAACAAGCTTCAGCTTAGTGTGTCTCACCTGGTTACAAAACCAAAAAAAACATACAAGCTTCATATAGCAAAGTAATAAGAATGCAAAGTGTTAAAGAATAATGTTTATTTATTTTTATTTATTTATTTTATTTATTTTAACATCAGTTTAACAACCTTTGAGCCAGAGGCTCATTTACAAAGGTACCTCGTCAAGATGGGAGACAAAGACATACATATAATAGACAAATGCAATACACCACAGCAAAAAGGCACAGGCAGGTACATGTAAGGCAAAGCAATCAGCAACACAGTTCAGCAATATGTGATTCCCTGGCTCTTGGCAGCCATATGAAACTCTTTTTTTAGGGAGGAGGTAGGCAGCAGAGTTGGAGGTGGAGCTGGGATAAGGAGGAATGCAGCTCAGCGAGCTTTGTCTGGGGTGGAGGTAGGGGAAGGGCAATGGCAGGAGTGAGAAGTGAGCAGGTGAGTTTTCAGTCTGTATTTGAAGCTAGCCAGCTAGGGGCATTTGTGATGCTTGCTGGGAGGGAGTTGTACCCGGAGGGGGCTCTATAGGGAAAGCCCCTTTGGCCCTGGTGGTCCGAGCCCCTGGGACAACAAGGGCAGCTCTGCTGGAGGTGCGAGTACGCTGCTGAGGGAGTTAGATCGGTGAATAGAATTAGCAAGGCCAGGTGGGATAGATCATGGAGAGCTTTATAGGCAATTTGACAGGTTTGGAACAGGAGGCGCCATCAAGGTTGAGTATAGAGGACATGGAGTATAGATGGCAGGTATGGGTGAGTCTATGGGCACCGTGATAAGTCGGCAGGCTTTATTGAGCATAAGGCATACCTTGCGGTGAGCCGTCTGGCCAGCAGCGCCATACACAGGAAGGCAGTAGTCGACTAGGGATAGTATCGAGAAGGTAACAGCCAGGCGTAGGGTGTTTGTGGGGAGGCATTTTTTGTGCCGGTAGAGGATGCCCAACCATGCATTGGCGGCAGAGGTCAGGGCAGCGATGTGGTTATGGAAGGAGAGAGCAGAGTCGAAGATTATGCCAGGGTACTTATAAGAGCTGACAAGTTCTATAGGGTGGATAAGGGCAGAGCGGACAGAGAGAGGAAAGTTTCTGGACTTATTTTGAGGGTGTGTAAACAGCATGGATTTAGTTTTCTTAAGGTTGATGATGAGACGGTGGTCAGAGAACCAGGTTTCTGCCGAGGTGTAGGCATGCTGGAGGAGTTCTGAGAGAGACGGGGTTACTGTTGGAGGCAAAGAGTACTGCATCATCCGCGTAGAGTGGGACATTTCCAGCACAGGCATTGGGCAGGGAGTTGAGGAAGAGAGAGAACAGTAAAGGACCGAGTATGGAGCCCTGGGGAACTCCTGAGTGGATTGGGCAGGTATCAGAGAAAGTGCCACCAATCCTAACACGTTGGGAGCGGTTGGACAGATAGCTGGCGCACCAGGAGACTGGGCCAGAGGCAAAGCCCACACTGGCAAGTGTTGCCAGAAGGAGGGGGTGTGAGACGGTATCAAAGGCTTTTGATAGGTCTATAAATACCGCACCAGCGAGGGAGCCTGCATCAAGTGAGTTATGAAGGAAGTTTGCAAACTCCAGGAGAGCAGTATTGGTGCTATGTCCGACTCTGAATCCATGTTGTTCAGGACAGAGGACATCGTATTTCCTGAGGTAGTCAGATATTTGGGTAGCAACAATTTCTTAAAGCTTTAGAAAGGGAGAGAGGATAGAGATAGGACGGTAGTTGCCTGGGAGCGTCCTATCACCACCCTTGTGAATAGGGGTAACAGTGGTGACCCTCCAGGCCGAGGGGAATTTCCCAAGGCAGAGGGACTTATTAAAGAGGCAGGTGATGGGAGAGATGACTTGTTCCAGGACCTGGCGTAGTAGAGAGGGATCAAGGGAGTCATTGCCAATGGAATGGAATGTATAATGGTAAAGTCAATCAGGAGACAATTTATGTTATATAATTGCTAATTCACTGACCTGAAATAAAGTGCAAAATTGTGCAACAAAATATATAGGTCCTAATTAGCAATGTAATATGAGGCAGAAAATATCTCTGCTGTACAACGTGAGTGGAAGAACAAAGAGGTGAACAATCAAGAAAAATTAACCTTAATATTATTAACAACCAGGAAGAGAAAATTTAACAACGGAGAGACATTTTCATTTATAGAATGTCCTATGATGGTAGTGATTTAGAATATACCATATATGATTGTACATTAACTAACATTGGTACTTGCTGAATTTAAATAATTAAAGTAGTCCTGCCAACATCTATCATATACATATAGTCAGTCCATAGCAGCATAGGTAAGTCTTTCAAAAGATGCATATTGTGTGAGATTTTTAAGGATATCTGAAATATTAGGTATGGTGGTAGTTCTCTAATACATTGGGATAAGATGCTTTACTCTGAGAAATAATAAGTTTAACCATCTATGTTGACCTTGAGATAATATATGTTCGAGGGAGATGAGAATGTCCAGTAGAAAGTATTTAGGATCAAACAAGAAACTGTGACCTACTCCCTTAGATGCAAATTGGTAGATAGTTTGCCAGAGTTTATGAATAGGGTCACAATGTCATAAAATATGAAGCAGGTCACCATTAGGGGAATTACACTGCTAGCAGTGGTTATTGTTTAAAAGGCCCATACAATGTAGTACGGAAGGAGTCCTTCCTTCATAAATGAAGAATTTTAGTCTGAATAAGTGAACTTCGTATATCCTTGAAAGTTTTATGACATAAAAACCAACATTTATACCATTGTAAGTCAGTTATATTATAATTTAAAAGAGTAATCCAGTTAACTTTTGCTGCATAGGATTGATCAGGTAGACTGTCTCAGATATGTGTACATATATATATATATATATATATATATATATACACACACACAACTGCTTAAATTGTTTGATTTATTGAGCCATAGGGAGATATAATGGTCATGAAAGGATTGTTTGGGTAGGTTCTGTAGGAGAATAGTGCAAGCAAGGCGTAGTTGCAAATATTTCCAAAAATCCTGCTTAGGTATGTCCCAGTGATCACGGAGATCAGAAAAAGCACTTAGGGTTATGGTATTTTTTTTTAGACTATCCCCCCCAAAAAATATACTTTTATTATTATTCCAAATGCAGCAAATGATTGGGTGGTTTTCAAGAGAAATATTATGATTACCCCATATCGGAGTATAGAAAAGGGGGGTTGGGTTGGATTTTAGCCATTTGTGTGTCTTGTGCCAGTAATAGACCAATGGGGTAATAGTAGGATGAGTCTTTAATTTGGAGGGCAAAGTGTTATAAATAAAAGAGGTGTGTACATTTCTTGGGGATAGGGAGGCTTCCATTTCAACCCACAATGGAGTTTTAGATGATGGTTTACAAAACCATTTAATCGTTTGAGCTGCGCGAAAGGCCTATACATAAGCCAGAAACCAAGGAAGTCCAAAGCCTCCCCTGGACCAATGTGAATGGAGCTTATTTTGACTGAACCTTGGCACTTTCCCTTCCCATAAAAAGTTACCAATTAATTTGTTGATTCTCATCAAAAAGGTGGAGGGAAAATTAAGGGAATATTCGCAAAAAGATAAAGTATCTTAGAGGTTATGGACATTTTGATAGCAGCTATTTTCCCCGGGAATGAAAGATTAAGGAATTTCCATCTATCAAGAATAGTTTTGATGTTAGTTATTAAAGGGTTAAGATTTTCTTCCCATATTTTCCCTAGCTTTGAGGTGATTTTTATACCAAGATATGTAAGGCCTTATGGAGCCCAATGGAAACCTAAAGGTGTATTCATGGAAGGTTTACAGAAATCGTCTAAAGGTAGAGTCTTGATTTATTATAATTTAGAGCTAACCCTGAAATTGCAGTAAATATATGAAGTATTCTGACCAAAGGTTGTCCAGCCTCCTCAAGGTTCTGTAACAGAATTAAAAGGTCATCTGCATAGGACAAAGAAATATAGCTGGAATTACCAATGGGGATCCCTTTAATATCATTGGATTGATGAAGATAGGCAGTCAGGGATTCCATAGCTAAGATAAATGGCAAAGGTGATAGAGGGCAACTCTGTCTGGCCCTCTTGCTAGATACAAAGGTGAGGAAAGGGTAGAATTGGTTAAAATTCTAGCTGAAGGAAATATATATAGCAGTTTAATCCAGGAACAAAAGCCCTCAGTAATGCCTAGGTGAAGTAAAACTTGATATAAGTATTTCCAGTTTAGAGAATCAAAAGCTTTTTCAAAGTCAATCACAATTGCTGCTGCAGGGGAATTAAGGGATTTAGCTTTGTGCATTATATTAAACAGAGAGCGCATATGGTCTGCACCTAATCTGTTTTTCACAAAACCAGCTTGGGGTCTGTGAATTAGTTTTGAAATAAGAGGTTCCAATCATGAAGATAAGATTTTGGCAAAAAGTTTACCGTCCGTATTTAATAATGAGATTGGTCTACAGCTGGCAGGATGAGAAGGGTCTTTGTCCTTTTTGGAAAGTACAGTAATAACAGCCTCAGTCATTGTGGGAGGGAGTTTACCAAGTTGAGTTGATTTCTGAAATACCTTATGGAGCAGGGGACAAAGTAAATCCGAAAGTGGTTTATAAAAATCATCAGGGAAACCGTCTCCGCCTGGTGATTTGCCAGATTGTAAAGAGGATAATGCATTTTGGATTTCTTGTAAAGAAAGAGGTTTATCCAGAAGTTCCTTATCTTGGTTAGACAAGTGGGAAAGTTGTATTTTGTCCAGAAAATATTGTGTATGAGCACTGGGAACCGGTTTGGGATGGGCATATAATTCCTTATAGAAGGATGTTATAATATGATTGATGGAGGGACTATCAGTGTGGATGTGGCCGAGGTGATCTTTAAGGCCAGCAATATGTCTTTCCATTTGTTGAGTTTTTAATTCAAATGCTAATAATTTGCCACATTTATCACCTTGTTCCCAGAATCAATGTTTAAGTTTAAACAAGGCTAATTGAGATTTACGGAAGATAAGCTCATTAATTTTTATACAAAGTTGTAATATTTCTAGATGAAGAGGGGGATTAGGGCTGAGTTTGGTGCTATTGAAATATTGGCTTTCTTTATTTTTTAATTGCTTTTCCAAATCAGCAAGCTGTTGTTCTCTTAACCTTTTACGGTAAGCTGCATAATTTCTCATTTTTCCATGAATCGTAGCTTTTAGGGCTTCCCAGGTGGTACACATAGAGGTATCCAAAGGGTTGTTATGAGAGAGAAAGTCTTGTATCGGTAATTTAACTCAAGGTAAAAATTCTGGGTCCTTCAGTAATAATAGGTCTAGTCTCCATTAAGGAGATTTTTTTTGGGGGGGGGCAGAACAAGTGTAATTTGACAGGAGAATGGTCTGATATCAATATAGATAAAATGGAAGCCTCGGTTACTTTTCCAGTGATTGAGGGAGATGCAAACCAATAATCAATCCTGCTATAGGACTTACGTAGTGAGGAGTAAAATGTAAATTCTTAGTCTCTGGGGTGAAAAAGTCTCCAAAGATCTGATAGGCCGAGGTCTTTCATAAGTAATAAGAAAGAGCATTAATGCTTCCAGGGTGTGCATCCAAGGATGCATTGCTTCTATCCAAGCAGGCATCTAATGTAAGATTGAAATCACCACCCAAAAATATAGGGGAATTATTAAGATTATTTGAAATAATATGTTGAGCTAAATTATGAAACAATTCAGGAGTATCAGAGTTAGGAGCGTAAACATTTACAAGAGTTACAGGACCAGAGGGAGTGTTAAGCACAGCTATCACCCATCTGTCCTCTGTATCACTAATAGTTTTTATAAGAGGCCACTTAAGATCTTTGTGAATCAATATTGCAACCCCATGCTTCTTAGAAGAGAATAAAGATGCATATATGTGACCGACTCCATCATGTTTAAGCCTGTCAATGTCCTCCACCAACAGCCTAGTTTCTTGTAAGAAGGCAATTTTTGCTTTATGTTTTTTGAGATGATTAAGTACTTGTTTTCGCTTACAAGGAGCATTGAGTCCCTTAACATTCCAAGTGTGCAGTAATAAATCAGCCATAGTAGTAATATAAAAGAAATAGAGGCGATAACAGGAAGGAGGGACTCATCTTAGTATTCAAGAGACAGATCAATAAGTAAGCTAAAGCGGAGGACATCACATGCTCAACATTGATTGGTAACCAAAAAAGTAATAAAGAAAATTGAGTAAGTAAAAATGATCAGGACCAGAACATTGTAAAGATTAGGACAATAAAATAATGACAATAGTCATGTCTCTCAAACTTACAAACTATAGAAGGAAACAATGAATACATTAACAATTATCTATTATACTAACACTATTAACAACAATGAGACACCTTAGATGTGTGAGGAGATATGAGCCAGTATTAAGAAATACTGAGACTCTCTCACCACACAAAAGGGCAGGCAAAATAAAGTAACTTATCCAATAGGATACCAACAATAGATGTTAATCTGTCTATGGCACTAAGTTTCTATATGTCCAAAACTGAATAAAAAAGTAGTTGCAAAATCACAGGGTAACAATATTGTAGGTATAGGGAAGATCCAGTATCACAACTTCACCTGTAAGTAGTGTAATCAAAGGGAAAAAAAAGAAAGTTAGAGGTAATATTTTCTAGGGTTGAAAGGTACCATGGAAAAATAAATATGCTTAACCAAACTATAATGTGGCCCCAGGATACACACAATATATTTATACTATATATGAGGGGGTATACATATATCTAAAGGTGAGGGGACATTAATTTATTTAGAGATAGAAAGTTTACAAGTAGGCTGGTGGAAGGTCCAGATTACAAGTGGAATTAAAATTGTAACAGTTATGGATCATTCGTTTAAACAGGGAACAAGGTCCGATTCCATGGCAACCCTGATATGTATATAAAATTGCCTTATTTGGTGTATCAGATTAGTCTACAAGGCTGACAAAACAAATCTCAGTCACTGGTATAGTTGCACTTGTGGTCAATATATTAATTGTGTCTTAAATATTCAAATCTGATATGTATAAAATAAGTGATCAGGCTTTGAGGCAAATGGTGCCATTAAATTATATATATATGGCAGTGAGACACAAACGTCTTTGCTCGAAAATTTGCTTAGTAACACATTTATCCTGGGGTAACTGGGCCTATAAAAATAGGCACTGTAAGCCCCAAAAATAAGAGACAGTGCTACATAATGCAGTATTCCCCTATATTATAGGCTTCGAGCAATAACCACTATTGTGTGACTAGCAGTTATGTTGTGATTAATCTGCCATATTCAAGTATACCATGTCACTTGAAAATCGCCTGCATGACATAGAGTCTAGTAATATTAGGCTGTAATTAACATCTTATTATTTTGCATATTAATGTATTGATGCGAAAGGGAATAGGTGAAAGGTTGTAGAAAATCATTTAGTATTTCAATCTTTAGTAAAAATTTTGTAAATAGATGTATTGTAAGGGAAAATAGCTTATAAAATGAGTGAAACCATCTGAGGCATCTAAATAGATACATATGGGGTAAGGGTGGTTAGAAACCGAACAAAAAGGGATTTAAAAGAAAAGAGGAAAAGAAATATTAATGCCAAGCAGGTTTAGTGCAAACCCCTCAATGTTTGTGAGGCAAAAATAAGGGGATGCAAATCAAAATTAAAACAGAATGATCCCAAGCTGTGTTGTAATGACCACAATGTACTGCTTTAAAAGTTCAGTAGCTGTTGGGAGCAATAGTAATGAGAGGGTAATAGGGCTGTGTGCAAGGGATCAGGAAATAATGTGTGTATCCGCTTAACCACAGAATCTAAGATTTTAGCAACAGTGTGTTTAATACAAGATAACTATACTGAATAAAGGATTCAAGTGTTTTTAGTCCTGTGAGCTGAGGCAGGAGACATAGGGGGTTTGCTCTGTGATTTGTTTTTATGCTTCTTTTTTGGTGTCTCCAAAGACTTCATAGGCGAGCTGGTGACGACTTCAGCCCAGGAGGAATCCGCAGATATAGTTCCTAGCTCCAAATTGGTTGCATTATTAGAATGTGGTGTGGATTCCTCTTGTGTTAGGTCTTCCTGGGATGGGTGAAAAGAGTCACGAAGTGGAGAGAATGTATTGCTTAGCGGGACCGGGGAATTAAGCTGGAACACCCAATTAGAGGAAGTAGGCTGACTGTGTGACTCCTCCATAGTGTAACAAGCGCTTTTGACAAATCTTGACCCTGAAGCGGCTCTCGCTTGGATTCGTGCTGAATATCTAGGAGGCAGTGCGATCACAGCAGTGTTGGTATGCCCAGTAGAATCGCACTCTTTTCTTGCATCAGGCAAGTCTGCACTAACATCATTTGAGGTAAGGGTGCTGACACTGAGAGGTTAAGTTACAGCATATTTAGGTGATGAGGGGAAGTTGTATGGTAGATTATTCAAATATGCTGAAAGTGCTTCAGGAGAGTCAAAGTCTTTGGTGGAATTATTCATAAAAAGCCTTGTGACAGCAGGGTATCTTAGAGCGAACTTGATGCCCATTTGGTGGAGAGTTTATTTAACTGGGTTAAAAGCTTGTTTGCTAATTGACACATCCTTAGAGAAATCCCTGTATATGGAGATACAGTGTTCTTGCCGTGTAAGGGTTCCTATTTCTCTAGCTTTTTTAAGTATTAATTCAGTATGGGCGAAGTTAAGAAATCTTGCAATAACTGGTCTGGGTTCCTGATCAGGGTCTGGTCTTGGGCCTAAGGAATGATGCGAGCGTTCAATAGTGAGACCATGGTCTGGAGGTAATTGCAGCATAGAAGGTAATACATGTAGAAGGAATGCGTTTGAGCCCTTGAGCGCTGCACCTTCCAGGAATCCAAAAAACGTAGTTTATGTCTGAGATTGCGGTTCTCTATGTCATCCAATTTAGTTTGTAATTGCTTAATGGCCCGGTCTTGCTCCCTGATAGTGGCCTGCAGTTCATGGACTGAGTTTTCATTGTGTTTAACTATGGATTCAGTAGTTGAAAGATGGGAATCGATCGTATTTAAAGTAACTGTATTTTGTTGAGTTACTATTTTTAGATCGTTCATGTCAGAAATTAGTTTTTGAAACATAGCTTTAACTTGAGAAGGAAGGAGGTTGTAGTGTAGATTCAGCCATGACTGCCGGCCTCGAGGTAGCTAGGCAGTACAGTATAAATAAATAGAAGCTTTTGTAGTAATCTGAATTGAAAACGAACTCACAGTATGTTTGCAGAAGTACTTGATTGTTGTAAGTCTCTGAGTTGACTTATTGTAGTAACCTGGAAGGCATCAGATGAAGGTGGATAACTGGAAACCCCCTTAGAGTAAAAAATCAGACATCCACCTTGCTCAGAGCCAAGCCAGGCCCCCTCACCCCGCCTCTACTGTTTTCACAGTTTCGTTGCCATTTTTGTCTAAGGCCTGGACACATTGTTAGGGCCTATCTCCAAAGGCTGCATTTTTAGGTTTGCCTGAGGAAAACTCAACAAATAAAGTACTGAACAATTCTCTAGAACTTGCTTTGTTCAGTAATGTAACTTGCAAATATATTGGTGCAGTCTATATCAGTTTTTAATGTGATGTTCCACCTTTACAAAAGGAGCTTTGCAAACATGTCCTTACTGCATAACCGTTGGCTCTGCACCCCAATTTTGCTGACTTTTAGCTGTGTTCACAGGGCAGTAGCACTGCAAATACAAAGCCACAGCAGCACGGTCCTGACCACTTGCCACTCGCGATTTGTCTGTCTACACAGCCCCTCTCTGCACCGCTGCAATCTGTGCTGGTGAGGGGCCGTGCATCGCGGGGGAGCCGGACATCTGCTGGTTGCTGCCGTGCAGGCAGTCCACACTACCACCTAAGCCACTGTAAGCTGCTTGCTCCTCTTGGCGCTCCCAGCTTGACAGAGAATTTGGGAGCATCTTAGCGAGTGGCTTACCCTGATCGGGTACGTGTCCACACGTCACATTTGCACTGGAGCATCCCAAGCGCACAGGTTACTCCAGTGCAAATATGACCACATAAACATGTCTTTTGTTGCCAGGGGATTGTCTCAGCACATTGAATTTGCCATTATCTTGATATTTTTTCCCTTTCTGCTGTGTTATCATTTTCACTGTTATTTCTTTAATCTCCTGTATTGTTTCATGCTTTTATTGCTTGCCCTCCCTTTCATTCTATAACTCCCCCTCCCCCGAGTTGCATCAGGAAAAGAGTCCTAGCTTAGTGTGCCTTTCTGTTCACCAATTTTTAATAAATAAACAATTATTTTGTCATTTCAGAGGCATGTCAGCTCTTTTTGTCACTTAAAGATGTACTTAGCTGCAGCTGGGGGCAAGCTGTGGAAACAATAGAGCAGTCAAGAATACATTATTATCATCTCACTAATAAAGCAGCTTGTAAACCAAATAGCAAAAACAATGTTGACGTGGTCCCAGACTGAAGTCATGTCACATGCTTTTCTCATCAGAATTTCAAGGCCTCAGGTTTTTATGTACTTCTGCCTTCCCCCCTCCATCCACTGGGGTCTTCCACTGACCGTCTAGATGCCTGAGATAATTTCTGGCTCAGGCAGCATTTCCTACTCACCAGTTACCATTCTGATACCCCCCCAGTTTCTGTGCAACCCCTGAGGTCCCACTTCCCTGTGGCAGGGCGTAGCTCTACCAGTAATATCTTGTGGGCAATGAGGGACAGAAATAACAGAGGCCACCTTCTGGGATGTTCAGCATGTGGAACTGTGCTGACACCATCCTACATGCATCCCCATCAATTTATTTCCATAAAGCTCCACCCACTACCTTGATGTAAACACACCCCCTACCTGACTTAAGCCAGAATTTTTGCCAGCATCCCGAGGTATGGGCAGGATGCCATGTGGTTACCCATGGCATCCATGCCCTCTCCTAAGTGATTAAATGAGATACTGATGTGAAGGGCAGCAAGAACATTCCCTCTGGAGTTGGAAACTGCCACCTTCTTAGTGCTCCCATGTGTGCACTGCCCCAGGTATGGGAGACAGACTCACTGCCTAAACCCAGACCTTTCATATTGTTAGGCAGTGCGCTACCCCCTGCACCACTGCAGGCCCGGATGCCTGCTTATTTTAATTTTACCAATTTTTTCCCAGGTGTAACCCCACTACAAATGGGGGTTTCCAAAAGTCTTCCTTGGGCTTGCTTAAATGCCCACTGCCAGGCTGGTATCCTGTGTCTTAGCATTTTAAAAGTGTTTGTATGAGAGCGTTTTAATGCCTCTGTGCTCTGTCTCTTTAAGAGCTGCCTATAACGTGGTGCTTATTTAATCTGGGAGGGGGCTGAGTGTTTCTATGCTCGAGTCCCGCCTGGGCTGCCAGATAATCACTCCGTTCTGCCATCGTTATTTGCGCAGAGGGAGCTCTATTAGAAGCTGTACTTATTTGCTGATTATCTATTAGAATAGTAATAATATTGTAGTTTGTCTAACCTGCCTTCTTTGCAGCATGGACAGTTCTGTTTATCACCACCATCTTGGTCCTCTGACTGCCAGAATGTGCCAATGAGAACCTTTGGGGATCCTAAATGGAGTCTGTCCCCAGGGGTCTTGTGGGAGTGAATTTCTGTAGGAATTGCAGTTTTGAGACTTTGGAACCTAAATGCACCTCGGGGGCCTTGCTTGACAGACTGATGGCTCAACCAACCAGAACCTTTGGACCAAAGAGAAATTCCCAAGCTGCTTGCTGCAGTGTGTCAGTCTGGAGTTAGAGTTTGAAGAGTAAACAGCTTGAGTGATTTGAGTAGCAGCTTCTGCATAGTTCACGCGGGAGATTGGTGGAAAGGCTGAGTTTGGCCTGCTTGCCTGCTTTTCCTCGAGAGGGAATCCTTTGAAAGGCTTAGCAATCGGGCTATATCTGAATTGGAGAATGATAAAACCACTGAAGAGTGACCAGATTTAAACCTGAAGAAGACCGAAGATTTGCTGTACGTGATCGGCCTGTCAGAACATCCAGTTGCCACAGAATTCCCGGTTTTGCACAGAGACACTGTTATTGCTGCCAGACTGCTATCCGCATTGTGGTATGGTGATTGCTTTACTATAAATGTGCTGTTTGCTATTAGTGGGTCACGATTTGGTTCCCCACTGTTTAATTGTGCCATGCTTGCTGGAAGCTGCATCCAGCTTTTCCAGACTAATATCCGAACTGTCTTACCTGGCCTAGGCTCTGCCACACTGGCCCTGCCAGCTACTTCAGGTGCAGAGAACACCATCGATGAGAGACCTGCCTGGTTTCAGCCCCCTGCTCAGCATCACGAACCAGAACAACACCATGGTGAATCGTGTGAGCCCTGCTTCTCCTGGCAAACCAGCAGGTCATCCTGCAGTCTCCATTTCATCCACCCTGTGTCCTGTACTGGGTAGCAAGAGTAAACACCAGGGTAGTTCCCTGCAACAACAGCTCAAGCAAAGTGTGTCATCTGATTTAATTGTTTTGCCTAATCTTCACAAACTGAGCCTCCTGGCTCTGGATTACAAATTGTGTGTGGTTGTGCATGCCTTTTTTTTTCATCACAGGACCCCAACCAGCTGCGATGCCGGCCTACCCCAGGCAATGTTCCAGGCTAACCCACCTCACTTCCAACTGGGTACCCAGAGCATGTGACTGTGCAGGGACTAAAAGTGCATGCATAATTGCCTGACTGGATCAGTTTTAGAATCAATCAACCTGATTACACCCTTCCCTTGTTCAATTCCCCTGAATAAATCAGATCTAACCCTTTTTGCATTTAATCTGACTGTGGTTCCAGTTTGTACCAAAAGCACTGTACTGTTGTTGTTTGCTGTGCCTAACCTTGTTTTACAGGGGGTCTTCAGGGTCGAACCGGTGGAACCAGCCCTGCTGGTAAGTGCAAACAGTGTGGGGATTTGTATGCTGGATAGGGGCTACTGTGAAAGTGTTTGCTGCATATTGTCTAGGCCACTAAAGGGGAAAGATGGGGGTTGCAGTGTCCCGGAGGGCTGGACCCAGGCTACCCTTGTTACTAACAAACCTGTCCTCCAGGCGGAGGCACCCGTTTCAGTACCCAGGCCCCTTAACCTGCAACTAGCCACGTAGGCAGGGGTAGCAGCCCTTGGGATAGCGCCACCTAGGAGTTACACAATTATTTTAAAAAAATCCAGAACATTGCTGGTAAACATATCACAATAAAAACTGCATTTGATGAACCTGTTCACATGGTAATGCAGCCATTAAAGGGGAGACACATGTCCAAAGATCCGGCTCTACAACTGTAGCTTCACACACCCCTACTAACAGATTCCTACTCCGGGGGTGGGCGGACCTCGGGAAGGGGGGCGGATCCCACATTTGGCACCCTGATTACCCGGCACCATAATGCCAGTGCTCTGAGTGCCGTAAGGGGTGATAAATTAGCCTTCTAAAATATTTTTCCAATAGATACAAAGACAGTGTCGGCAGATAAGGGCCTACGGCCTAGCCAGTCTGCCCATTTGAGCTTGTAAGTTCACTTTATATTTTCCTAGAAGTCTGCTGCCCCTTACCCCTGACCTCCAGAATTCCTTTATGTCTATCCCATACATTCTTAAATCCTATGATTGTTTCAGCCCCCACCATACTTGCAGATAAAACAGAAGTTTCAGTACACACTGGCACTACAACCACTTCCTCCCCTCCAGCTCATGTTGTCTTCTATCCCATAATCTCTGGCTGCTGATGTCACTGATAGGGAACAAACAGCCATGGGAGACTCAATGGTGCCAGCAGTGGTTCTAGAGCACAGTTGCACTCTGCTGCTGGAACTGTGTTCCCCTCAAGCCAAGCACTGATCTCTTACACATACTCATAAAATCCATCCATAATTTGAGGTGAAAGGGTGTACTTCTAATCTACACCCACACAATCTATCCTATACTCCGAGTATAGTGTACACTTCTGCACTGACACAATTCATCTCATGATCTGAGTTTAAAGTGGAAACTCCTACACCTATACCCACAGAATCTACCCAGTCTGTTCAGTTTGTTCCAGTCTGCCAAAAGTGTTTCTGTAAATAAAATACTTTCTGACATCGCTTTTGACCGTCCTCCCACCACCACCAGTTTCATGGAGTTTCCTCTCATGCCTGTGTTACCATTCATTCTTAGCAATTCACTGTTGTACACCTTGTTTGTCCTGTGGGTTACTTAAACATCTCAGTCACGTCTCCCCTCTTCCTCCTGTCCTCCAGTGTGTACATATTGAGACCCTTGTATCATTTTAGTAGCCTTTCTCTGCACTGTCTCCAGCTTATACCTCTTCTTCCAAGTATGAGCTTCAAACTGCACACAGTACTCTAGGTGTGGCTGAACCAGTGATCTATACATGGGAAGTATTACTTCCCTATTTTGCTAGTGATCCCTCTCATGATGCATCCCAGCATCAGATTCACCATTCCCACAGCCATATTACACTGTGCTGATGGCAGAAATGTCTCCATTTTATTGCCTCAGGACCCCTTTATCTGCTGTGCTCTCCACGAATACCCCATCCATACTATAGGCTGTCCTAAGGTTTTTGGCATCTATGTGCATTTCATTGCACATTTTCATGTTGAATTTCAGCTGCCACAACCTCAGCCACTTTCAGTCTTTTCAGACCCTTCTTCATGACCATGCACCCATTCTCAGTGTCCAGTCTACCCGATATGTTGGTGTTGTCTGAGAAGAAGCATATCTTGCCATGGACCCCCTTACTGGCCCTATATCACATATAAATATATAACAGCTTCCTCCTCACAGTCAGATAATGAGGTTGTTACTAGCCATGGCCACCAGAAGAAGGGGTAACATGCACCACCTGCAGTAATAAACTGCTGGTGGGAGGAGTTAGTATATAGGAAGATGCCCTTGAGACGTTGGGAGGAGAGAAGGTGTTCATCAAGGTATGGGTGTGAGGTGGGGTTAGGAGCAGGAGGAAGCCAAGGGAATGCCCAGTCCCAGGTGGCTTCCCCAGAGTAGTACCTTGTGTACAAACAGGGGATCGCTTGGACCACCTGGTGCATGGATGCCCACCAAAAGAAGTGGCGGGCATTGCAAGTAGGGTGCAAGCTGACAGGACTCAGGTGTGCCTGGAGGGGCAGGCATGCTCAGTGTCTCACCAGGTGACTGGCTGATGGACTCAGGCCAGGGGCACAGGGGATCTGATTGCTTGCTCCTACCTGGAGACATGGGTGCCACACTGCCCTAATTATGAGGGTGGCATGAGGTCAGGACACCTCATGGTTGTAAGGGTGCCAGAAACATTATGAGACCTCAAGCATCTGAGATAATTTTGGCCTGTTTACTCCCTGTGCAAGGTTTTGGGGAGCTGCCCGTAATGTGAGAGTATAGTGGGATCCCCAGGAGGGTGCAGAAACTCCAGAAGATGTCTCCTTGAGGGACATTTCCTGATGGCGTTTGGACCTGAGAGTGGGTTCCCCCGAGAAGGGATAATTTTTAACATCCTGGGAAGAGGGTGACCCAGACATGGAGTGCAAATGCCATAGGGCACCCGGAGACTGGTGAGGGAGACTACATCTCCAGGAAAGGTAGAGTAGGAGGGCACTGCTGAATATGATGAGGACACCCACAGCCTATCTGCTGGAACATGACTCCAGGGGTGTGTTGCTGGCAGCCCCAAGAGAACACTGAAGTAGGGTGTGCATACAGCCAGTCACCCTGTATCAGTCAAGCAAATTGAAGGAGCACTGGAGAACCATAAGTGAAAGCCAGCCCAGCTCGCTCTCCTCCAAGGAACTAGTTTACTCTGATGCAGGGATGGATGGATGGATGGGAGTGAGCACGCGAGTACAGTAGAAACAATTGTTTATACTCTATGCGTTCACGTAGTCCCATTCATCAGATGGCGGGCAGCTGAGCTGGTGGGAGGAGGGTCTGTGCCAGATGCCATTCTCCTCTTGCCAACAGACTATGTCAAGCTTCTTGGGAGAGTTGACTGCCAGACAGGGGTGAAAGGTGGTGGGTGCCGAGTGGATGGACTGGGGAGGGAAGGGGTTTACTTAGTTATATAATAGAAACCAGGCAAGAGGGAAGGGGTACCACTAAACTACCAGGGATTTTTTTATTTTTTTGCTTTTTGTCAAAATATGCATTTGGACAACAGGGATTGGGCAGGAAGACGAGTAGCACTAGACTGCCAGGGATATATACATTACATGAAAGGGGTTCGGGGCAGAGGGGAGTACTGTTTTCTGTCATAGGCTGGCTCCAATGCTACTGGGGGTGGGTTGCTCATCACTGTGTGCGTTTTTAAGAGTAGAGTTTTGGAAGCAGTAAATGAGCTGCATCTGCAGCCTTTTAGCGCTTCCAAAATCCTCTAAACATACAGAACAGGGTCATTATGTCGCTGATATTAACAGTGCAATTGAACACCGCGCAAGCAAAATACCGCAATTAAAGGTAGTGCTCAGCAAAACACCAATTGATACATAAACAGTGAGCGCTACCTTTGAAACGACACCAAACAATACAAAACTTTATATTTGCAGGGGGCTCCATCCTAACTAACTCCGGGGGGGGGAGATAAAACTCAGGGACATGGAGAATCCTTGGGGGGGGTTAGATTCTTGAGGAGGGGAAACGGACACAAGGCAATAAAAAAAATACAATTATATGTCCCAGGATGGGGAATCAAACCCCAAGACACTGACACTCCACTGCCCTCCCCACCTGTGGCTCTAGCCTCTGAGCCACAGCAGCTGCTTGGCAGCACACTGCCAACCAGAGCCTTTCACCTCTTTCCCTAAAAGCAACATAGCTACAGGGATAGTGGTAACGTACCTTCGCTATTCTGTCTCTGTACCTATTCTGCTTTTAGCTGTTTTTAACATACGATATTCACCTTGACATATTGACCTGGTACAAAATATACAGTACCACTGCGCCCTGTTTGCAAGAGGGTTTGCTCATTTGCATGGATGCAGGGGTGTATTTAGCACAATCATGCTGTCCACTTCATCTCACGCTATGGGGCTGTTTGAATGACTCCAGACCCATTTTTATGTGCTATGCCCACATACTGTGGCAGTGATCCGTTGGCGCCATGCTAACCTTCTGAATGTGGATGCCCCAATTATGGGCGTGTACCAGCATCTGTTAGAATGGCAGGATGCTGGTGTCCATAGGTGATCAGGTTCCCCTTAGACAGGCACTCCTGAACTCACTGCATCCCTTTCGCAACAATTGTCCTTTAGCAGTTGTAGCCTGTGTGTCAGGGATGGTAATAGAAAAATTGTTCCTTGTTTTTCAAAGCTTAATTCTTTCTTTTATTTTGAATATTTTTAACTCTTTGCTCACTCTCACTCTTACAGACCAGACCAGCTGCCACACCACTGACATAGCCTCATAGCCCATCTTGTTATTAGAGACCTGTACATGTCCAGGAGACATTGCCTGCATAACTGCTAAATCCTCCATCCCTGGGCAGTAACCGTGGTGCACCTTGTCTCTGGGAACTTGCTTGGCCCACTGTGTTGCTCATGGCACAGCGTTCCACTGGTCTTGCTCTAAACTGTTGCTGCTGAAGGAGTACAGATCATGCCATTGCACACTGCCACTGCTGAGGAAGTGTAGGATTTGACACTGTGACATATCACTTCTCACAGAGTGTGGGACATGCTGCTGCTACATTTCCAAACAAGTTAAAAAAATGTATTATGGCTTTCCATCCATCCATCCATGACAGTCCGAAAAATTTTTTTTTTTTTTTTTTCATTTTGCTTTAACTATTTTCTGCCTACCCTGGCCCACAGCCTGCCACTCACTCGAGCCGTACAAATCCTCTGCTTGCCCGCCAGTCACACCCCCACTGCCAGCACCCACCACTAGATCCCACAGGACCCAATGTCTGGAGCGTTCTGGCTCTAACTATACTGGAAGGGCCCCTCTCCCCCACGAAGAGGGAGAACAGGGAAGAGAAGAAGTCTGAATGCTGCCCACCTGGAACGCCAGGTGCAGGGGGCAGGAGTGGTGCACTCTGAGGATTGCGGCATGGTGGGAATGGAGGCCATCATTTGGCAGAGCTGGAATAGGCCATTTTCCATTTTCTGTCCCACCCACTACCAATGTAGGAGTGCACTGCAGCGGCAACCTGGAGTGGAGACATCCGGTGACACATGGTCACCCATGCCATCAAGGACATCACCACAAGCCCCCACCAGGAGCCGCTAAGGAGCGGTGCCACTCCACCCCCCCAGGAGGGAGTATCCATTGGACTCTCTGAACTCCCACCCCTGCCAGCCTCCGCTCCTGGTGTCCGGGCTCAGGGCGTGAACCCGGGTCACCAACATGCCGAAAAAACACCCATCGCTCAGTGCCATGGAGCCACTAAGTTGTTTAAACTCACTTGGAATTGTAGAAAACTGGATGGCGCCATTGGAATCTATCTCTGTGTGCATCTGTGTGTACAGTATAAATGTGACTGCATGCATGTTGGTGTCTGTCATTGTCTGTGTTTTAGTTTGTCTAGGATTGTGTGTGAAACTGTGAATTGGTGTACCGGTGTTTTTTCATGCAAGTCCTGTATCACAAGACTGTACTTACAGTATGAGTTAGGTAGTCTATTGATAATGGACTTGCAGGGCAGATGGTGGATGACAGCTAAGGTACATGGAATGTTGTGCTGTCTACCACCCTGGGTGGGTGACTGGAGGGTTGGGGACCCTTGGTGGGGTGTAGGGGTGCCAGTGGATGCTAGGGATACTATGTTTAAATATCCTGGGACTCAGGGTAGGGGGTTACCACTGGACGACATGGATATTATGTTAAAATATACTGCCACTGAGATTGGGGGCACTGGATGCCAGGAATACTATTTAAAACTGTACTGGTACTGGTAAAGTGGGAGGAGGGGGTTCACTGAATACAGAGCATCTTCCACCCTCATCTGATGGGGGAGCTTGGGGAAGGGTGGTGGGTGCGTTGCACTCTGTTAAAAAGTAATTTTTACAGGCATTAATGCTGCACAAGTAGGCTATTAGAACATGCAGAAAGCTCCCATTATCCCAGTGCACACATATTAATGAGGTTAATTCAAATTTTCACATGCAACTGCAGTGCCTTTGCACTTCGCACGTTGAGGCTTCCAGTATGGGAAGTTCAGCGTGCACTGGTGCTTGCCTCAGTGTGTGTGCAGCATAAATCTTGTTTGTGCATTCGAAATCTACAATAATGCTGCCCCTCTGTTGTGACATCACAATCTACTGCTATGAGAATGACTGCAATGTCACAAAAAGAAGATTTTGACATCAGATAGGACATGAGCAACATTAGCAGATGAACTCCAAGAAACTCAGATCCTGTGTTCATGCAAATGACTGCAGTAATAAATTATAGAACAAAAGAGGCACGCTTGACTAATCGGAGCACTCCTTGTCACTGCTTGTGAGACACTTATTCTGTAGAATGTCTCATGTACAGCTGCCCTGGAACAGACACACTTGGGAATATATTATTGATCAATCTCAGTCAGTTAAGGAATAATGCACTCCAGGGTGTGTGTGGTGCTGGGATAATGTCATGCCTCGGGTGGTTGGGCTTGAGGCCGCAGGTCAAGTGGGTCACCCCCCAAGAAGTGATGTTATCCCAGCATGACACACACACCCTGGAGTGCATTATTTCTATTAAGTATTGGCTCATTTATAAAGAAAACAAAACTGCAAGAAATACATCATTTTAAAATACATTTTTACTGAGTTTTCCAGTGAGTAGGTATAAGTTTTGAAAAAACAGTGCAAACTTTCTGTGTTGTCCACTAGATGGTGCTGCCACTACATGCTGCCTTCTTGTTACTGGTAAGCAGGGCAGCCTCCAAGCTGATTGGCAAGTGGCGCGAGTGCAGGCTCTGTGCTACTGGTAGATGCCGTGTTCTCCTTCCCTTCTGAGAGCTCTGTGTCTGTGTGTCTGAGGACATTAATGTTTTGTAATTACATGCTGCCCCCTTCCTGCTGGCCCGCTGTGATAATTCAGCAACTTGTATCTTTTCAAACTAAGACATTAAGCAGCGTAGCCATTTGTAGCAGCTGCTGAGCTGATTGTCAAGTGGAGCGAGTGCGGCGCTCTGGTGCACATGCACTCATATGATCGCACTAATGAATGGGGAGAAAGCCGATTTCAGTTACAACTTTTTTTTAAACTTTGTTTGAAATTTTCTATTTGTGAATTGTGTTGGAGCAGATAGGACACTGATGGGTGTTATGTGTGGCCGAAGTACTGAAGATAGAAATTGGAAAAAAATGGATGTTCATTGAGTGGGGAGTTTGAGTACAGTGGGACAGTGGTGTGAAGCCAATAGTAAACATGGCTTTCACTTTTCTCGCACATGAGATGTGTACTGATTTTTTTTCATGTGATTTGGTCATGTATGTGCTGGTACTGCATCTGTGATGTTGTGCTGGGACAACATCATGGGTCTAGCCCCACACTGACCAATCATTGAATAATAATATAATAATATATTAATACCACTCTTATGGCTGTATGAGTAATCTCACTTACATTTTTAGGGTATCAGAACTGTTCATCTTTGGTTCACGGTTCTCTTTACCTAAGAATGTGCTTGAGACCACTCCCCAGGACTACTCATATAACCATATGAGTGGTCTCCGCAGCAGTGACAGTATTAACATGCGGAATAGAGAAGGAGAAATACAGAATTAATGTGGGTTATAAACTGAATAGTGTCTAAATATTATTCCCCTAGAAGTGTCAACTGCTGTTAACAGAACAGTTGGTTTGATTTCATTTTTCAGATCCTGTGTTTCATGGATTTAAATCCCAAAGAGTCTTCCCTTCTGCTCAAATATCTGCTGGGTTTAGATTGAGCAGAAGGATCTCAGACAGGGAGAGTCTGGTCTCAGCTGCTGGACGTGCCTTAACATAGTACTGCACTTGGCCATTTGATTCCATTTAAATTAATGGGACCACAAATTCCGAAGATGACTTTAAAATTTATAGCTAAAAGCTGCCAATGGACTAAGCCACAGCAGAAGGGTTTTCCCTGCCGGTTGGAAGGGAATCGTGTTTTACACAAGACTCAAATGGGAATCACCTGATGAGGATCACTTTTAACAAAATAAAGTTTTGGGGGTTCTTTTCTGCTTGTTGAAATACTCTTAATTCTTCAGCTAAGGTAATATGAAACCAGATGTGGCGCTGAGGCATACCTCTCAACTGTCCCACATTATGAGAAGCAGTTCCTCATTTCACCTCAAAAAGCCATCTGGTCCACATTGAGTGGTTTCTGTCCCACATTTTATTTCTGCTGAAATTTTAAAGCAGAAATCCAAACTACAAATACGAAAAATGTGTTGCTCAATAAACAGAAAACTCTGTGAACAGGAAAACACACATTTACACAGTATTCTGAGCTTCTATGTTTGTGATATGATGAGGTGTTCAAAATTTGTTCTACATTTTGAAGCACCGTGTTCCACATTTTGGGGGTTGAAAGGTTGAGAGGTATGCGTTGAGGTGAGCTAAACCAGGTAAATAAATTGTGAAATAAAATCAGTCAGTCAATAAAAGTACTGATTAGGAAAATCCCTGCATGGCTAGGGCTAATCTCTGGGTCTCAGACTAATCCTAATCCTTTTGTTTGGTAAATCCTCAAAGCAAAAAACCAACACAAGTCTGAAGGCCAGGATGGACCTTTGAACACAGTCAACATTTGAAAAGGAGTTGCTCTTTGCACTTTGCATGCTGAAATTCAAAGAAAACACCTACATTTTAAAGTTCTAGTCTTTGGAAGTGGAGTCCGAAAAACTGAATTCATTGCTCACCACTACAAAATGTTTCACCTTCTTTACAACCTGCTTCCTTAATTTTTTTAAACTTCTCTTTATGAAGTATACAAAAGTTCAAAATATATCTGTCAACAACCATGAATACATCCAATACAGATAGCATTGTTCTATAGTGTTTCACATATATATAATGGGACTGGTGGGTGGGGGTTCTAAGAAAATGTAAATTTCTTCTCTAAAACTGCTGAATACATTTCAAAGCCCAGCCATGCTCCTTGCAGGACTTGTAGAGGATCACTGTTATTTCATTATCTTTGCAGATTTTAACACTTGGCTGTGCTATGGACTGATATATCAGTCCAGGATTCCATTACATTCTAACTGACTTGGCAGCCCATGGGTAGAATGTTTCTAGGTATCAGTAAAAGTTATTATCACCACCACCCGTTGCACGCGATCAGATGGTGAAAAGCAAAGCAGTTCATTTACTTTCCGTGGTTTACTGTCAGATACAGTGCAGCATTTAATTTGTCCTGTTTTACAGCTTATTTATACAGGATAGCCCACTTGAGATACAACATCTTGCTTCCAATGGGGTCCTGTTTTAACCCAATGCTGTAGTTGGGTTGATGAGAGCACTAAGAGGATGAGTGACTTGCTCAAGGTCACACAGTGAATTTTGGATTCTAGTCGGATTTGAACCTGTGATTTCCTGGTTCCCCAGCCGGTGTTGTAACCACTAGACCACAATGCCTTCATCATTTAGCATTTAAAGTGATTTTCTAGTTTTCAGCAACAAATTTACAGTCTACATCAGTAGAATTCAGTTACACCAAATTCTCCCAAAATGTAAATTTCTGTCCAATCCATTTTTTATTACTGAAGAAATTCTGGAACTTAACATTTATTGTAACATCTTTCAGGTACAAGAATCATTGTCTTGACAGAATTCTACATACTACCGAATTTTAACAAGAAGGACACACATACAAATGTGTAGTACAATAATCTGTCTGGTATAAAAGTACATTGTGTTGTTACATAGTAACAATCGATGGTAGTACACTACCTACATGCATTAGAGACTTATTTATTCCATACCCTCCCAATCCTGTTCTGCTGGATTACTGGCAAAAAATCATAATTATACTGCTGAGTGCGGCATCTTCATTGTGTCTGATCTATATGGCTGTCCCATTTCCTCCATCTGGTTAAAGTGTGCAGGTTTTCCCAATGATAAGAGAAATATATTCTCATCACTGAAGGAATTCTACAAGAAAACAGGCTCTTAACCCTTTAGACTTTACTGTTTGCAACTGCTACTCCTGCCATGAAGTCACAGTACTCTACTGGTGACATTAGAATGTTTTCCATGGAAACAAGTTGTGATGCCACAGCAGAGAATTATGATGTCATAGGAGGAACAGATGAAGTCTAAGGGGCAAAGAACCTGATTTCCTGCAAATGTCTTCAGTTACTGTATAAAGAATGGATTATCCTGACATTTAAATTTTTGGGGAACATTGAGAGATTTTAGTTCTGCTGATGCCAACTGGCAGTGTTTTGCAGAAAATCAGAATAGCACTTTGCACTGTGTTCTAATGTACTTGGGTCTATTTTAGTGTTACTATAAAATGGGTCATGACAAACATGTACCCTAATTGGTAGGACCACAACACATGACTTAATTATTTTATGACAAATGTACTCCTCGCCTGAAATACACATTTTTTTCCTAAATAAATAAATACCCATTTTATAAGTAGAATAACACATTCCAGGGTGTGCAGTCCTAAGGAAATAACTTTGCTATGCTCCATGCCCAACAACCATCCTTAGCATGCATTATTTCCCCTATAACCGCACAAACTGTCATATGTTATCCCTTACCTTTTTCCTCAATTTTTCCCCAACCCCAACATGCCAGTCAGGGTTGTCATGGCTGCACCCTTCCTCTGGCCAGGAGTGCAGATGAGGTGATGCATTTATAGCTGGTATCAATGTCACACCTTGGGCAACTGTCAAGGGGTACTGGAATGTCAGGTGGCCTAAACCCTCCCTCCTTCCATAGAGACAATCCTGGGCATCAGAGGGTACATGAATGACAGGCAGCATAGATCCGCCCTCTTTCCATAGACACAATCGTAGCTGTTAGCTGGTATGTGAATGTCAGGTGACCTTCACCTTCCCTCTCTCTTCCCATAGAGGCAATCACAGCCATTGGGGTACATGAATGTCAGGCAGCCTACACCACCCTCCTCCTGTAAAGCCAATCACTGCCATCAGGGGGTACATAAATGCCAGGTATCCACACCCTCCCTCCCCCCATAGAGCCAATCACAGCCATTAAAGGGTACATAAATGTCAGGCAGCCTACACTCTCCCTCAACCCATAAAGCCAATCACAGTCATCAGGGGGTAGATAACTGCCAGATGGCATACACCCTCCTTCCTGTCATAGAACCAATCATAGTTAGAAGGAGGTATGTGAATGTCAGGCGGCTTATACCCTCTCCTCCCATACAGCCAATCTTGGCTGTCAGGGGGTATGTCAATGTCAGGCAGCCTACACCCTCCCTCTTCTTATAGAGCCAATCCTGACTGGTGGGGGTATGTGAATGTCAAGCAGCTTACACACTCCCTCCTCCCACAGAGCCAATCCTGGCTGTTAGGTGGTAAGTGAATGTCAGGCTGCCTACACCCTCCCTCCTCTTATAGATCCAATCCCGACTGGCCTGGGTATGTGAATGTCAAGCAGCTTACACATGCCCTCCTCCCACAGAGCCAGTCCTGGCTGCCAGGTGGTATGTTAATGTCAAGCTGGCCGTGGCCTCCCTCCTCCCATAGAATCAATCACAGCTACCAGTGGTACATGAATGACAGGCAGCCTCCACCCACCCTTCACCGACAGAGCCAATCTTGGCCATCAGAGGGCACAGAAATGTAAGGGTTCCCACCCTACTTCCACATAACTAATCATCTCAATTACATCATGTGACACCCCCAGCCTCTAGTTGCATGCAAACCCTGGGCCCTCAGGTGCCATCATGATGTGCTGCCACTGTATCACTGAACCGGACCGTTCTTGGGCTTTTGTAAGTGACAGAACGTATAGTTTAGGGGTGGTGCAGAGATTTGCTGTCTCCTTAAATAATGCCCAAAGTTTGTTTGGTGTGCATGTGTAATTGTGCGCCAATGTTATAACATTTCAATAAACAGAAAAAAAAAAAAAGAACTTACCATAACAGTAGATCTTTGAGAGAAGCTCTTGCAGCAAGCCAACACCACTAGGGCTGAAGCCGCCACGCACCAGGACCACCTGGAAAACTTTTTAACTAGCAGTCTACAATGGGGGACCGTGTGAGCATTTGACATCAGTAACTATCCTATAAAGGCAGGTGGTCCCCCCCCCCACATCCACCTCAGTTCTCCTGCCGGAGACCCGGACTTGGCAGTGAATTGAAGAACCGAGGGGGATCCCGAGAGCCATGACAAGGCAAGCAGGAGCAGTTCGAGAGGACAAAGAGACAAGGGGAAGGAGGGAGGGGAATCAGGGCCTGCTGCAAGAACTTCTCTCAAAGATCTACTGTTATGGTAATTTCTTATGTAACTGTACTATCTTACTTTGAGGAAGGTTCTTGCAGCAGGCCAACACCAATAGGACTGAATCCCAAGCAGTACCGGGCATGACCAGGAGAACAGCACCGGGAGGAGGAGAGATCAGCAGCCAAGAACTCGGAAGAGGAGGCCCTGAAGTACTGCTAGGCCGAAATTCTAAAGCCTTCAAAATGAACTCAGTTGGAACCTCAGATTCTATCTGTAATTCATTTAAGAAAAATTCAACTGCTGCCAAACCCTGTTCATGTCTAATAGAAGTATAGAGAGATTCTACATCTATACATAACCATCTAAAGTTCTCTTTCTAAGTCACATTACTTAGTTTGTCCAATAAATCAGAGGTATCCCAAATATAAGAACCCAATGTCTTAACTTCCAACTGCAGGAAAAAATCAATGAATTTGCCCAAATTTTGTGTTATAGATCCCACCCCTGAAACTATCGGTCGGCCTGGTGGCTGTTCTTTATTTTTATGTATTTTGGGACGTATGCAGAACCCTGGCATTACAATTACTGATTTAGGTTGCTTTATAATAATTTAACAGTCATCCTAAGAATATATGAAATGTACTGTCCCGATACATTTACTGATATGATATGACTATTACCTATAAGGAATTTGTTAACAAAAAACTGATTAAGGTTATTCTAACAAGAGTTTATTAGTCATTGTTAGAATGTATGTAACGCACTATCACTTTAAAAGTACTGCTACAATTTAGTTATTATGACAGAGATTTGTTGGATATTTAAGGTTTGGTTTGTTCTGGTAGCTCCACCCCCTTGAAGACTCGTGTAGTTGAGGCGCTAGGGGCAGCTACACTGAACTCCTGCATGTTTGTTATTACCTGTGCACTTGGATAATTTAGTAAAACTATTTTGTACCTGCAAACAACAGTGCACTGTGGTTCCTTGCGCACTACTACTTTTTGGATTTGATTATTACAGAGGTTTGCCGCCTCAGCTTTGTATTGCAGCAACAACTGGTACGCATTAGCGCCGTGAAGTCTTTCTTTTCATTTAGGCCAAAACTGACCCTGCACTGAGGTGCGATGTCCAGACTGTAGTGCTTGGTAAAGGTGTGGACAGAGCTCCAAGCGGTGGCTGCACAGATGTACACAGGAGACACATTTATGAAGCAGGCTGTAGAAGCAGCCACACCCCTGGTGGAATGGCCTTTTTTTTTGTGTGTGTGTGTGGGTTATTTTTTTGTATGCTCCTCCCCAGGCACCTCCGACCAGCCACTCCTTCGGGCCTCCAAGGTGCACCCTGGTACCAATCATCCCCTTTCTGCCAACCACCACCCCCCCCAGCCACCTGGGTGACCTGACATATCCCTTCATCAGGAGGGTCCCTCCCTTCAAGGGGGGAAGCACCCATTGGGCACAACTTCATATCCCGGGCGCTGTGGGGTCAGACTAGATGCTTTCCAGGGCTTTGTGGCATCGGGGGACCACAGGCTGTCATCCGGTCACTCGGGGGGGTGTTTTTCCATTTTTCTGCCCTCCCACTTCCTCTGCCCTCATTGGCCGAATGTGGCAGTAACCTGAGGTGGGCATGTACAGAGGGTGTGCCAAGGCCCTGTTCTAACCCCCCCCCCGAGGTAAGCATCCAATGGACAATCTGTAATCTCTCCCTGTCGGTCTCTATTCCTGACATCTGGGCTCAGGGTGCAAACCCGGGTCACCAGCGTTCTGAGTGAACCCCTTCGCTTAGCACCACGGAGTTGGCAGAATGGCCTTTGATGACTCCCAGAAGTTTCTTGTTGTACTTACAGCAACAGTAAACAATGCAATTAGCTAACCACTTAGACAAATACTGTTTAGAAGCAGGAGCATCCTCCCTCTTGGGAGTGAATGAAACAAACAACTGGTCAGACTTCCTGGAAGTCCTGGTCCAGTTAGTATAGTACCATAGGATTCTATGCACATCCAAAGTATGGAGCAAAGCCTCCCCTGATTAGAGTACTCAGGAAAATAAACTAGAAGGTGAATGGATTGGTTCAACGTAAACTCTGCATCTTGGGAAGAAACTTAGGATTAATTCCCAAATAAGACTCCTTACACGTAACAGCCTGAAGCTCAGAAATCCTTTGAGCAGAAGTAACAGCAACTAAAAAGTGCTTTCCACGACAGAAAGCGCAGCTCACAACTCACTGCCAGTTCAAACAAAGCAAAGGTAAAGTGAGTTTCTCCAACATAAAATTGAGATCCCATGGAGGGAATGGTCCCGAATGGGAAGTCTGAGGTGCAAGATACCCCACAAAAGGTGTGAGATACCTCAAGCTGAGCCACAGCCTTGCCCTCAATAGGCACATAGTATGCAGAGATGGCAGAAAGATGAACCTTGAGGGAGGAGTATCCCAAGCCTGAATCTGGAAGAGAAAGAAGGAACTCCAGGACCTGACTCACCAGACAGGTGAAAGGATTCAGGTGATGGGAAGAGGCCCAAAGGGAGAAACGCTTCCACTTCATTGCGTACGTGGCCCTGGTGGAGGGCTTCCAAGCAGCCACCAGGCATCTGTGGCCTGGGAGGACCCCCCGAAGCAGGCAACTATGTCCGCAGGAGCCATGCATGAAGGTGCAGGGACTTCAGGCCTGGATGAACCAGGGTGCCCCAGTCCTGGGAAAGCATGCTGGTGCACAGAATCAAGGGCACTGGAGGTTCTGCTGCCAGCTGTTGCAGCAAGGGGAACCAAGTCTGACACAGCCAGAAAGGAGCTATGAGAATCATCTCTGCCCCCTCTAACTGGAGCCTGAGTAGAACCCTCTGCAGAAGTAGGAAGGGAGGAAAGGCATACAGAAACCTCCCCTTCCAAGAGAGGGACAACATGCCTTGCCAGAAAACTCTAGGCCTGGGATTGAGCAAGCAGAAAAGTGGCAGTTTTGCATTGAGCGGGCACGCAAAAAGGTCCAACTCTGGAGGACACCATCTGTCAAAGAGATCTTTGACCACTGAGGTTAGAAGTTCCCACTCATGAGCTCATGACCAGGAGCGGCTGAGACTGTCTGCCAGGATTTTTTGAGCACCTAGAACATGTACGGCCAAGAGCTCCAGACCATGCTCAATGGCCCAATAACAAACCTTCATCACCTCCTGACACGGGGTAAGAGTGGGTCCCCCCTTGCTTGTTGATGTAATATACCACACACATGTTGCCCATCTGTACCAGCAGAGGACCAGGGAGAAGAGTCTGGAAGGCCTGCAGAGCATACAGGACTGCTCGCATCTTCAGAATGTTGATATAGAGCCCCTGCTCCACGTCCGACCAGGTGCCCAGGGTCTGATGGTCTGCAAGATGTGCACCCCACCCCAGACCAGAAGCATCCATCATGAGAATCTGATGAGGAGTCGAAAGTTGAAAAGAGACTCCTCGAAGGGGGTTGGCTGGCTCCATCCACCACGACAGGACTCTCCGGATTGGGTTGGACACCGTAACCAGCTGGTCCAGGTCATCTGTGCATTGGTCCCATTGAACCCATAAGATCCACTTAAGAACCCTCATATGGAGACGGGTGAGAGGAACTGTAGCAGTGGCCAGTGCCATGTGGCCTAGAAGTTGCAGGAACACCCTGGTGGGGACCCAGCGACTGGAGGAAATCAGGCACGAATGCTCCATTACATGATTTGCCCTGTCGGAGGGAAGGAAGGCCATCCCCTTGGCTGTATCCGGAATTACCCTTATGTAATGGAGGCAACTGGCATGGAGAAAGGCAGGATTTTAGCAGACTGACAGTGATCCCCAAGGTATGAAAAAGATGGAGAGTATAATCCAGCATCTGAATGAACAAATCCCTGGAGGGGGCTGCTAACAGCTAATTGTCCAGGAAGGGGAACACATAAAAGCCCTGCCTCTGCAGAGTGGCTGCCACCACTGCTAGGCACTTGGTGAAAATTCTGAATGCCTAGGACAGGCCAAAAGGGAGGGCCCAGAACTGAAAATGGTCCCCTTGAAAGAAAAAGCAGAAGAACCATTGATGGGTAGGAAAAACCTGAATATAAAGTTAGGCATCCTGCATATCCAGGGAGCAAAGCCAATCCCCAGATGGAGAAGAGGTCAAAGCCAGGCCCCCGTGTTTACTGCGGCAAAGTGGACCTTCATTCTGCGGCAGGACCTCATACTTTCTGCTGCAGAACGACTGCTTATTCTGTGGCTCAGAAATTGTGGCTAAAGAGCATACCTTCAAAGGGATTAAGTCTTAGTTAACCCTTTGACTGCCTTCATGCTACCACTCTGCTACACTGAAAGTGGAACAGCAGGCCATTTAACAGTATGTAGTCTTCTTATCACAAATATTGAACAGCAATAACCCAAACCTGGCACAGCCATGGGCATCAGTGATCTCTTTTAATGACTTTTCTCCCTCACCCCAAATTTGAAGGCTCATTTGTTCTTCTGGAAATTGGTGATCTTTACTGTTCTACTAGGTTATAATCAGAGGAGAACATACGCACTTAGCTAAAACTACACAGAAGGCATAACCTGCTTGGATTTTTTCTGGTTTATATTTAGTTAGCAGATAAAAAGAGAGACTCCAACTTGAAGGCCATTTTTTTCTGATTTTGATCAATGTTCTTTTAAATTACTATTTTTGTAAATTAGGAATACTCCAGCTGCCTTGCAACAAACATGTTGAGTGCAGTGTACAAATCTGTGGGGTTTTTTTGGGTGGGGGGGGTTGTCTTCCTATAATAGTGAAGGACGGTGTAACTTGCAGTGTCTGTAGGATTTCTCGACTCCTGATTTTTCTTTTGGGGGACACACTAAAAAATGCAAGCAAGTCATTCTTATTAAGCTGATGTAACCTTGGTTAGCATGTTCTCATCTCCTCACAACTCAGGGGGTGGTGGTGTTCTTCAGTCAGTGACCCTCATTTCACTTATGTATAGCAGCAATCAAACTCTCCATTCTGATTTTTTCCATACCTTCTTGCTCCAGTTCTAGTATACCCTGGTCCCCACCTCTGCTGCAGCTGGGCAACTTGACCCTCCTTAAGAATTGAGCTTGATGCTGCCACATAGGTTGCAGGTTCAGATTTACCAAGAAATTACTCTCACATTTGCAGGTACAGAACTGCAGCCCACAAATCAAAACTGCGAAAGATGTCCACCAGTGGGGACCGAGTCCTCTGCTCAGTCTGCTGCCAGCCCTATGTTTCAGCAATCAACTCCTCCTCCAATACCTGTCAGTATACTGAGATCAGTTCCACCTCCACAGGCACCACTGAATCTTCTCACTTCTTGACTACAGCTCGTCTTCTAGTCCTTCCTTCCAAATTCATCTTCCAAGGATTCAGCATGCACCATGAGCAGCCTCACAATGAAACATTAACATGGCTGAGCTACCCACACCTACACAGCAGCTAACCATAACTGCCGTGGCCCTAATCAAGCTCTGCTACTATTGCGTCAGTCACTCCCTCCCACACACAATACTGGCTGGAAGGAGTTATGTAACAAGAGCCAGCATGAGTCAAGATGCCATGTAGCCACTAGATTTTTGGCTTTGTACCAGATGGCATCAGTTTGCTGCCCCTTCTAATGAGCATGTGTGCCATGGCATATTTAACACATCAATAGTGGTCAGACCATCACTCCATAAGGTTCAGTTTCACGACCCCCCCCCCATGAGACCTACCCCTTTGGAGATGGTCCAGTACCGCCCTTTGAGGGGAGTTACCCCTGGGGGTCTGATGGCGGTACTGGACCTACCGAGTTGGGCTATGGAGTGCATGGAACCAGATGCCTTAGTAGTGCACTATAATAATATGGTGCTGAGGGCACCGGATTCCATAGCACCTGTTCGCATCCGCCCCCTCTCCTTTCGCCCTCGGTCCCCTTAGTTTGAAGGGATACTGAGGGAGTCGAGGAGAGTGGGGCGAAGATTGGAATGCTGTTGGCGGAAATCCAGCCTGGAAGATGACAAGCTTAGATTGATGGCCCATTATGTGGACTATCAATCAGAAATCTCCTGTAAGAAGGCAGAGTTCCTGTCCAGGGAGATAGCTGTATCAAGAAATCGACCAGCTCAGCTCTTCCAGACCATGGACAGACTGTGCAATCCAGCCTGTCTGCGGAGTCAGAGAGCTTTTTCACAAATACAGTGTGATGAGTTTGCTCGATTTTTTGAGGATAAGGTGTCATCGATCAGGTCGGAGATCCACAGTACATGTTCTAATGAGTGTTGCAGGAATCAATGTGGGGTTACAGGCCCTTGGTCTACCCGGACAGATTTTGACCAGCCAGCGATCATGGATATCATGAAGATTGTCCAGGGATTGTGACCGACTTGCTGTAGTTTGGATCCTGGTCCTACGCGCCGCCTTGTGGGGTGCATGGATGTGATAGGACCAGTCCTTGCTGAGATAGTCTGGTGCTCTTTGGACCAAGGGGTGTTTCCAGAGCCCTTAAAAGAGGCTGTCGTGACACCCCTTTTGAAGAAATCTTCCCTTTACCCAGACTGTCTCGCTAACTACAGTCCAATCTCTAACCTGCCCTTTTTGGGCAAGGTTATTGAGAAAGTAGTCGCGTTGCAGCTCGATGACTTTCTTACCACCCATGAGGTCTATGATCCTCTCCAGTCCAGTTTCAGGAAGAGGCATAGTACTGACACGGCGTTGGTCCAGGTACTTAATGATCTCCTAATAACGAGAGATCGAAAGAGCCATTGATCTTGGTCCTCCTTGATCTCTCTGCAGCGTTTGATACCATGGACCATGGGATGTTGCTAGATCGCCTGCGGCTATTCTGTGGACTGTTGGGGACAGTCCTCAAATGGTTCCACTCTTTCCTCACAAGCAGAAGTCAGAGGGTAGTTTCAGGAATTTTTTCCTCTGCTCCCTTTGCTCTGTTCTGTGGGGTGCCGCAGGGCTCTGTGCTTTCCCCCATGTTGTTCATGGTGTATATGCTGCCGTTGGGAGACATTATAAGGCATTATGGGCTGAGTTTTCACTGCTATGCAGATGATACTCAGCTCTATATGTCCTTTGTACCCGAACAGAATAACTGCCTCACTGAGATCCAGGACTGGATGAGTGCTAACTGGTTGAAACCGAATCCGGATAAGACTGAGGTGTTGGTTGTGAACCCGGGTCATCGTGCAGAGAAGTTGACTCCTGGGTCTCCCTCTGGCCTTGTACTAGGGGGTAACCAGTTGAGACCTTCTGAACAGGTGTGGAATCTGGGCGTAATTCTTGACAGCGAGCTGACACTGAAGGCACAGGTGTCGGCCACTGTCAAGTCTTCCTTTTACTATCTGAGGAATATCGCTCGGATAAAACACCTTGTTCCACACGATGACCTTTCTGTGCTGGTCCACGCCTTTGTTTCCTCACGTCTTGATTACTATAATGCTCTATATCTAGGGTTGCCGGGAGTGGATCTCCGTCGCCTGTAGCTGGTGCAGAATGCTACAGCCAGGTTGTTGACTGGGTTACCAAGAACTTGCCACATCACACCTGTGCTGTGTGAACTGCACTGGCTGCCAGTGCGGTGGAGAATCACTTTCAAGATCATGTTGCTGACCTATAAGACCCTACATGGTCAGGGACTGGGCTACTTGCAAGATCTTCTTCGACCGTACCACCCTCTTCACCCACTCCACTCTGCTGACAAGGGATTGCTAGAGATTCCCAGGGTTCGTCTTCAGTCATCTGGGGCCAGAGCTTTTTCTTTTATGGCCCCAACCCTGTGGAATTCTCTACCTCATCAGATTAGAGAGTGTCTGTCCACGGAGTCATTTAAGGCGTCTCTGAAAAGTTATCTGTTTGAATTAGCATTTGAATAAGTTTACTGCTACTTTTATTGTTTTTATGCTGCTATTTATTATGTTTGATGTTATTTTGATATGTAATTGCGCTTTGATATGTAGAAAAGCACATTATAAATAAATTTTGATTTGAATAGCTATGCCCTTGCCTTGTGTGATTTCTGCAGCTGTGTGGCTGGCTTTCCTGATTTCTGCGGCAAGCACTGATTTCTGTGGTCAACCCTGATTTCTGCGGCCACTGCTGCAACCACAGAATAACAGAAAACATGGGGCCTTGGTCACAGCCCTTGAAGAGTCACCATCTGTAAATGTTTGTTCTCTATGTACAGGTTCAGGTGGCACAGCTTGAGGATGGGCCGCAGGTCCCTGGTCTTTTTGGGGACTACGAAGAAGTGGGAGTAGAATCCCCTTCCCCTCTGAGCCAGAGGGATGGATTCTATAGCCTCTTTTTGAAGAAGAGCCTGAATTTCCTCCCAGACCAGAGACAGATGGGCTGGAGGGTAGGTAGATTGTACCAAAGGATTTTCTGGAGGCCATGCCAGGAACTCTAGAGTGTGACCTTGCTCTATGATCTGAAGCACCCAATTGTCCGTGATTATCCCCTGCCACCCATCAAGATGGAGGGAGAATCAACCCCTGACAGCCTCCCCCAGATCCCTTGCTGGGGGGGAGTCAGCTAAGGAGTCAGGAGGTGGGAGCAGGCACTAGGAGGGCAGCTGCAGGTGATCTGGAGGACCTGGCAGCAGTAGCTGCAGGGACGGATTCTGGCTTGCACTTGCCCTGATCTTTTGCAGGCTGGCGGGACTGCTTGTGGGAGGAGCAATGAAAGGATGACTGCTGCCCAGTCTGAGGCTGCATATGGTAGAGTGAATGGACTGTCCTGAGGGCTTTACCTGACTCCTGTAGGGCAGACATCACGTCCTGAACATCCCCGTCAAAGAGGATGGCACCCGGAAAGGTGGCATCTAGGATGCTGGACTGCACATCTGGGGAAAAGCCTGAAACCCAGAGCCAGGAATGATGGGGAAGGCAAATGTTGGCTGCTGCCCCTGTACCAGAGGCATCCACAGCATCGTAAGCTGCCTTGAGGACATGATTGCCCACATCCGAGCCCGACTTCAGGAGCTAGGCAAGCTGTGTTTTAGTGGCATTCTCTGGCAAAGACTGAACCTAGTACCGAGCAATGTTCCCTCTAATTTTTAGTCTCTGTGGGTGGGCAACTGATATGTGTGTGCAGCACTTTGTGCAAAAAAATTGATTAATGTGCACAAATTGGGTGGCCCAAACAAGTGATATATTTTATTGCCAGTAAACAGTAGAAAATATAACCAAACACTCAAATACTCAATGCAAAGTATAAATATACATTCTGACACAGTCTGAAGCTTGGATGTGCATTCTGCATCATAACAGTATGAACTGGAAACATGCGTAAACTATGTACATTTTAAGGAGTCTTGCATGCATCTAAAAGGGGTGCTGCTGATGATGATGCATTGCTAAGAAATCAATATTTACTGTTTTTCTCTCCTGTCTTTCCCATTCTTCCAGTGGACTTATATTTTATTAAGATCCATTTTTCCACCAGATGTTAAAAACAATTGTGTTCGCATCAGCATATCTAAATGGCTTTCTTCCAAGCAGTTTCTTTGTTTGCTCTTAATGCAGTTCATGAAGCTGAAGCCTCTTTCACGGTCAGCACTAGAAGCTTGGAATGTAGTAGTAGTAGTACAATTTATTGTTCCGCATAAAACAGTTACAGTATACTAAAATCAGGACAAAATACATGGTAAATATAGACAATAAATAAATCAACAAGGAACTTAAATATTTTTACAGTGCAATCAATTTAACAGAGTATCTTTTCGCATAAAAAAACCTCCACAGAACTTCAAGTCCCTCTAATAAACTTTACAAATGAGTTGAGATGAAGAATCTTGCAAAGATCTCTTCCATGTGCTTTTCTTTCATAGTAAACAAATATTCCAAAAGATCCTCCAGGGGGAGGCCGAGATCCCCCAGCAGTTTTTTCCTAGTTGATTCGTACCTATGACGCAAGAGTACCACATGTTTGAGATCATCTATAGTCCCCACTCCACATTTACAATATAGAAAAAGTACCCCCTCTCTTTTGTCTGAAATGAATGCATTGAGCATTATAGTTTTCAGTTCCAAATCTTGCATATATTCTTCTTTGTTTAGGACAGGTTAAAAAAATAGAGATATGGCTCATATCCCCATGAAATCTTTACTTTTTTTTTATAAAATCCATATAGCTTAAGCTTGGAGAGTTGAACACAGAAATAATTTATGTCTTAAGTCAATAAGCCTCAATTTGACATCCTGCCTAATCTCCTCAAATGGTCTTGTGTAAATTTTATATAAGAGGTGGCCCAATCCACCGGCATTATTGTTTCCTTAATAAGTTGAATAAAGGGATGTACATATCCCATGATGGCCAATTTGATGGCTTCCACTACACACATTCTGGGATATCTTTGTAGGGGCAAAAGAAAAAGTTTCAACAGAAAGAGAATCTGTGGTTCACAGATGAGAGAAGTCAAGGAACGTTGTCCTACCTCCAAGGCAATAATACAGCTTGGAGGTCCATTTAAAAATATTAAGATGTATCTATAGAGTTTATTCAGAATTATTTCTAATTATCTAACCTTAGTATAACCTCAGATTTCAGAGGCATATAATATGATCGTTCTTATTTTGGCATTAACAACTCTTAATACACCGCTCACCGATGACTTCCCCATCTTGCTGTTAAATATTTTTAGGGCATTTACAGAACATCTCATTTTAAATTGAATTGCCTCCAAATGTTTGGTCCAAGATAGGCTATAGGCAAAATGGGCACCTAAATAATCATAACACTTAAGTGTCTATATGGTTACCGTTTAGCCTAAAGCCTACCGTATTCTTGGTTTGAGAGCCAAAAACTACAATGTTGGTCTTGCCGAGATTAACTTTCAGTTTCCTTTAAGAACAGAGAGATTCAAAGTGAGACAGTTTTCTTTTAAGACCTAGGACTGAAGTAGAGAGCAAGACTAAATCATCTGCATATGCTAAACATTCAATCCTTCGATCATTCATTTTTGCAGTATGGAAATCTGGGTTACCTAGCTGATCCAAGACTGTATTAATGTAAATATTAAATAGAATGGGGGCCAAAATACACCCCTGTCTGTCCCCCACATTTGTCTCAAATCTATCAATTAGATGACCATATTGATTATACTGGACCCTTGCCCATATATCTTCATAGTCTATTAATAACATCAAGAAGAACAATTTGGACCCCCTTCTTGGTTTATTGACATTTTTTACTCCGGGAATCTGTGTCCTAGGGGACTACTCTCAAATAGATAATGTAGAACGACGGTTCTTTATGGCTTTGGTGTCTATGGCAGTCAAGCGGCTTGTGTTGAGGCACTGGACGGATTGTCTGGCCTTGTCCTATCCTGAGTGGATTACGGAGCTTAGTGCTCTCCTTCATTCGGAGAGCTTGATTGCTAGTTACAGGGTCATGTTGGTGTGTTCCAGAAGAGGTGGAGTAAATTACAAACTCTTGCATTGCTTTAATGCAAGGAGGCCGATCCTTGTAGTCCGCTTTTCCATAATGACTTCTGTTTATCTATGCACTCATGTTGATGTAAATTTGTGGTTGCCCTACTCCAAGATGAAAATGGTCTGCACCAGCTCATCTGCGACCTTGCCAGGAAACATTTTGGGGGAGGGTGTAGTGGGTTTGGTGGTTTACTTTATGGTTGGGATCCTAGTATATCTATTAACCCTAGCCTAGGGGTTGTATGATAATTGGGGGAGGTGGGGGTATTTGGGGATGGGGGTGGGATGATTGGGAGGGTGTATGGGGATGTTTCTGTCATATTGTTCGCTCTTGTGGTGATTGATGTTTCTGTTTGCATTTCAATAATTCAATAAACTTAAATTTCAAAAAAAAATAAATAAATAACATCAAGAAGTGAGGCCTCCAACTTCAGATCCCTTAATGTAGCCCAAAGGATTTTTCTGCTAATGCTGTCGAAGGCCGAGGAGAAGTCCACAAAACAGCAATATAATCTGTTTTTTCTCACTTTAATATACTTCCAGATCAGGTGCTGAAGCACATAATAGTGTTGTACTGTAGAACAGTCCTTCCAGAAACCGTTCTGTGCCTCATTCGATACTGAGTTCTCCTTGACCCATGACAGCAATCTGCCCAAAATTATCCTAGACAAAATCTTCTGTGAAACATCTATCAAACTAATAGGCCTATACATCCTTGGATCATTCGGATCCTCTTTTTTAAAAATTGGGAAGATAACACTACCTGCACAACTGGCAGGATAAGAGTACCCCTGAACCAGGCTATTAAACAGTAAAAGAAGAAAAGGAATCCATCAGTTGCTAAAAACCTTATGGAGATCACCTAGGACCCCATCTGGCCCTGGTGCTTTATTTGCCTTAAGGCCAATCAGTGCCATCCGGATTTCGTCCTCTGTGATCAAGATAGGTCTTGGAAAAATTTCATCCTCCTGTGTTTTGAAAGCATCAAATGTCTCCTGCTCTTCATGAGAATAATAGAGCTTAGAGAAGTGAGATGCCCAGACTTCAGGTGTAATATAGGCTTCAATCTTATTGGCATATCTATTATATCCCTGGGAAACAATATTCCAAAATCGCCTTCCATCCCTATCCAAAACAGCTTACCTCAGTTTTTCCCAAAGTCCCTGAGTATGTTTGTCTCTCCCATTCAAGAATTTTCCTATATTTTTCTCTTTCAGTCTTTAGCAATTTAAAATCTGCTGCAGACTTATTTCTTTTCTTCTTATGCTCTTAGTTTTCCTCCAAACTCTTTCTTTGCCTGTAGGCATACTGAATTAAACTAAGACTTTTTATAAAGGGACCTAGGATGATATGTTGTTTTACATCTAGGTCCAAGTAAAGAATGAATAGTTTCCCAATTCTCCAAAGTATTAAAGGCCTTACTTTTGTCCACGACCAACTCGTGAATATTACCTAAGACTCCTGTACTAACAATTTCTTTGAAACTAGCTTGATGAATCAGCTCCCATCCAATCCTTCTCTTGTTTATGACTTCCAGACTCTCTTCCTGTTGTGCCTCACTCCTTACAGTTCCACAAGGACATTTGATGTTAATTACAATAGCACAGTGTGCTGATTCCAATCTATCCATGACCTCTAACTTTTGGATCAGCTTTACTGCTTCCAAATTGGTCCAAACCTAATCAGGGGTTGAAGAGCTAGTAGGTCCTCTACACGGTAAGGATCCAACTAGATTTTAGATCCTCAGCAGTCCTAGTATATGAGATATTTGGATTAATTATAGATATTGTATGGATCACATCTGAATATACATCCTCCAAGAAATGAGAAGGAATTCTGGCATTAAAGTCTCCCAAAATAATTATAGGACAAGGTATACTCTTATCTGACAATTCGTCATGTGCCATTTTCAGATCCTATATGGAAAGGTCAGCAGGATCAGTAGCTCTATTGCAAGGGGGAACGTATATATTGCAGAGAATGATCTTCTTTTGTTCCTTGCTACTCATTAGAGCCAAAATACCCTCTGACTAGAAATGTTAGTGATCTGAAAATTTAGCAAAGTTTTGATAAAAAAGGAAACACCCCCTTTAAACCTTCCAAATATTTGATCTTTAGTTGTTGGCAGAGTAAAGACAGAATATCCAGCCAATTTTGGAGTTACATGTTCTGTACACCATCTTTCTTGCAGTCCAATAATATCAACATTATCCAGAAATCTCACTACTTCATGGTCAGTTTATTTTAAGATGGATGCCCTCAATATTCCATGAAAGTATAGAACGGGCATCCACACCTCGATCCCCAGCTCCCTTATTCAAATCCAGCTGGCATTCAGAGTTCATTTGTTTGATATTATCTACAGGCTGCATTTGTCAGGCTGAATCAATAACTGTCAGCGGTGAGTAGGTATTACGGTCAATTAGGTTTCCAAAGTCAGTCAGGGGGTTATATGTCTCTAAGATTGATTCTGGACTATCCTTAGTCTGTTTGAACCATGAAAAGACTTCACCCAAGTCTAACATGTTAACTAAATGTATTTCCAAACAATCCAGCTTGCTGGCCAGAGAAAGCAGGCTGCTAGCTGTATGAGGATTTTTAAATGTAAATATCAATCTGTGTTGTGGGCTCAGGGTCTCCATATAACTTCATGGATTCCACTATGTTTCTGGAGATATAAAATCCTAATGCTCTTTTCAAGAGCAGCAACAAATCTTCCCTAACTTTCCTATGAGAATCCTTGAGTAAAACCTTCCACCCAAAGATAGTTTCGGTCTTACTCAGCCATACTTCTCTCTGCTTCAGTATGTGATCCTCTATCACTCCCAAGATTTTTCTCTGTGCTATCGTAGCCTTCTCACTCTGCACCTCCCTAAGGAGAACCTCTTCTAGGGAATAAGGCTGTGTAGGAACCTTTATACATGATAGCTTCATGTTTAGCTTGGAATGTAGCACATACATCAATAAGTTTAGCCACCATGCTGTACTGCATATTAGTCAAAGCAAAGTGGATCATGTCAGTAAAGGATTTTAATGATCCTCCCTTTATTTTTTCAGCAACTATAAATCTGAAGTCCTTGTACTGGCTAATAATTTCTGCCTGGTCCACTGATGAAAATAAATAGTCTTGATATTTGCTGTACAGTCTCTCAATATTTGATAAGCCAAACTCAAAGCTGCAATATGTTATTGCTGCAAAATCAAAAGCAGTTCAGTCAGAAAGTTCACCTGCAGGAAATCAGCTGTCCAGATGGTCACATAACAGGCCAATGAATTGCAAAATTGCTGTTGTGCTTACTTCAGCTGTGCAATTAGCCAAAAGCAGTTTTACCGGTGGGATCCAGTAGACAGTTTCACCCAGGTACTGGCTTCTGAACTTTTTTAATTTTTGCCCTAGCAATCTGTACAGCTTCAACTTGTTAAACCACTTTCTGAAACATCTTAGACAACTCTGCCAACTCCAAAAGTACATAATTTAATAATGTTATGGCAATGTGGTATTCAGGGTTGGACAGCTTCTTAAAGTAATACTTAGCAATGGGATCTTTGATGGATGCATGCAAAATTGTATGTGATGTCATTTACCCTAGGTATGGTTTACAATAACTGTGCTGTATTGTCAAGCTCAGTGGGGGTTTTAAAATGTACTTTTGCAATGTAGTGAGTGAGTCAGTGTGATATGAGAGAGGAGATGCATTTAGGAGACTGTAATTCTCTTCCATTCTGGATCCATACTAAGAGCAGTCTGAATTTATGAAATTAAATGAAAAGGACATTTGTTGCACTGCTATTTCTTGTTGTCCATTTTAGAATTACTATCCCCATGTAGCCAACATGGGCAACCTTTTACAAGCACTGATTCATTGAATCTCAAATGTGTGTATAATGTGAGACACTGTTTTAAAGAGAAGCTCAATCTCATCTCTCTAAGCATACGTCTTGTATGGAAAAAAAATGAACACGCTTTCAATGGTGAGGCTTTAAATCCATTATAAACACATTTTGTATGTGAGACGCTGCTGGGGGAGGAGGCAGATTACACTGAAGTTGTGCAACTTTAAAACTGAAATAATATAATATACACCCTATGTCAGAGAATCTCTTGCATTGCTTTGTTGGGGGGGAATCTACCAAACAAACAAATAAAACATGCCATTTCTATGAACAGCAGGGGAGTACTGTTCATTATCAAGTACTGTCTTACTGAAAAGAGGTGTCAAGCCAATAACATTGCTGTAACTGCAAAGCCGATTGACTGGAATTTTGCAGAGCGGTTCCATTGTTCAATAAGTGGAACAAGAGCGAGATGTCTGGCTTGTTAACTGCTGGCTTGTTAAAGTTAATGAGTACTGGCCTCAGAGGTGGGCATACAATGTTTCTTTCCCATTTACTTTCATGTCCTGCTGTCTGAGTCTTAAATCTGAGTGACTGTAGTCACTACTTCATGAACATGAGGATCCCTGTCAGCTGCTTTGTGCGCTACTACTAAAGTTGTATGCGGGTTATTTCTGACTGCTGTGCGGGGCACACATGCGCACACCTTAGGGGAAACATAGGTCCCGAGGGTGGTCCAAAGGGACTTTCTGGTATGGAACTATATGTGCCAGATAATTAACCACTCAGATAGCAAGGATAGTGGAAGCAAAAACCCACTTACCGAAGTGGTCTAGCTGTCTAGACTCCTTATCAGTAGGAACAGTGCTAAGGTGCTTGGGCCTCATGGTACTATCATGGGCCACATTAATGACCACCAAATCTACCTTAGGGTGGCAACCAAAAAAAGGCCTGCCAGCAGGTGCACGGTAAAGGTGATCCACTTTCTTGGGCAAAGGAGAGATGGTCAAGGGGTGATTCCAAGCCACCCTGGTGATGTCATCATAAGAGTCAATAAAGGGTGGCACAACCAGCGGGAGGGCATCCTGCCATTGTAGGTAAGTGGCCAGCCGGTGCCACTCTGGGTTCTGCTCCTCCGTCTCCCAGCCCATCAAAGACTGAATGTGGTGCATGACATCCATGAAAGAGGGATCATCAGGAAGAGACTTGGGAATCGCCCTGGAGGAGTCCTCCCCTTCCAAGGACTCCCCAGGTAAGAAGGAAGACCTAGAAGAAGCAAAGTCCTCCCCACAGGAGTCATCTGGATCACTCTCCAGTGGTGGGTGGTCATCCAGGCGAGAGCCAGAGCCGGTGTCGGGACAGAAGCCCAAAGTCCCCAACCTGTGTGAGTCACCAGAGCCGTACTTGTCCAGGTTCTGGTGTGGCAGGTCTAAGTCAGAATGCCGGGGAGATGCCAGAGACAGGCCCTGAGGTGTGGGGAGCTGCCTCTGGATGACAGACCACCACATGAAAAGAGGGCCCCATAATCCACCATCAGTGTAATATTGAAAACCAGAGGGAAATTAAAAGGATACCCCGGTGTAAGACCCACAGGTGCTGGCTGGGGGTCTGGCACCGGCCCAGGAGAAGGCAATGGCACAGGCTGGGGTAAAGGTGACACTGGTGCCAGGCCCACAGGTAGGGGCAGCAGCAGAACTGGTGGCCCAGTGGGTGTCGGCAGGAAGCACCTGGGAGAGGGACCTGCCGTCGCTGGGAAGGCCAGAGAAGCCAGTGCCTGAAGAGTGGGAGACCTCTCAGGTGAAGGCAGATGCGGCACTAGACTAGAGGAAACAGCAGTAGCCTGCTGCAGGCATTGCCCAGAAGGACTGGTGTTGGGATCCACACAGGAGACAAATGTGGGCAGCACCATGGTTGGGGGGAGGCAGATGAGAGTGGAGGACCCGATGCCCAAGCCACCAAATCCGGTTGACCCACCTGGCTGAGAGCCTGCATGCAAAGAGATGGGGCTGGGTAGCCACAGTCCCTGGCCCTGAGGAGCTGCCACCCATGATAGCAATAAGGGTGGGTGGCTGCATCACCAGCAGCCCAGAGGAGGAGAGGGCTGGTGGAGTGGGGGAGCCGACCTCCTGTGGGAGGAAGACTGGTGCAGCCACTGATTTAATGGGTGACCTTGAGCAAGAAGCCAATCAATCCTGGTATTTGTTCTGGTGTTTGTGCTTCCCACCACATTTGGGAGAAGAAGAAGCCCCAGAGGACTGTGCCGGCGAGGCCAAAGAGCTCCTGGCCTGCAGCTCCTTTTCCATCGTGGCCAACTTCTGCTTAAGTAGGTGGCTCTCCAGAATCTTCAAGCAATGTCTCCGAGTGGTCTGGTTGAACTTCTGGCAAACCTGGCAGGCTTCAGTGTCTTGGCTGAGGCCTAGGCAAAGGTTGCAAGCAGAGTGGCTGTCTTTTTCCAGAATCTGTTTGCCGCAGGCACACTTCGTGGAGCGGTCGGAAGATGTAGCTGGTGTAGAAGACAAACTTTCTGGCTAAACACTGAATAATCAATGTTAAACAATCAAGAAAAGAGAAAATAAAAAAGTGTGGCAAGCACGAGTAATGGCAGTCCACTGAAGCTGTGGCATCCGCTAAGATCCGACATGCACGGGTCGATGGCGGGAAAAGAACTGAGGTGGGTGTGGGAGACCGCCCACTTTTATAGGACAGGCTGACGTCAGACGCTGACCTCGGCAGTGGGCAGTCCCCAGTGGTAGACTGCCAGCTAGAAAGGTTTCTGTGTAGTCCTGGTGCTTGGTGGCTTCACTCCTACTGGTGTTGGCCTGTTGCAAGAGCCTTCCTTGAAGTAAGATCAGCATTTTCTTGCATTTTAATTAGGTCTGTAATGAACATTGTGGCTGCTCAGATGCATTCTGGTGGCTGAATGCACCCACAATTCTTGGACTGGAGAATCACTGGTGTGCAATTGTACAGACTAAAATAGACTTTGGCTTTATACAGAACCTTTCATATACACACACACACACTGCATCTCAAAGTTCATTACAGACCAATGAATGAGACACTAGTAGCCCGGAGGCTGCAGGTCCACAAACACAGCAGCAGCTACTATATAGTGCATGCATACTGTTACAGACTTTAACTCTGCAACCAGTTCATTCATTCATTCATTCATTCATTCATTCATTCAGTCATTCTCATCTTCCCTCCCTGGCCTTGGCCCTCCCCCACTGGTCAGCCACCATTCTTCCCCGTTGCTAAATCTCAACCCCAGGAGTTCCTCTTATTTATCATATGATTTACCTGTCACAGTGGAAAGCCTTACTCCTCTTCCAAGTTTGAAGTCTGTGGTAGGGGACACTGTCTTGCTTCAGTGGGCAGCCTGAGTAGGTCATAAACATTTTTCAGCATCATCCTGCCAGGCCAAGAGTGTTTTCCACTTGATTTTTGCCCACCCACTGAGCCTGCAGCTCAGCATGCTATGGCATGCATGCAGTCAGCAAGTACATAGCTCAGCCGAGCGTCTCACTTCCACTGAGACACCAAGTCAGTGTGCTATGACATGCACACAACAGGCATGCATGTACCTCAGTAGAGCATCTCCCTCCTACTGAGACCTCAGCTCAGTATGCAGCGGGCATGGGCATAGCTGAGCCGAGCATCTCCCTTCAACTGAGACACCAGCTCAATGTGTTATGGAATCCATGCAATGGGTGTGTGCATAGCTGAGCTGAGCATCTCCCTCTCACTGAGACACCAGCTCAATGTGCTATGGTAGCCATGCATTGGGCGTATGCATAGCTGAGCTGAGCATCTCCCTCTCACTGAGACACCAGCTCAGTGTGCTATGGTAGCCATGCAATGGGCATGTGCATAACTGAGCCGAGCATCTCCCTCTCACTGAGACACCAGCTCAGTGTGCTATGGTAGCCATGCAATGGGCATGTGCATAACTGAGCCTAGCATCTCCCTCTCACTGAGACACCAGCTCGATGTGCTGTGATAGCCATGCAATGGGCATGTGCATAACTGAGCCTAGCATCTCCCTCTCACTGAGACACCAGCTCGATGTGCTATGATAGCCATGCAATGGGCATGTGCATAACTGAGCCTAGCATCTCCCTCTCACTGAGACACCAGCTCAATGTGCTATGATAGCCATGCAATAGGCATGTGCATAACTGAGCCTAGCATCTCCCTCTCACTGAGACACCAACTCAATGTGCTATGGTAGCCATGCAATGGGCATGTGCATAACTGAGCCTAGCATCTCCCTCTCACTGAGACACCAGCTCAATGTGCTATGATAGCCATGCAATAGGCATGTGCATAACTGAGCCGAGCATCTTCCTCTCACTGAGACACCAGCTCAATGTGCTACGATAGCCATGCAATAGGCATGTGCATAACTGAGCCTAGCATCTCCCTCTCACTGAGACACCAGCTCAATGTGCTATTGTATCAATGCAATGGGCATGTGCACAACTGAGCCGAGCATCTTCCTTTCACTGAGACACCAGCTCAATGTGCTATGAGAGCCATGCAGTGGGCATGTGCATAACTGAGCTGAGCATCTCCCTCTCACTGAGACACCAGCTCAATGTGCTATGGTAGCCATGCAATGGGCGTGTGCATAGCTGAGCTGAGCTAAGCATCTCCCTCTCACTGAGACACCAGCTCAATGTGCTATGGTAGCCATGCATTGGGCGTATGCATAGCTGAGCCGAGCATCTCCCTCTCACTGAGGCACCAGCTCAATGTGCTATTGTATCAATGCAATGGGCATGTGCATAGCTGAGCCGAACATCTCCCTTCCACTGAGACACCAGCTCAATGTGCTGTGGTATCCATGCAATGGGCGTGTGTATAGCTGAGCTGAGCTGAGCATCTCCCTCTCACTGAGACACCAGCTCAATGTGCTGTGGTATCCATGCAATGGATGTGTGCATAGCTGAGCCGAGCATCTCCCTCCCACTGAGACACCAGCTCAACATGCTATGTCATGCACACAACAGGCGTGCATGTAGTTTAGCTGAGCGTTTCCTTCCCACCAGCTCAACATACTATGACATGCACACAATGGGTGTGCATGAAGCTCAGCTGAGCATCTCTCTCCCACTGACATGCTAGCTCAACATGCTATGACATGAGCACAATGGGCATGACTATAGCTCAGCCAAGCATCTCCACTCCCACTGTCCAACTGCATTGCCTGTACCACCTGTGAGCCCCTAAGTGGCAGTGGTGGTGGTGGTAGAGGTGGGTAGCAGATGGCCACCTACCCCTAGAAGGCATGAATCCTGTGGGATGTTCATCCTCCTCCTCCCCATATATGCTGCAGCACCCGAGGCTTGTTCCCGAACCTGTGTCACAAGGTGTCATGGCGATAACCCTGTTGCAGTGCCAGATATGAGGACATGTGCTTTTTTGTACTCATGCCAAATACGTTGATCAGGGAAAAAGCAGGCAAACTCATGGCTCTCCACCTTAAACAACAGGAGACAGCCCGTGTAATTAAAACTATTTGTAACACTCAAATACATGTTATACATTCAGCACACAGGGACATCGCTACCAAATTCCAGCAGTATTATTAGAACTCATACAGAGAGGATGATCCGGGCCCAGAGAGAGCAGATGTAGCTGCATAGCTAAACAACATCACTTTGCCCGCTCTGACCCTGGAACACCAGGAGTAGATGGTGATACCCATCACCTGCACCGAGATCCAAGTGGCCATCAGAAGCCTCACTTTGGACAAAGCTCCGGGGCCGGGTGGCTTTTTGGCCAACTTTTATAAGGCCCTTGAGCCGGTACTGACTCCAGTCCTAGCTCGTATGTTCACGTACACGCAGCATGACTCATCTCTAACCAGTGCCATGATCACCCTATTACTAAAACCTGAGAAAGATCTGGAGGAAATCAATAGCTACCATCCCATTAACCAGGATATGAAGATTCTTGCCAAAGTCCTGGTGACACAAGTCAGCAAAGTTTGGGATTACTTAATTGGTCCTGAACAGTTTGGCTTCATGCCCCATAGGGTGTCTGTTGACCACATGAGAAAGCTTGACCATATCTTCTCTATGTCCAGAGACTCTGACACCCCAGTGGCTCTGGTGTCCCTCAACGCAGAGAAGGCTTTTGAATGAGTCTTGTGACCCTTTCCATTCACTGTACTTGTTAAATTTGGCTTTCCAGAGGACTTTATACAGTGGGTGAAGGTTCTATATACTAATCCACAATCCAAGGTCCTTTGTAATGGGGTCCTGTCAGAACCTAGAAACATACATAGAAACATAAAAGTTGTCAGCAGATAAAGACCTCTTGTCCCACCTAGTCTGCCTTATATTCTCTATCTACTGTGCCACCACAGACCCTACTTGATCTCCGGTCTTCACCCCCTTGCCTTACATCTATGGTCCCCTTGTGTTTATCCCATGCATGCTTGAGTCCTGTTACCATTTTAGCATCCACCATCTCTGCTGGGATGCTGTTCCAGGTGTCCACCACCCTCTCCGTGAAGAAGTATTTCCTCACAGCTCCTCTGAGCCTCCCCTCTTCCAGCTTCATAACATGACCCCTTGTCCTGGAGCATCTTTTTCTATGAAAAATGCCACCTTCCTGTACCTTATTAATACCTGTGAGGTATTTGAACATTTCTATCAGATCCCTCCTTTCCTCTAGAGAGTACATATTTAGTTCCTTGAGTCTTTCCTTGTAGGGTTTTTGATGCAGGCCCTGCATCATTTTGGTAGCACTCCTTTGTACCGCCTCCAGCCTGTCTATGTCCTTCTAGTGATTGGGCCTCCAGAACTGAACACAGTACTTGAGGTGGGGTCTTATCAGTTATCTATACAGGGGTAATACGTACCTATTGTTTTGACCAGGGGCACTAGACAGGGGTGCCCTCTCTCGCTCTTGCTTTTTACCTGTATCTTGAGCACCTAATATGTAAGATGAATAGTCACCCCACCATGCAAGGCATCAAATTCTTCCATCACTCCTACGTCACCTCAGTATATGCAGATGGCATTCTGTTTCACATCACCAACCCAGTGCGCTCCATTCAGGAGGCCCTAGACATTATTGCGGAATTCAGGCGCTTGGCTGGACACAAACTGAATGTGAGCAAAACCCAGGTAATGCCTCTAACTGTACTGGTATCAAAGCAGGAGAGTCTCCACCTGGGACTCTCATGGGCGCCCAAGGGGCTAAAGTACTTGGGTATAGAGATGTGTTGCAGCAAGGCCCTCATGAAACAAAAAAAACTGAGACAAGCTCATTACTAAAATAAAACAAGATTTTAATCGATGGTGGACCCTTTCCCTCACTTTATGGGGGTGAATTAACATTATCAAAGTGAATATTTTACTAAGAGTTCTTAAACCCACTTTATTTTTTTATTTGAAAGAGTTTCACCAGGAAAGGCATACAGGGCTTTAATAGCTCGTTTCCAGATTTGTCCTGGGGGAAGGGAAAAAAGAGGGAAAGACAACTGATAAGACTAGGTACAAATACAAGGAATGACGCTTGGATGTGCAACCTAATACATTTAAAACTAACCAACTTTTGTGTAAAAGACATGCAGCGCCTATCAACCGGATACGGAGTAGTACATAGAAACAACTATATACAATTATATACACACACATGTAAAATTTACATCACAGATCGAGAAAATAATAAGATAAAGAAAAACTGTGACTAAATAAACAATCCCAAAACAACATATGCATAAAACAACATAAACATAAAGCATAAACATGCACACAACGCAATACCACTAATAACAGATGCTGCATTAACTATTAAGTAGTAAATGCGGACAGGCTGTGTGGATAGGAGGAGGGAGACAGTAGGAGTAGGGCGCACCTATTCCTCTCCTCCCCTCCAGGATGCATACCCCGTAAGGAGAATGAAAGTACACAGGAAGAGACATTAGTTAGGGATTGGGGTAAATAAAAACAAGAAAACTGACACTAGCATTTAAAATAAAGGAAAGTAAACCATAACACATTTGAGCAGACAGCACTGAGATTAAACAACTACATGAAATAGATGAGGTTGTGAAGAATAGAGTAGGATAGAGGAGACAATGGGGGGGGGGGGGTGGAGGAAGGCAAACCATTATCCTCAGGAACAAAATTCCGCACTGCTCAACATAATCCCAGCCAGTGTTCATGGTATAAGGAAAGCCAAGGAGAAGGCAAAGGGGGGAGAGAATGGACAGAATAGTACAGCAACAGAGAAAAAGAGAGAGAGAATGTGAAAGAGAGGAGGGGTAGAAGCCAGAGAGAGTTTGGGGTGGGGTGAGAGGCTAGCCATAAAGCCACACTGCTTGATGTAGACCCAGCCAGTGCTATGCTTACGGCATACTTAATATGATGAAAATCTGTCTGCCCTTTAAAAGACAACAAAACCCCCTATTTTTGCAATTAAGCTATTCAAAAATCTGTCTTCTCAGAAAGGTAAAGGAAAGGCTGCTGTTTACATTGATGCTAAAACTACATTTATGTAATTAACATAAATGCAGTTTCGTAGCATTTGAAAAATGTAAACATCAGCCTTCCCATTTCAAAACTCCCTGCTCTGCCTGCTCCCTAAAATGGTGGCGGAAGGTACTGTGTGATGTCATAGGAGCCCAAGGCAGACAGCTACATTGTTCTCTGTAGTGCCTAGCAGCTAGTTTTACTTTGCTTGTTTTAGTGTTGCCTTACAAAAAATGATCAAAACCATGACTTAATAAAGGAATAATGCACGACAGGGTATGTGTCGTGTTGGGATAATGCCACGCCTTGGAGGGTTTGGGCACGAGGCCGCAGGCCGAGTGTGTCCAATGCCCCAGGCATGGTGTTATCCCAAACGACACACACCCTGGAGTACATTATTCCTATTATACAATGGCTCGTTGTTATACAGAATAAAAAAAATAATTTTAAAGATGTTTTTATGTGGAAAAATATTTTTTGTTTTTAAGAGAAGATGAAACAATCAATCAAAAGCTCCATAAAACAATCAATGAAATGCTCAATCAAATGCTCATCTACAGGTTCACAGTGAGGCTGAGACTAGACCTGTGGCATCGTGCTGGGATAACGCCATGGGTCCAGCCCCAAACTGACCAATCACAGTCCAAGATTCTTTCTTGCTATTGTATAATGTGTATTATTCTTATCAATACACATGTTAGACTATGGTTTTGTTGATTTTATTTAACTCATTCTCTCCCAGTTGCCATTTTGAGTTGGGCTCAGCAATGGATGGTTCCGATGTCATATGGCGGCTATGGGACCGAAGGTACGCCAACATTGATTTTTAATCTGAGGGCTTTTCTCAGAAAACAGCAATACAGTAAAACCCCGGAGTAAAACAGATACCTGGTGATCTAGTGATTATGTTGAAGTGCCGGTCCATCCAGTGCCAAAGTTGTTGCTTACTTAGTTATATCCACTGTTATGCTGCCAGTTCAAGTTTCCTGGATTTGACCCCCCACCCGGCAATCAGCCTGTTCACCCCACCTGCCTGCTGTCACACACTCTGCCTGCGACTCGACACTCGGTTACTACTGTGCCAGAAGACCCAGTGCCACATATCTCGCCAGTTGCATGAAACTGAAAAGTGGCACAGTTCTTAATCCTGCATCCGATCCTCTCTCTGACAGAGTGCATGCTGTTACTGATACTCTTCACCCACATGTCATTTAGCAGTATCAGCCAGGAAGGACGGAGCATATCGGTAACAGTGTGCGCTCTGTCAGAGAGGATCCGATTCTAGATTAAGAACTGTGCCACTTCTCAATTTCATGCAACTGGTGAGATATGTGGCACTGGGTCTTCTGGCACAGTTGTAACCGAGTGTCAAGTTGCTGGTGGAGTGTGTGGCAGCGGGCTAGTGGGTTGATGAGCAGGCTGATGGCTAGGGAGTTTAAATCAGGGAAACTTAAATGAGCAGTATAACAGTGGATAGAACTAAGAAAGCAACAACAGAGGATTGGGTGCAAGATTAGGAAGTGTGCTGCTTCTCAAATTCATGCAACTGGTGAGATATGTGGCACCAGGTCTTCTGGCACAGCAGTAACCGAGTGTCGAGTTGTGAGCAGAATGTGTGAAAGCAGGTGGGCGAGCAGGCTGCTTGCTGGGTGGAGGTCAAATCCAGGAAACTTGAACTGGCCACATAACAGTGGATATAACTAAGAAAGCACAACATTGGCACTGGATGGACTGGTACTTCAACATGACCACTAGACCACCAGGTATTTGTTTTACTCCGGGATTTTACTGTACTGCTGTTTGCTGAGAAAAGCCCTCAGATTAAAATAATACACGTTAAGTCATGGTGTTGATCATTTTTGTAAGGCAACACTAAAACAAGCAAAATAAAATGAGCTCCTTGGCACTACAGAGAACAATGTAGCTGTCTGCCTTGGGCTCCTATGACATCACACAGTATCTTCCGCTGCCATTTTAGGGAGCAGGCAGAGTGTGAGTTTTGAAATGGGAACGCTGATGTTTACATTTTTCAAATGCTACAAAACCACATTTATGTTAATGACATAAATGCAGTTTTATCATCAATGAAAACAGCAACCTTTCCTTTACCTTTCTGTGAAAACAGATTTTTGAATAGCTTAATGGCAAAACCGGGGTTTAGTTGTCCTTTAAATGGTTTAATCTTTTTCATGCACCCTTCTCCAACTTTATATGGGCTGATAAAGGGTACAGTACATCCTAAGCGAAACTAACCTGCCCTAAACAAGAAGGGGGTCTCTTTCTGCCTCATTTCATCATATATTACTTTGCTGCACAAGCTACTAAATACATGATATGGATGACGAATGAACCACATAACAATGAACATGGCTACCAACCTCAATGGCTTGTTATTGAGCAACATATAGCTGGTCAGGCAGGCACATATTTGGCTGCGATCCCCTATGTGTCTCCCAGTAACATATCAAAGTCTCTTTAAACTATGACTATATATACATCTGCAGCCTCCGCTTCCCAATGTCTAGGGGCCAGAGTGTTCCGGGGAAGGGAGTCCCAGACTCAGAACCTCACCAAACATTTCTCAAGAGATGGCAGCATGCAAAATAGATGTCTTCTATCTCACCGTCTCAGTGTCCCAAAATGATACAACGTCTCCCCAGCAGACACCAGACCAGCAGGCAGACCAAACAGTTCATATTCAGGACCTTCTGACTTCTCCACCCACCGATCCTGGAGTAAGAGGGCGCAGGAAAGCTAGAATGCTTCAAGACCCCAGGAAACCATGGAACCCCTAAAAACTAAAGGACGTGTTATTTCATTTAAATCCTTCATTAAAATTGATCACTCTGGACTCCGGTTCCTCTCCCAAACAAATCAGGTTTATTCTCCTGAGCTCTCAAAGATTGCAAGAGCTCAGGGTCCCGATTGCTTGAACTTTTAAGATACACAGCTCCATGGGGCTAACTTTTTAGACAATCGGATTACTGAGAGAGCAAATTATCGGCATTCTTAAGCTCAGATATTCCGTACACACAGATTCAGCAGCAACCAGCAGCAACCTACATGTTGCACAGGCAGGACAGGGAAGGCAGGAAGGGGGGGGGGTGGCATTGTATGTCAGGGAAGGGATAAAAGTGACAGTCCCACAAGACAAGGGGGAAAAAGCAGAGGCACTGTGGGTAACCCTGGAGGTGGGGAGGGGAACAGTAATTAGAATGGGAGTGACATACAGGCCCCCAAGGCAGGCAGAGGATGTAGACAGAGAACTGCTGGAGACTACAGGGAACATGGCAACAAAGGGTGAATTGCTGTTGATGGGTGACTTCAACTTGCCAGATGTGGACTGGAGCATCCTGGGGGTAGCCCCAGCCAGGAGTAAGGGAATCCTGCAATCCCTGTAAGGGGTGGGTCTCACACAGCTAGTGAGGGAGCCTACAAGGGAGAATGTAATTCTGGATCTTGTCCTAAGCAATGGGGACAGTATAAAGGAAGTCACAGAGAACCTAGGGATTAGTGACCATCGAGCTGTGGGGTTCACCATAAGGACGTAACAGGAGGCTAGCCACACAAGGACTAGAATCCTGGATTTCAGGAGGACAGACTTTGGTAAGATGTACAAATTCAGGAAGGCTATGCAGGGATATGATGACAAAAGGGGAGTGGTGGAACAGTGGGATAAGATAAGGGACGCCATGCACCTAGTAGCAAACCATTGCGCCAAGCCCTGCAGCAAGAGCAAAAGAAAGAGGAAACCACTGTGGTTCTTGGGGGGAGTAGCAGAGCTAGTAAGAGGAAAAAAGATGGCATTTCTGAGGTACAAGGCAACACAAAGCAAGGAGAACAGGCACGAATACTTGGAAAAATGAAAAGAAATGAACAAGGCAGTAAGGGAGCAAAGCATGAAACCGAGGAAAAGCTAGCTAAATCAGTGAAGGAAGGAGGGAAGGCATTATCTAGGTATATTAGCGTGAGGAGGAAGATTGGGGGGGGATTGTGAGACTTAGGGAAGAGGGAGATTGCAGTGGAGAAAGACATTGACAAGGTGACCATCCTCAACAAACACTTCTGCTCCGTATTCATGGAAGAAGGCAATGAAGATGGTCCCCCATTAATGAAGAAGGGCCAACAGGGAGAAGGGGTGGACATTAGACTTTTTGCAGAGGACAGAGTAAAAAGAGCACTAGAATGACTTAAGGTAAAGAAAGTTATGGGGCCAGATGGGATACGCCTGAAGATCCTAAAGGAGCTCCAGGAGGAACTGGCTAAACCTCTGGCTAAGCTGTTCAGTGGATCACTGGAAACAAGCATGGTTCTGGAGGAGTGAAGGAGGGCACAAGTGGTACCCCTGCACAAAAGTGGTAGCAAGGAGGAGGCAGAAAACTACTGCCCTGTCAGTTTGACCTCAATAATAGGTAAAATTATGGAAACCCTGCTTAAGGAAAGGCTGGTGGACTACCTAGAGACAAGGGGGCTGCTGGACCCAAGGCAACATGGATTCACGGCAGGGAGGTCATGCCAGACCAACTTGATTGATTTCTTTCAGTGGGTGATGAAGGAAATAGACCAGAGCAGAGTGGTAGATGTGGCCTATCTGGACTTCAGGAAGGCTTTCAACACAGTCCCACACAGGAGACTAATCCACAAGATAGCAAATCAGGGTGTGGGGACAGAGGTAGTCACGTGGGTTAGAAACTGATTAACAGAACACAGCCGTGCCATAGGATCACAAGTCCCAGACCCAGTCCATAACGTGCAGTTTCAAGAAAATTCCTCTTCCTACCTCAGTCTTTGTCTGAGGAGGTGCCCTCCTCTGCTGTCCCCTCCAGCTCCCTCTTGATACATGGCAGCATCTTTTCCGCATCCTTTGGATCATTAAACTGATATTGCCTTCCCTGCCACGTCAAATGCAACCTAACAGGGAGCAGTAAATGATGCTGAATCTTAAATAACATAGAAACATAGACTTTGACAGCAGATAAGGACTGGTTGGCCCACCCAGTCTGCCCATTTCCCTACCTACTGGCTAAGCTGCAGATCCTAGTTAACCAACAGCCTACTTTTTCCTAACCCCCACCGGAATTGCCTGTCTGCCCCATGCATTCTTGAATTCTCCCACTGTTTTTGACTCCACGTCCTCATCAGGAAGGCCGTTCCATGCGTCTACCACCCTCTCCATGAAAAAATACTTCCTCACGTTGCCCCAGAGCCATCCCCCCCCCCATCTTCAAATTGTGCCCCCTTATTCTTACACATCTCTTTTTCTGAAAGAGGCTACTCTCTTGGACTTTGTTGATTCCCTTGAGATATTTGAAAGTTTCTATCATGTCCCCCCTTTCCCTCCTTTCCTTGAGGGTATACATATTAAGCTCCTTTAGTTCTCTCTTCATATGACTTCTGGTGCAGACCCTGCAGCATTTTAGTTGCCCTCCTCTGGACTGCCTCCATCCTGTCTATGTCCTTGTGGAGATGGGCTCTCCAGAACTGCACAAAGTACTCCAGATGGGTTCTCACCAACTGTCTTTACAGAGGGATAACAACTTCCTGTTTTCTACTGGTGATGCCTCTACCTATACATCCCAGTATCACCCCAGCCCTCCTTACTGCCTTCTCACATTGCTTGCTTACTTACCTTTAGGTCATCTGATATGACTACCCCCTAGGTCCCTTTCCATTTTTATTGTTGTTAGTGTCCCCCCCATTGTGTACTCTTCCCCTAGGTTTTTGTTTCCCAGGTGCATTACTTAGCACTGAATTTAAGCTGCCATACCTTTGACCATTCTTCCAACCTTGCCAAGTCCTGTTTCTTCCTTTCCACCCTCCTTGTGTATCAACCCTATTGCAGATCTTTGTGTCATCTGCAAAGAGGCATACTTTTCCTTCCAGTCCCTCTGCAATATCACTTATAAAAACATTAAAAAGGACCGGTCCAAGTACTGAACCCTGCAGTAGCAGTACCCAGCTACTACCCCCCTTTCTTCGGAGTGGACTCAGTTTATTATTACCCTCTGTGTCCTGTTGTCCAGCCATTTGTTTACCCACGCTACCACCCTGGGACCCACTTCCAGGCTGGCTAACTTGTTTATTAATCTTTTGTGTGGGACTGTGTCAAATGCCTTGCTAAAGTCTAGGTAGGCCATGTCCACAGCCCCTCCCTGGTCTACTACTTTGGTCACCCAGTCAAAGAAATCTATTAGATTCGTCTGACATGACCTTCCCACTGTGAATCCATGCTGCCTTGGCTCCTGTGCCCCGCTGGCCTCTAGATACTCAACAATTCTATCTTTTAGAAGTGATTCTATCATTTTCCCTACCACTGAGGTCAAACTAACAGGTCTGTAGTTTCCTGCCTCTGCTTTGCTCCATCTTTTATGAAGGGGAATCACATCTGCCCTCCTCCAGTCCTCAGGTACAACACCATCCTCCCATGATTTGTTAAAAAGGGTAGTCAGTGGTGTCACCAATTCTCCCTTTAGTTCTTTTAGAATTCTGGGATGAATCCCGTCAGGTCCCATTGCTTTGTCCACTTTCAGTTTCATGAGTTCTTTCAGAACCCTTTCTTCTGTGAATGGACTGGTATCGACTCCCCTATTCAGAGTGCTTCTATTGATTGGATTAGGTACCTCCCCCTCCCCTTCTTTTGTAAATACTGAGCAGAAATATTCGTTCAATATCCCTGCTTTGTCACTGTCACCCTCGGCCCACCCACCTCCCCTTTATTAAGCCACACTATCCCTCCCTTGGTCTTTCTTCACTCCCTAATGTACCTATAAAAGGTTTTATCCTCCTTCTTAATCAAGTTAGCTATCTTTTCCTCGGTTTGGGCCTTTGCTGTTCTGACTGCCTTCCCGCTTCCTTCAGCTTTAACTGGTACAGTTCTCTGTCCTGTTCCTTCTGTGTTTCCTTATACTTCCTGAATACTATCTTTTTCTCCCTAACCTTCCCCACCACCTTTTTTGAGAACCATAGTGGTTTTTTCCTTTATTTTGATTTGTTTATTTGCATCACACAAAGGCTAGTTGCCTCTGTGATGGCAGTTTTGATGTTTCCCCATTGTTTTTCCACCCCTCCTTCTTGCCCATTTGCTAGAGCTTTTCTGAGACACTCTACCATTTTGCCAAAGTCAGCCCTCCTGATGTCCAGTACCCTCACATTTGTATGGCTTGACTCTACAGCTGTGTTTATCGTGAACCACAATGTTTGGTGGTCACTTCTTCCCTGATGGCTACCCACTTCTAAATCTGAGATCCTCTCTCAGTCCCTATTTGAGAGTACCAGGTCTAAGATAGATTGCTCCCTCCCGAGTGGGCTCCAACACTATCTGCGGAGGTGACTCCGGATCCCATCGAAGGCCTTATGCCTCTGCCTTGTGCTATATGCCAAGTCTGGGAAGAGCTGCAGGGTATCCCCTCCATATTTCAGGGATCACTTTTTCCTGGCCAAGGTAAGAATTCGGTCTCTATCACCGACTCCTGAACAAACAATCAGTAGGGTTCTGGGAGTTGAACCATCTGAAGGGGCACGCCTCGGAACAATATGGTATGCCTGTTCAAGTGAGATAGGGGGATTGTCTTCAGATAGGCCTAAAATAGCTGGCAATAAAATTCGAACAAAACTTAAACAGTCCTCCCCCTCCACAAATTCTGATAGGCCCAACACCCATATGTTTCACTCCCTAGCTTGGTTCTCGACCATTTCCAATCTCTGTCGTAGTTGAGAATTTTCCTTAATTAACTGAGTGGTTGCATCACATAGGCCTTAAGGACAGATGCTTCCATTTGTTGGACCGTTTGTTCACATTGGTCTATCCTGGTTTCGAGGGCTGAAACTCTTGGCAAGAGGGCATCCTGAACCAATCTCACCAGTTGGTTGAGAGCTGTTTGGATCGAAAGCAAGGTTGCACCCTCTGTAGACTGCTCAGATGAGTCCATGGCTTCATCAGCTAAGACAGGCCGCTCATCTCGCTGCTGCTGAGATCTCTTCAGAGCAAAGAAATCTGAGGAAGCGGCTACAGCCCCTTTGTTTTTCCCCTATCTAGACTCTCTAATACACACTGCACACCTTTCACCCTGGAAGAAATTGCAGGAAATTTAAATTTATAACCACTTTTAACAATAAATCTTGGGAACTAAAAAAATTAGCTGTTTCCTCAAAGCTGCTCAGCAGCGACTCTCTCCACTTTGGGCTTCTTAAAAGGTGGTAACCCTAAGCCCATCAATCTCTCTCCCCCAGCTCTCTCTCTCTCTCTCTCTCTCTCTCTCTCTCTCTATATATATATATAAAAACTACTCTCTGCTGCCCCCAAGTGGTGGCAAGCAGAAAATACACCCCCAGTGCATCAAAAAAAAAATAAAAACTACATACTGGGAAGGGGGTCCCTAAAGGTGAACAATATGCCCTCCCAAATGAGGGGGCTTACACTCTCCCCCCACCAAGGAAACCATTCTTGCCTGGGAATGGAGGCAGAGGGCCGAGCAGGCCCCTCAATCAACAAGCGAAGTATGTGCACTCCCTTGCCTGCTGAAGGGGGGTACCTACAGAAACTGACCCAAAGGGAAACCTTCCCTGACACCACCATCACCCTAACCATAAATACCCCTACCTTACCTGTGCCAAGAAGTCCTAAGCTTTAAATTAGCAAAACTGAAAGCATTTTTTGATTAAGTATCTATATACATATTGCAGTAGATTTAGTTGCAGTTTCCCTTATTCCCTATGATACCACCCACCAAGTTGCAGAAGAAAGAACTTTTGAAACTGTAACATCATTAAATTCTCAATGTCCACTCACACACACAAGTACTCTCATACTCACACAGGGCAGAGGTTAAATACCCCAGCCTTACTTAGTAGAACAAGTTAAATGTAAAGTCTAAATTTAGAATCACAGTCATTTGTCTTTTCTGTAAAGTCATCGAATTTAGAAGATAACCTGAAAAACATCACAGTCTGATGGCATACACCTGCTCCAGTGAACAGTCATCCTGACACAGTCCATAGAATTCTGGGGGCTTAAATGGCAGGACCTCCACCTTGTGGAAAATACAAATCAGGATCCAGCTTCATTGTAAGGTCTCCAAATGAGTCTTTGGCAATAATATAATAGTTCATTCGGCATCCTGCCAAGTCCTGCACTATTGCAAAGTTCTTAAACAAAGTTAACCCAGGCCAAGACGCAGTGTGGCACATAGCCCGTGCTTATTGGAATAACTCCTGAGATGGTCTTCCACCATTTCCAGGCCTGGACCATAGTTTCTGTAGCAGTTCCTTGTATAACCATTCTTCTCTCATCTCCTTGATCACATCCCACATTAATTCAGACACATATCTGTAGTCAGCTGAAGGATATTCCATGTGAATCCTCCTACGGATACACCTTTCCATCTGGGACCACTCGAGTAGCTCCCTTATGCTGGTCCTCCTGGCCAGTCCTGGCTCCAACCATGTTCCATTCTTGTAAGCAACATTAAGAGGGCCACCTCTCATCAATCCAACCATCCTGACCCTTAGGGCTTTAAAGTGTGCAGGAAAATGTGGGATTTTGTCAGCCAGGGTGACCATAGGGTGATGGTAAGGCCAAGGAATGGCTCGCTGAATTTTATAATCAGCTAATTTAATTTTTTTTTATAAAGCAGCTTCTCCTCATCGCACTCGGTCTCGTCAGGTATCTCTTCTCTTGCAATAGACATGCCTGCCACTCCCAGCTTAATTTACAGGATGGGATTTTGCCGAGGCAGATGTTTCTGATTTCACTGAAGGGGCCAGTGGGCTGCCACTGGACAGGGATGCTGGCGGGGACATTGTGGGCACTGGGGGAGTCACCCAATGGACATCTTGGGATCCTGCCACTCCCTCTGCCATGGGGATAGCAGGCAGCTGGTTGTGAGGAGCTGGGCAGATGTCAGTGCTCTTCTCCACCCCTCTTAGTTACCTCCTCTTCCACTGCTTGTACAACCACATCAAGGGAAGGATCTCTGGGCTTTTTCCCTTTGTCTCCTCGGTCCTGCAAAGTAAACTTTTTGAAGGCCCCACCTCAGTACTCCCTAGAGACCATACAGATGATGCACCCTCCCGAAGTACTAGAGGGATATCCCCAATGATAAAAGGGTGGAGCACAATCAAAGATTCCTCCAGGGGCAAAGTTTGAGCAAATCGAGCACACGAGCAGTCTAATTACACCTTCTCCCTTATATCCACAACAAATGCACCTCTCATCTGCTTGACCTCTTTCTCCTGAGTTCCATAACCATGTCAGGAGCGAAGCAGGAACCATAGCCAGTGGCTCCTCTGGAGGAGTAACTTTCTCAACTTTAAAGCCTCTGCCAGCCATCCTATAACTCCAATTCATCAGATCGCCTCCCAACCTCTTTCTTTGTTGGTCTCCAATGAAGGGGAGCAACAAAATCATTTTTCAAAACAGACCTCTAGTTCACTAAGACTCTGACAGAAGTTTCAACCAGTTGCCACTCTCTCCAAACATCTCCACAAAATGGCACTGAGCTCACAGTCCTTCTTCCTATCAACTCACAAGCAGCTAATCCAAGAGGCTGGAAATGTGCATGTGACTCACCTGTCATGCGTAGGCACTACATGAGAAAGAGAGGATTGTGGCCTAGCCATCTGTTTAGGCCTATCCCACGCCACCACCCTTTTTAAACTGCATTACATGGTCTTGGACTAAGGTGGTCAGTCCTACCAGCTCCTACCACTCCAAGAATGGGGCAAAATTTCTCCTGCTGGGGCCAAGAAAAGATCCCAGATGAGCCCCTACAATCCTTAGGGCCGCCCCTTCCCAATGTTTAGGAGCCAGAGTGTTCTGGGAAAGGGGGTCCCAGACTCAGAACCTTACCAAGCATTTCTCAAGAGATAGTAGCATGTAAAATAGATTCTCTTACCTTGAGACGTCTTCTATCTCACTGTTTCAGTGCCCCAAAACAATACAACTTCACCCCAGCAGACACCAGACCAGTAGGCAGACCAAACAGTTAATCTTCTGGACCTTCTGGCTTCTCCATCCGCTGGTCCCGGAGCAAGAGGGCGCAGGAAAGCTGGAATGCTTCTAAACCCCAGGGAAACCATGGATCTCCTAAAAACTAAAGGACTTGTTATTTCATTTAAATCCTTCATTAAAGTTGATCACTCTGGACTCCGGTTCCTCCCCCAAACAAATCAGGTTTATTCTCCTGAGCTCTCAAAGATTGCAAGAGCTCAGGGTCCCAATTGCTTGAACTTTTAAGATACACAGCTCCATGGGGCTAACTTTTTACACAATCGGATTACTGAGAGAGCAAATTTGGGGCATTCTTAGGGTCAGATATTCCATACACACAGATTCAGCAGCAACCTTTTTTATCAGGACCAAACTGTCCTTTCATTTGTTTGTTTTTTGCCAGAAGCGTGAAGCTCTCAAATGACCACTGGCACTGGAAGGTACCTGAAACTTTCACTGCCTCCCTTATTACAGAGCTTCAAATACACAACTGGGCTTTAACCCAAAGGCTTCTTTCCTCTACAGGGCTTCACTTTGAAGTTTGGGACTTTAACCCAAAAATGCTCACTTCATCTGCCTAAGCACCTCTACCAGGGGAGCAATGTGCTCCTTTGAAGCCGTTGAGTTATTTCATGCTTGGGGGGTTAGTTCCACAGCCTGCTAATTCCTCAGCTGCCTCTCACAACCACTGCTCATGTTGCTTCATTTTAGCCCTCGTCCTGGAATAGCCTAGTCCCTGTAGCTTTTCTCTTTCTCTCTAAAACTGGCCCCTGAAACTCTCCCTGAATCTGAGCCTCCCACAGCAGTCACAGTGGCTCCATTACTTACTGCTTCTTTGTCTGCGCTGAGCCACGGCCTACACTGGCCTAAGGGACTACCCTGGGACTCTAATCCAATTGTAGGCCCAGATTCTGCCTTTCCAAGCAGTGGCCCCACCAAGTCCAGACCACCACCCGCTCCTATCTACAAGTCCATGAGCCACCCTGCCACATGGGAAAAAGAATCAGGGAACGCTACCACTGTCCTCAACCCCCTGCAGAGGCCATACCACAACCTCTACAGCCCTGATGGCTCCAGATTCCACTCCCAAAGCTGGGACCAATGCCCCTGGGATCCTTCTTTACTGGCCCTCTCTGGATACTCTCACCAACCAGTCCCAAGGGACCCAGGACTCAAAGAACTGCAAACCGCCTTGCTGCTTACCTCCTTCGGATGCTCCACCCAGGGACGCAGTGCACCACTGCCGAAAAGTGCCAACCTGCCTAAGGGAAGGGGGGCGACCACTTCCAGACTGCCCTGCTGCACAGCCCGCCAATCTCTTTCCTAACTCCCTCTATATATATAGAAACTACTCTCTGCTGCCCCCAAATGGCGGCAAGCTGAAAATACACCTCCAGTGCACCAAAATCCCCCTACACATGGGGGGGGGCGGGGGTCCTTAAAGGTGAGCAATAAGCCCTCCCAAATGAGGGGGAGGCTTACACATCCCTTCGCATGCAACACCAATTGTTTAAGTTTCTGAACATTCCATACATTATGGACCTCAATCAATCACTATTCAACAATCCTCGTTTTAAAACTGATGGGTCGCCTATTAAACCTACCATGTGGACAGGGTTGCACATCCCAAACATCGTATTTTTGACACTAGAGGGGAGACCCATTACATTTAACACCTTCAAAGGACAAACACATGTAAATGAAAGGAGTATTTTAAATTTTTGCAAACTATTCACAGACTTGCTAGTCATATGGGTCCACCACCTTTGCAGTCACAAATTAGCAATTTCATGCTTTCCCTATGCCAGGCAGCCACACAACAGAACTCTATCTCTCAACTGTATGCAATAATCTTTTCTAATTCTATACTGAATTTAGAGGGCAACTCTCCCTACTGGCAGTGAGAATTTCCTGATAGGCAGAGTAACTGGGAACGCTTATGGAATTATGTTTATACATATGTGAAAAATGACAAGTCAAGACTAATAAAATGCAATATCATTAATAATCTTTATTATACTCCAGTAAAACTGCATAAAATGGGTAAATTACAGAATGATGTATGCACAAGAAGGTGTAATGAAGTCCCAAAATATGTGTGCTGGGGGATCTTAGCAGCATATCTGTAAAAGAACACAGATATTACATGGCAATAATTTCTGCATTAGTTAAGAAAAATAATTTTAAAACACTAGTTAGATCAGGCATTGCCCAGTTATACAGAATGGTATCAAGATCTTTTATTCAATTTGAGAATTGAAAAAATGACTGCCAACTTTAACAGGCACAAATCATTTGAAAAGAGGCTAGGAAAGTTGCTTACTCTGTACTCAATAACACAAGCTGGGGATTGAGTATAGTAGCCTTTCATGGGAAATATCAAATATGAGATAGACAAGCTAGGAAAAATGGATCCACTGCATTGTTATGTGTTACGACTGTGTCATTCCCACTGGCTAAGGTACTACCATTACAGTATTATACTCATCTTCTCAAATGAATTCCCCGATTGTACATAGCTCCTAAGGGGTAGGGATGTCAGGTCCCATACTGCTTATCTGTCTTGTGAGCCACTGTGTTTGTATTGTTCACCGTGTGTGTTGAAAATTCAATAAAGCATACCATTATTAAAAAAATCCTGTTGTAGTGTCGACATGCCAGCCAAACAGTTTTTTTGTTCAGTTTCTTATCTCTCATCAAGCCCCAACTGACGATCTCAAGCCCTGACACCCCTGCACCCCCATAACAGAGCACAGGGTCCCAGAGTACCTTTGGCCATCATTCACACATTTTTCTAACTCCACGCTTGCAATGCCCCCAACCTACACTGGTAGTTTGACTAGAGGGACCAAAGCTCGCCCCCAAACTCAGCCTGCTTGCTTGTATGGCCATTGGGGAGGCCCCAGCATGTGTTATCATGAAAGACGGAATGCTGGGCCAAAATGATCAGGGTACCAGGGTAAATCAACATAGGGACATAGGATTCATGAGATAGAAGAAGACCAAGTGGATCATTTAGCCTCCCTGCCCTCTCAGCCTATGCACCCATCGTGTGAATTGGCCTGGCAGTATAGCATATAGGCTAGAGCAACAGGCTGTGAAGTAGTTTGGTACATCCAGCAGACCTAGGTTTGATTCCCACAACCTCCTCTGCATACTGTGTCCCTGAGCAAGTCACTTAGCCTCCCTGTGCTCCTTGGATGCACCTGGAAATCAGCTTCATCCAAGTGGGCGTTTCCTGGCTGAAAACTGAAAAAAATAAATACAATGAATACAATTGTTACAGCTATAATGTTCTTCTGCATATGATAATGTGTTATTTTATTGCACTCCTGGCACAGAGGAAAGGAAGCACTACCTGTAGCAGAAACCCAAGACCGTGTAGATCTGCCTATCCCCCCTCATTCCTGCATACTACAATATTGTCCATTGTATTGATTAAAATTATACCCTCCTAGGTTTCTCCATTACTTTTTAAGGAAAAGTTCGATTGAATCCTTAATTTCTATCTAGACAAGCACTAGAGATGGGCAGAAGGGTCCTTTATTCTTTTTTTCTCATTCTGTTTATGCTCCCTCCAGACCTCCCACACCAGGTAACTTTTGAAGGACAGAGAGGCAACACACTTATGGAAGTGAGCCCTGTCAAAGCACACATGAAAACAGACACACTCGGTCTAAAAAATAAGCCTGTAAGACAAGTGCAAAATAAACAGAAGTTTAATCCAGCAAAAACAATAATCCAGACATAAAACTGATCTCTGGCACTTCAAGTCTGCAGAATGACACTTTGTTGGGACCCCTGCAGGACCTGTTTGTAATTACACAGAGCTTGAATCTGATAGCCATCAAGTGAGAGCTGTTCTCGATGCATCTAATGCAGCAACCATTGCAACCTCTGCTGGGATTGTGTCCGGAGGTGTTCCTGGCTGAGAACAGCAGGGTTTCCCTCCAATGTCCAACAGAAGATCAAGAATGTTGCATTTAACGAGTGTAATCAGCCCCTCTCTCCCAGGTTTGATGTCTGTTACTAAGGGAGCACTCTGAAGGGCTAAGTTGGTCCCTCAGAATGGTTTCCTGCTGGGCCTCAGTTGGAAACAGAGTGTCTGGATGTTGATGTTCTGTACTTCTTGGCTTGGGTGACCATGGAGGATGGAGCATGAATATTCATGCCTTCACCCCCTCCTTTCCCTATATAGGAAGAGGACCAGTTCGGATTTGCATAGGGGTCAGTTCATGGACTTCTGACACTTCTGAACCTAGAAAACCAGCAACAAGAGGGAGTGCTGCTTCTCCTCACCTTTCTGGGGAGAGATGTATACAGCCAGCACGGAGAAGACCCCAGAATCCTTGCCAGTTCCAGCAAACCACTGCTCAAGAAATTACTCACCAACTGGTGCAGTGTTAGCACAACTGCTTATGACACCAATGACCCGGATTTGGGAATGACCCAGGGCTGGTGGAGAGCCAGCTGGGGGAGGAGGATTAAGCATTTCATCAGACACTCTTCTCCTCCAGGGATGGGATCCACAACCCCCTGCTGTAATGCCACCTGGGTGACTACTGGTGGTGGTGCAGTGGAGCAGTGCATGGATATGTAAGCAATAAGACATGACAGGATGTGTGTAGAACAGATTTTATGCACACCCAGGGTCATTGTTAGACACACGACCGCATGCCGAGTGCCTTCAGCCCCTGGGTGTGCATAAAATCCATTATACGCACAACCCTGGAGTATCTTATTGCACTTATAAAATTGTCCCCTTAAGTAATAAATAGAAAAATACACATACAAAACTTGTAAGTAAGCAATAAGACATGATGAGGTGTGCACTGGACAGATTTTACGCACATGCAGGGGCGTTGTTAGGCTTATACAATTGTCCCCTTAAGTAACAAAAAAAATACACATACAAAACTTTTAAATATTTTCTTTAAATAGATACTTTTACACTGGAAGAAAAATAGTTCCTGTAAAGGGAAAGGAGTGTAAAATAATAAACACGGCAAATGGAACAGAAAACAGCAGAAACAAAGTACACCACGTGAGGCACTGATAGGTTTGGGGTAGAAAATTAAAAAAAAACCACTTGCCAGTTGTGTCGAAGCTTACAGTTTCATTGAAATTGACAGGTGCATTACATGGGAATGGACCCTGAGAGAATGCTGCTTGCTGCACTGTGGAATGGTCAGACAGGCTGCACAGTGAAGTCTCTGTTACTGCTTTAGGTTGAGAGGCAGCCTGGGGTAGTGTTTTGTTCTCTTGCTGGCCAAGTATGCCACTCCATTTTTTCTTGCCAGTACATGTGGCAGCCCAGTAAGATCGTAGGCTGCTCTCACTGCGATGGCCTGTGACTGCCATAATTTCTCTGTGCTGCAATCCAGCTTGTGACAGTAGCTGCACGGCAGTGGCTCTGACAGAGTGATTAGTATAGACTTGACTGAACCCTGCCTGTTTGCTGATGTGTGACATTAGTGTCGAGAGGAAATTCACTCCCATAGGTTCATTCGTGAACCACATTTCGCAGCAGTCTAAGACATGATGAGGTAACTTCCTTGGATGGCAGCAGATGGAAGCTGCATTTTTTTGGGAGCTTTGGGACATATTTCTTAAAACTCACTACTGGAGAGTAGATGGAGTCAGGCTCTGCATACATAAAGCTCCGGTGAGTCTCTCTGTTTTTTTCCATTGGATTGGAATGTTTTTTTTGTATGCTCATTGAAAGTTATGGTGATGTACTTGTGCCCATTTTCGTCCTGCTTAACTTTAAAACTGTCCGCCTTTAACTGCCGGAGACCCTCCCTTCTGCACCTGGCCATGTGTAATTGAATATCCAGCCAGACCTTTCGGACTAAGCCTGGCGCAGTATCAGAAGATAGGGCTGGTGACTGTCGTAACTTTAGAAGATCTTGTTTACTTGTGGCAGGGTAGTGCTTAACTTTATCTTTTTGAGCCTTACGATATTTCTTCATGACAGACAGAAATACAGGAAGGCTTGGTTTTTCATGATGTTAATTTTTTTTGAACAGATTGAATATTTAATTTATTTTGATTGTTCTCAATTATTTCAGTCTTTCTTGTGGAGAGAGGACTTGGCAGCTGCATGCTATCCGCTCTGAGGAGGAGGAGGAGGAGGAGGAGAAGGAGTAGCAGGGACACAGAAATGCTTTATTCTAGGTATGCCACTGTTGCCTGCATAAAAGAGAGACATTCTGTGACCTTTCCAGTCCATTTTGTGCTGCAGTGGGGAAGTGGAAGTAATAGCCCCTGGTTCTGTGATTCGACTGCTGATTTTGGCTGAGTCCGGGCAGTGGCGGGCCATGAAGCACAACATCTCAGTGGGAGGCGACCCTCTGAAGGAGTCAGTCACGGGATACTTTACCTCCAAAACAATAAACATTTTAAGTGTCACTCCTCCCACATTTCATTCCTTGCTTATGTTGCTTGGGCCTGTTCTCAGTGATCCAGTGTGTGCCTGCTAGATCAGTTATGTTAGCAGTATTTATTTGTATAGCCGAGTCTGTGTGTTTTGTGCTGCACTTTAGCACTTTAGCATTTTAATATACGTCCTTCTGGTACTCTCCTTGTTACGGTGATGAGATTTCTGTTTTTTAAGAATGGTCAGCGTGTCACCAGAGGTTGTGATTTTGCTCAGTGTTACTTGGGGATAATTGTGAGGGAATTGGACTCCAATTGAAGCAGCACTTGAAGCCATAACTTAAGTAGGCAAGGGGATAAGTATCGGAGAGAAGCGAGGTGCTAAAAATCTGAAACACTATAACTATTGCAAGAAACTGCGGTAATTGATGCAGTAGTCAGTTACAGGTGCCAGAGATCATATGGTTTAAATACCATTTAGAACACTTCTCCTCATTGCATGTCATTTCTGTTTCTACCTGACCTGGTAGCACTGCGGTGCGGAGGCTTCTGAGGTTCCTGAGGCTCCTGAATGCTGCTGCCTTTCTCTTTTTTTTTTTTTTATTCAGGGGAAATTTGGTTTTTGGTCTCCCTAAGCCTGTTAAGCTTTTTGTTGACCCCAGTCGCTGCTGACACCCCTGCTGGCACGCTGACACGCTCCCTGCTTTATTATTGAATGAATACGAGTGAAAGAAAAAACTTCAAGGATTCAAAAGTAAGCACTATTGCTTTTGGTTTATTTTTAGAGCATTATTAAAGCATCTCCTTTTGAGTACTAGAATAGATAGTTTTTTAGAGAAGTACATGGAGAAGTATAAGGAGAAGGATTTGTAAAGATAGGCTGTTGCCATTTTATAATCTTAGTGACTGCACCCATGCATTGGTGATTTTATAAATTAGCACTGTTAGTTGTAAGTCTTTTTTTTTAGTTTTCTCAGCTCCCCTCTTTTTGGAAAGTTTTAATTTTAATTGTTGTGTTTCTGTGGAACGTGCCCTGGATTTTATTAGTCATTACCCTGTATTTTTATTTTGGCCCCCCCTCCCCATTTTATGGTGTGGTTTGGGATCTCTGCTGGCCCAAGCTCAACGGCACAGAAAGGATTCCCAGAGTTTGACCTTAAAATCCTCGGAAAAGGACTTGCGTGTTTGAACTGGGTGCAGGGAATACCATTGCGTTATGGAATTGAGCTGAGAGAGGCCAGTGTACAAGGATTTCTTCTCTTTGTAAGGACATATTGGACAAAACAAAGGACAAAGAATTGAAGTAAGGACTGTATAGAATTGAAGAGAACTGCTTAAAAAGGACTCATGGCTTATTGTAAATTTATTTACAACTAACTAGCTGGACTTACTTAGAATTTAAGTGGAAAGAAGACCTTTTATTCGGTACAGATGAGTGTTTGGTAAATTTGAATGTTAGTGGCTCTGCTTTCAATTTTTGCCTGGTTTTTACTCTGATATTTCTATTATAGTAGGTTTTTAGTTATCATTACTGGTTTATATAATTATTAATAGTTTATTAGGATATGCCTGAGTGCTCAAACTCCTCACTTATGGAAACTAGAAGTGGAAAAGTTCTTGTAAAAAAAGCTAAAGAGCTCTCTATCAATTAAGGGAGGGGTAATTAAGAATCCTAGAGGTAAGAAAACCGATAAAATAAAAGCTCAGGAATTACCTATGGAACCTACAGAAAGTTCTACTAGTGACAGGGGCTTTAAGAAATTTAGAAATGGTTGTATTTATTCACAGGACCTCCAAATTGCAGCGTCTACCCCTATCTCACAAGGGATGGATTTTAATCAAATAAGTGCTAATAACGAGGTCGTTAGTGGGGACAGCAATGCGGAACAATGTCCAACTGACCTTAATTATAGGTCATCACATTTGTTATCCAACGGTTACAATATTAGAGAAGCCCCTGGTATTCCACTTCCATTAGTAACTGAAATAAGTGGACATGTGCCCCCTTAAGGAATCAATCTAAAATAACAGATTTCTTTTTGTATAAAAAAGATCTATCAGAGACTATCACCCCAGAAACGCAGAATCTTAGGGGTAGATTAATAGGGGAATTAGGGGTAAAATCTTTTCATTTTGACACAATCCAAGGGGACTCTGCCTCGAAGGGCAAGGGTATTTCATGCTTTCCATCTAGAATGGACCTGTTTAGCCCACTGGAGTTATCAGATGAGCTTAATAGTTTAGGTGTGGATAAGGAGGAGAACAGGGAAGAGACCTTTACTGGTTTCCCTAGTGAGGTTTTTGAGAAAATGGATAGAGAAGTACAGAATATTCAGCTGGACCAGGATTTCCTCACTCAGTGCCCAGATTTTATTTTATTTATTTATTTATCAAGTCTAGGATTACAAATACCTTTGAGCCTTGGCTCTTTTACAAAGGTTCCATGTCAGAGAAATACAAATTATGGGGAACATCAAGACAGACATTACAACAATGTGGACATTGCAAACAGAGTATAGATTAATACAATGCAAGGGTAGCATTGTAACAAGACAGCCAGCGGCATTTGTCAGAGAGATACCATATCTAAATATACTATTAAGGCTTTAGCCCACCCAGTGATGTCTAACATTGTGCTATCAGAAGCCTATAATGGTACTAAATCTGCCCTAGAAAATTTGTCACTCCTTTGCTCAGAGAGGTTCTCTCTGCTTGATCAATGGATTTCACAATTGGCCAAACAAAATGATGACCTTAGATTCAAGCATAATTTATCATTTTCATTATTAACAATACCTGAGACCCCAAAAGGTAAAAGGAAAAATAGGTCACATAAAAAAAAAATTTGAAGGAGATGTCAAAACCCAGAAGAGCTAATAATAATAAAGCCAGGAAAAACATTAATAATAGGATGCCTATAAATAAAAATATGAATGAGGGGCCCTCTAAAACAGTAGAGAGCAAAGGGATATCCTCTGGATGGGTTGGCTATGGATAAAGAGAATTCTCAACCAACAAATAAGGTGAAAGCAAACAAAAAGGCAGTGAATAGTGATCCACCCAAAGAGCAGGAAATTTTAAATGAACCCATCTCTGGTGGCACTTGCCCTATTATGGTCGTAAGAACTTCAGTCTCTGAGAATCTCACTACTACAAACTAAGTTCAATCTCCCCTTAGACTCCAGTCACCCCTATTGCTAGAGGATGCCCAGCATTCCAATTCGGAAGAGGACAGGGCATTTAATTTAATAAGCACTGGTAATGAAGTAGTATTTAAACTGGATCAGTTGTATGCCAAAGAATATGAAATGAAAGCCTCATTGACGGATCTGATAGCCCATTTGTTAAGAGCTGAATTAGGGCTCCCTTTGGTGGCTACTGCCCTCAGCTTTGTAAGACAGGACTGGTTAAACCCTGCTAATCCAGTTTATTTCATGTTACCTAACATGGAAATGGTGAAACAGGTCTGGGCAAATCAAGGCCTGATAAACTCACTAGGCATGTTGATATCATCACCGGTCACCTGGGCTACTATTTGGAAATATACTCACAATCATGCTAAACCTTATAAAATTCTATAATTTGATAGTTTTGCTACTACTTTAGTTCAGTTAAACTGGGATTTTGGAGTAAGCCTCTCATCATATGCACTCTCTATGTTTGGAATAGACACTTTTGAGGGGGAAAATTCTACTAATCTAGCCTCCCATTTTAGGATGATTCATTCAACTATCACCAAAATCCAGATCCATAGTAATAAACTAGCTCAGGTAGAAAGGGTTTCGGGAAGTAGAGGAGGAACTCAGATTAACTGTTACATATGTTCTGCACAATTATTTGCATTACTTTTAGAAAATAGACATGTTGGATGAGTTGTGTATTTATTTGGTGGCACTGAATGAGTGGGAGTCCCAAGAACAACCCGGATCAGGCTCCTTATAACTACAAATATTCAGAAGTCAAGAACAGGATTCAATAACGGAACTTGGTCTCAGGCCAACAAGTGCTGCTAGTTGTAACTTTCTTAACTGGAACAGAGCAGGGATACATAATAAATATGTAGACTCTCAATGGGTCAATTTTGTCTCTGGATTTGAAGCCATTACCTTTCAGGAAACATGGGCAGTAACTCAGCCCTATCTTAATGAGTTTGAATCTTGCTATGTTCCAGCAACCAAAGGGAAAGCTCACGGGAGAAGTAAGGGGGGATTAGTAACTATGATCAGGATCAGGGATGGACTAAGGGTACTATTGAATCATTCCCCTACCCCAGAAATTCTTATGGTACTAGTTGGATGGGATACTAATATAGTATTGATTGTGAACGTTTACCTCTCTGGTAGGAAGCAATACACCAACTTCAACAGGACCCTCTCCAACCTCACCACTGTCCAATGTGGGGTCCCCCAGGGGTCTGTCCTATGCCCGATGCTCTTCTCCCTTTTCTTCAACGAATTACCATCTATCATCACCCCTGGGCTTGCCACCCTGTACGCCGACGACCTCGTCATATTGGATAGCGCCCGAGACATCAGCACCATCAATTCCCAACTAAACTCTGACTTCAAGCAGATCCAATCTTGGCTGTATGAGCATAAGCTTGTCATCAACCTCAAAAAAAAACAGGCTATGCTCTTTGGGTCCCTGAATAGAACAACATCCTGCCCTGCCCTACCCCACCTTCTAATCCACAGGACTGACAGCCTGCCCGTGCAGATAGCTGCTGCTGTCAAGTACTTGGCGTCACTCTAGACCCCCAGCTGCACCTTTCCCTTCATGTCCGAAACATCTGCAAGGCTATGAATGTTAAACTTGGACTCGCATACAGAGCCAAAAACTGCCTCACCCCGGCCACTCGGATGGCCCTAGCCAGGGGTGTTCTCCTCCCCTCCCTCTGTTATGGGCTAGTGACCTTCACCCCATGCCAAAATCCAACCTCTTGAAATGGGATACAGCCTACAACAGCATCTGTCGCTTTGCGCTGTCTGCCCCCCCAGACCGCTGTGACCTTATACTGCCTTTCTGAGGGCTCCCTGAGAAGCACGACCTTCATAATAGGGAACTTCATCGACAACATCATTAGAACAGCCACCCCTGCTACCCTAGCCCTGCCCCTCAACCCCGACAACTCTTCCCACCACCTTAGGTCAAGGGCAGCACTAAATTGCTTGGTTCCTAGAACATGCACCCTTGCAGGCAATCGAGCATTCGCCAACTATGCCCCAAAACTATGGAACTCATTTCCTGCCCTTACTCGGTCCACCCTCTTTCATCCAGGATTTAAAACGTCCCTTTGGACATTCCTGAAGGGCTCCTCCATCTGTTCTTGCGCCCTGTAGCCCCTTGAACTATCCTCTCATGGGGGGTCTCTGCGCAATCCAGGCCAACTGCACTTACTCTCCTGGTCACTGGGCTAGAAATTGGCTAATGTAATGCTATTATTGTTAACACCTGCAATATCACTGTATGTAAATCTGATTCACTCACTGTATGTGTATGCTCTATCTTAACTCTCCTGGGCCGTCTGTAACCTTCCACGGGTGGGTGTCTTCTTACTGGTTGCCTTTTTACCTTTATTTCTCTATATGACATGTAATACTCTTTGTGTATAATACCAATTTTGTCACTGTACCTGTTATCCAAGCTCATAACTCTCCTGGGTCGCACCTGAAAATAGGCATTTGGCTGTCTAGTGTGACTTACCCCATCAACCAAAGCAAATAAATAAATAAATAAATATTCCCCCAAGCTTTCACTCTCATCCTACATATGACATTTGGTTGAAACTAGATACTGAGATAGATGTCATTACACAGCAAAATATGGTTGATATTGTATTATTTGCAGTTAATCTTTTTATTGTAATTATTGTGATTATACATACAAATACACTACATTCTCCAGTATACACTTACATAAATTCTTAATGAGAGAAGGAAAAGACATGTTGTCTGAAGTATTATACAATGATATTAAAGAGGAAAACAAATGTTGAGAAAACAATATGTAGCAGTACAATCTGTATGATAGAGAGAACATATGGCAATTTATGGTGTAAGGGGTAAAAGGAGTAAATACAAACAAGAAATATGAGCAGTCGTAATTGTACTTCTATTATGCTGTAATTTATTTATTTTTATTTAGTTTTTGTTGACTGGGTAAGTGCACTAGACAAATCCTGCCTATTTTCAGGCACGACCCGGGGGAGGGGGATACAGATAAATGCCAACTGACCTTGAACCAGATTAAGCTGTTGGTGGTATTTTTAGTGAATGAGGGAAATTTGGCCAGGACACCGGGGAAATTTCCCTACTCTTTTCGATAAGTGCCCTGGGATTTTTAATATCCACCTGAACTACCACCAATCCAGGCAGATGGGACCTCGGTTTAACGTCTCATCCGAAAGACGGATTTAATACAAGTATGTGTAGGATTGCATAAAGGAAGAACATAAAAAAGAGAAAAATATCTAAGAAAGTAAACAGAATGAAGAGGTAAAGGGAAGAAGAAAAGGAGATAAAAAGATAGAAAGAGAGGAGATGAAAAAAGAACGAAAGAGCTAGAAGTGATATTGTATTATTAGCAGGAGATTTTAACACCAGAATAGCGAATTTTGATAATTTATCTTTTCTTCAAAAACAGCTATATATGGCAGATCTTGAACTTAGAAAAATTACAGATATGGTACTTAATGAGGCAGGGAGATGTTTTCAAAGCTTCATCATGAATAACAATTTTTTGATTCTTAATGGGAGATTGGTAGGAGACTGCAAGGGGAGAGCACATTTTTCTCTTCGGTAGGAAAAAGTGTGATTGATTTTATATTGTATTCCCCCACCGCCATCACCACTTTAAGAGATTGGAGGTAGTCATGTAGCCAGAAAGTGATCAGGCAGCAATATTGTTCTCTTTATTTGAATCATAACACTAGAACTGTTATGCCAGTGAAACCAATGGTGGCTGTAGAAATTCAAGGGAAATTGAGGTTGATTATAAATATTAAAACCATGGAGAGGGTATCAATTTAATTTATTCTTCCCCCTTTTCTCTTCTCTGTTCAAGCACAATAAATAATTCAAATATTGAATAAATTAATCAGTTATTGAATATAGGTTACCAACAAATAAACAAAGAGATATACTGTACAAATAATAGTAAGTATAAGTTATCATCTTGGTTCGATGCTCAATGTGCAAGAGAAAACAGAACTCTGGGGAGACTCATTAGACAAACAAAAAAAATACTGACAAAGTGTGCGATTTTAAAATTAAATAAAGCTTGCAGAGATAATAAAAAATTTCTTGCACAAAAAAAACCCTGAATTCACATATAAACAATGGGAAGCCATGCATCATGCTATTAAAATGAAAGATTCTAGACTTTTTTGGTCACTAGTAGCGAAAGGAACTAAAAATCAGGGTCAAATTTTACCAATATATATATCCCAAAAGAAACTCGAATAGAATATTACAAATCATTACTTAATAGAGACTCTGACTTACAGATAGATTTAGTAGACATTTATCATAATGGGGGGAGTATTCAACTTTAGTGCTTACATGTTCGGAAGTAGAAGATGCTATAATGAATCTCCCAAACAATAAACCCCCGGGACCTGATTTAGTATACAAAGTACATCTAAACTATCGGGTAATTTTTTTTACACATTTTTTCAATATATGTCTAAGGGGGAGATTTGTTCCACCCTCATGGACTAAAAACATAATAGTACCGATTCACAAGAAAGGACATTATCAAACTCCGTCTAATTATTGCCCAATCAGCTCAATAGATATTAGTGGCAAAATATTTGCCAAAATACTGCTACAAAAACTTCAGATCTGGACTGAGATGACTTCCCCCTTATCTATTTTTCAAGCTGACTTTCATCATAATTTCTCAACTATAGACAATATCTTTATCCTTTCACACTTGGTGGAGAAGTATAAATCATTTCTCAAAATTAAGCTATATGTGCTGTTCTTTGATTTTTCGGCAGCGTTTGACTCTGTAAACAGAGGAAAATGTTGGGAAATAGTACCTGATAAAAGGTTCCCTTTGAACCTTTTGGTTCCAATTTATTTGTTATATACACATACTTTATCTGCTGTTAGATACGACAATAACGGCAATGTCACAAACTCGCTCAGCTGGTCAGCCCTCTACTCCCAAAGTGCCAACCTCTGAGTGTATGATTTGTGTACAGTGAACAGACAAGGTAACCCTCTTTTCTGTTCTGTGGGTTCAAGTCCCCTTAGTCTCAAGCTCTGGAGGGATTCAAACTGATAACCTCTTGTTAGCGTACCCAATTATCAGGCTCAGATAAGTCTGTCTTCAGGGGGCCAGATATCTTTGCCTACGGGCACCCAATCAGGTCTTTCAAATGAACCCTTAGAACTCTATGCAAGACTTTAGAGAACTCGATCCATTTCCCAGTTTTGTATACAGTAAGCCCATACACAGTGTTACTTATAACCTTTAAAAGCTCCACTTAAATAAAAAGAAATGTCAAGGCACTCCATGCAGTTTCATTTGTAAAAAAAATATATTTACTTTAAAAATATAAAAACAGAACAATAATTGCAGAACAAATATATATCCCAACACATATAGCCTTAAAACAAACAGGTCAAAAAGTACAGTTCCTACAATTTATAACTTCAGACTAATCTTGTATAATGCTTACTTTCTTTCAGTGCTTTGAGGGTCTCTCTTCTCTCAGTCAGAAAATTGTCTTGTATGTCTCTAAGGCTTGTTCAGTTGGATAAAAGAGTTCTGAGCCAGCCTCCTCTCTGAGATCATTAAACTCCGCCTTGGTATATTAAAAGTTATATATTACCACACAGGATGTCCCAACAAGATTTAAAAAAAATGATAAGTGACATACTCAATTTCCTCTCCTCAGGATAATTGGTCCGAGCTGGTTTTTGTTCTGCCACACACACATAAATAGGTTCTGTGTGTGATGTCCTCCGAAGGCTTCCTGGGAAATGTGTATTTGACCTTCCAAAGTCATCTGGATCCTGCCTGGCCCAGACATCAAACCTTTTCAATGTCCATTCTGGCCTCTCTCTGACACCCTTCCCCTCAAGTCCTTCCTGGCAACTATGCAAGTCAAAGGATCTCCTTGAGGGCATTATAAAGTGGATACTTTGGTTCCTGCCTTCAAAGAAGATTGAACAAAGGAATTGCATTTTAAATAGCTGCAGACTCAAACCACCTCCTGTCCTTTGAACTATTTCTGGGGGATCTTGATGTGTCAGTTCCAGTAAGACAGCCTTTTCCTCTGCCACAGTCATCATACATTAATTTCTTACTTTTACAACAAAATTTATACAGGGATCAGAATCAGTGGTCCAAATGTGACAATTCCTCCCCACCTAGACTGAATTTGGGGGATCTATCCCCTACACGGGATGAGCTTCCCAAATCAGTTCATCCCTCATACACATGGGACAACCCATCTGAGTTCTTATTCTTGGCTCCGGCCCTATGTATGATTTTCAAATCATACCCTTGTAAAGCAAGACTTCATCTTGAAGCAACATCCCGTTGTGTTAGACAGAAAAGGAAGTGCAGAAGAAGAAGGAAACCACTGTGGTTCTCAAATACAGTAGCAGAAAAGGTCAGAGCCAAAAGGCTGTGCCTTCAGGAAATATAAGGGAACACAGCAGGATGAAGATAGGGAGGCATACCAAACTGCCCTAAGGGAAGCAGGGAAGGCAGTAAGGCAGGCAAAGTCCCAAACTGAGGAAACACTAGCACGAACAGTAAAAGAAGGAGACGAGACTTTCTATAGCTACATTAGTGAAAGGAGAAAGTTCAGAGGGGGTATTGCTAAGCTCAAAGGAGAAAAGGGGGCATGTGAGGAGGAGGAGGACCCTGTAAAAGCATCTATCTTAAATAGATACTTTTGCTCAGTATTTACTGAAGAGAAGGTAGGGCAGGGCCCACAGCTCAGCACCATGGACACAGGGGGGAGGGAGGTGAGCACTACTCCCTTCACAAAAGAAAGGGTCCTACAAGAGCTCGCTAAGCTCAGGGTGGACAAGGCAATGGGACCTGATGGCATACATCCCAGGGTACTTAAGGAGCTAAGGGTGGAACTAGCAGAGCCATTAGCAGAACTGTTTAGTGAGTCTCTGAGCACAGAAGAGGTCCCAGAAGACTGGAGAAGGGCTCATGTGATCCTGCTCCACAAGAGTGGTAGCAGAGAGGAGGCAGGGAACTACAGACCAGTCAGTCTTTCCTCAGTAGTGGGCAAGATTATGGAGGCACTCCTTAAGGAAAGGATAGTGCAACACCTGGAATCCATAGGGGCACAGGATCCAAGACAGCATGGGTTTACAAAAGGAAGGTCCTGGCAAACAAATCTCATAGATGTCTTTGACTGGTAACCAGAGTGATGGACCAAGGGGGAGCAGTTGATGTCACCTACCTTGACTTCAGCAAAGCTTTCAACACTGTTCCACATAGAAGATTGATAAATAAGCTGTGTAGACTCGGGGTGGGTCATAAGTTGATCAACTGGGTGGCAAACTGGTTGATGGGCAGAAAACAGAGAGTGGTGGTAAATGGTATACAGTCAGAAGAGATACAAGTCACAAGTGGGGTACCTCAGGGATCAGTCCTGGGGCCAGTCCTCTTCAATATCTTCATTAGTGACATTGCAGATGGACTAGAGGGTAAGGCTTGTCTGTTTGCAGATGACACCAAGATCTGCAACAGAGTAGATGATCCAGATGGGGTGGTGTCATAGGTAGGTGAACAGATGGACCACAGAGGAGATATGCAGCAAAATATTTATTTATTTTATATAAAGCGGACTGAAAATGGCAAAACAAAAAAATAAACAAGTCTACAAAAGAAGGCTAGAAGTTACTAGCTTTAGGGATGTTTACAACATCACATCCCCATTCAAAGCTTTCCTTTCATCAGATGCACTCTCTGCATCAATGCTCCATCCTATCTGACTGCTTAACCTAGACGTGCACCTTAAATACCATAAAAATGTGTCGTATGATCACCTAACTCCACCCCTATACTTTGTTTCATATATAACTTCTTTATTTGAATTACAAATATTTTATTTAGAATAACATGGCCCCTTTGAAACACTTTATTAACTTGTAGACAGCTCAAGAAATGATTTACAGTCTTTTTGTGCACATTTGAACAGTTGTTCAGCTTCAGGAGGCACCTCCCCTTTAAATGACAGCATAAAAGATTTTAGACAGAGGCCGGCCGGCTCTTAGGAAATGCTGCATTGAAGGGGAATGGCACTCAGAGCCCTGACAAGCTGTTTAACTCAAAGAAATCCCTCGTTTTTGGAAAGTCCCAGAATAGCCTTGAAAGAGCTTCGTGTCAGCTCCTGGAGGTAAGTAGAATGAAAACAGGGCATTTATTCTAAATATATCCTTCGTGGGGCTGAGTTTCGGAAGCAACCAACTTCACGACTGTGCGCATGTTCAAGCCGGTTTTGCCGTACCAGCGCTCACTTTTGCACAGTCGTGTATAACTTTTAAGCGCTAACATGGGGGAAACAAAATCTGACTCATTCATCTAGGGGCTCTTGAAAAACTACAAAACCAGGGGAATGCTTGAACTAGCGTTTACATTCATGGGCTGTTATACCTGTAATGGCACAGCAAGCAAACCAAGGCTTGAGTCAGGCAAACAGAGTCCTGAAGGGTTTTTACAGGGGAATATCACTATAAAATTATAACATAATGCACAGACCTTTAAACAGGGGCTGAATTAGATAAGAACCAAGCATATAAAGCCCCACAGTGCATAAACAGCTCCAACCAGATATCTACACATGATTTGAAAAGGGGAACAGGAGTATAAGACTCCCAATATATAAACAAACGAACACGGGGCGATATAATAATTAACAGCAACAGTCCAGACGTCTCCTTATGGTTATTATTTCAGCTCTCTCTCTCTCTGCATAGGAGTAACAGGGATTCTAGAAAGATGCAGGAGACAAAAAAAATAAAAAATAAAAACGACGAACAATTAACAATAAGATAATATAAACAAAGTGGGTGGCCAGCCCAACAAACAAGACATTACAGATGGAACATGCAACAGAGGTACAATTAAAAAACACATCCAGAATCTACCATCTTCCCAGCATGAGAGAACAAAATAACGAAAAATGAAAAAAAAGGGGGGTTACTCTTTCACATTCCTCCGCACTCAAAACCAAATTAGCTGCTTTGGTTTAGAACTAGTTCTTTAGTAAATACCTGTCATCAGATCTCTCACTAGGAGAGATGGAGCCATAGCCCACCCCTCGCCTAGGGCTCCACCTCAGGGTCCCTAATAATACTAAACAAAAATTATCATGAAAGACATATCCCTTCATGAGTGAATACAAACATTACCCTGAGGTCTGATGACAAGTATCTGCATTTTCCAATCTGTAACGGGACATGAAGTCAGCGTTACCATGTGCTGTACCTCTCTGGTGTTTTATAGTGAACCTATATGGTTGTAAAGAAAGATACCATCGCATAATGCGAGGGTTCTTATCTTTCATTACATGTAACCAGCACAGTGGGTTGTGGTCAGTCCACAGCTCGAATTCTGCACCCCATAAGTAAAATCTAAGGGTGTCTATGGCCCATTTAATGGCCAAACATTCCTTTTCTATAACTGAATAATGTGTTTCTCTTTTCATGCATTTACGGCTTATATAAATGATAGGATGTTCTTCTTCGTCTGTGATCTGAGTCAGCACAGCCCCTATTCCATAATTGGATGCATCAGTTTGAAGAATAAAAGGCTGTGTAAAATCAGGGGCTCTTAAAATCGGAGAAGAGCAAAGCTTAGCTTTGATAGTATGAAAAGCATCCTCACACTCATCCGCCCATTTGATCTTTTCTGGATTCCTTTTCTTTGTTAAATCAGTTAATGGTCCAGCTAAAGTGGAAAAATTGGGTATGAATCTTCGGTAGTAGCCAGCAAGTCCTAGAAAAGAACGCACATTTTTTTTCGTAAGGGGTCTAGGGCTGCTTGCTACTGCCGCTACCTTATTTATTTCCAGTTTTATTGTTCCATTACCAATCTGGAATCTGAGATATTTTGTCTCCTGCATTACTATGGCACACTTTTTGGGATTTATGGTTAGCCTGGCTTCAGTTATTGTAGCCAATACATCCATCAGATGTTTTATATGCTCTTCCCAGGAAGTAATAAATATAATAACATTGTCTAGGTAAGCAGCACTGTAAACGGTGTGAGGAGTCAATAAGGTGTCCATTACCCTTTGGAAAGTGGCAGGGGCTCCATGTAGACCAAATAGCATAACTGTAAAGTGGAATAGACCTAGAGGAGTACTAAATGCAGTTTTCTCCTTATCTACCGGGTCCAAAGGTATCTGCCAATAGCCTTTTGTTAAATCTAAGGTACTAATGTACCTGGCACTCCCTAGATGGTTAAGAATATCATCGATGCGTGGCATCGGATAGCTGTCAAATTGGGATACTGCATTTAGTCTCCTAAAATCTAGGCACATGCGTGTGCCTCCTTCCTTTTTTTCTACCACTACCATGGGGAAACACCATTCACTATGTGATGGTTCGATGATCCCCATTTTCTGCATTTTCCTTATTTCCTGAATTACCTCTTTTCTCACCCTTTCAGGAAGTCTGTAAGGTTTCTGTCTCAGGGGCTGTGTGTCTGTTGCCCTTATGTGATGGGTAGAATTCTTTATCTTTCCTGGTGTGCCTGTAAAAGTATCTTTAAATTTCCATATAATGTTGTCTAAATCATTTCTCTGGACCTCGGTTAGATTATGGTTAATCTGTAAATCAGTAATCTTTCCGACGGTCTCCAAACGTTCATAAACTATCTCCAGTTCATTTTTAGATTTGGGGAGTACGTAACCTGATAAAAGAGCTGGTCTTTCTACCCAAGCCTTTAAAAGATTAGCGTGATAAATGTGTTTTGTTCTTTTTTGTCTGGCATTTCAATCTCACAAGTCACAGGACCAGTCCTTTGGGTAACCACATAAGGCCCTTGCCACTTCATAAGTAGTTTTTGATCAGAAGATGGGAGCAGCAATAATACCTTATCTCCTTCACTAAATTCCCTATGCCCAGTCCCATTGTCATAGTATTCTTTCTGCTTTACTTGCTGTTTTAAGTTGGTACTATCAGCTTTCTGTATATATATATGTCATCAAGCGCTGCCATAATTGCTGCCAATATTGTAGGAGTAAAACTGTTTTAGTCTGTTTATTGTCCTCCCACTCCTCTTTGATTATATCAAGTGGTCCCCTTGGGTTCTGTCCATATAATAATTCAAAAGGGGAAAAACCTGTAGATGCGTGTGGAACTTCTCTAAATGCAAGCATGAGGTAGGGTAAGTAGATGTCCCATTTCCTACCTTCATCCACCACAAATTTCTTTAGCATCTGCTTCATTGTTTGGTTAAAACGCTCTACTAGCCCATCTGTTTGGGGATGGTAGGGTGTAGTAAAGAGTGCTTCAATACCCAAGGCTTGATACAACCGTTTAAGCAATGCAGAACAGAAATGTGTACCCTATCTGTTAGAATTTCCCTGGGTATACCTACCCGACTAAAGATTTTGATCAGTTCCTCAGCTATTTTAGGGGCTGTAATGGTCCTCAAAGGTATGGCTTCTGGTACTTTGTAGCATAATCCACCACTACTAAAATAAACCTATTTCCTTTTGTACTGTTTGGTAGTGGGCCAACAATATCCATTGCTACTCTTTCAAATGGGGTGGATACCAATGCCAACGGTAACAGGGGTACTTTATCTCTACGACTAGTTTTAGTCACCTTTTGGCATTCCTCACAACTCCTACAGTACTCTGTTACTTGTTCATGAATGCCAGGCCAGAAAAAGTGATGTAGAAGGCAACTCAGAGTTCGATCCCTACCTAAATGTCCAGCCATAGGAATATCATGAGCTATATTAAGTAGATGTATTCTATATGTCTGTGGCACCATTAATTGCTCTACTGTCTCCCCTATTTTCGCATTGGTACATACCCTATGCAATAGTTCATTTCTAAGTTCAAAGACATGACCTTTTTGACTCATTGACCTTTCCAACCTGTGAAAAAAATGGTGTTAGTGAATCATCTTTCTGTGCTTCTTTAAAGTCAGAACTATTAATGGTATACATTTGATCAGGAATAGGATCAGGTTTAATGTCCGATATACCATTTGTCTTGTATTTACAAGTCCATAGTTTCTTCTCTTTTCTCTTCTGGCTTTTTGGCTTTCTATCTTTACCGCCAGTCTCATAAAGATCTTCTTGAAAGGGAAATGTCTGTCCTAAAATCTCTTCCTGTTTAGTTTGTGCTCTAGTAGTAACAGCACTGATATTGGACATTAATAATGTCTAAAAATTGGAAAAGTCATGCCCAATAACTATTGGCACAGGAAGGTGAGGAACCACACCCACTTTTATCTTCTAGGCGTGTCCCTCTACCTCTATTATAGTTTCTTTCAGTGGATATTGATGTATATCTCCATGGACATATGTGACCGCAGTAGTTGGGCCTTTTATGTTTGCATGAGTATCAAGCACGGAAGCATGGACCAAAGTTTGTTTACTACCAGAATCTATAAGTCCAGTTACCACCTTCTTTCCAACCCGAACTGGCACTAAATAATGTCCCCAGTTAGCTAAAGCTAAGTGGGCGTCATCAACTTTCCTTTTAGGGCAGAACCTTGCTATGTGTCCTCTCCCACTGCAGTTATGACAAACAATGTCTGTATTATACCCCTTTCCAGGTCTAATGTTCTGTTTGGCTTTAGGGGTATTACTATGCTGTGGATAAGGTGTAAATGAAGGTTGTCTTACTGTAGGTGGCTGTGTGATGGAACTTCCCAATGGTCGGTGTCTATGAGGCCGTGCTGTTACATAGTCCTCTGCCAACCTAATGGCCACCTCTGCTGATTCAGGCCAGTGTTCTTTGACCCACAGTTGGACGTCCTGAGGCAAGATTTTTATGAATTGCTCTAAGATAATAATCTCCAGTATCTGTGTGACTGTCCATGTAGTGGGTTGTAACCATTTGTCACACAAATCCTTCAACTGAGTATAGGCATCTTGGGGATTATCAGTACTATGAAACTTGAAAGACCGAAATCATTGTCTGTATGTCTCGGTACTATCGTACCCCTTCAAAATAGCCTGTTTCACATGATCATAATCATTAGCATGTATAATGTCCACATGACTATATGCAAGCTGAGCTTTATCAGTTAAGTATGGGGCCAACCGGATCACCCATTGATCTCTGGGCCAGGCACAAGCGGTTGCCACCCTCTCAAAAGTCAATAAAAATGCTTCTGTATCATCTGATAAAGAAAGTTTTACCAGTTTAATATCTTTCTGTACATTCATAGATGAGGGAGGTCTACTGGTACCTATGGATTGGATTGCTCGGAGAGTATCTGCCCATCTGGCCTGGTTTTCTTCCCAGCGGGCTTGGTTTTCTCTCCTCTCTCTTTCCCTCTCCCTGTCCAATTCCATCTGTCGAATACAGCCCCAGAAGAGTAAGTCCTGGGGTTCTTCGGGTGGCTCTTCTATAGAAGGTTCAGCTCCCCGGGCTCCTTCCACTAGTTTCTTGTCCTCCATGGGTAGATTATCCATCATGACTCCTCTTCTATCCCTTTTCCTCCATACCACAGGGACCAGTCCGGTCAGTAATGGCAACTGTAGCTTCTTTGCAATGGATCTTGTACTCGCACCGGTCACAGCTGCTGCCTCCTCTTGCATCTGGGGCTCATTCAGAATTTGAGCACAAATTCAATAAAGGGATCCCACTTCTAACACCATCTGTCACAGGTAGGTGGAGAGATGGACCACAGAGGTGATATGCAGTAAAATAAAATATATTTATTTTATATAAAGTGGACTGAAAACGGCAAAACAAAAAAATAAACGAGTCTACAAAAGAAGGCTAGAAGTTACTAGCTTTAGGGATGTTTACAACATCACATCCCCATTCAAAGCTTTCCTTTCATCAGATGTACTCTCTGCATCAATGCTCCATCCTATCTGACTACTTAACCTAGATGTGCACCTTACATACCATAAAAATGTGTCATGTGATCACCTAACTCCACCCCTATACTTTGTTTCATATATAACTTCTTTATTTGAATTACAAATATTTTATTTAGAATAACATGGCCCCTTTGAAACACTTTATTAGCTTGTAGACAGCTCAAGAAATGATTTACAGTCTTTTTGTGCACATTTGAACATTTGTTCAGCTTCAGGAGGCACCTCCCCTTTTAATGACAGCATAAAAGATTTTAGACAGAGGCCGGCCGGCTCTTAGGAAATGCTGCATTGAAGGGGAATGGTACTCAGAGCCCTGACAAGCTGTTTAACTCAAAGAAATCCCTCATTTTTGGAAAGTGCCAGAATAGCCCTGAAAGAGCTCCGTGTCAGCTCCTGGAAGTAAGCAGAATGAAAACAGGGCATTTATTCCAAATATATCCTTCTTGGGGCTGAGTTTCAAAAGCAATCAACTTCACGACTGTGCGCATGTTTGAGCGGGTTTTACCGTACCAGCAAGGGTGTAGACAGGCATACTCAGTGTACACATTTATGTACAGTTTTGTTGAGTGCCTGTCACAAACCATAAGCCACTCTGTTAATATTATCATTCTAATCTGTAGTATTTGGGTTAGTGTAGGCCACTGAGGAGTGTCTGATGCATGTATGACCTCTTTAGAGAGTAGAGGAATCATTTGACAACAATCTGACTTCTTTGGAAGGGTGCCATTTGGAAAGGATCATTACTTTTTTTAATGGGGGGGGGGCGTAACTGTTGGAGACTGTGTACAAAATGGAAATTTCTGGCTACACTCCTGCCGGTACCGGTGCTCGCCATCGCACAGTCGTGTATAACTTTTAAGCGCTAACATGGGGGAAACAAAACCTGACTCATTCATCTAGGGGTTCTTGAAAAACTACAAAACCAAGGGAATGCTTGAACTAGCGTTTACATTTATGGGCTGTTATACCCGTAATGGCACAGCAAGCAAACCAAGGCTTGAGTCAGGTAAACAGAGCCCTGAAGGGTTTTTACAGGGGAATATCACTATAAAATTATAACATAATACATGGACCTTTAAACAGGGGCTGAATTAGATAAGAACCAAGCAAATAAAGCCCCGCGGAGCATAAACAACTCCAACCAGATATCTACACATGATTTGAAAAGGGGAACAGGAGTATTAGACGCCCAATATATAAACAAACGAACACGGGGCGATGTAATAATTAACAGCAACAGTCCAGATGTCCCCTTATGGTTATTATTTCAGCTCTCTCTCTACATAGGAGTAAAAGGGATTCAAGAAAGATGCAGGAGACAATAAAACAAAAATAAAAACAATGAACAATTAACAATAAGATAATATAAACAAAGTGGGCAGCCAGCCCAACAAACAAGACATTACAGATGGAACATGTAACAGAGGTACAATTAAAAAACACATCCAGAATCCACCATCTTCTCAGCATGAGAGAACAAAATAACAAAAAATGAAAAAAAAGGGGGGGGTTACTCTTTCACAGGTGGGCAGAATAAGAAGAGATCTGGATAAACTAGCAAAATGGTCAGAAGAGTGGCAACTGGGATTTAATGCAAAGAAGTGCAAGATCATGCACATAGGGAAGAGAAACCCTGAAGTCACCTATAGGCTGGGAGGGGAGTTGCTGGCAGTCACAAAGGAAGGAAGAGACTTGGGCATCATCATCACCGATGACCTGAAATCATCCAAGCAGGCCTCTAAAGCAGTAGGTAAGGCTAGGGGAATGTTAGGGTGTATTAGTAGGGGTATCACAAGTCGTAAGAGGGAGGTAATAATCCCTCTTTACAAGACACTGGTTAGGCCCCATCTGGAGTACTGCATGCAGTACTGGAGGCCACACCTTCACAAGGACATTAATCAAATTGAGGCAGTCCAGAGAGGGCAACAAAATGGCAGGGACTGCATCAGAAGACATATGAGGACAGATTAACAGAGCTCAATATGTATACCCTTGAGCAAAGGAGGGAGAGAGGTGATATGATTGAAACATTCAAACACCTTAAGGGCATTAACACGGTGAAAGAATCTAACATGTTTAAATATAAGAAAAATAGCAGGACAAGAGGACATATCATGAGGTTAGAGGGAGGCCGATTAAGGGGGAATGTGAGGAAATTCTTTTTCACAGAAAGAGTGGTGGATGCATGGAACGGCCTACCTCAGGAAGTGGTGGCTATGAATACAGTGCAGAGCTTCAAACAGGCATGGGATAGGCATAAGGGAACAATACAGATGAGTATGAATAGATAGGCCACTGACAGAGCAAAGGCTGATGGCACATTTATAAGGTAGAAAAAGAAATGGGCAGACTGGATGGGCCTTGCGGTCCTTATCTTCCGTCAACCTCTATGTTTCTATGTTAGCAGTCTGACATTGTTTTTCCCCATCTGCGTCAACCAAACCAGGGGTTGTGGTCAGTCTGCACCACAAAAGGCTGCCCATACAAGTATGGCTCCAATTTCTTTAGGGCCCACACTAGGGCAAGACCCTCCTTTTTCACCGTGGAGTATGCTTGTTCCCTGGGGAGCATCTTTCAGCTCAGGTAGGCTATGGGGTGGTCCCTTCCTTCGCTGGATGTCTGGCTTAGTACTGCCCCCATACCCACATCTGAGGCATTCGTCTCAACTATAAAAGTTTTGCTATAGTCCGGACTTGTCAAAACAGGAGCACTGCACAGCTCCTCCTTCAGTTTGGTAAAGGCTTCCTCACAGGGGGGACCCAGGTAATTTTCTTGGGCATCCGTTTCTTTGTTGGGTCAGATAGGGGAGCAGCCAGGGCACTGTAATTAGGTACAAACTTTCTTTAGTACCCTGCTGTCCTGAAAAAACTCCTGACCTGCTTCTGAGTTTCTGGTCTAGGCCATGCCTGTATTACCTCTATTTTTATCTGGTTAGGATGGAGCTGTCCCCGGCCTACCACATGCCCAAGGTATGCCACTTCTCCCATGGCCACTTGACACTTCTCGGCTTTGACAGAGAGTCCGGCCCTCTGTATTCTGCCCAGCACTTCCCTAAGGTGTGACAGGTGTTCCTCCTAGCTGGTACTGAAGATGGCAATGTCATCCAGGTACGCCACGGCGTACTCCTCAGCACTATTTAACACCTGGTTCACCAACCTTTGGAAAGTGGCCGGGACGTTCTTCATTCCGAAAGGCATTACTTTGAACTCAAATAAGCCTATCGGAGTGATGAAGGCCGACCTCTCCCTAGCTCTGTCCGTCAACTCTATCTGCCAATACTCCTTTGTCAGGTCAATGGTCATAAGGTAGGTCACCCCTCCCAACTTGTCCAGGAGTTCGTCCGTCCGAGGCATCGGGTGTGTGTCTGACTTCATGACTGCATTCAGTCCACGATAGTCAACACAGAAACGAGTTGAGCCATCTGGCTTGGGTACAAGGACTACGGGTGAGGCCCAGGGACTGTAGGATCTCTGGATTACCCCTAAATCTAGCATCTCCTCCACTTCCCTCCTAATGTTCTTTTGGACAGCCTCTGACACCCGATATGCTGTCCGCCCTATGGGCGTCTGTGTCCGTCTCCACATCGTGTGTTGCTAAGGGGGGTTAGTCCAGGCTTGGCACTAAACAAGGGGGCAAAGTCTGCTAAAACCTCCCTCACTTTCTGGATCTAGCCTGGGGTCAGCTGGGGAGACAATTTTACTGCCTTCACAGAGGAGTCCCACTTACTCTCTTCCAGCAAGTACAGAAGGGGTCTCCTTCGTCCGTCCCCTCCCCATGACTACACACTGCGAACACCATGTCAGCCCTATTTGCATATGGCTTCATCATGTTGACATGGTACATCCTTTCTGTCTGTCTACGGTCAGGTAACTCCACAGTGTAGTTTATGTCATTTACCTTCCTAACCACTCTGTATGGTCCTGCCCACTCAGCTTGCAGCTTGTCTTTCCAGACCGGAATAAGGACCATGACTTCCTGACCCACCATGTACGAGTGAGCTCTGGCTCTGCAGTCGTACCATACCTTTTGTTTTTGTTGGGCAGCTGCCAGGTTGCTCTGGGCTGTCCCCATAAACTCCTTCAGCCTTTCCCTAAACTTTAGGACTTAATCCACAATGGCAGTTCCCTGGGTGGCATGCTTGCCTTCCCAGTCCTCCCGGATCAAGTCTAGGGGCCCACATACCTGGCGACCATATAAGAGTTCGAAGGGGGAAAATCCTGTCAACCCTTGGGGCACCTGCCTGCATGCGAACAACAGGTGGGGAAGGTATATCTCCCAGTCCCTTCCATGCTGTTCAGCAACCACCCGGATCATTGACTTTAGGGTACCATTGAAGTGTTCCACAAGCCCATTGGCTTGTGGGTGATATGGTGTCATGCATCTCTGCACCACCCCACACTTCTTCCATAGACATTTCATTAGGTCCGACATGAAGGAAACCCCTCGATCGGTGATTAACTCCTGCAGAAACCCAACATGGGAGAAAATCCCAAGCAAGGCATCTGCCACTTTGTCTGTCCTCAGTGAGGATAGGGCGACTGCCTCTGGGTACCGGGTGGCATAATCCACCACAGTCAGGATGAATCTCTTCCCTGAGGAGCTAGGGGTATTTAAAGGCCCCACACTATCCATTCCCACCCTGTGCAATGGCTCCTCCACTATGGGCAAGGGGATCAGAGCGGCTTGGGTCTTCTTGCCTGCCTTCCCTATTTCTTGGCACCGGTGACAAGACCTGCAATACTCCTTCACCTGCTGGGTGAAGTTAGGCCAGTAGAAATTCTGGGCCAACCGCTGCATTGTGCACGTGATTCCCAGATGATCAGACAAGGGGATATCATGGGCAACCTTGAGTAACTGCTCACGATATCCCTGGGGAACGACAAGCTGCCTGCCTAGCATCCCCCCCCCCGTCTGTACTGCCTGTGTATACATAAGTCCATTTTCCCAATAAACCTTATGTCTGCCGTCACCTCCCTGTGCACCGTTCGAGTCTGCCCAAGCCCTCAGCTTCTCTAAACTAGGGTCATTTCTCTGAGCAGCTGCAAACCCCTCACACCTTCCCAAGGCATGGGACAGGTCCCCTTCAGTCGCTAAACTAGGGTCCCTAGCACTAGCGTCAGGGCCCTCAGGATCACTGTCAGTCCCAACCCTCTTACAAGAGGTCACCTCTCCCTCTTTGGAGTAACCCTCTGTAGCTATGTGGTTACTTGCCACTGGGGAAATTTCTACCTCCTTTTTATCAGTCTCCCCCTCTGGAGACACAGGCTAGGGAACCAGCCTCTCAGTATCTTCCCCAGTGGCTTCTGGGGGGCTCAGAGAACTACAATTTTCCCTGGCTGCTTGACTACGGGTAACTGCACATACCACCCTCTGCTGGAGATTGTTACCCAGGATCATATCCACTGCTAATGTGTTAGCTACAGCCACCTGTTGCACAGTTCCCCCTGTTTCACCCCAGTCCAGGAGAACACTGGTCAGTGGCAAGGTTTTCTCTTCACTAGTAAACCCTTGTACAGTTATGTATTTGTTGGGTATAAGTTGACCAGGCTATACCAGATCCCTCTTTACCAATGTCAGGTATGCCCCTGTGTCCCTTAACCCCTGCGTCTGTACTCCATATACCATGACTGGGTGTATGTGTTCCCTCATGTTCACTGGCATGCTTCCAGGGACACACAAACAACCCACGTCCTTTCTGGTACTACTTTGCATATTATTGCTTGCCCTTCTTGGACACTGTCTGGCAATATGCCCAGTTTCTTTACATAACCAACAAACATTTCTTACTTCAGAGAAGTATTTTCTTTGAAACCTGGGGCTAACTGGTTTCGGTGGAGGCAGTGAGGGTTTTAGCTTCCCTAAAGGCGTGCTTTTCCCTTTCTGCGCTACCACACTCGCCCCATTCGCTCTCAGAGCAGGTCTGCTCTTGGCATAGCAGTCCAAGAGTTCAGCAGCCTCTTGCACTGTTTTTGGATCTCAGTCCTCTAGTCAGGTTTTTAACTCTGCTGGTCATGCCCAATAAAACTGTTCTAATAAAATCACATTTTCAATTTTATCAACAGTGTTTGCCTCAATTCCTTCCCACCAACGTTTTAAAAACTGACGTTGTTTCATGGCTAGCTCCTCATAGCTCATATCAGGGCTTCTCCTGAGCTTACGGAATTTAGCGCTGTATGATTCAGCAGTTAATTCAAACTTTTTTAGTAGTGCTGCTTTTAACTTGCTGTAATCATCATTGTCTTTATTGTCCATGTGACCCAATGCATCCCAAGCTTTTCCGGTAAGTAGTAGGGATAGCTGGAAGCTCCAGAACTCTTTAGGAATTTTAGCCTGAACACAAACGTCTTCAAAAGAATTTAAAAAGGCATCTATGTCCTCCCCGTCCTTAAACTCAGCTATTATTTTAGAGTTCAATGTGTAACCCAGTCCTGCAGTCCCAGTTAAACCCAAGCCACTTACCTGCCCTGGTGCCGCTGGTTGGAGTCGTAGCTTCTCTAGTTCATGTTGCCACTGGCGCTCCCCTCTCCTCTCCTCTGCAGCTCTGCATTCTCGCTCTCTCTCTTCTCCTCTGCCTCTCGCTGGTGCTTACGCTCCTCATGGTCTGCCTCCCTCTGTTGTCGCTCTGCCTCCAGTTCCATCCTACGCAACTCAATTTGCAACTTGAGCACCTCTGGATTCAGGATACTGGTGCCCTTCACTGACAGTGGCCCTGCTGTCCACCTCATCAGCTCGGGACCCCTCACTGGCCACCGGTTCTGCCACACTCGAGGTCTGGTCCCTTTCAGTCACGGTTGGTGACTCTCTGCTCTGGGTATCTGCTACCATCAGGGCCTCTATGAGGTTCTGCTTACTGGCTTTCACCCCAAACGGGACTCCCCTGCCCCTGCACAACAGCTTTAAGAAATCTACAGTGTGCTTGCTCTAGTCGGAAGCCATTTTCTTCTTCTCTCACTACTAATACTATACTGACTTGCACTTCAGAAAAAATAAAATGGGTGGGAACTTAACTGTAAGTCAAGGGATATAGTTCTATTTCCTTTTGAAATAAAACACTGCCTTTCCTTTTTTCAAGTGAGCTAAACAGTCTCAAGCTGACACACTGAACAATGAAGCTTATACCACCAAACTTTTTATGCCACCACTGCCAACCAATCTGTCACAAACTTGCTCAGCTGGTCAGCCCTCTACGCCCAAAGTGCCAACCTCTGAGCATATTATTTGTGTACAGTGAACAGACAAGGTAACCCTTTGGTCTGTTTTGTGGGTTCGAGTCCCCTTAGTCTCAAGCTCTGGAGGAATTCAAACTGATAACCTCTTGTTAGCATACCCAATTATCAGGCTCAGATAAGTCTGTCTTCGGGGTCCAGATATCTTTGCCTACAGGCACCCAACCAGGTCTTTCAAATGAACCCTTAGAACTCCATGCAAGACTTTAGAGAACTCTATCCATTTCCCAGTTTGGTATACACTAAGCCCATACACAGTGTTACTTATAACCTTTAAAAGCTCCACAAATAAAAAGAAATGTCAAGGCACTCCATGCAGTTTCATTTGTAAAAAAATATCTTTACTTTAAAAATATCAAAACAGAACAATAATTGCAGAACAAATATATATCCCAACACATACAGCCTTAAAACAAACAGGTCAAAAAGTACAGTTCCTACAATTTATAACTTCAGACTAATCTTGTCTAATGCTTACTTTCTTTCAGTGCTTTGATGGTTTCTCTTCTCTCATTCAGAAAATTGTCTTGTGTTTCTCTAAGACTTGCTCAGTTGGATAAAAGAGTTCTGAGCTGGCCTCCTCTTTGAGATCATTAAACTCCACCTTGGTGTATTAAAAGTTATATGTTACCACACAGGATGTCCCAACAAGATTTAAAAAAAATGATAAGTGACATACTCAATTTTCTCTCCTCAGGGTAACTGGTCAGAACTGTTTTTTGTTCTGCCACACACACACACACACACACACACACACACACACACAGGTTCTGTGATGTCCTCCAAAGGCTTCCTGGGAAATGTCTATTTGACCTTCCAAAGTCATCTGGATCCTGCCTGGCCCAGACATCAAACCTTTTCAATGTCCATTCTGGCCTCTCTCTGACACCCCTCCCCACAAGTCCTTCCTGGCAACTATGCAAGTCAAAGGATCTCCCTGAGGGCAATATAAAGTGGATACTTTGGTTCCTGCCTTCAAAGATGATTGAACAAAGGAACTGCATTTTAAATAGCTGCAGACTCAAACCACCTCCTGTCCTTTGAAATGTCTCTGGGAGGTCTTGATGTGTCAATTCCAGTAAGACAGCCTTTTCCTCTGCCACAGTCATCATATATTAATTTCTTATATTTACAACAAAATTTATACAGGGATCAGAATCAGTAGTCCAAGTGTGACAGGCAATATTTCAGATTATTTTCAAACAACTGCAGGAGTGAAACAAGGATGCCTTTTGGCACCTTTTTTATTCAGTTTGTATATTGATTCCCTATTGTCTTAAAATGAGGTAGCCTATCTAGATTTCCCTAAAACTAATAAACTCCCAATACATACTCTCACATACGCAGATGATCTGATTTTGTTGGCACTTTCTAATCAAGGACTTCAAAACAAAATAACGCAACTTAACATCAAGTGTGAACAATTAGACCCAACGATAAATCTTAAGAAAACCAAGCTTATGATTTTCAGCTCATAATCTGTAAAAAGAATAAAACAAAGACTTTATTTAAATGATAATCTTATAGAAAAGGGGACATCATAGACATATTTGGGTGTTAAGTTTACTTCAAATAAAGCATGGTCATCACACTGGACAGACCAGGTAGCGAGGGTAAGACTGATAGCTAAAGAAGTTTTACATTTTAACACTAAATATGGGAGACACTCGGTTCTGTCTGCCTTATTGGTTGACGAAGCTAAAATTAATCCCATCCTTACGTATGGTGCAGAGGTTTGGGGTAAAAATGCCCCACCATGTGTAGAAATTCCACTTTTTAAGTTCTACAAATCCTTATTACAGGTCCCAATAGTTACATCCAATGTTAAAGTAAGGGATGAATTGGGAAACGTTTCTATTGCCATATTAATTGGTATATGACTAGTGGGCTACTGGATAAAGATCATTAATAACCAGACTAATTCTCTGCCCTTATTGTGCTTGAAAGAAAAAAATAGGTGGTATTTGTCACAACCCCACTCAGCAGGTCAGGCCCTCTGCTCCCACGGTGCCAACCTCCGAGTGCAGTATTGTGAACAGGGTAACTCTCCTGTCTGTTTTGTAGGTCCGAATCACCTTTGGTCTCAAGTTCTGGAGGTATTCAAATGGTGAACCTTATGTTAGCGTACCCAAATGTACAGGCTCAGATAATTCTGCTCTTCAGGGAATGCCAGATATCTTTCGCCTAAGGGCACCTAACCAGGTATACAAAATGAACCCTAAAAACTCTATGAAAGACCTTAGGAAAATTCTTACCTTTTCCCAGTTTGGTATACCATTAAGTTTATGAACAGTTTAGTCAGCCTTAACCCTCTGTACTTCACTTGTAAAATAAATAATTTCAAAGGCACACCAGATAGTCTCCTTTTAAAATAAGAGGTTTACTAAGAAAATGGATAAAAATATGTAAAATGTAAATACAGAACAATATATCACAAAGCACACAATCACTTAAAAGAACAAGGTTCAAAGTGCAATTTCCTACCAACATACAGTTAGACTTTTCTATCTAATGTATAACTTCACTAGTAAAAGAAAGAATTTCAAAGGCACACCGGGTAGTCTCCTTTTAAAATAAGAGGTTTACTAAGAAAATGGATAAAAATATGTAAAATGTAAATACAGAACAATATATCACAAAGCATACAATCACTTAAAAGAACAAGGTTTAAAGTGCAATTTCCTACCAACATACAGTTAGACTTTTCTATCTAATGTATACCTTCTTACAGTGCTTTAGGCAGCTGTTGTTTTAAGAGAGCCCAAACAGGAATGTGTCAGTAAGTGGAAATACAGAATACAGTTAAACTGTCTCTAAACCTGCCTGTTCCATGATGTCACCTAGCTCCTCCCTGTAAAATATAAAAATGAATATACACAGGATGTCCCATCACTCAGGAGGTATATTAAATAAGGTGATATCAGCAAAAATTTGTTTCCCCTTATGGCCCTTTGATCTAGTGTGTTTTTCTGCTTTTTCAAAGACATCATAGAACTCTTAGAACTCTGCAGTTTTCTCACCTAGCTGCAACATAGTTTTTCAGCACAAGTTGAAATTAACTGCCTTTCCTGAGGATGTCATAAAATGGATATTTTAGTTCCTGGCTTCAAACAACACAGATCCTAAACAAGGTTATAAAACGCAAGTTCTTAGAAGTTCATCACATATAGAGATCTGCTGTTTAACATATCCTGTTCTTTGAACTGAAACCTGGGGTGGGGGTCATCCTAGGAGCACAGGATGTCTCATGAGAGACACTCAATAGCACATTTTTATATTATAAAATCATAGAGCAATCAGAACCAGCTATCCAAGTGTCACAGTATGTACAGAATTATATATCTCCATGGGTAAAAACTCTTAAAGGAATCTTGGGAAGATTATCCATGCAATATCTTTGGTTAGATTTTGAAAAATCAATTGCAATCTCACCTTTGTTTAAGCAGATCATTAAAAAGAAACATATAAGGCTTGCTCAGAGAAACAAATGGAGCTAGTCAGAAGCCAATGTCAGGCCATTTGGTTTGGTCAAAACAAAATAGATGCTTTCTTAGAGAACTATCTAGTTATACCTCTTACTCCTTTAGATAGGAAAAATATTACATGGGCAAGGATGTGAATTATATGTTCTAAATATGCATACTTTAACAGAATTGCATCTGATAGTCCTCATCCTGAAATTTGTAGATGCAATAAGGGCTTTGTGGAAAATATTTTATCGTATTACATTACAATGTCCACTATACAAAACTCCATGGATGAACTTACTAAATAATTTTCTTGTGAGATATATAAATGCAGATTATGATCCATTGTCTGTCCTTTTACATCCACATACAATTGAGGATGCGAAGATGGCCGCAAATTTTTTCCATGAAGTGATGAAGATTAAAAGAAAAGATCTCCCTGGCCCAGAAAAGAAAACCTGAGGTTGAAACTCAAAATGATTTAAAATATTAGTTCCCAATATATTATTTAAGTATATTTCCTCTGCTCAGGGGAAACTTTTGTAAGGAGTAACAAGCTAGGCAAAATTAATTTTACTGTTTGCAATGATCTTTATTCCTGTTAACTTATTGTGTATGATTGTAATGTCCATTTGGTTTTATGGAAGAATAATAAATATGACTTGACTTGATGTTAATTTCCTGGTCAACCGCAACAGAGTTCAGATGCCTACTAAGTGCGGCCCTCAAGCAACTGAAACTGCTTAATGAATATTTATAATCATTCCAGTTTCGGATCTCTCCATAAAAAGCTCTGATGGTCTCATTTGAAAGGTCTGGACTACTGGTTTTAAAATCAATGTTAACATTCTTAGACTTTGCCCAGTCCCTAAACATATGGAAACCACAGACGGGTGGTACATTTTATATTTTCTTCATTTCATGCATCCTAGAGCTCATTAAGCTCAGTGGCTGACAGGGAAGCGTGTCTGACAGAAGCGGTAACGTTAGGAGCTGTGTTTGAATTTAGACCAGTACTCACTGATTCTATGTTGATTTCCTGGGTGGGAATTTCTGTAACTTCATTAAAGGAATCATTGAAAATCTCTGCAAGGTCATCTTCAGTAAAACTGAGGTTAAAATTCACATTCTTTTCAGATGCCATGGCAAGTGATGTTGTATTTCACTTAAGTGGGCAAAGGAAAAATGGCTGTTAACAGATTTGCCAACATTCTATTTGGGCATTAATTCTACTACTGAAAACTGATGGTTGGCACTTTTTTTTTTTACCAGTGCGTGGAACATTTTTGATGCATGGGTGCCAGCCAATCAGAATTCATGATTTAGCCTGCCCATTTTATGAAATCAGATATGGTAACATAGAGTAGCTAATGACAACAGTAGATGGGCACAGTTCAACAAATCCAACAATGTCATAAATCTCAACAAAATCTATTCCTGGTTGAGGAGCATAAGTTATATGTAAGTCCCCCTTAAAGGAGGGGCTTATGCTCCCATTTTAGGCATCCCTTTTCCCCCCTCCTACCCCCCCAGCTAGGGACTTTATTAGTGCTCTGGGAGACATTGGCTGCTGGGCAACTCAAGGTGGCAGCAAAGAGCAGGCTTAGAGAGAGATATAAGGGAGCAGAAAGGAAGTTTGTGGCCTTTTCCAGCCGGGGCAGTGGGGATGGCTGGAGGAGCAGAGTAGGCGGTCAAGGAAAGGAGCTCAGTGGTTCAGGTGGGCCCAGTGGGCCCCCCAGAGTGCAGACAGGATGACTTTCACAGCTGGGGAAGCTGGGGAAGGAAGCTCTGCAGGGAGAGGATGGTTAGCCAGGTCCGGCATCACTGGGGACAGGGAAATGGAGGTGGCCATAGGGGGCCAGGATAGGCAGCAGCCCATAGAGATCCCATGAAAGTGATTTCCTAAGCTGCCAGGGCTATGGGAAAAGTGGCAGGGTCCTCACAGGGGGGGGAGGCCAGTGGCAGCAACTCTTCCCTGTACCCGTTGTGGCAGGGTGGCCTGGGGAACAGATGGAGCCAAGGGGGCCCTTCACCCATTTATGGGGCCTGCTTGGAGGGGCAGGTCCAGGGGCACTGGCATTAAAGGGCTGGGCAGGTCACAGGTCATAGGATAGGCCTTGGAGGGTGGCCCCTGGCTGGAGGTTAATGCAAGCCCAGTATGTATGGAGAGGGATGTGGGCCTGGGCATGGATCCCCTGAAAGGGTCAGCTGGAAGCAGAGCAAGTGAGATGCCACTATCTGTGAAGGTGGGCTGTTCAGAGGGGCTGGGTGGTGACAGTACCCAGAGGCTCTCCCGTGGTAGGGCAGCCAGTAGCAGAGGTCTTGAGTACTGGAGCAGGGCAGGGTTGGATGCTGCTGCACCAGGGGAGCCGTAGAGAGGAAAGGCTGAGCTGAAAGGAGGAAATGGGTGCCGTGAGTTTGGGAGCACCGGCAGGGTTAGGTTCTCTTTGCTTAAAGTGAGATTGAGTGGGTTACTGGGCCTGGGTCAAAGGACAAAAATCCTGGTACCCGCCGGCCCAGTGGTGCTTAGGGTTGAGTTGCTGGATGCCACACCTCGCTCCACGCCGGCAACCCGGGTTCGAATGGACTTGGGCCACACGGCTGGCAGGGCGAAAGGGATTGAGCGTCCCATGGGACTGCTCTCCTCTCTGGGAGGGGGATGCCAGCTGTCGGCTCGCTTGCGACCTCTGGCAGAAGCTGGGGGCAGTGATCTGGCACTGCACTGTAGGGGGTGACGTTGGGGCATGACACCAGAGGGAACATGTGTGGACATGTGCGCGCTCTCCTCCTTGGCATCCTTGCATGCCCTGGTCACGCTGGCCAAGGGAGAAACAGGAGAAACATGGCGCTTCCATCACGGCGGCTTGATGGCCGTCTTGGGGACACCTGGCCTCAGGGGGCACCACTGCCGGTACTGGATCCTGGTTCAGTCAGGAGTGAGGGGGGCTCTCCGCTGCCACACCATGGTGGGCAAGCCGCGGGGGTAATTAGGCAGTGGGGACTTCCTTGGGGGGCTGAAGGCAGAACCAGATGGCGGCCAGAGAAAGGACAGATGCCAGGATATGGATGCAGACTGGAGGCTCCAAACAAGGTAAAAAGGATTAACTAAAAAAAAAGAAAAAAATGCTGGTACCCCTTGAGGTTTTGGCCAAGGCCCAGGGGCCAGGTGGGGGAAACAGCACGCTTTCCCGCACCGGAGATAGGGCATTGACCAGTGCCAGAGTGGGTAACCCAGAATAAGGAGAAAAGGTTTGGCTAACCAGATCAGAGAGCCAGAAGTCTGTGGGTGTCTAAGTTCAAGAGGTGCCTTGGGTAAAACATCCAAATAGATAGAAGTGGAGAATCCTTGTTTGCACTGCCTGTATACCATCGTTTGTTGCTCAAAATGTCCAGCCAAAGTGTTTTCTGCACAAAAGTTTGGATAGCCCCTTGTAGCTGCTTTATTTATTTAGATTAAGGATGTAACCCCTGCATTGCTGGAATCATGTGTTGTGCAGGAGCTAAATAAAGAAGCTAGTTGGGAAGAGATCGGTATTGATGTGCCTTATTTAAGCTGCCGTATAAAGCAAAAGGACAACAGAAATAACTGATTAAGCAAGTTCTTAGCTGTGGGCATTGGGAGGTACAGAGAAGAGATTTGAGCAGACATCTAGCATGGATTGGCAGTGGATAGTATCTGGCAGAGATGAAGGAGAACCTAAAGTGACCCCCCCCAAGAGGAACCCCTGGCCATGGTTCCTGCCTCACTGCTCTCCTGGCTTTGGAAAGCTGGGGGAAAAGTAAAAGAAAACAAACAGTGTGTGAGGTGTGCATATAGGGGGAAGGAGTTGCCAGGTTGCCCGTGTGCCAGCATTGTACAGGCATGCCACCAGTTCCAAATCTGGGGATGTTCCCTCCCAGTTCCACCGCAAGCTCCTCTGTACTGTGGTCACCAGCCAGTGGGGATTCTGGAGCCTTTGAAAGACTCTCCCTGGGAGAAAGCACTAGAGTCCAGGTGGATGAGACCAGAAGTGAATCCCTAGACGTTATTGTGGAAGCTGTAGAGGAGGAAGGTGCAGAGGCAAAAGTTAAGGAAGAAGGTGACGGAGAGCACAGACATCTGCCCCACTCCCCGCCACTGGCTACCAGCTATCCCAGTGGCAGAGGGAGGGGCAGAGGTCTCAGACAACCATCAGGAAATCCTCCAGGGCCTGGGGGGTCTCTGCCATGGCCCCGTCTGGCAGTAGCCCACAGGCCCTGTCGCCCAAGTCAGAGCCTACCTTGTTAGCCAAGTTCAGAATCATGACCACTGGGTGTGGCTCTGAGTCGGGTCCTGCACCAGCAGCAGCAAGGGAGAGCACTGGTGATCAAAAAGAGCTGGAAGAATTGAATGAAGAAAAATATATTGGTAGCACCTTTCAGTTCCAGGACTATCAGGTGGTTAGGGCAATCCCCAGGTCTTACCATCGCCCTGTAATCACCTTGGCAGACAGCACCCCACAGCTCCCGGTCTGGGCCAAGACCCTCCAGACCCGGATGGAAAGGTTAAACCCTAGTGACACACTAAATCTTAGGTATTGATGAGGGAAATGGCTACCAGTTGGGCAAGCCAGGAGGACCAGTGTCAGAGACCTGCCAGAATAGAGCCAAGCAAAGAGGTGGGTCCGCAGGAGGCTGTGTGTGGAGTAGTCCCATATGAACTAGCCTTGCATGCCTGAGAAGATATATGAACATACATATGAACATATGAAGAAGCCAGCAGAAGAAAGCCATTTGGTCTATCAAGTCTGCTTGTACTGCAGGGTCCACAGCTTGAGCTAATGTCCCTGCCCTCCCTCCCCACTCCTCCCCTCTTCCCTACCTATAATCCTTACTTTCCCCCATGCCCATCCCAGCCTCTCTTAAAGCTGCCTACAGTATCTTGAATGAGATGACCTCTTCTGGCAGTTCATTCCAAGTGTCCACCACCCTCTCTGCAAAGAAGTGCTTCCTGACCTCCCTCCTAAACCTCCCACCCTGCAGCTTAAGACTGTGCCCCCTAGTGTTATGGTTGCCACTCAGCTTAAAGAGACTCTCCTTATCAACCTTATTTATCCCTTTCATGTACTTGAAGGTCCCAATCATGTCCCCTCTCTCCTGTCTTCTAGGGAGTAAATGTTCAGTGCCCTCAACCTCTCCTCATATGTCTTACCCTGCTGACCCACTATCATCTTTGCAGCCCTCCTCTGGACCTTATTCAGCAGGTTAATGTCCTTTCTGAGGCGTGGGCACCAGTACTGAACTCCATACTCTAGATGTGTCTTATCAGTGACCTGTACAAGGGCAGTATATCCTCCTCTCTCCTACTACTGATACCCCTAGACATGCATCCCAGCATCTTGTTTTCCTTTGCTGTTGCTTTCTTGCACTGCGTGGAGCGCTTCAGGTCACTAGTGATCATCACTCCCAGGTCCTTCTCCTCCTCTGATGCAGATATTCGGACTCCACCCAGGTAGTATTCTGTGCTGGGATTCTTGGCCCCAATATGCATAACTTTGCATTTTTTGGCATTGAAGCCAAGCTGCCAGATCCTGGACCACCTCCCCAGATTTTCTAGATCTTTCTGTATGGAACCCCTAGGTGGCACTATTCTATGGGCTACTACCCCTGCCTGCGTGACTAGGTACAGGTTGAGGGGCCTGAGCTCTTTGAACAGGTGCCTCCACCCAGAGGAATGGTTCTGGGATAGCGTAACTGCTGTTGGTATAGCCCTCTGGGATGCTATAACACCCCACAACCCCTCTAGTGGCCTAAACAGATAAGCAGATAAACCTTCACATTATTGTATAACATCAGTATTGAACCTTCACTCTGTGCACTTACCACCAGGGCGGAATCAGCAGCAAAAGCCCTGAAGACTCCCTGTAAAATGAGATCTGCAATATAACAGGTCAGTAATAATACAGTATCCCCTCCACAAAGGCACACGTTAGCAAGGTTAAATGCAGAAAGAACAAAATCTGATTAATTTGGGGGAGTTACACGGGTGGAGCAGTAAATCTTGCAGATGATTATTTAGATCTGATTTATTCAGGTTTAGCATGCATGCACTAAGAGTCCCTCTGTCACAATCACACACTCTGGGTACCCCAGTTAGAATAGACTAGCCTGAAGCATTGCCTGGGGTAGGCCGGCATTGCAGCCGTTGCTAGGGCCCTTAGGAAAGAAAACAATTAATAATAATAATAAAATAATAATAAATAATAAACTTTATTTATATTGTGCCTTTCCAAAACCAAGGCGCATTCCAAAAAGATTAAATACAAACATAACAAACAGATAATAATATAAAAACTATTAAGAACAAGTAAACATTAATAAAGGCCATATGCCTTATTCCATAAAAAGGATTTAAGCGCCTGTTTAAAGCTCCCCACGGTCGAACACTCCCTTAACCAATGAGGTAGAGAATTCCAAAGGGTTGGTGCCATGAACATAAAAGCCTGGGCACCAGCAGATTTCAATGTGACCCAAGGGATCTCTAGCAACCCCTCATCAGCTGAGCGGAGCGACCTCACCGGGAGATAGGGAGTCAGGAGATCTTTCAGGTAGTCAGGTCCCAGATCGTGTAGGGCTTTAAAAGTCAGTAATCCAACTTTGAAGGTGATCCGCCACTGAACTGGTAGCCAGTGCAGATCCCGCAGCACCGGAGTAATATGTGATGTTCTGGGAGTACCTGTAAGTACTCGAGCTGCGGAATTCTGCACCAGCTGAAGGCGGCGGATATCAACCCCCGGAAGCCCAAGGTAAAGAGAATTGCAGTAGTCCAGGCATGAGATCACAAAGGCATGGATCAAAGTTGGCAGATCGCCGGACGGAATGAGGTGCTTGATTCTGGCGATGTTTCTCAGATGATAAAACAAAGATTTTACCACTGCTGACACTTGAGTTCTTAAGGTCAGCCCATCATCTAGGATCACTCCCAGATCTCGCACCCATTCAGAGACCAGTAACTCGACATCCCCACAAAACACTCCAGAAGGGGAGCCGGCCACAGGACCCCCATCCAGCGATCCGAATCCAAAACCAACACCTCAGTCTTCCCAGAATTCAACTTCAACCAGCTCGACCTCATCCAATCCTGGATTTCCTCCAGACAGCTATTAAATACAGAGACAGCTCCTTCCTGGTCAGGTGCGAAGGACAGGTACAGTTGGGTATCATCTGCATAACAGTGGAAAACCAACCCGTACCATCTCACTATGTCTCCGAGGGGAAGCATATACACTGCAAACAACATGGGGGACAATATAGAGCCCTGGGGGACCCCACAAAAGAGCAAGAGGGGATCAGAGGAAAAAAACGCTGACACCACCCTCTGAGATCTTCCGGTGAGGTATGATGTGAACCATCTGAGCACAACCCCAGAGAGTCCCCAAATACATCTCAGGCACTCCAAAAGAACCCCATGGCCGACAGTGTCAAATGCTGAAGATAGATCCAATAACACCAGGATTGACCGTTTTCTCTGGTCTCTCACCATCAGGAGATCATTGAGCATCTGAACCAGAGCAGTCTCGGTACTATGCCTCTTACAGAAACCTGATTGGAGAGGTTTGTAGATGTTATGGATGGTCAAGTGGTTCTCCAATTGGTCTGCTACCACCTTCTCGATTACCTTCCCTGCAAAGGGAAGGTTCGAGATAGGTCTGTAGTTAGCCAGACATTCTGGATCCAAAGATGGTTTCTTCAATAAGGGTGTCACCACTGCCTCTTTCAAGGACAGGGTATATACACTCGAGTCAAGAGAGGACCAGACAATCTGTGCTAGAGCCAGTAGAATAGAAACTCCACACCCTAAGAGTAGGGGTGTGGGACCTGGATGTAAACTACAGGAGGCTGGATGCAGCCCCTGGACAATCCGCATAACATCCACGATTTCCGGGCGGTCGAAGGTACTCCAGGAAAACAGAGGGATAGTGACCCTGTCCTGGACATCCGCAACTAGCACAGAACATGCCGAACTGATGTCTGCCCTAATGTTGGCCACCTTAACCGCGAAGAACTGAGCAATCTCATCACACTGTGATTGTGACAACGCTCTATGGAGCTGTAGACAGGTTGGGTTGCACAATCTGTCCACAGTTCTGAAAAGCTGAGCAGGTCAGTTCTGCGCGGCAGAAATTTTCTCGGACAGGAACTCTGCCTTCTTACGGGAGATTTCTGACTGGTAGAATTGATAATGTTCTAACAGTTTAAGGCGATCGGCATCCAGGCCAGACCTCTGCCAGCAACGTTCTAACCTGCATCCAATTCGCTACAACTCCCTCAGAACCCCATCAAACCATAGGGTTTGAGGTCAGAGGGAGAGAGGACACACACAAACTGGAGCAATAGAATCCAGGGCAGAGGTAATGGCAGAATTATAAGCCACAACCAATGCCTCTGGATCATTGCTATGCACAGGAAGCTCTGATAGGTCAAGAACCGCCGCAAGGCCATTAAAAGAAACATTCCTCAAAGGGCAGAACTTGACCATCTCCACAGGGGTCGGCCTACAAGGGGGGTGCAAAAGTTGAATCTCACAGTGTAGTGATCTGACCAACTGACTGGTTCCACCCTCACATCAGAAGCCTCGATCCCCAGGAGGAAGGACCAAGTCAAGAGAATGGCCAGCTTTATGAGTAGCAGTGGTAACTACCTGTGTTAGGCCCAGTGAATCCATTAACTGGAGGAAGTGTTGTCCAAATTACGAGAGTTCATTGTCGATCCATGCATTAAAGTCACCCAGGACCATCAGCCTGGGGGACTCAAATGTCAGGTCGACAATGAAGTCTGCTACTTCCTTAAGGAACTGCTTCTCATCTCCTGGTGGACAGTAGGTGAGAGCAATTTGATAGCCCATACCTGCTACAACGGCACATTCAAAAGAAGAGGTCTCCTCAACTGGTACACTAGTGAGATCCAACTCAGTCTTAAAGCAGACCACAACCCCCCCGCGGTCCAACCTTGGGCGATGTATCACCGTATACCCGGCTGGAATTGTGGCCTCCAATATTGGTCCCGCATTATTACCCAGCCAGGTCTCAGTGATGCACGCCAGGTCCGTCGAGGCAACAAGATCTGAGATTATTGCCGTCTTGTTCCGGATGGACCTGGCACTGCACAACATCACCCGGGTTGGACAGGACTCCTGAACTGCCCCGACCACCTTCCCATCACTAAGGATGGTGCCCTTGGGTATGGGGACCAAACATGATGGCCCACACTCTAGGCTCCACTTCACCCTAGGGCATCTCCTGGGTTTAATCACCCCAATGGGAGCGCTCCGCTCATCTCGCCTCCACTGTTCACCCCCACAGCCCCCCCTCCTGTGGGCAATACCTAAAGCCCGACAGTGTTGGTAAATAGAAAAAGCCAGAGGGAGGTATAAAAGGGGTGGAGGGAGTAGAGAGCAGAGGCTGAGTAGCGTACGACCAGGGGGGCCACAAAATGCCACATTTCAAACAGAGCAAATCCTCAAAGTGATAAAAATAAATAAAAAGAGTTCCTTATAGAATTAAAACAAGCTAACTAACAACCTAACTAAACAAATTAGAAAAACCCCAAAACACAACCAAATCTTTACTCACCCCACCCCCACCCAGCTAACTAATCAAACCAACTTCAAACAACTAAATTACTAAAATATATAACTTAAACAATAAAAAACCTAACCTACCTAACACATAAAAATAAATAAGTAAGTAAAATAAGCCCACCGGTCCTCTCACAACCTGGGCTACTTAACAACACAACAAGACAACACTAAATTATAAAAGCATTCAAAATAATTCAAAATAATAATTTCCCCTCAGAGAAATCTCTCACAGAACTCTGCAATGAGGAAATATCACCTATAAAATTAAAGAGGGCTAAAATCTGAGTCACATATTCATAATAGTCACAAGTTCACTGGAGCACAGGGTCAGCCAGTAGATAGTTCACCCCTCTCAAGGGTGAAAAACCAGTTCAAAGAAGTAACATGTTGCAGACCGCTCTTATTAAATTCAGAATAAGTCCAGGAGCTTATAGCCCCAAGAAATAGTGACAGTATTCAAATTTTCAAATGAGCCCTCACCTTCATTTGAAAACAACAAGCTCCAAACAGAAATCTCAGATTCTGGAAAGCATAGGAGCAGTCTGTAGTTAAAGCCAAACTTCACTGTGCAAAACCAGGAAACCAGGGAGCAAGGAAAAGTCTAGAAAACATATGAGCGGTCTGTAGTTAAAACTAAAACTCACTGTGAAAAAACAGAAACCAAGGAGCAGGGAAAATTCAATCCAGGGCACCCAGGAAACCAAAGTTCAATTCCTCCACTCTACCGAGTAGTTGATAGTAGGCTAGCAGCAGCGCTTCCAATGCCAGATAGCTCTGAGTTTCCACCTATGCTCCACAACTTCAGGAAGGTCCCACCCAGATCCCGATGCCTCTTTCCAGACCCGCTCTCCGCTATGGCTGCCCACCAGCTACCGAGCGGTGAAAACGGAAGAGCTGCAAATACGGTTGCCCTATGGCAGCGGCACCACAGTGCACCACTGGCTCGAGGTCAGAGTCGGGAAAGAATTCCTCCCCACAGTCCACCAGAGTCTCTTCCTAGTTTGGCGCTGACAAAAACCCACTCCTCACTCTTCGCTGCTCTCCCAAAGCACTCCGGGTTGCACCACGCTACTCCTCAATCCGCCACTGGGACTCCACACTCTGCTCTCCGCAAACACACAGTATCAGAACTCCACGGATGATAGTTCCTTCAGTTCCCAGTTCCTAATCGCACTCGATCCTTAAGCAGGTTATTTAAAAGGGAAACAGGCACAGTTCGCAAATCCGAACCAGGGTAAAACGGACCAATATAATAGTAGAACGAAAACTAAATAGACTAACAACGAAAACGGAATAACCAAACACAATTAAACTCAAATAAGTAACTAAAAAACTAAAATAAACTAAAAAACTAAAAGTAAGAACACAACTCGACTCCTGCTACTGAAGGCTAGCCCAGCGTGGCCGCCATCTTGAAACCATTTTCATAACATGCACTTTAACCCAGAATTTGTAATCCAGAGCCGGATGGCTCAGTCCATTGTAACAAACCCAAACAAATAATCAGATGACACACAATAATTGCAGCTTTGTTGCAGGGAGCTACCCTGTTTGTACTCACACTACCCAGATCAAGTGATGATCCGATGAAATGAGACCTGTTGCAGATGGCTTGATGAGGCAGGAAGAAAATTCCCTCGTGGTCCTCATCGAAATGCTGGTCTTCAGGATGTAAGAACAATTTACACTGGCTGAAAACATGCACTGCAGATGTCATGAACTGGTCGACCGCGCAAACACTTTGGCAACTAAACACATTTATATGTAAGGCTCTGTCCTTCTCTGGTCCCTCCAGCTAGCTTGTAGGTTGATTCTTCTTTCTTTCAGTTTGGATGCTGCTTGAATCCCCTGCTGCTGTGACCCCAACATGGGCCAACTGGACACTCAGACATGCGGACTGAAGGCCGGAAAAGTCTAGGCCTGGCAGGCCTAACCTCTGAGAGCTGGCAAGCTCCACAGAGGCTCACACTGAACTCTGCACAAATCTCTCAAATCTGACAAAAATTAGCTGTTACCCGCTTTTATATGGGGCTGAGTTCCAAAGTTCCCATTGGCTGCCAAAGCTGTCTCAAACAGTACCCAGATGATAATTGGCTCCCTTTTTGTTACCTAGAAATTGTCCCAGTTAATCCCACATAAGTCTCTGGCATTATCCCAAGATCCCCTTTGTTAAATCCTGGCTTCCGATTGATTATGGGCTGCTAAAATGGTGGCTGCATACAGTTCCCAAAGCAGTCTGTCTTACTGTCCCTACACATAAAGCTCTGGTGCAGCCAGGGGCAACATTAATTTAATTTGCTCTCCCCACTGTTCTGTGGCCCCAAAAATTTCCTTTTAAATGAGTCCACTCCCACACACATAGCTTGCACCCTTAGGGAGACGCTGCTCCCATAACACACTACCCCAAGGAATACTGCCAGGCTTATGAATATTTATGAAAGCACTCATGTTGTGACCATTGCCCTTTTCTGCTGTCTGGTACCCTGGAGGCAACGCTTACAGCGTCTGCCAATGTATTTAATTTAAAACACTGTCTTCCACTTTGTTCTGTGTTTCTGGTGCCTTTTTAAACTTAGATGAGCACCGGGAACTGGTGCATCTTTGCTTATTTTGACTGCTATGGTGGTCTAGTGCACAGTGTACCTCCTTGAACTTGCGAGCGGTGGCTTTGGACATACTGACCGCTTGCAATGGGATTTGCAAGACCCACAGGGCTCACCGACACAGGGGGACACTTGACAAGGTGGCAGAAGAGCCGCGGAGGTAGCAGGACACCGTCAGCAGCAGGAGAATGCCTGAGGGCTTGTTAAAAGGTAAGCCCCCAAATGGAGGGGCGTTACATGTAGGTCCTGTATCCCTTCAGCTGTGTCCACTCTTCCACAGAGCTTGGTGTCATCTGCAGACGGGCACATTTTGCCCTTAATGCCATCCCCAATGTCTCTGATGAAGACATCAAACAACACCGGCCCCAGCACAGAGCCCTGTGAAACCCCACTGGTTACCTCTCTGGTACCAGATAACTCTCAACCCCACAACCACCCTCTGGGTTCTGTCCCTCAGCCAGTTTTCCACCCATATAGCCATCTTTTCCCCATCCCCAAGATCCACCAACTTCCTAATCAACCTTTTGTGGGGCACAGAGTCAAAGGCCTTGCTGAAATCAAGATAGAAGATTTGGGACATCATCAAGGAGATGAGGGAAGAATGGATCTTTAAGGAACAGATGGACTGCTTAAAGAATCACCCTAGTGGAGAAGGTACCCCATCTCAGCAGTTAATACAGCAGGCGCGGTCAATGTGTCACACAGGGACTTGGTCTGGCCTGACTTTATTCAAACATTTTGCCTTGGTCCAGGACTTGGCTGGGACCAGGACCAAATATTACATTCTGGAGCAGGATTCCTTCGGAGATGTGACCACCAAGCCAGATCCAGAATATTATTTCCCTCTAAGGTGGGGAAGCCTGCAACCTAGGCCTCCTGGAATTTCAGACTTATGAACTGCACCAGGACAATTGCTCTATGGAGCAGAATTATGGTGACTGTATGCAGTTTTAATTCCTAAAAGAGAACATTTTTTTATATTTGTGTAACCCCTAGGTGGTGCTATCCCAAGGGCTACTACCCCTGCCTGCTCGGCTAGTAGCAGGTTAAGGGGCCTGAGTTCTGAAACGGGTGCCTCCACCCAGAGGTCAGGGTTGGTAGTGGTCAAGCTAACCTGGGCACAGCCCTCAGGGACACTGTAACCCCCCTCTTTCCCCTCTAGTGGCCTGAACGCTGTACACTAATCACTTTCACTATGCCCCTGGTACACCACACAAGTACCCACACTGTTTGCACTTACCACCAGGGCTGGTTCCTCTGGCTCAACCCTGGGGACACCCTGTAAAACAAGGTTATGCACAGCAAATAGCAACAGTACAGTACTTTGAGCATAAACTGGAACCACAGTCAGATTACATGTAGAAAAAGTTAGATCTGATTTATTCAGGGGACTTGAACAAGGGAGGGGCAAAATCAGGTTAATTAGCTTAAAGGTTATATCACTCAAGCAGTTATACATGCGCTTTGAGTCCCCACACAGTCCACCTCTGGGTACCAAGGTGGAGAAGAGATGGGCTAGCCAGGACCGTTGCCCGGGGTTGCAGCTGGTTGGGGCCCTGTGATGGAAAACACGACATGCACAGTACACAATATTTGTAATCCGGAGTCAGAGGGCTCAGTTCATAAAGGAAACGAAACAACAAGACGATCAGATCACACACTCAGATTAAGCTGTTGCTGCAGGGAGCTACCCTGGTATTTACTCACGATCCCCAAGACTGGACACAGGCTGGATGAAAATCGAGACTGCAGGTGGTTGATTTGGAATGTCAGGAGAAGCAGAGCCCACACAAGTCACAGAGGCGCCGTTCCTGTTCAAGCGTGGAGCAGGGGGCTGATCCCCATGCAGGTCTCTCGTCGATGGCTACTCTGTGCAGTGGGTAGTCTGGCTGGGCCAGTCTGGCAAGGCCCAGACTGCATGGAGACAAACTCGGATGCAGTCCATTTTGGGCTGGATACAGCTTCCAGCAAGCAGAACACAGTTCACACAGTGGGGAACTAACTCACAACTCACTAGCAGCTCATAGCACATTTACATGTACGGGAATTCTACTGTACCAGGCAAAGCGCTCCCCGGTCACAATCGCAAAGTCTCTGCACACACCGGGAGCTTAGGGGTAACTGGAACTCCTGACAGGCCGATCGCATTCAGCAAAATCTTCGGACTTCTTCAGGTTGAGCCTGGCCCACTTCAGTCGCTTACTTTAGTCACACAAACTTGGATTTAGCCCACAATAATTCTCTTCTCTCCCTCTCAGAAGCAGCAGGCAGACATGTAAGCTAAAAACTCGGCCTTTTCACAGTTCTCCCATGCGAATCCTCTCAGGATTGCTGCTCAGATTCACTTCAGCTCCTCTCATTTCACTTCCTAGCTCAGAACTAACTGAAAACTGCAAGCAGCCCAGGACTTCCCCAAGATCCAAAAGATTTGGTTGGCTAATTTGGCTGTCAGTCAAAGCAAGAGCTCCCCCTTCAGTTGCAAAAAAGGCGCAAAAAAGCTCCAAACTACAGTTCCTACAGATTTTGAATTCAGACAGCTCCTGTAGTCCGGCTACATTTCAGGTCCCACCAGTACTGTTTGGTCCAATTTGCAGTCCAGGACCAAGACAGTGGAGACAAACAAAACAGTCCTTGCTACAAAGAAAGCAGGTTAGACAAACTACATTATCATTATCACGCTAAATGATTTTCAGTAAATGTTACATCTTTCAACAGAGCTCCCTCTCAGATTACCAGTGCTCCCAGATCGGCCAAAGCATTTTCCTGTAGCAGACCCTCATTTTTCCTGTATTTTCCCTGTAAAACCTTGGTGAAATTCCTGTAGATTTTCCTGTATGCCCAAGCCGATTTATTATTGCAATTGGTGTCACTAAGATGGTAAATAAAATCACTACAACAAATATTCTGGCTGTTTTAAGTGTTCTTATTTACTTTAAGAATTAATACTGACCTAAAACATTACATAATTACATGGCAACTAATGTCTTTAATGTAATCAAAGACAGAGGAGAAACAACAGGCAGAGGAAACACCAGATATTTACAGCAATAATGCACACCACCATACCACAGAAATTGAAAGGCAAGAGTATTTTTAGACATCACCTACACCAAAAACAGAAATACTCTTCAGAAAACCCTTTTAAATTTGTACAATACAAACATTTTGAATTTATATATTCGGGCATTTAAAACGTTTACTAATTTGACATTTCATGGCAGCTTTCATGAGCCTATGTGAAATATATGCTCAAAAAGACATGCATTATTCAGAAATGAATGTCCAGTTCATCTGCAAGTCACTTACTATAACTTAAATGTAATTTTAGAAACAAAAGGGGTACAGCCTTATGGGTTACTACAAGTAAACAGAAACAACCACACTTCACAAAAAGGCACCAGCTACTAAGCCCATGGCCAGAGAATACCTTATGGCAACACTAGGAGTGTGTGCACTAACAGCAGCCTTGGGCCACTGCCCTTTCTAATTCACGCTTAATTTTGACTGTTTTTGTGCTGAAAAATGCAATCGGAATCAGTGACTGACAACATTAATTATCATGATACTGTTACATGTCAAGGAAAGGCACTTCTTTCATACTTATATAACTTTGACCTCTGTCACTCTGCATCAGACTGGCTGCACCATTAACTTGCTTACCTTACCTGCTTTAGGAAAAGTGGTGGGTGGGTGGTCAGACTGCTACCGTGGCACGCCATGACCGGAAAAACTCTACCACTCGCCTCCCTGCCCGAATGCTGACACTGAGACTCGCGAGAACCAGGGCACCGGTCGGGCGTGGAAAAAGTACTTGTTGAGGTCCTGCAGCGCTGACTGTCTCTAGTCTGGCAATGAATCTTCTCCGCTTGCTTGTCGCTGCAGTGGGGTGATTGGCTTATTATAATGCTCCAAAGCGGCCGGCAATCCTCACTCTCCTCGGATTCGAATGGTCGAACTGTCTCACTGGAACCCACTCTCTCTCTCTCCCGAAATCAAACTTCCGGCGCGGTAGCTGCTGGTTTTATAGGAGAGGGTTCACCTGGCTAGCCTATCGGGAGGCACTATAGGTAAGGCAGCCGAGACATGAGGGTGTGCGTGACTTTATCCGACAGCCTATCAGGGCTGCATTCGGGCGGTGATCATGAGCTCCCAGCATGTGGGGGTCGAGAGGCACCAATCGATTGTCTCACTCGCTCTCTGTCTCACTCTGTGAGAGTCTTGGCGGGCATTTTAAGTTGAGAGTGTGTTCCTCATTGTTCTCCCGTAGCGTCCCCGTGGATTTGGCAAAATAGTGAATTCCTCCCCGTACCCCGTATTCAGGCTTAAAAACCCGTGAAATACGGGAATCCCCGTAGATATGGGAGCACTGGATTACTTAAACTGCAATCAGGCAGCTCTTAAAGAGACTGTTGCTAGCCTTGCTTGTAGAGCAGAAAGCAGCTAACTAAAAGAAGCTACATTTTCTTATTAATTTAAAACTTATATCTCAGCAGGAGTCAGTGTCTGTTAAGATTAAGTAGACAGATAACTTTATTAGAAGTAAAAGGGGTCTTATTTAGGGTTAAAAAAAGAAAGAAAAAGAAAGTCAGTGTGTGTTCTGTGCAGGGAAGGGTACTGTATCAGCTGACTTTGCTAAACCAGTAGGAGAAAAGAGACCTTACCTGGGGGTGTGGTTTAGACACTATAAAAGCAGGTGAGTCAAATTACAACTTCCTGTTGCTAGCCTTTTTTCTTACTAATTGCCCTCCATCCCACCCACCCAAAGCCAGTTCTACTTTTATAGCCACTGGATTTGACTGTCAACAGGAACTTCCTGTTTGGCAGTAGGAAGGAAAGGATCATAGAGAAACATTGGTTTTGTCAACCCTAAAGGAAAAAAGTAGCTCACTCTCCCCCTAGCTGCTGGTGGTCTGATATTGAGCAAGGAAGAAGGAGGCTACTGAAGAAGATAGGAAGTTGCTGTCCCAGAACAGGAAGGGTGAGAGCTGTAAGGAGAGGAGAGAATAAGCATCCAGAGAAACAGTAGAGAGGACACAAATAAGACATGATAGGAGTGGTGCAGTGCAATGGCTGTGGGGCGGTGTTCCGGGAGACATTCTGGAGGCTGCGATGCTGCCTATTTGCAGGCACCTCTCTGATCTGAGAGAGGAGGTTGCCGCCTCCAGACTGACCTGGCTAGGATTCGTGAAACCTCCTCCCCCACCCAGGGACCACCAGGGCCAATGCCACTACCTCAGAGGTTGCCAAGAAAGAGGAGAGGCTGGACCAGGGTGGGCTCAAGGAGGGAGAGGGTGGTGGAACAGAGTTGCATCCCTCCAGCTGTACCTCTCCACAATTCATTCACTCTTCTGGTAGTTAGTGGTTCCTCTATGGAGGCACCTGCAGTGGAGACCAAGGAGGATGTTGGGAACCTTCACAAAGGAGACCCACAGGAGGGTGGCATGGGACCCCACAGGGGAAGGAAACAACTCTGGTGGGGGACTCAATCATTAGGGGGTAGAAATGGGGGAGGAAGGGGAGAGGGAGGTAAGGTGCCTTCCTGGCGCCATGGCTTGGAGAGACAGGAAGCGAATCCTCAGGATCATGGGAGGAGCTGCACGAGAGAGGGAGCTGGATGTCACTGTCCACCTAGGGACAAATGACCTGGCTAGGAATGGGATCAGAGCAGTGCAAGAGGAGTTTGTAGAGTTGGGAAGGGGCCTTAGACAAGTAGCGCATACCGTAACCTTCTCGGAGGTGCTGCCTGTCTATGGCAAGGGAGATGCTAGGCCACTTCTCACCAGGGAATTCAATGAGTTGTTGAAAAACTGGTGCGGAGCTCAGGGTTTTGGCTTCATTGGGGACTGCGGAGCCACCTGGAGGGATGCAGACCTACACTGGTGCGATGGTCTGCATCTGTCCAGGGGGGGAACCGGGATCCTAGGTGAGAGGTTTAAATGCTTCATTGGCAAGCATTTAAACTAGCTAAGGGGGGCACTGAAAAGGAGCAGGGAAATCCGAGCCTCCCCCCACAAAACATGGTGATTAGTGAGGTAAACACCAAGGTACAGAAGTTATTAGGGAGCAGAACAGATTTAAATGTAAAAAAAGGCAAAGGCAGTAAGGACAGAAATGGGGCAAAAAGGGGTAAGGCTATCAAAAAGTGGAGGGTGATGAGTACCAATGCCCGTAGTCTGTGTAACAAGCTCCTGAACTAGTGGCCTTGATGGAAGAGGGTTGCCTGGATATTGTGGCAGTCACAGAAACATGGTACACAGAGAACCATGACTGGGATGTCAACATACCAGGATACACAATCTACAGGAGGGACAGGGAGGGTAAAAGAGGAGGAGGAGGAGGAGTAGCTCTCTATGTAAAGGAAGGGATCAAAGCAACAGAACTAAAGAGTAAACAGGGAGCAGATGAGGCACTTTGGGTCACCCTGGAGACAGGAAATGGCACCACAATCCGCATGGGGGTTGTATACAGACCCCCATCTCAGGGGGAGGGAATGGACAAGGAAATGATAGAAGGCTTTCTTAGACTGGCAGAAAAAGGGGAGATATTGTTGATGGGGGACCTGAATATGCCAGATGTTAACTGGAGCACCTTTGCTGCAGGCACATCCAAGAGCAGGGTCATTCTTGATGCCCTACAGGGGGCATGCCTCAGACAGCTAGTATTGGAACCCACTCGGGAGGGAGCAATCTTAGACCTGGTACTCTCAAATGGGGATGGAGAAAGAATCTCAGATTTAGAAGTGGGTAGCCATCTGGGAACAAGCGACCACCAAACAGTGTGGTTCACGATAAACACAGCCATACAAAAGCAAGAGTACTGGACTTTAGGAGGGCTGACTTTGGGAAAATGAGAGAGTGCCTCAGAAAAGCACTAGCAAACAGGCAAGAAGGAGGGGTGGAGGAACAATGGGAGTGATCAAACAGCCATCACAGAGGCAACAAGCCTTTGTGTAAAGCAAATTAATAAAACACAACGAAGAAAAAAAACACTATGGTTCTCAAAAGAGGTGGCAGGGAAGGTTAAGGAGAAAAGGACAGCATTCAGGAAATATAAAGAAACACAGAAGGAGCAAGACAGAGAACTTTATCAGTTAACGCAGAAAGAGACTGGGAAGGCAGTCAGAATAGCAAAGGCCCAAACCGAGGAAAGGACAGCCAATTCTGTTAAGAAGGGGGCTAAGACCTTTTATAGGTACATTAGGGAGCGAAGAAAGACCAAAGAAGGGATACTGAAGCTTAATAAAGGGGAGGGAATGTGGGTAGAGGGTGACAGTGAAAAAGCAGGGATACTGAATGAATATTTCTGCTCAGTATTCACAAAGGAAGAGGAGAAGGAGTTACCTAAACCAAACAAGAGAAACACTTGAAGACGGGGGCGATACTCAGTCCATTTACAGAAGAAAGGGTTCTGAAAGAACTAATAAAATTGAAGGTGGACAAAGCAATGGGGCCTGATGGGATTCACCCAAGAATTCTAAAAAACTAAGGGTAGAACTAGTGACACCGCTGACTACTCTTTTAACAAATCATGGGAGGATGGGGTGGTACCCAAGGACTGGAGGAGGGCAGATGTGATTCCTCTTCACAAAAGTGGCAGCAGGACAGAGGCAGGAAACTACAGACCAGTTAGTTTGACCTCAGTGGTAGGGAAAATGATGGAATCACTTCTGAAGGAAAGAATTGTTGAGTACCTAGAGGCCAGTGGGGCACAGGACCCAAGGCAGCATGGATTCACGATGGGAAGGTCATGTCAGATGAATCTAATAGATTTCTTTGACTGGGTGACCAAAGTAGTAGACCAGGGAGGGGTTGTGGACATGGCCTACCTAGATTTTAGCAAGGCATTTGATACAGCCCACACAAGAGGTTAATACACAAGTTAGCCAGCCTTGGAGTGGGTCCCAAGGTGGTAGCCTGGATAAAAAATTGGCTAGACAACAGGACGCAAAGAGTAGTAGTAAATGGAGTACACAGTGAAGAAAGGAGGGTTACTAACGGGGTACCGCAGGGTTCAGTACTGGGACCGGTCCTTTTAATGTCTTTATAAGTGACATTGCAGAGGAACTGAAGGAAAAGTATGTCTCTTTGCAGATGACACAAAGATCTGCAACAGGGTTGATACACAGATGGAGTGGAAAGGATGAGAAGGAGGAATGGTCAAATGTATGGCAGCTCAGATTCAATGCAAAGAAGTGCAAGGTAATGCACATGGAAACAAAACCCAGGAAGCGTACACAATGGGGGTGAGATACTGACAACAGTAAAATAGAAAGGGACCTGGGGTAATTATATCAGATGACCTAAAGGTGGGAGCAATGTGAGAAGGCAGTGAGGAAGGCTGGGAGGATACTGGGATGCATAGGAAGAGGCATCAATAGTAGAAAACAGGAAGTTGTTATCCCTCTGTACAGACAGTTGGTGAGACCCCATCTGGAGTACTGTGTGCAGTTCTGGAGACCCCATCTCCACAAAGACATAGACAGCGTGGAGGCTGTCCAGAGGAGGGCAACCAAAATGGTGCAGGGTCTGCACCAGAAGACATACGAAGAAAGACTAAAGGAGCTTAATATGTATACCCTTGAGGAAAGAAGGGAGAGAGGGGACATGATAGAAACTTTCAAGTACCTCAAGGGAATTAACAAAGTCCAAGACGGTAGCATCTTCCAGAAAAAGAGATGTGCAAGAACAAGGGGGCACAATTTGAAGATAGAGGGGGGACGGCTCAGAGGTAATGTGAGGAAGTATTTTTTCACTGAGAGGATTGTGGATGCATAGAACAGCCTCCCTGAGGAGGTCGTGGAGTCAAGAACAGTGGAGGACTTCAAGAATGCATGGGACAGGCATAAAGCAGTCCTAGTGGGGGGTAGGAGGAAGTAAGCTGTCGGTTAACTATGATCTGCAGCTTATCTGTTAGGTAAGAAAATGGGCAGACTAGGTGGGCCAAGCGGTCCTTATCTGCCGTCAAATTCTATGTTTCTATGAGACAGTACACAGAGGCTATACAGGCTCTGGTAATCACATTTAAACTGCTAAAACGCAGGACACCAGCCTGGCAGTGAGCATTTAGGCAAGCTCAAGGAAGACTTTTTGGGAACCCCCATTTGTAGGGGGGTTACATTTGAAAATGATATTTCTATCAATAACATTTTATAATCATGGCAAAAAATGTTAGAATGGAAGTTGAAGGAGACTGGTGAGTGAGTGTGAGTGAATGGCTTGGGGGCTGCACACAGAGTAACTTGGTGGGAGGTATCTTGGGGTATAGCTAAACTGCTAGAAAACTACCTCACTACTGTTTTGCAAATGTTTAATACTGAAGTTCAATCATTATGAAAAATGATTAAGGTTATCTGTTTGATGAAGAAATGACAAAGGTTTTTCCTAAACATTTAGATTATCTGCTGGCGCAGGTAGGTTTTAATTTTTTTAGAAGTGCATTGGGTTAAAGAGGCAGGTTGGATAGTGCCTGTGGCCAGGTATGGTGAGTCTGTTGCCAGAAGGCTGGGGAGTTCGCATACCCAGTTTGATGGGAGGAGACCATCACTGGACACTTGCCATCATTCCCAGGAGGGAATGATTTTCTGGGTGGTGAAAAGTGTAAGTCCCCCCTTAAAGGAAGGGTTTATGCTCCCATTTTAGGCATCCCTTTCCCCCCACCCCGCTCCCCTAGAGCTAGGGACTTATTAGTGCTCCGGGGGACATTGGCTGCTGGACACCTCAAGGTGGCAGCAGAAAGCAGGTTTAGGGAGGTAGATAAGGGAGCAGACAGGAAGTTCGGGGCCTTTTCCAGCTTGGGCATTAGGTCTGAAGCTGGAAGGGGGTGGCTGGAGGAGCAGAGTAGGCAGTCAAGGAAGGGAGCTCAGCGGTCCGGGTGGACCCAGTGGGCCCCCCCTCCCCAAAGTGCAGGCAGGATGGCTTTCAGAGTGTCGCGGCATTGAGGAGCTGGGGAAGGAAGCTCCACAGGGGGAGGATGATTAGCCAGGTCCTGCGTCGTTGGGGACAGGGAAATGTAGATGGCCATAGGGGGCAGGAGCCCATAGAGATTCTGTGGAAGTGATTTCTTAGGCTGCCAGGGCTGTGGGGCCAATGGCAGGGTCCTCACAGGGTGAAGTCTGTGGCAGCAGCTCTTCCCCGTACCCGATGTGGCAGGGTGGCCTGGGGGACAGATGGAGTCAAGGGGAACCTTCACCCATTTATGGGGCCTACTTGGTGGGGTAGGTCCTGGGGTGCCAGCATTAAAAGGCCAGGTGGGTCACAAGTCATAGGACAGGCCTTGGAGGGTTGCCCCTGGCTGGAGTTTAACACACGCCCAGGATGCATGGAGAGGGATGTAGGCCTGGGCATGGACACCTTGAAAGGGTCAGCTGGAAGTGGAGCAAGTCAGCATGCCACTATCTGTTAAGGTGGGATGCTTGGATAGGCCGGTGCAGTGGCAGTGCCCAGGGACTCTCCCGTGCCAGGGCAGCCACTAGCAGGGGACTTGATTACTGGAGCAGGGCCAGGTTTGGGGGCCGCTGCACCAGTTGAGCTGTACAGAGGAAAGGCTAAGCTGACAGGAAGTTTGGGACCCATGCCTAATGCCCGGGGGCATTAAACCTGGGGCTGGAGGGGGTCAGCAAGAATATCTTGCCTACTTCTTGACTCCCCACCCCGCCCTCCCCACTTCCCCACCTCCTTATGGGAATGCTCCCCTTTGGCCTCGTCGCCCTCTCCTTTCTCTCTAACTCTGAACGTCAGCTTCTCGGCCACTAGCTGGTCTCCCTATCCTGTTCCACTGCCTTTCCCTCCTGCCCATATATCCCTTTTCTATCCCTCCTTCTCCTAGCTGGAGATGTCGAGTGTAACCCCGGTCCACCTAACTCCCACATCACGCATTCTGATAGCATCTGGATAAATGCCTCCAGGCTGAAAATTGCCCATATCGTATCTCCTCTGGTCATCCAAGCTGATACAACCCCCCCCCCCCAAAAAACAATACTTGTCCTTCCATAATTTCAAGAACTCAGACAACCCTAAACTCCTTGGTGAGACAAGGGCGTTGGACTGGTCTACTCTCTTCTCACTTTCAAATGTGACCTAGGCAGTAACCTGTTTCACAAGGACACTCCTGACCTTACAAGACCGACATTTTCCAATCACCACTAGAAGGGTCACAGGTGGCTGCTCATGCTGGGTTACAAAAGACCTCCTTAGCCTTATGAAGGATAGGGACCACGCCTGGTCCTCCTACAAAGCACCCCATCCCCAGTCTTCTGGAATGATTACAGGCATAAGAGAAACTTGTGTAAACACCTGGCCAAATCACTAAAAAAACTCATTTTCGAAACCTCCAACAAGCTAACCTGGGAGACCCCCAGAAAATTCTGGGCTTCCATTGGCTCCCTTCTAAGCCCCCCCTCCAGCAAGTTTGCCCTACAGCTTAACTCTACAGACAGCCCTATAACGGACCCTCTGGATGTGGCCAGAGCCTTTAATGACAAATTCTCTGACCTTACCATGTACCTGAGCAAACTCCCAAATGGCCTGCATAACACCCCAGCTACCCACCTTACCCCCAACTGGCACCCTCTGGGCCTACCTCTGTGCTCCTGAATCCCCCTTTTTCCTTCAGAGCACTCTCACCCTCTGATACAGCCAAACTCCTAAACAGCCTCCCTAACCGTTGGACTATCCCCTGTTTTCCTTAGGCTTTTCTCCCCTGCCATCATCACTTCACTCATGTTTATTTTCAACCTCGCTCTGTCCTCCTCTGGCATGCCTGATCCCTGGAAAACTGCAAAGGTAATCCCCATTTTCAAAACTGGAGACCCTCGATCCACGGACAACTACTGTCTCATCTCCATCCTTCCCTACTTAAGCAAACTGCTCGAGAAAGCCGTCCACCACCAGCTTGCTGACTACATAGGCAAATACAACCTCCTGTGTAGTCAACAGCATGGTTTTTGCAAAAAACATTCCACCACCATGGTCCTAACATGTCTAAAAGACCACATCCTTACAAACATGGACTACGGAAATGCCACTGGTGCGGTTTTCGTCGACCTCTCCAAAGCCTTTGATATAGTAAACCTTGCCCTCTTCCTCTCCAAACTCAGTTACCTTACCTGCTTTGCAGAGGTCACAGCCTGGTTCAAAAGCTATCTCACCGATTGCTCCCAATTTGTGTGCATTGGCTCTGCTTGCTCCCCCACCCAGCTGGTCTCCACAGGTGTCCCCCAGGGCTCTATCCTTGGCCACCTCCTTTTCTCTATATTTATTAAATCCCTTCCGTTAGACAGTCTCAGCTGTCACTCACTCCTCTATGCTGATGACCTTGTGCTCTTCTGCAGTGACAAATCCCCTACCCTTATCTCCTCCGCTCTCTCACGAAACTATGCGGCTGCCCATAACTGGTTTGCTGATAACCTCCTTCTGGTCAATGCCAAAAAAACTAAATCAATGATGTTCAGATCCAAGCCCTTCTTAGCTAAACACAAGTCAGGCTCCCCTCTAAACATTGCATCCCCTGATGGTCATGCCTTTGAGGAAGTCATCCATTTCAAATACCTTGGAGTAGTGCTTGACCCCTCCCTCTCCCCAGGAAATGGGACAGCCATAAGAACTGGGGTTGTCTACAGGCCCCCAGACCAGGGGGAGGACACAGACACATTACTGTTAGAAGATATACAAAACATGACAGCTAAAGGGGAGGTTCTGATAATGGGAGACTTCAACATGCCGGATACAGATTTGTCAATAACAGCAGGAACATCTGCCAGAACTAGACACATGGTGGATTCCCTGCAGGGGGAGGGCCTCAAACAACTGGTACAACAACCCACAAGAGACAGGGCTATCCTAGATCTAGTACTGACTAACAGGGAAGGGATCACAGATCTTCAGGTTTAAGGTCACCTGGGGGCCAGTGACCAACACATGGCATGGTTCAATTTGGCCACTACATCTAAATCATCCCATTCCAAGGCAAAAATATGGGACTTCAGAGGAGCTGACTTTGATAAGATGGCCAACAGATAAGCTAGCCCTGGCAAAAAGAAACACAGGTGGCTGGCACAGGCAAAGGGCGCAAGCATTATGGTGCAATACTTGAAGCAACATCCCATTGTGTTAGACAGAAAAGGAAGTCAAAGAAGAAGGAAACCACTTTGGTTCTCAAATACAGTAGCAGAAAGGTCAGAGCCAAAAGGCTGGCCTTCAGGAAATATAAGAGGAACACAGCGGATGAAGATAGGGAGACATACCAAACTGCCCTAAGGGAAGCAGGGAAGGCAGTAAGGCAGACAAAGTCCCAAACTGAGGAAACACTAGCACGAACAGTAAAAGAAGGTGACAAGACTTTCTATAGATACATTAGTGAAAGGAGAAAGTACAGAGTGGGTATTGCTAAGCTCAAAGGAGAAAAGGGGGCGTGTGAGGAGGAGGAGGAGGACCCTGTAAAAGCATCTATCCTAAACAGATACTTTTGCTCAGTATTTACTGATGAGAAGGTAGGGCAGGGCCCACAGCTCAGCACCATGGACACAAGAGGGAGGAAGGTAAGCACTACTCCGTTCACAAAAGAAAGGGTCCTACAAGAGCTCGCAAAGCTCAGGGTGGACAAGGCAATGGGACCTGATGGCATACATCCCAGGATACTTAAGGAGCTAAGGGTGGAACTAGCAGAGCCATTAGCAGAACTGTTTAGTGAGTCTCTGAGCACAGGAGAGGTCCCAGAAGACTGGAGAAGGGCTCGTGATCCTGCCCACAAGAGTGGTAGCAGGAGAAGGCAGGGAACTACAGACCAGTCAGTCTTACCTCAGTAGTGGGCAAGATTATGGAGGCAGTCCTTAAGGAAAGGATAGCAACACCTGGAATCCATAGGGGCACAGGATCCAAGACAGCATGGGTTTATAAAAGGAAGGTCCTGTCAAACTAATCTCATAGATTTCTTTGACTGGGTAACCAGAGTGGTGGACAAAGGGGAAGCAGTTGATGTTACCTACCTTGACTTCAGCAAAGCTTTCGACACTGTTCCACATAGATGATTGATAAATAAGCTGGGTAGGCTCGGGGTGGGTCAGAAGTTGGTCAACTGGGTGGCAAACTGGTTGACAGGCAGAAAACAGAGAGTGGTGGTAAATGGTATACAGTCAGAAGAGATGCAAGTCACAAGTGGAGTACCTCAGGGATCAGTCCTAGGGCCAGTCCTCTTCAATATCTTCATTAGTGACATTGCAGATGGACTAGAGGGTAAGGCTTGTCTGTTTGCAGATGACACCAAGATCTGTAACAGAGTAGATGATCCAGATGGGGTGGGCAGAATGAGAAGAGATCTGGATAAACTAGCAAAATGGTCAGAAGAGTGGCAACTGGGATTTAATGCAAGAAGTGCAAGATCATGCACATAGGGAAGAGAAACCTGAAGCCACCTATAGGCTGGAGGGAGTTGCTGACAGTCACAAAGGAAGAAAGAGACTTGGGCACCATCATCACCGATGACCAGAAATCATCCAAGCAGACCTCTAAAGCAGTAGGTAAGGCTAGGGGGATGTTAGGGTGTATTAGTAGGGTATCACAAGTTGTAAGAGAGAGGTAATAGTCCCTCTTTACAAGACACTGGTTAGGCCCCATCTGGAGTACTGCGTGCAGTATTGGAGGCCACACCTTCACAAGGACATTAACCAAATTGAGGCAGTCCAGAGAAGGGCAACCAAAATGGTGCAGGGACTGCATCAGAAGACATGAGGACAGATTAAGGGAGCTCAATATGTATACACTTCAGCAAAGGAGGGAGAGAGCAGATATGATTGAAACTTTCAAACACCTTAAGGGCATTAATAAGGTGAAAGGGTCTAACATGTTTAAATATAAGAAAAATAGCAGGACAAGAGGACACAGCATGAGAGTAGAGGGAGTCCGATTAAGGGGGAATGTGAGGAAATTTATTTTCACAGAAAGGGTGGTGGATGCATAGAACGGCCTACCTCAGGAAGTGGTGGCTATGAATACAGTGCAGGGCTTCAAACAGGCATGGGATAGGCATAAGGGAGCAATACAGATGAGTATGAATAGATAGGCCACTGACAGAGCAAAGGCCGATGGCACAGTTATAAGGTAGAAAAAGAAATAGGCAGACTGGATGGGCCTTGCGGTCCTTATCTGCCATCAACTTTTATGTTTCTCCTTCTCCAATCACATAGACTCCCTAGACCTAAGGTTCCACAAAAACTAGGTGCTGCCTTCAGAATCTGGCAGTACTTCACCTCAGAGGCCCGCCTTGCCATCATCCAGGTTAATCTTCTCCCTATCCTGGACTACTGCTCCCCTATATACTCGAGGACATCTGCAATTAGCATGGCCAAACTTTCCAATGCTTACAACAGTGCCTGTCGGTTCACCTTGTCGGCTCCCTACACGACTCACCATTGTGCCCTCTTCAATTCCCTGGGGTGGCTCCCACTGCAGGCCTGTTTTAACTTCGCCCTGTACTGCACAGTTGATTCTGCCATCCGTATTAGCCTGGAATCCCCTCTTTCTCCCTTCCTCTCCATCTGCGCCATGCATCACAGCCTCCGCTCTAGCTGTATCCCCCACCCCGGCACATCCCCAGGGTATCCACTAACATGGGGAGTAGAGCCCCATCAGTGGCAGTCCCTACTCTATGGAACAACCTGCCTACTGAACTGCTCACTACTGACACACACCGCCAGTTCAAAACCCGTCTTAAAGGACTCTTAAACACAGCTCATTTAAAAGTTCTATTTTGCCTGATTTGAGGGTAGATTTTTATAGTTTGCGGGCTATTTTTAACCAAAAAAACATACTTTTATGTTTGAATTCAGCTTCCAAAGTACCAAAAAAGGGTTTGTTTGTCTATTGATATTCCCTTGGTTATTCATGAAAACAGAGCTCAGCCACTCCCCCAGGGATCTCTTGTGATGTCACACTGGACTGAAGTATTGGTTCATGCTGTGCATGGCTGTATAAAAAAGCTTGGTTCACAAAGCTTTCAGTGTACCTGTGATCAATATCTAGAAGATCTTGTTCGAAGTTGAAGAATTTGAAGATATGGAGGACATTGATCTAAACTTGGATATTGCTATCCGACCATACCAATTTGAGCCTCTAAGATCCAGTGTTATTCCTAGTGAGGGTGCTCAAGCTGCCTCTGATTCAGACACTGACAATGACAGCTCCTATTTAGAAGACAGACATTGCCAGTGTAACTTGGATTAATGAGTTTTTAATAATTGCCTAATAATATATATATATTTTTTTCCAATTGTTTAACCAGGTGAGACACACTAAGCTGAAAGCTTGTTTACAGGTGCAACCTGGGAACACAGGGAAGTTAAGTGACTTGCTCAGGGTCACACAGTATGCAAGTGGGGGCTGTGGGATTCAAACCCAGGTCTCCAGATTTGCAGCTCAGAGCCTTAAACCAGTGCGCTATACTGCCTCCCCGTATAACTCTATAATCATTCCAGTAAACTTCCTAATAAATCTATAATCATTCCAGTAAACTTCCTAATAAATCTATAATAATTCCAGCATTTTGCACTGACTGTATTTCCCGCATGACTCCTTACAAATCTAACGCAAATGATTGATTCCGAATTTCATAGTGCAACCTGGTAAAAATGTACAGTTCTTGACATTATACAACGTCCTGATAGAACCGAGCATTCCCAAATAAAATAAAGGGTGCACAGAATCCTGCATTATTGTCTGCATGAGACAACAGATAACATGGCATAGCATTTCTGTGTCGGACTATAGCCACCCAGTGCCAATTGAGAACAGCTGATTTTAGCTCCCGACAGCAAAAAGCATCTCCTTGGCAGCAACACTGACCTACTGGCTCCTGTAAACTGATCGACTACTGGCACATCATAAATCACTCTCTACTATTGTTTTGTGGTTTTGTGGCATGTAACAAAATAAAATAAAATGCAGATGGCATAATTTGCTGAGCGGCAGCATCCAATGCAGATACTGAAAAGCTGCCAGTGCCAGTCTGTGTTATTCCTGTCTTTTCAGCACCCTCTCCCCTGGTTGCATGCCCCTTTCTTACTTATTAAATGCCAAATTTCTGTATGTCCATATTGTGGCAAAAGCAACAGAAGTTGATAGAACATCACACAACTCCTCAGAAATCTAAGTAAAATGAATGCTGGCAGCCAGCCTGTCGGCACAGCAGTTGAATTTCCACTTGCGGTGCCGGAGACCCAGGTTTGGGAATGGACTCAGGTCGCTGGAGGGCTGGCCGGGGAGAGAAATCTGGAGCATCTGAGGATGGCTCACTATCTTGCGGGGGGGTATACGGGCCGGTGTCAAGGATTCTGGCGGAGGCTGAGAGAACAGCAGCATGTTGGGTCCTGATGATTGGGACAGTGGCAGACATCATGTACACCTTGACATCTGTGGCACGCCACTCACCGGGAAGAAAATGGGAAAATGGCTCCCTGGCCAGCCAGATGACAGTTGCTGACCCCTGCTACCACCAAGCCCCGGACAGCTGGTGCACCTCAGTGGCACCCGGGCCAATTGAGGAGTGCTCTGGCCACCCCACTGGTGCCTTCCTCCTCAGAGGAGGGGGACCCATCTGCCGAAAGGTTTTGCTGGGTTATCACTGACTCCTGAGCAGACTTGATAGACCATGAGGCCTACTCTGCTGGCATTTTTAGTATGTTAGTATGTTACCCAGGGGGGCTGTAATGTGAGGTGGTGGTTGGCAGTGGGGATAGTGTGCCGGCTGGGTCCTAGGTGACTCGAAGGAGTGGCCAGCCTGGGGGCATAGGGAGGCACATAAAAAAATGAATGTTGAATTTCATACTGTGGTATGATAAAAGATACAGTGCTTGACATTATGCAGAGTCCTGATAGAACTGCATTCCCCAACATTTTTTTTGCCATTGTGAACAAAAACATTTCCTCTGCATAACCAATAAGCATAGGTGCTGTGACAAATGTGTGCAGGGTGCTATAGCACCCCCACTTTTGCCACTGAAATGCAATGGCCCCCTTTGCTTGTGCAAACTACATTTTTACCTTGTGACCTTGCAAACCTTAGCACCCTCATTTTTCCCCAGTATCCAGCATTCAGTTCCAAGGCAACTATAATTTTGCTTATTTCCATTTTAGATAAATTTTGGTTCAATAGCATGCATTTTGTTCACAATCAAACACTTACCTGAAATGGTGCACACACATTTTGAATTGTGTCTCTTACACTACATAAATATATTATTCCATTGACATAGACAGAAATGTATTATTGCATTCACACACACACACACACACACACACACACACACACACCTAAATATATTTCTAGGCTGTGCTGAATACTGTACCAAAAATATGCTGTCATAAATGTTGCTTAGTATATGGGACTGGGGGGCTAGAGATTCTTTTAGAAATGTTGCTTAGTATATGTACTGTGCTCTATACTACTAACACCTCCTTAGACGTAGCCCACAAGGAGCTTCAGTTAGACTTTGACATCCTTCAACACAACTTAATAAGGCTCAAGCTTCTGCTTAATGCCAAAAAGACCAAAGCTATGATTATCTCGCCTTGTGCTGCCCACTACACAGGACTATCTTCAAGCGTCCAGATTTATACCTTGCTTGGCGAAGCCTTGGAACCAGTAGAAAAATTCAAGTACCTGGGTGTTTGGCTGGACAACAGGCTCAAATTCTTGGCTCCCCTTAATGAACTATTTAAAAAGCTAAGACAAAGTCTAGGCATATTTTATCAGATAAGACACCTCCTTACTCTTGAAGCAAGGAAACGACTTGTCCAAACAACTTTTCTACCACTGCTGGATTATGCTGACTTTCTCTATAGTCACTGTCCTATTCAGGCACTATGTAAACTTGACACCCTCTACTATCACGCGCTGAGATTTATCCTAAACATGCCATTATGCACCCACTACTGCCTGCTCTATCAGGTGCTAGACTGGCCCTCCCTCACTCTGAGGAGGCAAAAAAATGCCCTCGTGTGGACATACTGGGCCCTAACTGATAAACCACCAACCTATATTTCTAAGCTGTTTCAGTGTACTGAGGGACGTGGCAATTCTGGCACTGGCACTTCTTCTTCAGCATTCGGGGTGATCAGTCTTGGTTCATTGTCTGCCAGTGAAACAGCTTCCGCAGAAATGGGTACCACTGCACTCTCTTGGTTGTTATGGTCACTTTCAGGCTCTTTAGGCTCATCCTTGTCCGTAAGAGGTATATCCACAAACTCTGAATCATCTATTACACATCTGCCAGTTTCAGGGACAGCAGCACTTTCACTTGAATGAAACAAATTATTCAATCCATGTAGCCCAACTGCACTTTTGGATTCACTAGGGTGATCACTTGGTTCAACACCTGGTTCACTTAACTCCACAAGACAAAGAAAGTCACTGATTTCAGAACTCAAGTTGTTTGCACCACTGTCTGGAAGTTCAGGCATAACAGATAGATTAGAATCATTAGAAACCACTGGATTTTCAGGGGTATTGAGTAGTGGAGAGGAAGGGAATCCCTGAAACAATTTGGCAAGTTCAGGTGTGGGATAATAAATAGTACGGAACTCTCCATCCTCGCTTTCAGAATTAGTGTCATTAAGGTTAGTGGCAGCACTGACAGGAGTAGGAGTCTGGGTACATGACACTTGCTGATTTTGATGCTTGTTCTTGGTAACAGACCCGGTCACAGGGTGTCTAGGAGCTTCAGACTCTTGAACTTCATTTAGCACTATTTTACCTAAGGGCAGAAGGTGAGTTCTGTGAACTGTTTTGGTAACTCGAGTGTCTCCTACTTGTCACACCTTATAGACTGGCAACTCATCCAGTTTGGCAATTACAGCATAGGGGGTGTAGCCCCAATGGTTAGCTAACGTATGCTTCCCTTGGAATTCAAGATTACGCATTAGCACACGGCCGCCTGGCTTGACATCTTGTGCTTTAACTCACATGTCATGGCGGGCTTTATTTGCTTGATTTCTCTTTGCAGCTATTGTACTGGCTAGCTGGTAAATGTGATTTAATTGTTCTTTTAGCTTTTTGACATACTGTAGATACCTTTCAGACCTGGCACCATCAGGTGAAACACCAAAACAAACATCTACAGGGAGACAAACCTCTCTTCCAAAATGAGACTATAGGGAGAGAAACCAGTGGCGTCCTTTTTTCCATACAATTATAGGCATGAACCAAAGCACTAATCTGTTGATACCACTTGGCTTTTATCTCTTGGATCAAGTGTGCCCAGCATGTCAAGCAATGTGCAATTGAATCTCTCCGGTTGGGGACCACATTGCGGATGGTATGGGGTAGTTCAGGATTTTCTGATGTCCCAGAAAGATAAGTTCTGTAACTAGTCCACTTTCGAAGTCACGGCCCTGGTCAGAGTGAATGTATTTGAGTGCACCATAATGCACATAAAATTTGTCCACCAAATCTTTTGTAACTGTGGATGCCTTCTGATCCTTGGTAGGATAGGCCTGAGCATATCTGGTAAAATGATCAGTGACCAACAACACATTTGAGATTTTTTTTTGAATCTGTCTCTAGGCTAAGAAAGTCTATGCACACAAGTTCCTTTGGAGCACTGGTTACTATGTTGGCCAAATGAGCTCTCTTTGAGGCTGGACCTTTCTCTATATGCAGCCACTGCAAGCTTTGCAATATTGTTCAATATCTATAGAAGATGATGGCAGAAGGGAATCTGTGATCCATCAAGTCTGCCCAAGCGAGGTATCCTGGGACCTATTGTGCACCGGTGTTCTGTCCTCCTAGACACCCAGCCTAGACCTTGCCAGTGGGTTCTACATCAGGATAGCAGCAACAACAATATTATCGACATCCCCGACAGTGACGGGAACACTGCTGACCATCGGCATTGTTCCCGTTGAGACAAAGTGTTTTTTGCAGGTGGCTTTGCCCCCCACACCCCTCATCTCTAAATAACCAACTCAGAGTCAGAGTTGGTTTGGGGTGGGGGAGAAACACTGGGAATCACACTGACGCTGTACAGCGGACCACCACAGCGACCTTCGAGATTTTGTCGCTGTGGTGGTGTTCACTGTCAGATTGTCATTGTGGTGGTGTGCTACCTTGCCAGTGCCCTGTGTTTGTTCCTAGTACTTTTCCCACCCATGCTTAAAGCTTGATACTGACTTTGCAGCCACCTTTGCCCATTTTAGGCCAGTAGAAACGTGACCAGGCCAAGTCCAGAGTCCTCTCACTCCCCAAATGTCCCATATCATTATGTAAGGCCTTTAGCATGACAGTCTTAAATTTGTATGGCAGCACTAGTTGTCATTTGACAAGTTCTCCCTGGTTATCAGTTAGTTCTCTATACAACAGTTGTTCACACAATTTGAGTTTAGGCCATTCTTACAGCAATAAGGCAGTAGCAGGGTCAGTGGACCGTAGTTTAGAGACATAATCTCCCCTCTTCAGAGACGTAGTGATTCATTTTAGCATTGGATCACAACTTTGTTCTCTTTGTATGTCAACTTTAGTCAACTGAGGCAAATAACTTAGGTTTAGAGCAGCTAGGTTGCAGTAGGCTATAGGTACACAGGTGTCTGGTGGTCCAGGACAATCCACCAGGCAGACAACATTCTCTACAGGGTAAGGCTCATCCTCCTCAAACTTTTGGCACAAAGCTTTCACTGACTGTTCAGGAATGTGTACTCATTTTGGATCTGAAACAGGTCTAACTGAAAGAGTAACATGACAATACGGCGAGGGAATTACAGCGACTGCAATTTGGGCGATGGCAGTTTGGCAAATGTTAAAACAGCGACAATAAATTTTGACACCTCCAGTACGGGCAACAAATGCTTTCTCCTCCCTACAAGAGGACCTCGAGTTAGTTATATAAGTAGTAGGCATGGTGGGAGAAGCCTCAGAAAAGCAGTAATGCAATTGTTGCCTTTGCTGGTAGTACTGAAATTTACCATCGCCGTTTTAACGTCACTTTAACTGCCATCGCCCAAACTGCAGTCGCTGTAATTCCCTCACCCTTTTGACATGGAACCACGAGAAAGAGCATCTGCGTCAATATGGTTCAGATCTGGGCAATATTCTACTGCATAATCATAAGTAGATAGAGCTGAGCGCCATCTGTGTCCTGTGGCATCTAATTTGGCTGAAGTTTGGACATAAGTAAAAGGGTTATTTTCAGTTTTTACTAGGATTTTGGCTCCGTATAAATATTCATGGCATTGCTCTACTATGGCACACTTGAGTGCTAGAAATTCTAGTTTGTGAACTGGGTAGTTCTTCAATGAAACTGACAAACTTCTGCTGGCAAAAGCAACTGGGCGCAATCCCTCAGGGTACTCTTGATAAAGCACAGCCCCCAGGCCACTTAGGCTGGCATCTGTGTGAAGCACATACAATTTGGATGGATCAGCATACGCTAACACAGGAGCATGGGTCAGCCGGTAGATCATTTCTTCAAAGGCAGCATCACATTCAGCAGACCATCTTGACATGGAACCACGAGAAAGAGCATCTGCGTCAATATGGTTCAGATCTGGGCAATATTCTACTGCATAGTCATAAGTAGATAGAGCTGAGCGCCATCTGTGTCCTGTGGCACCTAAAAGGTTCGCAAGGTTTGAAATACATTTTGCCAGTCTCTTTATCGGTGTTTTTTTTTTTTTTTATTTAGAGTTTATGCTCCCTGCGTACTGGGGGCTGGAACTCAGCCCTGAGCCACCCATCTGTGAGCCCAACCTCCACCAACCAACCCCACGACCCCCCATGGCTTGTCCCCTGTGGTGGGGCCAGGAAGCTCAATCCAAATCCAGGGAAGCAGCGGAGGTGGACCAGCATGACTGGGGTGGAGTTTCATGAAGCCCCTAGCTGCTATTTTTCCATTTTTCTGGACCCACCTCCCTCTCGACGCATGACCACACGGTGTGGGGGCATGCACACATTGTGATTGCCGGCTGCTTGCCCTCCCTACCTGCACAACCCCCCACCACCACCAGAGGGCAGCCAACAGGTGTGATGACTATCTCTCCTTCCCCAAGAGAGGAGAGCAGTCCTCTGGATCCTCTCTCGCCCCTGCCAACCCCTGACGACCCGGGATTGTTCCCAAACCCGGGTCGCCGGCATGGCACAAGGTGTAGCATCCAGCACCTCAACCTCCAGCACCACCGGGCTGGCTTTATCAGTGCTTTTCTTAAACTTTTTATGAGTGGGTGGGTACCATTGAGTCACGTTTAGAAGGGAGGCACTATCTTGGCATAGTCCTTAACAAATCTATGGTAGTAATCACAAAATCTCAGAAATCTTTGAAGTTCTTTCAGATTGTTGGGCTTGGGCCAGTCAGATAAGGCTTCTACCTTGCTAGGATCCATCTGGATGTCTTGGGAGGGCAAAATATGGCCCACATACTTTACTGAACTTTGAAAGAATTGACATTTATCTATTGTCATCTTGAGGCTGAATTCTTCCAGTTGGTCAAGTACTTTAGAGGCGAGTTTCATGCTCCTCTAGTGTTCTGCCGAAGACTATGATGTCATCAAGGTATAGAAGGCATTCAACGAGATTCATGTCTCCCACTGCTCATTCTATGAGTCTTTGAAATGTTGCGGAAGCACCCAAAAGTCCCTGTGGCATCCTAAGGAACTGGTAAAATCCTAAGGGACAGATAAAAGCAGTCTTCTCCATATCTTCAGGGGCCATTGGAATTTGATGGTACCCACTGCGTAAATCTAGAACAGAAAACCACTTGCTCCCATTCAAGCAGTGCAATGCATCTTGTATGCGTGGCATAGTGTACTGGTCTCGGATGGTTCTCGTAGTCCACACACATTCTTACTGCTCCATTTTTCTTCCTTACTACCATGACTGGGGATGCGTAAGGAATTCGAGACTCTTGAATTATTCCTGCAGCCGGCATCTCCTGCAGGTAACTCCTCACATCGTCTACGTCAGCAGGTGCTAGTCCTCGGGCCCTTTCATGAAATGGGTGTTCGTCGTGCAGGCGAATGTGATGCTTAGCAGTAGTGACACATCCCACATCCCACTCTTTTAAGGAGAAAACTTTAGTTCTTTGGCCAGCTTCCTGCTGATTCAGGCTCTCCAACCATCTGGAATGGGTGAATCCCTGAAATCAAACATATCTGCAGATACCTCACCATCGTCTCCTTTCCTTTCCTTTTCCCAGAAGGCAGTATAACAATGTCAGCACAGTAGACTTTGGCCAGGGTGCATCCTCTATGAACTTCTATGTCTCTACAGTAACATTCTGTACTTGGACGACAACATGCCGAGCATAAGCATGGGCCCATACAGGGAGTACGCTAGGGTTGACTAGTAATCCTTTAGGCAATTTACCTTCATCAGGAGCATCCAGCATAAGTATTTGGTTAGTCACATCTTTTCTCAGCCGAACTTCTCTACTAATACTACATTCAGCGTTTGGAGCAAGTACAATAGCAGAAGGGTCTTTTCTCCATACTATTCCCGCAGGCTCATCCTTTTCTTCCTCTTTGGGTTGCATTTGCAGCTCATATGTTTTCTTTACCATGGCATGAATGTGCAGTGCTCTACCATTCTTTTTATGTTGTCTCTCTTGGCACAACTTGGCTAGGCGGTATACCCCCCCCCCCAACAGTGACACCAATACAGCAACCTACATCGCTGCCGACAAAATCGACAGGTCGCTGTATTGGTGCACCAGAGACAGGAGCACACTGTCTTCCAGTCCCGCACACCCTCCCTGAATCAACTCTGATTCAGAGTTGATTATAATTAGAAAGGGGGGTGTGGGGGTTCGATAGAAAAACAAACCGGGAGTCCATCAGGATCTATGTTGACCGCAACTTGCGGTCGACATAAATTCGGTCACTGTGATGCCAGTCGAAGAAATTGTTGTTGAAACGGCATCATAGAGCTGGCTAGGCAGGTAAACATGTGGCCATTGGTGCCAATCAACACCGGTATGCCATCATACATTCCAGAGGGAGGGCACACTACAGCTAGAGTCTCTACAGGAGCTCCCACATCTGCCACAGAGGGCAGAAAAGAAAGCCACATTCTGAGGTAACCAAGATATGGATAAGATTTTTCACTTAGTCCCCAGACATGTAGGCCATCAAGGGGTTGCAATGGGTAGTTAGATAAGCGCTGATCATACCAGGCTTTAAAAATTATGGTTACCTGCGAACCACCGTTTAGCTGTTCTGGCAGGGATTCCTTCTATGTGCACAGTAGTCTCCAAGGAGGGGCCTACCAACTCTGACCAATCCAGAGAGGTATTTGGAGAAGTTTTAACAGATGGCTTGGCAACAGAAAGCTTGTAAGGAGGCTTGGCAGAGATTTGACATTGTTTTGCATAACTTGGTTGAGCAATTGAATGGTCACTTTCCTTAAATAAAGCCTTCGACTTAGTTCATCATGAAACCCCTTTGTACTGATTGCAGGATATTGGGATGCAACAGGAGTCCTTGCAATGGTTTAGATCTTATTTATCTAACCGTAAGCAAAGGGTAGTCTGTGATGCTGCTGTCTCAGGTCTCCTGGATCTACATCGAGGTGTACCTCAGGGCTCTATTTTGGGCCCTGTGTTATTTAACATCTATATAAATAGTCTTATAACTCTTGTAACTAGTACTGATGTTAGACTTTATGCGGATGACATTGTACTGGTTGCATCTGCAGATGATCCCGGAGACCTGAGACAGCAGCTTCAAACAGATTTCTCCAATATTGAGACCTGGATAAGAGACTCAGGTCTCTTAATGAGTACTGGGAAGACGCAGAGTATGACTTTTTCTGTGGGACCACATGTAAAAAAGGATCTTACTCATCTTCAGATTAAGTTTCTGGATGGGACTATGGCTCAGATGGTACAACATTATAAATACCTGGGGGTTCTTGTTGATTATCATTTTTCTTTTTCTGAACATATTTCATCACAGGTAAAAAAGGTGAACCAAAGATTGGGAGCCTTAAGAAGGATGTCAGGGTGTTTGACTAGAGAAATTAAGACTAAATTAGTAAAACAATTGTTGCTGCCTGTACTTTATTATGGATTTCCATTATATATGCATTCCTAGCAAAAATGTTTAAATAAACTAGATCAGACTTACTATAGATTGGGGAATTATATCTTAAAGAACAAATTCCGGGTCTATCGATGTTTAGTTTATCAGGAACTTGATTGGTTACATCCGACAGTTCGTAGAAAGTATTTATGTTTAGTGATATGTCATGGTTTAATTTATTCTAATAACAATAAAACACATCCATTAAATCATTTAATATGTTTGAATTCCAACTCAACATACTTAGGTAGGCTTGGGAAAACAACTAGAAAATTGCCTACGATCTGAAATACAAATCGGATGGGGGATATAATTCTCCAGAATAGTTTAGCAAAGACTTGGAATTAATTATCTTTTCATATTGCTGAGATTTCTGACTTGCACATGTTTAAATCTGAATTACATGATTATTTAAATGTTGGTTGTAGTTGTTTTTAGATTGAATGTGATTTTGTACTGTATGTACTTATTTATTATTCTGCTTTTGTTGTTGTAACTATGTTCTACAGGAATTTGTTGTAAACGGGGATTTAATTCTCCAACAAACTAACCTGTATAAAAATAAACTTTTAAACAAACAAACAAACAAATCTTCAGGAGATCGGCACGTCTTCTTGGTATGGCCATCTTCCCCACAGCAGTAGCAGAAAACACAGGGTCTAGGATTTCATGAATGAGCAGGCTCTTCAACAGGTTTGGCACTGTTGTACTGGTAGGTCTTAGAGTCATCTGACTGTCTATAAGTACGTTCATACCCACTGGGCCTTCTCCAAGATGAGAACTGATTTGAGGACTGAGCCAGGTCACTTACAAGGGATCCCAACTGTCTCATTTCTCTTAACATGTCATTGTTAGGTTCCCCGCTAGGGACTTGAGCACTGGCACCCCTCACAGCCGGGTAAGCTTCACTGGGTGCTTCAACAGAACCTGCTTTTGTAGTCTGGCCTTTTACCATCTCCAAAGCATCTTGGGCACTTGCTTTAAATTCCCTCAATTCCTTCAGTAAGTCTTTAAGTTGCTGAGAGTCAGTAATAGTCTCCTTGTGCTCCCTTGGCACTGTATTCAACCCCTGAATGTCAACTGACTGCACACTATCAATGACTTGAGTGACAACTGCAGACGGAAAAGGTGACCTCCACTGTGCCCTTCTTTGTTTGACCTCCAGAACTTCCTACATCAACAAGCTATAAGAGGGAGGTGAATCCCTTTGATCTGGTAGCCACAGCTTGAGCAACAATAAGTCAGAATATAAGGCAGACTTAAGTATCTGATCCAACATGATCCAGTTCAGTTCACCTGAGGCCACACCCCCTTTCCCATAGCATTTCTGTAGAGCTTTCTCAAGCTGAGATAAATACAGAGACAAGGGCTCTCCCTGACATTATTGGGTTGTCTTAAACCTCCACAGAAAGTCCTCGCCCAATTCAGGGCTCCCAAATAAATTTTTAAATGCAGCCAAATAGTCCTGTGCAGATGTCTCTGGGTTATCAGCTCGAACAAAGTGAATAGTATCCAGAGCTGGGCCTCAAAGGCTTTCACTCAGCCTTTTTCTTTTCTCTGCTTCTGAACATTGCCATTCTTATACTAAGGGAGCAGCATAATCCACCCAAGTTTCCCAATCATGCTCTCTGGTGGGAGTAGGTATCACCCCAGAAAACATTTTTAACCTTCTGTATTAGTCTGAGGGGGAAGGGGCATAAATGGGCTTAGTCTCTTCCTCCTGAGCAGGGACACCCTCTCCAGAGCCCAGTAGCATCTAAAGTACTTCAACCCCCTTCCCTTCCACCATTAACAATTTGGCAAGTTTCTCTTTAAAACTGTCAAGACAGGGGTGGTTGCTTGAGCTCTGAGGGAGTCACACTGTCCTTGGTTACCACTTTCCATGCTGCTGGAGACCCCTCCGCAACAATGGCCCTTGTCAATCTTGTGGCATCCACAAGATTGCTACATTCCACTAATGCAGTTAAAGTCTGTGTCGTCCAATCAGTATTTCAGCCTTTTATAATAGTTCTACTAAGGCATTTTACTCCCAAAAGGGCTTCCTCTATAGTACCTTTATCATTACCCAGGGGTATCCCTAGGAGTAAGAGGGCTTTTGGGGGGGTCAACTTCTTCTGCCCCACACCAACCAAGTAAATCTCACACAGCCATTTTTACGAGAGACAGAGATTCAGAACTGGTGGTAGTAACTCTCCATACTGGTGACAGGCTGCATGTGGTTGCCCATGCGAGCAGTAGACTTCATGTGGGGCCCAACTGGTAAACAGGAGATCCCAGCAGTGACTATAAAGATGTAACCAGACGCCATGTCCCAATGGGCTACTACCCCTGCCTGCTGCCCAAAATGCAGGTTGAGGGGCCTGGATTCTGGTTTGGGTGTTAAAAGGGACTCAGTCCCAACAGTAAAACTATTTACACGGTGCCTCCACCTAGAGTAACTTTTAACTGGGTTTGATGACAAGCTAGTACAACCCTCTGGGATGTTGTACCTACTCACTGCCCCAACCAGTGGTCCCATACATGGATTTGCACAAAACACTTTACTTTGCATTCAATGGTACAATTAATGGTGAGTGCTAATAATATGCTCACGGCAACCACACTTACCAACAGGGCCTGGACTTCTGGAATACACCCTGCACACCAGCAAAGAATAATTTTCAGCAATAACAATGCACATGTGCACTTCCCACAAAAACTGGCACTTGGTAATAATATGCTCATGGACAGTGTAACATTCAAACAATAAATTTGATTTATTTGGGGATTAAACAAAGGGGAAGGGGATGTAAATCAAGTTTAAATTTAAGGCAATTCTTTTGTTTTCGAGAAACATTCAAATACCACATTCAGCCTCCTGGATAGTCCAGTTAATACTACTGGGTACCCAGTGTTTGATGAGGTGCAGGCCTGAAGTGTTGCAGCTAGTTGGGGCCCTTAAGCAAATAAAAGATTATTGCTCTTTCTGCACTTGGTGACAGTGACATCAACAACAACTTTGAACCCACAGAAAATTGTAATTCTCAGGCCAGATGGCCTGCAAAACTGTCTAAACAACAACTTGTATTTAGCAGGCAAATCAGATGGTAAGGTAGGCTTTAATTAAGGCTTTAATTGTGTTGCAGGGACAAGACCTGTAGCTGCTCACAGAACTGGGACCTTGGGATCTGGGATGGTTCACGAGCTAATGTCCCACGAAACAGGATTCGGCTCTCTGGTTCTTGGCTGCAGGTTGCATCCTTCTTGGCAAGGGCCAGCATACAGTGATAATGGCTAACACGACTCACCCCCACATCACGGCTTCCCTCCCCAGGGTGGCCACAACCCACGATGAACTTCGTTGCAGCAGCTGATTCCCCAATCTCGTCTTCAAGCAGCTTATGTTTTAAAGGCAGCAACAGTCTTTTAGAAAATTTGTTTTGCATCACAGTTTCAAACTCTAGCACAATCTTAGCTAGGCCACACAGTTTACCCGCTTGCAATCTGCAGTCTCTGGTATGTTAGCTGGCAGTATTTAGTCTCAGGTCTCTCCCTCTGCCAAAGGGACAGGAGACAATTCAGATGCTCCCAGACTTCAGTTTTAAATAGCAGTCCCTGAGGCAAACAAGTCTCTCACTGAGATACAGCTTAGCGGTTTTCAGATTCACTGACACACTTCGGGCAGAAATCTCAGATCAGCAGATATCACCTTTCCTCTTCCTTTTGGAGACTTTGGAAGCTATCTGCAGCACTTGGCAGTTCCACACAATCCACACAGGATTTCAGGCTGAGGAGAGGTAAACAGACCACTCCCCGAATTCTCCAAGCTGAGTATTGAGCCTCCTTCCTTGCTGGAAGCTCTTTAGCAATTGCCCCAGTTCAACTGTCCCACTAAACTGAAGAAAACAGAGTCCTGTAATCCAACTGGCTGCTGGAGCTGTCAATCACAATTCTAGCATTCTGATTGGCTAAAATGGGTACCAAGCACACAGTTCACTGTTTCTCCCAGCAGCCATAGCAGAAGGACCCCATTAGGACCCCTTGAGTTCCCATTGGCCAGAAAGCGTGGTCAAAGTACTAAACATGGCTGCTACGGTGCAGAAAATAAACAGTCCAAACTTTAAAGTTTGTTTTAAATACAACAGTTTAGTTTTAGAAATAAATAGTTACAGCATTTGGAAGGGTTCCCTCTGCACTTCTAAGTGACTGCAGAGTGGAGTCTGAAGGAGCATTCCCTGTCTGGTCATGACATTTGTTTCACTTGGACCTAGCACAGGCCATGCACAGTATATTCAGGGCTGAGCCTCTTAAAGCTACAACATGACGGCATTCATTCGCATGTTTGTGCAGGAACTTTGGCTACAACAATACTTTAGACTGGATTTATATTTACATACTGGATGCTAGCTAGGTTCAGGAGGCAGAACACAGCCTGGAACATGGCCAGGCAGAGGGCAACAGCATTGCCCCAGGAGACACCTTAAGGTAAGCCCCACCACTTTGTGGGGGGGGGGGTGTTACACACCTTTCCAGAAAGGTGGACAGATCTCCTTCCTCTGTCCCCTCTGGAACCCCATGCAGTCTCACATTAGCAGAGTGCACTACGTTCTCAAGATGTTCGAGCCTGCTATGGACCACACCTTGCACCTTGATCACCATAGCTGTGGCAGCCAGTGCCTTCCTCATTGTTTTGCCATGCTCCACCACAGAACTCACCATTACTTCCATCTGTTAATTGACAATTGAAGGATCCTGCCTGTGGTTCAGTGTGGGGTATACCTGACTACAAAGTTCAAAACGCCAGGCTGGACCAGGCGTGTGGTTTTCTGCTTGCTTTCACTGCTTGCAGGTGCTGCCTGCTGGTTCTGCTCTGCTTGTTTTGTTTTTGTGCCCCTGAGCCTTACCTGCTTGTACTGCTTGCTGTCTCCTCCTGTCCACTCACTGCTTGCTCTCTCTCTTCTCTGCACATGACTCAATGCCCTCTTTTTCCACCAGCGGCTTCACCACTCGGCACCCCCCCTTCCCACCTCCTTTTCTTCTGCTGTTGTCTCCTGTCTGCTGCTTCTCTTCCTTTGTCTTTCTTGGGGTGCTTTTCTGCTGCCTTTCTCATGTCACCTGTTTTTTTTGCCTGCTTTGCTGCTTCCAGGTGCTGTGCCCCCCGTTCCTGTCCTCCTGCACTACTTCCTCCACAGTCTGTGCTCTGTCAGTTGCGGCAGTACATAATCTGTGCTACCTACAGCCTGGTTCCTGCTCCTTCTGGCATTTGGATTTCCTGCATAATCACTTCGGTTTCAGCCATTCTCCTTGCCCTGCTGCAGACCTTGCTGTGCGGCCTCGAGCTGAACCTACGTGGAGGTTCCAGCTCTTCTGCTAACAGTGCCTACATGGAGGTTACTGTCTAGCTGCTCACTCCTTCAGTACAGGTCCCTATTTGGAGGCACCCTCTCCTACTTTTGGTACCTACGTGGAGGTGCCACCTACTTTTCATCCTGCCTACATACAGGTCAGAATTTATTCATCCGTAATCAAGATCATACAGCAGTGTCAAAATACTAAGACACGTTATCCGTCTACTGCATTATAGCATCTTCCAGTCCATCCAAGGGGCCCGCTCTGGCTCCTCTTGTCCCCTGAAAATGCTCTTCCAAATCCAAGCACTCCCTGAAAGACTGGACAGTCCCTCGCTTGATGGCTGAATTAAAGAATATTGGTGTCATTTTCAACACTGATGCCAAAAAGCAGGAATTATATGATTTACTCCTTGAAGCTCAAACTAAAGGAGCACTTGACATGCCAGATCCACCTTCCAGTCCAGCTGTTGACCCACTCACCGAACTTAAAGATACAATTTCCCAGCTCGCTACATCAGTGTTTGACATTTCCAGCCGTCTTACAGTTCTTGAGAGCAGACAATCTCCCCTTCCTGTGCCGCCTCTGCAATCGCCAGTCAATTCTCAGACTCAGCCTATAGCAGTCGTACCTCCACCTGCTTCATCTCTAGGTACAATCCCTAGCATTTCTCCACCTGCACCTGCTCTGGCGGTTTCCTCTTCCAGTACAGGTACGCCTGGGTCCGGCTCCTCGATGCCTACTGTATCACCGATTCATTTGGTGCCCAGTCATCTCTGCAAGGACTTAATTAACAGGAAATATATTAATCTCATATCGTTGCTCATATCTTCTCATGATTCTATAGAAAACAGAATCATATCTTGTGGTGACATCTCCATTGTTTTGAGATCTAATGACCCTAGATTAACTAAGAAGCTAACCATTCTGGAGTTTGTCTTAGCCTTCAGCCTGTACAGAGATATCCTTTGCTCCACCTTCCCTACAAGCCGGGAGGAGCTGGATGCTTATCTGTACCTAGTCATGGATTTAGGAGTACACTACGGTGGTAACTACTTCTTCGACTATCACAAGGCTTTTTCTGCCAAAGCTGCAGCTGCTCTTGCTCATTTCAACATACAGCTTAATTGGGGAACACTTGACAATGAACTTTTCTGCCACCGCTTTGCAGGACAGCGAGCTCTGACCGGTCAACTATGTGGTTCCTTTTCTCATTCAGCTTCTTTATGCCCTTTATCTGTGCCTGACACTTCCACCTCTCGTTCTCAGTCTCCTACCATGTCATCCATCACATGCACCATTTGTAACCCAGCTGCATTTCCTCGTTCCTCCCATGACAAGTATGGTTGCCCTGTCACAATTACTGCTGGTAGGCTACTTTATTACAATTTCAATGCTTTAGGATGCAGTCAACATGGCTGCTGTAACTTGCACATCTGTAGTCATTGTGGGGACGCTCATTCTAAATTTATCTGCCCTGCCCTGCGGCTCAAGTTGTGATAATTCCAGCACCCCTCAACTCCCATCAACATTGAGGCCTTCACTCACTTGCTGATCAATCACCCCTCTCAGACTTTTGTTAAATTTCTTGCCTCCGGGTTTGCTGGATTTCACACTGGTGTATTTGCTCTTCCTCAGGACTCTTATGAATGCAAGAATTTGCTTACTGCCATCTTCCAACCTGATGTGGTTAAGCAGCTACTTCAAAAAAACTTAACCAGGAAGCTGGCCCGTCGGCGCAGCACTTGGATTTCCGCTCGTGATGCCAGCGACCCAGGTTCGGGAACGGACCTGGGTTGTCGGACGGCCAGCCAGGGGAGATGGATCGAGCGTTCCACGGACTGCTGTCCTTCTCTGGGGGAGGGTGTGGGGTGTCACCAGTGCATGGGGGACCCCTGGCAGAGGCCAGGGGTTTCACAGCAGATGGCGCCAGCAAGGATCCAAGGGGACGGGATGGATGCTGGCCTTATTGCACATTCCCACCCCCACAAACAGGGAAATAAAATAGCCTGCCTACTGCCTCTATGAAGCCCACCCCCCAGCTGCAATCAGCTCCCCCAGGCTGACTTCCACCCTATCCATTCATTCAGGGCACCTTGGGCTGGGTGCCGTGACCCTGCCCTGGGGGGGGGGCAATCCAGGGGGTCCTGGGAGGGCCGCTGATGTGAGGAAGCTGCAGCCAAGGGGATCCGTGAAAGGGTGGATGCCTGGCAGTAAGATGGGCCCATAAAGAATAAATAGTAGGAAAAAAAAAGAACTTAACAAGGGATTCCTCATCAGACCTTTCAAACAACCACCCTTTCCTGTGTTTTGTATTAGTCCCATTGGCATCGCTACACGAAAAGTTTCCGTGAAGAAGAGACTCATATTTGATCTGTCTGCACCTCATGCCTCCTTTATTTACAGCATCAACTCACTTATACCATCCCAGGATTTTTCACTGAACTATGCACGAATAGACGACGCAATATCTACTATCAAACGACTAGGTACATGTTCTTGGTTGGCCAAGGTCGATATATCGGATGCCTTCAAACTGTTTCCTATCCACCCTTCTCTCTGGCACCTGTATGGAATTAAGAGGGAGGATTCCTATAATTTCGCAGTGTGGGTAACATTCGGATGCAAGAGTAGTCCTAAGTTATTTGCTCTCTTTTCGGATACACTGTGCTGGTTGTTGCTTAATTATTGTCATGTTACTTCTGTCATTCCTTTGCTTGATGACTTCCTCCTTATTGAACCTCCTTCGGCTCCCCCTTGCTGCAGCCCCTTACTTCTCTACAGCATCTGTTTCATGAACTGGTAGTCCCTATCGCCGAGGAGAAGACGGTGGGTCCTTCAACTGAATTGGAATTCCTCCATATTACTCTCGACTCAGCTCGAATGGAAGCCAGATTTCCCCAGGACAAATTGACCTGGATTTAGGCCTTGGTTCTTTCATTCTCTAAATGATCTTCCTGCACAAAATGTGAATTGTTATCCTTGCTGGGTTATCTTAATTTTGCAATGCGCATTATTCCCCAAAGTCGCTCTTTCATTTCATACCTGCTCGACCTGGTCTCTTCTGTTACGGCATTATATCATCATGTCACCCTTACCGCTTCAGCAAAATCTGACCTATCAATGTGGTCCCTCTTCCTTGATCAGTGGAATGGCTGTTCCATGTTTTAAAAGGATGTGTCTCCTGGCCAATTTACTTGTGTTTACACGGACGCATTCCAGCTTTTGGATTCGCTGCTATTTTCAATTCTTCTTGGATGTCCTCGCCCTGGCCTTTTGAATTTCTTCAACTACCCAAGTCTACTACTTCTTCACCGTTGTTTGAAATATATCCAATAGCAGCTGCGGTGTTTACCTGGGGACATCTTTGGTCTTTACATACAATCTCAACGGATAATCAAACAACAGTGGACAGTATCAATTGAGGCAGATCATCTTCCCATTCAGTTATGCTGTTCCTACGGAGATTGACATGGCTTTCCCTTATACACAAATTTTCAGTTCAATGTTTCCATATTCCAGGATTTCTCAATATTGCAGCTGATAATCTCTCCCATTTTCATTTTCAGGAATTCCAGCTCCTTCTACCTTCTGCGGATACGATCGCTACTCCAGCTCCCCAGTTTCAAGACCTCATCAAGACATAACTGGATATCTACACACAGCTAACGCCATTATGTGGTCCACCTTGTCTACCAGCACTCAATCTGCCTATTCCACAGCTTGGAAGAAACATTCTTCATTTTGCGCCTTGACAGCCACGTCTTCGATGCCCGTATTATTGGTTACCATTCTAGCATTTATTACTTATTGCCATACAACTCCCAATTTTTCTCATACTACCATCCACCAATATTTGACAGGTATTCAATTTCACCTTCACCAGTCCAATCCAGTTTCAGGCTCTTTAATATCCAACCCAGCAGTCAAATTGCTCCTTGCAGGCATCCACAAATCTTCGGTCAAAAGGCCTCCTTCCCGTCAACCTATTGACGACATCATATTCAAACAACTGATTAACTTACTCAGAACTAACCCACTGGATGCTTTCTCAAATACCATTCTCTCCACTGCTATCTGTCTAGCTTTTTACGGATTTCTCCATCCAGGAGAATTCACTGTTTCAACTGCATCTGCAACACAATTTCTCATGGTAAAACACCTAAGCAAACATTCTGATCATTACATCCTTCACCTTCCTACCACCAAAACAGACAGATTCATGAAAGGAGTAGACATAACCTATTTTCCTACGGCTAACGCCTAGTGCCCTATATATTTTCTAGACCAACTACTTCTTCTCCACCAACATTCAACACCTGCTACTCCTCTACTGCCTTCAGCAAATCAAACTCCATTGAGTACCAAAGAATTTATTGACTCAGTCCAGAGATTACTACAGCACCTTAGATACAATCCTTTTTCCTATTCAGGACACTCATTTCACATAGGAGCCACAACATCAGTATCCAGAAAGAAAATACCAGCTCACATCATCAAGTGACTAGGAAGATGGACTCTGTCTTGTTTTGAAAATTACATTCCTAATCCAGAACTTGAATTACGATCAGCTTTAGGTTCTATCTCCTCTGAGTATGCCTAGACGAAGGGCAACCTGGCGGCAATGGTTCCTCAGAGGTTTCCTCTGGTAAAGGGTTTTTTTCCTCTCCTGAGTGCCACCAGGTACACTCTCCATGAGTTGGAGGAGGTGGTATTATACCTTCTTCTTTTTGGGCATTTAAATCTATCTTGGCTCTTCAAGGATGGGAATGAGCAAGGCCAAACATAAATATGTTACATCAAGCATACAGTGGCATCAAGCATTCAGTGACATTATAACACTTATATCCCCACACAGTGAATTGAAGGGCCCTGCCTGTGGTTCAGTGGGAGGGTATACCTGACTACAAAGCTCAACATGCCCAAACCTCCAGTGCTTAGCTGTCATTTCTCCTCCACCCTTCCCTCCTCCTTCTCCAGCACTCTTCACATCCTCAGGGCCTTAAATCTATCTCGGCTCTTCAAGGATGGGAATGAGCAAGGCCAAACATAAATATGTTACATCAAGCATACAGTGACATTATAACACTTATAACCCCGCACAGTGAACTACAATTTCTTTCATTTTGTTGGTTCAGATTTTTGTGGAGCTTCTGGATGGTTTGGGTCAATAAATTAACTGTGTGCTGTAATTATTCTGAACTGGCTGGGAGATACCACTTTTCAGCAGCTGTTGTCCCCCCCCCCCATCGGTTTAGTAGGTCCCACCAGTCTGCATGTTGAGTCAGTTTCCCCAGTTTCTCTTGGTCTTCCCATCTAACGAAATTAACAGTTATGCTGACTGTCAGGTAAGAAATGTTCACAAAACATTTTAAACCATAAAACAAAGAAATATTTAGTAATTTAAATTCAATTAGTTGAGTGAGAGCTCAGAGCTCAAGCTAAGTTTATCTTCCTCGTTCGATTGCTGGCCACGGCCCCATGTAACCTATTCTTCTGCAAGTCAGTAAACACTGCTAAGTTGATCTGTCCTACTTCCATTCCTCCTCCAGTGTCACTTCCTGTAAGTTGCTGCCTGACAGCTTCAGTCCTTTGTGCAGGAGGGCAGGCATGTGGATGACTCTGCAGCTGATGTGAATACCACTCTTTGCCTGTGTATGTCACACACCACACACACGTGCATGCACACACACACACTGTATAACCTCCAAGATGATACTACCCTTGCATCTGCTACCCAACCCAAATATTCCAGATTGCTGCAGAAGGAACTGATACCATGCCACCAAGCTGGAATGCTGAGTTTCTTTTTTTTTCCCTATATTTTATTGCTTTAAAAATTGCTTTTAAAGAGAGCTGAATCTGGGAGCTGATGATTTTTAAATAGCACTGAATAATTTTAAGTGTCTGGAGCCCTAATATCCTTGCGATGTTAGGCAGAGGGGAGTGTTAGCCCTAAACCTTCTGAGGGGCACAATTGCCATCGCGCTATAGCGCTAATATACTGTTGGTTATTTGTAATTGCTGTCAGTAGCCCAGGAGCCCTAATTCTGTGAGGAGGCTCACTCAACTCTTATTTTGGAAACCGTAACTTTTGTTGCGAAGCAGTCCAGCAGTACGCACCGCTACTTCTGGGTACCGGGGACTGATATAAACTGAGCCGAAAATGGCAGCGCTCCTAAAGCGAGCCGAATCTGGGAGCTGATGATTTTTTAAATAGCACTGAATAATTTTAAGTGTCTGGAGCCCTAATATCCTTGCGATGTTAGGCAGAGGGGAGTGTTAGCCCTAAACCTTCTGAGTGGCACAACTGCCATTGCTCTATAGCGCTAATATACTGTTTGTTATTTGTAATTGCTGTCAGTAGCCCAGGAGCTCTAATTCTGTGAGGAGGCTCACTCAACTCTTATTTTGGAAACCGCAACTTTTATTGCGAAGCAGTACAGTGATACTTATGTCGCTACTTCGGGCTAGAGATTTATAAATCTCGCATTGAAGTGAAACGAGGCAGCGCATGAAGCGGCAAGAGAGACACGGCAGTTGGCGCGTGTCAGCTGTGTCAGCTGAGGCAGCTGAGTAGACCAGGAGATTTAGCTGAGAAGTGAGTAATACCAATATTAAAAATGCTGTGGTGCAGTGCATGTGATATGTTCATGCAAGAGGAAATGGAGGAAAACTTTGTATGCAGCAAGTGTTCCAAGAATAAAGAACTAAAGGCAGAAATAATCGAGCTAAAAACAAGGATTAGGGTACAGTTAGAAATATCCTTGTTGGAACAATATATCGATGCTAGGGTTGAGGATAATATACAGGATAGTAGTAAGGAAACCGAGGAGGTGTGTAAAGAGACTCTGCTACCTAATATGATAGATAAAAGTCCTGAGCAATGGTCAGAGGTCACAAAAAAAGGATTGTACAAAAGAGGCAGGCGGAATATTGGATGTGTTTCAAATATCCTGACTCCAAACAGATTCCAGGCACTGACAATAAATGAGGAGGGGGATGAAACTCAGCAAACAAATGCTGAACTGGGTCCTATGGTCATGGACTATGTATGCACAAGCACACAAAATAATGTAGAAATTCCAGCACAACCACCAAATACTGATGTAGACCCTTTTGAACTAATAAATGTAAGTAGGATTACCCAAAATACAGCACAACACCTACCATCACAATTTCAAGTCCCGGCAAGTAATACTCCATGTGACATTTTGTATATTGGTGATTCAATGTTGAGATATGCGGATAATGTGCTATGTAAGCAGCAAAATGAGTACACAACTGTGAGTGTACTACCAGGAGCAGGCGTAGGTGACATCAAGAATTTGTTGCCAGGTTTATTAGAAAACACCATTGCCCCATTTACAGCATTGCATGTGGGAGTGAATGACATAGGAAAAAGGAATACATTGGAAATACAGAGGGATTTTGAAGCAGTAGGAGCTACACTCAGAAGGAAAGGGTGTGAGGTGTTGATTTCAGGGATTCTACCTACACCAAGGGCCAATGATCAAACAAATCAGGAAATATACAGATTTAATGGATGGTTAAAGAGATGGACTGTTAGGGAAGGGTATCTGTATATAGATCATTGGCAAGAATTTCAGAAGGCAGTTGTTTGCAAGGGATGGGTTACACCTTAATAAAATGGGCAAGTGCATACTAGCGCAACAACTAAAACATTGTGTGAGTCATCATTTAAACTCTATAAGCAGGGGGATGTCGGGGATATAAAATCTGGTCAATCGGTAAACAAGTGGAATTTTATGCTAATTAATGCAAGGAGTTTAACAGAGAAATTTGATGAGTTACAATTAATGCTGAAAACTCATAATATACAAATTTGTGCGATTGTGGAAACATGGTGGCAACCAGAGGATACCTGGAATAGGCAAATCCAGGGGTATATACTACATAATAAAGATTGGCCACAATCTAGAGGTGGGGGGGTGACTCTATATGTTGCTGAGGGTATTCTTACCAAGAGTATGGACACAACTAGGTGGCTAGATGTTGAAGTTATCTGGGTTAAGATAAGCCCACCCAGAGCAGCTAAGATCAATCTGACAGTAATATATAGGCTACCATCCATAAGGATAAAGGAGGACGGAACTTTATTAGAGCTTGTCAACCATTTAACATTAGCAGGAAATGTAATATTAGTTGGCGATTTCAACCTCCCAGGTATAGAGTGGGATACCTTGAAAGCAAGTACATCAGTTGAATCTAAATATTTAGAGATAATTAGTCTTGGAGGTCTTGATCAATATGTAACAGCTAATACAAGAGGAAATCATATACTGGATCTAGTATTAAGTAACCTGGGTGACAATATTACTAACTGCAAGTTATCTCCCCCCTTGGGCTCAAGTGGTCATGTTATAGTAGGGTTTCAGTATTCTGGTATTCTAGGGGGCAACAAAGGTACCACTGTAATCCATAGATACAATGCAGCCAATTTTGCACAGATGGGAAATGATCTGGCTACATGGGAATGGAAATCTGAATTTCAGAACCAGACAGTAGCTCATATGTGGGAAACACTGACAGATACCATAAATGGCTTGATTACAAGATACTGTATGTACCAACCAGAAACAAATATAACGAGTCCAAAAATTCATCTGCGCCTTGGATGAACCAATCTGTTAAAAGATTGATTAAAATTAAAAATAAAGCATACCATCTAGCAAAGAATAATAATACCAGGGAAGGCTGGGAAGTATATAGGAACAGTCTCAAAACTGCAAAAAAGGCTATAGCCAATGCCAAAAGAGAATATGAGTATGAAATAGCTACAAAGGTCGGGGATAATTATAATATCTTCTATGCATACATTAATAGTAAAAAAGGGAAAAACAAAACTATAGGACCCCAAAAACTCAAGATGGGAGTATCATAACAGAAAATAAGGCACTTGCAGAGGAATATAATGTATACTTTTCATCAGTCTACAACAAAAGATCTCAAACTCCCTAGCACAGTAGGATAGCTAAACAAGGAGGACCAAACTTAAGGATAGATCCAACTGATGTCTTGACTAGACTAAAGAAGGTGAATCAGAACAAAGCACAGGGGCCAGACGGGATTCATCCAAGGGTGATAAAAGAAATGGCAATATTTCTAGTGGGGCCAATAACTTACCTTTTTCAGGAAAGTACAGACACTAGTGAGGTTCCAGACGCTTGGAGACAAGCTATAATTATACCTATACATAAAAAAGGATGTAGTCAGGAGGTCTCAAATTATAGACCCATCAGTCTGACCTCCGTGCTTGGAAAAATTCTGGAGGGTATAATTAAGGACTATATAGTTGAGTATACTGAAAGCACAGGTAAAATAGACAAGACTCAGCATGGATTTACCAAAGGAAGATCGTGCCAGACCAACCTGTTGGAATTTTATAATAAGGTTGGAAAGGCCATTGATATGGGTAGCCCATTTGACATGATCTTCCTGGACTTTGCGAAAGCCTTTGATAAGGCCCCTCATGGGGAGCTTGTTAAATCACTTTATGTGTTAGATTTACCAGTCTGGATACAAAAATGGGTGAAGGCTTGGCTTACTGGCAGAGGACAGAAAGTATGTGTCAAAGGCAAATACTCTGGTCATGTTGGAGTGACTAATGGTGTCCCCCAGGACTTGGTCTTGGGACCATGTTCGTTTAATTTGTATATTTCATCTATGCAGGTGCAATCAGCGGTCTGGCTGTCTAAATTTGCAGATGACACTAGAATTGGGTGTCCTATAAATAATTTGGAGGAGCAGTTAGTCCTGCAAACAGCACTGGATAGTTTGGACATGTGGGCCTCCCAGAAACAATCCATATTTAACATTGATAAGTGCAATGTTGTGCACTTTGGGAAAAAAAATAATTTCCAGTATACCCTGGGTGGGTCCATACTAAAGGCAGTACGCGAGGAGAAAGATTTGGGGATTATGGTCAACAATGATTTTAGTTTTAGCTTACGATGCAATACAGCTATAAAAAAAGCCAGTAGCATAACACATTGCATAATGAGACATATTAAAAGTAGAGACAAGCAAGTTGTGATGCCCCTGTATAATGCACTGGTGGGTCCACATGTGGAGTACTGTGTTCAGTTCTGGGACCCATATAAGAGAAGGGATATTGGACTGGTGGAGAGAGTGCAGAGGAGAGTAACAAAGAGGATTAAGGGGTCAGAGGGTTTGAATTATGAACAGAGACTTCAAAATTTAGATCTACATTCCCTGGAGTACTGTAGAATGCGGGGAGATATGTGTTTGATTTATAGGGCTTTGACCAATGCTAACTTGTGGGATCTTTTGGGCCTGGTTAAAAGGGACCAAACATACGATACTAGAGCTCACTGTTACCAACTGCTAAAAGATAGATATAATACAAATAGAAGGAAATATTGGCTAAGCAACAGGGTGACAGAAGTTTTGAACATGTTACCAGGAGAGGTCGTGGAAAGCATTACAATGCAGGAATTTAAAACACAGATAAATATCTCTTAAATACAAATATTAAAGGTAATAAGTAAAGTGTTGCTTGCGAGCTCACGGACTAATGTCTTTATGCTCTGTAAAGTCTACGTAATCTATGTAAAAAAAAGTCAGTAGAATATAGCACGCCTCATATCAGACATCTGCCTAGGTTATGCAAATCCATCCAGTGGTACAGGTTAAACAATTAGCCTAAACGTTATGAATTACAAATATAGGGTATATCTAGAAAAGGTATTAAACTTTATACCCTATTGCTGCACCGTAATCCTGTGCTTTTCCATCTACAGGTGGGCTGGGGCTGCCTGAATAACTATTTGAACTGCAGAACTACTCATATTACTTAAGGTTGAAACAGATCTTTAATTTAATGATGTCTTTTGTTTTCTTAGGACACTATCCTGCTCCTAAATGTTGACCCTCAGTATAATAGTATTTTACCTCTATTTTATTTTGGCCTGCTTTCTTTTCCACTGCTCCCTTCTTTGGTCAGATGGATTATTTAACTGTAAACACTTTAATTAATTAATTGGTGCTCTTTTTCTTTTTCTTATGTCTTGATTAAATGCAATCTCTTACCTAGTTTTACCAGTTGGATTGTTAAAAGTTGTACTGTCTGTCATGTTCATATGTTCTTGATTTTTTTTAACCTGATAAATGTAAAACCAAATGAATTTTTTCTGTAAAAGGCAAAATACTCAATAAACAAGTATATAAAAAAGAAGTACTCATATTATAACTAATGAGCAGTAATTCTTCTCGAGTGTTTTTCTGAACATCTTCCATGTGTCCTGATTGTGGTTGGAAAGACTCTGTGGAGGGGGCTCGTCGGCGAGTCATTTGGCAGCCAGTCAGGGACAAGGAGTGGTGGGGCACAGCAGTTCAAAAGCCTGCAGTGTCCTGAACACAATGGAGCAGCGTCCCGCGATTTTTCATCTACAGGCGTGTAGGTGCTGACTGAAGAACTGTCTGTACAAAGTGTTTTCTGAACATCTTTCCTGTGTCCCGATTGTGGCTGGAAAGTCTCTGTGGAGGAGGCTCAGCAGTGAGCCATTCAGTAGCCAATCAGAGACAAGGAGGGGCAGGGCAGAACAGTTCAAAAGCCCACGCCAACCCAAAGGCTCAAGCCCTCAGGTATGAGATTGAGTGGCTTCACCACTCGGTGGATATTTGCAGCTTATAACATCTGCTTATCCTTTGGTACAGAGAGTGGCTGAACTTGATAGAAGTTATGTGAATAGGCATGTTGGCCTGATTTTAAAGTATTATTGAGTAAGTTAATACTATATTGACACGGCCCCTCTACCCACCGCAGGATATACTAAATAGTAGCGTGTAATTAAATTAGAAATACACTGGACCATATTTTTTAGCTCAGTTTTATATTGTTTTTCTCTGTAATTTAGTATATTTAATAGCTCTTAGATCAGTTTTATATCTTTTTTAGAAAAATGGATAGCAAGTAATATTCACTGTGACTTTGCTCTCTCATCCTGTGGTATATTCCCTTGTTGCTGCTAATTTGTGTGGGGGGTTACTCAGAGTCTACTAAAATAGATAATAGTGGGGGTCCTAGTCAGGAACAGATTTTTAGGGAATTAAGACAAAAGTCTACTATAAGCCAGGTGCCTGGATATTTAATACATTGTAATGAGGTTGTGCCACCAGGGCTAATAAGTAGCACTTTGGAAACTCAGTTGATTAAATGGGTATTTTTGATCAGAAACCTTGACCTCTTGGGAGCAACAAGAAATGTAACTTAACAACAACTTATTTATACAGAATAAACAAGAAGAAAAATAATTTGCTATTGCACTTATACAAATCCTGTACACTATCACTGGTGGTTAGTTTAATTATTTGTGGAGACATACATCCAAACACTGGACCCATCATAGGGGATGACTGTAGAACGAAATGGTTAGGCAAAAAAGGTTTATGCATGGTACACATCAATATACGCAGTTTGATGAAAAAATTTACACGCTTACAAGAATGGGTAATTAAGTATAAACCCAACATCATTATTATTACTGAATCATGGTTTAGTCATAAAATATCTGAACAAGAAATCAACTTGGAAGGTTATAATATGTAGAGAAAGGATAGGACAAAATGGGTTGGGGGGTAATCATTTCTGCACTAAACTATTTAGATTTTAACTGAAATTAAGACCCAGATAGGTTGGAAAGAAATAGAAGTATTGACCTTAGAATTAAAACTTCCCTACATTAAACCATAGGAAGAAGTAGGCTGTTGGTTAACTATGATCTGCAGCTTATCCATTAAGTAGGGAAATGGGCAGGCTAGGTGGGCCATGCGGTCCTTATCTGCTGTCAAAGTCTATGTTTCTACGTATGTTTCTATTAGTGGTGGGAGCTTATCGCTCACCTGGTTACCAAAAGTAAATAAATAAATAAATAAATAAAGGACAGTATATATTTGATTACTTGAAGGACTTCTTATTAAATTATCAGCGTAGTCATGAACTATATTTAATAGGCGATTTAAACGTTGACTGGAAGAAAGCTGGGATAGGCCATGAAATTAAGGACTTAAGTGATTCTCCAGCTTTAACACAATTGATAAAGGAAACAACAAGATTAAATACTAAAAACCTGAATGCTTCAACAGTGCTGGATTTAATTTTTACTTCCCATTCAAATAAAATTATTACAAGTGGGGTCTTGCCCGATTCTCTGTTGGACCACCAAATGGTGTTCTGTGTCAGAGAATTATATAAGGGTAAAAAACCTGGAAAGATCAAGTTCTATAGATCTTACAAAGATTTTGATTACGTCCAAGTTATGCTGGACATGGAGAACCACAATTAGGACCGAGTGGATTTGATATCAACAGTTGAGGAAGACTGGGGTCTTTTTTACAAAGATTTCATGGGGCTATGTAACAAGCATGCCCCCAGGAAATCTAGAAAGATAAAAGCACAATATTTGGCATGGTATAATTCCAATTTACAGAAAATTAAGAAAATTAGAGATAAAGTGTGCAAAATAGCTGAAACCATTAATCTAATAAATGATTGGGACTATTATAAGAAATGTAGGAACCAGTCATACAAACAGTATAAGATCTGTTAGAGAAGAATACTTAACAGGGAATTGTCTGAGTCAGTGACAAGTAACCAAGGTGAGTTCTGGAAGAAAATTAAAAAATTATCAAAAGCTTCAAATATCAGAGAATTTTCAAATAAACCATTAGAAAGTGCCCCTTGGTCCCATGGTGGTGGATGAATTTAATAAGTATTTTACATCCATGGGCCTACAACAAACAATTGACTTGAATGGTTCAAAAGGTCACGATAATAAACATGAAGATTTAAATAAAGGTAGTGGGCAGACTGGAAGGGCCTTGCGGTCCTTATCTGCCATCAACTTCTATGTTTCAATGTATCTGTAGTGTAATAGTGAACACCCAAACCTCTGTGACCCATGATTCAATAAACAACCCCCAATTACTAGAAAAATTTTCCTTTTGTTTAATTAGCACTAAAGAAGTAAGAGATGCTTTACTTAAACTGGATTCTAAGAAAGCATGTGGACCTGATGATATACCTACTGTATTATTAAAGTACGCAGCCCCGATTATTGGCCATCCCTTAACAAAAATTTTCAATATGTCACTTACACAATCAGAACTCCCAGCTCACTGGAAAATGGCGAGAGTAGTACCAATATATAAAAATGAGTCAAAGACCCTAATTGAGAATTATCGCCCAATATCTCTCTTGCCAATTATTGCTAAAACATTTGAAAGACTATTGAATACCAAACTGCAAAGTTTTTTGGAGGAAAAGAATATTATTAATACATTTTGTTTGGGTTTTAGGCCTTTGTACAGTACTTCTACTGTCCTTGTGAAGGTTACTGGGGACATTATAGAGGCTTTGGACAGGGGGGGTGTCAATGGGGGCAGTCTTTATAGACTTGTCCAAAGCTTTCGACACCTTGCACAATAAAATCCTCCCATCCAACCTCAAAACTATTGGCATGTCTGATCCTATGATCAAATGGTTTCAGCAATATCTTGTTCATAGAAAACAAATGATCACTGTTGGAGATCGGACGTCCAGCCAAAGGACCATAGTGACAGGCATACCTCAGGGCTCAATACTGGGCCCAGTCTTGTACAACATATATATGAAGAGTGTTTGCATGTCAGACCCCAGGGTTAAATATCATCTATACGCAGATGATGCCATTGTGTATGCTGAAGGTATCAATGCAGAAAGTATCTAGCCTATACTTCAGTGAGCTTTTGATGATTTACAGCATTACTTATTGAAGTCTAGGCTGATCTTGAACTCTAAAAAGTCCCAAGTGATAATCTTTTCTAAACATAGAAACATAGAATTTGACGGCAGATAAGGACCACTTGGCCCACCCAGTCTGCCCATTTCCCTACCTAATGGATAAGCTGCAGATCCTAGTTAACCAGCAGCCTACTTCTTTCTACTCCCACCCCCTAGAATTGTCTTACGACTGTCCCATGCATGCTTGAATTCAACCACTGTTTTTGACTCCACAACCTCCTCCGGAAGGCTGTTCCATGCATCCACAACCCTCTCTGTGAAAAAATACTTCCTTACTTTACCTCTGAGCCGCCCCCCCCATCTTCAAATTGTGTCCCCTTGTTCTTGCACACCTCTTTTTTTGAAAGATGCTACCCTCTTGGACTTTGTTGATTCCCTTGAGGTACTTGAAAGTTTCTATCATGTCCCCCTTCTCCCTCCTTTCCTCGAGGCTATACATATTAAGCTCCTTTAGTCTCTCTCCATATGTCTTCTGGTGCAGACCCTGCACCATGTTAGTTGCCCCCCTCTGGACAGCTTCCATCTTGTCTATGTCCTTGCGGAGATTGGGTCTCCAGAACTGCACACAGTACTCCAGATGGGGTCTCACCAGCTGTCTGTACAGAGGGATAACAACATAAAACTTGTCCCTCTGAATCAACCTTGCAGATCAGAACTTTTAATAACGTCTTATTGGAACAAGTACAAAGCTACAAATACTTGGGAGTACATTCGGATTCAGCCCTGAGATGGGATCTGCAAGTAGGATTTATAGGAAAAAAAAGACAGGGAAATGTCTAGGCTGCTTATATAGGAATAAGTTTTCCCTGACCGAAGCAACAAAGAGGCATCTGGTTAATTCTTTAATTTTACCCTTAATACATTACAGGGACATTGTCTACGCAGGTGCCACACAAAGTAGCTTAAACAGATTAGACATATTATATCACAAGTTAGTGAGATTTATATTAGATGCCCCAAAGATATCCCATAGAATAGCACTCTATGATAAACTCCAATGGCTTAGTCTTAAAGAAAGACGTGCTCTACATGTTTTATCATTCATAACCAAATGTGTTTTACGGCAGGCCCCGGAATATATTGCTGATAAATTAACATTAAGGCCAATAAAACAAGGTCTGAGGTCAGCGTCAAGACTAGAATATAGTCTACCAATTCATAGAACAAAGTTGGGTAGTACACACTTTTTTAAGGGGGCTGATGCTTTGGAATTCTATACCCCAAGCTCCCCAATCAATAAATGGTAAAATCAGACTAGGTGAAATAAAACACTGGTTTATAAAAGAGGCAAGACAGAGAACCTTAATAGAACTATCCTAGTTTATTCCTGAATCTTGGGTGGGGGATATTCCAGTCTTAATCTGTATTTATTATGTTTTGTCTCTGGATTTATGTAAAATGCATTCTGCATTTAATTTGTATGTTTTTTACATGTCATTGTACTCTGTATTTTGCATTATGTATTAGGCAACCTTGTAATTTTGCACAAAGGACCTTACTGGAAATGAACTTGTCTCAGCTGAGCTATCCGATTCATTCATTTTATTAAATGAATAAAAACCTTTACTACTACTACTACTTACAAGACTGAGGGGTCAAGCCAGATATGTTAATATCCAAGCATGATTTCTGAATCAAGCATTTGCTGTAATGTGAACCCCAAACCAGACACCTGAGTACTTTGTAGTGGAAACGCCGCCCTGCAGCATTGCTATTAGGAGAGCAATAATAATAACACATTTTGAAGCTGGCCTGTCAGCGCAGTGATAGCGCTACCGCTCGTGATGCTGGCAACCTGGGTTCAGGAATGAGCCTGAGTCATCAAGGGACAGCCCGGGGGGAGGGGGAGAGGGAGGATCTCATCTTCCACTGCCACTGCCACACTGCCCCCTGGATGCAGGGGATGGTAGGGCTCAACATGGTTACATGTGGGAGGGGCCATGCTGGCTGCGTGTGATGTCACATAGTGATATACGCACCTGCAACCCTCAACCACACAGCATCTATGAGGCTGGGTGAAAATCAGAGGAAAAAGTAGGACCCTGGGCCTAATGATGAAGATCTCCCCACTATATCTGCTCTTCCTGCCTGAACCTCATAGGGTTGCCAACAGCCCCTTTTTTAAGGGACATCCGTATTTGAAGGAGAAATTGCCTGTCCCATATTAAATCAATATGGGATGCCGTTAATCCTGTATTTCGGGTTGGGCCAACTATTGGACTCACTTTTCCAGTTTCCCCAGTGGCTGGGTTGGGGGTACTTAACTGCCAGCAGCTACACCACCACAGTATGCATGTGGGGATGTCATTTACAAGTGAGAAGCCCGGGAAGTCTGTCCACATGCTTGACTCCTCGTTGTTTGCGTGCGGGCACCAGGCAGAGCACGCAAGCTGCTTGAGATAGAGTGCATCCTGATTACTCCTTGGGTGTCCCATCTGTGCTGGGGACCTGACCATGACAAGTCCGTCACTGTGTAGTGCTGGCGCTGCGCTGTCTGCTTGAGCTGAATCCTACAGAGAGAGAGAGAGACAGAGGAAAGCTGCTGCTAAAAAAGCCAAGTAAGGTGTGATAGAAATGGTGATGAATTGATCGATGACCGGCGGCGGTACATGGTAGGTCAGCTTAGCTGGGTGTGGGCCACAGGGCTGTGGGTGGCATGGCAGGGAGGAGCCAGGGTGAACTAGAATCAGAGGAAGAGAAGAGGCCAGTCAGTGAGCCAGTAGCTGTTATGCTTGGGAAATAAAATAACCGGGAACTGGATGGATGGCTGCACAGAGTGCACAGACATGCAGTGCATAAATGATGCACAAAAATCCACATTATTCGGCGCCCTCTTCACTTCTTGAGGGTGGGGGCAGATTGAATCCAGAGTCTCCAGACGAGGTCTATGGTCTATAAAAGCTCCACTGAGCAAGTAGTAAGTTCAACGTTTTTACTTGCTATTTTGGAATTTGCTGCAGCTGCATGCAAGTTGCCACAATGGAAATTAACTGGCAAGACTGTGTGTATATTACACACCTGCTGCCACTCCACCCAAGCCCATATGAACCAATAAAAGTATAATTATTTAAAAAAACACTCCACAGAAATGAATAATGCACTAAAACGTATAAGTATTGGCAAAGTCTGGCAGAGTTGGAGGGAAGAGCTATTCTCTGGGTTCTGTGTCCCCAAGTCCCAACAACAAACAAAATAATACTAGTATTAGGCCTTTGGATAAGCTGGGAAATGGGACATGGCAACCCCCCCCCCCAAAATCTGGCAGCCAGACTGCGGGGTGGGGGGTATGTTCCTTATTTTAAAAAAAAAATGTTGGCAACCCTAATGGTCCTCCGAAGATGCTGCCTGACGGGATGAGAAGCTTGAGGGACTGGGCCCTCACCTCGTCCCTGCCTGGGGGGTAATCCACAGTTCAATGCAAAAAGGGACTTTGAGTTGGTCAGGTAAGGGAGACAGTGAAAGCCTTGGAGCTATTGGAGGGAATTCGAGCCCAGAGTGAAGAGGAGGTATAAAAAAAAAAATAAAAAATAACACATTTTGAAAAATAGATGGTCTTAAACATTCGTATAACACCTGGCAAAACCATTACTAAACATTGCTAGACCAATCTTATAGAAACAAAGCTGAATAAATCTTTATAAATGAGATTACCATCCACAGAATCCTTACATGGACCCCCAGTAATTTCATAATAAGTAAAAGAGTGATTGCACTTATTATCATCTTGGGAAAATGATAGAGGTGCCACTCGTACTCAGCGGCCTGAATAGTACAGCCCTAAGGGCAGCCACGTGACTAGACACCATTGAGTACTAACATAGTAACAGTCCCAAGATAACTCCAAGTATACTACTTAGTAAACTGCCTCTCTCGGGCTAGTCTGTATGTTAAATAATGTCTGAGCAACAACACATAGAAGAAATAACAAACAGGAAATAACTTCAGAGCCCACAAAAGTCCTCGGGCATTTTTAACCCAGCAACACACTTTACTGATATTGTTAGCCACTGATTAGGTTTCCTCCTCTGAGTCTGCCTCTTCCCCATGCAGTGTCAAACTCCTTCTCACTATGCAGCACACATTTACTGGCCTCTGTTGCAAAAATATATGGTACATGTGGTCTGCATAGCTGATACGGAGGCAGGCGGGCATGAGCATGGAATGAACCACCCCCAGACTTTTCAGTTTGGCCTGCACGGCATCACACTTCTTTCACCTAGAGCTGGTGGCATATGATAAGTCTGAAAAAATATGCAACGTATTGTCTTCATAGTGCAGATTTTTAAATTCTCTGGAAGCTCTGAGAAGTGCATTTCTGGTGACTGCTCCTGTCATCACAGGTGAAATGGTACAAGGCAGGTCATGCTGTTGTTCAGCCAACCTCGGAGAAATCCTATTGACCTTATGGAAGTGTTCTGCCAGTGTATCTTCATCCAGGAAATACAGCAGATCATCCCCCTCAGTACCCTTGGGAAGCTCCACCAGTTTGATTTTGGAGGCCATGTTGGCATTTTCCTGGGCCATTCTGCTGGCAGCTGCTATCACTTACATAGAAACATAGACAATGACTGAAAAAGACCATTGATCCATCCAGTCTGCCCATAAACTCTAACCAACCCAGGACCTACTGTCCATACAGGATTCTAATGCACACTATCCACCCCCCCCCATTCTCTCTGCCCTACTGCTACCACCCTGAGTAACCACTGAGCCCTTCACTCTGTCCCTGTCGTGTTTGAAACCACTGATGGTTTTGGCACCCACCACATCAGCTGGCAGATTGTTCCATGACTTCACCACCCTTTATGTAAAATAAAACTTTCTCACCTCCCTTTTGAACCTCCCCCCTCCAACAGTTTCCACTGATGCCCCCATGTTCTTGGTCCACTGCTTGTGCTCAATAGTTCCTTGCAATTTTCCTTGTTTGTTCCTTTCAGGAACTTGATAGTCTCTATCATATCTCTCCTCTCTTGTCTGGCCTCCAGCGAGTACAAGTTCAGTGCCTTGAGCCAATCCTTGTAAGATCCGCCCTGCTGGCACTGAATCATTTTGGCCACCCTACATTGTACTGTATCCACCTGGTCCTTATCTTTTTTTATACGAGGACTCCAGATCTGGGTACAGTACTCCAGATAGGGCCTCATTACTGATCTATAAAGAGGTAGTAATATCTCCTTCCTTCTGCTGTCAGTACCTAGAAACACAGAATCAGATGGCAGATAAGGACTTCTAGGTTCACCTAGTGTGCCCATTTGTCCCTGCCTATCCTGTCTGATCTATGGCTACCCCCCCGCTTCCCAACTGAGATTCGCTTGTGCCTATCCCATACATGTTTGAAGCCCACCACTGTCCCCCCCACTACTTCTGCTGGAAGACTATTCCAGGCGTACACCACTCTTTCAGTAAAGAAGTATATTCTCACATCCCTCCTAAAGATCCCCCCCAGCTTCACTGCACGTTTCCTTGTTGTTGTGCACCTTCTCCTCTCAAAAATACTCCCATCCTGGCCGCCCGAGGTGCTGAGGGCTGAGGCGCTGGATGCCTTACCTGCTACACTGATGACCCGAGTTCCGAAACGGACTCGTCAGCGGGTGCTGGCATGGGGGGCAGGATTGAGCAAGCCGAAGGCAGCTCTTCTCTCCTGGGGTGGTTAGGCCCCGTAGTCGCTGCCACCAGGTGGAGGTCTGGTGGTTAAGCGTGGCTGAGGGGTGACACAAGGGAGGGCACCTTGAGACACATTGTATGATGCTCTCCACATACATCGCATGGCCCATGTAGGGGCCAGGATCGGGAGAAAAGACAAAATACCATAAAATCTGTATGGGAAAAAAAATACTCTCATCCTGTACCTTGTTCAACCCCGTGAGATAGTTTTAGATCTCTATCATGTTCCCCCTCCCCCTCCTCTCTTCCAGGTTGTACATACTGTGGTCCCTCAATCTCTCCTCAAAAGGCTTCTGATGCAGCCCCTGCACCCTTTTAGTTTCCCTCCTCTGGACAGCCTGTGTTAGGGTGAAACCCTTCCACTGTATTTTTGTTTAATGAGAACAGAGAATGAGGTCCTAAGGGGCTAGAAAATCATACAGCCACAACAAGGATGCCCTAAGGTATCAAATAAAATGAAAGCATGCTGAGACCTGAAACACTCAATGCAGAAATGGGCGACAGCATTCCTATCCTTTTTTTTTTTTAACCCTTTCTGATATTCTGTCTTATCTTCGGGGGGGGGGCAGAAACAGAAGAATTATAAAAAGCATTAAAGTTTCAACCCTGGGTGATCAGTCCAACACACGAAAGGGACCAAAAACATAGATTCATAGCATTTATGCAATTTCTTCCACAGGTACAGTATGTTGCAAATGGTAACTCCTTTGGACCAGAGCTGAGTTAAGAAGCTGGAGGGGTGATTGGTCTGCCTAAAGTATGGTCAATTACTGGTCTTGTCCCTGTGAGCCTTCTGGCTGAGTGGGAACCAACAGCCCTTTAAGACAAGTTTTTTATAGTAAGCCCAAGATCATCCAGACTAGTCAACCAGTACACGCAATACAGAAGTTCCAGATTTGCACTGTTTGAAGTATTTATTTCTTTGTCAGGTGTCTCCAAGTCCTTATTTAATAAAGTGCACTGCCCTATGGGACATTTTAAAATAACTTTTCTCACCTTCTGTGTCTTTACTCCAATCCACAGTCCCACAGAGCCTCCACCCTGTCTATGTCCTTCCTGAAATGTGGTCTCCAGAACTGAACACAGTACTCCAGGTGGGGTCTCACCAATGATCTATACAGTGGCAACACCACCTCCCTCCTTTCATTGGTGATACCCCTCTGTATGCACCCCAGCATCCCACAGGCCCTACCTACTGCCATATTGCACTGCATTGATTCCTTGAGGTCATCCGATGTTATTACTACAAGGTCCCTTTCCTGTTTGGTGACCTTCAATACCTGTTCCCCCATTTTATGCTCCACTTCTGGGTTTCTGTGCCCTAGGTGCATGATTTTGCACTTTTTCACACTGAAACCCAACTGCCATACCCTTGACCACTCCTCGAGTTTTCTCACCCTCTCTGGAGTGTCCATTCTATTACATATTTTGGTGTCACCTGCAAAGAGGTATGCCCTCCCTTCCATATTTTCTGCAATGTCACCTTTAAAGACATTAAAGAGGACTGCTTTCAGTACTGAGTCGTGAGGTACCCTGCTGGTCACTCTCCCTTCCCCGGAGTGAGTTCTGTTTACCACCACCACCTTCTGCCGCCTATCCATCAACCAATTTCAGACCTCCCCTTGTCTTCCTCCTTTCACTCAGATATCTAAAAAAGATCTTGTACCCTTCAGCTATCCCTTTAGCTATCCTTTCCTCCGTTTGTGCCTTGCACTCCTCACCACTTTCCCCTGCTTCCCTCTGCTTTTCCCAATACACCTCTGTATCCTCTTCCTTCTGCATAACTTTGTACCTCCTGAATGCTACCCTTTTAGCCTTAACCTTTTCAGCCACCTCCCTGGAGAACCATAACAGTCTCGTTTTTCTCCTGTTTTTGCTTTGTTTATTAATTTATTTTAAAGTTTAATAATTTACAGCGTAAGTTCTATGAGAAACAAGTCTTGTTTACAGAACGTCCCAAGTCATAGATAAAATATTACAAAAACACGACAAACAATACATAAAAGTTAAATCCACAAAACATAGACAGCATCAATCGGAAGTGCAAAAAGATAAATCTTGGTTGACAAATTCGTAATTATGAAAAATAAGTGCAAAGTTGATTCTGTAAAAGTAGTTTCTTCAAGCTTTGCTTGAAGACATTCAAAGAGCAAGAGTTCCAGAGTGAGGTAGGGAGTTTATCCCAAGAAAGAGGGGCATTGTATGAAAAACTGTCTCTTCCGAAGTGAGTTTTGACTCTGGGTAGAATTAAACCATGATTTGGGACATCTTGCAAATTATGACTATGAGCAGAGGGTGAAAGTCTATCTGTTAATGGTGTGGAATGATTTACAGTTTTACAATTCCAAGATAACCAATGAAGGGTACCTCGAGACGAAGGAGAAAGTCAGTTGAAATGAGTAAGTAACATGTAGTGGTGCTCCGTGCTTTTACAACTCAAAATGAATAGCAAGAGTTGATAATAAATGATAGCCACTAAAGAGAGGCTGGAAGCACTGGCATTTTGATAAATTGTGTCCCCATAGTCTAAGATGGGTAAAATTGCCTGGGTCACTATTAGTTTATGATCTGTGAGAGACAGTCAGTGCCTGGCCCATTTTAAGTGGCCCAAGCATTGCCAGGTCCTCAAAATAGTATGATAAAAGTGAGCTTTAAATGACAAAGTGGAACCAAAAATAAGAGCAAGATATATGAATTCGTGTACAAGCTGTGAGGGATTATTGTTTAAAGTGATGGAGAAACTAGAAGGTGTTTGGTTCAGAATGGACCCACATAACATTGTTTGAGTTTTTTCACCATTAAGGAGTAAAAGATTGGAAGAAAATCAATGAACAATTTCATAAAAATTAGCCTGGACGGTATTAGTTAGGAAGGTAAGGTTCTTGTGATCAAAGTAAATCACAGTATCATCGGCATAGAGACGAACTATGCTGTTACTAACTACTTTGCTCACTTCTTTTGCGCAGAAGCTTGCTGCCTTCTCCGTGCCATCCCTTAACTTGGCCCACAGTTCCTTTGCCCCATCCAAACCATCCCCTTCCTAAGTCTTCTCTGAGGCATTCATCCATTTTTTTAAATCTGCCATCCTGAAGCCCAAGACCCTCATCCTTGTGTTTTGCATCCACTGTCATCTTTATGTTGAACCACACTGTATGGTGATCACTGGTCCCCTGGTGGCCTCCCACCTTGATGTCTGCAGTACTGTCCCTGTTTGTGAGCACCAGGTCCATTAGTGCCCCACAAGTGTACTCCCTGACTAGCTGCCTGAGAAACCCCCCTGCAGGGAATCTGGGATGTCCCTGGTTCTAAATGAAGTCACAGATGGGGTGCCCCAATCTACACCTGGCAGATTGAAGTCCCCCACCAGCAGCACCTCCCCTTTTCCTGCCATTGTGGTAATGGCTTCCCCCAGTTCCTCAACCAGTTCATCCCCCTGTGCTGGAGGTCTGTAGATCATACCAGTATGAATAGTGGCTCCTGTCTCCAGGGTGACCCACAGTAACTCCATGCCCTCCTTTCCCACCTGGTTTCCTTGTGTTTCCATTGCTTTGGAACCCTGACTTACATACAGCATCAACTCTCCCTTCCTCCCCACCCTGTCTTTCCTTAACTGAGCATAGCCTGGTATGGCTATGTCCCAGTTGTGGTTACCTGAGCACCATGACTCAGAATTTTATTTTATTTATTTATTTATGACTTCGTTTACTGGGTAGGTGCGCTGGTCCAAAGCACCATTTACAGGCATGATCTGGGCCAGAAGGTACAAATACATACAAGAATCACAATGTAGGTACGGGTAGAAATACAGTGCAATAAAATACCAATAACAACTAGATAATAGCACAATATAGGCAATGTACACAATGCTGGTACAGGCATAGCACATTGCAACTAACACAGCAGTTACATACAGCATTAGTAAATTAATGGGACAAACCAGGTAAGGTAAACAGAAGAAAGGAAGTAGGTGAAAACAGAGAAAAATGGCTCCAGGTAGGGTATGCAAACAACAGCAGGCAGGAGTAAGTCAACATCAAGAGGATAGCTAGGGTAACACAAAACCCAAGACTCTAGCTCCCCCCACCCCTCCTGGAGATGAGCCAGAGAGGAGAGGTGGGTGAGGGAGGGGGAGAGGTATAGGGAGCAAACAAGAGGGGGCTACCAGTGGAAGCAAGTGCAGATGTCATGGGTAAGGAGCCAGGATTTCAGGTTCAGCTTAAAAGTATGATGTGTATTGTGTCAGCCTGGTGGCGCTGAAGGTTGAGGCACTGGACGCCACATCTCATGCCACGCTGGTGACCCGGGTTCGGACACGAGCCCGGACTGTCAGGGGTCGGCAGGGGAGAGATAGGATACAGCATCCGGTGGAGTGCTCGCCTATCCTGGGGAGGGTTGTGGGCTCCCACCACTCTGCAGTGGCCCCTGGTGATGACTGGGGGCACTGCCAGAGTCGGTGTAGCAAGGGGTGGAGTGCAGTGGACATCAGCACGTAGATGCCTCGATGTCATTGCACATCTGCATTCCAGGGTGAATCTAATGGAGGAAAAATGGCAGCATTGACTGTGGCAGCTTGATAGCCACAGCTTCCTAGCCCAGCGGGGCCTGCTGCATGCAGACACATGCCGGTATTGGTTCCTGGCCTGGCGCAGGGACCGGGAAGGGGGAGTCCCTCTCGAGGGTACAGCTGCATATGCCAGCTGGTGTGTGGATGTGCCTCTGGGGTCACTCAGGGGAAGCGAAGCGGTGGCTGGATTACTGCAGGTCAGTGGCTGCAAGGAGGAAAAAAATAGATGTGATAAAAAAAAAGGTATAATGCATATTGGTTGACTTAAGGGGTGTGAGAAATGTATTCCATAGCGAGGGGGCCACAACCGAAAGGCATTGGCACCTGATTTAGTGGAAGTTCTCAGAATCACCAGGGGTGGGACAGCAGAGGACCAAAGATATTTTGGCGAGGTGTGGTGCTCACGAAAGGGAAAAAGGGGGGGAAGTGGGGCCACTACGAGTGATAGTGTCAGTGAGGCAACCAAGGGTAAAATCAAACCTGCCTTGCAGGGGGAGCCAGTCAAGGGAGCTATATAGGTTACAATGGTGTGTGGAATAGGGGTCAGACAAGGCAAAGTGGCATACACTGTTGTAGACGGCCGTGAGTCTGGCCCTGAGCACAGAGGACGTATGGGAGTAGATAGGAGAGCAGTAGTGCAGGATAGGGAGTAGGTTGCCTAGAGCTATGGCTATGCGAGTCAGGTAGGGTTTGACATGATGGGAAGCGCTGAGTTCCTGGTTTATCCTCCAGACTACAAGATTAACATGTTCGGTGAAGGAGAGGGTGGGATCAAGAGTGACTCTCAGGTACTTGAAGGAAGGGACACTTCCCGGGGGGGGGGGGACCATTGGGCGGGAGGATGTGGAGAGAGGAGCTAGCTTTCTGAATGTTGGCTAGGTAAGGTTTAGACCTGAACAGCATAACCTTCATTTTCTTGGCATTGACCAGCATCAGGTTGGAAGAGAACCAGTTTTGGGTGGCACAGTAATTCTGCATAAGGACAGAGGAGATGTGTGGGAAGGACTTGGCACTGTGGAAGATTACTAGGTCATCCGCATAGAGGAGGAACTCACAGGATAGGCAGTCAGAGGCGAGGGTATTAATAAATATTGTGAAGAGCAGGGAGCCCAAGATGGAACCTTGCGGCACCCCCGGAGACAGGCAGTGGGGGAGAAATGGCAGAGATAATGCATACTGACTGGGATTGATCAGACAGGTAGCTCTGGAACCAGTTGATAGTCCCCAAGGAGCATCCAATAGAGTGTAACTTTGAGAGGAGGAGAGAGTGGTTAACAAGATCAAAGGTCTTGGATAGGTCCACGAATACTGCACCAGTTGCTCGCCCATGGTCCACGTTTTTGAGGATATAATTGGTGAATAGGGCTAGGGCAGTAGTGGTACTATAAAGCCTATGGAAGCCATGCTGCTGGTTGCACAAGATATTGTAGTTGACAAGGTACTCGGATAGTTGCTGGTGAACAACCCGTTTGAGGAGCTTACTAAGGTGGGGGAGGATTGATTTAGGGTGGTTGTTGTCAGAGAGGAGGGGGTCCCCAGATTTGAAGATAGGAACTACTTTGGCAGATTTCCAGAGGAGGGGCATGTGGGAGGTAGTTAGGGCAAAACTGAAGATATTGGAGAGAGGTTTGGCGATGACAGAGGAGACGAGTTTAAGAAAGATTGGGGGGGGGGGAGACCGTCAGATCCCAGACTACCACGATTAGGCAGGCCCCCAAGTAGCTTGTAGGTATCCTTGGGGGAGATGGTCTTGAAGCCAGCACCACTGATAGAGGAGTAAACGTCCCCAACTATTCCTTGTTCAGAGCTGATAGGCATGCCAGAAGAGGAGGGGTAGCTATCTACGTTAAAGACAAATTTTCTGCCTTCTGCTTATCCTCGGCATCTGTCGCCAGCGAATTCGAATGCCTAATTCTCATAGTGGAAATTACATAGACTACTGCACTCTGCGTAGTAGGATGCTACAGACCACCGTCTGCTGGCCTACAGCTTGTGTCATATCTAAGTGACAAGTTGGGACAGGGGCTGCCAGAAACTATTATTTTAGGAGACCTCAACTTTGACTGGCTCTCTAACACAGCTGCCCCCCTTGCATCCTTCAGTGATGAACATGGGCTGATGCAACTTATTACCGAACCAACACGCCCAAACGTGAAGAACCCCAGTAAAAGTACACTTTTGGATGTGCTAATGGTGAGCAAACCTCATCTCTTCTCCCATGCTGATGTCTTCTTCTCAGACGCCAGGGACCATTGTTTTGTTGTGGGAGTAAGATCCACCAACAACCCATCACCCATCAGCAAGTGCTTTATGAAGAGATCCAGGTGCAACTTCAATGAACATGCCTACCTAAATGAGCTTAAGTACTCCCCTCAATGGCAAGATTTCTACCTGGCCAAAACGATTACGTCAGCTTACAACATCTTCCACGACATTCTATCAAGGGCCCTTAATAAGTATGCTCCCCTGATTAAAGTTCGAACTAGGACCAAAACCTGTAAATGGTTCACCGCTCAGATCAGGTCCTTGCTTCTTGAAAGAGATAAGCTCTGGAAAAAAGCGTGCAGACTGAACACTGCAGAGGATTGGAACCAGTTCAGGATACTACAAAATTTATCTACCAAAACAATCAGAGAACCGAAGGCCACCTTCTTCAAATCCGAACTCGACTCTGCAACAAAGAGCCCAATTAAGCTCTGGAACACAATCAATGATCTGCTAGGCCACTCCCCAGGAAATTCACTCCCGACCAAGATTACCTCTGGCAACTCGACTATAACCAAAAAGATGGATATACTTGACGCATTCAATAACCACTTTGCTACTGCAGGCATGGCATTTTATAACTCCCCTGCAAACATACTTCGCTCCCAGACTGCCAGCCAACTGCCTGAAACGCCGATAGCTTTGCCGCCTTTCTCCCTTCAACCTGCCTCACTGAAAGAGGTAGAGGACCTCTTGCTTCAGTTGGATACTAGAAAAAGTGCTGGGGCCAACACCCTTGACCCTTACTTCCTAAAAATTGCCTACCACGTACTAGCAATACCCGTCACCCACCTTTTTAACTTATCCCTGTCTCAGGGCACCTTACCACCTATATGGAAGACAGCACATGCCATACCACTGTTCAAATCAGGTGACTCTGGTGATCTCAATAACTACAGGCCAATTTCTCTCCTTCCGGTCCTGTCCAAGCTCCTAGAGAAAATTGTAAATGCACACCTGAGGACTCACCTTGAGTCTAGGGAACTGCTAAACCCTATGCAGTCTGGATTCAGAGCTAAACATAGCACTATCTCAGCCCTCACCAAAGTTACTAACGACTGGCAGCGTAATCTTGAGGGCAAAAACTTTATTTGTGCTGTTTTCCTTGATCTAAGCAAGGCTTTCGACACCATTGACTATAGTCTGCTCCTCTCCTCCCTTCAAACCATAGATGTGGACCTCTCCTCTCTGCGCTGGTTTACTGACTATCTTACAGTGTGCCTTCAACAAGTTAAAGCCGAAGGAGGCCTGTCCCCCTTAAAAAGTCTGCAAAGAGGGGTACCTCAAGGTTCTATATTAGGGCCCTTACTTTTTGCAATCATCATTAATAACATCGACTACGGTATAAAAGAAGCCAACATCCATCTGTTTGCAGATGATACAGTTCTCTACGTGAGTCGCCCAACACCTGAAGACGCCTGCAATGACCTACAGTCAGAATTCAACCTTTTGCAAAGCCAATTCCTCCAAAAAAAACTACTCCTTAACGCCAAACAAAAAACTAAAGCAATGGTCCTTTCCCCTTTCATCCGTACAGCTAACCCTGTGTCCAGTGGGACAGTTCCCCAAATTACCACAGTTCTAGGTGAAAAACTAGAATTTGCTACAAAATTCAAGTATCTGGGAGTTTGGATAGACCAAAGACTCTCCTTCATTGAACATATCGAGGACTTGCTAAACGACTTGCAAAGGCTTGGCCTGTTTTTATAATCAATCAATTTCTCACCAGAGATGCCAAGAAACAACTGGTCCAATCCATTTTCCTATCATTGGTTGATTACGCTGATTTCCTCTACAGCCAATGCCCCAACTCTTACATGGCTAAACTGGACACACTCTACCATCGAGCACTGAGGTTTATAACGGGACTTCCCTTCGACATGCATCACTGCACCCTATATGCGGCAGTGGGGTGAACATCACTAAAGTTCAGGTGTCACAGAAACACCGCTCTCTGGACCTATAGAGCCATCTCTAATAAGCTGCCTTACTATATCTCCTGCTGTCTTCCCCTGAGTATAATTGGGAAATACGCGTTAAGAAGTTACTCAGCTATTACACTTAAAGTACCCAAAGCAAAATCCGCTTCGGCAGGGGCAGCCATAAGCTTCGTGCTACCTACCTTATGGAACGATCTACAAAAAACCCTCAAATTAAGCACTCTAATTGGTATAAATGCCTTCAAGATGCTTTATTTCCGTACAATCAGAGAAGTATGTAACTGCTTCACCCACTCAAACCCAGTACCGGTGTCTGCACTGGTATATAGCCACACCTAGACCCAATTTTAAGTACTGACCCCCAGCTAGCTCCTCACAAGCCTAATTGTTCTCTCTCTTATCCCCCTGACTTATCAACACTAGGCCCGTCCATCCCCTTACCCTTCCTTTCCCAACCTCGGATAGGAGCTCACTACCCTTGGGTTGTGACATCCTACCATGGCCCGTACTTTATAGCATTCAATCCCGGGGCTCACACATACTCCTTTTCTCTATCCACCTTCTCTACATCCCGTTTACCAACTACTCTTCTGTGCACCGTGCCCTCCTAGCCTTTCTCCCCTACCTCCCTCCTTCCCCCTACCTGCCTCTACCTGGTGTGTATATATTTTTTTTTTTCTTCACATTTCGTTCTGCAACCTTAGATAACCTGCTTTATCTTCCTATAGACACTTCTATGTATGTAAATACCCTGTAATCTGTACAATATCTGTATAATTCTATGTACATATGAACTTCTTTTTCTTCCTCTCTGTAAACAGTATTATATGTATTGCCTTGTAAATACCTGTGTTGATCTGTATATAAAATTGTTCATGCTCCAACCAGGTCCATCTTGCAAATGTGCTTCTGCTCAATGATGAACGCCTGGTTAAATAAAGACTTGATTGATTGATTGAAGTAGAAAGGCAGTCAGGGGGTATACCTGTCAGTGGGGAGGAGGAAAGGGAGGAGGAGGACATGAGTGGGGAGGAGGGACCCTGGTCGGGGAACCAACTAGGTGGGGGGGGGCAGGTGGTGTGAGAGCAGGGAGGAGGGGTGGGGTGAAACAGGTGGTCCCTGGCTAGGGGGGCTGCAGTGGGGAAGCTTGCTGAGGAGGCTGACAGGTCAGAGAATTTTCTGTTTAGTGCCCTGGTGACCTCAGCAGGGTCCGATAGGGTGCCAGTGGGAGAGGTTAGTTGGATGTTGTTGCTGCCAGTGTGAGGAGTGAGGATGCAATTGATGGAATCCCAGAATTTTCTGGGATTACCAAAACTCCGATGTTGTAGGTTGGTGAAGTATTTTTATTTTAGGGTTCTAGTCAAGATCTTGCAGCGGTTGCGCAGCTGCCGGTATTCATGCCATAGGGAAGGTGAAGGGGTATGTTTATGGACATGCCACTTTCTGTCCCTCTCTTTCATAAGGGTGAGGCGTTCTTTGGAGATCCAACAGTTGTGGCAGCCTTTGACTCTCCAGGTGGTGGAAGGGAAATGGCGGTCCTGGATAGCCAGGAGAATGTCAGTGAAGTATGTGACTGCAAGGGACGCATCAGTGAGGGCATATAGGCCCTGCCAGTTCGTGGCCCTAGGTCATCAAGAAGAAGGTGGGTGTCCGGGTGGTTAAAATTGCTGAAGGTTAGATATTTGGGAGGGGGGGCAGGGTGCCTTTGAGGACCAGATGGCAAAGATAGGGTAGTGATCACTTAAGGAGTCAGATAGAGTGCCCGCGTGGATAACACGGTCCACACAATTGATGATCACCCAGTCAATTAGGGAGTGAGCAGAGGTGCGAGGGTTAAGTCGAGTGGGAAGGATGATAATTTGAGACAGGTTATGCTGCTTGAGCATGTTAGCATAGTCAGTTTCAAGGGTGCCCGACCAGTTGAGGTTAAGATCTCCTAGGAAGATAACTTCCCTAGAAGGGGAGAGAGACCCAAACCCAGAGAGCAGGCTTTGGAGGCCAGTGATGCCCCTGCTCAAGGGGTTATAACAACTGCCCAGGAACAGTTTCTTAGTTTTGCCCAGTGTAACTTCAGCAATAAGCCATTCGTTGGGGGAGTCACTGTCAGCACAAAGGGAGGTAGAGGCAGAGAGGGGTTCCCTGTTAAGGATAGCAACACCACCTCCCTTTTTTTTGCCGGCCTGTCCTTGCGCAGGATGGAGTAGTCAGAGGGTAAGAACATGGCATCAGAGTGGTGCGGCTTAAGCAAGGTTTCGGTGAGACACAGCACATGGGGTTGATAGAGAGTGAGCCATGCTTCAAGATTGGAGAATTTAGCAGGGAGGCTACATACGTTCATATGTGCAATTTTTATTCCAGGAGAAGTGACCCATAAGTTGCAGGTGGATATGGTGGCGCTGTTCAGAGGGCCAGGTTTGGATTCAATGTCACCACCTAGAAGGAGGAGTGAGAGAAGGCAGATAGGGGAGCGGAGCTCTTATTAGTGATGGGGAGAGAAAGGGAGAAAAGAAAGCTGCCTAAGAGGTGATGCTCAAAGTTAGGGAGGAGGGCCAGAGCGCGAGGTGTGTGAGAGTAAGTTCCCACCTTGTGGGAAGAATGGGTGAAGGATCAAGGGTGCTTGAGGTTTCAGTGAATGGCCACAATAACCAAGTCTGCCTCTGCCATATTGGCCTCTAGGTCTGGTATTTTGTTTCCAAGACTCCTTGCATTTGTAAACATGGCCTTCCATGCCTTGTTCCCACTCTGCCTGCAACCCCCATTCCCTTTTACCCGATCTCCTTTCCCCATCTCTTTTTGCAATTCATGTTCCTGTCCCCCTTGTCCACTACTATTCTGTTTTTTTTTTATCTTGCTCCTTGGGGGATTTTCCTCCTCTCATGTCCTTCCTTCTTATTGCTTCAGTCTGTGAGGGAGCAATTTATACCTCCCTTGTTTCTTCCACCCCTCAGCTAGTTTAAATGTTCATCAAATGTTTTTTCCACCCCCCAGCTAGTTTAAATGTTCATCAAAGTAACATTTAAAACCTTCCATTGAGGACTGTGGTTCCCCTCCTAGATGGATATGTAGGCTCACAGCCTTCCAGGTTGGTCCCAAGTCCCCAATGTAGCTGAACCCCTCTTTTCTACACCATTTCTTCAATCACTAGTTGAAGCGCCTGGTGTTAAGTACCCCATCCTCAACCCATCGTAAACAGGCAGTACCTCAGCAAAAGCCACTGTGCATGCTACCTGCCTAAGACCCTTCCCTATGTCTCTGAAATTTCCTGTACAAACCCAGCCCCATTCTTAGCCAAGTCATTCATCCCCAAGTGGACAATGACATCCAGCTCCCCTTCCTGCCCCACTGCCCTTGTAATCCTTTGAGTCCACTGTCCATTCCTCCAAGCCATGGCACCAGGAAGGCACCTTACCTCCCTCTGTCCCTCCCCTTCCTGTTCCCAAATCTACTCCCTCCAACAATCGAGTCCCCCACCAGAAGTTGCTTTCTGTTTTGCTGCGGTCCTCTACATCCTACCTGGGGGCATCCAATACAGAGGACACCCACATCCTTCCTTGCCACTACTAAGGGTGCCTCCTCCTGGCAGTCTTGTCCCGCCAGGGCAGCAAATTAATTTTTTAGCAGCACAGGCTGACAAATATGCCCCTGCTTTGCCACATCCACCCTCCCACAGCTCATCACAACCCAGTCAGCCCTCCTTCTCCTAGGCAACGTCTAGGGCAATGGTGGTAGACTCAGTGGCCCCTGGGTTGAGGAAGAGGTACTCCACATCCTAGCCCACTTGGCCCAGAGACCAGTGACCTCCTCCCTCAACCCAGAGAGGTGCGGGCAGATGGGGCAGCACCACAGTCTCCAGAAAGTCTCCCGGAAAACTGCAGCTCCAGATCTATTATACTGCAATATTCCCATAATTTTCTTTATGGTTCACTCTCTACTATTATCGACTGTGTCTCTCCCCTATTGCCCCCTTCCTGATGCTTTGATCCTTTGCTGCCTACACCTTCAACTGGTAATTACTTTGTCACCCTACCCTAGATTGGGTGTTTTTTGTCTACCCTTTTTTCCTTTGCTTTACCCCTTACTTGTTTTTGTATCTCACCCACTGTATCCCTCTGCCTACCTACTGCTTAATGTTCCCCTCTGTGCCTTTGCTCAACAGTTTACACACCCCTACCCTAGATAGGGTGTTCCTCCTTTTTCCCCAACAACAGGCACTTATTGCTTGTAAGGACCATTTCTCCCCTGTAGTTACCTCCTTACCCCTGCTACTGTACTTTTTACACCTGCTGTCACCTGCCAGTGACTAAGATGCCAATCACTTCTCCTGTTATCTGCTGGCAGTATAGCATAGAGGTTAGAGTAATGAACTGTGAGTCTGGTACATCCAGCAGGCCTGGGTTTGATTCCCATAACCTCCACTTGCATGCTGTCTTACCCTGAGCAAGTCACTTAATCTCCCAAATGCTTCCAGGTCACCCCTGAAAACAGGCCTTGGGCCTAGTGGGCCTTATCCGGTTACCAAAGAATTAAAAAATATGTATATTTGGGGTACCACAGAGTTCGGTGCTGGGATTGATCCTCTTCAACGTCTTCATAAGCAACACTGCAGAGGAATTTGAAGGTAAGTTGTGTCTCTTTGCAGATGATACAAAAATCTGAAGCAGGATTGACATTCAGGAAGGGGTAGAGAGATTGCAAAGGGATCTGAGGAAACCAGGGGAATGGTCTAGGGGTGTCAGCTGCATTTCAATGCCAAATAGTGCAAGATTATGAACTTAGCATTGCAGAATCCAGGGGCCGTATAAGACGGGGACTGAAGCTTACAGACACCAAGCAAAAGAGCTAGGGATCATCATATCTGATAACCTCAGGGTAGTTGGGCAGTGTGACAAAGCATGGAAAGGATAGCAGGATGCTGGGGTGCAGTGGGAGAGAGATTTCTAGCAGGAGGAGGGAGGTGGTGCTGTCATTGCTCACTGGTGAGGCCCCACCTGGAATACTGTGTCCAGTTCTGAAGGCCGCACCTCCGCAAGGACATTGAAAGAGTGGAAGCAGTACAGAGGACGGCAACCAAAATGTTGAGGGAGTTGCACGAGAAGCCATACAAGGAAAGTCTGCAGGAACTCAACATGTACTCCCTGGAGGAGAGGCGAGCAAGAGGGGACATGACTGAAACCTACAAGTACCACACAGGAGTGAACAGGGTACAAGTGGAGGGTCTATTTCAGAGAAAAGAAGACACTAGAACAAGGGGGTATGTAATTAAACTAAGAGGGGGAAATTTAAGAGAGATGTGCGGAAATACTTTTTCATGGAAAGGTTGGTGGATCACTGGAACAGCCTGCCAGAGGAGGTAGTGGGGCAAAGACTGTGGGGAGATTCAAGCATTCATAGGCTAGGCACAGGGGCATATTAGGTAGAGGAATAGGGAGGGAGTAACACCTATGACTAACTAGGGTCAGTGGTGACCAAATAGGCAGGGACATGGGGCAGACTGGATGGGCCTAAATGTCCTTTTCTGTTGACAAAATCTATTTGTAACCCCCCTGTCCTGGGGGCTTATCTGACTGCCCCTTTGGGGTTCCCATTTCCACCCCAAGTTTGTTCCACCCTCCATTTCTTTTTTTTCCCTGGTCCTGGTTGCCCCCTGTAAATTCCTTGTAACCCTGGTAGTTCCCTGGATTCTCCCTTGGATGCCCATGTAGGTTTTGCAGAGTGGGACACAGGGAGCTTTAGTATGGAGTGCCAGTTTAGTTTTTGCACCTTCGGGTGCTTGCCGGCACTCTGGGCATGCGCAGAAGGTGTAGTTTCGTTCAGTCATTTCGGTGGCCATTCTGTCTGTCTCTTCGGTGGTCCCGGCTCCAGGGCTAAGAAAAAGAGGGACCGTTAGCTAGACTGGAGAAGCAGCGGAGAGGGAAGAGTATTTTTTGTGGCGCCAGTGCGGCTCAGGATCGGGCACCTCATGAATAATAATGGGGTGGCTCATGAATATTAATAAGTGTGAGCCTGTCCAGCGCTGGGAAAAGGTGCTAGCGCTAGCAACAGGCAGAAAAAATCATTATGAAAGTTAAATCTGGGCAATGTGTGCAAGGATAAATGGGCTGCTTCCAGATCTTGGGGCTATGTAAATTAAACAACGCCTCTGTGGGTTTCAGCAGGGCTGAGAATGTGGCTCTATATGGGGCTATACTGGGACTGTGTGTGACCACCTAGATGTATTACGATGGAAACTTCTTATAAGAAGAATAAAAGACTATTGAAGATTTTTTATGGACAACTGGACTGCAGTCTTACTTATTTATGATTGAGTTATAGATTTTTGCCAATAGTAAGATGGTCCAGATATATAGATTACTAAACAGGGCAACCTATACCAATTGAATATAGAACATAGTATTACAAAATGGCCCCAGTGACTGCAAGAGGACTAAATGAAAATGTTAAATGATGCAGTCACTTAAGACAGCATGGGGTCTGCAGGGACATTGTAAAGTTAAGACACTATATGGACAGCAGTGGAATGTTTGCTGTAACAGCCAGGACAGCAGCCATGTGACACCAGCCGACCAACTAGAGTGCCAGGAACCTCCAGGAGGATTCTGGGGCTTGTGAAAGGACTCTTGGGGAAAATATCAGGGAAAGTTCTGGCGCCTTTTTGAACGCCCAATGAGGCACTGAGGGAACCTCATACATACTAATTTCCTCAAGTACAGTGGCTCCAGCCAATGGGGAGCTGCCAGAAGGCTCCCAAAAAGAAGGGAACTTTTGATTCTGGCTCCAGTCCCTGTGGAAATGGGGCTGCAAGACTGGGAGAGAGCCTTGCTTGGGGGCTGCCAGCTATCTGTCCCCCAGGGCTGGTCATGCCTTCCCCTATCGAGAGCGGAAAGAAAAAAAAGTTAAGTGAGCAGCTTTGCTGAAAGAGAGAGAAAGCTGCAGGGTCTGAGAAAAGTCTGCTGTGGCAAGAAAGATGCACCACAGAGGTGACATGGAGATAAAGGTTGTGTACTGAGCCTGGAAAAAGACAAAGGTTGTATCTTGAGCCTGGAAAAAGACAAAGGTTGTGTCTTGAGCCTGGAAAAAAGACAAAGGTTGTGTCTTGAGCCTGGAAAAAGACAAGTATTTTCATCTGTACCTCATCGGTGAGGCAAGTGTGAGGAGAGATGTGATGAGAGAATTGTGAAATGGGAAGAGGCTGTGTCTGAGCCTAGAAAAGATAAGTGAACGTGGGTTGAAGAGAGAGCCTCTTTGGATTGGAGATTGTTCTGTACCTGTACAGTGAGAGGAAAAGGGACTTTTCCATAATTCAAAAGCTAAGAAAATGCATTTTTGGACTTGTGTGTGAGCCAGAGCAAGTGTGAACAGAGACTGCTTTGGCTGCACATTGTAGCTGGAACTGTGAAAAAGAAAGATGATGTAAAAAGTTTCCATCTTAAATCCAGAGCCAGGTGGGGAGCTTGCTAACCTCCATCAAGTGGGGTCTGCGGGCTGCAGGGGGCCACGGGTCTTGTACCCGAGTGCTAGGGTGCTCTGATCTGTGAGGGAGCCGGGCCATGGGGCACTCCTAGGTCTGGGTCTCCTGTGGCTGACGGGCTCTGCGTCTGTGCCCGGGTCACTGTCAAAATCGCGAATCCGAAATCACGCTACCCTATATAGCGTGGTGTTTATCACACACACCCTCTTTAGCGCGTAAGCATTTCAGTGAATCCCAAAATAGCGTTGCAAATTGCTTAGATTGTTTATTCACTTCTACTCAGCCTTTTCATGTGCTGCATGTTGGTAAGACTGCAATTACTTGCGTTATCACCGTAGTGCAACCCATTAAGTTTTCCCAAGTACTTCCCCTTCAGTCATGAGTGTTTGCTCTTGACCTTCCTTCCTATGTTGTTTCCCCTAGGCATTAGTTCCGACGCACACTCCCCCTGCAGATGTAGGTTTTCGGGATCTAACCCTTCACACATCTTTACTATGTGAGTGTCAAATATTTGCCATGTTATTATGCTGTGGTTTGTGGCTCACATTTCTAATACTTTAGTGTTGTGTTTTTCTTGTGCTTCTGCAGTACAGGGCCTACAGAAACATAGAAACATAGAAACATAGACTTTGACGGCAGATAAGGACCGCTAGGCCCATCTAGTCTGCCCATTTCCCTACCTACAGGATAGGCCGCAGATCCTAGTTAACCAACAGCCTATTTCTTCCTACCCCCCACAAGAATTGCCTTATGTCTATCCCATGCATTCTTGAATTCTCCCACAGTTTTAGACCCCACAACCTCCTCAGGAAGGCTGTTCCATGCATCCACTACCCTCTCTGTGAAATAATACTTCTCACATTGCCCCTGAACCGCCCTCCTTCTATCTTTAAATTGTGTCCCTTGTTCTTGCAAGTCTCTTTTTCTGAAAAATGCTACCTCTTTGACTTTGTTGATTCCACTGAGGTACTTAAAAGTTTCTATCATGTCCCCTCTCCCTTCTTTCTCAAGGGTATACATATTAAGCTCCTTTAGTCTCTCCTCATACGGCTTCTCTGCAGACCCTGCACCATTTTAGTTGCCCTCCTCTGGACTTCCTCTATCCTGTCTATGTCCTTGCAGGAGATGGGATCTCCAGAACTGGACACAGTACTCCAGATGGGGTCTCACCAACTGTCTGTACAGAGGGATAACAACTTCCTGTTTTCTGCTGTGATGCCTCTCCCTATACATCCCAGTATACCCCCAGCCCTCCCTACTGCCTTCTCACATTGCTTGCTAACCTTAAGGTCATCTGATATGAACACCCCAGGTCCCTTTCCTTTTTTGTTGTTGTTACTACCTCCCCACCCATGGTGTATTCTTCCCCTGGGTTCTTGTTTCCCAGGTGCATTATTTTGCACTTCTTTGCATTGAATCCTAGCTGCCATACTTCTGACCATTCCTCCAACCTTGCCAAGTCCCTTTTCATCCTTTCCGCTTCCTTGTGTATCAACCCTGTTGCAGATTTTTGTGTCATCTGCAAAAGGCATACTTTTCCTTCCAGTCCCTCTGCAATGTCACTGATGAAGACATTAAAAGGACTGGACCCAATACTGAACCTCATGGTACCCCACTAGTAACCCCCTTCTTCAGAATGGACTCCATTTACAATTAACTTCTGTGTCCTGTTGTCCAGCCAATGTTTTACTCAGGCTACCACCCTGGGTCCCACTCCCAGGCTGGTTAATTTGACTATTAATCTTTTGTGTGGGACTGTGTCAAATGCCTTGCTAAAGTCTAGGTAGGCCATGTCCACAGCCCCTCCTGGTCTACTACTTTGGTCACCCAGTCAAAGAAATCTATTAGATTCTGCCTTGACATGACCTTCCGCTGTGAACCCATGCTGCCTTGGGTCCTGTGCTCCACTGGCCTCTAGGTACTCGACTATTCTTTCCTGCAGAAGTGACTCCATCACCTTCCCTACCACAGAGGTCAGACTGACAGGACTGTAGTTTCCTGCCTCTGTCTTGGACACACTTTTGTGAAGGGGAATCACATCCGCCTTCCTCCAGTCCTCGGGTACCACACCATCCTCCCATGATTTATTAAAAAGAGTAGCCAGTGGTTTCACTAGTTCCTCCCTTAATTCTTTTAGAATTCTGGGGTGAATTCCATCAGGACCCATTGCTTTGTCCACCTTCAGTTTTAGGAGTTCTTGCAGAACCTTTCTTCTGTGAAAGGACTGGGATCGCACCCTATCAAGAGTGCTTCTGTTAATTGGATTAGGCACTTCTCCTCTTTAGAATACTGAGCAGAAATATTCGTTCAGTATTCCTGCTTTTCACTGTCCCCTCTGCCCACCCACTGTTCATTCTATTCAGCCTCACTATCCCTCCTTTGTCTTTCTACTCGCTGATGTATCTATAAAAGGTTTTATCCCCCTTCTTAACTGAGTTGGCTATCTTTTCCTCGGTTTGGGCCTTTGCTATTCTGACTTCCCTCCCTGCTTCCTTCTGCCTTAACTGGTACAGCTCTCTGTCCTGCTCCTTCTGTGTTTTCTTATACTTCCAGAATGCTATCTTTTTCTTCCTGACTTTCACAGCCACCTCTTTTGAGAACCATAGTGGCTTTTTCTTTCGTTTTGATTTGTTCATTGGCTTCACACAAAGGCTTGTTGCCTCTGTGATGGCAGTTTTGATAATTCCCCATTGTTGCTCCACACCTCCTTCTAGCCTGTTTGCTAGTGCTTTTCTGAGGCACTCTCCCATCTTGCCAAAGTCAGCCCTCCTAAAGTCCAGTACCCTCACTTTTGTATGGCTTGACCTGTAGCTGAGTTTAACGTGAACCACACTGTTTGATGGTCACTTGTCCCCAGATGGCAACCCACTTCTAGATTCTACATCCTCTCACTGCCCCCGCTTGAGAGTACGAGGTCTAAGATTGCTCTCTCACAGTGGGTTCCAAACTAGCTGTCTAATGCCTGCCACCTGTAGGGCATCAAGAATGGCCCTGCTTTGGATGTGGCTGCAGCAATGCTCCAGTTAACATCTGGCATATTCAGGTCTCCCATCAACAGTATCTCCCTTCTCTGCCATTCTAAGAATGCCTTCTATCATATCCTTGTCCATTCCTTCCCCTGACATGGGGTCTGTACACAACCCCTGTGCGGATTGTGGTACCTTTCAGTCTCCAAGGTGACCCACAGTGCCTCCTCTCCTCCCTGTTTACTCTTTTGTTCAGTTGCTTTTATCCCTTCCTTTACATAGAGAGCTACTCCTCCCCCTCTTCTCCCCTGCCTGTCTCTTCTGTAGGTTATGTACCCTGGTATGTTAACATCCCAGTCATGGTTCTCTGTGTACCATGTTTCTGTGACTGCTACGATATCCAGGCATCCCTCTTCCATTAAGGCCATCAGCTTAGCGAGCTTGTTGCCCAGACTACGGGCATTGGTACTCATTACCCTCCATTTCCTGATGGCCTTACTCCCTTTTGCCCCATCCCTGTCCTTCTTGCCTTTGACACTTTCTCCATTTACCCCTGCCCTTCTCCCTATCGACACCTCTATGTTGGTGTTTGCCACACTTACTACCGTGATTATTTGGGGGGGGGCTAGGATTTTCCTGCTCCTTTCCAGTGCCTCCCCCCTTGGCTAATTTAAAAGCTTGCCAATGAAGCATTTAAACCTATCACCTAGGATCCTGATTCCCCTCCCGGACAGATGCAGCCCATCATGCCAGTATAGGCTTGCATCACTGCAAGTGGACCCCCAGTCCCCAATGAAGCCAAATCCCTGAGCTCCACTGATTGAATCCCATGGTGCGGAACACCCTAGCCTCTCCTATGCCATAGATGGGTAGCACCTCCGAGAAGGTTACCGTGCGTGCTACTTGACTAAGGCCCCTCCCCAATTCCACAAACTCTTCCTGCACTTCTCTAATCCCTTTCTTAGCCAGGTCATTTGTCCCTAGGTGGACAATGACATCCAGCTCCCTCCCTGTGCAGCTGCTCCGCAATCCTGAGGATGCTTCCCTGTCCCTGCAAGCCATGGCGCCAGGCAGGCACCTTACCTCCTCTCCCTTCCTCCCCCAGTTCTACCTTCCTAACAATGGAGTCCCCACCAGGAGTTGTTTCCATCCCTGCAGGGTCCCCTGCCACCCTCCTGTGGGTCTCCTTTGTGGAGGTTCCCAGCATCCTCCTTGGTCTCCACTGTGGGTGCCTCCATAGAGGAACCACACTTTGCCAGAATGGCATAGGAATTGTGGAGAGGTACAATGGGAGGATGCACCCTGTTCCACCACCCTCACCCTCCCTGAGCCCACTGTGGTCCAACCGCTTCTCTTTCTTGGCAACCTCTGAGGCAACGGCAGTGGCACTGGTGGTCCCTGGATGGAAGAGGAGGTCCCACAAATCCTGGCCAACTCAGCCTGAGATGAGCAACTCCTCCCTCAGCCCAGAGAGGTGCCTGCAGATGGGACAACACCGCATCCTCCAGAACATCTCCCGAAGACTGCTGCTCCACAGCCACTGCACTGCACCACTCCAATCATGTCTTATTTCTGGCCCCTTAACTGTTTGCAATCCTTACTCTTTCCTCTGTTTTTTATGTTCTGTTGTTACAGAACGTATCTTTATTTTTGTGGCTCACATTTCTAATACTTTAGTGCTGTGTTTTGCTTGTGCCTGTGCAGTACGGGGCCTACAGAACGTAACTTTATTTAATCTTTATTGAAGGGCACATGAAGGACACACTATTAAAATATAATATCTTCAAATGCATTTTTATGCCTGTTGCTGGAAATTGTATGCTATACAGCGAATGTACTCTAATTTAGTACGCTGATGGTATTCTGCTGGCACAATTCTGATACACCACCAGCTACAATCTGGTATGTAGTTTCACAACTACTGCTGGCACGCTCTTTCATGCTAGCCACAGCATCCTTTACAGCAGTCAATGAAGAATCGGGGACATGGTTGTATTCACCAGTTTTTTTCAAAACAGTTTCACCATTCAGATGCAGTCTAGCCCCACAATGTCCTTTGTCATATTCCAAACATTTGTAATATGACTTCGTTTCAGTAACTCTCTCCCTCCTGTAAAGAAAACCATCTAGACAAGCAAGGTCTGCTCCCTTTTGGCTTTTTACAAATCAGACTGCCATTTTCGCACGATGCTGCTCCTTGTCAAGTGACCACACGCATGCTATGCGTGATTAAGTACACACGCTAATTTGATTCTGCGCTATAGCGACATGCGCGATTATGCATGTGCTATTTTCACTTGCACGATTTCGGTTACGCGATATTGACCGGATACCTCTGTGCCCTACATTGGGCCTCAATAGGTTGAAGTCAGGGGGCAAGCTGCAAGATCTCCAAGCAAGCTAAAGATCCAAGCTGCAGTTTCCTTGTTCCCCTTCAAGCGTGTTTTTAAGCATCGAGCCCTGTTCTGCATGTGCTGTTTTCATCAACCACAGGACGGCAGTCAACTATGCCATCTAAAGACTGATTCTGCAGAACCGTGAGTAACAGCAGGGATTGCCCTGCAACAACCTGGGGACTGTATATGGCTTGTGATGAAGTATGCCCAATGACGTAGGAATCTCAGCATAATTAAAGGGAAATGTATAAAGTTAATCTAATTCAGCAAGCGTGCCAACACAGGCCGACCAGCTGCACCTCAGGCCTGCAACTGACATCTGGGTACCCAAGGACAGAATTTGGCATTGTTCTGAACTGGTACCAGTTGGGAGTCTGGGCATATTTTACACCTGCAGCAGTTAGCTAGACAGATCATTTGGTGGCTGCACCAATCAGAATGTAGTCTGGGGATAAATTCACAAGGGGAGAAGAGTTTGAAAATATCAAATGTTCAAATGCAATTTAAAAAAAATGTGTTGCATAACCTCTATTCCAATATCCCCAGTCCTAACCCTCCCCGTGTAAATAAATTATGTTGTTTACTGTTTTGAAAAGGTCTGGCTCAAGAGCTTGTTTTAGTGAGCATGTTAGTAGCTGAAGTTAAGAAGATGCTAAATGTGAAAGGTGGGGATGCTCGAACCTGGTAAGTCCATGCCTGGGACAACTGTTCGGGAATGTGGGTTGGTACGACATCCCAGGGGGCTGTACTGGCAGAGATCGGACCCACTAAATGTACTCTGGGTGGAGGTACTGCCATTTATCTGTAACCTTGGGAAAGGACCCCCATGTAATGTCTTTATGGAAACCCAGGCCCCTTAACTGTGGTCAGGCCTGCACGGCAGGGGTAGTGGCCCTATCTAGGATGGTGCCAGAGAGGGGCTACATATTTATTTTATTTAAGATTTTACTGACTGGCTGAAAAGCACTGGGCCACATGGCCCTTTTACAGGCTTGACCCAGTTTAAAAGAACGAAACATACATTACAATGAACATGAAATACATCTCTGAAATATCGACTAGTAAACATACAAACAGTATAGACAATCAAGATAAGTCAAAAAAGTATAACAAATTGCTAAACTCCCTGGCAGGGATATTCAAAGGGTTTGCACATGGTGGTCTAGTGGACCTGTTACCCAGCCCGATTGAGGACTTTGTAAAAGAAAACTCCCTGGTGGTCCAGTGGACCTGCTACCCAGCCCGACCACGGGCTTTGTAAAGGAAAACTCCCTGGTGGTTCAGTGGACCCATTCCCAAGCCTGATCGCGGGCTTTGTAAAAGAAAACTCTCTGGTGGTCCAGTGGACCCACTCCCAAGCCCGATCGCGGGCCTAGTAGAATTCAGCTGTCTCCCTGGTGGTCCAGTGGACCAAGCCCAGCCCAATGGCAGGCTTTGTAAATGTAATATATCCCTGGTGGTCCAGTGGACCCTACCCCCTCACCCGATCATGGGCGTAATTAAATAAAATCATTCCGTGGTGGGACTTTGTAAAAGAAAACTTCCTGGTGGTCCAATGGACCTGCTCCCAAGCCCAACGCTGGCTTTATATAAGAAAAAACCTGGTGGTCCAGCGGTACCCTCCCTCCCCACCCGCCCACCAGGCCCACCACCGCCCCCATCAGCGCAGGCGGCAGCTCCCCACCTGCAGCGCGCCCAGCGACTGATATTGCATAGCAAGCTGTAGCTCATTGGTCCGCTGGAAGGTGACCAAGGCAGCAGACTGGCAGTCACACAGTCCCGATATGTGAATGGGTCCATTCACACATTGGGACTGTGTAGTACAGTATGGTCTGCACGCCCATTGGCCTACGCCAGGACCAATGAGCATACAGCTGTACTGTACGCTGTCAGTCACCAGGCGACCGGGTGGCTTGTATGGGGAGCTGCCACCTACCGCTGATGGGGGGGAGGGGGGAGCGGGGTGGCGGGTCTGAGTGGGTGGGATTGGGAGGGGGGTACCGCTGGACCACCAGGTTTTTTTCTTTTACAAAGCCTGCGATCAGGCTTGGGAGTGGGTCTACTGGACCACCAGGGAGTTTTCAATTACAAAGCCCATGATTGGGCTGGGTAGCAGGTCCACTGGACCACCAGGGAATGATTTTATTTAATTACGCCCACGATCGGGCGAGGGGGTAGGGTCCACTGGACCACCAGGGATATATTACATTTCCAAAGCCCGCGATCGGGCTGGGCTCGGTCCACTGGACCACCAGCGAGACAGCTGAATTCTATTAAGCCCACGATCGGGCTTGGGAGCGGGTCCACTGGACCACCAGGGAGTTTTCTTTTACAAAGCCCACGATCAGGCTGGGTAGCAGGTCCACTGGACCACCAGGAATTTTACATGTTTACAAAGCCCACGATCGGGCAATGGGGCACTTTGCCACCAAGGTGCAGGGTGCGTCGGTCCCCGAAAGCTGCAGCCTGGCAGGGCGCCAGGTACAAGTTGCCGGGGATCAGCGCACCTGCATGCAAATGGGGCCATAATGACATGCAAATGGCCCCATTTGCACCTTGCATGCATAATGGCCCCATTTGCATACACACCGCTGAATATCATGGTTTCTGCACCTAGCGCAACTGCACTTGCGCTGGCGCATCCCCCTGCTCCTATCTTGCCATTTCGCGCCTGGTGCAGTGCCACTGCACCATATGCACGCGGGAGGCCACGGTGCTATATTCAACGGTGCTGAGCCATGGCGCAGCACCGTTGAATATCGCCTAGTCCACACCCTGGCACATCCCAGTTGCGTTGCGCTCAGGCTTGCGCCCCTGCCTGGTGCAGTTTGAATAACCCAGCCCTGTCTACTATGAATTCGGGTACATTTACACTGTGTCTCATTTGTGAGTAAATCCTTTAGAGACATCTTAAAATTATAACCATTCTAAAAATTATGTAAATGATTTGGTAAACCATTCCATATATTTCTTTTTAATTTATAATTTTATAGGTTTTAACCCCCATTTTTAGCCCACCTCCTGTCTTGGGCTTCAAGATGCCCTCCTTATGCGCCACCCCCTCCTGCCTATGCTGCCACCGGATCTCCACCTGGTGATGGCAGAACTATGGGGGGGCAACAATCTTCCCAGAAGAGTTGAGCTGCCATTAGACTGCTCAATCCTGCTCCCTCCCTCCCTTCACCCCCGTGCCGGTTCCCTGATGACCCGAGGTCGTTCCCGAACCTGGGTCGCCGACATGACGTGAGGTAAGACAGAATGCCTCAACCCTCTGTGTCACCGGGCTGGCAAAGCTATTCCATATTTTAACTGCAGTTTCAATTGTGCTTATGCAACTGGATGAGATGGTGTTTGTGTGACTTGATTATATTGTGGCTATTCACCTCTCTATCCGTGGGATATACCACCCTGTAGGGGTGCAACACAAGGAACCCAAAAGGAGGGTGCCCCCCCATAGGTGCCGCAGGAATGATTGCGTTGGCTAAAGGTAGCTTAGGAAGTAGCACATGGGTAAGAGAGACGAGCCGCTGGAGGAGGAGGGGTGGATGGTGGGGCAACAAGAAACAAATCCTGGGGAGGCCCAGGATGAGTGACCTTATAAAGCCTGATGGGAGGAGTGACGTAGTTGCTCTGCCCCTTGAACCTCAGGCTTAAAGCCTTCCCATTCAATTGAGCTTACGCAACTGGATGAGATGATGCTTGTGTGACTTGATTACATTGTGGCCATTCACCTCTCTATCCATGGGCTATACCACCCTGTAGGGGTACGACACAAAGAACCCTAGAGGAGGGTTCCCCCCTATTGGTGCCCCAGGAATGATTCCATTGGCTAAAGGTAGCTTAGGAAGAAGTTCAAAAAGAATACCCATTTGAGTGTCGAGCATCAAAGAAGAGAGAAGTAGAAGATATCTAGACTAATTAAATGTGACCAACCTAGGTAGAAATTACAGGAGAAGATGAGGAAAGATGAGGATGATGAAAGGAAATTTGAGAAGATGAAAAAGGGCAGATTTCCTAAGGAGAGAGGGAATAGCCAGGGCCACCATCCGACTCCATCCAACAGCGGAACCTAACTAAGGAACCTAAGAAAGCACTAACCCTAACTAATATTATGACCATTGGCACGGAGGAGAGGAAAAACACCCTTTGAGGAGGAAACCTCTGGGGATCCAAGGCCTAGGTCCCCTTCCCTCCAGGCTGAAAGACATTTGAGTAGAGATCTAGGAAATAGGAAAATACTTTATATAAAAGCCAGCAAGGAAGTACGATGATGAATAGGAGCCTTGAAGTCTTGAAGGTTGAATGATGAGACATGAAATGAATATTGAACAATGATGAAGAGTGCCTGCCAGCCCCTAACAAAGGGGCAATAGATATGAAGGCATGTTCTTGAGGGGAGAGCAGGTTGAGTCAAGGTGCAAGTCAAGTTGAGGTATGATGGTTAGACTAGAGAGAAGGATACGAGTAAGTAAGGTGATGTCAGGATAGGCAAAAACCCAAAAAGAAAAGCACAGATCAAAGGAGCATAACAGATGGAGAAGCGTCAATGGGAATGAAAAGACCTACCAAGAGGCTAGATGAGTGAGGGATAGATGAGCAAGGGATACCCAGAGGTGGGCATGAGAAGTCAAGGGAGTAGGTCGAGTTGAGGGAGCAGGGACCCAAGAGGGATATGCTTGAGGATTCAATGTGAAGGAGTAGACCCATTTAGAGGGCAGATGAGCGAGGGATACCAGCAATGGGCAGCAGTTTGAGAAGGGATAGTGACTGATGCAATGGAATGGACCCACATGAAGGTCAGATGAGTGAGGATATCCAGATGCAGTCAGGAGAAGATGAAGAATGATAATAACTGGAGTGCTGATGATGAAGTAGCATAAGATCCAATGAGAGGCATGCTTGCTTAAGCGATATGAAGGATGAGACCCTGAGGTCAGACCAAGCAAAGGAGTACCAGACTCTGGCACCGGGATACCAGACTGACTAGAGGAAGAGGAGGACACGAATAGGGAAGGTGATGCAGGATTGGGGAAAACCCCAAAAGAAAGTATCAAATGAGGAAGGAAGGTGAGCACCCACAATAGGGAGGAACGAGGGAATGGGGATATGAGATGGGGAAAGAGAGAAGAAGAGGGTCGAAGGAGCACAAGAAGGCTGGACACAAGAGACGAAAGCAGGGAATGAAGTGGACAGAAACAATGCGCATCACTAAAGAAATGGGGCCCACTATCAGCAGACATACTGGTGTTGAAAATAAGAAAGAGCCACACAGTCTGGACAGCATAAGATAAGAAAGTGCTACAGGCGGGCCCCGTGCTATGATTCGAGAAAGCCAGAGCTATGATGTGGAATGGCAAGAGGTAAGGGCAGGACTGGTAGGGACAGCACCCACAGGCAGAGCTGCACTGCATGGAATAAAATAAAGTAACAAAATAAGAGGAGCCATAGCACAGATAGAAGGTGAGTGGTGACATTACCAGACAAAGGTGCACGAACAGCATGGGGAACAAGGAAAGCAACCGACCCCTTAAAAAGTGCAGAAAGCCAGAATACTGCAACAAAATACCTGAAAAGAAAGAAAATCAGACAAATGACGAAAATGAAGCGGGAAGCCCAAATCCCAGGGAAGAAGAGGTGGAGTCCTATGGAAGACAAGAGCAACCAGGGACAGAGAAGCAGGAAGACCAGCATAGAACTCGAGGAGAACAGCCCTGGAAACATACAACAGATGCACCAACATGCAAGGGAGAGAAGGGGCGGGTGACATCACACTCGGAAGCACTGGCAAGCACGCTGAGCCAGAGCCAGAAACCAAAGCAGAGAGGTGGCAGGATGGGATAAACGGGAGAATCCCATAAGGTACAGGGAAGGAGGGGAGAAAGCAATGAACCAGGAAACAGGACAGTGCGGGCACAGATGCCTGGGGAGATAAGGTCGCCAAAGAGGCGAGTCGGGCAAAACAGGAGCAATATGAGAGAAGGGGAGGGGTGAAAAGAGAGCCAAAGAGCTAGCCGCCAAGCAAGGAATGAGAAAATAGATTGAGCTGGTGGCTGGATGCGCAGCAAAAAGCGGGGACACGGAGAAGTGAAATACCTCAGAGAGAGGGAAGAGGAGCAGAGCCTCTGGCCGCACTGAGAAATGAATCCTGGGGGGGAGCTCAGGATGAGTGACCTTATAAACCCTGAAGGGAGGAGTGACGTAGTTGCTCTGCCCCTTGAACCTCAGGCTTAAAGCCTTCCCATTGTTTGAATGCTCTTTGTTTTTCTGGGTTTTTTTTGTAGTTTTACACTTAGGTCTTATTAAGGTTACTGTATCTTGGGATCTTAAAGCTTTCATACTGTTTCTGTTTGAAAAAAGTTGACATAGGATTGTTTGGTAAGCAGTACGATAGATTGAAAACAAAACGAGACATTTGAAATCTATCTTTGTTTATCTATGTTAAAATCTGTTTCTATGTTTCTACCTGTTCCACTCCTGTTCTGTTCCACTCACACTCTGGGACATGCTGGGAATGGATTCTTTACGCAGGTCTTCTGGTTCCCTGGTATTTCCTGATTGACTGAGGTGCAACACGTGCTGCCATGCACACTCCCTTCAGCCATTCCCAAGATGTACGTCTCCAGCTTCCCTGACTTCCAATCTGCCTGCGCCAATGTCTGAAAAATTCAGAAAGTGAGTTTATCATAACATAACTTCACTTGACCGCCGGCCTATGGCCCGGACCTACTCCCATTTCTTGCGACATTAATGCTTTTAATGTGTTTGTATCCTGGAGTACCAATTTTGTTGTTCTTATCACTGTGTATGCTGTTAAATTATTGCTTGCTACCCTATGTTTTCTTTAATGTAAGATGTACCACTGTAATATGTGTACCTTTGTCCTGTGTGCTCCCGGGTCGTGCCTGAAAATAGGCAGGATTGTTGCCTAGCGCACTTACCCGATTACCAAAAGCTAATAAATAAATAAACAGCTTTGCTTGTGAGTCTCCCTGCTCTGTCATGTCCCTTTTGGCTTATCAATGAGCAGCTGTTCTGCTCTCTCCTCCTGCCTAGCTGGCGCTAGGAGGATTAGCATGTCTCCTTTTTTTATCTCCCCTTCTGGCTTCCAGGTGTTTCCTGATTGGCTCACAGAGGTCACATGCTGCTGTGCACACTCCTTTCGGCCATTCCAAAGATGTCCACCTACAGCTTCCCTGACTTCTGAACTGCCTGCTCCAATGTCTGAAACATTCAGAAAAGTGAGTTTATAGCTTTGTTTGTGAGCTTTCCTGCTCTGTAAGCATCCCTTTTGGCTTACTGATGAGCAGCTGTTCGGATCTCTCCTCCTGCCTAGCTGAGCACTAGGATTAACGTTTCTTCCCTTTTCTCCCCTTTTGTTTCTCTCTTGCTGGCTTCCTGGCACAGATATCCTTTCCTATACACCCCAGCATCTTTTTTCGCCTTATTGTAGGCCTTGTTATACTGGTTTGATTGTTTGATGTAGTCACTAATGATGACCCTTAGGTCCTCAGAGGTCACCCCCCATACTCTGTCCTTCTGGAGACCATCTTGATGATGGCAGACAGGGGAGAGTTGCTGCTGGTAGGGGACTTCAATCTGCCAGATGTGGACTGGTCCTCATACATAACATCCACCGAATGAAGCAAAGATTTCCTGTTTGCACTGCAAGGAGCAGGTTTACAACAGCTGGTGAATTCCCCTACCAGAGACAAAGCAATACTGGACTTGGTGTTCACAAACAGCACAAAAGTCTCAGATGTGCAAGTATGGGTCAATCTGGGGACCAGTGACCACAGTACAATCCAGCTAGCTGTGAACAAGGTAGAAGATACCAGTCACACTAAAACCAAGGTTCTAGATTTCAGGAGAGCTAACTTTCCTGAAATGAAACATATAGTCACATCCATGCTAGATGGCAGAAACTCAGAAGATGAAGGGGACTGTTGGGAGGCCTTAAAAATTGTTTTAAATACAGCTACAGCTACATGCACTAGGCAGATCACCAAATCCAAAAGAAAGAAAAATCCACTCTGGTTCACCAAGGAAGTTGCAACCAAAATCAAGGAAAAAAAGGAGGGCTTTTGCAAAATATAAACAAACTAAAAGTGAATTAGATGCTGGCCTGGTGGCGCTAAGGATTGAGGCTCTGGACGTCATACCTCATGCCACGCCAGCGACCCAGGGTCGGGAGCAACCTCGGGTGCTGGAGGGTTGGCTGTGGGGAGGAGGATCGAGTGTCCCAGAGACTGCTCTCCTCCTCTGGGGAGAGTGGGAAGGGACTACTGTGGATGCACTGGCTCCTGGCAGAGGCTGGGGGTCAGTGCATGTATGCCGTGGTTAAGCTGTGGGGTAGACGTGGGCTGACATCGGATGTGCCATGTGTGGACGTGTGCATGGCAGCATACTTGGCATTACTGCATGCCCATGCTGTGGGGTGGAATCAAGTACAGAAAAGCCTCTGCATGCACAGTGAAGGTGGATCCAGCAGCATCACGTCAGATGCACCTAAGTGAGGTCCCCTGGTGTCCGCTCCCTGGCCTTCCAAATGTGCAGGGTAAGTACCCATCGCAATGTGGCTGGGAGGGGCAGGACACAGAGGTTGGAGAACTCTGGCTGGATCAGGGCAGAGGAGACAGCTGGATGGGGGGTACCATACATATAACCCCCCCAGCCGAGGAGAATAAATAAATAAAGAAAAAAAAAAGTGAATTAGATAGAGAAGAATGCAAAAACTAGCTGAGTGAGACAGGAAAGGCAGTTAGGAGATCAAAACCACAGACAGAGGAGAAAATAGCTCAGGAGGTCAAGAAGGGAGACAAAACCTTCTTCAGATATATAAGGGAAAAAGGAAAAAGTAAGGGAGGAATAGTCAGGTTAGTAACAAAGGAAGGCAAGATAGCAGAGACAGATGAAGACAAAGCAGAGCTACTAAATGATTTGTTTTGCTCGGTCTTCACCACAGAAGACAGCGGGAAGGGTCCTACACTAAGTAGGTTGGTACACAACAGCACAGAAGCAGACACAAGACCCTTCAGAAGGAAAAGGGGTCCTAGAAGAGCTGAATAGGCTCAAGATAGATAAAGCAATGGGGCCAGATGGCATCTACCCTAGGGTACTGAAGGAGCTTCGGGAAGAACTCGCCACACCACTGGCTGAGCTTTTCAGCAAGTCTCTGGAAAGTGAAATAATACCCCAGGACTCGAAGAGTGCAACAGTAATACCTTTGCACAAGAGTGGAAGCAGGGAAGAGGCAGGAAACTACCGACTGGTCAGTTTGACCTCAGTGGTAGGAAAAACTATGGAGTCATTGCTAAAGGACAGGATAGTGAAGTACCTGGAGGACAGCAGAAAGATTGACCCCAGGCAACATGGCTTCACAGCAGGATGCTCTCGACAAACCAATATGTTCCACTTTTTTGACTGGGTCACCAGAGCAGTCGACCAGGGAGGAGCAGTGGACATTGTGTACCTGGACGTCAGCAAAGCCTTTGACACTGTCCCCCACAGAAGGCTAGCTGACAAATTAGAGCATACAGGAGTCAGACATAAGATACTGAACTGGATCACCAACTGACTGCAAGATAGGATGCAGAGTGCTTGTCAATGGATCATTATCAAGGGATGGCAAAGTGACCAGTGGCGTTCCACAGGGATCTGTGCTGGGACCTATCCTCTTTAACATA